>CM069528.1:101959061-103349061 GCA_035773235.1 Eospalax fontanierii | reverse complement strand
ATCAAGATGGTAGGAAAAGACCTTGGAATGGGCTGGGAGTTGGCAGGATTGCTTTATACAGAGCTATGGATAGCCTGACTTCAGGCTATGGGGTTGAGGTGGGTCTCTTTTTCTCTTTCTCTCTTCCTTTCTGTAAGTCCTTACACCTGCTTTTGGAGGTGCTTGTCTTCTCAACTCCATATTTGAAAGCATCTCTAATCTGAAAACCCAGTTGTACAGAAAAACAAAGGTATCCCCCCAAGAAATCCAAGTTCCCCTTGAGCACTAAGGGACTGCTGTTGCTGTTCTTCTTCCCTGGGGCATCCAAGGGGTCAGTCCTCCACCAGCTGTCTCTCTTGTGCCTGTCCACCTGGAACTGCTTGCCAGTCCTCTGTGAGTGTTACTTGCTCCCCTGGGTCTGATTCTGGCTGTGTCTCTTCTGGCCTGGTCCTTTGGGGCCTGTCAGCAAGGGCACCTAACATGTCTTTTTCCCTTTCAGGAAGTCCTGGCCTTACTCCCTCAGGCTGAGCAGAAGCAGAAAGAGGGGTGGGCAGGATGTCTTATGCAGACTTTTCTCCCTAAATTGTCTCTTCCTGGGAGCAGGGTGGAGTCTATGTGTCTCACTATAAATACAACCTCTCCCTTCCCTCATTTGCAGGCAGGGTGGGGGAGAACTCTTCCCAGGAATGTCCCTGGAAGTGGCTCTTGGGGCCTGTTGTGGGGGTTAGGCAGACTGTGGATGCTGTGGGTATTAGGTTTGTCTGGATCTGGAGGTAGGGGGTTGGTACATGATGGGCAGAGGGGCCTCTCTACCCAGTAGTCTCCTGTTAGCTTCGGGCACCACCAGCCTCAGGAAGGATTCTTCGGGAAGAGTTTGTCTCACTCAAGGCTTCTCTTCTTGTCTCCATATTTGACTGTAGGGGTGGCTTTGTGGGCCTGCCTTCAGGCATTCTCATAGGCTTCCTTGGAAGTTGGGAATCTGCAGCTTTGACTTTGTATGTGTTGCATGTTGTGTGTGCGTGTGTGTTGCTGGGAGGGAGGCCCCGGTAGATAGAGACGGAGAGAGAGAGACAGATATTTGGCTTTCTTCAGGCCAAGA
This sequence comes from Eospalax fontanierii, assembly GCA_035773235.1. Classification (NCBI taxonomy): domain Eukaryota; kingdom Metazoa; phylum Chordata; class Mammalia; order Rodentia; family Spalacidae; genus Eospalax; species Eospalax fontanierii. The sequence continues at coordinate 103,347,983 of CM069528.1, read as the reverse complement.
AACTGCTCTCTTAGAGCCCAAGAGAGCTACTTCCGTGCCTGGCCTCCCTTCTTACTGGCATGATGCAGGGTCTCAGTGACTATCGTGTCTTCCCTGTGGGATAAGAACAGAGGGTTGTCTCAGCAATGTGCCTCCTTGTCCCAGGGATGGCTGGCCAGGTTGGCTCAGGAGTCCTTTCTCTTTGGGGCCTGGCTGTCCTGCCCCTAGATCTGGAGGGAAGGGCCTCAGGGCCTCCTTTCCACCTTCTGCTCCATTTCATTCCCAGCCTTTTTTCACTTTCAGTGCCCAGGCTTGGGAGGGAGGCCCCTCCACTCACACAAACTGGGCAACCCAGCTGCTGGGGTTGTGTGGGGCAAGAGCTGGACCAGGCACGAACCCAGATGTACTGATGCCTCTGATGCCAAGTTGCACGGGGGCATCTTGGATGTGAGCGAGGAAGCTGTTGGAGTTCGTGGAAGGGACTGAGAGATGACTGTGCAGGCAGGAGCCTCTGGGCTTTTTTAGCATCAGCTGGTAGAGCCGCCGACTCCTTCTCTCCCGCCGCTGCCTCCCTGAGTCACTGCCCACCCACTAGCAAATAAAAAAGAGTGTCATCTGCTGGCCGCTGGCCCCATTTGGCCCTAGTGTTTGCAGGTTTTTGCTTCTGGGCAGAAGGTGAGAGTCTGGCCAGAGTGGTCCCATGGAGACCTTTCTGCACCACCCCCCTCCTTCCAGCCAGTTACCTTCTCCATCCTTTGTTATTCCCCTCCCCCCAACATCCCATGATAGTTCTCCCTGGCGACAAGACCCAGCCCCTTGCTCCAGGGACAGAGGCAGCTGCAAGCCCTCAGGAGCCCCCACTTGGCCCCATCCATGTAGACAGGCCTCTGATCTGGGCTGCAGGCAGGGGAGGGGACCCACACCGCCTCAGCTGCAGACTCCTCCCCACAGCAGGCCTGCTCAGCTGTCAACACTCGCCTTTCAGCCTTGCCCTGCCCTTGCCTGGCTGCTCAGGCCAAGACCACTTGGGCCGAAGACCCCCTACTCAGCCCAGGAGGCAGTGGGCAGGCAGCGGACAGACACCCTGCCTGCTCTTGAGCATCTTCAGACCTCCTTGCCTAAATAAGGGAGCTGCAGCTGGAGCGAGCCAGCTGGTGGGGGGAGGGGCCTGCGGCTAGACCAGGGTATTCCGAGGGGCTGGGCCGCCCAGGCCGCGGCTAGGCCCCAAGCCCGCCTATTGGGCCTGCAAGGCTGGCCCCGAGCAACCGAGGGAGGGCAGGCCGCTCGCACACGGGGATCCCCTGGAATCACGCGCTCCGGGGCTTTTCTTTGATACTTCAGCTAGGAGGCCTCAACTCTTGTCAGAATGTTCCCCTCGGTGCATGCCTCCCATGGAGAGCTGCAGATCACCCTGGAGAGGGCCTCGTCCGTGTGTGGGGATAGGGTGAAGGGGGGGGCGTGCCTCTCCTAGGCCTATCGACCCTTAGCTCAACATTTTACGGCTTCACATTCCCTGCCCCTCCCGTTTCCCGGGTCTCCCCTGGCCCTGGGGTCTTCCCAGGGTCTAGGCCTCACCCATGTCACCCACAGCAGGTTCTGATCGCTCGCTGTGTGCAAGACCGTCCTAGGCGCAGTGGGGAAGCGGGGGCTAAGGTTGGCTCCGGCCCATCAAATCGGGTTTCTCGGTCAGGAGGGGCGATACCCCTACCCGCTGGCCCCGGCCACCTCCAAACCGGCCGTCGCACCTGTCCTCACGGGTCCCCCACCTAGGGGTCCCTTCCCCCTCTCGCCGGCGCGCGGGTCCCGGGGGCTCCGCGTCGGAGCCGGGGCCTGGGGAGCGCTCGGCGCAGCTCAGCCAATGGGAAGGGCGGGCGCTCGGGGTGGGGGGGAGAGGGCGGCGCTGCGGGCGCGCGGCGGCGGGAGGGGGCCGGGAGGCGGGGGCCGGAGCCGGAGGGGCGCGCGCCGCATTAACCCTTCAGCCGCCGGCCTGAGCCGCAGGCGCTGCCCGAGCCGCGGGCGCCGGAGCGGCTGTCGGCGCGGCGGCGGGCGGGTGGGAGCGGGGAGCCGGACGCCCGGGCGGGCGGAGCGCATCGCGGGGCGGCGGCGGAGCGGGGCCGGTGGCACGGCCAGGGTGAACAGACAGGTGTGCGGGCGGCCGGAGCGCGAGCGGCTCCAGGCCCGGCCCGCGGTCGGGAGCCGGCCGCCCGGAGCCTGCAGCCCGGAGCGGAGCGGGGTCCGCGAGCCCGCAGTCCAGTTCCGGCCCCGCCCGTGCTCAGCTTGGCCGTGGGGTGCGGAGACCACGGCCCGGCCAGGCTATCCGAAGCCTAGAGCTGGGCCGGGCCGGGCCGGGGTGGGTGGGGGCCCGCCCGGCCCGCCCATGGGCTCAGGATGCCGGTGCGGAGGGGCCACGTCGCGCCGCAAAACACCTTCCTGGACACCATCATCCGCAAGTTTGAGGGCCAGAGTGAGTGGGGGAGGGGGCAGGCCGGGGAGGGGGTTCTGGGGGTGGGTCGAGCCCTGCCGAATGTGGATGGGGGGCGTGCCCAGGCCTTGTGTAGTGCAAAGTGTGAGTCACTGGGGTCTGGTGGGGCCTGGGGCTTATGCCAGGCGTCGTGGGGTCAAGGCTTGGTGCCAGGGGATGGTGGGCATGGACCAAGGGGCCGGAGGTTGGGGCTTGGGGTGGGAGACCCAGCTCATATTTTTGGGATCTGAGTGTATGTGACACAGGGAAGGGAGGTAGGATGAGAGAGTGCAGGTGTCCCCAACTCTAGATGCCTGGAGTTTATGGGACTTTGTGTGTGCAAGGACTTGAGAACGTACATATGTGACCCATGCTGAAAGTACATGTTCCAGGCTTGATTGTGCTGTATGTGAAAGACTGAAAGTAAGGATGTAGGATCTTGAGTATGTGTGGCATGTATAGCCAAGCCCCTCTATCACTCATGAATTTGATCCTGCATGGGCAGAGGGGAGGTGTCTCTGACAAGTCTACAAGATAGTGGGCCCGGTGGTGAGAGGGTGCTGGAGGGCTGAAGCTGGTTTTGAGGCTAAACAGGCTGGCCATGGAGCACCTGTGTGGGAGACTTTCCTGCTGTGGACACTGCTCCCCGACCCATTGTGGAGACCACAGCACCCCTCATGTTGCCCTGTCAGGAAAGGCTTCCAGAAATGTCCCAGGCTAGGAGAGTGTTCTGGATGTTGGTGTACTTGTCCCCAAGCCTACATGTGCCGTAGTGGGTGTGACTGCCAAGGGCCCTGGGAGTGGGAGAGTGACATTCCGAGCCTGTGACCCTGTGCGCACAGGACAACGTGTGCTTTTTCTGTAGTGGGAGGGAGGGTCAGTTGGATGGGCAGCATTGTCCCCAGCAGAGGAACAGGATGATCCTGAGGGCTGGGCTCGGTGACATTGGGGCAGGCCTGACGGCTGGGGGCATGTCCTGGGGCCTTCTTTTCCTCCTGGCTGAGTAGGTACAGGAAGAACCCCAGAAGACCTGGGATTGGATACTGGAGGCCTGTTGTCTGTTCCCACCTCTGCAAGATGACCTTGAGTGGCTCTTCCCACTCTAAGCCTCAGTTTCCACATCTGTGAACAAGGCTGACAAGCTACAGGGCCTTTGCCTTCTCCATCTCTAGGATTTCACTAAAGAGGAGGCGCGGGGGGCGGGCTGCCTTTAAAGAAACTTGCTCTGAGTCTGGGAACAGGGACTTGGGTGCCTTTCCTCCCAGGGTTGGGTAGTCCAGTGCTGTGAACTGCCTTAGGCTGAGGTGGGGATGAAAGCAGAGTTAGGATGCCTTTTCTTGTGATAGGAAGCTCTAGCCTGTATTGTTGCTTGCCTGGGAGTTGGGGAAGGCCTTGGGGACTGACCTAAAGATGACCCAACTCACAAAAGTAGCTTCCTTGAGTGCTGGGGGAAGGATGGCAGAGGGAGGCAGGAGGCCAGATCCGGACGGCCTGGCCCTACTGCAGGGTGCTCTCGCTACTGCAGCCTGGAATTTGCCCTCATGATTCCCTAGAGCTACAGCCTGAGGGCTTTGCTTGCTGGGGAGGGAAGGGGAGTCTTTCTACTGCAACTAAAAGCCCCAGCATTAAAGGCCAAAGTGGCCAGAACGTCTGTTTATAGAAGGCTCTCATCCCTGGAGCCTCTACTTGGCAAAAGCTGAGGCTGCAGCTGGCTTATGGCTCACCCACCTACCTGGCCCTTGCGGGCAGTGGTGGGGTGGGTGATGCATGTCTAGGTGAAATGGGTCTATTGGGGATTCTTTCTTTGAGAGTATCACAGAGGTAGGCCTCATATCCCCAGAGTTGCTCATTTTTCTTACACTTGGGCTAGTGTCTCAGACCCTTCTTGGGATTTCCAGGGTGTGGAGCTTCAGGTCTCCTCTCTTGCACGGTATGACCTTGGACTTCTGCCTGTGACCCCCAGCTGTCCCGCTGCCTTTTGCCAGACTAGGTTCAAAAGCTGGATTTGGCATTGATGAGCTGGGAAATGGACATTGGGCCGAACTTCTCTTGAGCCCGTTTCTTCATAAAATGTTGATAACGCCCCCCCTCCCTTGTGGGGTCCGAGGGTCCAGGGCCTCTAGTTCAGAAGTCCTCATCTTTTGGCTCACTCACTCCCGGCTCCTGACTGCCTGTGGACGCAGTGGAGAGTCATAGCAGGTATTGACCCGAGTTGAGTCTGAGGGTATTTGAGGGACTGATTTTCTAGGGAGCACCCCTTCTCCCCAGTTAAGAGGAAGAGCCGGAGGAGCCGGTGCAAAGGCAAGGCTGGCGGCCATCTCCGGCCCTTCCCAGGCTGTGTTTATCCCTCCGCCGCGGCTGCCGACACGCGCTGCTGACACCCGCCCAGGCTGGCCTCGGCCAGGGCGCAGAGGGGGCGGCGGGCCGCTGGCGCCCTGCCCGGGGGAAGCCACACAGTCAGCCCGCGCGCCGAGGGGACGGGGCGTGCCGGGTGGAGGCACCTGTGTCGGGGCGCAGCTGCGTGCGTCCCCGGCTGGGCGCCCCTTTCTGGTGCCGGGGAGTGTTTGGACGGCCGTGTGTGCCGGGAGAGCGTGGGGCAGGGCAGGGGTTCCCCGAGACTGGGGTCCCCGCTCACGTGCCTGTTCCTCCCCGCCCCGCAGGCCGCAAGTTCATCATCGCTAACGCTCGCGTGGAGAACTGCGCTGTCATCTACTGCAACGACGGCTTCTGCGAGCTGTGCGGCTACTCGCGGGCCGAGGTGATGCAGCGACCCTGCACCTGCGACTTCCTGCACGGGCCGCGCACGCAGCGCCGTGCCGCCGCGCAGATCGCGCAGGCCCTGCTGGGCGCCGAGGAGCGCAAAGTGGAGATCGCCTTCTACCGGAAAGATGGTAGGCGGGGCAGGGGCGGGGCCGCGGCGGGGGGGCGGTGGACTGGGGGGCGGGGTGGGGGGGACCCGGCTTGGGTAGGGTGGGACCGGTGGTAGCCTGAGAACCCAGCCGGTTCTGTGGGGGCGGGACCCAGGCGGGGGCGTGGCCCCATCCAGGGGCCTGGCACAGCCTAGGTCTCCACTCCGTTAGGTTGGTTTTCCGGGTGGCCTTGGAGTTGCCTAGGCGAGGGCCTGGCACCTCCCAGCAGGTGTGATTATGTGGAGCTAGGTGCACTGGAGTTTGACGGGGCTGGGATGGCAGGTGCGTGCGTGGATGGAGTGATAGGTCAGGCTGGACGCTGGCCATGACTTCTAGCCACACGACTCCAGCCACCCGCAGGGCAGCCCCGGCTGCCAGGTGACTGTTCCTGGAGGATGTCAACTAGATGAGGCGGGAGGGCTGTAGCTGCTATCCTTTTCCTGACCCCTTTTCTCGTCTGCCCTTAAATATGCCTCTCCCCAGTTCCCTTGGTCCCATCTGCTGAGCACCCTGTCCCTCCCTTTCCCTCCCCTCCTCTTCGTGTTGTGCCAGGTGTCTCTGCTCAGCCACCACTTCCCCACCCAGCTGCTCTGGGCTTCCGGAGAAGAGTGGAGAGCAGATAAACAGAGCTGGGGTTGCTCTTCCCACACTAGGCCTGTGCTGTGGGGTGGGCTCTGCTCAGGGATCAGTGCAGTGGTGGGGGAGGTGTGGGTATTGGCGAGTTGGGAAGGGCCTCCAGAATTCTGCTGCTCATCAGTGTCTGCCCCTTAGGCCTCACTGCATCCTTGGGAGCCTAGCTCAGAGCTGAGCTCTTGAACGTGTAGAGCTGTATGCTGGAAAGGCAGAGTTCCTGCCCTCAGCCAGCTAGTTGGTAGCTCAATGAGCACGCTGCCTCCTGCTGGAAAAAGTGGAACCATCAAGTCCAGGCCGGTTTTGTGCATACTCCAGGGTGGCTGAGGCTGCCTGTAAAGTTTGGCACCCTCAAGGGGCTTCCTTTGCAGGTGTGCAGCCTATGGCATCCTCAGACAGCACTCAAGGGGGCATGCACTGTGGCCCTGTGGAAGAGGCCAGGCAGGTGGCAGGCAGGTAGGGGCTGAAGCAGTGAGGGGTTGTAGCTGCCAGACACTGGCTCTGTGTTACCTTTTGCAATTCAAGTGTCCCTGAGATGTAGGTACCACTTTTTGTTCTCATCCTAAGGATGAGGAAACAAGTTTAGAGAAGTGAAGGATGTTCCCCAAGTCACACGGATCATATACTTTGAAAATGATGCCAGAGAATTACAGTTCTGTCACTGTGCTGCACAAAAGTGAAATGTTAAGTTTCTAAACCACTGGTGTGTGTCATGAACATATAGATCCTGGCGTTAGGTGTAATGTGGGAAATCTCACATCCGTCAAGTTGCTTCATTCCCTAAATTTGTTTCTACTTATGGGGTGATATGCCTACTTGGACCCTCACATGGATGTTGAGGGTTATTCATCTGTTTTTTCTTTCTCTCTCTCTTCCTTCCTTCCCTCCTTCCCTCCTTCCCTCCTTCCCTCCCTCCCTCCCTCCCTCCCTCCCTCCCTTCCTCAGTAGTGAAGATCAAAGCTAGGGCTTCTTGTTAAAATTTTATTTATTAATGTGTGTTTGTATGTTTATGGGGAGTGGGTGTGCATACCATGGTGTGTGTGTGTGTGTGTGTGTGTGTGTGTGTGTGTGTGGTCAGAGGACAACTTTATGGACTTAGTTGGTTCTCTCATTCTGTCTTTAAGTTCCGGCAGTTGAACTCGGGTTGTCAGACTCATGTGCAAGCACCTTTACCTGCTAAGCCGTCTCTCTTGCTCCTGCTCTTACATTTATTTGCTTGTTTTGAGATAGGAGCTCTCTAAGTTGTCCAGGCTGACCTTGAACTCACCCTGTAGCCCAAGTGGGTCTTGAACTCTCTCAGTCTCTCAAGTAGCTGGGATGACAGGCTTGAACCACTGGACTTGGCAAGGCTGCTGAACTTTTGAGAAATGCCCACAATAGGGGCCTTCTACTTCTCAGTCACACTCTAGTCCTGTGGTGGACATTGCGCAGGTGAATTTGACTCCTCGGCAGCAGAGAGTGGAGTGATTTTGCCTTTGGCTGTAGCATGGGTAGAGTCTTCCCAAGTGGTGTGGACTGTCCTCCTTGGTCCATGCTGACTCTTTTGGGAGACTCCAGCAGAGAAGCTGCCAGGGAATCTTGGGGATCTTAAGGGTCACCTGATCCAGTAGCAGGTGGAAAAACTGCATGTGGAGGTCTCATCAGTGCGTCTGTGGAGGGAATGGGTCTAGAACACAGGTCCCCGTGCAAGTCCAAGCTCTTGTCTTCTCCAGGTTACTACTCCAAGTGGGGCAGTGACCCAGGAAACTCTATACCAGCTACTGCCTCCTGCCCCCTTTTTTGCCCTCACCTAGTTTCCATGGGGATCAGATAACTCCCAGTGGCCAACAGGCTGGCTTTGGCCTGGGTCACCTGTGGCCCTACTTACCTTGGCATTCTAGGACTCAGGTGATGCAGACACATTTTCCTCAGTCCTCTGCCTTGTGATCAGCTCTCAATGCCATCTTGTGCAACTGCCTTGTGTGTGCGTGTGTGCATGTGTGTTTGTGCATGTTGGTGCATGGGGCATATAACAGAGGCAGGGGGAAACATGCCAATGCCACGTCCTGTTTCTCTCCAGGCTTTTCCTAGGGTGTCTGCCTGGGCCAGCCCTGGGGGAGTAGATCCCTGGGCTGTAGCCCCAGGGAGGTGGGGTGACAGTGAAGGAGGCAGGGCCTTTTGCTGGCAGGCGCCGCTAAGGACAGCTGTGCTGTGTCTGAGCCTTTAGCTCAGCTCTGTGCAGTCTCAGGGTCTGGAGCCAGACAGCCCCATTATTTAGTTGCTGGGACTGCTAGGGGGTGGGGAGGCTAGACTGGGGGAGTGTGGGTGGAGGAGGAGACACTGTGTGCCCGAGTTCACTGACCTTATGCTGACACCCCTAAAGTCAGGCCCAGGATCAAATTGGAATTGTGAACAGAGCCCAGTAGGACAGGACTGCGGACTATGACGTCTGTGCGGAGGCACCTCAGGCAGCAGGTGCTGCCTGGGCACATAGCTGCGCCCCTTCACAGGGGAGGGAATGTGGCTCTTCCTCCCCCAGGCCTGAGGAGGTCCCCTCTCTCTGTCCCTTCCATTGTCTCTGTTCTTCCACCTCTCTGCTGCCTCTCCACTGCTGTGCCCTGCCTGCCTGCTGTGCCCCATCCTCCTGGCAGCTCTCCCTCCCCAGGCTCAGGCCTCCCTGCCTTTGTTTCCAGCCAGCCTGGCCTGCTCTGTCTCTTCCATCCTTGCTTCCTTTTTCCTTTGTCTTTCTGTCTCTCCCTTCAGCACCCTGGAGCCTTCCTCTGACTTCGTCCCCTCTCTCTAGTGTCATGTCCCCTCAATCTGCACCAGACCTTGATTGGTCTCAAAGGCTTTATCTGTGTCCCCATACCTCTGACTGTTTTGGCCCTGTCTCCGCATCCCTGTGTCCCCAGGAGCCTGTGTGTGGGTGGAGATGGGGGTGTCTCTGGAGAAGAGTCTATTGGCTTCCTCACTCCAGCTGCAGGCCAGTTGCCATGGCAACAAGGTCAGAGGGCCCCCCACTGCTACAGCTGATGCTCTGGCTGTGGGGGGAGGGGTTGGAACCTAAGGTCCAGGCCAGTTCCCCAGTGTGCTGTGTGCTCCCACTTGCTGAACTGCTGTGCCCTGACGAAGACCCTGGCCTCCCAGATGCTGAAGCAGGCCCTGCTGGTACCAGCCTCCAACCTCTGGGCATCCAACTGACCTCCTATAACCCAAGTCATCCATTGTGATCCTCTTCCTTCCTTCCCTGCTTCCCTGTCCTCTTAAAGGCCCTGTGCTGTCACTGCCCTGACCTCCTCCATCAGACACCTCTGCCCTCCTCTGGCCCCAGTCATGTGATGTCTGACTTGGTGAAAGCTTTCTTTGGAAAGGGGTGGTTTGGGTCTGGTAAGGCAGGGCTCAGATATCTGTGCCTGGATGTTCTTTGTGCTCTGCACATGGGAAACAGCCCAGAGTGATCCTAGGAGAAGCCAAGGGCTTAAACTTAGGACTTTTCCATGGGGCTGAAGCTATCAGGGAGCTCCTTCTTGGGGGGCAGGACTGTTCCTCTCTTCCTGGCCAGGACCTTGGCATACCCTGGAGATAAGGACAGGTGAGGGCCCCTGGGAGGTCCAGCTTCCAGCTGTCTTGTCTGTTCCCATGGGTATTTTCCTCTCAGCTCCCCTGGGATGGGCTGCCCTGGGCTGCTGGGGCCTTCTTGTCTAGCTTTCCTGGGAGGCAGCCTGAGGACAGAGGGATGCTGTCTGCCCACAGAGCCCCTGTGCCTGGACAGTGTTGGGAGGATGGTTCCTGCTCCTGTGTGTTGTGTCTCTGAAACCCCAGAGGAGCTATGTAAATATTTGCACAGAGCTGTCGGTGGAAGTGGAGTTAACAGTGGCCTTGGGCTCTGGGAGGGGGACGTGGGTAGTAGGAGGTTGGCTTGGTGGTGTGACATGGGGTGAACTTGAATCTCTTTTTCTGCCTAGAGGTGGTTTCCTGTGTAGTGTGATCTGAGAGGTTGTAGGAAAGCCCTTTTACACTTAAGCATCCTGGAGGGAGCCTGAGCTACCTCTCCAGGAGGAAAAGAGCTGATCTGAGAATTGTGCTTCTTCTTTGAAACGTGCCCTCCCTTTGTGTATAGGCAATAGAGCAGCAGTATTCGGCCCTGTGTGGGAGGGAGATGACAGGCTTCCCTATCTAACAACATGCACGGATATCTGGGGCCAGCGTCAGAGAAGAGTGGGGAGGCTACTCTTGGATAGATGCCAGCTCACGAAGGGCTAAGGTGGCTGTTGGCTTCACAGTACCTTCATTGCCCAGGAAGACCTTTGAGCTATGTGCTTGGTCACTTGTATCCTGGTCTAGAAGTACTCAGTAGGCCCACAGTGTCTTGCCCTAACCTGTATCTCCCTTCTTCTGGCCCAGGTTCATCATCCCTACCAGGCTGAGGGCAGAGGGAGTTTGTCTGTTTTGTTCTGTTTTATCTGCAAGCCTAGTTCGTTATAGGAGCTCAAATATCTGTTTTTGTTGAATGATGAATGAATGAATGATGAATGAATGAAGTTGGCGGTGCTGTGTAGTAGAAGCCTGATTCTTGGTGTCAGGTGACTAAGGGAGCAATTTCCAGCCTGATTATGAACTGTGTGACCTTGGGCAAATCACTTCCTGTCTCTGGGCCTCAGTGTTCTATTCTGTGAATGCTAGGGTAGAAACGGTGGTGGAGGACCAGAGGGAGGTGGGATCAGGGGGAGGGGGGAGGTGGGACCAGGGGGAGGGGGGAGGTGGGACCAGAGGGAGGTGGGACCAGGGGGAGGGGGGAGGTGGGACTGGGGGGAGGTGGGACCAGGGGGAGGTGGGACCAGGGGGAGGTGGGACCAGGGGGAGGTGGGAGGTGGAACCAGAGGGAGGTGGGACTAGGGGGAGGTGGGAGGTGGGACTAGGGGGAGGTGGGACCAGGGGGAGGTGGGACCAGGGGGAGGTGGGACCAGGGGGAGGTGGGACCAGGGGGAGGTGGGAGGTGGGACCAGAGGGAGGTGGGACTAGGGGGAGGTGGGAGGTGGGACTAGGGGGAGGTGGGACCAGGGGGAGGTGGGACCAGGGGGAGGTGGGACCAGGGGGAGGTGGGACCAGGGGGAGGTGGGAGGTGGGACTAGGGGGAGGTGGGACCAGGGGGAGGTGGGACCAGAGGGAGGTGGAATCAGGGGGAGGGGGGAGGTGGGACCAGGGGGAGGTGGAATCAGGGGGAGGTGGGAGGTGGGACTGGGGGGAGGTGGGACCAGGGGGAGGTGGGACCAGGGGGAGGTGGGACCAGGGGGAGGGGGGACCAGGGGGAGGTGGGATTTGGGGGAACAGGACCAAGGGAAGGTATCCTCCTGCTCTGCTGAGTGTAGGAGGCATTGTAAGGTGCAGGAAGGGCACACAGGAAGGGACTCCTCTTCTCGCAGAACCAAGCTTTGGCAAAGCCAGCTGGGAGCTGCCAACTCCCAGCAGCACTGAGGCACGCTCCTTGTGACCTCACTTTATAGTGTGTAAATGGTGGGCCTTATAGCCCTCTGTGGGTGAGATTCCTCATTTTCTAGGAGGGAAACTCTTACAGAGACTCAGGGACTTACCTGGCTCACCCAGCAGATGGGGACCTGAGTGGGACCCCTAGTACAGTTATTCCTACTCCACAGAGCTCTGTGTGGAACATCTTGCACAAGCTGGCTTCTCCAGCCTGGGATGTGATGGGCTCAGGGCCTCAGAAGGCCTAGGTTTGGCTGGAATCTGAGAGCTGCAACATTTGTTTCTGGGGTGGATCAAAGCACTTGTCCCCTGCATGGCAGGCCGAGGGCATTCCTCAACATGTACCAGCACAACAGCATGCCAGGGCTCAGTCTGCTGGCCATTCAACAGGGCATCATCTCCTGGTCACAGCCCTGCTGTTGGTACTGTGGGGAGCCACCGTTTGCTGGGACAGACACCGTGCTGTCTCTCTTCTCGCTCTCCAGGCTTCTTTTGGCCAAGCTCCCTATATCACTGAAGCCGTTAACACTCGTGTTAGTGTTTTTCTCTTTCATTTCCTTTTCTGCCTCTCCCTTTATCTCATTCCACGGTTCTGGGTCGTTCTCTACGGCAGCCATTCAAATGTTCTTCCTGTGAATGTGCAGCTCCCATATGCTCTTGCAAATGTGTATTTTGACTGGATAGATGCTTATGGATTTAGTTTATGCAAATGATATTGTGCTATGTATTGTATTCTGGCATTCACTTTTCTTACCTAGGAGTATGCCTCTCAGTGTAGGTGGACTGCCTGCTACTGGGCATCCGTAGCCTGTGGTTTCCTGTTCTGGGGCAAGTATCTACCTGTTTTACCTGACCCCTGTTCCAGTGAAGGGTCCCAGATCACTGCCACCTCTCTGCCACCAGAGATGATGCCACATTGAATATCCCCTTACACAGGCCCTTTTGGACTTGTGTGAGGATGCCTGTGGGCTTAGAACTGAAACTGTAGGGTTACAAGATATGAGGATCTTTAACTATTGCCCCATCCTGCACCTGAACAGCTCACCCCATTGTCACGCTCCTAAACAGAGACCCCATGCGCTCGTGTCCCTGCTACACTCATGTCCCTTTTTAATGTTTGCCAGTCTAATGGACTGGTTGCTTTGACTCGCATTTCTCTGACTGCTTGCAAGTAGGAGTATCTTTTGGGTGTGATAACCTTTTGAGCTTTCATTTCGTTCAATTTGTATCCCTTGCTTATCTTTGATGGAGAGTGCTGTCTTTGTTCTTGTGGATTTCCAGGGGTTGTTTGGTGCCTTCTAGAAATACAGATGCATACAGTTCACTATGTAGCATACATTCCAGACATCAACATCTTGTTGATTTGCAGGTACCTTTCTCTCAATCTCTGTTCAATTTATACACTAAGGATTCTTATTTTGATGCAAATGAATCCTTGAGTTTTAGCTTTGCTTGTGCTTTTGAAGTCCTGTTGAAGAAATTCTTGACTGTGCTGAGGCTACAGCTGTCCACACGAGTCCACAGTGATCCACAGGGCTCCACTTCTCCTCAGCTCCCTTGTCTCTGCTTCCAGGGTTGGGTGTTGGAGCCCTCCTGAGCCCTCCTCAGATGTAGTGTCAAGTAAGGATCAAGTTTTATTTTTTCCATGTAAGGAGCCAACTTTCCCAACACATCTAGCCTGTTTTTTTCCATTGCCTTGTGAGGCCACCTCTAGCATACGCTAATTTGCCATATAACCACATCTGCCTCTGAACACCGGGTTCTGCCCCAAATTCTTGTCTGTGGTATGAAAATAGCAACAACAAAACTATGGTGCTTACGATGTCTCAATAACTGATAAATCAAATTCTCCCATTTCTTTTTATTTAAAAACTTTTGTTTATTTATTTATTATTTATTTACTTGTTGAGATAAGATCTTACATTGTAGTCGGAGACTTGGTAGGTAGCCCAGGCTGTCTTGAACTTGTGACTGTCTTTATAAAAGCTTAGCAAGCCACACCTCGCTTTTTTTTTAAACTTTTGTTTGTTTTTCAAATCCGTGTCTCCCTTGTCTCCCAGGCTGGTTTGGAATTCACTATCCTACTGCCTCTGCTGCCCAAATGTTCAGATTACAAGTGTGCACCACCCTGCTGGGCTTGATAGAATTTGGTTGGTTTTGTAGGTTAATTTAGGAAAAATTAATATCTTTATCATATTTGTTCCAGTAAGAGTCTGGACTGTCTCTCTGCCAGCTTTATTCCATATATGTTATTGTTATTGCCTTAAAGTACAAACTTTCATACCCATGAATTCTTGGTGAGTCTCTAGATACATCATAGTCATTGTTGTTGAAAAAGGGATCTTTGGTCTGGAGCAGTGACTCTGGATATAGGGCTTGCTGTATGTGCAAGCATAAGGACCTGAGTTTGAATCCCCAGAACTCACGTAAAAGGATGGGTGTGTTAGCACGTGCCTGCAGGTGAGATGGGAGGTTGAGGCACGATCCCTGGAAGCTTGTGGGCCAGCGAGCCCGGAGTGTGCAGTGCTGAAGCCATGAGTCCCTGCCCTCTAAATAAGGGGGAAGTGAAGACTGCCTTCTGAGTTCTCCTTTGACTTCCACATGCACAGCATACACACATACTCACACACATGTGTGCACACACACATACATACACACAAAGGTAAAAAAAAGAAAGAAAAAGAGGGTCTTGGTGTTTTGGGGAGGTTTGAGGCAGGGTCTCCCTGTAACTCTAGCTGACCAGGAATTTGCTATGTAGACTAGAATAGCTCGGATCTCATAGAGATCTGGTCGACTCTGCCTCTGGGACTGAAGACATGAGCCACCATATCTGGCCCAGATGTATTTATTTATTTTATTTTATTTATTATTAGTGTGTGTATGTATGATGTCAGAGACGGTGGGTGTATGTACCATGGTGCACATGTGGAGGTCAGAGAACACCTTTTGGGAACTGGTTTTCTCCTACTTACCTGGGTTCTGGGGATCAAATTCAGGTTTATGTGTCATGCCCTTTTACCCACTTACCCACTGAGCCATTTTGATGACCCCTTCCCCCTCTTGTTTTTGAGTCCTCAAACTCATTATGAAGCCAAAGCTGACTTTGAAATTCTGCTCTTCCTGCCCTGCTTCCAGAGTGTTGGGATCGCAGGTGTGGCTGCCACTCCTAGTGCCGTCTTGTTGTTTTAGACCCTGTTTTCCAGTTGTTGGAAGCTGTGTGTTTTGTGGGCTGTTCTTTCATCTGGCACCATGTTATGCTGTCATTAGTTCTCACTGTTTGTTTGTTGACTTTGATGTCTGTACAGGGAGATGACCCTGTCCTCTGCAAATAATGCCTGTTTTCTTATTTGTTTGGGTCACGGTGTGATTCTTGAATGTGCCACCTGACTTTTCAAGGGACTTTCACTGATGTGTATTTGTTGTGGGTACTTCACAGCATCACATGGGAGAGCAAGCTAGGAGGAATCACTCTCTTGGCTTAGTGACCAAGAAGCTGTGGCCTGCTCTGAGACCAGTGGGCCGAATTTTATGAAGGCTTCTCTGTGCCCTGAGGGTTTTCTGGGAGCCAAGATGGAGAACCATTGCAGAAGCTTACAGAACATCAGAAGAGGGCAGGATGGTCTCCCAGCAGGCAGGGCAGCTCTTGTGTGCTTTCTGCTCTATGGCAGGCAGTGTGTGTGGATCATAGATAAGGGGCTGAAGGGGTCCAGGGCTCAGAGACCCCATAGCTAGCCTGGGTCTCTTTTGCTCCCTTCATACACCGTCTCGTTCTATGGCAGCTGATAACCAAATGTAACATTGCTTCAGGGAATAGCACCTGAATTCCCATGGTGGCTCTGTCTGCTGTCCGCTTTCAGGGTAGGGGCAATTCTGTTCTGAAAGAATGGTCAATGCCCCTGGATCTGGAAGAGAAGGGAGAGGGTAGGAATAGAGCATGTCCCCACCGCTGTAACTGTAGATCACCACCACTAAGGCCACTGTTAGTCCTTCTGAGGCTATGTACCCAACACTTCCTGTGAAGCCAGTCTCTTTTGTGCAGGTCTGCATTCTGGGCTGGGACAGTGAGCTCACTCCAGAAGCTAACTTATGGACATCTTCTTAAAGGGTGTGGTGTTAGATGAGATCCCGAGAGAAGCATTCACATAGGCTGATTCAGGAAACCCTCTCTGGAGGGATTTGGGAAGGATGGGGAGGTGTTGGGAGGTAGAAGTCATTGAGCGGGGGTTGTCTACAGCAGGAGAGTGCTGCTGAGTAGAGTGGCAGAGGCAGCTTTCCCCAGGTCAGTGTGACCTTGTCTTACCTTGAAAACATTTTTATGCATTGATGTGTGTGTGTGTGTGTGTGTGTGTATACACATACCATGGGGTTTGTGTGGAGATCAGAGGTAACTTATGGGAGTCAGTTCTCTCATTTTGTCATGTGGCTCCCAGGGACTGAATTTAGGTCATCAGGTTTGGAGGCAGGCACCCGTACCCACTGAGCCATTGTAAGCCCTTGTCCCACTCCCCCTGCCCCAAGACAGGGTCTCTTTGTAACCCCAACTGACCTAGAACTTGCTATGTATACCAGGCTGGCCTCAGTCTCACAGAGATCCTCTTTGCCTCTGCCTTTGGAATGCTGGGATTAAAGGCATGTGCCACTAAACCCAACCTTTCTCACCTTCTTAAGGCAGAAGGATATGTCTCATTTTATTAGCCCAAAATGTGGCATTGCTGCAGGATCCTAGTGGCACAGTCTGCCTGAGCTTTCCTAGTCAGAGCTCATCTCTTGAGGGGTTGTAGTTTGGGGAGATGGATCAAGCACACAATAGACCATGGGTTTTGGCAGGAGGCTGGATTCCCACAAGGAGTTCTCCTTGGCAGGGTCTGGCTGTGAGGTGGGGGCGTCTGTCTGGAAGTGTTATTCTTGTGGCACCTGGAGTGTGGCTTGTGGGTCCCCAAACCTCTATGGCAAGAAGTGTCTGTCCCCAGAACCCTGTGTGTCTCAGCTTTCCCCGATACACACACACACACACACACACACACACACACACACACACACACACACGTGCTGCCACACATGAACATACAGTTATTCATTGGCTGGCTTCTCTGATTCCTCTACCCTTTCCCCTGAGCCTGCAATGTCCCTGGCCTTCCCTAGGCCCCTTGCTGCCCACGAGAGTGGTGTTAGCGACACGGTGGCCCCTGGCCAGGAGCAGCTCCTGCTGCATCTTCCTGTCGCCGCCACCAGGCTAAATATAACCTGACACTGCACAGCCCTGGGCTGCTGCTCCGGAGACAGCCTCTGCCTGGGGGCGGACAGGGCCGCCTGCGGCCCCAGGCTCCCTGCCCTCAGCGTGACTTTGGGCCCATTCCGGTCCAGCTCCTCCTGCTTGGAGTGAAACAGGGAGGCAACCAGGGTGAGGATACTGGAGGTCACCTTCCCTGCAGGGACCTGCCACCCTGCCTCATTAGAGATCCAGATGCTTCTAGAAGGCCATCTGTCAGCTCATCTGGCACCCAGAGCAGGAATCACTTTTCCCTGTGGTAACTACAGATAGTCTAAGCTCAGAGAGGTGGGGTGACCTGTCGACTGCCACACAGGCCCAGGTCTCCTGATGGTTAGGGCAGAATAGCTCATTTCCCCAGGGTACCTCCACTGTCTGGTTTGCTCTTTCTTCCCCCATCTTGTCCAGATGCCAGGTCGGGTCCTATTGAACACTTGGCTCAGTCAAGGCAGGCTCCAGGCCCATTCTTCCTGGTTGTGTTGCCCTAAGTGCTTTAGCTGTACCAGCATGCTCACTGATACTGTGGGGCAATGGAGAAGCCACCAGACCTGCTGCTGTACAGGCATGCCAGCTGAGACTCTGACCTCAGCAACTTGCTCAAGGCTGCTCAAGTCATCTGCAGGCCTTGTCTCCTCAACCTGCCATGACCTGTGCTAAGGCAGACCTGGGCCAGTGGTGCCCAGAAGTGGAGAGTTGGGGTTGGGACACTGCATGAGTACCTGTCTTGGCTGAGTGAGGATATCAGGCTGGGCAATGTCACCTCAGCGTGGATCTCTTAAGTGTGACCTGGCACCAAATGCAGGCAAGCCAGGGTTGTGTTGTGAATGTCATGGACCTTTATTGGGGTCAGGATGAACTTGATCTGCTACACCTAGAGTGTGGTCAGGCCTAGTTCTCCCCCAGGGTCTCTCCCACTGCCCCTCAGTGACCTCCAGTGAATAACATGATCTTGGAAGATCTTCTGAGAGAGTGGCTGGCCTGGGCTGTCAAGAACAAAGGCACCAAGAAGAAAGGAGCCCAGATCCTGTAGGTATAGGGTTACCAGAAGCCTGCCTTCCTTGTTCTTGTCTTTGTCCTGAGGAGTTGGGGACAGGTCTAGGTTGGTTGGAGAGGGATCCTTGAGGACTCTGAAGCCTGGCTGGAACTGGGGGTGGGAGGAATGTATTTTGACATCAGCCACTTAGATCAGGGTGGCCCAGGGGCCTTTCGCTAAGATCCATCTCTCTTTTGAGTGTGCCGAGCCCTCCTTGGGCCAGGTTCCAAGCCCCATAAACACTGTGTCATTTCATCTAGACTTTGACCTTACAGAGTGGGTGTGATCAGCTTTGTATGACAGACCAACATTCTCTGTAGGGGTGACTGGCCCAATGTCCTTCCAACACAATACACAAATGCCACCTAACACTACAGCTCGTGTCTCCTCTTCTTTGAAGAGGAGAATCAGGCTCTCCGCTGCCCCCTCCAACCTGTCTCCTATCCCCCTCCTTCCTGGAGTGCTTGAGTGCTTGCAAAGCTGACTGTCTCATGAGTGTGGGCTGTGCCTGCCACAGAGTGGCGCTCAGTGGAACTGCAGCCTTGCCCAGCTCTGGGCCCAGTTGCCCTTCCTCAGGCTGCCTGCCTTGGCCCACTGAGCTGGGCCACTGGTGAGAGCTGGAGGTGAGTGGGAAGGAG
This sequence comes from Eospalax fontanierii, assembly GCA_035773235.1. NCBI lineage: Eukaryota > Metazoa > Chordata > Mammalia > Rodentia > Spalacidae > Eospalax > Eospalax fontanierii. The sequence continues at coordinate 103,329,601 of CM069528.1, read as the reverse complement.
ACATGAACAGGACCTGGGGTTGGGGTAGGAACTGGGGTCCCAGGCAGTAGCCCACTTGCTCACAGCACGTCTTCTCTGCTGGGGAGCTGAGTGTCTAAGTGACCATAGTCTCTGTTTTGTGCTGGTGCCCAGCTGCAGCCACCGATGGTCTTTGCCCCCCCCAGCCTGTCCATCTCTTGTCTTCAGGAACCTCTCCATACTTCCATCTAGGAACAGGGTGGGGTCCTCAGGCAGGGGTTGGTGACAAGGCAGGTCACTAGAGACTCAGCCACGCTAGCAGGTGAGACGGTACCTTCAGAGCCCAGTGTTTGCTCGGTCCTCAGCTCTCTTTGTTTCCAGGCACCTCCCCATCTCCGCCTCCTTCAGCCATCAGGCATGCGGGGAGGTCACATTTCTGGAATAACCGGGCCTTTGACAGGGCATTTAAAAAGAAAAATTACTTGAATGTCAACAAAGGGGAACATGAAATTTCTGTGTGTGTGTGTCTGGGAGCGGGGAGCAGGCTTGTGCTGCCAGAGAGGCTTGTCTTTGGAGAATTAAAAAAATTTTTTTGAGATGCAGAATCCTGGAGTAGTAGTCATCAGAGATGCAGAGTCCCGGGGTAGTGTTCTGAGGTGCAGGATCCTCGGGTAGCCATCTGAGGTGCAGGGTCCTGAGATAGCCATCTGAGGTGCAGGGTCCTGAGATAGCCATCTGAGATGCAGGGTCCCGGGTTTCTTTCGCCGAATAGCTTGTGCTGAAGTGGGGATAGGGTGCTGAAGACTCCGGATCAAAATTTCTTGGCCTCTTTTGGAAATAGAGCCCCTAAATCATCTGGAAGAGCAGGGTCATCTTGGTTCTCAACTCCGGGCTTCTTTGATATAGGTCTCTTGGTGATGATGGTGGCTTGGGGTCTGGATCTCTGGGGTCTCTCAGACTGAAGTCTCTTGGTCTCCTGCCTTTCCATAGTCCTGAGGAGTCCAGTCCTTGTTCAGGCCGCTGCTGGCCATCACCATATTAGGGCATAAACTCCAGGCCGGCTGTCTGGGTGCCAAACGGCCTCCAGCTGGGCCCAGCCCCTATAGCTTCAACACCACAGCTGTGTGTCAGAGGCTGGAGGTCAGGGGATAAGAGCAGCTGTTGGAGGGACACCCAGTCAGAGCCCCTGAGCTCAGGGCCCTTGGACAGGGCCGTGAAGTCCCTGGCTGCGGTGAGTGGAGGGGCTGTGTGTTGGGCAGTGAGCTCCTGACTGGCTCCTTCTGGGTCCTGCCCTTGTCTCTATGCCATCCGGAATTGGTTTTGGAGGTGCTTGTCCCACTGGAGAACCCATAGCTGCTAGAACGACTGGTCTGCTCTGATCTCAGTCCCAGCAAGTCTGCACTGTGGCTGGTCAGTTTCTCCGAGCCCTTCACAGGCCCCGCTCAGCCATAGCTCACACTGTTCTGCACTCCCAGCACTCAGCTCTTCAGGCCTGATTGACAGTTATCAAGTGCTGCTCCATGTCCCAAGAGCACTGTCCCATCCTTGACTCCAGTCACCACCCCTCCTCCTTGCCTGGGCCAGGATGGGGTTGAGAGGAGTGACAGAATATAGGAAGACCAGCCTAGGGAGTCCCTGGGTCACAGAGGTGAACATAGGCATCACTGCGGCTAGGTCAGTAGGGCTTTCCTGAGACTGTGTGACTGTACCCTACCTCTTCTCTATTCATGATCTCTCCCGTGTGACTGCTGCCTCACCACTGACACTGCAGGTCAGCACTGGCTCCCAGGGTACGTTAGTTCTTCTAGGTATCAGGCCCTTCAGAGGGGATATGGCCATTGGGAGGCAGAGAAGCCAGATGAGCCAAGGGGAGCCCAGATGAGGATGAGCAGGAGATGTGGACCTGCCTGGGTCCTTGTAGGAGGAGCAGGATGTCACTGTGCCTTCCTGATCCATCAAGAGACTTTCTGCAGGCTGGACCGTGTACTCTCTCTTGGTCCTCAGCTTCTCTCCACCTGAGGCCATCTCAGTTCAGAAGTCAGCATGGAAGGGTATCAGTCATGTGCTCCTCAGGGAGCCCGGGGAACTGGTGAGCAGAGAGAAGAAATAAAGAACAGGAAGGACAAAGAGAGATGGCCATTAACCATTTTGAAGCCTTGCTTCTCAGACTGGCGAAGGGCAGGCGTTTTTCTGATTTCTGCTATGTCAAGTCCAGTACTTTGATGGAATATAAAACTGTATACTTGGATACTGTGGCCATGCCACAGATACATGTGTCAAGTGTTTGAAACACTTTTAAAAAAATATTATTTTAAAATTTTATGTGTATGAATGTATTACGTGCATGTGTGTAAGTGTACCCATGTTATGCAATGCCCATGGAGGTCAGAAGAGGGCATCAGATCTCCTGGTACTGAAGTTATGGATGATTGTTAGCTGCCATGTGAGTGCTGGGAATTGAATCCAGGTCCTCTGCAAGAGCAGCCAGTACTCTTAACTGCTGAGCCATCTCTCTACTCTCAAGTTTTTGGGACTCTTGATTTCAAGTTATGTACTTACTTTGTGGACTGACACAACAGCTGGGAACTAATAATCTAAACAGAATAAGAGATAGGACAGATAGCTGTAGCCAACTGTTTATAGTGTCAGTAGATGCCTTATCCAAACAAGTATAGACTTAATACATCTTTACAACTCATGGGAAAAGAATGATTATAGTTCATTGTATAGGTGAGGAAAATGAGGCACAGGAATGTCGAACAATTTCAGGCAAAGATGTGTAGATCATTAAGCAGCAGAGCTGGGACTAGAGCTGCCAGGCGATGAGCTCAGCCACAGTAAGGAAAACGCATAGATGGGCGGGCACAAGCATGGCCGGGTGCGCGCTCAGGGCCGGGTCAGGAGCTGCAAGTGTGGGCTTTGGGAGGAATTAGAGGTGAATGAGCCCTTTTGGGTTCAGAGGTCGTTCCCAGTCCTTTGTGCTCTGCCCACTGGGGGAGGAGCACCCCATGCTACTGTGGCCCATGTCCTCCTTACTCTGTAGGGAGCTGCTTCCTGTGTCTGGTGGATGTAGTGCCTGTGAAGAACGAGGATGGGGCTGTCATCATGTTCATCCTCAACTTTGAAGTGGTGATGGAGAAGGACATGGTGGGGTCCCCGGCTCGTGACGCCAATCATCGGGGGACCCCTGGCAGCTGGTTGGCCTCTGGTAAGTGCAGTTGAAGCTTGTTGAACCAACATTTGCTTCCATGAGCTACCCAACACTAGTGATCTTTGGGAAGGGAAACAGAACATGTGTGGAGGTTGTGTGAGGTAGTGTAGGGAGGTTGTGCCTTAAAAGGCTGGGTCTGGAATGCCAAGAAATGACCTGGCTCCACCTGGCCCAGGATGGACCAGTGTAGCAGCAAGGGCACAGAGTCACAGGTCCTTGCGGGCAGAACACATGTTTGCTAACCTTGCCTTCTGGGTTCCCACCCAACACCCTCAAGGAATAGGTACTTGCTTGAGCAGCCCTGGGTGCTGCTTATTAGGAAGCTCTGTCTCATAGTCTCAGTTCTTCTTTTGTGGACTGGTCAAGTCCCCAAAGTGGAGGCTAATGGAGAGATGTGAGGGCATGCTGGCCTTGGTTGGAGACCCAGCGGCCTCAGCCTTTCCCCTGGTTGATCATCTGCCTTCCTCAAGTGACATCTTTGGGTTCAATTGAAATTTTTCCCTCAGAGTTATGACAAAAAGACTCACTTCCTATGTTTTAATGCCCTATAGATGCCAGCTGACAGATGGCAGGATGCAGGAGAGGGCTCCTAGCATCACTCCCCATTCATGCAAGACCCAGCACTGACTGACTTTCAGTCACCCACCCAAGGCATGGGTCAGCCTCTGAATGCCCTCTTGTCTCCTGGGGGATGACTGTCCACACCAGCGCAATCATAGAATCCGGGCGCATTCTTGGAGCCTTACTTGTGGCTAGAAAGGGCAGCTGAGAAATAGTTTTAGATAGGATTGTTTGGGTTTTAGGGGTCTGCATGGGGTGGGGCGGGCTGCCACTCCGAGGAGTTCCAGTTCTTGTTGGACCTTCAGGCTTTGCCCCCACACAGGCTGGTTGTGGTCCACAGAGTCTATGGGCCTCTCTTGTCCCACAGGCCGGGCTAAGACTTTCCGCCTGAAGTTGCCTGCTCTGCTGGCGCTGACTGCACGGGAATCCTCAGTGCGGACAGGAGGTGTGGGCAGTGCTGGGGCCCCCGGGGCTGTGGTGGTGGACGTGGACCTGACACCCGCGGCTCCCAGCAGCGAGTCCTTGGCCCTAGATGAAGTGTCTGCCATGGATAACCATGTGGCGCGGCTGGGGCCCTCGGAAGAGCGGCGCGCGCTGGTGGGCCCTGGCTCCGGCTCTCCAGTGGTCAGTGCGCGTGGCCCTCACCCATCGCCACGGACACAAAGCCTCAACCCGGACGCCTCGGGCTCCAGCTGCAGCCTGGCACGGACACGCTCTCGAGAGAGCTGCGCCAGCGTGCGCCGCGCCTCATCGGCTGATGACATCGAAGCCATGAGAGCTGGGGTGCTGCCCCCACCGCCCCGTCACGCCAGCACTGGTGAGGGCACAGACCTGGGCGACCCTATTCCAGCCCCTCACTTCCCTTCCACCCGCCAGGCCTTCCCAGTCCCAGTGCCCTCCATTTCCTCTCACCACCTAGGTCCTGAGTGCCTGGGAGGCTGGGAGATGGAAATCCCATTAAACACTTATTTAATCTCATTAAGTGGCCTTTTACTTTATTAAATGTCCATTCATCCTGTTATATTCTTCCATTCACCAAACCCTTGTTGGCCCATGGAGCTGACTATCCCGGGACACCCTAGAGCGGGGATGGCCTTGGAGCTAGGAAGGGCAGGAGAGAGTCAGGGGCTCCTGACACCACCTGATCCTTTCTTCTCCCTGCTCCTGTTCTTAACCTCATGGTAGCAGGCTTCTTTAAAACTCAGAGGGATCTGGCCTTTGCTTCTTTCTGTGTCTGTGGGTCTCCTGAGCTACCTCATTGCTCATTGTCCCTCTCCACTGCCCTGGCCCAGGTGGGGCTTGGACTCACTGTAGTCTCTGGTCCTGTGGCTCAGCAGTCCTTCAGCCCTTGACCTGCCCACCTGACCCAGTTTTGCCTCTCCATCCCAGGGGCCATGCACCCCCTGCGCAGTGGCCTGCTTAACTCCACCTCAGACTCGGACCTCGTGCGCTACCGCACCATTAGCAAGATCCCTCAAATCACCCTCAACTTTGTGGACCTCAAAGGCGACCCCTTCCTGGCCTCACCCACCAGTGACCGGGAGATCATAGCACCCAAGATAAAGGAGCGGACCCACAATGTCACTGAGAAGGTCACCCAGGTAGGTGCCCCGTTGCTCCTCTCACCTTGGAGGAAGTTGGAGTTGGGAAGGAAGGCAGGGGCTGTGGTCAAAGGTGGGGGTGAGGGCCCAGTCAGTGAGTGAGGCTGTCCTGGAGGCTGATGGGAAGATGGCCCAGAGCTGGGATGGGAGAGGAGCAGCCTAAGATGAGAGGTCTTGGAGAGCAGGAAATGATGGAGAAGGAGGGAGGCAGCCCTTTGGATGGGCAGATTCACCTGTGGATGGCCAGTGGGTTAGGGTATAGTTCCAGGGTACAGGGTGAAGATGGGGCACTTGAAACTATGGACATGGGGAGCTGTGCTGGGTGAGAAAAGGCAGTCCTGGGATGTGAAAGGTGTGCGTGGAGGTGAACTACTGAGGTGTGCGTGGAGATGGGCTTTGGGAGCAGCAGAGAAGGCTTCAGACCCATGGGTCAAAGTCAAGAGGACCTTGATTCTTCTAGGCCAAGGTGATATGCCAGGTATTGGGGTAGGGGCTGGTGCTATGAGGATGGCCTAGAGGTGCCTGCCGTGTCTCTGCAATGTGGGAGAGGAGGCTTTCCTTCTTGTGAGGTGTTGGCAGTGCTGGGTATAAAGCTATGGAGGGATCAAGTCCCTGCATCTTGGTCCAGAGAAGATCACCAGCCTTTGATCATCATGGCCCTGTTTTAGGGCCTGTCTGGTCCCCTCTGAGCATAAGGTGGTTTATAACACCCCCACTGCCCGCTCTACCACAGCTCCTTCATCTCCTGGTCTGAGGGGTGGGGTGGTCAGCAGTGAGAAGCCTGGGAGAGGAGGGGACTTCTGTCCTAAGCTGCCCCCTTTGGCTGCTTCCATAGCAGCTGCCCTGAGTGAGGGAACTGCCCAGCTCTGGCCTCCCTTGACCAGCCTCCTGGCAGAGCTCCCATGCCTCTGGTTTGCTGGGTCCTTGCCAGGTCTTCAGACCCTTAGGCTTGCCCGCAGGGCATCCCCTCTCACCCCAGACCCCTTAAGCTGTTCGCCCACTTCTCTCCCTCTCTGCTCTCTGCATCTCTCTTCCCACCTGGGCCTTTGGCATCTGCCCTCTCCCTGGACCAACAGAGTGTGTTTGCATGTGGGCCTGTGCATGTGCGTCCAAATGCCTGCGTGTGGTGCCCCTGCCAGTCACCGGGCGTCTCTCCATCTCTGGGTGTCTCTGCCTGACTCTGGCTGGCTAGGCACTGGACTGGCCGGGCGGGGGTGTCGGGGAGACCATTAATCTGCGGTGACAGGCCAGGCTGCCGGGTGGAGGGGGAGGGGCTCGGGCTGCGGGAGCGGCTGCAGCAGGAGCCTAGAGCAGGCCGCGAGGGAGGGGGCCGCTGGCTGGGCACGGGGCGGAGGGCGGGCACAGGCAGGGCTGGGGAGCCCAGGGTGGCGGGGTGGAGGTGGGGGTGGAAACCTGGGAGGAGGAGGGGCCGGCCAGCGGAGGAGCTGCGGTTCCCACCGCGGCTGCTGGGCTGGCGGCAGGCGGGCAGAGTGAAGCACTCTAGTGGGGGGGCTCACACCAAGGGGCCATGGGTAGCAAGAACCGTGCGGGTCGTTGCCTGTACTCACTGGCCAGGTGACCCCAGCCCCGGGGCCCAGTCCCAGCCACCCTGGCTTCATGCCAGAGGCGGCCCTGGCAGCCAGTCGGCCAGCCTTGGGCTCCCAGCCTGGGCTGGGACTGCTGCTGGAACACAAGTGAGGTGCTGGCCGGGCCCTTGGGCCCCAGGGCAAGTAGGCTGGGGGGACCCAAATCCTCCATGGCGGTCCCAGCAGGGAAGGCGAGCAGGACAGGGGCCCTGCGGCCCAGGGCTCAGAAAGGCCGCGTGAGGCGCGCCGTTCGCATCTCCAGCCTGGTGGCCCAGGAGGTAGGTAATCCCCAACAGCACCCTCCCCTTTCCCTGGTCTGGGACACTGAGGCAGGTGGGGGTATGGCCCAGAGGGCTGAGGCCTCAACTGGGAGAGGGCTTCAGTGAAGCAGACTGGGTTGGGAACCTTGCCTTCTCAGCGTCACCCACCACTGAGCTCCAGCTCGCTCTTCTCTTGGCTCACTGGCTAGGTTCCCAGGGTTTTCCTTGCCTGGGTGGACCCTCTGTGGTTTATGTGGCCCCCAGTTTTCTAGCTCAGAATGTAAAGGGAACAGATAGGTGTCTAGAAGAGATAGAGGGAGACAAGGAACCAGCAGGCAGCAGCCAGGCCTGGTGTAGAGGCACTGAGGCTCCCTCGCTCTGGTGATCTCAGAGGCGTCCGGGGAGGCTTGGAGCTGGAGTCTCAGGAGTAGGGGCCAGAGACCACTGGATGGGCAATGAAGGCAGACTGAACTGAGGCATTGGCTCACCTCTTTAGGACAGCAAAGGCCCGTGTTCCCCCAGCTGGTGATTGCCTCCTGGGAGTCATCTTTCTGCCCCTACTGGCTCTTCTGTTGTAGTCTGGAGGTAGCCGTGGAGAGTTGAGAATCCCACCCCTGGCACCACCACCTGTGTCCTGACTCCCTCTGTCTTAGTTCATGTGCTCCTCCCAGCTGGGGAACAGGCAGTGGAGTCTTCCCTTCCTTAGGTGAAGACCTAAGGTTGAGTCAGTATGCTATAGGATAGTAGGTCATGGAGATTACATACCTAGCCTAAGGCCATGTGGCCAAGTGGTTTCAGAGATGAGACTGGGCCTTGAGCAGATGAAATTAGCCCGTCCAGGCCTTGTGTTCCAAGTATATATGCACTAGGGCTGTTGGCAGACCTGGGGACGGGTTAACTGCTATCAAGGGTGATCCAGCGTAGCCCCCAGGCCTGACCCTCTCTTCCCCCAGGCACAGAAAGGTATGGCTTTCTCTGCCCCTTGTCTTGAGGTACCAGCCTGTTTCTTTCTTGACATCTGAAAGGCACCTTACCCTTTGTTTTAATGAACAGGCCCTTGGGCTGAATGATGGGCAGTAACAGGAGCTTGTCCACAGGTTCCTCTCTTGACCCAGGGTCCTGCTCCTTACCCCCACCCTATTTGGCACCTCTGGAGTCCATTCTAGGGTGGTTAAACCCCGCCCTAGGACTTGTCTTTCCTTTTCCCTATTTCTCCAAGGAGCCTCATCTGTGCAGGTGGGCTCAGGGCACTTGAACTTGAATGGGAGCATTGGGACTCCATTGAGCTCACAGGCTTAAGGCCATGGGGCCTTAGGACTCATTGCTTCTTCCATAGGACTAATAATTCTAGGGTTGGGTAAGGTCTGGAGTCTGGCTGTAGGGAGGGCAGGGTCTAAGGTCAGAGGGATTGGGACTTAGGAGCTGAGTCAGATGTCTGCAAGAGGATTCTAAGGGACGAGGTAGGCATGGGGCTTCTGACGCCTGGGAAAGCTAGTTCTCCTAGTTTGCCTTGGGAGGAAGGGTGTTGGCTTTGCCTGTTGTCCCCTTGTCCAAATGACAGGCTGCCTCTCCCTGCTGAGGAGGCAGGATGTGCTTCCTTCTTGTCTGCAAGTGGGAGTCTGTGCAGGCCGAGTGCATGCTTCTGAGCATTTTGTAAACTTTGGGCATCAGGTTCTCTGGGCTGGGCTCTGTTCCTTGTGTCCCTTTGCAAGAGTGTGGGAGGCTCTGGGTCAGAATGGGGCTGGGGAGAGGGGACCAGAAGAGTAGGGACAGGGAAAGTATCTTGGTTTCTCCGCTCAGGGAGGCCAAGGGGCCTGAGAGTGGGTGGCTGGCTGACATCCTTGGACAAGTGGCATGAAGTGGGGCTTTAAGGGAACTGCAATGGCCATTTTACATTTTATGTATTGGGACTTTGGGTCCTGGGCTCATTGCCCAGCTGGGAGTTATAGTCCTTGGAACATTTATTTGGATTGAGACTGGTTGCATGAATGTGTGTGTGTGTGTGTGTGTGTGTGTGTGTGTGTGTGTGTGTGTATGTGTGTGATAGTTTTGGGACTGTGGGGCAAGATTGTATGGTGCAAGTTGCATGGTTTGAGGCGTCCAGTCTGCCTTGCTGGTGTATTGAGCCTTCCTGCATAATGTCCTAAATTCAGGTATTTTAGGAATTATTCGAGCTTTGTGGAACAAACCAGGATGCCCCCTGCTGTGTGGCATTCTGGGAATTGTAGTGTTTAGGGCCGAGGTTGGTTAGTTGCTGCAGCCACTTGGCTGAGGGGAGAACATTCTGATGGACGTTCTGTGCTGTGCTCCACCACAGAAAGGATGACACCTGCCCTGAACGCCCATGGCTCTTAACCTTTCCTGAACCTCCTCTCCCTGTCTAGGTTCTGTCGCTGGGCGCTGATGTGTTGCCAGAGTATAAACTGCAGGCACCACGCATTCACCGCTGGACCATCCTGCACTACAGCCCCTTCAAGGCTGTATGGGACTGGCTCATCCTCCTACTTGTCATCTATACGGCTGTCTTCACACCCTACTCAGCTGCCTTCCTGCTGAAGGAGACTGAGGACGGGTCCCATGCCCCTGACTGCGGCTATGCTTGTCAGCCCCTGGCTGTGGTGGACCTTATCGTGGACATCATGTTCATTGTGGACATCCTCATCAACTTTCGCACCACCTATGTCAATGCCAATGAAGAGGTGGTCAGCCACCCTGGTCGCATTGCTGTCCACTACTTCAAGGGCTGGTTCCTCATCGACATGGTGGCTGCCATCCCCTTTGACCTGCTCATCTTTGGCTCTGGCTCTGAGGAGGTAGGCTTGGCAGGAGGCAGCTAGGAGAGCCAGGAGGGGGTAGGGTGAAGGGGTCAAAGAGGGGATATGGGAGGGTGCTCCACCAAATCCACGTTTGCTCACCCACAGGATTATACAGGGCTGGAGTGAGGCCCCTTTTGCTAATTTATCCACCCAAAGAGTGAGTGTGTGTGTGTGTGTGTGTGTGTGTGTATCATTTTCTAACTTACACAAAAGTACCCTAAAAGGTAGTGGGAGTTCTGGCTCATCACCTTGGGGGGACTGTTGGTCCTTTTGGAATCTGTTTCCTTGTTTTCACCATGGGGACCTGGACCACTTTGTCCTAAAGCTGACACACAGTAATAAGCTGTCTCTGTTGGAGCGGTGTGGGAGGGCCTTCACTTGCCCCATGTGGGTTCCATTATTAGGGAGCACTTCCAGGAAGAAGCCATTGGTGCCGTTATCTCAGTTCCCTCTCCTGGGGCTGCAGTACTCTCACTCCAGCGCCCCGACACCTAACCTGCCTCCTCCCCTAGCTGATCGGGCTACTGAAGACCGCGCGACTGCTGCGGCTGGTGCGTGTGGCGCGGAAGCTGGACCGCTACTCCGAGTACGGGGCGGCGGTCCTCTTCCTGCTCATGTGCACCTTCGCGCTCATCGCACACTGGCTGGCCTGCATCTGGTACGCCATCGGCAACATGGAGCAGCCGCACATGGACTCACGCATCGGCTGGCTGCACAACCTGGGCGACCAGATAGGCAAGCCCTATAACAGCAGCGGCCTGGGCGGCCCATCCATCAAGGACAAGTATGTCACCGCGCTCTACTTCACCTTCAGCAGCCTCACCAGCGTGGGCTTCGGCAACGTCTCCCCAAACACCAACTCGGAGAAGATCTTCTCCATCTGCGTCATGCTCATTGGCTGTGAGTGCGTCCTGGGGGCGGGGCCTGGAGGGGCGGGGCCGGGGGAGGGGCTTTGGTGGGAAGGGAGGGAAGAGGTGGGAGGGGAGCTTCCACCCTGAGCCCTTCCCGCTCCCCTGTTAAAGACTCCTGGGCCCACCATCCTGGGACACCAGGGCAGGACATGCTGAAGGCTGGCGTGTGTTTGAGCATGTGTATGTCCACTCTCAGACTGAGACGTGACCGGACCGCGAGTGTCGTTGACCTGGTGCGGGGCCTGAGCGGAGGGTCCCCGTGGGCGGGCGGGGTCCCTGCGGATGCTGACGGCCCCACTCACCCACGCCCCCAGCCCTCATGTATGCCAGCATCTTCGGCAACGTGTCTGCCATCATCCAGCGGCTGTACTCGGGCACCGCCCGCTACCACACACAGATGCTCCGGGTTCGGGAATTCATCCGCTTCCACCAGATCCCCAACCCACTGCGCCAGCGCCTCGAAGAGTACTTCCAGCACGCCTGGTCCTACACCAACGGCATCGACATGAACGCGGTGAGACACCAGAGGGTATGGAAGTATTCCAGTGATGCATCGAGCATGCTTCAGATGGGCGCAGTTAGAACTCCGAAACCGATTCAACTCCTTCACCTGGAGCCGTCCCATTAGGAGAGCCAGGGCCCTCACACAGCCAGAGACAGGAAATAATTGCTACACTTTTGGATGAGAACTTGGTCAGAGTGGGAGTCCAGGTGCTGTGGGGACACCAGGCTCCTTAGGTTCTAGAGAGCATCCTGGATCTGTGGAGTTGGGAGGAGCAGGTTTTCCCTGGGCCAGAGGTGTGAGGCAGGAGAATGACTGAGTTCCAAGAAAGTGTCCTGAGACATCCCCCTACCTCCAGGTGCTGAAGGGCTTCCCTGAGTGCTTGCAGGCGGACATCTGCCTGCATCTGAACCGCTCACTGCTGCAGCATTGCAAGCCTTTCCGAGGGGCCACCAAGGGCTGCCTGAGGGCCCTGGCCATGAAGTTCAAGACCACACATGCACCACCAGGGGACACACTGGTGCATGCTGGGGACCTGCTCACCGCCCTCTACTTCATCTCCCGGGGCTCCATCGAGATCCTGCGGGGTGACGTCGTGGTGGCCATCTTGGGTATGGGGTGGGGATAATGGACAAGAAATGCCCAATGAAGTCCTCTGAATACACAGTCATTAAGGGGGCTTAGTCCTGGGGCTGCTGGCAGGATTCTTGGGCTCCTTTAATTCACGAACAAGCAGGGCCTGGCAGAGAGGCACCCACAGGACAGGAGGCTGCTGGACTGAGAGCTTGCCAACTTCCTAGAACTTCAGGGGACTTGAGGATTTCCCCGTAGGCGGAAACATGCTGTTTCCTTGAAGTTGCACTTTGCCTGGTCGTGGAGGGAGTGCTCCCCACCCGGAGACTGTGTATCCAGTTTCATTAAGGAAACATGGTTCCCTAAAACCTCATGCAGGATAGCTATGCCCAAAGGGAGTCTCTTCCTCTTCCCCTCTTGCCATCAGCTCCCACCTCCCACCCCTACCCCCATTCTGTACTTGGACAGTGGTGACTTCTTTCTTGGATTTTCCTTGGCCCTGCATGCCTTAACTCTTGACCATGGCTCACAGTAGAACATGGTAGATTTTTATTTCTCCGTTCTACACTATTCTACAAACCCACCTTCCCAACTAAATCAGGTTCATTATACATGTGTGTACATTTTGGTCTTTTCTGCCCTGTGCTATGTGAAACTATGTGGACCTATTTACTTTCAGTAAAAAGATACCTTGATTAGCTACCGTGTTTTCGTCTATAGTTTGAAGAACATTGTTATAGGGTGCAGCAGTAGGCAAAGAGGATACTGGGGTGCAGAAGTAGCATTGCTCCAAGGAAATTAGAGCTATAGGTAGAGCTGGGGGAACATCCTGAGTGGTTCCTTCTGGCTGGATCCTAGTTGCTGAGAGACTCAAAATCCCTGGTCCCTTCTGCTGTCACAACGTGGCAGTGGTGCTGGCATGCCTGCTGGAAGTGGGAGCACGGGCAGCTCATGCTTCCCTGGCCATGTGGCCATGTGGCTGTGTGGCTGTGTGGCTGTGTGATGGGAGATACCCCTGTGCAGGCTGGGAATGACCCAAAGGAAGGTGACTGCTGCCATCCATGTTGGCACCATGGACTGAAGTCTCTGTTCTCTCCATGGCCTCCAGGGAAGAATGACATCTTTGGAGAGCCTCTGAATTTGTATGCTCGACCTGGCAAGTCCAATGGGGACGTGAGGGCTCTTACCTACTGTGACTTGCACAAGATCCATCGTGATGATCTGCTGGAGGTGTTAGATATGTACCCTGAGTTCTCAGACCATTTTTGGTCCAGCCTGGAGATCACCTTCAACCTCAGAGATGTGAGTGGGCCATCCTGAGCTGGCCCCAGTCCAGGAGAGCTGTCCTTTGATGGAGACTGCTGCTTCACTGTGTAACTTTGAATGTGCTCCTTGGGTGCCGGTTTCCTTATCTGTCAAGTGGCATCACAGTCAGAACTAGACTTGAAAGTCCAGCCTCAGCTTGTTCAGGGGCAGCGGTGTAGGAGGGAAGGGTACTTCTCCAGAGCCCCAAAGGCCCAGCCCTACCTTTCTACACTAATGAGGGTGTGTAGTTCTGGCTCATGGCCAGGTGGGAGGCACCGAAGGGCCCTGATTGTGCTCTTGGTTCCAGACCAACATGATCCCTGGCTCCCCCGGCAGCACGGAGCTAGAGAGCGGCTTTAACCGGCAACGCAAGCGCAAGCTGTCCTTCCGCAGGCGCACGGACAAGGGTGAGGTGGCCGCGGCAAGGGCCAGAGGAGCGGAGGGTAGGGTCCTGATGAGGTAGAGAGGTGTGAGGGTAGAGTCAGCAGATACTGTACACTCTGACCTGACAGCGGAGGGCAGAGTCAGCGTGAGGCCAAGGAGGCCTCCCCCTCCCGCGGCGTGTAGTCCTTTAGTGCCCCGGCTCCCCAGGTCTCCCTTCCAGGGTCTGAATGCTTCCATCTTCTGGAAGCTCTCTAGGGCCAGGCTGATTTTTTTTTCCCCCCACTGGGCCTGGGTATTGGCTGGCAGGCCTTGACCCCTTAAAGGGAGTAAGAACAAAGGAGAGCGATTTGTAGGTTACAGGGCATCCCAGAGAGCCCGATCAGCCCTGCCTGTGCTGGGGTGTGGTCAGCCAGGGCATGACTGGGGAGTTCTCTGACAAGTTGAGAGGGAGGACAATTAGAAGCAGCTGGAGACATCCCTACAATTCTTCCAGGTGTGCTCAGCTCCCCTGGTCCCTTCCCAACTCCACCTTCTCTGAGACCCATTCTCTGTTTCCCACAGACACTGAGCAGCCAGGGGAGGTGTCTGCCTTGGGGCAAGGCCCTGGCCAGGCTGTGGCAGGGGTGAATAACCGAGGCCGGCCGGGAGGGCCATGGGGGGAGAGCCAGTCCAGTGGCCCCTCCAGCCCGGAGAGCAGTGAGGATGAGGGCCCAGGCCGCAGCTCCAGCCCCCTACGCCTGGTGCCCTTCGCCAGTCCCAGACCCCCCGGAGAGCTGCCAGGTGGGGAGCCCTTGACAGAGGATGGGGAGAAGAGCAGCGACACCTGTAACCCCTTGTCAGGTAGGGATGGGGTCTGGGGCTGTCATGAGCAGGCCTTGGGTTTTCTTCCCACCTCACTCCTCCTCTCTGGCTCCAGGTGCCTTCTCCGGTGTGTCCAATATATTCAGCTTTTGGGGGGACAGTCGGGGCCGACAGTACCAGGAACTGCCTCGCTGTCCTGCCCCTGCCCCCGCCCCCAGCCTCCTCAACATCCCTTTATCCAGCCCTGGCCAACGGGCCCGGGGCGATGTGGAGAGCAGGCTGGATGCGCTCCAGCGGCAGCTGAACAGGTGAGGAGCCATGACCTAGGGACGTGGGCACAAGGTGGGATGCACTTTGGGAGAACCTGAGTCTGCTCTGGGTTTCTGGTAGTGTTTCAGGGGAAAGTGTTTCTGTCTAAGCCTGTTTGTGTCAGGCAGCTGGACCCTCTCTGGGTGAAGGAGGAGCCTAGGGTTGACCAGCTGCCCACGGTCTCTGTCAAAGGGCGGTCACTGGTGTCTCCACTTCCCTGAGTGCCCTTCTCCGTGTTCTTCCTTCTGGTCTCAGGCTGGAAACCCGGCTGAGTGCAGACATGGCCACTGTCCTACAGCTGCTACAGAGGCAAATGACACTGGTTCCTCCTGCCTACAGTGCTGTGACCACCCCTGGGCCGGGCCCCACTTCCACCTCCCCTTTATTGCCTGTCAGCCCCATCCCCACCCTCACCCTGGACTCGATTTCTCAGGTAAGTTCTGTAGCCCCGTACCCCTCTTTTCTGCCCTTGCTCCACTTCAAGCCTGCTTTTCCCACCTTACCGCGGGGTATGGAGCCGCACTCACCCACTCTCCCTCACCGTTCCCCACCTGTTTATGCTTCTCTGCCATGTTCAGGAGCAATGCAGGAGAGGCCTGAGGCCAGGGAGCCCACAGGCAGTGTGACCTGAAGGGCCAGGGTAAAAGGTGTCTGACCCTGGGACTTAGGTCTGGGTGCTGAGTGCCAGTGTGCATCAGGACAGGGTCCTGATTTCTGCTGTGCTGACCTTCCCCTGGCTTTTCTGTCTGCCCATCTTGGCTCTCACTCTGGCAGCTTGAAGTCTGCTGGCATTTCCAGGATGATGAGGCCAAGCCTCTGAGGTAGGACTTCCTGAGCCTGTATCTCTTCCCTCCTGCTGGAGGTAGGCCTCAGCTGTCCTTTGTCTACTCTTGAGTAGCTTCCTGAAGGACAGCTGTTACTGCGCCTTCTGTGCCAGCTCTGGAGTGTGTTGGTGGGGGCTCCTGTGGCTTCCAGAGGCGGCCTGGGCTCTGCCCCTCCTTCCCCTGGCACCGCTCCCCCTCCCATATGCTGCCTGCTCCTGTTTGCAGACACCAAGGCCCACGTCAGCAAATGTGCCAGTCTCCCTTCACAGCCTCCCCTGCAGGGATCTCACCAGCAGATGCGTCAGCACCCACAAACCCCTCCCGCCTGCCCTGGCACTCTCCCTGGTCTTAGACGCCTGGCCTGGCCGCTGGCCCACCGCTGTTTCTAGGGCCTCAGAGTTCTTTTGAGAATTACAGGAAGGCACTTTGTCTCTCTGTCTCAGCTTCTGTCCTAAAGCACAGACTCCCTATTCCAGCTGGACATGGGATCCAGCTGTCGGTCATTCCCTAGGAGAAAGAGGAGGTTGGGACTTGGAACCTTCCCTGGCTCTGGGGCAAGGTCCTGTGTTGGGCAGCTTTGCAGTTGCCATCGGTTCTTCCACTGGGCTCCTGCCTGAAGGTTTATCCTTCTAACTGCCAACTGCTGCCTTCTCCTTGCCCACTCGAGCCCCTGCTCTGCCCACCTGACCCTCCTGTCTGATTTCTAGCTCTCCTGTCCTCTGTTTTGAAGGTTCTCCTGAGTCTCTCTGTCCCTTTCTCCCTTCCCTACAGCTTCCCTGCTGGCTCACGCTCAGTGTTCTTTGCAGGTTTCCCAGTTCATGGCGTTCGAGGAGCTTCCTGCGGGAGCCCCAGAGCTCCCCCAAGATGGCCCCACTCGTCGCCTCTCCCTGCCCGGCCAGCTGGGGGCCCTCACCTCCCAGCCCCTGCACAGACATGGCTCAGACCCAGGCAGTTAGTGACACTGCCCAGTGTGGACACATGGCTCACCCAGAGTTCAGGGCACAACCTGACCGCTCCCCTCGGAGGCCCTGGCTTGGAGGGGAGAACAGTGCAGGAGCAGCTTCTTCCCTGCCCTTGGGACCCTCGTCTCCTTCTGCAATCCCCTGGGCCCCACTGGGAGGGGCAGGGGCAGGGGCAGGGCTGGGCAGTGGACGGGGGTCTGTGGTCCCCTCACTGCCCTGGGGGCATTAGCTGGTCTAACTGCCCGGAGGCACCCGGCCCTGGGCCTTAGGCACCTCAAGGACTTTTCTGCTATTTACTGCTCTTATTGTTAAGGATAATAATTAAGGATCATATGAATAATTAATGAAGATGCTGATGACTATGAATAATAAATAATTATCCTGAGGAGACTCCAAGGTACTGGTTGACTGCCGCCGTTACCGGCTGTATCTCATGTTTATGCACCTGAGTGGGAGTTCACAGCATCTGTGCAGGGATCCTGGTCTGTCTGCATCCAGGGCCTGCAGGGTTGCCCAACCAGACATCTGTGTGTATGTGTGTGTGCGCGCTTGGATGTCTGAGGGTACTCCCTGGGCCAGATTTCTTTAACACGAGGCCCTGGATTTGGGACAACAAAGCTGTGCCTCGCCTAGTGCAGGCGGCAGACAGGACATTGGCAGCTGAAGATGGGAAGTAGAGATTCACATGCAGCTTCATACCCTTCATATGCTAGACTTCCTGTGAGTCTGGCTGGGAAACCGTAACACCGGGGAGTGAGAGGAAGAGCCTCTGCCCTGCCTCAGGGCATTGTGTGAGGGTGATGCTGGCTATTTCTTTGGGGTATCATGAGAGTACTAGAGTCAGCTGCCCATCCCCAGGTGAGGGCCCGGCCTGTGCTACGGGGCTTGGTTGGACTTAGGTGCTTGTAGGGAATAATGTAGGTATGTGTGCACATAAGTGTCTGTGCCTAGGACAGGCACTGGTAGAGGAGACCCTGTAACACTTGTCCTCTGTTGACTCCCGTGGACATCCCAGGGGCCAACTGTTCAGTCTGAATGGAAGACCTGTCAGTGCGGCCTGGGCTGGGTCCCTGCCTGGACCTACCTGCTGAGTTAGAGACTGTGTAGTGGGTAGCCGTCACAGTGGCTCCATTTACTAGTGGGCCCCTCTCTCCTTGCCACATTACACCTTGGTACTTTGATGTTCACAGTTTCATAGTGTGTATTATGTACTTTGAGCATCTTCCCTCCATTGTCCCCTGACCCCTCCCCCTTCACCGATCCCTTTCTTCCCAACAAGTCCCTCACTCTCACTCCTTTTCCTTTTCTGTTTTGTGGTCCACTGCATGTAAGCAGGGTTCCTCGCATGAGCATGGAGATGGTATTTACTTAAGCAAGCATAACTTCGTGCTACACCAATGACAAATATGACTTCCCTTCCCAATGTTAACTGCTTGTTGCTCTTCGAGGAGGAATGGGGGCTTGTGAGACCCTCTGTCCTTGATGGAATGTTGATGGGTCTGGTCTGGAGCAGATCTAATGTAGGTAGACACTGGCTGCTTTGAGTTCATGGGTATACCAGCCATATCGTGTCCAGAACATAGCATTTCAAGACATTGTTCTTCTTCTGGCTTTTACATTCTTTCTGTTTCCTCTCCTACAATGTTCCCTGAGCCTTGGAGGGGGTGATATAGATGTCCCATTTAGACTTGTCAGTCTCTAGATTAACCATTGTCCCTTGTATACAGAAGTATCTCTGGCCAAAGTTGAGAGCAACACTAATCTATGCATATAAACATAGATATTTATAGGTAGTTTGAATTCATCTAACGGAACAGAGTAGTGGGTCCTAGGCCTTTGACCATAGCCATGGGCTTTTGACCAGTATTACAGTGCCAGGCATGAATTACTCCTCCTCTGGAGTCTAATAAAGAAGCAGGTGGTTACTTCTGTTACATTCAGGCCACAATTGCCCCAGGACACAGGTTTTACCTGGGGACTTGGTATTATAGCTTACAGGGTTCACAGCTGGGTAGGACCGTTGATGTCTCTTTTCCCTCAGCAGCCTGCATAGCATTTTCCTGTACTGTGAACACTCCCAGCTCAGTTTCAGCTTGATTTCCCTGTCTTGCAACTAAGGTGTGTAGTGTCCCCAGCAACAGAACTTCTTATTTGGTTCTGGTGGGCAACCAAGAGCAATGGCAGTAGCATGTATAGTTTTAGGGTCCTCTGGCTCCTCCCTGACCAACAACTCCTAAGGAGGTACCCTATATCTGGCACTAGGAGTTTCATTTAATAACCCATGGCTTCTAAGGCTGGAGAGATGGTTCAGTGGTAAGGTAAGGCATACATTGCTCTTCTAGAGGATCTTGGTTCAGTTCCCTGCACCCACATCAGGTGGCTTACAACCTCCTGTAATTCCAGATCCAGGGGATCTGACACCCTCCTCTGGCCTCTGGGCACCAGGCATGTATGTGA
Source organism: Eospalax fontanierii (assembly GCA_035773235.1). Classification (NCBI taxonomy): domain Eukaryota; kingdom Metazoa; phylum Chordata; class Mammalia; order Rodentia; family Spalacidae; genus Eospalax; species Eospalax fontanierii. The sequence continues at coordinate 103,310,580 of CM069528.1, read as the reverse complement.
TGCACATGCATACAGGCATATACACATACACATAAAATGAAAATTAATCTCTAAAAAAATTTAAGGCTTTTCGGAGCAGCATTGTCTTCCTCCATAGGGAACCTTCCTTCAAACTCATAAAAAAATACAAATATATATATATATATTACTTATTTTGTGTGAGTGCACATGTGTATCATGGTATGTGTAGATCAGAGGATTACTTGTGGGAGTTGGTTTCCTTCTTCCACCCTGTGGGTCTTGGGGATTGAAGCCAGGTTCTCAGCTTGGTTATAAGCACATTTTTATCTGCTGAGCCATCTTGCAGGCCCAAATCCACACACACACACACACACACACACACACACACACACACAGAGTATCTTTTGAGACAGGGTCTCCCAGTAGCCCCAGCTGGCTTGGAACTCACTCTATGGACCAGGCTGATCTTGAACTGACAGAACTCTTCCTGCCTCTGCCTCATGAGTGCTGAGATCAAAGGTGTGCATTACCACACCCAGCTCCTTACTTATATTTTAAACTAGCTTGCACGAGGTGTGGGTCTCTCTACTGCTTTTCTATTATTTTTTTTTCTTTACTTTTCTTCTGTCATTCCTTATTTATTTTTGATGGGGTGTCACTCTGTAGCCCCATCTGGCCTGGGATTAAAGCTGTGCCTGGCTGTTTTTTCTTTTTTTTTTTAGTTTTTAAGATCTATTTTCTATATATATATATATATGTGTGTGTGTGTGTCTTTGTGAGTGTATGTCACAGGGGCCAGAAGAGGCGTCAGATTCCCTGGAGCTGGAGTTATAGGCAGTTGTGAGCTGCCCTGTGTGGGTGCTGGGAACTGAACCTGGCCTCTTGGGAGGAGCAGCCAGCCCTGAGCCGTCCCTTCAGCTCCCATATTGACTTCATAGTCATTTATTTCAGTTACCCCCGGCCTTGTCTCCCTCCTCCCTCCACCTCACCCACACTTAACCCTTTGTACCCCGGCATTGTCCTCTCTGCTTTCCCAGTGCCTGTGCTCTTCTAGCCCCCTAGCCCAAGGCACTGCCCTCCTTCATTTCCCGACTCCCCCCGCCCGGCCCCTTTCTAGCATCCTGGCTTCTATAGGTTCTCTAAGTTAAACACACAAATAGAAAAAATGCCAGGGTCTGCATTTGAGAGACAGGCGGCATTTGTATTTCTGGATTACCTCACTCAGCATAGTATTTTCTAGTTCCTTCCATTTTCCTTTGCAGCTGAATAATGTTCCATTGTGTACACAGACCACATTTTCATTATCGTTCATCAGATGATGGACATCTGGACTGATTCTGTTTCTTAGCTATCGTGAACAGAGCAGCAGTGCAGAGGGATATGTAAATATCCCTGTAGTAGGACATGGAGTCCTTTGGGTGTACGCCTAGGAGGGGTATCGCTGGGCCATGTGGTAGTTCCGTTTTTAGCTTTTGAGAAGCCTCCACACTGGTTTCCACAGTGGCTGCACCAGCATATACTCTCAGGTGCTGTCCTTCTGTAACATTGGCACGAGCAGCTACCTGGAAGTGTGCATCTTCAGTCAGATGGCACCTGGCTGCTGTGGTGGGCAGGCAGGTGTGCCGACTCCCATGTTCTCCCCCGTTCCTTCTTAGGCCTGCACTGCTCAGCATTCAAGCAACTATCCTCTGGGCTGGACCTGCCCCTTTGCCTCCTCCCTTCACCTCAATTCCAGGGGCCACAGGAACGTTGGTGGAGTTAGGGGGGCCATGATAAAGCCCCTCCTCTCCTGTAGCGCTAGGTACCACCAGCTAGGGGACTGTCTTCCATTGCTGAGTTCTCCAAAATCAAGAGAACCAGAGGGTGTGGTTGGGAGTTGGAGGACACTGTGGCAGCCAAGGAGAGGGATCCACATGGCTGCCGAGGCCTAGAGGAAGCGGAGTTCAGAATTGGAGCACTGAGCTTGGAAGGTGAAGAGGTGGGTTTGCTGCTGGCCACACTTCCATCTGCACTTGGCACTCCCAGAGCTGAGCAAAGCTACAGTGACGTGTCCCCACCTCATGACTCAGTGGTTCTCACATGTCCCGGAGGCAGGAGCTGGAGCACAGGCCATGGAGGAACACTGCTGATTGGCTGCTCCCAAACCCATGCTCACCCTGTTTTCTTATACAGTATAGAACAACCAGCCCAAGGGTGGCACCACCCACAGTGGGCTGGGCCCTCCCACATCACTCAACAATCAAAAAAGTGCCCCACAGACATGGCCACCTCCCAGCTCAATGGAGGCAATTCCCCAATAGAGGCTCTTTCAACCCAAGTGGTTCAAGTTGACAACTAAAGCATCCAGCACTGGCAACATTCTTCAGCCTGCGGTGAACTAAAACCCAGAGTCTAGGGAAGCTTCCTGAGCAGCCCTGGCCTTTCAAGAGTGGAGATGGGGCACAGACCCACATGGTCTCAGTCACAGTCCTGTGACTTAATGCTTAGGCACATTACTATCCTTGCAATAGGGACACAGACCAGAAGAGCTTAATACATCCCTGGGATTCCTAGAACCTTCTGTCCTCTGTAGATATCCAGGCCTTGGGCTCCTTTGTCTGGAGCATCTTGTGGCTATTTCTTGCTGGTCATCAGGTGACTCATTCAAGAAGTGCTTGGAGGGTCCCTCTTGTGGGATGGTCTCTGTACTGCTGTAGATCCCTGTTCCTGCTCCAGATTGTTGCATCCCTGGGGTGTATTACACAATGTCTCTGTTCCTATCCCCCTCAGTACCAAGCATCCCAGCTCCCGTAGAACAGGCAGGTAGTGAGTGAGCAATTTGGGTTTTGGTAGCAATGGAACAGGAACATTTTTGGCATCTGAAGGACGTGTGTGTTTATCTCCGGGGGCAGATGGAACTCCCAGAGCTGGCTACTGGGCCTTCTTCTGCAGCCAGGCTTGAATGTGAGGCAGAGGCTGAGGTGCTGAGGTTTCACATACTTCTTGAATTTCTTCTGCTCAGGATCAGATATGAAGTTTGGAGTGACAGCCTGCAAGGACCCAGATTAAGTTAGCCGTTATGCTATTAGAGCAGAACAGCACATAGAATTTGGTTCTTGCCCTGAACCCTGTTTAGTGCCCTTTGGGACTGAAATTCTCAGATGGGTATCCTTAGGAATGGTTGGACATCTTTGATGGCCTCAGCTAAGCTCATCACCTCTCAGGTGATGGCTTCACGTCAGGGGAGCAGGTCCAGCTTCCTGGTCACCTGTCTGCCCATGTTTCAGGAACAGATGGTCTATAGCATGCCCAGTTCTGGCAGACACAGGACCATCTCCTCACCTTCAGGACAAATCCCCCCCAGGTCAGCCTGGCTCTGGGATATCTGCTTCCCTTTCCCTGCTCACCTGTCTTCCTCGTTCCTCTTCTTCCACTGTCCCAGGGCCCTGAACTCTAGCTTGCTCAACTGTGCTTTCTTGCTCCTTGAGTCTGCCTGATCTTTCTTCCTTGTAAGGCAAACTCTTTGTTGGTCTGGAGAGATCTTTCCATATTCCTGTCTGGCTCAGATGTCCCTCTTCTGCATCAGAGCAGTGCCCAGCACTAGTATGACCATCAGAAAACCCATTCACAAAGCTTTAATGGTTGAGGACTTGGCTTTGCATGGACAGATGTCTCTGGGGCAGAGTTGGCTGGGGTTTCTTGAGTATGTCCTTGCAGCTTACCTTTCTCTTGGGACTGGGCCCCTTGCTTGTGGCTGCTGTTGTGAGGATTCCTTCCCTAGAGAGATGTAAACAACATCTATTTCCTCATAAGGTCCCAAAGGCAAATTGAAGTAGCATTCTACAGTAGTTCACTCTGGAGGAACTAGAGAGTATATATTGGGTTTTCTTAGCATGGATGAGAGGTTGCTGGCAGGATCATGGGTGACCCCAAAACAGCCACACTGGAAAGCCTTTACCCAACATGGATGACGGTTTCCCCACAGTTGTATGGATGAAACCCCTTTCAGTTAACCTTCCCCAGCCTGTATATTTTAACACCTCCCAGGACTGTGAGGCCAAGAGGCTGTGTGCAATTAGGGCAGAACTGCACACAAATGGTTGGGAGGAGCAGCAAAAGTCTCAGGTTAGATCCCATGGCTCACCCCATGTCCTCCTTTTCTTATGGAATAACAACAGTCAACAGGCTTGGCCTGATGGCCATTTGCAAGCAGGCACAGCTGATCTGGTGAAGATGGCAGCTGATTTACCTGGAGGACTACTGCTGCCTCCCCAGCCTTGTCCCACAGGGAGTACTTGACAATGAATCTTGGTCGGCTTGTCAGACCTGGGATCAAGCAAGAGGCACAGGACTGGGTGCATCTGTGAGGTATTTTCAGAAGGATTAACTGAAGTGAGGAAGACCCTCCCCTGGAGCAGGCAGCACCGTCCAGCAGCCCAGATGTAAGGAGGCCTGAGAGTTGCCACAAGCCTGTCTGCCTTTGCTCCTCGCTTGTGCAGGCTCCTCACTTGTTGCACTGTTGCTGCCATCCTTTATGACCTGGAACCCAGCCTCTTCTGCCTTCTAGTGTGGACTGAAGAACAGAATTCTGTAGGAATCCTCCAGACTTTCAGGACTGCTGAGGGATCCAGCCTCATGGACTGAGTGGCTGCCTGCTCTCAGCCTCTCCAGCAAGCAGACAGACGCCTGTGTTGGACTACCCCATATGTTGTCATGTAAGCCATAACCCCCCCTTTGTTACACACATATTCCTTCTACAGTTCTCCTCCTCTAGAGACTCCTAGCATACACGCCTTTACTAACAAGCATAGATAGGAATGCTTTTTAAAAACACAAAACAAAACAAAACAGAACAACCCACCCTCTTCCAAAACAACTCTGGCAAGGCATGGTGGTGAATGGCTTTAATTCCAGCACCTGGGAGGCAGGGGCAGGTGGATCTCTCTGCGTTTGAGGTCAGCCTGGTCTATATAGTGAGTTCCAGGTCTGCTAGAGCTACATAGTAAGACCCTGTCTCAAAAAAACAAAAAGAAACCAAAAGCCAAAAACCCAAAAAAACAAAGCAAAAGAAACAAAAACTAAAACAGCACAGAGGCAGGTTGGTGTTCCAAGAACGCCCTGGTTAACTATTTGAAAGAGAATAAAGGGAGAGAGAGTGATCCAAATGGCTAAACACAATTCATTTCATAAACCAAGCCTTTGCCTGTGCTCCCTCCAAATCAAGGTCTGGGCTCCATCTGCTTCCTGGGCTCTGTGTTAGATGGGAGACTCTGCAGACACTTTATCTGGGGCCTTCTCCCAGTTTCTTTCTCCTAGAAGGCTTCTGTGTGTTGGGCAACAGCCCACTCTATGTGTGGCGGCTCCTCTGTGCTTCGATGGCTGGGGCTGAGAGCAGTTAACACCTAGGATGTGGTAGGCGTGGCTTCAGGGCTATGGGACCTACCTTGCACCCCAGGAGATGACCAGTCCTATGGACAATGAGACTCTCTACCCTGGTGTCACTGTGTAGACAATGGGCTGGTGGGAACTCAGTGTGGGTTGCTCTTTCACACATACTCCAAACAGTGACATGAATGTGAAGCAGAGGACTTCTGAGGTGATTATTTGGAGGCATTTTTAGATAACTGTTATCATTAAGAGTGGTTAATGTGGGACTGCAGAGATGGCTCAGTGGTTAAGTGTGTTTACTGTTCTTTCAGAGGACCTGGGTTCGGTTCCCAGCACACACATCATGTGGCTCACATCCTATAACTCCAGCTCCAGGGGATCTGACACCCTCTTCTGGCCTCCAGAGGCAACTATACTCATGTGCACATACCCACATATAGATACACACAATTACATAAAATAAAAAAATAAATTAATCTTAAAAGAAGACTGCCAAATAATATTTGGCAACAACAAAAAAGGAGTGGTTAACATGAAAATCAATGATGATCTAGTTACTTTCCTTAAAGTTACACAGACACACAGACACACAGACACACACACACACACACACACACACACACACAGACACACACATATATATATAAAATATTCGAGAATCAAAACTTTGATATGACAATGAAAATAAAGTGAATTTTGATGCCTTTATGCTCAGAAGGTCCAACTATAACTCAAGTTTTAAGTTTTATTTATTTAGTTTTTGGGGAGTGGTTTACATTTAGCATATGAACATAAAAGGGAATATGTTTTGAGACATCTGCTTGAATAATCAGCTTTATTATTTTGTGGTCACACCTTATTAAGTGAGGTGGAAATCTGCAAGAGCCATTGTTAAGAGACAGAAGCATTCACCATGGCTGTCCTACTATTATCTTAAAATTAGCTGCAGCAGAAGGTCTGGCTGCAAAAGGCTCAGAGCTAACTGGCAGGGAAGTCTGTCTCTGGAGAAACAGTCTGGAGCTTGTTCCTGCAACATTGCAACCATAGGCAACACTCGAGCTCCCTCCTGGCTCTGCCAGACAGAGAGGCTATGGCACTCACTGATCAGGGACAGTGTCAACCCCTCCCAACTCCCCAAAGAGGCTGCCCTGGTGGGTCAGCGGAGCGGAGTTCCTAGATGGGAAATGATCATGGAGTGTTTTCTTTATTGTCGAGTTGCTTGGAATGGTAACTGTTCACAGGAAAACTTTCCTTTTGTAGAGTTCTAAGTGACTGTAAAGGGGAGCTACTGTCCAGGTTGAAGGAAGAAGTGTAGGGTTAGGTATATAGCAACTAGTGATTGTGTTCAGCTTTCCTCCACCGTACTGCAGCATACCCTGTGGATATTGGAAAGTGGGCTGAGCTCCAACCCATGCAGAGTAGGGTGTGTCTGGTACTGAGAATACTTGAGAAGTGAGGCTTATCCTCCCCTCTAATCCTCCTGTGACTTCTACTGTCATGTCTCTCCCATGCCACCTTGGCTGTAATTGGACCTTCCCGTCCTTCATGACCCCAAAGTGCCACTGGCCAAAAGGCTGTTGCACACAGCAGGTGACCAATGGATCCTTTGGAGGTTATTATGAGCCCTGGGAAGTCATCTTCCTGGACAGCCAGAAAACAACTGAAGAGATGATTTCAACATTTTAGCCTAGGTTCTTGGCCATTTCCTATTGGTGCCTTTCTCAGTGACCGATCTCCTTCCCAACCCTCCCAAGGCCATTGGAATGCTATGCAGACATCTGATGGTATATTCCAGAGATAAGTTATACCATACTCTTTGAAGGGAGAAATGGCTAAAGTGTTTCTGTATTAGTGAGCAGTTTCTCAATGCTGATAACAATAGTCCTCAGTGAGTCATAATGAGGGATTTAGTTTCTGAGACAGGGCGTCAGAGAGATGAGGATACAACTAGATGGAGCAGAGTGGGAGCTGGAGCGTGCTCCCTAGAGCCAAGCCTGGTGTGGGCCTGAGGGCGAGGCTGGGTTCTGTTCAGTGGCTCCGGTCTTCTTCTGTTCCAGGGCCCTTGATGATAGCACAGCAAAGCTGGGGTCTTAGGAAAGCCCTTATCTGATCTGATTTGTCCCTCTCTTGCAGAGGCCCAGGCTGTATCACTGTCTTGTTACTTCAGGCACTTGGTGAAGGATGGAGCTGGAGGGACTCTGAAAGCTGTTACTGATGAAAACCTCCACCGACAGCAGTGAGAGGCCCTTCCCAAGAAGGCTGTGGTCCAGCCCTGCTAGCCGAGCACAAATGCCTTGAGGTTCCTTGCTAATGTTCTGTCAACTGCTCGGTGAACACTGGATGTTTTGGGTCACTATCAACTTGATTTAGAGATGAATCAAGTGCAGAAGAGCGGCAAGACTTTTGACAGAAATGCTAGGCATGTTGGAATTAACCAGGACCATTGGACAGATGCTTCTGTGTGTCTTCACAGCCTATGAAATAGCCTCCGTGGGCTCATGTGTTTGAACACTGGGTCCCCAGTTAGTGGAACTATTTTAGGTTGTGGACCCTTTAAGAGGTGGGGCCTGGCTGGCAGAAGTTGGTTTGTATTAGTTTCTTTCCACTGTTTTAGTTTGCTTTCTGTTGATGTGATAAAACACTGACCAAAAGCAGCTTGGAGTCGGGGCATGGTGGTGCATGCCTTTAGTCCCAGCACTCGGGAAGCAGAAGAGACAGGCAGAGATCTGTGAGTTCAAGGCCAGCCTGTCCTATGGAGCAAGTTCCAGACCATCCAGGGCTACCTGGTGAGACCCTGTCTCAAGAAAGAAACAACAACAACAACAACATCACTTGGGAGGAAAGGGTTTATTTCACCTTACATGTTATAGTCCATCATTGGATGTAGCCAAGCCAATAACTCAAAGTGATGACCTGGAGGCAGGAACTGAAGCAGAGACCACAGAGGAATGCTGCTTGCTTCCCTGACTCAGCTAGTGTTTTTATACAGCCCAGGCCCTCCTGCCCAGAGATGGTGCTGTGCGCAGCTGGGGGTGGATGGGAGTGGGAACAGCCTGCTACTGTGGCAGTTGGAGTATAAGATGACTGGTTACATTGTTGGGAAGGAGAAAACCTGGGCTACAACAGGACAGGGCCCATAAGGTTTACTTTCAGTGACCGCTTCCTCCAGCGAGGCCCCACCTCCTAAGAGTTCCACAGTCTCCCCAAATGGTGCCACCCACTGGCGATCAAGTGTTCAAACCCAAGGGGAGACATTTCATACCTAAACTGTTAAAGAGGTTATCTGAGGTTCTGGTTCAGGCATCTCTCTGTCTGTTGGTCCATACTATGTGAACCAACGGCTGTCTCACATCGCGGCTGCCATGTCTGCTACACTTTCCCTTCCCTGCTGTGATGTAGTGAAGCCCGTCTGAAGCCACAAGCCAAAACAAACCTCTCCTCACGGCGGAAACGTAACTAATTCAATCATCCTCACCGAACCCTCTCTCTGGCCCTCTGTCCGTCTGGGTTGCTCTCTATAGCTGTGGCTCTCTGTCCGTCTGGGTTGCTCTCTATAGCTGTGGCTCTCTGTCCGTCTGGGTTGCTCTCTATAGCTGTGGCCCTCTGTCCGTCTGGGTTGCTCTCTATAGCTGTGGCCCTCTGTCTGTCTGGGTTGCTCTCTATAGCTGTGGCCCTCTGTCCGTCTGGGTTGCTCTCTATAGCTGTGGCCCTCTGTCCGTCTGGGTTGCTCTCTATAGCTGTGGCCCTCTGTCCGTCTGGGTTGCTCTCTATAGCTGTGGCCCTCTGTCCGTCTGGGTTGCTCTCTATAGCTGTGGCCCTCTGTCCGTCTGGGTTGCTCTCTATAGCTGTGGCCCTCTGTCCGTCTGGGTTGCTCTCTATAGCTGTGGCCCTCTGTCCGTCTGGGTTGCTCTCTATAGCTGTGGCTCTCTGTCCGTCTGGGTTGCTCTCTATAGCTGGGACAGTGCTGCTGCTTGCCTTGGGAACAGGGCTGTCTCTGAGCTGAGAGAGTAGCCATCCTGCCCCACCCCAGGCCTTCTCCTGTGACTTCACCACTGGATAGCTTTCATCAACTAAAATGTTTGTTTCTTCTCCTAAACACCATCTAGACTCTCAGAGTAAAGAAGGTCCTCAGAGAACTCTCTGCCCTTCTCTCTTAGTAGAGGAAGTGTGGGGGTAAATTTACAGAGTTTCTTTCTGCCTTGAGGAACATGTTCCCAAGACTGTGATTGACACAGATGAAACCAATAGAGTCAATTACTTTCCAACCAACCAGTGACTTAGGGGGGAGGGGCCAGCAGGAAAGTAGAAAAAGCTGGGCAGGAGACTCGGGTGGGGCTCCTTGGGTCTCCGTCTTGGGTGTATGTGCGTGGGAGGTCCACTGGACTTCTGATCTGAATGCTGGCTTCCCCCACACGAAATTTCTGTCTCTGTCCATGGGGATGAATCCTTTGTAAGTAACCCGGAATAAACTGGTTTCTCTAATTGGAGAGCATTCTCCATTTGCTCAATTGGTTCAAACCTGGGGTTAGGGTGGGGCAGAACTCCTGGCCTCACTGTGAGAGGGGAATGCATAAGACAGGAGGGCTTCCCCAGGATGGAGAGTGAAGGGCCATAAGGCCTCCTACCTGCCAGTCCCATGGAATGCCAGGAGCGGGCCGGTGCCAGGATGGTTCCATGCCATGCAGCAGTGACAGTGCTGTCAGCAGCCTGTAAGTGGCAGAGAGCAGCTTTGGGCTTGCCCTTTCGGGTGGCAAGTTCTCTAGCCCAGGCTGGCTTTAGGTGCTCTGTCTCGTTGAGGATGATCTTGAACTCAGTGATTAAAGAGAACTGACTGTTCTTGCAGAAGACCAGGTTCAAATCCCAGGACCCACATGGTGGCCAACAACTATCTCTGACTCCAGTTCTAAGGGATCTGATGCCTTTTTCAGTTCTCCATGAGCACTGCAAGACATGGGTGGACTTACACACACACAGGCATAACACTCATATACACAAAAAACTTTGGATTTATTATGTGTATGAATGCTTTGTGCACCCGTGTTGTTCAAAGCCCACAGTGGCCAAAAGAGGGCATCAAATCCCCTGGAACTGGAGTTAGGGAGTGTTGTTAGCTGTCACGTGCATGCTGGGAACTGAACCCAGGTCTTCTGAAGAGCAAACAGTGCTCTTAACCCCTGAGCAGTCTTGCCAGCCCTGACTAAACTTCTGATCCTCCTGTCTCCACTCCCCAGTACTGGGATTGGGAGGAGTGTACTCCATACTGGTTTATGCTTTGCTGGGGATGGAGCCTGGGGCTTTGTGCGTGCTAGACAAGTGCTCAGTAACCTGAGCAGCGCTCAGCTTCCTCTCCTCTTCCTTCTTACTAGTCTATTTTGAATTTTCTTTTAATATGAAGAATTTGGTTCTCTCCTTCCACCACATGAATTCCAGGGGGTAAACTCTGGTCATCAGGCTTGGCAGCAAGTGCCTTTACCTACAAAGCCCTTGTTTGTCCTCTTTTTTGGATTAAAAAATATTTTATTTATTAATTTTATGTGTATGAGTATATTGCCTGCATGTATGTAAGTGTACTCATGTCATGCAGTGCCTGCGGAGGCCAGAAGAGGGCGTCTAGGCTCCTTGGAACTGAGTTACGGATAGTTCTTAGCCTCCATGCGAATGCTAGGAATGAATCCAGGTCCTCTGCAAGAGCAATCAGTGCTCTTAACCACTGAGCCATCTCTCCAACTCAACATTTTTGAATTTTTTGAGACAGTCTCAGGTAGGTCAGGCAGGCCTCAAACTCACTGGAACTCTGGATCTTCCTGCCTCCACATCCCAGTTGGTGGGCTTACAGGGGGCACCCCTACACTGTTACAGGTCACCAGGCTGAGGTGACCGCATCTGTGAGCACTGTTCGTCTCCTAAGACCTGGCTCCTGGGTCAGTCCTCAGCTGTCTACAGTGGTCATGCTGTGCCATGCCATGACGCACCATCTGAGACAAGTCTCAGTGTAAGGACTGTGTGTTGTCAAGCACCGCTAGACGGGAGGGGTACCTCTTCAGCACAGACACCGACACAGAGGAGGCACTCTCTAGGACACTGTGTTTACTCCTTTAGTTCTTGCCTAAGCATCGGTGTGCCTTTTCAGCTCTGCTTTTCCCAGGGTTCCCATGAGGCAAAGTCCTGCTGACCAGAGAGTGACAAGAAGGAGGGGCAATCACCCGGTCCCCCCTCTTTTAGCTCATGTGGTCCCACCTATTCTCCATCTCCCTAATTTCTGGTTTTCTCTCTTGCTGTGGGATGCCACAAGCTCCTAGGGCGGTGCCTCTGTGCCTGCTTTTAGCCCCACCTGCCTTGGTCAAGGAGCGATTATGATTTGAGGAGACATTCACCACTCACCTGTCGTGCTTGCTACCCTTGCAATCATTCCTCCCATAAAAAACTGAAATCGTTCCTAGCAAGACCAGGGATCCATGTGAGTCACAGCTTAGACTAAGGTAAACTCCATGCAGAAACAATTGCCTTTCAGAGCCACCTGTGTTTCCTAGTTACCTGATATTCTGCTCTCACATGTGGTCTGTGTGCAGATGGCAGGGCAGGCCCAAGATGAGAGCATCTCTTCCTCCTCCTCTTTTTCCTCCTCTTCCTCTTCCTCCTCTTCTTCCCTCTCTCTCCCTACTCTTCATCATCTTCCTTCTTCTCCCTCCCTCCCTCCCTCCTCCATCTCAGGGATATTCAACATCCAAACTATAGAAGGAAAAATATACAAATATACCCTGAGACTGGCAGTGGTGCCCTGAGTCATGCAGGGCCAGTCTGATGAAATTTCAACTGCAGCCCCACAGTGATACGCAGCTGCAGCAGCTGCATGAAGTTGTGGCAGCAGACACTTAAGCTCTGCAGGCTTGGTCAACAGATGAGGCTCTTGGAGAATCGGTTATGAAAGCCCCTTTGACATCAGAACCACGGATGTAGAGGCACAATGCCTGGAGGTTTGGGGGCTCAGATAGACACAGGGGAGTAATCTAGCCAGCACGGCTTTAAATGGAACAGGAGAGGGACGGGAACTACATGCAAGCTGTAAAGTGATGAGTTTCTTTTCTTTTTTCTTTTAGGCTAAATGTAAAAGCCCTGGTTAAGGGTTAAACATTATGAAACAGACCTGCTAGAAACCGAGTTATTTGGGGGAGAAGTCTTGCAGTCTGTTGTGGGGAAGGTGGCATGTTTCAACGCTGGCAAAATAAAATAGGAATGTGTGTTAGTCTTGTCTCCCTAAGACAACTATAAATTTCTCAAGGTTGGGGCTCAGACTGCAGCTGAAACTAAGTAGGGACTGTTGGAGAAAGTCTTTCCCCAAAGGTGTGCATGTGGACTAGCCGCAGGATGGTGCTTCTTCGAGGCACCTCGACTTTGATTCTGGGTAGAGGAAATCGAAGCCTGAGGTTTTGATTTTGTCCATTGTTGCCATCATCACTTGTCACCAAGTTCTGCGAAGGCTGGATGTTTGAAAATGTCAGCAAAGCTGAGTGTGCAATTGACAGGTAACAGAGAACTGGAGCCTAGATGGTTATACAGTGGCCAAACTGGGTCCATGCGAACAACATCTGGGCTAGAAGTCTCCACAGAGAGCCAGGTCTTGATACATTTATTACGGAGATGGAGAAAAGGAGATCCAGTAGGGGTGTGTGAATGTCCCAGGTTGAGCAGACCAGTAAGAGCAGGTTCAGATCTGCGATGCAGGTCTTCTGGCTACCACTTACCATTAAATGCCCAGCTTGTGAACTTCCCATGCCTTGGAGCACATGTTGGTAAAGCTGATCAGGTCCCTTACCAAATGGCCTAGTCTAGGGTTCTTCCTCTGGGATAGCAACAAATTTGTCCTGAGTTGTTTTAGTTTCTACATTCTCCCTGTGCTAGGTAGTTAAAAATTTTCTTTTTGATTGATGTAGTTGATTTTTATTTTATGTATGTGAGTGTTTTTCTGCAAGTGAACCTGCATCATGCAATAACCATGGAGACTAGAAGAGGACATAAGATCCCCCGGGACTGGAGTTACAGATGATTGTTAGCTGCTGTGTTGTGCTGGGAACTGAACCCAGGTCCTCTACAACAGCAGCCAGTGCTTTTAATAGCTGAACCCTCTCTCTAGCTCCTGGGCAACATGTTAGTTTTAACTGTCAACTTGACATAATCTAGAATCATCTGGGAAGAGAGTCTTAGGAATTATCTAGACTATGCTGGCCTGTGGGAATGTCTGTGGGGGACTATCTTGATGGTTAATTGATGTAGGATGATCACCCAGCCCATAGTGGGGGTGCCATTCCCTAGGCACAGTGTCCTCAACAGTATAAGACAAGAGAGGGATGACTGAGAGAGAGCCGGCAAGGCTGTGTGTATTCTCTTTGCTCTGGACTGTGGATGTGATGGGACTTGCTGCTTGAGTTGACTTGACTTCTCCCAAATGATGAACTGTAACCTAGAGTGATACCCCTAATGACCCCTTTCTTCCCTTAAGTTCCCTTTTGTCAGAGTATTTTATCACAGCAACAGAAATGAAACTACAATACCCAGGAGGTGTTGGTCTCTCAGAGAAGAGGTCACGGACTCTGTTCCAGTCACTGTCTACTTGGGTGACTCTCCTGCCTTTCAGACCCTCTTCTAACCCCACCCCCATTTCTAGCTCCTTGCCGGAAGATCCTCAAATGACCTGTGAGGACACCCTTGAGTCAGAGGGGACAGAGCTAGGTTCTGTCCTGCTCCTGTGTCTGGACAGTCACCTTCTTCTTTCAGCTATGGCTTTCACCTAGGGGTGATCTTGCCCAGGGATATATTTGGCAATGTCTTGATATGGTTTTGATTGTCACTGTGGCTAGGGGTGGAGGTGGCATCCAGGAGGTAAGGCTGCCTTGCCATTAAGCAGCCTGTGGGGTGAAAGACAGGTCCACCATGAAGACCTACTCTGCCTAAACTGTGAGCTAAGCAATGCTGCTGTTTTTTGTCCCTTAGAGTGCATTGTCACTGTTAGATAAGATGTCACTCCTTGCTGTGATGCTTACTGAAGTGGGACCAGAATTTCTAATGTCTATATGTAGCAGAGTGAGAGTTCTGGAAAGCTGGCTGTCATTAGAGCCGAGCGTTCCAGGATGGCTCAGTATTCTTTTTGGGAAGAAGAGGCTACTTTTGTTTAGGAATGCTTGTGTTGAGCCTGTTCAGCTATTAAAGTCCCTAGACAGTGGCCTAAGTGGATGCATGCCAGAGATGAAATAACAGGAATCACCTCTGAGATTTTATGGGCATCCTGAAAGAGAAGGTGGCAGGGAGGGGGCAAGTGGGGAAGAGGGCAGAGAGAAAGGAAAGTTCCAGAAGGCACTGAAGGCCCATGAAAGTATGTGGCAGTAGAGGATTCCTCTCAGTGGAAATGTTGGGAATCTAGTGTTGGGTTTCCCCACTCTCCTTTCCCCAGATTTTGCTGTTGCCTGCACACACGGTCCTGTGTGGCAGAGGTGCTCTGAGCCGATGGAAGGAGAGGCAGAGCTGTGCAGTGAGCACAGGCTGGGTGCGGAGTAGCAGCTGGGAGCCGGGCTCTGTCACAGGCGTAGCACCAGTTGCAGAACATTTCTCTGGCTCTAAATGTACTAGTGAAGGGGACTTTATTTACTGTCTTAATATTTTATTATTTTTATGTGCATGAGCATCTTGTCTGATTGTATGTAAGCGCACCTGTGTCTTGCAATGCTCTCGAAGATCAGAAGAGGGCATTGGATTCTCCTGGAACTGGAGTTGCAGACAGTTGTTAGCCACCATGTGGGTGCTGGGAACTGAACCTGGGTTAAAAAATAAATTATTTTATTTTTATTTTATTTGTGTGTGTGTGTGTGTGTGTGTGTGTGTGTGTGTGAATATATACCCACATGTATGTGCAGATGTCTACTGAGGCCATAAAAGGGTGTTGGATCCCGTGGAGTTGGGATTTCAGGTGTTTGTGAGCCACAGGATATGGATGCTGGGGGCTGAACTCTGGTCCTCATGATGAGCAGTAAGTTCTCTGAACTGCTGAGCCATCTCTCCAGCCCTGGAGGTGGCTTTTTAAAGGGTTTTGGGAAAGAGTGGGGAAGACAGACCAATGTTGATCTTATGTATCTAGAGCTCTCCAGACATCAGACAAACCCATCATAACGTGTTACTGCTGAGTCTGCTCAACGCTTGTCCTCAGTGCATATTATTTTTCTTCTTTATTTATGGAACCCCCAGTTGTGAGCTGAGTTCATGAGCTCTCAAAATAAGGGCTATATTCAATACCACTTTTGCAGCTTGGTGCTTCTCTGTGATTGAGATCCGGTGTGGGTCAGCTTTCTGTTGCTATGAGAAAACACTGGAGGTGTTTTGGAGCTCAAAAGGAGGAACGATTACTTTGGCTTGTGGCTTCAGAGATTTTAGTCGGCAGCTGCTTGGTCCAGTTGCTTTGGGGCTGGGGCACCATGGAGCATCGCGGAACGGATGCACAGTAGAGGAAGAGTACTCACTCATGAGGAAGTCTGGAGAGCCAGGAGGGGCCAGGGTCCTAATACACCATTCAAGGGCACTTTCCCAGTGACCTTTCCTCCATTAGGCCCCACCTCCTATGTCCCCCTAGCACCAACCATTAGCCAGAGGCCACACCTTCAGCACACGAGCTTTCGGAGACAGTAAGGATCCAAATCATAACACTGAGAATACAGGCATCACATGGAGCTCCTGAGATGTGTCCTTCAACTGAAGAGAGTTCCCTTCTCGAACCCTCTTCAGGAGAGTTCTCTTCTTCCCTCCTGTTGGCTAAAGTGTCAGGTGTCACCCTAAAGAGGGAAGAGCCACAGTTAAAAAGACCCAGGTCCTCATGATTGACAAGTATCTATGGTGGCTCTGACTGCCCTTCTCTGACCTCTGTTACACAGAGCATGGCAGTGTCTGTTCCCTACAACTAAGAAGCATCAAGGAAAGATGCAAAGAGAGGTACATGCATGCAGAGCATGTTTTTCTTCCTTAGCAGAAGGCAACAATGGCTGCTTTCTGGGGCTGTGAGTTAACCACAGGACCCTGGAACCAATCCCAGAGCCACTCAAGACCATTCTGGCTTAGCCCGTCCCCTCCCTGCTGTGCTCATACCAGCGGCTCACCAGCGCACCCCGCTGTGGCGGCACACCTAAGGGGTGGGTGTTGCATCTGTCAGAGCCAGTCATAAAAGTGGACGTCGGTCCAGGTGCTTCAAGTAGAGAGGGAGGTGGCTCAGGGACTATTAGGGGTTACGAAGATAAACCGGAGGAATGGGTCATTCCGGGAAGCCAGGAAGCGGCTCCCAGCCCTGGACCGCAGTCCACAAGCCCATGTTAACTGCTGGCTGCTGGAGGAATTTCTGTCGGGAGCCAGTCTTGTGGATGTCGCGAAGCCTCCAGTGCTGCTGCGATGGCTGTAAAGAGAGCAGTGTCCTCCCTCCTATCTTCCCTCTCCCCTTCCCGCCCTCCCTCCTCCCTTCCCCTCTGCTTCCTTCCCATCTCCCCTCTTCCCAGATCTTATATCTTATCTCCTTTTATTATGTGGAAATTCTTTTCAGGGTCTTGATGCATAGCCCAGGCTGGTTTCAAACTCGTTACGTAGCCCAAACTAACCAAAGACTCATACCTCTCTTCCTTTACACAGAAACGCGCCAGCAGAAGATCTTGACCAGCACCCTCACCTCACAGCAAGCACACCAGGATCTCAGATCAACACCAGCAGCTTTGCTAATGTGCAATGGACACTGGCAGAGGTTGGTGCTATTTCTGGGGTTCTTCTTCTCCTTAGCCCACATCTCACTAGGGTGCAAAGCCAGATTACTGTGTTTAAAGCACTTGGAATAATTCCTTCTCAGGTGGTTAATTGTATGGTTATGTTTCATTTGTATAATTTCTCTTTTAAGGCTTTTTAGGTTTAATTCTAAAGTTGAATTCGCAAAACAAGTTGTACTTTAGGAAGCTTAACCTCTGCCCCTGTCCCTGTCTATTCTGTTTCTCTCCATGGGTAACCAGAAAGTGATTTTTTTATTCTTCCAGCATTTCTCAAAATAAGAAAATGTTTATTTATAGATATGTATGCATATCTATGTTTACACACAGATGTTTACACTATTTATCTTTAAGTTTTTAATTAAAAATTTTTTGAAACAGAGTCTCACTGTATAGACCAGCCTGACCTTGATCTCACAGCCTGACCTTGATCTCACAGCCTGTCTAATCCTCCTGGGATTAGAGAAATGGGTCATTGAACCCAGCTAAATTCTTAATTTTTAAACATTTGTATCTGTGTGTGTGATGGCAATACACTCATGCACATCAAAATAAATACATAAATAAATTTAAATCCTCTTTGATCTTTCTGAATTCTACCTTGCTGGATATCAAGATGGGGACCATAATTAAAAAGTTTTAAAATTATTAATTAGCTCAGGGCATGGTGGTGCATGCCTTAAATCCCAGTACTCAAGAGACAGAGGCAGGCAGATCTCTGTGAGAACAAGGCCAGCCTGGTCTACTTAATGAGTTCCAGGCCTGCTAGGGCTTCAAGGAGACTATGTCTCAAAAAAACCCAAACAAACAAAATGACACTTAGTTTATTGTGCATATGTACACATACATGTGCAGGCTGGAGGTCAACTTGGTTCATGTTCTGCAGGAGCTGTCCCTCTTGTTTTTAAGGCAGGGCCTCTCACTGGGAACTGGGGCTTGCGAATGAGGCTCGGCAGGCTGGGGATCTGCCTGTTGCTGCTTTCCTGGTGCTGGCTTTACAAGCCAGTGCCCCCACGCCTGGCTTCACACATGGGAACTGAGGACCGGACTTAGGTCCTTGTGTTTGTGTGGAAGCCCGTCACCGACTGAGCCATCTCCCCACTCTCCTGACTTGTTTAGCCTTGGCCTCTGGCGCAGTCTCCTGCGCAAGCATCTTTTGCTGTGGCAGTCCTGATGTTGATGCCCTTACAGCCATTTTTGTTGTCTGAAGCCAAATCTCTAGGAAGAGTATATGAGAGTTCCAGAACATTTGGAACATGCAACCAACACCTATCTGAGGCCGTTCCATCTAAAGGTTGTCATGGCTCACATTTTCCTTTCGTGAGTCCTTCCTCCTTGTGTTCTGGTATGAGGTGTGACCATAGCGTTGCTGACTTGTGACCCTTGGTAAGGATTGCCCTCTGTGTAACCAAAGCTATGTTCTTCTTTGGAGTCTAGTCTTCGTGGGCTTCCTTGGGCACACGAGTCAGTGCTGGCCTACTTGTAAACTGTGTCTGTTGAGTATATCGCTTTCAGAATTTCTATTACAAAGAAGTTTTGGTTTCCCCTTTCTAACATTGTGGTTTGTGTTGTGGGGGATCCTGATACGTGAACATTTGGCCTCCTTAATCTGTTTCTACTTGAGTCCTATTTACTTTCTGGCCCTGATGTTCCCCTTTTCACATTTTATTTCACTGAAGATGGTGTTTTTTTTACTTTTTTTTTTTTTTTTACACTTGTGATTCTTCTTTATTTCTAACTTTTGAATTTCACCTCTGATCCTCCTTTCTTTTTCCTGCCATCCCTTTCTTCAAACTCCTCATTTGGAGCCATTCTGCCTCTGATGTGTGACATCCTTTCACAGCTCCTACCTCATTTTCCTCTAGCTCATGTTGAAGCCGGAACTCCCAGGCTTCCTTGGGTCACCTGGCCTGTATTTGATTTGCCTTCAAGGCCTCTGGGGATGGCATGTGTTGCTCATGCTTTTTTTCCCATGTTAATGCAGTGAACTCATAGAGGTTCTTTCCCGAAGCTCACAGGATGGTGCTCCGGGGGCAGAAGAGGCCAAGCGAGCTGTTGCAACTGCCTGACTGCGCACCTGCTTTTCCCACAAGGGGTTGTGGAACGCTTCCTCCTGTTCCATGAGGACCCCGCCCCCACCCTGCTTTCGCGGGTTCTTCCTTTATCCCTACTGACCCTGACCTCACCCTTCTGGTTCTTTCCTCAGTGCTGGGTTTTGCAGCTTGGAGGGCTCAGAGGGTGTGCTGGATAACTTTAGTGTCAACTTGACACACCTGGGTTGAGGGAGCCTCATTTGGGGAATCACCTCCATTGGACGGGCCTGTGGCCATGTCTGTGGGGTGTTTTCTTGATTGTTGAGTGATGTGGGAGGGCCTAGCCCACTGTGGGTGGTGCCATCCCTGGGCAGGTTGTTCTGTATTGTCTAAGAAAGTGGGCTGAGCCTGGAGGAAAGCAGGCTGAGCATGGGCCAGGGGAGCAAGCCAGTAAGCAGCGTTCCTCCATTGCCTGTGCTCTGGCTCCTGCCTCCAGGTTCCTTCCCTGAGTTCCTACCTTGGGCTCCCTCAGTGATGAACTGTGACCTGGAAGATGTAAGCCAAATAAACCCTTTCCTCTTCCAGTTGGCAATGGTCAGAGTGGTTTGTCATAGCAATGGAAGGCAAACTAAAACAGATGGTGAGGACGTGTGTCTCTGGCATAGTTTGAGCTCATTGGGGTTACTTTGTTCTTGCCTATGACTTGAGCTTGCAGTGTTCTCTGTGTTTGGGTGTCAGATAACTCAGCCATTATGCTTTCTTTGGAGAAATATCTGTTCATATTATTTTCCCATTTATAAATCAGATTTTTTTTTCAAAAAAATTATTTGGGGGCTGGAGAGATGGCTCAGAGGTGAAGAGCACTGGCTGCCCTTGCAGAGGACCCGGGCTTGGTTCCTAGTATCTATGTGGTGACTGATAACCATCTGGAACTCCAGTTCCAGGAGATATAATGCCCTCTTCTGGCCGCTGTGGGTACTGCATGTCCAGATGCACTTACAGACATGCAGGCAAATCATTCACACATATAAAAATTTGTTTTCTTTTAAATTACGTGTATATGTGTGTGTCTGTGTGGTGGTATGTGCACATGAGTACAAGTACCCACAGAAGCCAGAAGAGGGCATCAGATCCCCTGGAGCTGGAATTATGGTTGTAAGTTGCCTGGCACAGATGCTGGGAACTGAACTCTGGCCCTCAAACAGTAAACACTCCTGACTACTGAGCCATCTCTCCAGCTCCTATTTTCTTTTTTTCCGTTGAGTGCTTTGGGGTCCTTGTGCCTTCTGGATATTAGTCTGCTGTCAAGCGAACAGTTTGGAGATATTTTACAGGCTGTCCCTTCACCCTGTTGATTGCTTCCTTTGCTCTGTGGAAGCCTCTTCGTTTGATATAATCCCATTTGTCTATTTTTACTTTTGTTACCGGTGCTTTTGGGGTCTTGAAGAAAAATCTTTGCCTAGACCATTGTCTTGAAGGTTGTCTCCCGTTTTCCTCCACTAGCAGTGTGTGTTTTAGTGTCTGACACTCAGGGCTTCGGTTCCTGTTGAGCTGATCTTCATATGTGATGAGCATTAGAGTCAAGGAACATGAGGACATGTATGTACATGCAGCTCTTATCTCTGGCATCAGGCACGAGGCAGTACCGCATTAGGTGGAAGGAACATGGTGACAAGCATTCTTGTCAGCTGAGGGCTCTTCTGGAAGTCTGACTATGTCCTTGGACTAATTGGTCCAGTGGACTAATATTATGAGCCTTGCCTCAGGCTGGCAGCTAAGCATGGTCCAGAGAGAACATAATTCTATGGCATCCTGCAGGAAGTCCATAAGCCTGATGAGCTGTCAGGCAGAAGCTGCTATCTCTGGTCCAGGGTGCTGGAAGAGGAAAGGACTGTTCTGTACTCTTTATTCTGACGATTGAATCCCTACAAATGAGTTTCCTTTTGAAAGCCTGAGGCCCTGGGGAAGGTTGAGGAGGAAACTACAAGTCAGAATGTGTGCCAAGAGCTATAAATTTCCTTTGTCTGTCTGGGGTCATTTTCCCCTGCCTGTGGGCACTCTCTTGGCAGCTCAAAGTGAATCAGTCACCTCCACCAGTCTAGGTGGATGCATGCTTATTTAATTAATTGCATGTACATAGTTCAAGGTCCTAGCTCTTGTGTGGGGTGTCTGCCAAGTTCTCCATAGTCTAGAAATATCCTAAGGAACTTTTCTGACTTATAAATAGAATTTTTATAATCATACCTCCCCTGTTTTGTTGCTAAACTGTCTTCTCTTAAAAAATGCATTTATTTTTATGTGTATAAGTGTTTTGCCTGCATATATGTGGGTGTACCACATGTGTGTAGTGTCCACAAAGACCAGAAAAGGGCATTAGATTCCCTGGAATTGGAGTTTCAGATGGTTGTTAGCTACCATGTGGGTGCTGGGAATGGAACCTGGGTCCTCTGCAAGAGCAGCCAGTGCTGTTAATTGATGAGCCATCTCTCCAGCTCCCAAACCTTCTCAGTGGCATATTTGAATAATAACAGTCACAGATGACAACATTAGTAATGACTCCATCCCAATACACCATTTCTGGCAGTTTTATGTGTGTTTGAGAAAATAGGCTCATGTGGCCCAAGTGGGCCTGGAGCTGCCTGTGGCTGAGGATGGACTTGAAGGCCTTATCCCCTAGCTTCTGCCTCTGGAAAGGCTGGGATCCCAGGCCCATGTGCCTCCCCCAGATCTGTGTGCCTCTACCACCCCGTTTTAGGTGTTGCTAGAGACTGAACCCAGGTCCCTGAACTACATCATCAGCTCTTTTACATTCAAGAACATTTTATTTACAATGAACATGGGTGATGTCTCTTAGCTGTCATGAAGCTGAGCCTGATCAATAGCTCTTTATCTTTACATATCAGTTTTGAAGTATTTACAGGCGCTTTTCCAGGAACTTTGATTCTATTGGAAATTCCACATTGAAGCTCTCGGTTTGGGACCTAAGGAGCCTGGGATGGTAGAGTAAGCTCATTGTCCTCGGAATGTTGTGCCTTCCTGTCTACCCATGCTGTCTTCCGTGATCCTCAACATTCTGCTTATTTTCCACTAACCTCACACCAGCTGACCCTACAGCAGACCAGCCTCTCAGTTCCATGTTACTAACAAGCCGTCCTTGAACTTCAGTCTGTGGACTAGCAGTGCAGGGGTAACAACTCCTCCTCCCCCCCCTTCCCCTCCTCCTCCTCTTCCCTCTTCTGCTCCTCTTCCTCTTTCTCTTTGTCATTTTCTTTCATGATTTGGGACAAGATCTTGCCATATAGCAAAGGCTGGCCTGGAACTCTTGATCCCCCTGTCTCAGTCTCCCAAGTGCTGGGTTTACAGGTGTGTACCACCACACCGGCTTCCAGAGCTCACCTTGGCCGTCTTTCATTCTTATTTGCAGCATCATGCTGGATCTGAATGAGCTTTCGGGACACTTGGGCTCTTGAGTCTTTCTTGCATTTCCATTTCTGTGCCTGTTGTCTCCTGTCTTCTTCCCTTCCGGGACACTGTTCTTTATGAGCTCTGTCTTCGTCTGCACAAAGAACTGTCAAGTCTACTTTCTTCCTGTCCCTTAGGCAGATCCAAGTTGCAGACAATATAAGCAACACTCTCTAATACAAAAAGGATTCGGTATGAAGAATTAGCTGATTAAGAGCTTGCTCCAAGAGCCTCTAGCTCCAGAACCGTATCAAAGAACTGGCCCAACAGAAGAACTGACAAGGAGCCTCTGTAGTCCAGCGGGAAAACTCCAGGATCATCACCCGCGTTAACTGCAAGCCAGGATCAGGAAGCCATAACCATGCAATCTCCCCCAGCCACAAGATCCTTCATCACAATGCAGTGCAGAGAAGTTGTTCCTGCAGTGGAACGTGACTGTCTTCCATGTTGCCGCCACACCCCAGTTTGCAACCTAGTCTTATGGGAGTGCACTTTGCCTGGAAGAAGATGTGGTTGGAGTAAGGATCAGCTGCAATTCATGGCCAGTGGGAGAGGTGTGGTCAGAGACTCAGAGACGTGGCATAGATACAAATTGGATGTTGGTAATAGTGTGGGTAGAGGAAGGGAGATGTGGTGGACCGGGGAATTGTCAGGATGCTCATGTCCTGGGTGAGCTCTCACTCTAGATGAGATTCTCAGTAACCAGGTGGATACTATGGCCCATTCTGTGGACATAGGGCAGACTCATATCTCTTTCCTATAAGCCACTCAGTGGTCTCTCAATGGGCCCAGGGGCGGCATGGCTGTCTCAACAGGGATGGAGGCTACATGTAGGCTCAGGAACATGATTTTCTTCACTGTGGTGGATCTGTAGCCTTCTAACCCTTAGAGTCCAACAGCAGAGGCCAGTGGCTGCTTCTTCCTGAAACACCATCCTATTCTGAGCATAAACTTTCTTTCCTTGCCCACCGAGAGTCCCTCAGCATCCAGGGCCTTTTTACTGTCCTGTTCACCATGACAGCATCACCCCGAAGTCATTTCTAACAGAGGACGTGATTTTTCTTTAAAAAGTGGGACGATGCGGTCCTCTGGGTTCTGTGGTCTGATAAGGTACTTCACTGTTCTACAGGGGCTGGTGGGAGACGGTGCTGAAATCGCGCTCTGAAGGCCCAGCCTGGCGCTGCTCTTCCCGCCTCTTACCTGCTTCTGCTCCTCACTGTTCCCCTGCATGTCCTTTTTTCCAGTGGGTTCTGTGAAGGACGGTTTGGCTTCACATTAAACTCCCCACCTCCTTACCTTAACAGAAGCTTTGCTGTCTGGACACTGTGTATCACATGTTGCAGAAACCCAGCTCAGCTTAGCACATGCAAAGATGCAATTTGTTGGCTGCTGTAAGAGTCCAGGGCCTTTCTAACTTCAAGTCTGGCTGGAGCTGAGTGTTCAGCTGCTGTTCTGAGGGCTGTGTGCCTCCCTGGCTGTGGCTTGGCTTGGCTTCCTCTAGCCCTGTTCTTTGACAGCATCTCTCTGGGGCTTGAGGAAGGTAACTGCAGCTCTGGTCTCACCGTCTCCACAAATGCAGGTCTCATCACAGCAGCCCTATCTCTCTCAAACAGAAAGAATGAAATGAGCATCAAATGGGGGAATTTGCCCTACAGGGTCATGTGACTCTTCACATTAACCTAGAACAATCTGATGGTCTCTCATGAGTCATGTGATTCTTCTTTCATGGACAAATTGAGACACGGAAAGTTATGAAGAGGCAGTTTGTGGAAGGAAGGGGGGCCGGACAGACAGCGAATAGCAGATGGGCTCTGCAGGGCTGCACCCCTGTCTCTGCTCTTCTTCCTTTCCTGCATCCTGATTCTAACTGCTCATGTTCTGTTTCTTGCTGTTGAATGTCCCTGTCCTTTAGAACTTGAATTTACCTGTCTAACCACCACCCCAGTCCAGAAATAGAACTTGCCTCTCCTTTAGAAGCTCCTTGTGAGATGCTTCTGGATCACACCTGTCATGTGAAAGTCAAAACATAAAACCTTTGAGAAAGTAATGGGAAGGAACCAGAAACACAAACTCTAAAGGAAAAGACTAACACAGCAGACTACATTAAAGTGAAGAATGCTTGTTTAGGGTACCTTTAGGAAACACTAAAAGAAACCAACAAAGCAAAAACTACCACCACCGCCAAAAAACCAACCAAACCCACCCACCAACCAAAACGAACAACCAATCAAAACCCAACCAACTGAAGAACCATGGCCAAACCAAACCAGCAATGATGGGAGAATGTTAAAATAATACAGTATTCCACTGGAAAGAGTTCTCTGTGTCTAAACAGGGAATAATTTGAGCATCAAAGTAAACAATAACATTGCGTTATGAACTAGGGTATAAAAATAAAGATCCCTGGGAGTAAACTGATACAAATAAAGGACCAAGTAGATAAATGCAATGGAGAGAAGGGACATGTGCAGAAGAATCCCAAGAATTCAGACATTAGCTCCTTCAGGAACATGTTCTGAGTCTGGGCTCAACTTAGGAACTTGCTTCCTAAGAGCAGAGTGCAGAAAGGAAGAACATTGGTATTCCCCTGGAGAGAAACCTAAAAGGTACGATCTTCACCAAACAGCCGTTAGACTGCCAGTGAACAGGCCCACTGAGGGCCCGAGCCCTGGATACCAAGCAACTCCAGGGCATCCCCCAAACACATTTCCCCTGTCTAATCCTTCAGAGACACCAGCTAAACCCTAACTGAGGGACATCCTACCAAATGCCCAATCAGTTTGCTTGAGAAATATCAAGACCCTGAAAAATAGTACTTTTGTTTAACTTGTGGATAAAAACTTATAGCAAGCCCAACATGGTGGTACACCTTTAATCCTAGCACTCAGGACGCAGAGGCAGGGGGATCTCTGTGAGTTCAAGGCCAGCCTGGTCTACAAAGTGAGTTCCAGGCCAGCTGGGGCTACAAGGAAGACCCTTTCTTAAAAAAGACCAAAACAACAAAAAACTTACAGACAGGTACAAAAATAAATCTTGTTGGGATTGAAGAAATTGTTCAGTGGTTAAGAGCACTTGCTGCTCCTGTGGAGGACCTGGGTTCAGTTCCCAGCACCCACAGGTGACTCACACCTGCCTGTAACTTCAGCCCCAGGGGACCCAGCACCTTTTTCCGGTCTCTACAGGTGCCTGCACTCATGTACATTTACTCAGGCACACATACATAAAAAGTCTTTTAAAAAATCTTTAGAAAATTATTTTTATTTTGTGTATTTTTCCTGCATGTATGTAAATGCACCTGTGTCATGCAATGCCCACAGAGTGAGAAGAAGGTGTCAGATTTCCCTGGAACTGGAGTTACAGATGGTTGTTAGCTGCCATGTGGGTGCTGGGAATCAAACCCGGGTCCTCTGCATGAGTGGTCAATGCTCTTAAACACTGAGCCATCTATCTAGTCCCTCTTTTTTTTTAAGAAAAAAAAAACAAAAAACAAAAACAAAAACAAAAAAAACCCATTGAGTCCAATTTGCATTCCCCAAATACTTGGTATGGGTTCATCCGCTGGAGCAGGGTCAACTTTTCAGGGGTCACACCCTTCAAGAAAATGGACTCTTTCTCTCCCAGAAGCTATCAATTGTTATTATGTGTCAGCTCTAAAACATCTTTAAGGGAGTAAAAAATAAACCATAGAGTCAAAGGGAATGTCTGTAATGCATCTAATCTTACAAAAGATCTTACGCAGAGTGTGCAAAGAATCCTCATACACTGATAAGAGGTAGAGGTAGATAAACTAACAGAAAAATGAGCAAGAGACCAGGAGGAAGGAAGCCAGCTGTGGTGGCTCTCATCTATAATTCTAGCACTTGGGAGAAGAGGCAGGAGTTGGGGCAAGCCTGGACTACAGCATGTCTCAGAAACAAACAAGTTGGGCCTGGTGGCATGCATCTTTAATCCCAGCACCCAGGAGGCAGTGGCAGGATGATTGCTGTAAATTCAAGGCTATCCTGGTCTTCAGGGTGAGTTCCACTAGCCAGGGCTATATACTGAGACCCTGCTTTAAAGAACCAACCAACCAAACAAACAAACAAACAACAAAAGTGTAGGAGGAAGGAAGGCAAATGTCTACTAAACACATGAAAGGTGCTTTGTCTCCTTAGAGAGTGGCAAACAGGTGATTTCTGCCAATGTCCGCCAGGCTGCATAGTCTTTTTCTCATAGCTTAGGGTGGACCTGTTGGGCTCTTTCATCATCTTTCTTTTCCCTCGTCTCCTCTGATTCCCACACAAGCTACTCACCTGATCTGAGCATCTCTCTCGAAGTCGAGCTCTGCTGCTCCTCCGACTTTGTCCTCGTTTCTGTCATAGTTTATTTTTGATCTGGCTCCTTCCCGGATCCTGTAGCTCCCTTTTCCTTTCCTCCCATTTTCTTACCATCCTTTCCTTGGCCTGTTGCTTCATTAATCCTAACAGATTTGTGGCAAAACATTTGGCTATGATTTTCATTTGTTCATTGCAACACTTTCTTTCCCTGCTGTGTTGATTAGTTTTTTTTTTTTTTGTCAATTTGACCCAAACTAGAGCTCCCTGGGAAGATGGATGGTCAGCTGAAGAATTACGCAGATCAGACTGGCCCATGGCCGTGTCTGTCAGGTATTTTCTTAACTGTCAGGAGTGGTGCCATCCCTAGGGGTGTGGGCCTTGGTTGTGGAGGAAGGACAGCCAAGCAAGCCAGTGAGCAGAGTTCCTCAATGGTCTCTGCTTCAGTTTCTGCCTCCCCGTTCCTACCCTGAGTTCCTGCCTTGGCTTTCCTCAATAACGGACTGTAACTTGTAAGGTGGAATAAGCCCTTTCCTTCCCAGGCTGCTTTTGGTCAGTGTTTTATCATAGCAGCAGAGAAGGAAGTTGAGACAGAAATTGGTACCAGGAAGGTGAATGTGGGGGGTTGCTGTGAAGACCTGACCATGTGACTTTTATGCCTTCTTCTGTCTTTTGGGAGGGTTGTGGAAGTGTTTGCAGCTTGGGGATGGACACACTCAGAACATAATGAGCTATTATTGTGGGAACTTGAAGATAAGGCTGAGAGGACAGTGGAGGCCTGGCTTGTGAAGTTTTGAAGGGAAGCTTGAGAGTCCCTGAAACACTATCAGGGTTGTTTGTGTGATACATTTGAACTAAGAATCTGTGGAAGTGAAATCAGCTGTGATTAATAGGAGACGGCACCATTGAGGCAAACTCTTCTGGAAGTATTTCTTCAGGGTTAGCACACAGAAGCTGTGGTCCAGAGGGGATCAAAGCTGCATCTTAGGTTGGAAGCTGAACTTTGCAACATGCTAGATTTTCCTACATGGCACTACTTTTCAAAGCATGAAGGGGTTACTGAGAATAGCTGAGGCCTGGCACTATGAGAGCAGGAGAGCTCACTGGTGAAGGTGCAGCCTCAGTTACAGTGGAGACTCAATCTTATTGGAGATGCCAGGACCACAGGATGACCAGCTACCAAGAACAGTGACACATGTGATGTGGAGGCAGCCTCCGTCCATGGGGTGAGTCCCAGATGCTAGACATTGAACTATTTACACTGTTGAGTTTGATTTTGCTTTGATCTGATAACTGTGCCCTGGTTCTTCCCTCTTAGAATAAGAAAGTGTAGAACTTAGTTTTGATTTTACAGGAGCTCACAGTTAAGAGACTTTGGATTTTTAAAGAGACATTAGACTTTTAAGTGACGGAATTTTTAAAAGACTGTGGGACTTCTAAAAGTTGGACTGTGTAGCTAAGCATGTCAGTGCATACTTTTAATCTCAGCATTTGGGGGTCAGGAACAGGTGGATCTCTGTGAGTTTGGGGCCATCCTGGTCTACATAGTAAGTTCCATGCCAGCAAGGGCTAAAAGGGGGAGTTAGACTATGTTTTAAAAACTGGAGTTATGGACTGTTGTTAGCCACCATGTGGGTGTTGGGAATGGAACCTGGGTCCTGTGCAAGAGCAGCCAGTGCTCTTAACCACTGAGCCATCTCTCTAGCCCCATGGAGTATACCATGTTTTATATTGTGCTAGTGATATGAGATGAGATCTTGGGGGCAAGAAAAGAGAAGGGTGTGGCTTATATCATGTATTTGTGTGTCAAGTTGAGAAGGGGTCAATTGTGATGCTTAGTTTTTGTCAGCTTGACACAAACCAGTCACCTGGGAAGAGCGAAGCTCAGCTGAAGAATTTCCTGGGTCAGACTGGCCTGTGGCCATGTCTGTGAGACATTTTCTTGGTGGTGGTGGTGCCATCCCTAGGCAGGCTGTGTAGGAAAGTAGCTGAGCAAGGCAGTGAGCAGTGTCCCTCCATGCTCTCTGCTTGAGTTCCTGCCCAGCTTTCCTAGATGATGGACTATAACCTGGAAACTGAAGCAGACTCTTCCTCCCCAAGTTCCTTTTGGTCAGTGTTTTGTCAAAGGAACAGAAAAGCAAACCAAAATACCCTCTGAAACAGGGCCTCACGAGGTAGCCCAGGCTGGCCTTGAACTTGTGACCCCTCCTTCCTGCTTCTACCTCCCAAGTGCTTGGATTACAGATATATGTGATCATCGCAGCTAAAGTATTTATTTTATTTACCTATTTATTTAGTTTATAATTCAGTGCTATTATTATTTACTTTGTTGCTCAAATTATTTATAGAAAGCACTTTCTTCTTTAAAAATGTTTTTGCCTGCTTTATTTTTATTTTATGTGTTTGCGTGTTTTGGCTGTATGTGTGTGGGTGCACCCATGTGTGCAGTGCCAGAGAGGTCGGGAGAGGGTGGTGGATCCCCTGGAACTGGAGTTACAGACGACTGGTTAGCTGTCATGTGCGCGCTGGGAACTGAATGGGTTCTCTGGAAGAGCAGCCAGTGCTCTTAACTTCTGAGCCATCGTTTGAGCCCCCGAGAGCACTTTCTGGTTAGATCCCATACAGGACCTGTGCATGCTAGGCAAGTTCCCTACCGCTGAGCCGCGCCCCAGCCTGTAACACTACTTGATGAGTGGTTTTCCCACCATTCCCACACTTTTTGTGACATAACACTTTTATGTAAATCCTTCATGCATCTAAATGTTGCCCTTCAGGCAGGCAGGTTTCCTTGGACCTGAGCTTTGGTGATGATGTGTGGGCGTTAGAGGTCAGGACTATCCTAGGGTAGAAAATGAGCTTTTCTCACCTGAGGCTGTCTTGTCTAATCTATCCAGTCATCTCCTCCCTGACTGATGCATTTGCACCCTCATAACTTTTCAGCAATTTAATGGAATTGTAGACTTTGGAATGATTTTAGACTGAGTTTTTGAGATTCTGTAGCTTCTGATGGTTTTGACGAGGGTCCCTTAAAGGTCCATGTGTTAAAGGCTTGATCCTCAAATGGCGTCATTGGAAGGTGGTAGAATCTTCCAGAAGCAGGGCCAGGTGGGGAGGTTGTGGGGTCATTAGTGGGGACATGTCCTCAGCTGGGTAATTAACCCTCTGCTCCTTCCCTTTTACTGCTCTTTAAAAAGAATTTTGTTCATCATTTATATATATATAAATGTTGTTGTTGCCTGTATGTCTGTAAATGCACCTGTGTCATGCAATGCTCACAGAGGTCAGAAGAGGGCATTGAATCCCGGAGTTATGGATGGTTGTGAGCCACCATGTGGGTGCTGGGAGCCAAACCCAGGTCCTCTGCAGGAGCAGCCAGTGAGTGCTCTTAACCACTGAGCCATCACTCCAGCCCCTTTTCTACTCTTTAAAATTTATTATTATTTTTATTTAAAAGATTTAAATTGTGTGTGTGTGTGCACGTGCCATGGTTCATGTGTGGTGGTCAGAGGACAAACTGCAGGAGTTGGCTCTTTCTTGCTATCATATGGGTACTGGGAATTGAACTCAGGTCCTCAGATTTGGTGGCAAGCACCTTTGCTCACTGAACCATCTTGCTGTCCTTCCTTTCTCTTTGGCTTTCTGGCCACAAGTTGAGTGGTTTTGCTCTGACCGGTGCTCCTCCCATGATGTCACCACAGGCCTAAAGCACTGTGGACTGAAAGTTCCAAAACCATGAGTCCAAACAAGGCTTTCTGCTCTATAACTCAAGACCTCAGGTCTTTTTACCATCGTGGGAAGCTGGCTAACATGCCAGCTCAACTTGTCTCTGTGGAACATGGCCTTTAATGTCCATTCTGTGGTGAAGCAAGAGATGTAAAGGCGTGCAGGGCCCAGGCTGTGGTGTGTGATGATCTTCCCACTAGAGGCTTCCTCTGCCCTGCAAGGCTGTCAGGTGAATGAAGTGTCTCTTGGCTGGGGGGCAGGGGGTTGGAGATTGGCCAGGAGAGCTTTGAATATGCAAACAAGTTCCCGATTGAGTTCTCCAGGCTGGTGATAAGGCAGAGAAACAGCCAGCAGAGTCAGTCTGGGACCATACCCTGGAGGAGATTGGCGTGGACTGGTGCAAACAGTCTTTGCACTTGGGCAGATTTGTGCTGGAATCTGAGCGTCCATGGGCTGGCCGTGTGAACTTACCGACACTGCATCTCTTGAATGCGAGTGGTAGGAGTCCTCCCCCCGCCCCCAGGTTTCTGCTCATTTGTTACAGGAAGGAGCCTGGTACACGCTTGCCTGAGCAGTGCGAGTTACACAGTAGGTAAGCTCCACGTCTCGGAAGCTTCACTAGCACCATGGCAGGGAGAGTCTCTTGTGTCAGGTGACTCTGCCTCTTCATGCTTGGTGCCTGACTAGCTGCCACCGGCAGACAGAAGTAGTCGACAGATATTTGAGGACTGGGTGAGTTTACTCATGTGCCTTAATTTTGACTCCAGGAGCATAACATTAACAAAGATTTTTTTTTTGGAAATTATTTTACAGAGTAGCAGCATTTTCAGACTTCATTTCACACTTCATTTGGGGTGACCTCCCGCCACAGCTTCCCCTCATCTCTCTGCCCCCAACTGAAACTCTTCCATCCCCAAGTCTCCTTCACGGTCACGTTCCATGTGTTCCACGGCCCTTCCTCCCGGCTTCTTTAAAGCCTCTTCTAGCATGACTTTTGCCTTTGTATTCTCCTTCCGATGAATAACTCATAACAACCTCTTTGGTGGATTCTAACATTGCCTCAGCTGTAATATTCGGAAAGGGCTGGGGGAGGACCAGGGTTGTCTAGGGGGCAGGAATGTGATGGTGAGGCTGACAGCAGGGAATGACATTTCCAAAAGAGATTTCTAAATCTCTCAGAAGAAAAGAAACAAGGGACAGGTGAGGGAAATTAAGAGCTCTGTGGGGATGAAGCCGGGCTGGTGGTGAATATAAACTCCATACTCTTGAAATATCCCATTGAGTCCATGCACCCTGGAAGCTCTGTCCATTGCTTCCCTGGTGGTCAGTCCTGTGAGCAGGCAGGGGGCACTGGGCAGTGTCTGTTCCTAGACCAACTCTGACTTCCTGCGACTTCTGTTCATTCATTTGTACTATTTTGTCCTTTGGCAGCCGCGTAAATTGGCCCTCATAATGACTCAGAGATGTCATGCTCATTTCCCAGGCAGGACAACCTCCAGAACTTCAGTCACATCCTGGAGGAGGTAATTCTGAAGCAGCACAGCAGCCTTCACCAGCCGCCTGAAGTTGCTGGCCTCAATTAGTCTGCAGAGGCTGAGCCCAGGGGAGAAACCCAGGGTCCCTACAGACTTAGACACTTGTTCACTAGAATCAGCATAAATGGTAAGAGACAGGTGCCTTCTGGGCCAGATGTGAGCCCGGAAGATGACCTTAACAAGGAGAAATGTGACAAGGGAGCAGAGGACTTGAGGACGGAAGTCTTGAAACCTGGAGGTCAGAGAGATGACAGCTGACAGTGTCTGTCCAGTATAGTCTGGAGAGCTGGACACGAACCGTCAGGTCATGGAATGAGCTGACCTGCTTGGCAGAGAGTCACCCGGGCTCAGGACAGCTTATAAGAAATAATAACTACTTCCCTGGATTGCATTCCATGCTTATCACACAGTGCATAGATTAGTGACTTTACTTCCGGTTACCTGATGCTGGGAGAGAAAATGCTGTTCTGGCAGCAACAGGAGAATTCCACAGACTGGAACAGGAATGGACACTCTGAGGTCTGGTCCATACATCAGTCTCAATGATCTGAGAAGTGTTGACTCCTCACTACTAGAAGATCACCCATGGTTGCTAAGTGTGGTCAGTTCCCATATCTGCCTGTTTTCAGTTCTTTGTTAGTAGGATCCCATGTGCTAGCCAAAATATATCCACTGTCCCAGATTCCCTTGTAGCTAAGGTCGCCAAGCACCACAATTCTGGCCGATACAACAGAAGTCAAAGTCCCTGGAAGTGTGTCTTTTTCTTTTTTTAGGACAATAAGGGAAAGTTGCTGGAGAAACTGCGTCCGCTTTTCCAGCCCTGCTGACGGAAAGTGCAGCAGCCATTGAGTGATGGCAAAAGCCAGACAAATGATGCCAAGAAAGAAGACAAGGATGTGGAGAGGATGTGCTCCCTGCTTACACCGTCAACATGTCTCCGTCCTCAGTTGCCTTCTTGTGAGCATTGTGGAAAAACAAGCTCCTAGCCATTCAGTCCAGAGTGGGTAGGACTTTGTATTTGAGCAACACAGTGTATTCTTCACGTATCCAGGCTCTATGTGGAGTTTCTCTAGCAAAGCTGAGATCAAGAACCCAGGAGCTGATTAGCTTGCTGGGAATGCTGTGGCAAGGGTCTCTGGTTTCCTGTGGGGTTGCATTTCTGTCTTCTTCAGGTCATGAATGTAATCTATATATCATGTGACAGTTGAGACTAAACAATGACATTTAAAAAGAAAAAATAAAACACCATGAACTCCATCATCTGGGTCTGACCATTGCTTGCACAGTGGTGAATGGCCTTAGAGGGTATGTGGGTCAGGCAGGTAATGGGTTCTTTTCACACAAATGGGGTTGCATTTGGGGACTTGCTATTCACTCAACA
This sequence comes from Eospalax fontanierii, assembly GCA_035773235.1. Lineage (NCBI taxonomy): Eukaryota > Metazoa > Chordata > Mammalia > Rodentia > Spalacidae > Eospalax > Eospalax fontanierii. The sequence continues at coordinate 103,277,025 of CM069528.1, read as the reverse complement.
ACTTCTGTGGGTCCTTCCCGGTGATTTTGTTAAGGGAGCTCATTTCTATTGTCTGATTTCAGTGCGGTCAGTCCATCTGCTACAACGATCCGTCCTTGATTGGTGTCTAGTTACTGTGCAGTGGAAGTTTTGGGGCGAACACCTTGGAGAGCCGTGTGACTCTTGCCTGTTATGTGAACCCTGGACTTGGATTGCTGGCTCTGGGGAGGCCGTTCTCACACATGCTTCCTTCCTGGTGCTCCCTGAACTGCCGCTATTTCTGGAGTCTGTTTTGTCTTTTTATTTGTCTAACTCTCTAGTTCCAAAGAGATCATGATAGAGCTCTGTAGGAGCTCCATCTCTACCTTCCCTCTAATGCACTCCCCAGATTAGCTATTCATTATCCTCCCTCCCTCCCTCCCTTCCTCCCTCCGTTCTCTCCTTTCCTTCTCTCCTTCACTGGTTTGCTGTTTTCTTTCCACAGGGTCTTGCTCAATGTCCCAGGCTGGACTGGAACTTGCAATCTTCTGACTTTTGTTTCACAAGTGCCAGGACCATGGGCAGGTGATTCCACATCCTGCTCCATAATTTTTTAAATATTTATTTTTATTTTATACACCTGCATGTATGTAAGTGCACTCCTGTCCTGCGGTGCCTGAAGAGGACAGAAGAGAGTGTTGGATCCTCTGGGACTGGAATTATGGATGGTTGTTAGCTGCTATGTAGGTGCTGGGATTCAAACTTGGGTCCTTTGCAAGAGCAGTCAGTGCTCTTAACTGAAGAGCCATTTCTTCAGCTACATATTTTTTTAAAATGGCAGCCTAGGCTAGCCTTGAACTTGCTAAATAGTTGAGGATGACCTTCTTGCATACACCTCCCAAGTTCTGGGATTGTAGGTATATTCGACCACACCTAGTTTATCCCTTGCCAGGAGGACAAATCACTGCAGTCCTTTGCACAATAACTAGGTGCCAATCAAGGACTGACTGTTATAACAGGTGGATTAACCTCACCCAGGCTGGGCAAGTACTTATTTGACCCCCTTAGCCAGGTCGTCAGGCCTACCATGGCTTTTCTCCCCCTCGAGTCTGCCTTTGGAACGGCACTCCCGGGAGGCTTCCTTCTTCGTGGACTCTCTTACTAGGTTCCCATGTGGACTCTGCTTCAGGCGGACTGCAAAAGACCCGGTTTCCTAAGCGAAGCAACAGAATGGATTTTCTTTTTTAAAACTTAATGTTACACGTATGAGTGTTTTGCCTGCATGTAAGTGCACCTGTGCATGCAGTGCACATGGAGGCCAGAAGAGGGCATCAAATCCTCTGGTACTAGAGTCACTGATGGTTGTCAGCTGCCATGTGGGTGCTGGGACTCGAACCCAAGTCTTCTGCAAGAGCAACCAGCACTCTTAATCACTGAGCCATCTCTCCAGCCCCCAGAATGAATTTTCTTAACAAATTCCTTTTTATTCCAGCGAGCAGCATGTTTTCAAACTTCTCTAGGTGCACCTTCAAGGCATCCACCTCGCTGTGGAAGAAGTGGAAGAGGGTTCTGGAAGGCTGAGCAGCTCGAGTCAGCACCCACCCCCTTCTCTCGCATCCACAGGGTGTGAGTCTGATGTCACATGCACTCTGCTCCGTGCCCTTCTTTCTGCCCAACTTGATTGACAGGACAATGGATTTCAGTGTCCCTGCCCTCATTAGAGGAATTGTGGAGCTTCCTTTATTCTCCAGCAGAGATGCTGTAAAGTAGCTGGCGTGCAAAGTTCTCACTGAAACAATGTTACCGGGAGAATACAGAACATCCTGTGCCTTGTTCTCTGCACTGGGACTAAACCATATTAAGCATCTTCTGGGACCAGGACATCCTAAGCCTTGGGGAACCAGGCTCTCTTAGTGATGGGTTTCAAAAATCCATAAATTGACAGGTGGAGTAAACATTTAATTAACACACGGCTCAGAGCACGCTGGCTCACCATTTCTGCAATTTCCCTGATGTACCTGCATGCCAGCCCTCCCCCTACAAGACGAAAGGGAGGGTGGACTCCAAATCTTCCTCTGGTGTGTCCCTTTGGAATACAAATTCTTCCATTCCCCTAAGTGGTGAAGAAATGCCTGTCCACCATTCAGTCTTCCTCACCAGGGGAGCCTGCCTGGCCTCTGGACCACTTCCCCTCCATTGCTTCCTATGACTCTGTCTCTGCTCTCCCCAGCATCACCAGCCTGGCCTCACCCTTCTCTGTCTCGTGGAAACACCCATTTACAGTCCTCATCCCCTGGAATAGGTCGGCACAGTGTCTTTTTATTACTGTGTGTTCTGTCCGCATTTGACATTTCTGTGGCTCCCGTGTGATTAGCGCCTCTTCCAGTCTCTAGGGTGACATCCATTTCCCTATCCCTGCTTCTCCTGTGACCGCTGTTGTTGGTCTCCTTTGTCTTTCTCATTCCTCCTCCTTCAGAGGCTCTATTTCCCCTGAGGTTCGCCTGTGCCTTCAGTGATCCTCCATCTGTAGCTTAAAAGCTCAGTGATTTGCATAACTCTAAGATGTCTTTGTGAGGACAGTTCCTGAATCCAGGTGCAAGTATCAGGTATGTGTGTGTGTGTGTGTGTGTGTGTGTGTGTGTGTGTACGTTACATGTACATGTATGTGTTGAGTTCTTTTGTGGATAGGAGCCAGATTGCTATGACTTTCTGTATTCCAATTGTATGGGCCTCCTCACTGTTTGAAAAACAACAAACCCCCACTTACTACAGGACCTTCAGTGATGCTCTTCCCTCTGGTGTCTCTGCTTAAAGGTCACCTTGCCAAAGACCTTCAGACTGACCTACACAAAGGACCAACCCCACTGTGTGCCTTTGACACTTCCCCTTTGGCCTCTACCACTGCTTAACAGCAAAGTCTGAATCTGCATCAGTTCTAAACCTTTGTATGTTTACGCTAATCTCTTCTCTCCCTATTTATATTTATTTATTTACTGTCTAGCTTCACAAATTAAGCATTCTCTGAGTTAACAGGGATTTTGTCTATCCAGCACCATCATGCCCAGCCTTAATTCTTAATTTTGAGAATGTGAAAACATCAACTTCTGTCTGATGGTTTGAGCCCCGTCTTGTTTGTGAAGTCTCACCTGAATTCATTTCTGGGTATCTAGTATATTATTATAAGTTTTCTATTGGCTCAACAGCTTCGTCTTTCATACTTGGATCTTTAACTCACCTGGAACCTACCTGAGCATGTGGTAGATTCAACACTCTTCCCCCTGTATAATGAACAAGTTTCCCCAAGAACCATTTGCTAAGCAAGTCCTTTGTCACACTGACTTGTGAGGCTTTTTCTCTCATAGCCCAAGTTCCCAAATATGTAGATATTGCACCCATCTTCCCTGTTTTGATTTGTGGTGCCAATGCTGGATCTTCTTATTACTATGCTGCTAGGCTATGCCTCATCTGGTACGATAAGTTCTTCTTTGCTTTTAAAAATGATCACTGTTGGGGGCTGGAAAGATGGCTCAGTGGTTAAGAGCACTGGCTGCTCTTGCAGAGGACCTGTGTTCAATTCCCAGAACCCACATGGTGGCTAACAACCATCCGTAACTTCGGTTCCAGGCCATCTGATGCCCTCTCTGACTTTGTGGGCTTTGCACGACAAGGGTGCACTTACATACATGCAGGCAATACACTCATACACATAAAATAATAATATATTAAAAACTACTGTAGCAATTTGGGAACTTTGATTCTTCCTTACAAATTTGAGAATACATAAATTTTGTGAGTTCTAAACCATTTGGCCTCTGTCTCTAAGCACTACGATTGTAGGAATGTGTTCCCATGCCTCGGTGAAATGGATATTTTAAAAAATTGTTTCATATCACAAAATGAATTATTCCTTTTTATTTGGATTCTTCTATTTGGATTCTTCAATCTCCTTTAGTGGAGGATAACGATTTCTTTCACAGAGAACTAGCTGTATTTTGTTATTTTTTGTTATTAAGAGTGGTACCCTATTTCTCTCAAGTATTATGGATGGTTATTGTGATACAGAGAATGTGTTATTGGTTCTTTTTGTAACTTGTTAGTACATATATACTTTTTTTGTGACTGGGATTAAAGGTGTGTGCCACCGTGTCCAGCTTTCCTATGAATTCTAATAGTTCAAATTTCTTTGTGGATTCCCATGGCATTACTCACGAATGCCATTTTAATCCTTTTTTTTCCTTCTAATTACTATACTTTCTATTTCTTTTTCTTGTTGTATGACTTGTATGACTTTGGCCATGATCGCTGGTTCTTTGTCATATAATCTCAGCACTAATAGACACCTTCTGCTGCTAACCTTCTAATGAAAAATTTTTTTTTTGGTCCTGGGGATGGATATATATATATATATATATATATATATATATATATATATATAAAATTTATTATTTTTATTTTGTGTGTATGAATGTATTGCCTGCATGTATGTAAGTGTACCCTTGTCATGCAAAGCCCACGGAAGTCAGAGAGGGCATCAGATCCCTTGGAAGTGAAGTTACAGATGGTTGTTAGCTACCATGTGGGTTCTGGGAATTGAACACAGGTCCTCTGCAAGAACAGGTAGTGCTCCTAACGTCTGAGCCTCTCTCCGGCACCAGGTCCTGGGGATTGAATCCAGGGTTTCATATACACTGACCATGTACTTTACTGCTAAGCTACACTTGCGGCCCAGTGTTGCCAATCTTGTTTTTTATTTGTTGCTCTGAGATGTGGGTCTTACTGTGTTGGCCAGGCTGGCTTCAAACTCAACCTCCAGCACAGTAAGGACTAGAGAGGTGAAACTGTTTTCAACTATAAGACAAAAACTGATGTTTTCCCTTTATCAAAATTAAGAATTAAAGCTGGATGTGATGATGCATGCCTTTAATCCCAGCATTCACGAGGCTTATAAATCTATGTGAATTGGAGGCCAACCTGTTCTACATGGTGAATTCCAGGTCTGCCAGGGCTACAAAGTGAGAGATGCCATCTCAAAAAAATAAAAACAAAAATTTAAGAATTATTGGTTCAGAGTTGAGTGTGATACACATTCTGAATAGTTTCAACAATGCTAATCTTAATGGGACTGTTTCTGAAGTTCCTTCATCAGGTGTGTTTTGTGCTGGAGGGTTTTGGGACACAGTCTTTACAAGATGAGGTAGGTCCATTCAAATGCTAGTGTTCTGAATTATTTTGTAGCTTTCTGTGTGAGGAGGGGCTGTCCAGGTCTTGTGCCCCAGCCCACAGGGAAAATGCATACCTCAACCCCTGGAATTGCACAGGAGCTAAAGACAAATGTTTGACCAAGAGGATGTCCCTGTGTCCCATCACTGAAGGAGGGACGTAGCTCTGTTCAGGCGGAGAGCGAAGCCACCTGCCTCCTGCACACACACCACCTGAGCAGACCCATGATGCAGGTAGAAGGGTGGCAGGGAGAAAACCTTTGCTGTGAGTTAGTAGGGACTTGCCCCTACTAACTGTGTGAACAGATCATTCAATCTCTCAACCTCCAGCCCCCGTGTCCTCATCTGTAAAACAGGGACAGTAACAGTCCCCAAGGAAGCCACGCATGGGTTAAGTGATGTAACCTGAAGAACAAGCACTTAGCAGAGGGTTAACTGTTGGCTCTTGTATCAGTGATTCATGAAAGGAATAGAACAGTGCTTCCACAGAATGCAAATGATATGCAAATGCTCTGATCGGAGTGGAAGGGAAAGCTGTACGCAGGGGAGAGTCAGCCTCTATTTAAAAATGCTTTAAACTTTGCAAAAGAAAACATTAAAGGGTGATAAGTAGAGATGGAGGATTCTCAATGATTTTTAAAAATGAGCCCGTTTATAGTTTTCTGCTTCCAAATTTTTCTGCAATGAGTGCATTACTTTCATAAATCTTTGAAGCATTTTTATGGAAACAAAATTCTCAGTGTGACTCAGCAGGGACAGGCTGCCAAGCATTTGGCTGTGGTGGTGGAAACAGGGTACCCCTAACTGGGCCGCGTGTCTGGCATGGGTCTGGCCCCTCGGGATCAGTGTTTTGTTTAGTTCTGGGCATAGGTAGCCATGGGGACCTTAAGTGCCACAGTGGAACAAAATGTGGCAAGGGTGTGAAGGACAGAACCCAAAAGGAGACAGCAGGGAGGTGACTTGGAGTACTGGGGGAGCCCACTCCCCACCCAGAGGGAGTCGGGGAGGGAGAAGAGAGACCGAGACAGAAAGACAGAGAGATGCCGAGTCTGAGACAAGGAGACAGTTTGAGAGAGAACGAGGTCAAGATGAAGAGAGACACAGAGATAGACGGAGAGAGACAGAAATGGAGAAAGAGACTCAGAGAGAGGCAGAGACAGAGGGAGATACAGGTAGATAGAAAATAGAGACAGTGAGGGATATGTAGACACAGAAACCACAGAGAGGCAGAGAGGGCGAGGGAGGAGGCGCACGGGTGTGAAGACGGGCTTCCACTGGTGCCATCTGCTCTGTGCCTGGTACAGAGCCTGGGTATAGGGCCATGAGGTTCAAGTGTGTCCCCTGTGTTCTTACGGATCCTGTCTACCCACTACTGGTCCAGGATCCTGGGTCCTAGCTGAGCCACATATGCGTCTAGGGCAGAGACTCTGCCCTCCTCAGGCTGGAGCCGGCAGTGCCTGTGAGGCCTTGGGAGGGGAGACTGATCTTGCCTATATGTAAATGACTCCAAACTGCTCAGGCTGAGGGTGGTTAGAGTCCTTGGCCCGGCTTCTCCTGATGTCCCAGTGGGTCCCAGTCCTTTGGCAGGCCTGGAAGTCAGCTCTTCCACCACGGCGGCATGTCGCTAAGTCTCCCTTTCAGCTTGTCCTCACATCAACCAGAGAAGTTCTGAGTAACAGAGTGACTGAGACCCAGGGTGAGCAAGAGTCAAGCTGGAGGCTCCAGGCAGAGGTGGTATAGGGAGATGGCCAAAGATGCAGCCTTGGATGGGGTGGCCTGGGCCCCTGCTCAGTTCTTCTTCTAAACCTGAAGAATCCCTGACTCTCCGGGGAGCCTCAGAGCAGACAGCATCCTCTCTATCCAGAGAGAAGACACTGGAAGCACAAGAGCAGATCCGGGGCCTCTGTGCCAGGGGGTAGAGGATGACACACCGGAGGGTCGACGGCACAGCAAGGGGAGCGGGCATGCCCAGGACCAGGAGAGTCGAGCACTACAGCCCCTTATCCCAGAGCTGCATTCTTCCCGGGGAGGCACACAGGGACAGAGAGACATGTGAATGACTCAGAGTTGCAGATGTCAGAAGCATGGTGGGGACCGTGCTGGCCTGGGGTGGGGCCTCAGCAGAGAAGGGCCCTGGCAGAGGTGATGTCTGGGAAATTGTGGTTTGAATCTGAATTGCCTACATAGGCTCATTTTCTGGGTGTTTGATCCCTGACTGGTGGTGTTGATGTGGAAGGCTGTGGGACCTTTAGGAGGACTGGGTCTAGTTGGGGACCAGCCTTTGTGGGCTACGCCCAAACCCTGGTTCTAGCTCACTTCCCTTTGTTTTCTGGCCCACCATGTGCTCTTGCTCCCTTGTTATGGGTGCGGATCTGATATGCAGGGTGTGAGCTGAAGTTTCTGGATTTTTACGTCTTTGAGCAATGATTTGGACAGAGACGCGTGGTAATAGGGACGGAGAGAACTTAGTAAGAGAGAGACAAGCTCAGAAATAGGCCAGAGCTGGCTCCAAAAGAGATGGAGGTGACCCTGTGGGCTTTTATGGGTCCTTTACATATTCTGCTTTTTACTCATGTGCTCTGTGTTGTTACATGTAATCTGTGGCCAGGAGGATTTCCGGTCTCTGTCTGCTGTGGCTTCATTCCACAACCTGCCCAAATAGTGCTACCATTTGGGGACCAAATGCTCAAGCACACAAGCCTGTAGGGACATTGTATGTTCAAACCATGGTGATGCTGGGAGTATTATTGGCTTTGAGAAAGTTGGAGGGAACGAGTTTGCATTATGAGATGGCTGTGAGTCCTTCGGGGGTGGGAGTGGAATGGGATGATTTGAATCGGAAATATAGCCCAAGGCTCCTATGTTGGGTACTCCTTGCCTAGCTGGTGCTGCTTGTTTTAGAAGTTGTGAACTTTAAGAGGCAGGGTCTAGCTGGCAAAGGCAGTCCACAGGGATGGACCTTTGGAGGTTGCACCAGCCCCTGGCTCTGGCCCTTCTTGCTCTCTTATCCTGGTCTGTCACCCAGTTGAACACCTGTCCTTTGCCACATGCCTCTTTATATCACATGATGTTCTGACTAAGTACATGGGGTAAGCCAACTGTGAATTGAGTCCCTGAAACTGTGAGCCAAAAGAAATGCCAACTCCTTACATTGTTTCTGTCAATTATTTTGGCTACAGTGATTCAAACATAACTAATATGCAAATTGAAAAAAATCATATTGGGGCTGATGAGGTGGCTCAGTAGGTGCCTGCTGCCAAGCTTGAGGACCCAAGTTGTATCCCTGGGTCTTGCATGGTGGAAGTGTGATGGCCTGAGTTCCTCCATTTTGTATGAGGTGGCCACCTTGATGAGCTGTCCCTAACCCTGGCAGGCAGTTGCAGGAAAGGTTTGATCACAGGGCTGTTCAGGAAGAATTAACCACAGAAAAATATCCCCATGGAATCAGGAAGGTCTCAGTTAATGTCTTATAGCTTTTGCAACCATTTACTTGATGCTTACTTTGCCTAAGGCTTATCTGGCTTGCTTAATGCTTAACTGGCTTCTGTAAAGATTTGCTTGTCTACTGCAGGAACAAACATGTCATGTCTGCTGCAGGAACAAACAAACATGTCATGCCTGTGTAATCTTGTGTAACCACCTGGTTATATATCCATCAGGATGCTTTATAAGCTCTGCTCTCCTCTGAGTCAGTGCTGTGCTCTAAATCCTAACCCAGAGAGTGCAGTTGCTGGCCGCTAATAAATTTGGCTGATTCTGAACTTCTGGAGTCTGAAGTCTAAGTTCCTTCCCAGGGATCTTAACACCATAACAGAAGGAGAAAATGAACGCTTGCAAGTTGTTTTCTGACCTCCATTTGTCTGCTCCCACCTACGATAAATAAATATAATTTAAAAATTACATTTGTTTATTTGTGTGTATGAGGACACACGTGTGCATGTGTGTCCCATGGTATGTGTGGAGGTCAAAGCACAACTTGTGGTAGTTTTCTTCTTCTACCATGTGGGTCCCAGGAATTGAACTCAGGTCTTCTGTCTTGGCAGCAAATGCCTTTACCTGATGAGCCATCTCACTGTCCCAAATACATGAGCTGATGTGGCAAATCAGCTATTGAAAAGGCAGAGCAGGGAAAGTCAGTCAGTGGCATCAGGACGTGCAAAGGCCCTGAGGCGGATTTTCAGTGTGACTAGAAAACACAACACTGCTTCTTGCCTGTGCAGCCAGTGACTGGCTGGAGCAGTCGTCCTGGCAGTGGTTGGTAACAGAAGCAGCACTGATCCTTATACGCATGGATCTCACGTTGGTTGTGGGTCCGAGCTGGGTTATCAGTGCCTTGCCTGCAGCAGCTCTAGACAAGGCCAGTGACCCTGTGGAGGAAGTGCTTCTTACCCTGGATTTCTGGAGAGTGAGCGAGCGAGCAGGGCGGTAACCACACGAGGGCCTAGGTGTTTCTGCCTGTGTTCCCCCTCACTCTGTTCTGATGGTGAAAGTATGTCAAGCCCAGCATCGTGAAGAGGATCCTGGAGGAGAGTGAATTCCCACTGACTCCAAAGCCTCAGAGATCTGCGATAGGATTAAAGGGGCCATGGCCCGCTGTGGCTCGTGGACGCCGAGGATAGGAAGGGTCATATCCTGAAGGTCTTGACAAGTCTTGGTGAGGAGTTTGGATTTCGTTCTCCCACAAGGATGGTGGAAAGCCGTGAAGCTTTCCTCATGGGGTGGCATGGTTGATCCCTCTATAAGCAAAGGTCAGGTGGGTCCATCTGGTGGAGGTGAGCCTGGGGATGGTCTTCAGGCCAGAGACAAGCAGCAGGAGACCACTGTGGGAAAGGAAAGATGGCACGGACCCCAGAAACTCCCAGGACGGCTCTAGGTCAGGAGGATACCTCTAAGAGGTCGAGCTGCTCACAGAGCTTTGGGCCTTTGAATTGTGATTATTTATGATGTGTGAACAAGTGTGATACATGCTGTCCATTCACCACCCCATAAAACTGGACAGGGTGCTTGCACACCAGGACACAACCAATTCTGCCTGCTATGTCTGCATGTAGCTTGGTCTTTTGCTTTTCTGTTTTTCATTTTCCCACAATGCACATATTGACTTCTAAAACATGAAGGTTATTAATCAGTCATCTCCCTCCCCCACCCTAAGGAGGTTCGGTGTGCAGGGAAAAGAGACCCTAGAGGCCGAGTGGAGGGAGGGGCAGCCAGGTTAACATCTGGTCCTAGGCTTTGGTGACATGTCCATTGTGGGTGGTTAAGTCTTTTTGAAAAGTATTATTTTTTTATGTGTATGAGTGTATTGCCTGCATGTATGTTGGTGCATCCCTATCATGTGTGCCCGTGGACGTCAGAAGAGGGCATCAGATTCCCCTAGAACTGGAGTTGTAGATGGTTGTCAGTCACCATTTGGGTGCTGGGATTTGAATCAGGGTTCTCTGCAAGAGCAGCCAGTGCTCTCAACTGCAGAGTCATCTCTGCAGCCCATGGTTAAGTTTCAGTTGTTAATTTGACACAATCTGGAATTAGCTGGGAAGAGACACTCGGTGAAGGATTGTGTATATCAAATTGACCTGTGGGCATCTCTGTGGGCATTGTCCTGATTACGTTAATTGTTATGGGAAGACCTGCCCAATGTGGGCAGCACCATTCCCTAGGCAGGGTCCTGGGAATTTGTAGACAGCACACTGAGCACAGACATGCATGCACTCTTGTTCTTGACTGTGATGTGACCAGCTGCTTCAAGTTCCTTCCACCTTGACTTTCCTGCTATAATAGACTGTCCGCTGGGATTTCGAGCCCAGACACCCCAGCCCCCCTATGTTTTGTCAGGTTACTTTATCAGGAAGAGGGAATAAAGCTAAGGCAGACAGGATGGTGGCTTCCCTGGTGTGGGGAACACAGAGAAGCTGTTGCATGGCTGAGAGCTGACAGACACACGGGGGTGAGATCCTCATGGGACACTGGATTCTGAGAGAAGCACCTGGACCATGTGCTTGGGAGCTGTAGCTGCTGTCGGACAGGCAGGGAAGCAGGGGCCTCAGGTGCGGTGGGCTCTGCAGGCACTGAGGAGTCTTCAGGGGAGTTATGATGAGGCTGACATGGCTGATGGCTTTCTCAGGTTCTTTTTCCGAACTGTACCCTGAAATTACTTGGGGTTAGCAATACCTGTGCAAAGGCCTCCAGCTTCGGGGACTGACTGTGCTGAGCTACTGTGTATAATTCAGACAGAAGCTGTCTGAATTTATTTGGTTTTTAAGACAGGGTCTGATATGTAGCCTTGGGCTGTGTAGATCATGCTGGCCTTGACTTTGTGGTGATCTTACCTCAGACTCTCAAGTGCTGAGATTACACATGTGACCAAATCCAAACCTGTAAATTCTTGAAGTGTGCGTGCGTGTGTGTGTGTGTGTGTGTGGTGTTTTGCCCTCCTTAGTCCCCTCGGATGGAATGCTCGGAGCTCTAGCAGTCATTTTCATATAGGAGGCGAGGTACATCCCAGGCGGAGGTGGGGAGGAGAAAGGAGGCTGCACCGGGGGAACCAGCACCGCCATGGGGCGCCTCAACCAGCCAGACCTGCACTTGATGCACAGCTAGAACTCTTTTTCAAAGTCACTGTTAATATAGTTTTCTGTGACATTCAGATGAACTTGGTCTAGATGAATCCATGATAATTCTGGGACATTTGGGCAAGCTTCACCCTCACACCTGGGGAGCACTTTCGCTTCTGCACATTAATCTGTGAGAGATTAACAGCCCTCACCCCTGCCTGGTGGCGTTGGCGGCCTGAGTGTTGTGCCCCACCTGGTGGCCGCACAGCAGACAGCACTGGCCCTGGGGTGCTGGGCTGCAAGAGTCTTGTTACTAGCCATTTGCACCTCAGCTTCCTTGAGCCCAAGTCCTGCGTGTGAGCAGGTCTGACACGGACACCAGGAATTCCAGACAGTTTGATGCTTTCCAGCCCAGGTGGGCTCCGGAGATCAGGGGTGGGGGTGGGGTTGCTGCTTCTTGGAAGTGACTGGCCACCCTTCCATCCTGCCATGAGAGCTGGGCACTAAATAAAGACACCATGTGACGTCCCTTCTGTAGACTTGGGTCTCAGAGCAACAGTCAACGTGGGAGGGAGGCCAATGACTCACTGTGACTTGACTCGGAGCAGGAAATTAACACCGAGGGAGCCTAACCTGGCAGCTGCTCACACAAAATTGATTGGCGCTGGTCCGAGCCGTGGGCAGAGTGGCTTTATGTGACTGAGCTTATTAATATTTCCTTTTATTGACCTTGCGTACAAACCTGAAATGAAACTGGGTGTGATGGCTCATGCCTGTAATTTCAGCCCTCAGGAAACTGAGGCAGGAGGATTGCTCTGTGTTTAATTAAGACCAGCCTGGGTTTCATAGTGAGTTCCGGGGCAGCCTGAGCTCAAAACCAAACCAAACCCAAACTAACAACAATAACAAAAAAACAAACCGAAACAAGAAAGGTCTGAAATGACCAGTGATGGGGAAAATGGAGTTCAGTTTGCCCCGTCCTGCAAGTTTTAGAGTTTCCCGCGGTTGGGAGGGAGACCCTGGGCCAGGATCCACGTTAGCTTCTGTAGGTGGCAGGTTGTCTTCTCTCTAGGAGTCCATTTGCTAATGGAGCCGCTGGATGCTGCCTGGGTCTGACTCTCCCTGAGGCAGAGTCCACCCAGCTTTTGAATTAAGAAGGACTGTGCCACGGACCGTCCCTCCTGGAGACCGGACACCGAGGAAGAGCAGGGTTGAAGGCTTAGGAGCATTAGGATTTGGCGAATGACAGACAGACATGACTGATGAGGAGGTTTGAATCTGCTGCAATTTACTGAAGTTTTCACTAAGATTTTATACAGTTACAGGAGAAAATTGGCAAGTTTTTACAAGCTTTGACAAAGAAAAGATACACATTTAATCATTATACTTGTTTTGTCTTTTTCAGCACGTCTTGCGGTTTCTCAGTATATCTTGTCATAGCCAGATGGGCACAACAGTACTGGTTTTTTAGAAACTGGACTGACACTATTAAACACATTTTTAAAGTTTCTCATGGCCTTGAATCAAAACAACTTCTAAGATATGCTTCATATGAAATATTGTTTACATTTTTTTGAAGTACCTAGTGGGAATTACCAGACTCTGCAATTCTTTGTTTGAAGAGTTAAATTTATTGTGACTATTTCCTATTAATCTTTCTAGTTGACTTTCTCAGGGTCACTATTTATTTTTTGTATCATTAACTCTTTTTGCTCAAGTGAGTTCATAAAGATCCCAAAACTATTTTTTAAATCATTATGTAGATCATAAACTGCTAAATTAAAAACCTGAATCAGGGGAGGAGACATCTATGCCAGTTCTTTGGAACTCACTGATTCATTAAAAACATTTTTTGCTTTAGAGAAAGAAAGTGTGTGTGGGTATGAAAGTAAGATTTATGAGAAATCCAGATAAGAAAGCCAGTGCTGCGAGCCGTGACCATGAACACCATAGGTGTTTATAGAGTGCTTGTTCAGGTATCAGGAGTCGGGCTGGTTGTCAGGGAACCGCTGGGGGCAAAGCTCCGAAAAGCACACGTCCCCCCATCCTTCAGCACCCACCATCTGGGAGACATGTCGTCACACAGGCGTTGCTGTGGATGCAGCAGGACTGTAAGTCACTGAGGCAAGATGGCAGAGGTCCCTGGAGACAGGAAAACTGAGGACAGCAAGAAGGAGCTCATCTTTCAGCCGGAGAAGAGACTGGAAACTCATCAGGGTACTGCTGTGCACGGTGCCAGGTCGAGGCTGGGAGGTGTCTGTGGGAAGTGCCCTTTTGAGAACCGACATACCCACAGTTTCCCGCGGTGGGGTTACTGGAGCTGGTGAGGTGGAAGGGCCTGGGTACAGACCGAGCAGCCACGGGGCTGTGGGTAGAGGGTGGGCCAGCTGACGCTGAGACCGTGGAGTTGGAAGCCCAGTGAGACCTGGGGGCACAGAGAGCCACCTGACCTATGCAGCACACCTTGGGCCTGGGAGTTAGGGACTTGAGGGTTGGGTACTCATTTTCTTGCTGGAAACACTGGGTCTCAGAGGTCATGTGACTCCTAAGGACTCCCAGGTAGATTGGCAGAGCTGGGCCACACCACAATTCCTGCCCCAGAGGAGGCTCCTTCCATAGGCTTTGGGATCTGAGTTATCCTTCCCTGGAGTTAGGTCTCAGACGATCTAGAGAGTACTGCTCTGAAATGCTTTAGCTCTTAGAAGTTATTTTTTTAAAAATTTACTTATAATTTTTATTTTATGTGTATGAGTGTGTTGCCTGCATGAGTAAGTGAACCCATGGTGTGCCATGCCCACGGAGGTCAGAAGAGGGAGTTGGATCCTCTGGAACTGGAGTTACAGACCGTTGTTAGCTACCATGTGGGTGCTGGGAATTGAACCTGGGTCCTCTGCAAGAGCAGCTAGGGCTCTTAACTGCTGAGCCATCTCTCCAGCCCCTAGTTCTTTCTGTTTGTTTTGTTTTTTGAGACACGATCTTGCTATGTCAGGCTGGGCTTGAACTCACGTTTCTTCCTGGGATGACAAGCCTACCACCCTCAAGGGAAAGGTTTTTAGGGAGCCCAGATGATGCTGAGCAAGGGTTTCAGTCTGCTGAAGAATGCAGGACTGGTGATCTCGGCTTACCTCCCAAAGGCCTCTAAAGCAACGAGTTCTCGACCCCGCACGGCATCTTCTTCCCTATGCAATACCGTCTAGTTCTCTACAGCTTTTCCCTTTGCATTTCCTGGCAGTGGAGGAACCACAAACAAAATAAAAATCACGTTTTGCCTTCCATGGGGCTGAGACAAGTTGGGGCTGCAGAGACAGGTGGGCCCCATACCCTCTTGCTGTTCTCACTCTGTCGGCTGCGGCGCCTGTGAGCCAAGGCAGGCTCGTAGGGTAGGGAGCTACTTGTCTCTCAGAGCCCGGCTCCCGTTCCTTCCAGCCTCTGTTCCCTGCCCGGATGGTGATGCCCGCTGACATTTCTGTCCTGGGGGAGAAAGGCTCTGCTCCTGTCCAGGCACAGGTGGGCGGCTGTGTGCTAAACAAGGCTCTCCCTCCTGGGCATGCCTTCTGCTTTACAACTGAACACACACAGAGGTGTCCCGGGCAGCTTGGATCCCTGTTGTTGCCCATATTCTGGGGCCTGTGAGCTGCCTCTCCAGGGCCATCTGGGCCACCTGGGAGGCAGGTCACCACAACCTAGGCCTACAGCATAGGGAGGTAGCTAGGGGGTCTCCTTCAGAATCTTCATCCCATTGGCACAACTTTGGGCCCAGACTGGTGGCATTCTTGTCCGAGCACACTGGGTCCTGGGACCTGGGGCAGCCTGGTCCTGGAGCTGCTTCCGGAGCAGTGGGAAGTGACTGAGGCCAATGGAAACAGATGCTTCATCTGGACGTTCACTGCCTTTCCACCCATGTCGTTGGGCCTTGGGGGGTGTCTCAGGGGTCTTCTGTGGTGCAATGCCCAGGGTCTTTGAGTCTTGGGCAGCACACAGAGTGGCAGTAGCTAGAGTGCAGTTATTAAAAGTGAAAGTAAAGGTCGAGAGTCCACTCCACTGGGCGGGAGGGGCTTGAACAAGTTTGTGGCTCAAGAGGCTCTCTTTACGGAAGGGAAGGGAGGGCTCCCTGAAAGGAACATAACCTTCTCTGGCTGTCCTGGGTGGTTTTTTTCTTCTACTTGCACAATCCTTGGGGGGGGGGGGCTCCAGGGCTGCCCAGGAATGGTCTTTCTCAGTCGCTGGTTACTGGAGTTACCTTTCCTATGACTCACTGTCCTGTGTGTCTGACCCCTCCTTCCTGCCTCACAGACACTGAATCCTCACCTTCCTGTCACCCCCGCTTTGTCTCCAGGGCAGACGCCTGTAGACTGGCTTGGCACACCCAACTTCCACTCTGGGGAGGTCCTTGGGAGACTGGAGGAGGATGGACCATGGTCCTTCTGTCCCTCTCTAGCTTGTGGCTTGGTTTCTCAGCTGCAATGTCTGCCCAGGCTGCCAACTCTGGAACGCCTGGCCTGTTTGCCCCTGGGCACCTCTGTCCCCTGAGCCACCAGCTTCCTGAGACCGTGTCTGCACTTAGCACTTAGAGGCTCCTTTTTCTCAGACCCTTGTCCCCATCTTCCTTCCGGATCTGCATCCATCAAGAGAAATTCCCTTTCTACTTTGTGGTGTGTGTGTTCGCGTGTGCGTGTGCATGTGTGGTGTATGTGTTTGTGCGTGTGTGTGTCTCTGTGCGCACACATAGGTGCCAGAGGGCCTTGGGTGTCCTGTTCTATCATGCTTCATTTTATCCCTTTGGGGCAGGGTTTCTCACTGAACCTCGGGGCTAGGCTGGTAGCCAGCAAACCCCAGGGTCATCCTGTCTCCATCTCTCAAGGAGCAGGGTTATAAGTGGGTGTGGCCACACCTAGCTTTCATGTGGGTGTCTGGGGGCCAGAATTCCGGTGTCCGTCTTGCACAGCCGTGCTATAGCCCACGGTGCCACTTTCCCAGCCCCTCCCTACTATTTGACAGCAAGCATGAAACAGCTTGTCAATTCGAAGAAAACTCTCACGTGACATCCACTTCAGGTGGTTCTGACCCCGGTCCAACGACTCTGCAGTCCCCTCATTTCCTTCCTCCCTGAACCTGCTGATGCCCCTGGGCTCATCAGGTGTGGGAAGGAGTTTGGAGGACACTGGCTCTGTGGAGGGGGTGTCAGCTCTTGCTCACAGTAGCCTCTGGGCTGTGCACAGCAAGTCTAAAGTGAAGGCCCCACCTGTGTTCTTTCAGGGCATCTTGGAAACTTGAGCTTCGTGGTGCCCCAGTGGCCTTGACACCTGCCTCCTGCCATCCACCCTGCAGCCTCTGACCTCACAGCTTTTCTCTCTGTCAGGTTGCTAATGCGATCTAGCATAGTGGGGATATCCTGTTAGATTCTGATGGCTGCCATCACAGCTGTCTACACTGGGCATCTTGGAACAATAGGGATTTATTCTCACAGTTCTGGGAGCTGAGGGATGAGGTCCGGAATCTGACAGGGCTGTGCACAGGCCAAAGCTAAATGCGAAGCGAGGTTTCTTCCTTCTGCCTGCCAGCTCACAGAAGGCCATGCTCCATGCTCCATGCTCCATGCTCCATGCTCCATGCTCCATGCTCCATGCTCCATGCTCCATGCTCCATGCTCTAACCTCTGCTTCCACTTTTACTTCTTAAAAAGGATCTGTTTATTTATAGGCTGTCTATCATGTTGGAAATTGAACTCAGAGCCTTGCCCATGTGAGGCAAGTGCTCTACCACCAAGCAACCCTCCAGCTTCCATTCAATTAATTTATTTTTAAAATGTTTTATTACTTTTATTTTATGTGTATGTGTGTATCGCATACTTGTAGGTAGGTATACCCATGTCATGCAGTGCCCTTTGAGGTCAGAAGAGGGCTTCAGATCCCCTGAAACTGGAGTTATGCATGGTCGTTAGCCACCATGTGAGTGCTGGGACTCGAACCCAAGTCCTCTACAAGAGCAGCTAGTGCTCTTAATTCCTGAATTATCTCTCTAGCCCCTCCATTTTATTTATTAAATGTTTATTTATTTTATTAAAAATAAAAATTTATTTTAAAATTTATTCATTTATTTATTTATTTATATATATTTTTTGAGACAAGGTCTTGCTTTGTAGTCCAAGTTGGCCTTAAACTTGTGGCCCTCTGAGTCTCTGAGTGCTGGGATTACAGATATGTAACACACTTGATGGTCTCTTATCTTTACACAGCTTTGTTTTTCTGGGTCTCTCTGTGTCCCTTTCTGTTCAGAAAAGGAGAGAGAGGAGAGAAAGAAGGCAGGAGAAAAGCAGAGGAGTTATCTGAGTGTGGGAGGCCCGACAGGAGGCCCCCTCTGGCAGCCAGGTCACTGCAGGAGCAATTTATAGTCAAGAAGCAATTGAACAGAGTCAGATTTGACCATAAGCCCAAACAGAGTCCCGAATTCTTGCTGTTAGGGAAGCTCATTAAAAAAGAAGAATGAGAAAGGGACACAGATTGGTGAATGGAGCTTTTACCAGAGTCTGGGGATTTTTGAAGTCCAAAACTGAGGCGTCCAGCACATTTTGCTCTTTGTACTGTAGGAGCCGTAATTCCATGTGCTGCCTTGACATCTGTAAGCATCACAAAACTGGCTCCAAAGTCCTTATCGTCAGTTTCTGGGGCTCCCTCCAGATGTGCGCCCACCCAGGAGAAGAGAGTCTCCACCCACCCGTTCTCCTGCTGGAAACAGCAGTTGCTGTCTTCTGGCCCTCAGGTTTCACTCACTTGCTTTGTCTGTGAAATCATTCAGAGGGGTCAGTCACAGACTCCTGTGGGAGCCAGGGGGAACCACCCTCTGGTGTCCTCAAATCCTCCTGCCTGGTGCTGCTGGCTTACTCTGTTCATTTTCATTGTACCCCTATTCCTGAGGCTGTGCCATGGAGCTTACACAAACACACACACACACATACACACACACACACACGCACATACACACACACATTTGCTGTCTGTGTGTTTGACTCTCTCATAGTATTTGGGGCTGGGGTATCTCCCTCACTAATGTGAGAAGGAGGCTATCTGAACCCTCCACATTGTAAACAGGACACAAAGGGGCTGTCTCAGCATTCAGGCGTGTTAGGAGCCTGGCCTAGGACCGCGCTCATCTCCAGCCTCTTGGAGCATGAAGCAAGGATAGAGGCCAGTATGTTGGAGTGTTCCTCCAGCTCACCTCTCCACCTCCAGTCCAGGGAGTGTCCTCCAGGAATTGACCCAGGTGCTTGCCTCAGGTAGGGGTGAGGTAGGGGAGATCCTGTACTCTGGCTGCCTGTCTGCACCCTGCAGAAACTCACAGGCCTAGCTGGGTACCTGGAGCTTGCATGGACTTTGGCATTCATCAGCCTGACAGCTGGAGCCTGCTTCTTGTCAGAAATTTGAAGCAGGAGGCTTCAAATAGCCAGAGATAGCCAGGCAGGGAGGTCAGCCTAATGCTGCCCCTCTCCAGTGACAAGGCTTGTCCCCTGCCTCTGTGACAGGATGATGGGAGAGTGATGAGGACTCCAGGGAGTGGCCTGGCCTGGGTGTCTCACACCTGCCATAGGCTGAATGTGTCTGCAAGCTCACGCTTCTCAGCTGGCTGCCTTCTGTGGCCTGTGCTGTTGCAATGCACGCTCCCTCTCTGCTTCAGCGAGTTGAAGATGTGTCTACAACTTCTCTGAAAGACAAGAGGAAGCTGATTTATGGAATTAAGACAATTCTTACCTTTAATCCCAGCATTTAGGAGGCAGAGCCAGATCTCTGTGAGAACCAGGCCAGCTGGGCCTACAGGGAGACCCTGTCTCGAAGGAAAAAAAAAAAAACAAAAAACCAAGCAAAATCCAATAAAACTGACACGTGAATTCAAATCAGTGCTCTTTCCTTGCCATATATATGTTTGCGTTTTTCTGTATGTGTCCTGCCTGTCCTTTTTAATCAGAGTTGAACCTGGGACCTCACAGGACGGAGGAGACGCTGGAAGAGATGAAGGTGGACCCTCAGAGGGGCTGGAGGAGGAAGAATGGGAGCAAAATAAGACCATGACCCTTTGGGGACTTGGGAGAAGTCATACTCTGACCGGAAGGCAGCAAGAGGCCATTCTGTCTGTAGTCCCTCAGCCCTCCAGTGTTCTGTCTGGATCTTGAATTTGAGGCCGTGGCCCTTCTGCAGAAGTTGGGGTGCTGGAGCGCCACCTAATGTTCAGATGGCAGTGGTGCCAGGAAAGCTGCCGGTTTCCCAGAGCAAACAAAGGTGCGGGGTCCGGACTGAGGGGCAGTTCGCCACAAGAGTGGCGCAGCCCACTTTCTTCTTAAGACTTGACACAGACTCTTGAATTTATTCACTCTTTAACAAATATTTTACTTATTTTTATTTATGTGTATGAGTGTATTGCCCACATGTATGTAAGTGGACCTCTTTGGACCCATGGAGGTCAGAATCCCTTGGAACTAGAATTAAAGGCAGTTGTTAGCTGCCATGTGGGTGCTGGAACTGAACCCAGGTCCTCTGTAAGAGCAGCCATGAGCTTAACCACTGAGCCAGCTCTCCAGCCCTTTGAATTTATGTATTCTTATAGTAGCTCAGGAAGGAGTCTTCACAGTGGGATTCGTGCCCTTACAAAGCAGACCCTGGAGCACTGGCTTGTTCCTTCTGCCTTGTGAGGACGCAGCTGAAAGATGAGTATGTGAACCAGGAAGCAGATTATCCCAAGACACAAAATCAGCTGGTGCCTTGACCTTGGACGTCAACCTCCAGAACTGTGACGAGTACATTTCTGTTGTTTAAGAATCACCCAGTGTGTTAGAATTCTGTACAGAAACAGAACTGCATATATATTATAAAAGAGGATTTGGGACATTGGCTTACACTGTCTGGGTTGGGTAGTTCAGCCATGGCTATGTGCTCACGGGAGAAGCAGACTCAGTAGTTGTTCAGTGATAAAGTTGGGCGCCTCAGCAGTTGTGCAGAAGGCCTGGAAGACTCCTGGAGGGCTGCCGGTCTTCCGTCCATGTGGGAAGGATGCAAATGCTGGGGTCTGATGTCGGTGACACCAGTAGACACGCTCACCAAGAAGCAAAGCCTCCACTGCTTCTCCTTGGACCCCTTTATGTTGGGTGATGTCATCCATGATGAGGAGGGTCTTCTCTCTAGGTAACCCCTCTGGAAATGTCCTCAAAGACCCACCCAGAAGCATGTACAGAAGTACAGAGTACAAAATACAGAATATAGAAGTCAGTTTCCATCATGTGAGATCCTTCCCTCCCTTTCTCTCCCTCCTCCTCTCCCTCCCCCCACTCCCTTCTTTCCTCTCCTTCTCCCTCCTCCCTCATTCTTATCCTCCCTTCCCCCAGTCCAGTTCTAGGCCTTTTAGTCTGACCTGTTGTTTAACCACCATTTCAGCCATTCTGTCCTGATGATGGAACACACCACCAGTCAGGAGACCTCTGACTCCTGTCCCTGTTATTCACATCCACTGCCTTCTTCCTCCTGTAAACCACTAAGCTCTGCCCATCTCCGCGACTGTCTCACCATGAGATGCTGTCAGAATGATGTTTCACTAGTTGATGTGTACTGGATGTGACGCTCATTTGCTCTCTGACCATTAAGTGTATCCTTGGTGATGTTCACGTCCTGGGAGCTTATTCCTTCTTATTGTCCAGCAGTCCCCCATTGTTACAGGATTTGTTCAACCTGGAATGTATCTGAGGACATCCAGGTTTTTTCTCATCTGCTACCATGATTGAAGCTGTTCTGAGCTCTAGTGAGCAGGCTCTTGTATGAACGTAAGTTTTAATTTCTCTGGGATAAATATCCAAGATGTGATTTTTTGGGCCATATGATAAGTGAATATTTAATTTTATAAGAAATTGCCAAAACTCTTTCCATTTGTATCATCAGAGTATGAGAGATCTTGTTCCTCCGAGTCCTTTCCATCTGTTGATACTGTCACAATTTTTTGCATGTGTGTGGTGTATGCACGTGTGTGTGTGTACACCCATGCACATACACGAGGCCGGAAGAGGATGTCAGGTGTGTGGTGTATACACGTGTGTGTGTGTGTACACCCATGCACATACACGAGGCCGGAAGAGGATGTCAGGTGTGTGGTGTATACACGTGTGTGTGTGCGCGTGTGTGTGTACACCCATGCACATACACGAGGCCGGAAGAGGATGTCAGGTGTGTGGTGTATACACGTGTGTGTGTGTGTGTACACCCATGCACATACACGAGGCCAGAAGAGGATGTCAGGTGCCCTGGTCTATCACTCTCTGCATTATTCCCTTGAGATGGGGCCTCTTTTACTGAACCTGGAGCTAGACTGACAGCCAAGAAGTCCCAGTGATCCTCCTGTCTCTTCCCCACAGCACTGGGATTGCAGGCATTCCTGTGGCCATGCTCTACTTTGTATGTGGGCACTGGGGACTTGAACTCAGGTCCTCATGCTTGTATGCCAAGCGCTCTTACCTACCTAGCATCTCCCCAGCCCACTGTTACTATGTTTAAGTTTAACGCTTCTAATTGGGCTCTGGAATCTTATAGTGGCTTTAATTTGAATTTTCCCAATAGTGTGTGTGGTCATCAGATGCTTCTTATGCTTAGCTTCTTTGGGGTCTGTCTGGATTTCTGAGTGAGGTCATATCTTCTAGGAGGCAAAAGCCATGACTGAGTATAACAGCACAGCTCTCTGCCTCCATCAGGCCACCCTTGTCCCTGAGTTCCTCTGAGCTCTGGCAGAGACTTGGAAGGTCTGGTCAAGTCTGCCTGCTCCCCAGGCCCAATATGGCTTCTTTTTCTCTCCCTTTCTAGGTCGTTGTTCCCTGGCAAACCTAACTCCATCTCAGTGTCTGCTTCCTGGAGAATCCATTGGGCACAGTGTGCTTCCTAGTACTTTATACACTCAGTACATTTGACTCATCTGTTCCCTGAAGATGGATCTGAGTTTGCCTTCAACTCCCACTCCATGACATACACTGTGACAAATGGCCTTGTTCTCATTTCCTCATAGCCCTGGGTGGGAATTTCTTTCAATCTTCTATTCCCTGGAGTGTGCTTTCTGAGTCTTATAGGATGTATACATGCTCATGTTCATAAAATGGATTTATTCTGTCTTTTGAGAGGTCTGCATCCATCTGTGTTGACACCCACACCAGACCCACATGTGTTTTCCCACCTTGCTTATATTCAAGAGTATCTAATTGTCTAACTTTGATCTTTCTTGATGTATTTGCTGCCCATGTGAGTCTCTCTATAGATTACTCATGCTCTTCACCATTTATCTAATGGGTTCCTGGCATTTTCTTATAGATTTGTGGACATTCCATATACAGTTTAGTTTCTGATTTAAGGTACTGGAAGAATCTCCCAATCCACTGATTTTGTTTATGAGCTTATCTTTGTTGAATAGAAGCTTGTAATCTTAATGAAATATCTCTCTCCCTCCCTCCCTCTCTCTCTCTCTCTCCCTCCCGGCTTATGCAATTTTTTAGTCTTGTTTAAGAAAATATTCATTGTTAGATCAGGGCAATGTTCTCCTCCATCTGTGGTACACATGGCCTGACTCTATCTAGAGGCTTCTGTCTGTCATGCTGGGTAAGAATCCAGTGTTAGCCTTCATATTGCGGGGGCTATTCTCATTATAATCTACCACAGGACCCATTTTTCTAACTGTTTCTTTTGGATCATGGTTTAGTGTCCAAGCTTCTCTTTGCCTTCATTGGTCTGTGTTGAGCCAACACTATGATTTTTTTATTTCTATGGCTTTACTCTGTCCCTTCATATCTGATAGGGCAGGTCTCGCTTCTTTCCCAATAAAAGCTGATTTTACCATTTTCAAACTTGATCTTTTCATGCATCTTAGAATGAATTTGTTAACATCATTAAATACTGTAGCTAAGGTTTAGAGTGGGGCTGACATTACAGAAAGTGTTTGAGGGGAATTGATACCTTTATAGTGAGTGTTAGAGGATCCCATCAAAGAGTATGGACTCCCTTCCCTCTTGTTCAGACCTCTCCGTGTCTGCTTCCACATCATCACTGGAGACCGTGGTCTGTGCTCTCAGTGTTTTAGAATTTGAGACTTCCTTCATAGTCATTTGGTCAGTTGAATGACACAGACACTCTGTGTGTGTTCTTCATCTGTTAAGTATGGAAGTTCATATGTTCGTTTGTGTTTATTGAACATGTCATTTGGATGACCTGCATCTTGCTTATACTTTAGTCTAAAAGGCCGGTCAGTTTCCGAGAGTTATGTGCTAAATAGAATTGCAGGTGTATTTTTTGTTCTTATACTTGAAATTATATTGCTGGGATCATACATGTCTTATATATATATATATATATTTATGTGAAGGGAGGGAGAGAGGGAGGGAGGGGGGAGGGGGAGAGAGAGAAAGAGAGAGATAGAGAGGGAGAGATAGAGAATATCTCTCTCTAGCCCCAGCTAGCCTAGAACTGAATATGAAGAGCAGGCTGGTCTTGACCTCACAGAGATCTTAGTTATATCTTGATTAATTATTTCTTTTGAAAAGATATAGTATGAGTCTTTCAAGTACCACAGAGACAGAGTGGAGGGCAATGAGGAGCCCCCAAAGTCCATCATCCAGCTTTGACAATCCATGGCTGCCTCTTCTACACATTCATTTTAAAGCAAATAAGAAGTATGATTTTAACAGTGAATAACCCGGATTTATGAAAAACAAAGGACTCTTTAAAAAAATGTAACAGAATATCCTCTTGTCTAAAAAGCTGACAATTCCTTACTAGCATCAGATATCCAGTATTCAAGTTCTGTAATTGTCCCAGAATGATTCTTTTTGCTTACACTCGTCTTATAGTAAGGTTTGGTCGTTGTAGTTGGCTGGTGCGCTTTGTGAATGCTCTTGTGCCTTTGATATCTCCTTGGTGCCCATTCTGTTTTCCAAGATTACAAAGGCAATCTATGAACAAATGCTCATAGAACGTTAAAATGCACATGGATACCAGCCTGACATAAATGGAATCATATGATGTTTATTAGTCTGTGACACCAAGCTCAGTGGGTAGGGAGATAGAGATAGATCTGGGAGGAGTTGGGGGAGGATGGCCTATGATCAGAATACACTGTAGGAGTCTAATTCGTGTTTCTCAAATACTCTTTTTACAAAAAACTTATGTGTATGAGGTGGAATTCCTGTATCATGTGATAGTTTTATGTTTCAACTCTGAAGATCTACTGGACAGTTCACCAAAGGGGCCTTAGCATTTTATATCCCCACACGCCATGTATGGAAATTCATACTTTTTCTCCATTCTCATCAACACTTTATGTGCTCATCGTAGTGTGTGTGAAGTGACATCTCATGGTGACTATGATTTACATTTCCTGTATAATTAATGATGCCAAACAACTTTTTATGTGCCGAACACTTACAAAGCTTCCTTGGAGAAATGTTGGTTTAGATAATTTGTTCATCCTAAACTGGGATACTGACCTTTGGTTAACTAACTACTGGTTAGTTTCTGTCAACTTAACACAAACTAGAATCATCTGGGAAGACAGAATTCTTATCAGACTTTGTGAGCCTTTCTGTGAGGCGTTTTCTTAATTGTGAATTGTCGTGGGAGGGCCTGGCTCACTGTGGGAGGTGCCATCCCTAGGCATATGGGCCTGGGCCGTGTAAGAAATGAGTAAGCCAGGAAATTGAGCTGGTAAGCTGTGTTCTTCCATAGTCTCTGCTTCAGTTTCTGCCTCTAGGTTCTTCCTGAGTTCCTACCTTGGTTTCCCTGGATGATGGATGGCAACCTATAAGCCAAATAAACCCTTTCTTCACCAAATTAGTTCGGGTCAGTATTTTATCACAGCAACAGAAAGCAAACTAGGGCAGCCATTTTATTACTGGGTTGTAAGAGTTTCTTTATATACTTTAGGTTCAAACCCTTATCAGCTATGTGATTTACAAGTATTTCCCCTGCCCTGTCATCGGTCTGTCTCTGGCTCGAGGACTGGACCTAGAGCTCGTGCGTGCTCGTTACCGCTCGGCGCGTCTCCAGCCCTCTTTTTCTTTTCTGCTTTGATTCAGGGTCTCAGTAAATTACCTCGGTTTCTCTTGGACTCCCTGCAGCTCAGGCTCAAGTAGCTGGAGTTATGGGCTGTACCACCAGACCTGGCACATTTTCTTAATAGTGTCCTTTGAGTCATGAAGGTTTTAAAAATTTTGATGAAGTTCAGTGTATCTATTAAAAAATCTGTTTTGTATGCCCTCTCTCAGAAACCTATTATCTAGCTGGTGTTGAGGAGATTTAGGTTTCTATTTTATTCCTGGTTTAGCTGTTACATTTAGGCTTTTGATCCATTTTGAAATTACTTTTACATGTGGTGTGAAGTAGGGTTCTGATCTCATTCTTTGACACGTGGGTGTCCAGTTGTCCCTGCACTGTTTGTTGAACAGGCTAGCCTTCCTCCATTGGATTATTTTCGTGCCACTGTAAAATATCAATTGGCTATAAATGTGAGGTTTATTTCTGGCCCTTTTGCCCTGTTGCATTGATCTACATACAAGTCTGCACTTGATGCTGGCACCACGCTGTCTGGCTTCTGTAATACATTTGGGAATCATGATATGGGTCCCTCATCTTTGTTCGTTGTCAGTAATGTTTCTCTCGAATTTCAATATGAGTGTTAAGATTTATTTATTTTTAATGTCTCCCCATAGCCTAGCTGGCCTGGAACTCATTATGGGGACCAGACTGACCTCAATCTCACAGAGATCCACCTGCCTTGGCCTTCTGAGTGCTGGAATGAAAGGAGCCACCATGCCTGGCTATTTATTTGTTTTAAAAAATTCATATGTATGTGGGTATGTATAAGCTCACCTGAGTGTGGTGCCTGTGGAGGCCTGAAGAAGGTGTCAAAGGTGGATGTGATCTATCTCCCATGCAAGTACTAAGAACCAAACTCTGGTCCTCTGCAAGAGCACTTTTTAATCACTGAACTGTCTCTCTAGCCCCCTCCATGTGAATTTTAGCTTATAAATGAAGGTATAACTGGGGAACCACAAAGTCAGACAAAAGATGCAAACAGAATTAAAAAAGACAGAATCAATACATATCTTTCCATAATAACTTTAAATATCAATGGACTGAACTCCCATCAAAATACACAGGCTTGTTGACTGGATCAAGAAACAAAATCCCTCCTTTTGTTGTCTGCAAGAAACCCATCTCACCTTCAAGGACAGGCACTGCCTTATGGTGAAAGAATAGAAAAAAATAGTTCAAGAAAATGGCACTAAGAAACAAGCAGGAGTTGCCATTATAATATCTGACAAAATAGACTTCAAACTAAAACTAATCAGAAGAGATAAAGAGGGTCACTTCATTCTGAACAAAGGAACAATTAACCAAGAAGATATTACAACCATGAACATACAAGCACCAAACTGTGGTGCACGCAACTTCATAAAAACAGTACTACAGGACTTTAAGACCCAGATTAATCCCAACTGCTGATAGTGGGCGACAGCACCCCACTGTCTCCATTAGACAAGTCAACTGGACAGAGAATAAACAGAGAGATGTCTGAATCAGTACCATACATAAAATGGACCTGACAGACATTTACCAAATATTCTACCCAAGCACCAAAGAATAGACATTCTATTCAGCAACCTATGGAACTTTCTCTAAAACTGACCACATACTGGGGCACAAAACAAACCTCAACAATACAAAAAATATTGAAATAATTCCATGTATTCTATCAGACCACAATGCAATAAAGCTTAAAATCAACACAGGAAGAAGCCCCAGTAACTTCAGGAATTCATGGAGACTAATTAAGAAAGAAAAAAAGTATTCTGGGAATTCATCAAAAAGGACAATACAACCCAACAAAACCTCTGGGATATATTAAAAGCAGTCCTAAGAGGGAAGCTTCTATCTCTAAGTGCCCACATTAAAAATCAGAAGAGCACAAATAAATGATTTAACATTGCAACTCATTGACCTCAACATTGAAGGTGAACAACAAATGAAATCCAAACCCAGGAGACAAGAAGAAATAACAAAAATCAGAGCAGAAATTAACGAAATAGAAACAAAGAAAATAACACAAAGAATGAGTCCAAGAGTTGGTTCTTTGAAAAGATAAACAAGATAGACCCTTGGCACAGTTAACTGAAAGAAAGAAAGAGCAATTCCAAATCAACAGAATCAGAAAGAAAAACATCATCACATCAGACGACAAAAAGATCCTGAACATTATGAGGGAATAATTTAAAAAGTTAAATTCTATTAAATTTGAGAACTTTAAAGAAATGAATGTATATCTAAAATCATGGGAATCACCAAAACTAAACCAAGAAGAGATCAACAGCTTAAACAGACCCATAACATATAAGGAAATTGAAACAGTAATACAAAACCCCCCCAACCAAAAAAAGCCCAGATCCAGATTGGTTCAAAGAAGCAAACTTTTTAAAGATAAAAATTTGTAGATGTTAGATTCAGTGTTCTTAAACCTGCCTTAGTTTTTAATAGAAAGATCTGAAGAGCTTACAGGGTGGGGATGGAGTTAGGGCGGGAAGTTCGGGATCCACTTTCGGGCATCCTACTGTCATGGTTGGTGGGCATCGTGGTTGGTGGGTTCTGTTGAGCACTGGTGATTGTGACATGTGGGCAGTGACACCACTGGGAGAGGCATGGACAACAGGCAACATCTGGGACAACTGGTAAACCAGAGGGCAGTAGAGCATGTCTTGGGAGCCTTGTGATCTTAGGGTCGGGCAGGAAAGAATTACTTCACCCAAAACTGGCTGGAAGCAGAGGGACTTTCTAGGGTGGCCAGAGGTTTTTCTCCTTAGGAAACCCTCCTTCTTTCCCTCCCCTTCCTCCCATCCCCCTCTTCTCTCTTCTGGGGATCAAATTCAGAGCGTTGCATGTGCTCAGGGAATCCCTCTATCACTGAGCTGCATTTCCAGCCCAGCTGTTCCTGTTCATAATGAATAAAATCCCATGGTTTTGGGGGAGGTGTCTGGTATACTGAGAAACTTCTCTTTGATCAGAATGGGGCAGCTGAGGTGGCAGTGGTGGGAGACGCTGAGTCTTTAGACAGTTGGCTGGGTGGGTGGTGAGAAGGAATTTTCAGCTGCCTGGCTTCTGGGGGCCTCCCACTCTTGAGGAGGGTTTGGGACTTGGCTGTGAACACCTGTTGCTGTCAGTTAGCCCACCTGAGGAGGGCCGACAGCAGGGAGTGTGCCCCTTTCCAAGTGCACATGGTTCTCAGGAAGAACTCAAGGTATTCTTGCAGGCCCTGGTTTAACAAATACTCACATGTAAACAGTTGAATGAGTTCACAAAGGCCAAACTATAGCTGACCAAATGGGGTCACTTGCAGACCGAGGGTCAGACCAGATTTCCATTTTTTATTAAAACAAACAGGTTCCAGAAGGTGCAGTCTGAGGATGCCCACCTCACCACCACATCATCCTTCACCCTACTGTCCTGCAGGCTTGTCTGTGACTGTTTGGAGGATGGGTAGGCACACACATGAGTTTTCCTTGTGTTTATAGAAAGATCTTGGTGGCAAACTCTAGGTGCTGGACCAGTGACCCCAGGCTGAAGGTGCCAGTAATTCTGTTAGCTTTCCTCATAGCAGCTTCCTTATGCATGTGCATCCTTGAGGTGGGGAATTCCCACAGCCTCCCTGAAGAGGGACCGGAATACCTCAGATACCGAAAAGTCCACCTGATCGAGAAACCCAGCATCGAAGTGGGCCTCCTTCCCCTTGCTGCTGTTTGAACTTTTCCAAAGGAGATATAAACAAATGTCTGTTGCCCTCCAGATAGGGCACTAATGTTGACTAAAGTAGCCTCACCCCAGCATCGATGGCTGCATCCCCATGGCTACGAAGATGGAGTGTCCATCTTCATTAACCTTCCACACACAATCTAATCTAGCACCTCCTGAGACTACGAGGCCGGGAGTAATTAGGGCAGAATTACACAGAGAGTATGACTGGCAGTGCAGGAGAGTGTGACTGGACTCTCCTGTGAGAGACCAATGATCCTCACTGCCCCCCTCCATGAGGGAATGTCAACAGGTAGCAAGCCCAATCTTGAGGGTCTCTTGCAAGAAGCCACATCTACTTCCATGAGGATGATGGCTGTCATACTGGGAGTTCAGGGCTCTGCGATACCTGGTCATGGAGGTCTTTTGGAGGTACATTACACAGACATAAGTGGAGACCATGGCCTCCCACCTCTGTACATGGCCCACGCCCTTCCCCAGCTCTAAGAAGCAGCATAAATGGTGGAAGCAGAGTGGTTTACGGTCTGCCCTTGTCGGGTCTAGAGTTATTCGGCAGGGTTTGGGGCCAGAGTCTCTGTCCCATTGTAGCCGAAAGGAAGAGACATCGGCAGGCCCCATCCTCAGCCGTTCAGTGTTGGACATGGTTGTGATATTTGTTGAGGCCACAGGATCACAGTGTGTCTAGTTGCCACAGATGAGTCCTTTGGGAAAAAGTTGAAGGACCTAAGGAAGAAGCCCACAGAGTTTCCAGGTGTGGTCATGACAGGGAACATTCTCAGAGCAGGGGATATGTAGGAGTCCCAGTCATCTAGGCAATTAAATCTTATGGGAGAGACACAGGCTTCAGTGGACAGGGCAGTACTGAGACTGGCCACTTGAGGGCACTCTGGCTTGGAGCATGTTTATACTTGTCTATAATCCTGAGATGTCCTTAGCCCTGTTTAAAAGAATGTGTGGCATGATCTTTGAAATTGATCTTGACCCCACAAGTCATACTCCTGGGACCAGAAAAGGTTCAAGTAGAGGCAAGTGACAAGGCCAAGGAAGGGCGTGGGAACTGGTCCAGTACTCTGTGATCAGTGTTCTCATTGTTTGGAAAGAAATCCTCAAAGACCATGAGGGGTTCCCAGGGGTTATTCCTGTTTCAGATGCTCAGACCCATGGTACTTGATCACTGCCGAGGGGTACCTGCAGGTCCAGAAGAGGCCTGGTGCCTCTGGGCACTGGGGTTGTCTCTGAGCCCCTCCCAGGGGAGCATCCTCTGGGCCAAAGATGGGGAGACGGCTTCTTCCCTAGAATCATGCTTATCTTCTGAGAGTCTGTGAGACTGTCTCTATCAAAAGGCCAGGAGTTCTGTGAGTGCCCCCTCTCCTTCCCTGGGTGCATGAGGATGCACACCAAGACACACAGAAACACAACCGGGAGGACAGAAGTACAGACACAGTCACCGAGGGGAATCCTTGCTCTTCCTCTCCAGCCATCCTAGATCTCCTCACCTGGCTCAGGTGACAACCTGCTCAGCCCTGGAGTGGGTCTGCAGGTGGGATCTGTACCTGTGGCCCCTGGGATTCTCTTTGGAGCTGCGGAACAGCAGGTTCTTGGCCAGAGTCTGTTTGAAGCAGACTGCTGGGGCTCCCGGAGTGCTGTGGACTGGCTTGGGTGGTGGCTCAGGCCCCAGGGGTTGGCTATGCTTTCCAACCTTGTCTGTAGCATCTGGAAGCTGTTTTGGGGGCCTAGACATGGCCAGATGAATGGAAGAAGTGGAGCTGGGGAAGATGCTGGGCTAGCAGTGTGGGCAGGAGACGGGGTGACGCAAACCCCAAACCAGAGGAGCTAGAGGGCAGCTCACGGGTCAGTCATGGCAAGTCTGAGCAGTTTTGGGGTGACGCTAGGCAGTTCTTTGGAGAGCTGTGCTCTAGCCTGTGTGCTGCGGTTTTGTACTTGGAGAAGGCGCAGCCATAGTTCCGCAGACTCTGGGTCAACAGGCAAAGTAGGGCTGAGTGGTGGAAGTCAGTCAAGGTCCTTGAGGCCTTATTCTGTTACAGGAGTTTTTAACTTTGTGTTCACACCATCTTCTGTGGTGATATCATTTATCCACACTGGGTGCTCCCACACGACACTATACTGAGTCTCTGAGTGTAGGCAGGGGCCTTTCTTCTCCAGGGCGCTCACCTCTTCCTCACCCCACGATCCATTCATCTCAGCCTCAAGCAAAGGCAGATGCAGAGCACACATGCAGGACAGCCCTAGGGTGCCTTTCACTACTGCTAGTTTTCAGTGGTGCATGATGTTCTATTTTGCATGGACAAAAGCTGATTTTGTGCCAGGGGTTAGCCAGGGTAGCAGTTTAGTGACTGGTAGAGTCTGGTCTCTGGTTCATCTGCCACGTCTAGGTCAACTTGGTAATATACTATGTGGGTGTGGATGGTGCCAAGAAGTGTGCGGGTGAGAGCCATGGTGGCGTTCATGTAGCTGGTGGCCTGCATCTTGGGCTCCATTACCTCGTTAGGGCAGAAGATGACGTCCTAGATGTAATCCTAGCTAGGGACTGTTGAGGTGGCCCAAAGCACCAGCTTATGTCCTTTTAGTCCGCCATAGAAGTTGAAGCCATTTGGAGTTAAGCGATGCTGAAGGGGCACTCCCGGGTGCACCTCAAAGATGTAGAGTGCTCAGGGATGGAGGGCGGATTTGTCACTGCTGTCATAGTGGATAGTGTCCGGGAAGGTGACAGTATTCAGTCAGTCCACATGAGGGGCTAACTCCTGAGTGATACTGCCCAGGCCCCAGTCCATATCAGTATACTTGGTCTGCGTGTGTCCACGTGTGTATTCTGCATACAGTGTCACAGCCTCTTGCACACTGGCTTTACATATAAAGTGAAGTGCTCACTCCAGAAGGGTGCATGACAGATCTGCAGCTTTCAAAAGGTGCTCAGTTAGAAGGAGGAGCTCCAGCCTTTGCGGAGAAGTGCTGTCCTCTAGGTTGCATGGTCCTCTGGATGGTGCAGGGACTGGCCACAGTGATCGATGTAGCAGAGTCCCCATGGAGCATGTAAGAAGAAAACAGTGCTGGCGCTTCTTTGCTTTCAGGAAGTGGGTTCCCTAGGACACTGTGTCCACATCTCCATCTGCATGTGTCTGAGCCAGTTTGTCTGAGCTGTTGTAGAATTTCCCATTGTACCAGACCCATTCCACTCTCCAGTGCCGGACGTTTGTGCTCCTGTGAGCCACAAGGATATCTAGCCGGGTAGAGTGTAGGAAGTGGCCTTCGGCACAGCACTGCGGGTTCCAGTCCTGTGGTTCTGGAACTCAGTAGAGGAGAGGGAACTGAAGATTTTTTCCTAGCTAGCATCACAGAGAACCTGGTTCTTTATAAAGATTTTTATTTTATATGAATGAGTGCATGTTTGTACATGTAAGTGCACCCATATCGTGCAATGCCTGCGGAGGTCAGAAGAGGGTATTGGATTCCCCTGGAACTGGAGTTAGAGACAATTGTTACCCACTCTGTGGTGCTGGGAATCGAACCTGGGTCCTCTGCAAGAGCTGCCAGTGCTCTTAACCGCTGAGCCCCCTCTCCAGCCCTGAGAACTTGGTTCTTAGGCCTGGTCATTTTCCCACTGGCTGAGCTCCCTTCCCTCCCCTTGGCTGAAGCCACAGCTTAGGTCTGGGATCCTCGATCAGTGTTTCCAACACTGGCCAGGCCCCTGTGTGTGCAGTAACTGATGGACTCCCTCATCTGTAAATCTCTTATATTCTTTCTTACCTATACGTATTTCTAGTAGGGGAACATTCCTCAGCTAGGGGCCCCGTGATCCATAGTAGCACGAAGCTTGGTCTCCTCAAGGACTATAACATGCTTATGTCCTGGTGGTGCAGAGGGCCGTACTGACAGCAAAATTACGTTTCTAATGGAGCAAATTACCTTTTAGAGGGCCATACTTAAAAAATTTGTATTGATGTTCAAAGTGTCTGCTCTTGGATACGAGTCCTGGAAGATGATGTAACCAAGGACCAACAATGTCACCCTGGCCACCTTGGCTTAGTCTTCATGGTCTCAACTGTGAAATAGAAAAGAACAGCAATGTGACCTCCCTAGGGTTGTTGAGAGATGCAAACCTTACAGTAAACATAAAGCGTTTGGGACAATGCCAGCCTTCCAGAAGCTCAGGGTATTAGCTTCTCTTTAAAGCGAACCCTGATGATGCAGTCTGTACTCTAGCATGTCTGAGGTTCTGAGCATTGCAGGCTAGCTGGACTGAGTCTGGGTTTAGGGGGGAGGATAGAGACAGCCTGCCCACTACCTCTAACACCCCCAGAGGCTATTCACTGTAGGCTTCCCATGAAATCAAAGCTGTAGGAGTGCCCCTGTGAGTTCATTCCAGGTGGCAAGTCACGAGGTGCCTTCCTCTTTTCCTATTTGAAAGACAGTATGGTTATAGTCTTCACGCTCCAATTCTGTCCCCAAGCCACCAGTGAAGTACCGTGTGTGCATGCAGCCAGGGCAGCGTGGCTTGCAATGCTGGTCAGACTTGGTAGATGCCTCTGCTGTGTGCAGTTCTTGGGAGACTTTGGCTTTTGCACACATGCTGGCTTCTGTCACGTTCACCAGCTCTGGTGTCTCTAGATTCTAACCTGACCTTGATGTTGCTGGGTGCCAGCGGGAAGCCCTTTTATATGGCATTTCTTGACAGAGGAGCCTCTTTGCTCCTCTGACCCTGGAAGTCTCCTTGGACAGTGGCATCCTCTAGGTATCTACCTGAGCTCCTCCCTTCTGTAGGAACAGCTGAGATCCAGAGCCCTGGCTTGTAGCTTGCGTTGTGAGTGGGTGGAAGGACTCTGGGAGGATCTTGCTTTCTGTTGTAGGCAGATTATTGCTTTTGGTTCCCCTGATCAGAGTCCTTTGGTAGAAGGCTGTCTGAAAAGCTCTCTCCACTGTCCAGCCTCTTACCTGTGCACACTCAGGCTTGTTTGGTTCCATGGAAATGGCCCACTCAGGGACTTTCCTCTCTTGGCCCTGTCTTGCCCCTAGGGTGTTGGTGGGCAGCCCCTGGATGCATAGTCCGTCCCGATGAGAGGAGGAGACAGGGTTCTGGGTGAACTGAGAGGACGGGAGATGAGCACAGTCCCACTTAATTTTGGCCTGTGCTTTTTATTTTGTAAATAACAACCTTGGGACTGGAGGGACGACTCAGCAGTTAAGAGCACTGCCTGCTCTTGCAGAAGACCCAGGTTCGGTTCCCAACACCCACATGATGGCTCATAGTCATCTGTAACTTCAGTTCCAGGGGAATCCAATGCCCTCTCCTGACCTCTGTGGACACTGCACGACACAGGTAAATCTTACATACATGTAGTTAGTACATTCATATGTATAAAATAAAAATAATAAATAAAATAAAATAATATTTATTTTATTATTAAAATAACCTGAATTTTTCTTCAGCGCGCGCTCCTGCCCTGATTTCCCTCAGTGAGGAAAGTGACTCGAAAGCAGAAGCCACAGAAACCCTGTCTTCTCAGAGTTGCTTTTGGTCAGAGTGTTCTATCACAGTAACAGAGAGCAAACTAGAATAGAAACTGATACCAGGACAGACAGACAGGACGTTGCTGGGATGAACCTGAGCATGTTGGTTTGGGAGATAATTTTGGAGGGTTTTGGAGGTTTGAACTGGAAAAGCTTTTTGTGCTTAGAGCTTAAGGCTATTGGGTGCGAGCTCTGGAGACAGGAATGTTGAAGGAAATGAAGACAGTGGAGGCCTGGACTGTAAAATTCAGAGGGAAGCAAAAGCAATATTGGGGCATTCATGTGATATTTTAGATTAAGAATGTGGCCGCTGGTCAGCTGGGGATGAAGAATCAGTGTGACTGACAAGAGATCAGCACCCCTGAGGTAAAATCTTTGGGTGTTGGTCAGCTGGGGCTGAAGAATTAGCTGTGATTGATAAGAGATCGGCACCCCTGAGGTGAAACCTTCTGGGAAGTGTTTTTTCAGGGTCAGTCCCTGGAAGCTGTGGTTCAAGGGGACCTAGACTGTATCTCAAGGTGACAACTGGGCACTGTGTGGGAGTCATCCACAAGGTACTAGCTTTGAGAGCATGAAAGATGCAAGACTGAGGGGTCCTGGAGTATGGCTGAGACCTAGGAGGACCACAGTCCGTGAAGTGAGGCAGGAGGCGTTGGGTTAAGGTGCAGTCTCTGTTGCAGTGGACAGCCCTGGATATTGCAGACACCGGGACAACGGGATGCCTGCCAGGGACACAGGCAGGTGTGGAGTGGAGCGGTCCGAACCTGTGAGACAAGCTGTGTGCCACAGACAGAAGAGCTGGGGAAGTGGGATTGCTGAGCTCCTTGGAGCCCAGAGCATGTGTCAGTCCCAGGTGTCAGGTGCTGGGCTGCACTGGTTTGGTTTAAGTGTGATTATTTCTATACCCCGTATCTTCCCTTTCGGGGTAAGAAAGTATTTAATTTGTTGATTTAACATGAGTCCACACTTAAGAGACTTTGGATATTTTAAAGAGACATTGATCTTATTTTTGTCTTTTAAAAAATTAATTCTCTGAAGATTTTATTCAATGTATTTTGATCATATTCACCCCCTTACCGAAGTCCTCTCAAATCTACCTTCCTTCCATAACCACCAACCTTTGTGTTTTCTTTTAAAAAAGATTCCTTGAGTCCAGTTTGTGCTGCCTGTCTGCTCTTGTTTGTGTGGTCATTCGCTGGAGCATGGTCAAAGTACCGGTGGCCACATTCCTGAAGAAAACTGACTCTGTCTTCCAGCAGCTATCAGTGGCCATGAAGCCCACGTCCCCTCCATGCTGGGCTCTGTCCTGAGCGTGTGCGGGTCTTGTGTGTGTTGTCCTACGTGCTGCCGTGACTTCTTCATAGTACACATGTCCTGTTTTGTCTGGAAAAATCTTGCAGCCATCCACCACCACTGTCGCTTCCAGTCTTTCTTCACCTTCTTTTGAAGTGATCCGTGAGCTTTGGGAGGAAGGTATATTATGTTCCATTTGGAGCTGAGTATTCAGCAGTCTCTTTTTCTCTGCACCTTGGTCGGTTGTGGGTCTCTGTGTTAACTGATATCTACTGCAGAAAGAAGCTTCTCTGATGACTGTTGAGAGATGCACTAATCTGTGGATAGAATTAAAAGTTATTATCTGTGTTCAAGACCTTTTGAAAAAATCATATAGAAATATACTACTGTAAAAAATCCCTAAAATACAGACATGCATTCAAACATACATACGTACATACATTCATACATACATACTTACATTTTAAAGAGTTTAAATGGACTTATCCTATAACAGGGTGACAGGGCCTTTACTAGACACCATAGATTAACAAATAAAAAGCCCAGTGCCAGGAATTGGGTTACGGGTTTTGGAGCAAGTGAGGTCCAGTAGACTCCAAGCATTACAGACTATTGTCATTGCTCTTGGTTACCTCTAGAACTTGCTGGTAAGAGTCTATTGCTGAAGACACCACAAACTTGAGTCATAATAAATGGAGAAATCAAGCTAATACTGACCTGGAAGCTTCATCTCTACTGGCTGTCGTTCATAGTGCTGGAAGGCACTATGCATGCTTCTGGAAGAGAAAAGTAGTCGTTAGTCTTACCCAGTGTGAATCAAGCTATAGCAACAACACACTGGTAAGACATGCCCACTGGCGCGCCAGCAGCACAAGTGTCATGGGAAGAATCCAGCTGCTTTGGACCAGATTTAAGGCCTACTTTACAAGATGAAAGCCATACCAGGCACTATTATTTGGGTCAAGAACCTATATCTAGACAGGTCATAGACTCTGGGGAGTAACTTATTACTACTATTCTGTTAAATGGACATTGAACTTTTAAAACATGCAAATTTTTAAACTGTGATACTTTAAATAAACATTGAACTGAATTTTATATTGTGATATTAACACAAGAACTTGGGGACAAACAAGAAAGGAAAGGTTGTAGCTTAAAGTGATCTATTTGTGTGTCAAGTTGACAGAGGGTGGGTGTTCCTCGTTAGCTTCTGCTGTCAACTTGACACAGCCCAGATTTATAAGAGGGAACCTCAATTAATGATCTGCCTCAATCAGATTGGCCCGTGAAGATGTCTGTGGGGACATTTTCTTGATGGCTGATTGATGTGGCAGGACTCAACCCACTGTAGGCAGTACCACATCTGATTAGGTGATCCTGAGTTGTGTAAGAAAGCCGAAGCGAGCCAGGCAGTGAGCAGAGTTGATCCATGGTTTCTACTTCAGCTTCTGCTTGAGTTCTCTCAAGGGTGAACTGTGACTTGAATGTGTGAGTTGGGTAAATCTTTCCTCCCCAAGTTGCTTTTGGTGAGAGTGTTTTGTCAAAGGAACAAAAGGCAGACTAGAACACTCTCCAGTGAGGTTGTAACTCCACGTGAATCCTCAGGGAGCAGTGGCCCACATGAACCTTTACTCCTTCCATGAAGGATATTGATGGACTCTAGTTGTGAAGTTCTTTCTCTGAGACAAAGTCTCACTACAAAGCCCTGGATGGCCTGGAATCCATTATGCAGACCAGGCTAGCTTTGAACTCAGAGCGATCAACCTGCATCTACTTCTCAATTGCATGTGTTAATAGCATGTGCCACCACGCCCAAATGTAAATTTGTTTTAAGAGGAGTTTTAAGTTCACGTCACCTTGAGCAGGACGTCTAGAAAGCAACCCCAGATCCACCGACCTCGGATTCAACCTCTCTCACTCCCAGCATCCACCAGCAACATCCATGTGCCACGAAGGTTGAACGATAGGGAAACTTTGTTATAACCCAGACCCCTTGTTGCATACCACGGTTCTCATTGGCATGAATCTGGGGGATCATGGGAAGTGTGTGATGACAGGCACCTGCCCCACAACATCAGAGAGGATGCTCACTGTCCCCCAATCCTCCAAGCTCTCCCTGCCCCTCCCTCCCTGCTGTTCGACCCGTGCTGACCACGACTTTTCACCTTTTCCGGAAGGCAGGGCTGGAGCCGAAGTAGACAGTGTATTTCTGGTGCCTTTACGTCCTTTGTAGCTGACTGCCCGCTTTCCTATCTCTTATCTCCAAATTCGTTTCTTACTGCACAGAAGGAAGGGAACTTGAAAGAAAGGGTTAGAACCCTCTCTTCTGTTGTAAGAAGGCAGCATGGGGAGGTCACACGGCGAGGAGTCACCGAGGGTCAGGGAGAACTTGGCAACCAGTGAGCCTCACTGCTGTAGAAGAGGCGTCCCCACTCCCTGTAATCTGCATCTGTGCAATGCCATTGTGTATTTACCTGCTGGGCCCTGGAGTGGCCTTCTGCCACTCATCCTGGGACCTTCACATCCTGGCTTCTTTCTGTACCTTCCTCTTTCCTGTCCTTCACAGCATGTCTTGTTCCCTTGCCCTCCCCCACGTCCCTGTCAGTCTATTTAGTGTCCCATTAGGCGTATCTGTGAGCTCTTCTCTGTTTGCCTCTGTTCCCACCCAACAGGCACCGATGAGCTCCCACTATACACATGACACAATCAGACAAAAAGAGGGAGAAAAGTGAGGGCCAGCTCTCAGTCCTCCATCTGTACTGCCCTTTGGTCTCTTCTGGGTCCCCCTAGATTGTTTATCTAAGTCAAGCACGGCCGAGTTCTTTGTGGAGGAGGATGGGATTGTTTTTCTTGAACCCGTGAGCTTGGCTGTTCTTAGATTTTCAGGAATGTGTCTCTTGTTCCTGGCTCCTTGTTGGGGGTCCTGGCTCTAGGACTTGGCATGGGAGACACCTCTGAACAGTTTGGGAGTCATCATGCTGGAGGAGCAGTGTAGGGTCAGCATCCTTGTCCTTCTCTTTTTCCTCTGTCCTTGGGCCTGGGGCGGGGACTTCCACACCCGCTTTGTTAGCTCTTCAGGAAGCTCCACCTGTTTCAGCACACACTGGGTAACTTCTTTTTAGTTCTGCAACTCTTTTCTGTCTCTCTTTCTTTCTTTTAAAATTTTACTTGTTTATTTTACTTTTATGTGAGTGTTTTCCCTGCATGTAAGTGTACCAAATGCACACGGTGTCCATGGAGGCCAGAAGAGGGCGTCAGGTACCCTGGAATTGGAGTCACAGCAGTTGTTAGCTGCCATGTAGAAGCTGGTAACTGAACCGGTCATCTTAACTGTTGAACCATCTCTCCAGCTCAAATTCATTGTTTGTTTCTTTCTTCTCTCTCCCTCCCTCCACTCCTTTCTTTCTCTTTTTTGTTTTTCCTTCCTCTCTTTCATGTGCATGCAGATGTCTTACATGAATTCCTCTGTGAATGTGCATCCAGTGGAGGACAGAGGTCAATGTTCTTTGTCTTTCTCACTCACTCTTTGCTGTTATTTTTGAGACTGTTTCTCTCTGAACCTCGAACTCACTGTTTTTCGCTAGTCTGACAGGCCGTGAGCTCCAGGGATCTGCCTGTCGCTGCCCACCACCTCCAGCCCAGTGCTGGTTTACAGACATGTGCCATGGTGGGAGCTGGGGATCTGAACTCAGGTCCTCATGTTTAGGGGGCAAGCACTTTACCCGCAGGGCCCTTGTCCCATCCCCAGCTCTGGAGTTCGTCAGGGACACGAGGGAAACATCAGTGTCTTGTCCTTTTCAGTTTTCCGAGGGCATCTGTGTGCCTTCTGCCTTCCTTTCCTGGAGAAGCGAAGGGTTAGCGTCCTCCCCTCTTACTCAGCAGGTGGCCGCTAAACCTGGTGTGCTCTATCTTTTTCTTTTGTTCCTTAACATACCCTGCAGGATCTTCTCTGTGCACAGACTGTTTTCGCTCATGATTTTTTTTTTTTTATATCACCTGCTACCAGGCATTGTCGTGCTCTAGTTCACTGAAGTATTCTTCCCTGTAGATGAAGTGTCATTTGTCTCCAGGCAGTGTTACCACAAATCAGCACATACATCAGCATAAAGCAAACCCACTAGGACAATAGCCAAAGGACAAAGGTGTTGGTAGTTCTCTTAGAGTTTCCTGTGGCGGCTTCTTTACCCATGCCCGTTGCTGAGGGGACAGATCCCTTCTACCCTCCATGAGAAGGAGCAGAAAGATATTCAGATATTGAAAAACCCACTGGATAGAGAAGTCCCGTATCGCAGTGGGCTTCCTCTGCCCTGAGCATGGAGGTCTTCTGCGAGGGCAGCAGAGAAATATGAATGGAGGCTGTGGCCACCTTCTGCGTGTGTGGCCCGTGCCCCACCCCACCTCCAAGAAGCAGCATACAGTGGTGGAAATAGGTTTATTGTCTGCCCTTGTGGGGCTTTTAGACAGGACCTGGGGCTGGACTCTTCGTACAGGATTGTAGCTGAAAAGGAGAGGCATCAGGCAGTCCCTGTCTTCACGGATCCAATGCCCGACATAGTTAGAGATTTTGTACCTGGCTGTCTCTTGATATCATGGGGGAAGTTGAAGGGCTGGAGCAGGAAGCCCACGGAGTTCTCAGGGATGGCCACATTCTGTATGTCCTCAGGGTGCGGGAGGAAGGCTGCGGTTACCCAGGCCACCAAATCCTATGGGAGAGACACAGGGTGAGTGGACAGGGCAGTTCTGAGTACTGGCCACCTGGGGGCACTCTGGCATGGAATATTTTTAGATATGTCAACCGACTTCCAGAGATGTAGTCATGACCTCTGAATTTTCCCTCCCCTAGGCAAGTCACAGTTCTGGAACAAGGGAGAAGATGGAGGAGGCTAGCAGGAAGGCCAGAGAGAGGCAGCGGCACTTTGGATAGTACCTTGTCTTCGATGCTGTCATTGTTTCGGATGAAGTCTTCAAAGGTAACAGGGCGAGTCCACTGGTGGTTCTGGTGGAAGAGACTGCTGAACTTCTCAGACTCCTGGTACTTGGTCACGGCCAGTTGGTACCTGCAGAGAGAGAAGTCAGGTAACTCTAAAAGCTGGGACTGCCTCTCAGCCCTTCCATGGGACTATCTTGAGGATGGGGAAGTTGCTACTTCCCTAGAATGAGGGATTTTCTCCTGGGAGTCTACAAGACTGGTAGTCTCCATCTGCTGGGCAGAATTCCCACAAGTGCATCCTCTCCCTCCCCGAGTGCATTCGGAAGCACACCCAGAGACTGACACAAACACAGAGCCTCCTGGACAGAAGCACAGTTTCTATATGAAATAACCAGGGAGAGCTCCTGCCCCCTCCCACCTCCAAGCTTCCCTGAGCAACCTCACCTGGCCCATGGGAAAGCCTTTGACTTCTGCCAGGCTGGGGGAAACACTTGCTTAACTGTGGAGTGGATCTGTAGGCGGTAGCTGCTCCTGGGACCCCACATGTCTTTTTGGGTGCTGCTAAAAAGCAGGTACTTGGGCAGAGTCTGTGTGAAGCCGAAGGCGGCCTGGCGTTCCCTGGAGTACTGGGTCTTGTCGAGTATGGCCTTGACCTGGTGGCTTCTCCGGCTCCATGGGTTGGTTATGTTTTTGAATCTCATCTGCAGTGACTGGAAGCTGTTCTTAGTGCCTGCAGGCATGAACAGAGCAGGAGGGTGAGGACCAAGTGTTGGACAGACGCCTCCTCCCTTTTCCCTTAGGGTCTTCACCTGGTCCAAACTCACAGCCAGCCCGAAGGATGGGGAGATGCTGAGGCTAGACCCTGGGTGAGCAGTGCGGGCTGGAGAAGGGACGTCCAGCAAACCAATAACCAGATGAATTAGGGGACAGCTCATGGGTCAGTCTTGGCAGCTGTGGAGATTTAGGGTGATCCTGGTCTGCTCTCTGGAGAACTGTGGTCCAGTGTCTTTGTGGTGATTTTAACTTGGAGAAGGGCAGCCTTTTGTGGCAATGGGCCTGAGCACCATGGTTGTGCCCTGGGCAGGAGGGTCAAGTAGGGATGATTGGGTGGAAGCCACCTACCTGTTCCTGTGTCCGGGTCCTGTTATAGGTTTGATGTCGAGCACCACAGTCCTGCTGTTCCTCCAGGCCCACATCATTTATGCCAGAAACACACTGAGCATCCCCGGATGGTACCACAGTCCATGTCAAAGTGCTTGTCAGTGGGATTTCTCTGCCCTGTGCACCATTCTTCTCAGCCCCAACAAGAGCAGATGCATACCTCACATTCAGGGTAACCCCGGGGCACTAAACCTTTGCCACTTTTCAGTGGTATGTGCTATTTTTTTATATATGGAGGGAGGCTTGTTGGGCATAATGCAAGGTGGGTCTAGCCAGGCTACCTGCTAGGAGGAATAGAGGAATGGTTCCTGTGGGTGTGGCGTTCTGCTCTGGCTAGTTGTGAGATCAGTGTGGCTAGGCCCACATTGCATTATGCCCAACAGAGGCTGAAAGAATACATCTGATTTTATGCTGGGGATTCTTTGTCCTCTCTTCTTTGGGTGAAGTTATTGAAGTGACTGGGAGGGTCTAGCCTCAAGTCTTACCTGCCACATCCAGGTCAACACGGTAATGCACGAGATGGGAGCGGATGTTTTCAAGTGGGTGGGCTTGCAGGTGAGTGCTGTGGGCCTGGCCCTCGGGGGTGTAGAAGGTTGCACGGACATGGCCGGTGGCATGCATCTTGGCTTCCATCACCCCGTTAGGGTAGAAGATGTAGTCCCAGATGTAATCATAATTATAGACTGTTGATGTTGTCCTCAGCACCAGCTTGTGTCCCTTCAAACTCTCATAGGGATTGAAACCATCTGTGAATTTGGAATTAAAATGGTGCCTAAGGGGCACTCCTGTGGGTGTCTCAAAGATACAGAGTGCTTGGGGATAGTGGGTGGGGCCGTCACTGTCATAGTAGTGGATGGCGTCTACGAAGGTGGCTGTGTGAGGACAGTCGATGCCGGGGACTAACTGGTGAG
The DNA here is from genome assembly GCA_035773235.1 of Eospalax fontanierii. Taxonomy (NCBI): domain Eukaryota; kingdom Metazoa; phylum Chordata; class Mammalia; order Rodentia; family Spalacidae; genus Eospalax; species Eospalax fontanierii. The sequence continues at coordinate 103,233,669 of CM069528.1, read as the reverse complement.
TGACGCTGTCCAAGCCCCAGCCAAGGTTCATGTACTTTGTGTGCCTTCTTGCTGGTCCTTGTCCTCCATACGATGCCATGGCTGCTTGCGCACTGATCTCATATGCAATACGCTCACCTCTGTAGTGCACATTAAAGATCTGTATCCCAGAAGTGGATCTCAGCCTGAAGAGGAAGCTCCAGCCTCTGTAGAACACAGTGTTGTGTTCCAGCCTGTAATGGGGAGCACTGGGCCAGAGCACCTGGGGGCCACCCTTGCTTATAGGCCCGGGGAATTCGCTACTGTGCTTGTAGAGGAAGAGTGGTGGCTGGTTTGTGTTCTTGGGTGGTAAGTTCTCAAAGTCCACGGTGTTCACTTCTCCATCCTTATATTTCTGAGCCAGTTCCTCTGCACTCTCATAGAACTTGCCATTGTACCAGAGCTCTAGCACTCTCCAGTCCTGGACATTTGTGCTCCCATGATCCACAAGGATTTCCAGCCCTGTGGGTTGCAGTAAGTGTTCTTCTTCCAGATGGCGCTGCATGATAAACCAACTACTGCGTTTTCTGGATGCCATTTCATGAGGGCCCACGTTGGTGAAGGTCAGGCACTGGCCACTACAGTCCTGTAGTGTGAATCCAGTGGTATCAAAGAAAAACTCATTCAAGGGCTTGGTGGCCTCCTTCAGGATGTTGTGGAGGAGAGTAGATTCTACCTTGGACATGAGTCTGGATGCCCAGGGCAGCTCCTGCCCTTGCCTATGGTTCAGTTTCCGCATGTACAGAGGCTGCTCGATGGGTCCCACAGCATACTCAGTAACATTGGGATGCTCCTGGGCACCAAAGTAGATGAGGACACGTGCTTCCCGCGGAGGAGGCATGGTTCCTTTATCTAGAAAATTCAATACCTCGTACTTCCTGGGCAGCAGCGTCTCAATGAGGAACACGCAGTTCTTGGCCAAAGTCAGTGTCTTGGACGACTGCAGCTGCAGCTCCCTCCTGCTCATCAGGTAGACGTGCACAGACTCTAGCTCTTGAGCACTCATGTCCGTGAACATTTGGGTCTTGCCATCCAGTGCCCACCTGGAGTACTCTGCCATGGATATCTGTAGCAGCAAGATGCCAGTTACCCAGCCCAGGGCCAAGCTCCTTCTGGCCAGATCCATGGCTCTGAAATACAGCAAAGTGAGGAGAGGACTTAGATATTTTTTCTTTGTAAGCCAGCACCTCAGGTTACCTTGTCTTTTTCCTCCAATTGATATTCTTTCCTTTACCCAGCTGAAGTCAGAGCAGGAGTCTCAGGGGCCTCAGTCAGTGTTCCCGGAGCTGCCCAGGCCTCCGTGCGTGCATCTACGTGCTTCCTACTGCAGCTGTAAATCTCTTATACTCTTGCTTATCTAGATATCTCCCATGTTTTCCTCATTTATTGGTGTTATTTCCGTGGAGGAACATTTATCAGCATGTGTATCATGAGTCACGGTAGCAAAAGCTTGGTCCTCATGAGGCTACAGAATGTTCATGCTCTGCTGGGGCAGAGGCTGTTCTGACACCAAAACTATCTTTTTTTGATGTAACAAATTATTTTTAGGAAGATACATTTTGAGATATATTTTAGATGTTCAAAGTTCAGGCGCTGGGGTTAAGCAGTCCTAGGTTCAAGTCCTGGTCTATTACAGCACGAATGACTACTTATGTGACATCGGTCATGCTGTTTAAATTCTTGGCTTCATTGTCTCATCTGTAAAGCAGAAATGGATTTCCCTAAGCTTATGGGGATAAATAAGATGGCAGTAAATATAAAGTATATGGGACAGTGCGGGCATTCTTCCGTACCTGGAGTGTTGGCTATTCGTCTCTTTAATGTGAACCCCAATGATACAGTTGGATCCTAACACATCAGAGGCTCTGAGCACTATAGACTGACTGGAGTGAGTCTCGACTGTGAAACCAGGACAGGGAGAATCCTGCCCCACCTAGCCTTCTCTGACCTCCTAGTTGAGTATTCTATTCTTGACCATCAAGGTGATTTGAGTGCCCCTGTCAGGTCATCCAAGGTAGTAAGTCAGGGATATGCCTTATTCTTCTTCCTTTTGGGGGAAGGAATGGTCAGAGGCTTTTATTGCTTAACAATGTCCCAAAACCACTAGGACAGAACTGTGTATTTACAGAGTATGGGACTACTTGTGCTGCTGGCAGACCTTGGTGGTTTTCACTGTTTTCTCTCTCATACTTGGGGTTGAGGCTGTCTGTCCCAGCTATGTGCACAGTACTTGGGAGATTGCCCTTGCACATGTGCTGGCTGCTGTTACTGTGACCAGCCTTGGTTTTCCCAGTCACTAACCTGACATAGATCCTGCTGCCCCCAGTGGGAAGTGTCTCTCTTCCATCGCACTACAGAGAAACTGCCTCATGCCTGCCCTTGATGCCAGAAGAGTCTCCTTTTTAAAAATATATTTTATTTATTATTCTATTTTATGTATTTGAGTGTATTGTCTGCATGTATGTAAGTGTACCTGTGTCGCTCAGTGCTAGTAGAGGTCAGAAGAGGGTGTTGAATCCCCTGGAACTGGAGCTATGGGTGGTTGTTAGCCACCCATGTGGGTGGTAGGAACTGAACCTGGGTCTTCTGCAAGAGCAGCCATTGCTCTTAGCCACTGAGCCATCTCTCCATCCCCTAGAAGCCTCTCCTTGACCATGTAGTTCCACGCACTGGGCCCTCAGCATCTCTGTATGCATCCCTTACTCCTGCAGCCGGGGTCAGGTCCAGAGACCTGGCTTACAGCTTGGTCCTGTGAGGACCTCTGCGAGGTCCTTGCTGTCAAAGCTGGTTAGTTACCTCTAGTTCCTTTGACTTGTATCCCTTTGTAGAAATCTGGAAGAAACTCTTTCCCCTTTGAGATGGAGGCCTAGAGAGGGACTTGGGGCCTGTGTTCCTGTGCGTCCTCCACCAGCAGGGAGCAAAGGGGTGGGGACTTCGGTGCATTTCACCTAACACTGTTTGACAATGTGGGAATTAGGCAAAGGAGTACGGAGTTGGTCATCAGAGACGTGAGGGAGGAACTGGGCCCCAGACGAGTTCGTGGACGCTTTCTAGTTTTGTTTGGAGATGAGTTTTCTTGTGTCATATTTCCAGTCATGGGCCACCCAACATATTTACTCACAAGAGGCCCAGCTTTTTTTTTGAGGATTCTTCCTACCAGGGAAGCTGTCTCACTTGATTCTCTATGCCATGTATCTCTATGTATCTTGTGTCTCTCTTCAAAGTAGGCTAAAACCCTATTCTACCAATGAACTTTCTGTCTTGGTCTTTGACCTAACTGCGTTCACGTCCCACTTGTTTTCCCTTGCGGTCTTTGGTATTTTGTCTGCACAAGAAGGAGCATCTCCTGACTGTAGATCAGTGTAAGACATGTGCTGGACCTGCTCCATCCTCTGAAGAGGTGGTGGGCTGCTGGGAGCCTCAGCTCTTCTTTCTCTGTGTCTGTTGGCCCTGGAGGTTGGTTGAGGCTGATCTGAGAATTCCTCTCCACTCCCCGGCTCCCACCTGTGGACTCTCATGCTTGTTTGACTCCATGGAAATGGTCCACCCTGGGAATTTATGTCTGTGGGTCCTGAACTGTACCTCTGGTGTTTGTGGGAAAGCTCAGAGACCCACATTATCTTGTAAATTCAGGACCTGGCCAGTCAGGAACGGGTGAGACAAGAGGCTTTTTGATGAACTCAGAGCCAGCAGGAGGATGTGAGCCCTGCTATCGATTTTCGACTTTTTTTAAAACTAGACTTCATTTCTTTATTTTGTGTGTGCATGTTTCCCTCTTTTTCTCTCCCCCTCCTCTCTCTGTACATGTATGTGTGTGTAGATCAGAGAGCAAGCTTTGGGGGATCACTCTTTAGGGGATGTTTGCCTCTCTCATGTAACCCTGGCCTATCTCAAAATTGCTATACAGTTGAAGATGGCTTTGAACTTCTGATACTCTTGTATCAGAAGATTCACTTTCCTAGTGCTGAGATTACAGAGGTATGCCACCAAACCTGGCTTTACTTTTTTCATTTTGAGATAGGGTCTCTCATTGACCAAGTTGGTCAGGGTGACTCAGGGATCTGCATATCTCTGTCTCTGCAGATCTGGGGTTATACGCGTGCACCACCATGCCCAGTGATTTTTTTCCTGTTGGTTCTGGGGATCAGATTCATGTCTTTGAACTTGAAAGGTCAGCACTTACATAACTGAATGATCTGCCCATCCCTTAGATTTCAGGTTTTTTAAAACAATTCTTTTTATTAGCATATGTTAATTATACTTAATTAATGGGTTTCATTATGACCTTTTCATAGATGTACTTGATTTTTCAATCATCTAATTAAAAGTCATGTACTGGGTATAGATGACTTCTTTTCAAGTTGTTGGTCAGTGGGGTCCCAGAGACTGCCCCCAAACATTACTGGCTTCTGTAATTTAGCCTATTGCTTTTCAGAATTTGATGGTAGGATCTGATTGCTGAAGACAACCATATAATTGAAGAAATCAAACTGGTACTGACCCGAACTTCATCCCTACTGACTGGCTTTCATGATATTGGAAGGTTCTATGCTCGCTAAGTCATCAACAGTCTTACCCAGCTTACTCTGTGAGCTACAGCAATGACTTGTCTGGGAAGATATGCCCATTGGTGCAATAGTGGCGTGAATGTTATGGAGTCACCAGCCATCTTCTGATTGGATTTAAGGCCTGCACCGCTAGATAGAACTCAAACCTGGTATGGTTAACTGGCCAAAACCTATGGCTGCTAGGTTGCAGGCCCTAGAGGGGATCCCAGTACTACTAGCCTGCTAGATGGACGTACTGGCAACCTTAAATTCTTATCTTTATACCCGTAGATGAGTGCGTCTCTCAACTCTCATCAGAGAGACTTTGTTTTTTTGCAGGAGATGGAGATTAGTACAATGACTCACAACTGGTCCATGTGTGGAGAATAGAGACTGTAGAGTGCTCAGCTCTGGGTAGGACACGTATACCATACCCCTCACCCCAGGCCTCAGGGTGGGGGAGCAGAAAGATTGTAAGAGGGAGCAGGTATCTGCAGTGAAACGGTTTTCTGCACATGAAAGCACAGTAGCGCACATGAACTCACAGTGGCTGGGAATGCATGCACAAGACCTGCACAAGATCAAGCCAGATCCAGCCTGGATGGAGAGGGACTCAGGAGGGACCCATGCTGCTGGAGGGGAGGAGTCAGTTTTCTTCAGGGATGTGGGCCCTGGGAAGCTACCCATGCTCCAGCAGCTGGTCTTATGCTCACGCACATATGGGTGGCGCTAAATGGACTCAGTGGTACTAAAAGAATGGGAACACATGAAGTAGTGAGGAGGGTGATGGGAGAAACTGGAGGGAGGGACGGGGAGCAGATTGAACCAAAACACATGATATTTATTCTCTCACAATTTCATATCTATATATAACAGTATTTTGATCATCACCCGTCATCTTCTCTTATCCCTGACCTCCGGCTAAATGGCTTCTTCCAATAAATCTCCCTTCCTTCCCTTCCTTTCTTTACCCCCCCCTTCTCTCTCTCTTCTCTTCCCCTCTGCATTTGATTAGGTTGCTCTCGTGAACATGTTTGGGGGGTTATTTACTTGACAGGTGTATCTTGCCAGTGGCTACATGAGGAACACAACTCCCCTCCTTCACCAACTAACTGCTTATGTCTCCTCAGGGAAGGGTGGGCCTTATAATTCCCCCTCCCACTCATGAAGCAGTGTTGATGGCTTCATAGACTTCAGTTTTTAGAGGAATTTTATCATCATGGCAAATTGAGGAGGACTAGAGTCCTGCCTGGTCTATATCTCCTGCCCTCTACCTGAACCTCCACCACTATCAGCATTTGCACACAGTCCACTGTGACAACTACTGAGCTACAGAGACACCCCGTCACCACCCAGAACCCATAGCTTATGCTGGGGTTCATGCGCAGAGTGCATCCAGTGCATCCTCACAAGCATGTAATGGCTGGCACCCACCACAATATCATGAAGAATTCTCTCCCTGGATCCTCCAGGCTCTCTGTGCTCCTGCCTCCCACAGTATGCTGATCTACTGTGATCTTTCTAGATGGCTTGGTTCCTGCGGTAGGGAGTGTGCTCTTCCTGTCTCCGTGTCCCTCATGGATGCCTACTTTATCATCTCTTATCTCCAAATGTCAGTGTCCTTTGCCAGAAGGAAGGAGATGAGGAAGAGAGGCTCAGAGTCCTCTCTTCTGACGTAAGTGGGCGGCAGGGGGAGGGACACAGTGGTAGGAGAACCATAGAGGCCTAGGGAGAACTTGGCAGTCAGTGACCCTCCCAGATACAGACCAGAGACGTGTCCACTCCCTGGAACCTACCGCCTGGCAACGCCGCCCTCTGCTCCCCGATAGTGCTCTGGAGTGGCTGCCACTCCGTGTCTCCTCTCTCCTGTCCTTCACATCACATCACTCCCCTTGCTTTCCCGCCTTCCCCTCCATTCTTGTCCATGTCCTATTCAACGGGCCTCTGAGTTCTGCTCTGACGGCCTCTACTCTCACTCAGCAAGTACCACTGAGCCCCTATTGCACCAGCCAGTCAGGAAAAGACAGACGAGCAAAGGGAGAGGGAGCTTTCAGTCAAGCTGTCTTTAATGTGTCTGGGGTGACAACAGTCACACACACAGGGATATGCAGTTACATACATATGCACATACACATACGTGCGCACATACACACAGATATACAGTTGCACATGGGTGGCTTCTTTCTATTTTTAGCATTTTGTTTGTTATTTTTATTTTATGTGTGTGGGTATAATGTCTGGATGTAAGTGCACGCATCTGATGTAGTGCCTGCAGAGGTCAGAAAAGGGCTTTGAGTTCCCCTGGAACTAGAGTTGTGGATGGGTCAGAAGCAGGCATTGGATTCCCCTGGAACTGGAGCTGTGGACGGTTGTTATGTCGTCATATGGGTGCTGGGAACCGAACTTGTGTCCTCTGAAAGAGCAGCGAGTGCTCTTAACCACTGAGCCATCTCTCCAGCCCCCAATGCAGCTTCTTTCTTCACCTCTTTGAGTTGGGGCAATTCATCTACAGTCTCCAGGAAAGGGAACAGAAAGTCTCAGATATTGAAAAACTCACACATCTCATTGGGCATTTTTGCCCTGCTCATGGAGGTCTTCTGGCGGGTATACTATAAAAGCATGAGCAGAGCCATGAACTGCATATATGGTATTATGCTTTCAACAGATCTAAATAGCATGTAATTGCAGAAACTGAATGGTTTATTGTTGGCCCTTGTAGGGCTCTGAGGTCATTAGGCAGCAGCTGGGGCTGGACCCTCACACAGGACTATAGGTTCCCCCCACTGTGGTTGAAAGGAGGAGGCATCAGGTAGGCCCTGTCCTCAGGAATCCAGGGCCCAATATAGTTGTGGCTTTTGTAACATGGGCCACACGACCTCACTGTCTCTGGATACCACAGATAGGTCCTCTGGGAAGAAGCTGAAGAGCCTGAACAAGAAGGCACAGATTTCCCAAGTGTGGTCATGTTGGGGACATTTGCAAAGTAGGGAGTATGTGGGAAGCCCCCTGTCACCCAGTCCACCAAGGCCTATGGGAGAGACACAGAATTCAGTGGGCAGAGCTGAGTATTTGCACCCTGAGAACACTATGGCTTGGGGAACTTCTTTTTGAGACAAGACCTCCCTGTCGCCCCCAGCTGGCCTGGAACTCATTATGTAGACCAGACTGGCCTCAATCTCATAGAGATCCACCTGTCTCTGCCTCCCAAGTGTTGGGATTAAAGACGTTCACCTCCATGTCTGGCAGGCTTGGGGCATTTTAGATGTGCCTACAAACTATATGAGATGTCCTCAGCTCCATTTATAAAAGGTGGGTTAACCAACTATGATTCCAAACTGGCCCTCCACCCCACAAGCCACGCTTTTGGGGTCAGAAACAGGTCCAGTTAGAGGCTAGTGACAAGGCCAGAGGTGGACAGGGGAGACTAGGCTTCAGTGTTCTCACCTGTTCTGAAGGAACTGCTCAAGGACCCTGGGTGTGGTTCTGGTTATGGAAGCTGAGGCACTGCTCAGATTCCTGGTACTTGCCCACTACCAAGGGGCACCTGTGGGCAGAGAAGAAACTAGGTGGCTCGGCCACTGGGGTTTCCTATGAGTCCCTCCCAGGGAGCATATTCAGAGAAAAGGAAGGGGAAGTTGCTGTTTCCCCATAGTACACAGTTATCTGTGGGGATCTGGAGTACTGTCCATTACCATCCAAGAGTCCAGTGAGCACCTCTGCTCCTTCTCTTGAGTGCAGAGAGGACAAAGATGTACATACGGACACAGAACCTTGAGGACAGAGCACAGACAGTTATACACGATCCCTTAGGGAAGTCATTGACCCTACTCCCCAACCTCTGTAGGTCTCCTTACCGACCCAGAGAAATAGCCAACTTGTCCTGCCAGCTTGGAGGCGGCACCTTTTAGCCATGGAGTAGATCTGTAGGCAGTAGCTGTGCCCATAAATGTTCTTTTTAAAAATATTTTATTTACTATTTATATTTTATGTGCATGAATGTATTATTGCCTGCAAGCACGTAAAAGTACTTGTGTCATACATACAATGACCTTGGAAGTCAGAAGAAGACATCAAATCTCTTCCTGGAACTGGAGTTAGGCACAGTCACTAGTTACCATGTGGGTGCTGGAAACCGAACCTCGGTCCTCTGCAAGAGTAGCCATTGCTCTTAGCTACTGAGTCGTATCTCCAGCCCCGCCCCCCACTCTTTTGGAACTGCTAAGGAGCAGGTACTTGGGCAGAATCTGACTGAAGTGGAATATGACCTGGCATTCTAGGTCTTCTTGAGTGTAGGCTGGACCAGTTGATGATGCTTTTCAGATTCCTCTTCAGTGTCTGGATGCTGTTCTTGGTTCCCGGAGGCATGCGGGAGAAGCGTGATGATCACGTGTGGGAGCAGAACTCCCTCCTGCTGCCCTGGAGTCTGTCCCAGACGACATCCACAGCTGTTTTCTAGGAGGAAGTGGTACTGGGGCAGACACTGGGATAGCGGCGCGGGAAGGCAGGCTAAGCGAACCCAAACTGGAGGAGCAGGCAGAGAGGATGAGTCTGCTGTGGCAACTGTGGCAGTTTGAGTGCGACCGTAGGCTGTTCTTGGGGAGCTGTGCTTCACCTTGTTCGTTGTGGTTTCAGCATTGGGTGAGGAGCAGCCAGTTTTTCTGCAAGTCTGAGCACTGTTGGGGTGCTCTAGGCCAGAGGACCAAGTGGAGCTAGTGGGAAGACGCCACCAATCTGTTTCTGGTGGCCTTGCTCTGTTGTAGGATTTATGTCAAGTTTGCACCCATGCCACTCTTCTGTGAGGACAACATTTATGTAAGAAGCACGCTGAACATCCCCAGACGGCACTGAGTTATTTCCAAGTGCAAGGCATCCCTTGATTTCCGTCGTGCTTCTCCTTCTCCACTTTATGCACCATTCAGCTGAACTCCAACCAGGGCAGATAGACACCCCACAGTCAGGGAAACCCCTGGGGTCCAATCTCTGTTGCCCCATTTTCAGGGGTGCATAATGTTTCATTTTGCAAGGAAAAAGACTGAATGGATACTCCTGATTGTATGCCAGGGACTTTTAGTCCTGCTTCCTGGGGAGAGAAATTATTAGTGGGGAGCAGCTGAGTGTCTGGAAGGTTTCAGGTCCCACCTGCCGCGTCCAAGTCAGCATGGTAATGCACTTAGGTTAGTTTGGTTTCTGTTGCTGTGATAAAACTATGGCTGAAGGCAAGTTGGGTAGGAAAGGGTTTGTTTCAGCTTACATCTCCAGGTTCTCCACTGAGGGAAGTCAGTGAGGCCGCTCAAGGCAGGAACCTGGAGGCAGGAACTTCACAAAGCAAGGCCTGGAGGAACACTGGCAGAGTGCTGCTTACTGACTTGCTGCCCCTGGCCCTCTCAGCTACTTTTCTTACACACCTCAGACCCACCTGCCCAGGGATGGAAGCTTACCCATTGGGCTCGGCCTCCTCCATCAGTTAGGAGTCAAGATAACGCCCCACAGACATGCCCACGGGTCAGCCTGATAGGAGCAGTTCCTCAACTGGGGTTTCTCTTCCCTGGTGACTGTGGTTTCTGTCACGTTGGCCAACACTCACCATCACAGCTCTAGATGGGTTTGGATGTTGCCAGGTATGTGCAGTTTTGTGATTGTAGTGGAGTCCCTCAGGGGTGTAGAAAGTTGTATGATACAGCTGGCGGTGTGACCTTGGATTCCATCTCCCCATTAGAGTAGAAGATAAAGTCCCAGATACAATAAAATTATAGATTGTTCAGGTTGCCTACAGTAATGGCCTATTTCTCTCTAGTCCTTCAATCTCAATGAGGTGAGAGCTCGTGGCTAGTGGATAGGTTGTTATGGTGGTAGTCCTAGACGGAATCCAGCAAGGTCACTGTGTCAGGACAGTGAATGTCAGGGCAGTGTAACTCATAACTGACACTGCGCAGGCCCCAGCCTATGTTCATGTACCAGCCATGGCCCTGGTGAATGCCATGCCATGGGGAACCATGCTGGTAAAGGTCAGGCATTGGCTGTGACAGTCCTATAGTGAGAAGCTGGTGGTGTCAAGAAAAAAATGATGCAGGAGATGGTCTGTATTCTTCAGAATCTATAGAGTATACTATATTTTTCTATATTTTGCTTTGGAGATGAGTTTTGAAACTCAGGACTTATGGTACCCTGGCTTTGGGGATAGTACTTTGGTGTTGATGAGCTGTGACAGAGTCCCACAGCAAAATCAGTGACATTGGGGTGCTCCTGGGCACCAAAGAGTGTGATGACATGATCTTCTCCCATAGGGCATGTTCATGTTTTCCTTTTGTTTAGAAAATTCAGCATGTTTTTCCTCTTGGGCAGCAGCTTCTCGGTGGGGAACACAGAGTTCTTGGCCAAAGTCACCGTTTTGGATGGCTAAAGCTTCAACTCCATCCTGCTCACCAGGAAGCACGGACCACAGCCCGTAAGCACTCAGGTCCCAGAGCACCAGTTCCTTGCCATTCAGGGTCCACCTGGGGTGCTCTGCACAGCTGTCTATAGCAGGAAGAGGACAGTCACCCAGCCTATGGAGTTCCGAGATGTGGTCTCGCTGGAGACATCCTCAGAAAGGGGGTTTGCAGGAAGCCCACTGTCACCCAGGCCACTAAATCCTGTGGAAGAAACACAGGGTTCAATGGGCAGGGAGTGCTGAGTATTGGCCCCTGAGAACACCCCGGCGTGGGGCATTTTAGATGTGCCTACAAATTTCATGATATGTTCTCAGCCCCATTTAAAGAGGTTGGCCCACCTATCATGGCCTCTGAACTTGCCCTCCACCCCACAAGCCTAGGGCCAGTATTAGGTCCAGGTAGAAGCTAGTGACAAGGCTAGAGGTGGGTTGGGAGACTGGTCTGGTACCTCATCTTCAGTCTTCTCATTCTTTTGAAGAAAGTCCTCAAAGATCACTGGGGGATCCCAGAGGTCGTTCTGGTCATAGATGCTGCTGCTGTACTGCTCAGACTCCTGGTACTTGGTCACTGCCAGGGAGGACCTGCAGGCCAAGAAGAAGCCAGGTGGCTCTGGGCACTGAAGTTGCCTCAGAAACCCCCTAAGCCTCAGGGCCAAAGATGGGGAAGTTTCTGCATTCCCCACAGTGGGCAAATGTCTCCTAGGAATCTGCAAGACTCTATAGCCATTTGAGGACCAGGAGACCTTTGAATACCTCATTTCCCTCCCGGAGTGCACGAGGACTCACACACAGACTCAAAGCCTCAAGAATGGAACCACAGACAGACATTTTCAATCAAGGAGGGGAGCCCCTGACTCTCTTCCCAGATTCTCTGGGATTCCTCACCTGGCCCAGGTGACAGCCAAATCATCCTGTGATCCTTATGGCAGTCAGGGCTTAGATGTGGAGTGGATCAGCAGGTGGTAGCTGCGCCTGTGGCCCCAGGTGTCCTTTTTGGGGTTGCTAAAGAGCAGAAACTGGGACAGAGTCTGTCTGAAAGGGAAGGTGGCCTGGCGCTCATGGGAGCACTGTGTCTGCTCGGGTGCGGGATGGACGTGGTGGTGTCTGTGCTCGCAGGTTGGCAGTGTTTTCCTGCTCCATCTGCAGTGTCTTGAAGCTGTTCTTGGTGCCTGGAAGCATACGGAGAGAAGAAGAGTGAGAAACAAGCTTTGGAACAGACACCTCCTCCCTCTGACCTGGGATCTCAAACATATACCCCACCTGCAACTGGCTACTAGGAGGAAGCGGTCCTGGGGCTAAGCACTAGGCTAGCACTGTGGTTATAGGGACTGTGTAAACCGAATGCCAGAGAAGGTAGAGGCCAGCTCGTGGGTGGGTCTGTCATGGCAACTGTGGCAGTGTCAGAGTCACCCTAGGCTGGTTTCTCTAGAGGTTTGATACAGCCTGTTTGCTGTGGTTTTAACCTTGAAGACATGACAGCAGGTGTTTCTGCAGAACACTGCTGTCGGTGTTTTTGCGTGATACCCAAGAAGAGCGCACAGTTGTAAGTCACCCACCTGACCTTGGTGACCTCGCTCTATTACTGAACTTGATGTCAGGCATCACAGCTCTGCCTTTCCACTGTGGTGCCATCATTTTTCCAGAAACACACTAAGCATCCCCGTGTGGCACTATAGTCCATCTCAACGCGCTGGGCAGCGGCATTCCTCACCTTCTATGGCACTTCCTCCTTTCCTAACCCATCTACCATTGCACTCATCCCTAATAAGGACAGATACACACCTAACATTCCGGTAACCAAAGAGTACCACTCACTGCCACCATTTTCCAAGTGTGCACAACTGTTTCTTTTCTGTGGGAGAATAAATAAGCCTGATTTTATTTCAGGGAATCTTAGCCTTGTCTTTTGTGGACTGAAGTTATTATGGGAAGCAGTTGACTGAGAGGGAGAATCTGATCTCAAGTCCCACCTGCCACATCCAGGTCAATGCGGTAATGCACTTGCGAATGGTCATTTCCATGAAGGTTGGCATGCATGTGAGTTTCACAGCATAGCCCCTCGGGGGCGTAGGGAGTGGTGTGGGCATAGCTGGTGGCATGCATCTTGGCTTCCATCACCCCCCTTAGTGTAGAAGATGTAATCCCAGATGAAACTGAAATTGTAGACCACTGAGTTTGTCTGCAGCGCACCAGCACACGTCCCATTAAATCCGAGCTGCCTGCAGAGCTGCTGTTACAGGTAGCACCAACAGGCACCCCTGCAGGCTTCTCAAAGACTCAAAGTGCCCGTGGATAATGGACGGGGTCATCAGTGCCAGAGCAGTGAGTCACATCTAGGAAGGTCGCTGTGTCTGGACAGTCAATGCCAGGGGCTAACTCATGAGTGAGCTCTTATCTGTGGTCCTGGTCTCTGTGCCTACAAGTGTGTGTTTTCTCTCTAGGGCCACACTGACCTCATAGGTGATATGCTCACCCTCAAAGTGCACATTCAGGATCGGCAGCCCAGAAGAGGCTCTCAGGCAGAAGGAGAAGCTCCACTCTCTGTAGATCACAGTGTTGTCCTCTATGATGTGTCAGGGGTCATTGACTTGTACCACATGGGGGTCAGACTTGCTGATGGGTTTGTTGGAGGGTGATGACTGTTCTGTGCTCTCGGGCAGTGGCTCCTCGAGGACCACTATGTCAACTTCTCCATCTGCATCTCTCTGAGCCAGTTCCTCTGGGCTGGTGCAGAGCTTGTCATTACACCAGGCCTGCACTACTCTCCAGTGATTCATGATGATCTCTAGTGCAGGGGGTTGTAGGGAGTTGCCTTTAGCAATGAGCTGTAAGAGAAACATGGTGTTATGATGCCTAGTCTCCATACCACGGGGGTCCACAACGGTGAATGGCACTGGCCATTACAGTCCTCCAGGGAGAAGCCTGTGATGTCAAGGAAAAACTGATTCAGGGACTTCGTGGCTTTCCTCAGGTGTCATACTCTGCTCCTGACATGGGTCTGGATCCCCGAGATTGATGTTTACCTGGCATGGAGGACAGTTCTCTCACGTAGATGGGCTGAGGCCGTGGCCCCACTGCAACTCAGTGACATTAGGTCTCTCTGGGCACTAAAGAAGATGACGACCAGGCTTCCTGCACAGGACAGTCTGTTCCTTTATCGAGAAAATTGAGGACACCCTTCTTGGGCAGCAGCATCTCAGTAAGGAACACAGCGTTCTTGTCCAAAGCCTGTGTCTTAGAAGGCTACTGACCCAGCTAGGACTCGGCTGGCCCTAGGATTTCATGACTGTCTTGCCTGCTCCTGTTTAGGGTCCTGGATCTGAGATTTGCCTTGATGACAGCTCTGCGTAGTCCAGGATTCATAGTGTTGGAGTGACAGTGTGGGGTTGCCCATCTCTTTGCTTTTCCGTTTCCTCTGTCCACAAGCCATGGCAGGAGACTCCACACTCACCTTATGAGTTCTTCAGGACACTCTCAACAACTTCAACACACCTCAGGTTAGGTCTCCTCAGTGATGAACCTGAACTTCCTATTCCTTTCCTTTCCTTCTGTTCTTTTTTAGTGTGCTGTGAATATGTAGGCATGTTTTCCGGTGTGTATTTGCATGGGTGTGGAAGGCAGAGGTTGACATTGTCTGTATCATTCATTCCTGAGGATCTACAGCCCAGTGGGGTGTAGGATGTGGCTTCCCACATAGCACTGCAACATCAGCCAGTTATGGTGCTGGGGGACTACATGCAATGGGGCCCACGCCAGTGAAAGTCAGGTACCAGCTGTTACAATCCCATAATGAGAAGGAAAAACTGATGCAGGGGCTTGGTGACCTCCTTCAGGGTGTGATAGAAGAGGCCGTACTTTGTTTGGAGATAGATCTGGATGCCCAGGGCCGATGGTGGCCTTGCATGGGAGACAGTTCTTACATGTAAAGGGCTGTGATAGGAACCTTGCAGCAAAGCTGGTGACACGGGGATGCTTCTGGACACCAAAGAAGATGACATGGGCTTTGCACCCAGGTTGCCCTGTTCTGTTCAAAATTCAGCACCTCCTTCTTGTTGGGCAGCATCATAAAGAGGAACAGAATTGATAGCCAAAGTCTAGGATGGCTGCAGTTCCAGGTCCACCCTGCTTATTTTACATTTTGAAATTCGTTACAGATGTTCAAAGCACAAGGTTTGGTGTCAAACTGCCTACATTCTTGACCTGGGAAATCACAGTACTAGGGACTCTCTCTGTGACCTTGGCCATGTTATCTAAACTCTCTGGGCCTTTGTTGTCACAAGCAGGCTTTAGCTCCTTGGTGCTCGTGTCCCCAAACATCTGGGTCTTGTTTCAGGGTCAACCTGGGGTGCTCTGCGACGGCCACCTGTAGCACATGATTGACCACAGCTGTCCAGCCCAAGGCCACACGGTGTTACACAGTCCCTATGGAACCCATCAGAGGAGATCAGAGGTCCTAAAGTCCTCCAAGGTACCTCAGAGTGCCTTGCCTCTAAGTCTTGTCATTGTCCTGCAGTTCCTGCCACCCCAGGTGAGCCGCAGCAGATCCTGGGACCCCCACTCGTGGTCTCGAACACCTTGCGGGTCTCCGTGGCATCTACCTGCTTCCTCCCTCATCTGCAAATCTCTCCTGTTCTTTCTTATCCAGATAAACTCCTTATTTTCCTTTTTCTTCGTGTTATCTCAGTAGGGGAGCATTTATGAGTCACAGCAGCCCGAGACTTGGTCCTCCAGGGCTGCAGAAGGCTCCTTTCCTGTTCGGGCAGAAGCTGTGTGGACGGCAGAACTGCCTTCCTGATGTGACAAGTTATCTTTTCATCTCACATTTTGAAATGTATTATAGATGTTCAAAGCACAAGTTCTGGGTCAACTGTCCGCAGTCAAGTCCTAGGAAATCACAACCCTAAGAACTCCCTGTGTGACCTTGGCCATGTGGTCTAAACTCTCTAGGCCTCCATTGTCATGACTGTGAAATGGACAATGACGGCAGCAACATGCACATCCTTAGATTGTGGAGAGAAACAGTTGACAGTAAAATGAAGAGTGCGGAACATTGCCGGTCAATGTTCTTCTGGGGCACACGGAGTGTGAACACCTCTTTAAAGTGAACGCCGATAATACAATCTGGCCTCAGTGCATCATAGGTTCAGAGCACTGCACACTGGCTGGACTGCCTTTAGGCTGTAAAGTCAGGGTTGACCGGGGAGAGGCCTGTCTTGCCCAGCCGTCTTTGGTCTCCCAGTGGGGTACTCAAGTCAGAGTCTCCATACCATCAAGGCCGCAGGAGCATCTTAGTAAGGCCACCCCAAGTCGTGAGTCAGGGAGAATGCT
The DNA here is from genome assembly GCA_035773235.1 of Eospalax fontanierii. Lineage (NCBI taxonomy): Eukaryota > Metazoa > Chordata > Mammalia > Rodentia > Spalacidae > Eospalax > Eospalax fontanierii. Next base: position 103,217,346 of record CM069528.1, on the reverse strand, counting down.
TTCTCCTTATGCTTGTGGGAGAGGGCACGATCAGAGTCTTAGCTTCCAGTATCCTGCCCCAAAGCCAGTAGTAAAGTACTGTGTACACACTCAGGGCAGAGTTGTGTCAGATACTGGCCAGTCTCCATGGATACCCTCTGTCCTCCTCTGTACACGGGAGTGAGGCTTCCTGCCAGGCCTGGGTGTTCCTGGGAGACCTTGGCTCTCGCACATGCGCTGTCCTGCCACTGTCAGCAACCCTGGTTTCTCCAGACTCTATCCTGACCTTAATGCTGCTTCGCCCCAGACAGACAGAAGTCCCTCTCAAGGATTTTCTCTTCAGAGCAGCTGCCTTGGACCTTTCCTGATCCCCGAGGCTTCTATCTGATAGTGGAGTCCTGTTCAAGATTTTCTTTGAGTCTCTAGCTGCACTCCTTACCCCTGCAGGTGGGGTGGGGTCCAGAGGTCTGGCTTATACTCTGGGCCTGTGAGTGTCTGGAAGGACTCTGAGAAGACCTTGCTGTCATAGTTAAATAACTGCCTTTGGTTTACCAGATGGGAGCCCTCTTGGGAGAATTCTGGAGAAAACTCTCCTGTTCAGACTGAGGCACGGGGAGGGGCTCAGAGGTCCGTGTTGCTGAGTGTCCTCCACTAACAGGGAACACAGAGGGTGGGGATTTGGGTGCAGTCCACCCACACATAGCTTCTGTCATAGGAACTGGGCAGAGGGAGGCATCAGCACTCATTAGGGACATGAGGAAGAGTTGGGACACAGAACCTGGGCTTCTTGGAGGCTTCATTTTCTCTTGGGAAATATGTTTTCCTAGGTCACATATCCTGTTCACGCATGTTGGGAGCACGACCTGTTTGCTCGTAAGAGGTGTGATTTTCCTCTTGGATTCTTCCATTAGTCTAGATCTTCTGCTTAGATTTCCAGGCTGTTGATATCCAGTAGTCTGTTCAGGGGTCTTAGTTATTCCCTTCTCCACAGCACCTCAGAGTGCCTTGTCTCTAAGTCTTATCATTGTCCTGCAGTTCCTGCCATCCCAGGTGAGCCACAGCAGATCCCAGGACCCCCACTTGTGGTCTCGAACACCTTGCGGGTCTCTGTGAGCATCTACCTGCTTCCTCCCTTATCTGCAAATCTCTCCTGTTCTTTCTTATCGAGAGAAACTCCTTATTTTCTCTTTTTTCTTGGCATTATCTCAGTGGGGGAACATTCATGAACATTCATCAGCCAGGGGCTCCATGAGTCACAGCAGCCGAGACTTGTTCCTCCAGGGCTGCAGAAGCCCTCCTGTCCTGCGGGGGCAGAGACTGTGCGGACTACAAAACCGCCTTCCTGATGACAAATTACCTTGGCTAAAACCCTATTCCACCAAGGAACTTTCTATCTTGGTCCTGGACCCAACTTCGTTCACTGCCCACTCACTGTCTCCTGAGCACTTTGGTGTTTAGTCTGCACAGAGACGAGCATCTTTGACTGTACAGTGAAGATATGTGGGGCCTGCTCCATCCCCTGCTGAGCTGGCGGGCTGCTGGGGCCTCAGCTCTTCTTCCTGTGTCTCCTGGTCCTAAAGTCAGTCAAGGCTGGCATCAGAAGTCCTCCCCACTGTCCCAGCCTCCTGTCTGTGGACTCTCAGACTTGTCTGGCTCCATGGATATGGCCCACCCTTCGGACTTCCCACTGTTAGCCTTTTCTTTTCCTTTAGTGTTAGTGGACAATCTAGGTACCGCCATGTCTGTGTATTCTCAGAGCCCAGCCTGACAGGAGTGGGTGAGACAAAGGGCTTCTGGGTAGGCCCAGAGCCCGAAGGACACAAACTCAGCTCCTGCTCAACTTCACTTGGGCCAGAAATTAAAAAAATTAAAACCATACTATATTTCTTAATTTTACATGTGCATTTCTTCACATCTATATGTGTGTTCACGCATGTGCGGACCAAGTCCAATGGTGTGTATCACTCCACAGGGACTTTTCTTTCTGAGTGTCTCATAGTTGCCATGTAGTCAAGGGTGGTGACCTTGATCTCCCCTTGCCTCCACCTCTGTGATGCTGATGTTCCAGGTGTGACCCCTATGGCTGGCTTGGTTTCTTTTCTCTTTTTCTGTGATAGGGTCTTAAAATGATCTGGAACTCTCCAAATAGGCTCAGCTGGCTGGTCAGGGTAGCCCCTGGGATCTGCCTGTCCCCACCTCCTCAGCTCTGGGACTGCAAGTGTGTGCCACCATACCCGGATTTTTTTTCTGTGGGTTATGGATTGATTTCATGTCTTCATGTTTGTAAGGCTGGCACTGAAACCATGGAATCATCTTTCTGTCCCCTAGGTTTCAGGTTTTATTTTCATTTTTAACAATTAAAGTTCCCCCAAGGGGGTGCGTTGTTCCTGGAAGCACTGCAATAGCAGGTCAATGTGTGGAGTGGGTGGAGCAAGCTCCCAGTCCATCTCCTAGTTCCCCAAATCCACTTACTGTATTGTCCTCGGAGAGAGGACATGTCAGATATTAAATTGGTAAGAACAGATACTACACTTGATCTTAGCTAAAGGGTTGCAAGAGTATAGGGTTTCAGTTTTTAAAAAATGTTTTAGGGGGCTGGGGAGATGGCTCAGTGGTTAAGAGCACTGGCTGCTCTTACAGGGGACCTGGGTTTGATCCCCAGGACCCACATGGCTGCTAATCACTGTCCCTAACTCCAGTTCCAGGGGAATCTGATGCCCTCTTCTGACCTCCACGGGCATTGCATGACACAGGTGCACTTACACACATGCAGGCAATACACTCATACACAAAAATAAAATAAATAAAAGTATTTAAAATGAGTACATATAGACTGTACATAGTAACCAGTCCCATGATATTTCTACACACACAACGTTTTGGGTCATATTCACCACGTTAGCCTCTCCAGTCCCCTTTCCCTCCACTGATACCCTTCTCCCTAGCTAGTCCCTTTTAGCTTAGGTATTTTCTTCTTCTTTTTCTGCTGACCCAATATGTTTCCTTATGATTGCTTACTGGAGCGGGGGAGGGTTTGAGTCTATGATCATGGCAGCTAGCCAGTGGCTATAGCACCGAAGAAAATGTTCTTCTTCCCCCATCAATCTTTAGTTGACTATAAATCCCTGGGGAAGAGTGGGCCACGTGAGTCCTCCTTCCACGACAGAGTGCTCACAGACCTAATCTTGTGTAGACCTAGACATCATGCTTTAAATTTTATTTATTAATTAATTTAAAAGGTCTATTTCTTTAAGATGCAGTGTATCTTAAGTGTTATTTAATTTGGTCGCTGGTATTTATGTATTTTTTCTGGTTTCATATAATAGATATAAACCACTTTGATCATATCTTCGCTCTCCCCTTGCTTGTCCTCTCTATGGCCATACCCTTCCTCCCCAGTGATTCCCGTTCTACCTTCATGCCTTAATTAATTAATTAATAATTATCTACTCTTGTAGCTCAGTGCCTATATTAGGGTTGCTTCCATGAACATGGGCTCAGGGTTATTTACTTGAGCAAGGGCTACTTATTAGTGGCTACACCACTGAGGACTGTCAGTCCTCTCCCTTAACAAACATTAACTGCCTGTGGCTCCTCAGGGAGGGAGGGGTCTTACGAGCCTCTGTCTTTTCTATGATGCGATGTTGATGAGACCACTGACTTCGTTTTCAGTCAGTTTAGGCTGATAGCAAAACCCGGCAGGAGGTTGGAGCATTGCTGTGTCCTCTGAGTCCTTATGAGACCCCCTACTATCAGCACCCATCAGCACAGTCTATGTTTGACCCCTGCTGAGCCACAGGGATACCCCCTTTCCACACAGAATCTATGGTGTATACTGGGGTTCAGACTTGCTGTGCATCCAGAGGATCATGCCAAGTATGTAATGACAGGCTCCAAACTTCAACCATGGCCAACCACTGAACTTTCACCATCTTTCCAGAGTGGGACTGGAGTCCTGAGGTAGGCAGCCTGCATTTCCAGGGTCCCATGTCCTTCATGGCTGGCCTCTACCTTTTAAGTTCTTATATCCTTGAATGTCTTTCTACTTGGCTCCAAAGGAGGGATATGTGAAAGAGAGATTCAGAATCCTCTCTTCTGACACGAAGTGGGCACACAATGTCAGTGGAGTCACAGAGTCCAGCCTTGTCCGTGGTCCTGTCAGACACCTGTGAGCCCTGTACTGCCACCCCTCTGCTCCCACTCCGCCGGTCCCATCGCACGTACAGCACAATCAGCTATGGAAACACAGAATAGTGAGGGGCAGATTCCAGTCCTCGAGCAACACTCAGCATGGTAGGTGTTGCAACGGTGACACACACGCACACACACATGCACACACATTAACAGAGGCACACACATGTGTGCACACGCACGTGCACACACGCATACGCATACAACATGCACATGCACACACACTCACACACAGATGCATGGCACACTGTCCATGGTAATTGCTTGCCCTCACGTTTCTAACTTGGTTTCTTGTAAGCTTCCCTGAAATGTTTATCTAAGCAAGTCACAGCCCTCCTTTTTTCATGGCTAGAATCAGTTTTCTTGAACTTTTGGGCTTGACTTCCCCTATCTGTCATGACTATAGGTTCCTGGCTCCTCGTTGGGTATCCTGACTCCGAGGCTTGCCATGGGTGACTCCCAGTTCTGTGTAGTCTGGGAGTCATCATGTTGGAGGGACAGTGTGGGGTTCCCTGTCTGTTTCCCTCTGTAAACAGGCCTGGGGTAGGAAAGTCCACACTCACCTCATTAATTATTCAGGGTGCTCTAAACATGTAACAGTTTCCACACACCTTGGGTAACTTCTCAGCTCTGGGGCTTGTTTATTTTCTCTCTCTCTTTCCCTCTGTCTCTCTCTTTTGCTCTCTCGTTATGTGTGGTATGTGTTTGTGTGTTCATGTTTGTGTGGTTCCCCATGCTCATGTGTGTGCACGTGTGTGTGTGTGGGCAGAGGTTTGCACTGTGTGTCTTTCTCAGTTACCTTTATTTTTGAGACAGTCTCTCATTAAAGCTATCTGCCTGCTCTTCTGCAGTGATCCCTGAGCCTTGGGAAGCAGAAGTTTGAAACAGGTGTCCTGTTCAGGGATATGCTCTCTGTGGCCTCTTGTTCTTTGCGCATTGGTCATTGTGGGTCTTTGTGTTAATCACCATCTGCTGCATACGGATCTGCTGCATCCCAGCAAGAGTTGAGAGATGTATTCATCCGAAGTGTAGTGGTTGCATTGAAGATATTATTTAGGGTTAAACATCTCACATACACTTATTCTCTGCATTCAACTGGTTCTAGAACTCTGCAGTAGTCTCTATCTGCTGCAAAAAGAAGCTTCTATGATGAGGGGTGAAAGGTGCACTTGTCTGTAAATGTGAGGATGCGTATTTAGAATAAAGTAAGAAATTATGTTGGTCTGGGGATGTGGCAAAGGTAGGTTTTCTGCTGGGATCATTGACCTCTGAAACGGCGTGTACTAGTTATATTTAAAGTACCATCCACACATGGATGACCGTAAGGAAACACAGTTTTTCAGACAGCTGGTCAGTTACTCATATGAACTCACAGCAATGGTGACAGCATGCACAAGTCCTATGCAAGCTCAAACCAGACAAAATCCCAGCCTCGACATGGAGAAATAGTTAAGAAATCTCAACCCAGCCTAGGGAACGTTTGTCAGCTGATGGATGTTAGGAGGGAGAGAGACAGTGTCTTACAGGGATGGGATTCTTGATAGGCCCAGTGGATGGACCCGCACTGAAGGACATCATTTGGTGACATAAATCACACTCTAAATCAGACTCTAGAGGCTGTATCATAAATACACACACACAGAGACACAGACATAGACACACACACACACACGTGTGTGTGTGTGTACATTAATTTGGGCAGGGCTGGCTTTGCAGTTAAAGCACTGACTGCTCTTGCAGAGAACCTGGGTTTGGCTCCCAGCACCCTCTATGGAATTCAGTGGCCTCTTTTGACCTCTGTGGACATTGCATGACATAGGTGCACTTATAAGCATGCAGGCAATGCACTCATACACATAAAATATAAAATAATAAATACAATATTTAAAGAATGGTGAGGAGCAGAGGGGGAGGTGCAGGTAGGGGAAGGGGTCTCAATACCATCAAACTATATTGTATGAAAATTGAAAATCTAATAAAAAATAAAATTGAAAAACTCTGGAGTTCGCTGATCTGCCAGATTGTAGCCTCACCCCTCCCCCAACACTGGGGTTGTGGCCGTGACACTGAGCCCAGCATTACATGGGTGCCAGGGACCTGAGTTTGGGAGGCTAGCACCTTACTGACTTAGCCATCATCCCAGCCCTAGCTCTGAGCCCTTCGGGGCTGTGTTTCTAATGGAGACGTCAGGGAAAGCCCATTTCCTTGTCGTTTTCGGGGTTTTGAGGGCTGAATACGCCTTCTGTATTCCATTCCTGGGAAGATGGGGCTACAGCTCCTTCATTCTTACATAACAGCAGGTGATACCTGCTGGCCTCTGCCACTTTCTTCCCTAATTCACACACCTTGCAGGATTTTACCTACAGTTCACAGACGTCCTCATTCACACACTGTTTTCAAGTGCTTTGCAATACAGTGCAGTTGTGCCCTAGTTTATTGAAACAGTCTTCTCTATAGATGGAAAGTTGGTTGTCCCCAGACTTGTGTTGCTGCAGACAGTACTGCCACAGGTCAGCATACACTCATGTTTTTCTGGTGTTGATGGAGAGATCTCGTGGGTGTATTCTAGATGCTAAATCGATAACCAAAGCATGAAGTTCCTGGTCAATTCATTAGCTTTTCCCACAGCAGCTTCCTTCTGCATGCCCGTCACTGTGGCAGCACAGCTCCCTGCAGCCTCCCTGAGAGGAGGTCAAAGACAATCCTGTATTCATTAACCCACTTGATACAGAAAGCCAGTGCCTCGGTGGGCTTCCTTTGCCCTGGACATGGAAGTCTTCGTGGGGTACAGTAGAAAAGCATGACAGGAACACCTGGTCATGTAGCACTATGCCTGCCACAGCTCTAGTAGGCTTTGGCCACTGCCTCTGTGTCTAGCATATACCCACAAGATCTCTCTATCTGCACAGGAAAAATAAGCCTCCTTGGTGGAGTAGAAGCTGAAGGCTTTACTGTCTGTCCTTGTGGGCTCTCAGGCTGCCCCCTAGAAGCCTGGGCTGGACTCCTCACAGGATTATAGATTTCGTTGTAACTGAAATGGGGCTGGGGGAGTGGGCATCAGGCAGCCTCTGTCCTCGGAGATCCAGTGCTGGACATGTAACTGAACACAGTGAGCTTCCTTCCATCTTGGTGAATGCAAAACCTAAATAAACACAGCCAAGACAGGAAGAGTGGGGAAGGGTTTATTCCTGTAGCAGACAAGGGGAGCAAGGGGATGATTTCCACAGTGACATGCTCTCTGGACAAAGGAAGGATGAGGAATTTATCAGGGAGACCTGTACTATAAATAGAGCCACTTTGAGAGGGTGCATTCCTGCACAAGCCTAGCCTGCAGCAGAAAGCTTTAGCTGGAATCTAAGGGAAGGACAATTTGAAAGTACATTAGCACAGACAACCCCCAGGCACCTGCCGGCCTCAGTCACTAACAAATTGCCCTCAGATGTTTCATTCTTCATTCTTGAGGGATCAGGAACAGAGGTCATGATCTTTCTGATGGATGGGGTCGCCACATCGCTGTTTTTCTAGTTACAGGAGTGAAACTCTCTTGACACAAAAACAAGTTGGGTCTTAGGATCACCTTGGATACTCTAACACCATACCTTGAGTGAGATATATACATGATTGTTTTGTTAAAACAATTTAAGGCACATCTAAATTAGGCATAAACCATAAGTTAAAGCAGTAAGCTTAACATTTTTAAAGTACTTCTTTAGAAAACATTTAATTATTATTTTCATTTTATGTATGTGAGTGTTATGCTGCATATGTGTAAGTGCACCCATGTGGTGCAATGCCTGCGGAGGTCAGAAGAGGGTCAGATCCCCTGGAACTGGAGTTGCCTCAGATTGTTATCCACTGTGTGGGTGCTGGGAATCGAATCTGGCTCCTCTGCAAGAGCAGTCAATGCTCTTAACTGCTGAATCATCTTTCCAGTCCTAAAGTATTTCTTTTAAATAAATTTCTAATTTTATTTTATGTGTGTAAGTGTATTACCTGTATGTACTAAGTGTACCCATATCATGCAATACCCATGGAGGTCAGAAGAGGGCGTTGGTTTCCCTAAAACGGGAGTTATGGACAGTTGTTAGCTGTTATGTGGGTGTAAGGAATCAAACCTGGGTCCTCTGCAAGAGCAGCCAGTGCTTCTAACCATTGAGCCATCTCTCCAGCTCCAAGCTTAACGTTTAAGTTTACATATGTCCCAAATGTACAGTGTTCCAGGAATAAAGGCAAAGTATCATTAAGCAGTCAGTCCAGCTAAAGAACAAGGCAGAATGGGCACTTACTGTTATCTCTGATGCTATAATGGCATTGAGTGTGGTTGTAAGCTTTAGGGTAAACCGTAAAGGACCCTTCACAGTGTTGCAATGTGCAGACGCATACATGGCCCTCAGACTAACACTGGGCACTGATCAATACCTTCATTTTTCAGGGGTGTGAGTTGTTTTATGTTGCCAGGAATCTGGCAGAAGGAATTCCTCTGGCTTGCTTCATGGTTCCCATGGGGTGAACTTACTAATGAGAAGCACAATGGGAAGGAGTGGTCTGAGTCTTACCTGCCAGATCCGCACTAACCAGGTGGATGTGGGTGCTGCAAAGCAGGGAGGTGTGCAGACAGGAGCTGCAAAGCAGGGAGGTGTGCAGACAGGAGCTGTAGGTCGGCCCCTCAGGAGTGTAGGAGGGCAGAGGCACAGCTGCAGGCATTCATCTTGATCTCCATCACCCTGGTAGGCTAGAAGATGAAGTTCCTATGTAATCGTAGTTATATACTGGTGAGGTGGCCTAAGACACCAGACATATCCCTTCAGCCCTGAATAAAAATCAAAGCCGCCTCTAAAGCTGGAGTTGCTGTGGCACTTAGGGGCACCTCTGTGGGCATCTCAGAGAGACAGAGGACCGGTGGATAGAGGATGTTGCAGTCATGGATGACATCCAGCAAGGTGGCTTTGCCTGGAAGGTTGGTGCCAGAAGCTAACTCGTAAGTGACACTGTCCAGGCCCCAGCTCATGCCAGTGTAACTTAGTCTGCATGCTGACAGGTGTGTGTCCTCACAGCCTCTTGCACATTGACCTGGTAGATGATACACTCATCCCTGACATGCATATTAGAGATCTGAAGGCCAGAAGAGGTTGACGGCTGGAAGGAGAGGCTCCAGCCTCTGTAGGGCACAGTGCTGCCCTCCAGCTTGTAGTGGGGACCATTGGGCTGAACCATGAGGGTGCCAATCACAGTGGGGTACATGAGGAATTCCCCTGGGTAATGGTCGGGCGCTGTGCTCTGCGGCAGTGTGTCCTCGAGGACTACTGTGTTCACTTCTCCATCTGCAGATTTCTGGGCGGGGTGTTCTGGGCTGTTGCAGAGCTTGTGAGGCTACCAGAGCTGCTCCACCTCCAGGGCTGCTCCACCTCCAGGGCTGCTCCACCTCCAGGGCTGGACATTTGTGCTCCTCTGATCTACGAGGATCTCCAACCCAGTGTGGTGCAGGCTTTCCACAAAGTACTACAAGATAAACCAGCTATGGCGCCCGACCAAGATCAAACCAGTGCTGGACCAACTCCAAGCCACAGAGGCCACATTGAGGAAGGTCAGGCACTATCTGTCCTACAATGGTGTCAAGTCAAAACTAATCTCAGGGTTTGGTGACCTCCTTCAGGTCTGGTAGAAGAGACCATACTTTGCTTTGGACATGAGTCTGGATGCCCAGGACAGATAGTACCCTGGACCAGGAGGCAGTTCTCCCATGTAGATGGAACATGACGGGGCCCCACAGCAAACTTGGTGACATTGCTCTTGGGCACCAAAGAAGATGACATAGGCTTCATGTAAGAAAGTCTCTCTCCTTTATCCAGAAAATTCATCATTTCCTTCTTCTTGGGCAGCAGCATCTTAATGAAGAACATAGAGTTCTGGGCCAAAGTCAGTGTCTTGGATGGCTTCAGCTCCAGTCCTATCCTATTTATCAGGTGCCCAACTTACAGATCATGAGTACCCAGAAACTCAAGCCCTGCCTTTCAACGTCCACAAGGAGTTCTCAGCTACAGCTGCCCATAGTCCCACAATGTCAGCTGCCCAGCACAGTGCTGTTCTTCCAGGCCAGGCCCGTAGCTCTGACAGGCCACAGTGGAGAAGAGAGGACCTAATTTCACTGTCTAAGTTATCGCATCACATCACCTTGTTGCTAAGCCTGGCATTTTCTTGATGGCCAAGCTTTCTCCCCTTCCTCAGCAGAGGACAAAGCTTAGGTCTCAGGGCCTCCACTCACAGTTTCACACTATCCAGGTCCTCGAGTGCGCATCCATAAATCACCCCCTCATCTGCAAATGCCTTATAGTCTCTCTTACCCACAAACATTCCCATGATTTGCCATTTATTGGGGGTTATTTTAGTGGGGGAACATTTCTCAACCAGGGGGTACTGCAAGTCACAGCAGCTCTGGCTTGGTCCTTGAGGGCTGTGACATGCCTATGTCCTGGTGGGGGAGAGGACTGTGCTGACAGCAAAATGACGTTTTGAAGCAACAGATTGCCTTTTAGAGGTTGCATTTTGAAATTTTGAAATATTGTTCAAAAGGCAGACCTTGGGTCAAGCTGCCTGGGTTTTAAGTCCTGGTAAATAACATCCCTACGGGGGTGAGGTTCAGAGTCTTGACTTGAGCTTGGAAATGGGTGGAAAGATTCTGACTCGTCATACTGTTATAGGTCATCAATTGCCTATGGTTACCCTGGTCAGAAACCTTAGGGGAAATTTGGAGGCAGAAGCACCTCTGGGGCATAGAGGTCTATGTTGTTAGGCCTCTTCCACGGGTCCAGGGTGCAGCCAGAAGTGGGCATGGAGGTAGGAATTTGGGTGCATTTCACCTAAAAATGGTTTGCATTGCAGGGCACGAGGCAAGGGGAAGCATCAGCATTCATCAGGGACACGAAGGAGAATCTGGGCCACAGAACCTGAGCAGTGTGCACACTTCATGTTTTATGTTTGGAAAATGTGTTCCCTTGTATCACACATTACATGTACTATTTAAAAGTGTCAGGAACACAGCCTATTTGCTCACATGAAGTCTGATTTTCTTGGATTCTTCCCATCAGAGAAGTTTCTCAATTGTCTCTGTATACAAAATTTATATCCTGTGTCTCTCTTCAGTGTTAGCTAGAACTCCATCCCTCCAAGGAGGTTTCTGTCTTGGTCCTGGACCTAACTTTGCTCACTTCCCATTTATTGTCTTCCTAGTACTTTGTGCTTAGTCTGAGCATCTCGTGTGCAGGACCTGCTTCATCCCCTGATGAGCTGCTGGGCTTCTGGGAGCCCCGGCCCTCCTTTCCTTGTCTTCTGGTCTTGGTGATCACAGTCAAGGCTGGTCTGAGAGATCCTCGCCTCTATTCCAGCCCCCCATCTTTGGCACCATGGAAATGGCCCACCCAGGGGGTGTCCATCAATTGGCTCTATCTTTCCCCTCTGGTAAACCCCGGTATCCCTAGGACTTTGTGCTTTCAGAGCCCAGCCTGACAGGGATGGGTGGGACAAGGGGGTGACTGGGTGAAGCCAGTAGGCATTTTGGTGTCTCCATGTCCTTTGTGGCTGGCTTCCCACTTTAAAGTCTTTCATCCCCAAAGCTTTTCCAGCTTTGTTTGGGAGGAAGGGGGTATGGAAGATGTTCAGAACCCTCTCTGCTGGCACACCAAGGATATGTGGTTGTGGGAGGTCTTTTTGGTATGCAGCAGACGAGCATGAATGGAGCCCATGGCCCCCGATCTGTGTCCCCCTGCCTGTCAATGGCATAGTGGTGGAAGCTGGAGGGTTGTCTACCCTCATGGGGCTCTGGGGCTATTAGACAGGACCTGGGGCTGGACTCTTCACACAGGGCTGTGGCTAAAAGGAGGAGGCATCAGATAGGCCCTGTCTTCAGGGATCCAGAACCTCACATAATGCGGCCTCACATTGTATGTGGCTTTCTCTGTGGGAAGAAGTTATGGGATTGGAGTATGAAGCCAATAGATGTGGCCGTGTTGGAGACATCCTCGGAATGGGGGATGTGCAGTGCAGGCCACCAAATCCGATGGGAAAGACAAAGGTTTCAGAGGGCAGGGAAGTACCGAGTACTGGCAACCTGAGGCCACTCTGGCTTTGGGAATTTTCACATGTGTCTACAAAGATGTCCCCATCCCCATTTAAAAGAGATAAGCTCTCTGTTATGACTTCTGGACTTGACCACTATCTGTCCAGGGTAGAGGCTAGTGACAAGTCCGGAGAAGGACAGGGAGACTAGGCTGGTACCTTGCTTTTAATGTTTTCATTGTTCTGAAGGAAGTCCTTGAACTCTATGGAGGTGATTCCTAATGTTTTTCTGGTTGTAGAGATACCTCACTGCTCCAACTCCACGTACTTGCCAGGGGATACCTGCACTCAGAGAAGCCAGGTGCCTTGGAGCACCGGGGTTGAGTCTGAATCTATCCCAGGGAGCATCCCCAGGTTTAAAGATGGGGGAATTGCGTTCCCCTACAACGAACAATTACATTCTGGTAGTCTATAGTACTGCCCATCGCCAGTTGAGGGCCAGAAGTCCTGTGCATGTCTCCATTGATTCCCCGAGGGCAAGAGAATGCACAGCCAGATGCAAACTCAAACGTAGAACCTAGAGGAGCCACAGACAGACAGACACAGTCACTGAGGGGCGCCCCTGGTCTTCCTCCCCATTCTCCCTGGGTCTCCTCACCTGGCCCAGAGGATAGCCTGGCCCTTCTGCCAACCTATTGGAAGCACAGGCTTGACCTTGGAGTAAATCTTCAGGCCATAGCCACATCTCTGGTTCCAGATGATCTTTTTGAAACTGCTAAAGATAAGATTCTTAGGAAGAGCCTTTCTGAACAGGAAGGCAGCCTGTTGTTCTCTGGAGTACTTGGTCTGCTTGACTGTACATTGGGCTAGGTGGGGTCTATGTCTCCTTTGAGAGTGGGTGATGTTTTTCTGAGAAATCATCTTTATCTGGAAGCTGTTCCTGGTGCCTGGAGTCATGAGGGGAGAAGAAGGGTGAGAATCTAATCTAAGGTTGGAACAGAAAACTCTGCGGCCCTGTGATCGCCATCCTAGACCATATCCACAGCCAGTGACCAGGAAGAAGCAGTGCTGGGGGCAGACACTGGGCTGGCAGTGTGGGCAGGGAGGTTAAGCAAACAAACAAAAAAGACCCAGAAGAGAGGCGGACAGCTCTTGGGTCAGTCATGGCAACTATGGTAGTTTCAGTGGCCGTCGGCTGTTCTCTCGAGTGCTGCGATACAGTCTTTTAAAACTGTGGTTTTAGCTTTTGAGAAGAAGCAGCCCATGTTGCTGCTGGCCTGAGTACTGTCTATGTACTCTGGGTCAGCAAGTATTGCTAAGTGGGTGGAAGCCATCCATCTGGTCCTGGTGGCCTGGTTCTGTAACTGGAGTTGATGTCAAGCATCACATCCCTGTCACTCCTCTGTGGTGACATCATTTATCTAAGAAGCACCCTGAGCATCCCCAGATAACACTAGAGCCCATCTCAAAGTGCTGGAGAGGACATTTGCTCCCTCCATGGCATTTCCTCCTCTCTGACCTTCTGGACCATCCTAGTCACACCCCTGAAGGCAGTTGAACGCTTTGCATTCAGTGTGACCCTTGGGTACCACTCGCTGCCATTACTTTACAGGTGTACCTGTTGTTTCGTTTTTTGAGGCAGAAGTCCCAATGAGACTGTCTACCAGGCCCTTTGTCCTTCATGTCCCTTTGGCATGATGTTAACCGGTGAAAAACAGTTGGTGACTAGGAGGGTGTATTTCTGAGTCTTGCTACATCCAAGTCAACATAGCAATGCATTAGGAGGGAGTGGGTTTGCCAAGTGAATTTGTATGAAGGTGAATGTGGTAGTGCAGCCCTTTGGGTGTGTAAAAGGTGGCATGGATGCAGCTGGTGGCATGCATCTTGGCCTCCGTCACCTGGACAGGGAGAAGATGAAGGCCCGTCTGTAATGGAAATGAACTGTTGATGCTGCCCACAGCACTAGCATGCACGAGTCTCCCCCACGTCAGAGATGAAGCCTCCTTGAAAGCCGGAGTGAAAGTGTCAGCAAAGGGACAACATGTGGGCATCTCAAAGAGGCGGAGTGCTTGGCGGTAGCAGACTAGGCCATCATTGAGGCAGGGGTGGATGCCGTCTAAGATGTGGCTGTGTCTGGACAGTTGATGCCAGGGGCTAACTCATGAATAACACTGCACAGGCCTCAGCTCATGTCCATGTACTTGGCCACAGGTATGTGTTCTTCAAATAATGCCACCCACAACTGTTTACATACTGATGTAGGCGTTACACTTACCCCTGAAGTGTACATTGCACACTAAAGACCTGAAGCCAGAAGAGGACCACAGCTAGAAGCTCTGTCTTTCACAGAGCACGCCGGTATCTTTTGGGTTGTAGTGTGGAAACTAGAACCGGTCTATGTGGAGGCCAGCCATAGTGATGGGCCTGAGGAATTCCCTACGGGTCTTGTAGCAGGAGAGAAGTGATGGTCACTTTTGGGCAGTGGGTCCTCAAGGACCACTATGTCCACTTCCCCGTCCTCCTGTTTCTTATCCAGTCCTGTGGGCTGTCATAGAACTTGCCGTTATTCCAGAACTGCTCCACTTTCCAGTGCTGGACATTTGTGTGTTTATTGCCCACAGGTTTCTCCAGCCCAAGTGGGTTCCAGAAACTGGCATTCTGCATAGCACTACCAAATAAACCAACTACAGCATGGGCCAGACTCTATGCTATGGTGGACCATGTTGGTGAGGGTCAGTCACCTGTCCTCAGAGAACTGCAGCCATGTTTGGTGGCCTCCTTCAGGGAGTGGTAGAAGAGGCCAGACTCAACTTTGGAGATTGGTGTGGATACCCAGGATAGATGATCTTCTGGCCTAGGGGACAGTCCTTGCATGCAGAAGGCTGTGGCAGAGGCTCCATGGCAAACTTGGTGACATTTGGGTGCTCCTAGGCTCCAAAAAGATGATGCCATGGGCTTGCACAAGATATCCTGTTCCTTTATCCGGAAAGTTCAAGACATCTTCTGTAGGCAGCAGCATCTCAATGAGGAACACAGTGTTCCCGGCCGAAGTCATTGTGTTGTCTTGAGATCCAGCTCTGTCCTGTTCATCAGCGATCTGTGCATGACATTTGACTTATGAGTGCTCAGTTCAGAGAACATCAGGTTCTTACCATTCAGAGTCCAGCTGGGGCCCTGTCCATGGCCTCTGGAGCGCTAAGACAGCAGTAGTCCAGCCCAGTATCAAGCTCCTTTGTGCCACCTCCATGGCTCTGGAGCACAGGGATGGAGAGGGGAGGTCTTAGGCAGTTCCCTCTGCAAGTGAGCACCTCAGAGCCCCTTGTACGCTCTGAGATTCTTCCTGTCACCTCTGCTGAAACCAGAGCTGGGGTCTTTCCTTCACTCTCCTCCGTTCCCAGTTCTCAGAGCTGTGCAGACCCCTGTGTGTGTATCTAAGTTTCTCTGCTCTTCAGCAAATCTCTTATATTCTTTCTTATCTAGACACATGCGCATGCTTTCTACCTTTTTAAAGTGCCATCTCGGGGCCTTCCTCCGCACAGGGCCTTCCTCTGTCCCCAGAAGGGCCTCTGCTGCTCGTTCTGGGCTCTAGCTCTGCCTGGTCTCTATGTCTTCCTTTCCCACCCCCAACCCTGTGCCTTGTGGCCTTGCTCTCCCTCCTTTCCTGCCAGCATCCCATCACATGCAGCTCTGAGTGTTGCCCTGGCCATCTGCACTCCTACCTGACAAGTACTACTGAGCCCCCACTATATGCATAGCAAGGTTAGACAGCCTGGAAGAGAAAAGTGAAGGATGGCTTTCGGTCCTCAAGGTAAACTGAGTGTGGTAAGGTCGGGAACACAATCCGCTCCCACACCTTCCACCCCCTCCCCCCACCCCGTGTTTATGAAAGCCACTTGCTGTCTGGGTTCTAACTAGGCTGTCTTGTGACCTCCCTTAAAATATTTATGTAATCCAGTAAGTGCCTTCCTTTCTTGGAGGAAGACAAAATACCTGTGATAGGTTTTGCTGAGCCCGAGGGTGGGCTGTCCCTAGGCTTCCATGGCTGTCTGTCAGGCCCCTGGATCCTTGTTGTGGGTCCTGGCACTGTGCCCAATCTTATGTAGGTGTTGGGATCTGAGCCGAGCCACTGTCCTAGCCACAGGGTTGGCATTCTAGGGGCTGTATTTCTAAGGAGGCGTGAGGAAAAGCTGTTTCCTCTTCCTTTTCCACTTTTTGTGGGAATGGTGTCCTTCCACCTTCAGTGTCTGGACACAGGATCCTTTGTCCTTTTCCGTCCTCACACGAGAGATGGCACGCTGTATATGCTATCCGTCTTTTCCTTTTTCTGCTTAATAGACCTACAGGCTTTTCCTACAACCAGACTGTCCTGAGATTATCCTCAGGGCCAAGGATGGAAAGCTGCTATTTCTCTAATGAAGAATTATTTTTTTGGAGTCTTTAAGACTTTCCATCAACACTTCAGGGTTGGGATCCCCATGAACATCTCCATTTCTTTTCTGAATACTTGATGATATATACCCAGATGCACACACAGACTTCTAGCCTGGAGTCAGAAGCATAGACAGACACACGGAATCAGTAAGGGTAGCCCCTGTCCCTCCTCTCCATGAAGCACGTGGAGTATTGCTGCCCCCTAGGCTTTCGAAGGGAAAATGCGAATGCCCCACACCACAGCAGGAAGGTGCAGTGATGGGAAGGAAGTCCCCATCGAGAATTCTGTAAGTCAAGAGTGTCGGCTCCTCTGTACTTTGGGGAAGTGGGTCCTTAAGGAACACCGTGCCCATTTGCCCTCGTGTTTCTGAGTCAGATCCTCTGGGCTGTTGCGGAGCTTGCTGTTCAGACCAGAGCTGCTTTCCAGTGCTGGACAGTTGTGCTCCCAGATCCGCAAGGATCTCCAGCCCAGTGGGGTGCAGGAAGACTTCCGCATCACATTGCAAGAGAAACCAGGTAGGATGCTGGCTGGACTCCAGGCCAAGGGGGGCCACGTTGGTGAGGATCAGGCGTTGGTAGCCACAGTCCAGCAGTAAGAAACTGGTAGCATCAAGGAAAAGAAAACTAATGCTCGGGCCTCCACCAGTATATTGCAGAAGAAAACCATACTCTATTTTGAAGAGGGGTCTGGGTGCCCAGGACGGATTGTGCCCAGGCCCATGGGGCAGTTTTCACAGGCAGATGGATCATGGTGTGTGCTTTGGGATGCTCCTCGGCATCAAAGAAGATGAAAACATGGGCTTCTCACATAGGGAGTCTTCTTCCTTTACCCACAAAATCCAGCACCTCCTTCTTGGGCGGCAGCTCAATGAGGAACTGGAGTTCAGGTGCAAAGTTAGGGTCTTTGATGGCTGCAGCTCCTTGTTCTACAGCAAGGTGTACATGACCTTCACCTCATAGGCGCTGATTCTAGAACACCTGGGCCTCATCACTCAGGCTCTACCTGGGCTTCTCTGCCATGGCCATTTGTAGTAACTAGACTGCTGCTGCCCATCCTAGTGCCAAGTTCCTTTGCACCAACCCAAGCACTCTGGAGAGCAGCAGAGCAGAGTACTGAAGTATTTTCCTCTCCAAGTTGGCATCTCAGAGTGCCATGTGCCCAGGCCTCAACATTTTCCTACTAACTGAGCTTCCTCCACTGACCCCAGCTGAAGACATAGCTTGGGTTCCTGGGTCCTAACTCACAGGTCCTGATTCCATTGTCCGGTGATCACCCTCACCTATAAACCCTGTATTTTCTCTCCTAATATTTTGAAGATACCATCCCAATATTTTGCCTGTTACTCAAGGTTATCTCAGCAGGGGAACATTCCTCAGCCAGTGAAACATTCTATGAGTCACAGCTGCTCAAGGCTTGGTCCTCAAGGGCTGCAATAGCCTATGTCCTGGTAAGGTAGAGCACTGTACTAACAGCAGAACTACCTTTTTGATGCAACATAATACCTTTCAGGAAACTACATTTTAAAATTTAGTCTATACATTCAAAGTTCAGACTCTGAGGCTGGATGTGGTGATATATGCCTTTAATCCCAGCACAGGGGCAGGAGGATCTCTGTAAGATCAAGGCCTGGCCTACATAGCAAGTTCCAGGCCATTTGGGGCTATAGGGAGACCCTGTCTCTAAAAACAAACAAACAAACAAAGTGAAAACTCTGAACTTAGGCTGCCTGGGTTTGAATTCTGGTAAATGATATCATTACCAGATTAGCAATGCCATCTTGGCCATGCTGCTTAAAGTTTCCATTGTCTCAGCTGTGAACTGGAAATGCCAACCAGTGGTAGCATGATCTCCCAAGTGTTGAGAGAACCAACCCAACAGTAAATATAAAGGGTATTGAACAGAGGGCTGGAGACAGCTCAGAGGTTAGGAGCACTGCTGCTCTTGCAGAGGACTGGGGTTTGATTCCCAGCACCCACCTGATGGTTAACAACTGTCTGTAACTTTAGTTACAGGGGACCTGACACCCTCTTCTGACCTCTGTGGGCATTGCATGACATAGGTGCACTTACATGCATGCAGGCAATACACTCATACACATAAAAGAAAATAAAAATAATATTGTCAAAAAGTGTATTGAGCAATGCTGGCCCACATCAACACAGAGTTTTGGCTACACGTCTCTTTAAAGAGGACCCTAATGATACAGTCTGCACCACAGCGCACTGGAAGTTCTGCTCATTGCAGACTGGCCGGAGTGAGTTTAGACTCTGAAGCAGAGGGAAGGCGAGTCCTGCCCTGCTCAGCCTTCTCTGGCCTCCAATTTGGGATCTCTTGACCTGCAGGCTTTTGCAGCACCATATTGTCCGGTCATCCTAGAACAGTGAGTCACATAGATCCCTCAGCTTTTGAAGGAAGAAATGACCAGGGTGTTCCCCTCCTAAGTGTCCACAAGCCACTAGTAAAGTACTGTGTGTACAGGGCACGGTGGCGTGCAAGGCTGGCACACCTTGGTTACTG
This sequence comes from Eospalax fontanierii, assembly GCA_035773235.1. NCBI lineage: Eukaryota > Metazoa > Chordata > Mammalia > Rodentia > Spalacidae > Eospalax > Eospalax fontanierii. The sequence continues at coordinate 103,198,175 of CM069528.1, read as the reverse complement.
TCATTATTTCCATCCTTGTACCTGGGCATGGGGCTGGCTGCCAGGCCCTGCTGTGTGCAGAGTTCCTAGGAGACCTCAGCGCTGGCAAACATGCTGGCTGCGGTCACTGTCGCCAGCCCTGGTTTCTCTGGGCACTAAGCTGACCTCAGTGCCCCTGGGATGCAGGGGAAGCTCCTCCCCAGTTGCTTTTCTCTAGAGAGGAGTTGCCTTGTGCTTCTCGCTGATCCCAGGATACTCCATTCACAGTGCGTTCCCACTCAAGGGTCCCCAGCCGCACTCCTCCCTCCTGCAAGATGGTGTGAGACCAGAGTCTTGATTTATGGCTTGGGCCTGTGAGGGGGAAGAAGGACCCTGAGATATCCTTGTTGTCATGGGTAATTAATTACCTCTGGTGCCCCTGATGAAAAACCATTTAGAAAAGTCTGGAGAAATTTCTCTCCTGTTTGGATTGAGGCAAGAGAGGGGCTCAGAGGCCCGTGTGCTGTGTCCTCCAACAGGGGCACAGGAGTGGAGATTTGGGTGCATTTCACATGAAAGTGACTTGCATGATAGGAACTGGACAAAAGGAAGGATAGGTAGGTGCTCAACAGAGGCATGAAGAAGAAGTGGCCACAGAACCTGCACCTCAAGGACACCGTGTTCTTGTTTGGAAGTGTCAAATATCCCATTCATCATGTGTTGGGACACAGCCCATGTGCTCACAGAGCCCTGGTTTTCCTTGTGGATTCCTCCCTACAGGGAAGTGTTTGCACTTGGCTGTCTCTGTTCAAAGTTAGCTAGAACCCCATCCCGCCCCATCCCACCAAGGAGCTGTCTTAGGCCTGAACCAAGTTGGCTTCGTTCACTTCCCACCCATCGCCCCCTGAGCACTCTGGTGTTTGGTCTCCTGACTGTACATTAGTGTACAATGCGGGACCTGCTCCATCTCCTGCTGAGTGGTGGGCTTCCGGGAGCCCCGTTTCTTCTTTCCTGGAGTCTGCTGGTCTTGGTGATCACAGTCAAGGCTGGGGTGTGAAATCCACTCCACGGTCCCAGCCTCCCGCCTGTGGACTCTCGTGCTTGTTTGGCTCCATGGAAATGGCGCACCCTGGGGATGACCATCGTTTAGCTCTGTCTTTCTCCCAGTATTGATGGGACACACATGACCTTGTGTTCTGAGTCCAGCCTGACTGGAGTCGGTGAGATGAAAGGCCTTTGGGTGCCTTCAGCCAGCTGGAGGACAGTGACCCTTCCTGGTGCAGGTGGGAGGAATATCTGCTTCCCACGACCTGCCTATGCACAGGGCCCAGCTCTGTCACCTCGGGGGCCCTCTGCCACATGCTTTGGGGTCTTGCCCGTCCTGGCTTCGGTGTCTTCGTATTTCCTTACACCATAGCCTGTCCCCTTGCTTTCGCCACTTTTTGCCAATCTTTTTGGTATCCCATCAGAATACACTTGTGAGCTCTGCTCGGCGAGACAAGGGAGTTCTGGGTGAATCCAGAGACAGCAGGAGGACACGAGTTGAGCACTAGGATTACAAGCACTAACAGTCCTAATTATTTGTCTTTGGGTTATGGGGATTCAGCTCATGTCCTGTGCTGGCAAAAACTTCACTTTAATGAATGAGCTCTCTCTGTAACAACTGGACTTCATTGTTAAAAGACATTTATTAGCATATACTAACGGCTTCATTATGGCATTTCCTTACACGCTCATAATATTTTTCTCATACTTTCCTTGTCTTTTCCTCGTCCCCCTCACTCTTCTCCTTGCTCTTCTTAACTAACCCCCTTCAACTTCCATGCCTTTTTTGTGTGTGACCCAGTGAGCTTCATCAGGGTTATTCGCAGGATCACAGGTGAGGGTTTATTTACAAGAGCAATGACAACTTACCAGTGGCTACTCCACTGTAGAAAATGTCTCTTCTTCTCTACCATTAACTATTTATTAATCCTCAAAGATGGATAGGTTCCTATAACTTCCTCCCCCTACCATGACAAGGTATTGGTGTCCCAATATATAGACTTAGATTCATTTTTAGAGCAGTTTTTAGCATAACTGGACAGGAAATAAAGAACACTGCCCCATGTCCCGTGATTCCTCCCAGAGCCTCTTCCACTATCAGCATCCACCAGAGAGGCCCAGAGTGTGACAGCTGCTAAGCCACAAGGATCCTCAGTTTCCACCCAGAGCCCTGATTAGATGTCAGGGTTCACGCTGCCATGCATCCAGAGGATCATAAAAAGTATGTAATGCCAGGCACCCACCACCACAGTATTCTCCCAGTGACCCCCCCCCCCAATCCTCCGAGGTCTCTCCGCTCTCTGCAACTCAGCCTCTGTGGTTCACTGAACTTTCACTGTCTTTTCCTGATTGCTGGGCTGGAAGCTACATTAGGTGGTGTGCATTTCCGGTGCCTCCCTGTCCTCCCCAAGCAACTTCCTACTTTATAGTTATTTATCCCCCAATGTCTTTTTGCTTTGCCCAGAAAGGAAATGTGGATGAGAGGCTTAGGACTCTCTCTTCTGACATAATGTGCGCATCGGGGGAAGGGCACTGGGAGGCGTAACTGCTTCCTGCAATTTACCTCATGGCAGTGTCCTCCTCTGTCACCCTGGAGTGGCCTTCTGCCCCTTGCTCTGGGCCCTCCTACTTCCTGGCCTCTGACTTTTTTTCTTCTGCCCTATACCACGTCCTCTTACCCTGGTCCCTTCCCCTCCAGCCTCCTTGCTCTCCCATCAAAGGCACTGTGAGCTCTGCTGAGGCCACATCTCTCTTCCTACTCAGCAAGGTCCACTGAGCCCCACAGAATGAAGCACAGGATTAGACAGCTGGAAAAAGCAAGAAAGAACAGTTAGAAGCAGCTTCCGGTTCCCTAGCTATTCACAGAGTGAATGGAGTGGCAAGAGTTTCTGCCCCTGTCTCTCTGTCCCTGTCTCTCTGTCCCTGTCTCTCTGTCCCTGTCTCTCTGTCTCTGTCTCTCTGTCCCTGTCTCTCTATCTCTGTCTCTCTGTCCCTGTCTCTCTGTCTCTGTCTCTCTGTCTCTGTCTCTCTGTTTCTGTCTCTCTGTCCCCGTCTCTCTGTCCCTGTCTCTCTGTTTCTTTCTCTCTGTCCCTGTCTCTCTGTTTCTTTCTCTCTGTCTCTGTCTCTCTCTCCTGGCTCTCTGTTGGGGATCCTGGCTCTGACACTAGCTATTGGTGACAACTCTATATAGTCTGGAAATCATAATGTTGGAGGAACAGGGTGGGGGTCCCCATCTGTTTGCTTTTCTGGTTCCCTTGATAATAGTCACCGGGTAGGAAGTTCCACACCCACCTCAATGCTCATCAGGATGTTCTGAGCCATTCCCACACTCGGTGGGCAACTTTTCCCCCGCTTTCTGGAGCCCTTCTATCTTTTAGTTTGTTTCTTCGTTTCCTTCCTTCTTTCTTTGTGTGTGGTCTATGTTTGGGCAGGTGTTTTGTGTGTGCACAAGGGTTTGGGCGTACCCACACATATCTTTATTCTCGCATGTGAATGGCAGAGGTGGATATTTTGAACTCTTGCATGAATCTTTGTCACCTTTGATTTTATGACAGGAGCTCTCACAGAACTAAGACGTCACAGATTCAGCTACAGTTGCTGACAGGTGAGCTCCAGGCATGGATCTGCTTCCATCTTGACAGTTCTGGGGTTACAGACGTGCCCCTGCGCCCAGTTTTGCATGGGTAGCAGAGATCTGAGCTCAGGACCTCATGCTTGTCGGGCGGGCACTTGACTGACTGAGCCATTGTCCGGAGCTCAGCTCTAGTTCCAGCTCTTTTCAGAGTCTGTTCCTAATGGAAACACCATGTCCAATCTATTTCTTTATCCTTTCTAACTTCCTCAAGGCACCTACATGCCCTCCATCCTCCATTTCTATAAAAATGGATCTAAAGTCCTTTCTCTTTCTTACACAAATGTTACATACTGTGCATGACAGTCAGCATCCCCTTCTGCTGAAGAGACCCTGGATGATCTTCCCTGCAGTCCACAGAACGTCCTGACTTTTCCCTTTGCCCCGTTTGTCCCATCGCCTGGCACCATGCTGCCGGTTGCCCTAGTTTATTCATATCTTCTTCCTATAGACAGGAAGTTGGTGGTCTCTATAGAATTTTGTTGTCATAGACAGTATTACAGCGAATCAGTACATACATGTTTTCCTGTATTTATAAAGAGATCTTGAGTGTGTAACATAGATGTTGAAACGGTGACCAAAGGGTGAAGGTGCTGGTAATTTCATTACATTTCCCCATAACAGCTTCCTTATGCATGCCCATCATTGAGCTGGGATAGTCCCCTAAAAGGGAGCTGAAGGAGTCAAATATTGAAAGATTCATTTGACAAAGAAATCCGGAATTTCGGGTTTGGAGAGATGGCTCAGCAGTTGAGAGCACTGGCTGTTCTCAAAGAAGACTCAGTTTCGATTCCCAGCACCCACATGGCAGCTGACCACCATCAGCAACTCCAGTTCCAGGGGATCTGTCATCCTCTTCTGACCTCCTCAGGCATGACATGATGCACTTACATGCACACAGGCAATACACTCATACACATAAAATAAAAATAATAAGAAAATATTAAAAAGGGAAAGCCAGTACCTCATGGACTTTCTTTGCCCTGGAAATGGATCACTTTGGGTGGTACAGGAGAACAACTTGAAGTGACCCGTCAGCCATCCGGCTGAGTTCGTGGTGCTGTGCTTGCTTCAGCTCCATGGATTTGCACACAAGGGTAGAACCTGAAGGTTTATTGTCTCCCTTTATGGAGCTTTCAGGCTCTCCTCCAAAAGCTGGTGCCAAATACTCCACATACAATGTAGGTCCCATTGGAATTGAAATTGGGAGATCACATGCAGCCCTTGTCCTCAGAAATCCAGCGCTGGTCATGGCTGAGACCTTTAAACATGGGCCGTACCATCGCAGTATCTTTGGAGGCCCTTGATGGGTCCTCTGGGAAGAAGTTGAATGGCTGGAGAAAGAAGCCTACAGGGTTCTCAGGTGTGACCATATTGGAGACATCCTCAGAGCAGGAGAGAGGCAGGAAGCCCACTGTCATCCATACCACCAAGTCCTGTGGAAGAAACACAAGGCTCAGTGGGCATGTCAGTGTTAGTACTGGCCTCCCCAGGACACTCTAGCTTGGGATATTTTTAGATGCTCATAGCCTTCCCCAGATTTCCTCAACTCCATTTTAAAGAGGTGGGTAGATCTATTGTTATCTCTGAGCTTGCCATATGTTAAGGCAAGCCACACTCCTGGGACCAGGGATGGGTCCAGGTGGAGGTGAATGATACGGCCAGAGGTGGACAGGGAGCACTGTGTCGGTACCTCTTCTTTAATGATCTCACTGTTCTGAAGGGATGCTCTTCAAAGACACCTGGAGGATCCCGGGGTCGTTTTGGCTGTAGAGGCTGCTGTGGTACTGCTCGGACTCCCAATACTTGGTCACTACTCGGGGGTATCTTTCAGGATGAGAAGCCAGGGGACTGTAAGAATTGGGGCTGTGTCCCAGGCCATCCCAGGGAACATACTAAGGGCTAAGAAAGAGGAAGTTGACTCCTTCCCCAGAATGAGTGATTATCTGCTGGAGGCCTGAAACCCTACCCATCTCCACTGGGGTGCTAGAAGCCCTATAAGAACCTCCTTATGATCCTCAAGTGCATGGCAGTGCACACTTGGACACACAGAGATGTGGAGTACAGAGGAGAGGAGCACAGAGTGGGTCACATGGTCACTGAGGGGAGTCCCTGACCCTGCTCCCCAGGTTCCCTGATTCACCTGGCCCAAGTAATGGCCTGATGCTCCTGCCAGTCTGGAGGCGGCATCTGCTCAGCCATGGAGTTGATCTGCAGATGGCAGCTGCTCCTGTGGCTCCAGCGTTCCTTTGGGGACTGCTAAAGAGCAGGCACCTGGGTGGAGTCTGTCTGAAGTGGAAGGCTGCCTGATGCTCATGGAAGTACTCTGTGTGTGTGGGGGGGGTTACCAGGTGGTGTCTTAGGCTCTAGGGGTTGGTAATGTTTTCCAGCTGCATTTACAGGGTCAGAAGATGTTTTTGGTACCTGGAGGCATGTGGGGAGAAGGAAGGTGAGAATCAGGTGCTGAAACAAAAACCTGCTTCCTGTGCCCTGGGATCTCTACCCTAATCCAAATCCACAGCTAGCTGCAAGAAGCAGCAGAGCTGGGGGCTGGCACCAGGCTAACAGTGTGGGCAGGGAGGCAAGAAGCAGCAGGGCTGGGGGCTGGCACCAGGCTAGCAGTGTGGGCAGGGAGGCAAGAAGCAGCAGGGCTGGGGGCTGGCACCAGGCTGGCACCGGGCAGGGAGGCTAGACAAACCCAAACCACACGAGTTAGAGGGCAGCTGATGAGTCAGTCATGGCAACTGTGGCAGTTTCAGTGTGACCCTAGCTGGTCTCTGGAGTGTTGTGCAACAGCCTGTTTGCTGGAGTGTGACCTTGGAGAAGGGGCAGGCCAAGAAATCTCTGTGCCCTGTGGTCCATCTGGTCAAGGGATTAGTGGGTGGAAGCCACACTTCTTTTCCGGGCGGCCTTGTTCTGCTGTGGGATTTGGTATGTTCTGTGATGGGATTGGATTTTAGGCGTCCCCCACTCTATTTCTGTGGTGACGTCATTCATCCAGAAAACACCCTGAGCACCTCCAGGCGGCACTCTAGTCTATCTGGAAGTGCTGGGCATTAGCGCTCCTTAATCTCCTCAACACCTTCCCTCCTTCACTCCCTGAACACCAATATGATCATCTTCAAGCAAGGGCAAATGCACCTTCCACAAACAGGGCACCCCAAGGCTCTGTTCACTGCCTCCATTTCAGGGACAAGTATTATTTTATGCTTTGTTTCCTGGAAGCAGATGGAAGGAAGACCTCCCCCTCAATATGTTTCAGGGAGTCTTAGATGACAAACAGAAAAAAAATGACAGAAACCAATACACATCTTTTAATATTAACTTTAAATATCAATGGCCTCAACTCCCGAGTCAAAAGACTCAGGCTAGTTAAATGGGCTAAGAAATAAAATCCATCTTTTTGTTGTCTACAAGAAACTCATCTCACCTTCAATGATAGGCAACATTTTGGGCTGAATGGATGGAAAAATATTCTAAGCAAATGGAACTAAGAAGCAAGCAGAAGTTGGTATTCCAACATCTGACAAAATAGACTTCAAACTAAAATTAGTCAGAAGAGATAAAATCACTGCATTCTGATCAAGGGAACACTTACCCAAGAGACATTATAATCAAGAACATATATGTGCCAAACTTTAGCACACCAAATTTTATAAAAAATAGCACTACTGGACTTCAAAACACAGACTAACCCCCACTTAGTAATAGTAGGTGACTTAAACACCCAACTCTCTCCAATAGACAGGTTATCTGGACAAAGAATAAATAGAGAAACATTTGAATTAAATGATAGCATACATCACATGGACCTGACAGACACCCACAGAAGATTCCATCCTAGCACTGAAGAGTACACATTCCACTCAGCAGCGGTCTCTTGGACTTCAGTTTTTACCTCCATAACATGATGATAAAACCTTATTGGTGAAGATACTACATACTTGAATCAAAGGATATGGAGAAATCAAACTGGGCTTTTACCTGGAAGCTTCATCCCTACTGGCTAGCTTTCATAGTGCTAGAAGGTACTATGCATGCTACTAAGGGCGAAAAGTCATTAGAAGTCTTACCAGTCGTGAACCCTGCGAACTGCATAGCAGTTGGTCTGGCAAGATGTGCCCACTAGTGCAGCAGTGGCGTGCATGTTGTGGGAGTAACCAACCATCTTCTGATTGGATTTAAAACCTGCTTCACAAGACAGAACTCATTCCCACTATCAGTTACTTGACCAAAACTCTGTGGCTGGCTAAGTTATAGATCCTAGGGGGGAACTTAATATTATTATTTGCTAAATGAATGTCCCCTAAGTTCTTATCTTTATTATTTTATTATTTTTATTCTTTTGAGATGGGGCCTCACATGTAGCCTCCAGGCTGGCCTGAAACTTGCTATGTAGACCAGGCTAGCATCAAACTCATGGAAACCCCCCTGGCTCTGCCTCTCAAGTGTTTGGATCAAAGATGAGTGCCGTCATGCCTGGCTCTAAGTTCTTATCTTTATTCCCGTATCCCTCATCACAGAAACTCTCTTCTGAAGTAGATGGCAGTAAATGTAGAGACCCAGCAGTAGTCGGTGTGCAGAGAGGAAGACACCATGCAGTGTCAGCTCTAAATGGGACAGGTATCACACCTGCTTCTTAGGCTCAGGGCATCAAGGAGCAGGGGTTGGAAAGACCGCAAGAGCCAGAGGTAGTGGATATCTGCAGTGAAATAGTATTTGCTGGTCATGACGGTTCAGTTGCACATGTGATGGACTCAAAGCTGTGACCACAAGCACAAGATCAACATGGCTGGGAGGGTTCAGGAAGTCCCACCCTATCTGCTGGGTTATTGGTGATTGATAGCTTCTGGGGTTGGGAGAGTCAGCCTTCTTCAGGGATGTGGTTGCTTGGACATTGTACATGTGCCAGTAGCTGGTCCTACACTCATGCACATAGAGGCAGCACTAAGAGAACTCAGTGGGTTTAGAGAAAAGCACATGAAGTTGGTGGGAAAGGGAAGGAAACACGTCTACACACATGAAATTATCAAACAGAAAATCCCATAAGCACTAGTACAAACATTATTAATTAATGTACAGAATGAACACGATAATGGGTGTCATTGTGATGTTTTCGTACTTAATGGTTTTGATATTATTCACCCACTGTTACTTCATCTTGTCCCCTCTTCAGTCACTGTAATCTCCTTTCTCTTCCAAATGAGCTGCCTTCTATCTTCGTGTTCTGTGTGTATGTTCAATGAGTTGCATTATGGCAGTTTTCAGGAGTGTGCATGATGGTTTGTTTTCATGAACATGGGCAACTTGCCAGAGGCCACACCACTGAAGAAAATATTTCTCCCTTCCCACCAGCTTTGATTATGTGTAAATCCTCAGGGAAGGTTGGGGCCACATGCCTCCTCCTCCTTCATGACAGACTCAATCTTGTATAGATCTAGACAACATTTTTGTAAAAAAATTATTTATTCCTCCACAATTTTATATTTATATATTAAAAAGTCTTCGTTAATATCTCTCATTATCCTTTATTTCCTCCCCCGCCAACCCAAACTCCTTCTTCTTTTTTCCATTAACCCTCTTTGCTTTCTCTCTCTCTTTCTTTCTCTCTTTCTTTCTTTCTTTCTTTCTTTCTTTCTTTCTTTCTTTCTTTCTCTCTCTCCCTCTCTCTCTCTCTCTCTTTCTTTCTTTCTTTCCTTCTTTGTTTTTGTAGCCCATAACATTTAGTTAAGTTGCTTCCTGAGCCTGGGTTGTGGATTACTAATTTGAGCAAGGGCAACTTACCAGTCATACACCACTGGTGGATATAACTCCCCTGACCCCCCAGATCATTAACTATCTAAAGCTACTTGGGGAGCGATGGGCCTTATGAGCCCCTTTCCCATCCATGATATGGTGTTGATGGGGCCATAGACTTGATTTTTAGGTTTTAGGATTATAGCAAAACTTGATCAGGAGGTATAGCGCTCTGCCTCATATCCCTTAAACCCTCATAAGCCTCACCCACCATCATCATCCAGCAGTGTGATGCTTGTGTGACAACTCCTGAGCCACAAGGACACCATGACCACTCAGAGCCCACAGTGAATAGTAGGATTCACACTTGGCATGTATCTAGTGCATGCATGACATGTATGTAATGGCAGGCACCTGCCACAGCAGTATCACAAGTGTTCTTACCACCCCAAATCCCCTGAACCCACAGGTTTATTTCTTCCTGTACTTCCACCTCTGCCAACCATTGTCTCTTCCAGAAGGTTGGACTGGAGTCTTACAGAAGGCTGCACGCGTCTCCGTGGCTTCCACAGCCTATACTTCTGGCCTTCTACTTTTCTTATCCCCAAATATCACTTTGTTTTGCCCAAAAGGAGGGAGATGTAAAGTGGGCGGTGGGGTAGGAACACAATGGCATTAGAGCCACAGAAGCTAGGAAAGAATTTGGAAGCCAGTGACCCTCCTTGCACGTCTGCTTTCCCAGAACCCAGCTCCTTGCAGGGCCTCAGTCTCCCCAGGGTGTCCTGGAGTGGCATTCTGTCACTTGCCCTGGCCTCTTGCTCTTCCAGGCCCATCTTCCTTTCTCCTGTCCCTCACACAGCCTTGTCCTCTTACTCTAGATCTGTGTCCCATCATGTGCACTTGGGAGTTCTGCTCCGACTGCCTCTGCTCTCACTTAAGTCCCGCTGGGCCTGCACTGCACGCACAGCACTATCAGACAGCTAGGAAAGAGAAGAGAGAATGCAGAGTCTCATCTCAAGCACTCGTTGTGGCTGAGAGGCAAGCCTCTCTCTTGTTCTGTGCCCCACCGCCTGCCAGCACGGTGTTCACGGCCCTTGCTTACCCTCTGCTTTGCAGCTCTGCTCTCTTCCGAGCTTTTAAAAAACGTTCATCTACTCCGATAAGTCTCCCTTTCTCTGTAAAGACGAGGAGGTTGGAATCTGGCTCATTAATCCACTGGCCTTGGCTGCCCCTGGATTTTCATTTTGCAGACTAGACTGTAGCATATTAGCAAATGTTTGCTGTGTTTATAGTGGGATCATAGGGGCAACCCTTGATACTGAACAGTGTTCAGAGGGCAAGGGTGTTGGTCATTTTTAAAATACCTGCATTGCAACTTCCTTATACACACCCATCCCAGAAGTGGGAGAATTCTCCTACAGCCTCCCTGTAGGAGAGTTGGGAGTTGAAAGCCTCAGATACTGAGGAATTCATCTGATAGAGGAATCCAGTATCTCAGTGGGCTTCCTTTGCTCTGGCCATGGAGGTCTTTTCTGAGTGCAGTAGAAAAACGTGAATGGAGACCGTGGCCACCCGTCGGTGTGGGTGTCCCGCACGGCGCCCTGCCTCTAAGAAGCAGCCGATGGGGTAGAAACTAAAAGGTTTATTGCCTGTCCTTGTGGGGCTCTGGGGCTATTCCACATAGGTTAGGGTGGGACCCCTCACACAGGAGTGTAGGTGCCATTGTAGCTGAAAGGAGGGGGCTTCAGGCAGTCCTTGTCCTCAGGGATCCAGCGCTGAACATGCTTGAGGCTTTGGTCCTGGGGCCACACGATCACAGTGTCTCTGGATGCCACAGATGGGTCCTCTGGGAAGAAGTTGAAGGGCCGGAGCAAGAATCCCACAGAGTTCCCAGGTGTGGCCGTGTTGGGGACATCTTCAGAGTGGGGGATGTGCAGGAAGCCCACTGTCACCCAGGCCACCAAATCCTATGGGAGAGACACAAGCTTCAGTGGGCAGGGTGATGCTGACTACTGGCTCCCTAAGGGCACTCTTGCTTGGGTCTTTTTTAGATGTGTCTGCAACTTCCGGAGATGTCCTCAGCCCCATAAAAGCGGTGGGAAGATCTACCATGACTGTTGAATTTGCCATATACCTAAAAAAAAAACCCCAAACTCCTGGGAGACTGCGGTGGACAGTGGGGAGAGGGCCAGTACCTCCTCCTCAATGTCCTCATTGTTCTTAAGGAATTCCTCAAAGACCACAGGGGGATCCCAGGGATCGTTCTGGTTGTAGAGGCTGCTGCTGTACAGCTCGGACTCCCGGTACTTGGTCACAGCCAGGGGGTACCTGTAGGTGGAGAAGAAGCCAGGTGGCTCTGGGTACTGTGGTTGTCTGAACCCCTCCAAGGGAACATTCTTAGGGCCCAAGAGGGAGAAGTTGCTGCTTTTTCAGAACAATTATTATCTCCTGGAATTCTACAAGACTTTCCTTCAATATCCAAGGCCCAGGTGTCCCATGAGCACCTCCATTCCCTTCCCAAGTAATTAAGCATAGACCATGGTCACACACAAACATAGCCTGGGAGACAGAAGCACAGACACAGTCACTGAGGAGATTCCCTAGCCCTCCTCCTCGAGCTCCCTAGATCTCCTCACCTGGCCCAGGTGACAGCCTTCTCCTCCTGCCAGCCTGGCGGCAGCACCTGCTCAGCCATGGAGTGGATCTGTAGGCGGTAGCTTCGATGATGTCCCCAGCGGTTCTTTTGAGGGTTACTAAAGAGCAAGTACTTGGGCAGATTCCGTCCAAAGCGGAAGGCAGCCTGCCGTTCCCGGGAGTACTGTGTCTGCTCCAGTGTGGGCTGGACCAGCTGGTGTCTTGGACTCCAGGGGTTGGTGACATTTTCCAGCTTCATCTGCAGGGTCTGGAAGTTGTTCTTGGTGCCTAGAGTCATGAGAGGAGGGGAGTGAGAGTCAAATATCGAAAGAGGAACCTTCCTGGTCCTTAAGGTCTTCATCATAAACCGCAGCTACAGGCAGCCACAAAGAAGAAGATGGAAGCTCCTAGTCTGGTGTTGTTGGCCTGGTTCTGTTGTCAGATTTGATGTCAGGTATTACAGCCATCCCATTACTCTGTGGTGACATCATCTAAGATGGCTCTGCGGTCCATCTCAAAGTGCTAGGCAGTGTAATTTGTTAGCTACCTGGGGACTTACCCCTTCCTCTCTCCATGCACAAGAGTCTACTCAGCTTGAGGCAAGGGCAGAAGCACACCCCACATACTAGGGCACTGCTTTCTGCCTGTACTTTTCTGGGACATGTACTATTTCATGTTGATAGGAAGCAGACAGATGGCATGCCACTTACTTGATTCAGGGAGTCTTAGCCCATTCCCTGTGGAGTGAACTCATTAAAGAGAAGTAACTGAGCGACTTGGGAAGGTCTTGTCCCGAGTCCTACCTGCCACATCCAGGTCCACACGGTAGTGCACTAGGTGTGTGTGTATGTTGCCAAGCAAGTGGGTGTGCAGGCGAGTGCCATGTCGCAGCCCGTCGGGGGTGTAGAAGGTGGCGTGGACATATCCAGTGGCGTGCATCTTGGCCTCCATCACCCCGTTGGGGTAGAAGATGAAGTCCCAGATATAATCATAATTATACACTGTTGAAGTGGTCCTCAGCACCAGTGCACAGCCCTTCATCCCCGCATAGAAGTTGAAGCCACCTTTAAAGTTGGAGTTAAAGTGGCGTCGAAGGGGCACCCCAGTGGGCATCTCAAAGACACAGAGGGCTCTTGGGTAGTGGACAGGGCCATCACTGTCATAGTAATGGATGGCATCCATGAAGGTGGCTGTGTCTGGACAGTCGATGCCAGCTGCCAACTCATGAGTGACACTCCCCATGCCCCAGCCGACGTCAATATATTTAGTCTGCATGCCCGCAGGTGTGTGTCCTCCATACAGGGCCACAGCCTCTTGCACACTGACTTCATATGCTATACGCTCATCCCCGAAGTGCACATCAAAGATCTGTAGCCCAGAAGAGGATCTCAGCCGGAAGGAGAAGCTCCAGCCTCCATAGAGAACAGTGTTGCCCTTCAACTGGTATCGGGGTCCGCTGGGCTGAACCGTGCGGGGCCCAGCTACAGTAATGGGACTGAGAAATTCCCCACGGGGCTTGTAGGAGGAAAAGAGTGGTAGCTGCTGTGTGCTCTCGGGAGGTAGGTCCTCGAGGACCACCGTATGCACTTTTCCATCCTGATATTTCCTAGCCAGTTCCTCTGGACTGTTGTAGAACTTGCCGTTGTACCAGAGCTGCTCCACTCTCCAGTCCTGGACATTTGTGCTCCCATGATCCACAAGGATCTCCAGTCCAGTGGGGTGCAGAAAGTAGCCTTCCACATAGCGCTGTAAGATGAACCAGCTGCGTCGCTGGCCAGACTCCAAGCCACGGGGGGCCACATCTGTGAAAGTCAGGCACTGGTCTTTGCAGTCCTGGAATGAGAAGCCAGTGGTCTTAAGAAAAAACTGATGCAGAGGCTTGGTGGCCTCCTTCAGGGTGTGGTACAGGAGGCCCTGCTCTGCTGCAGACATGGGTCTGGATGCCCAGGACAGCTGGTGCCCTGGCCTGGGGGACAGTTCTCGCATGTATGTAGGCTGTGGCAGGGGCCCCACAGCAAACTCAGTGATATTTGGGTGCTTCTGGGCACCAAAGAAGATGATGGCCCTGGCTTCCCGAACAGGGAATCTTTTTCCTTTATCCAGAAAATTCATCACATCCTTTTTCTTGGGCAATAGCATCTCAATGAGGAACACAGAGTTCTTGGCCAAAGTTGGGGTCTGGGCTGGCTTCAGCTCCAGCTCTGTCCTGCTCATCAGGAAACTGTGCACGGACTTCAGCTCCTGGGCACTTAGGTCTGCAAACACCCTGGCTTTGCCATGTGTGGTCGTTGCAGCAGATTCTGTGTCTGCCATCTGGAGCACCAAAATGACAGATGCCCAGCCCAAGGCCAGGCTCTTCTTCACAAGCCTCATGGTTCTGAAACACAGCAGAGAGAGGACCTAGGTGAGGACCTGTGGAGCGCCTCACAGCCCCTGTTTCGTCAGTCCCAGTGTTTTCCTGGCCATCGAGCTGTCCCATCTCGCCCCAGCTGAGGTCTCTGAGCCCCTACTGGTTCCCCGTGCTGTCTAGGCATCTGTCCGTGTCCATAGCTTTCCTCCCTGTTCTGTTAGCTGTTCTTGTCGTGCGGACCTTCTTACACTGCCATGTTTTGTCCTTTCTGTGGGGTTATTTCAATAGAAGGAAATTTCCTCAGCCAGGGGATGAAAGTCACAGCAGCCCAAGGGTTGGTACTCAGGGGCTACAAAGTGCTTGTGTCCTGGATAACACCGGTTATAGTCATGATAAAACTAACTTAAGAATTGTGCATGCTTGTGTGTGTGTGTACGTGCATGCATATGTAGGCCAGAAATCACCTTCATGTGTCTTTCTCCTTTGCTCTCTGCCCTGTTTTTTGAGGCAAGTTCTCTCAGTTTTACCTGGAGCTTACCGTCTGTGCTAGCAAGTCCATGGTTCCTATCTCTGCCTCCCCGACCCGGAAATCACAATCTGGTGCCACCACTCCTGGCTCATTCACATCTACCTGTCTGTCTGCCTACATATTCATCATCCTTCTAATTTTTATGTTTTTTGAGAATTTCATGCCCGAGTCTTGTATTTGAGTCATTTCCCCCTTCCTGTCCTCAATCCAGTTCCCTCTTCCTCCCTCCCTCTCAATGCTCACTCCTCTTCTTTCATTTATATATGTGGGTCCCGGGATCAAGCTCAGGTTCTCTTGCTTACATGGCAAGTGGGTCATTTCCCTAGCAAAGAAACACCATTTAGGGTGCCATGGTTTAAAATTTGTGTGGACATTCAAAGTACAGGCTCTTGGGTCAAGCTGTACAGGTTTGAGTCCTGGTAACTGACAACGCTAAGGACCGCCTTATAGGCCCTCAGCCACACTGCTCAAATCTCCATCGGCTCACCTATGGTAATGAAATGATAGGGCAGCATGCTCGGCCCTAGGATGGTTCAGAAAAGCAAACCAGATGTTAAGTACAAAGTGTTTAGGACAATGCTGGCCTTCAAGCGACAAGTGGAATGCTGGCTACGCGAACAGATAGTCTGGACCCGGGCACATCAGAGGTGCTGAACACTGCAGACTGGCTGGACTGAGTTTAGGCTTGGGGGTGGCGGGGATGGGGACAACATTGTCCACTTTCTCTGACCTCTCGTTGGGATACTGATTGGATTTTTTTTTTAAACCATCCAAGGCTACAGAAGTGCCTTAGTCAGGTAATAAGTCGGAGGGATGCCCCTTCCTTTTCTGGGGAGGCCATGGTCAGGATTGTTGCCTCCTAAATGGAGGTGGTCCCCAGTCTACCAGTAAAATGCTGTGTATGCATATGGTCTCTGGGATGATAGGAGTCTGGGGTATCCACCTCTCCTTCTATCCTTGTATCTGGGTGGGGACTGTCTGCTCATCCCAGCTGTGTGCAGAGTTACTGGATATTGGCTCATGCACACTCACAGGCTGCTGTCATTCTCACTGGCCCTGATTTCTCTGTATTCTAACCTGAACTTGATGCTGCAGAGCCACAGTGGGAAGCGCTTCCTGGAGACACTTCTCTACAGATGAGCTGCCCTGCGCCTGCTGCTATTACCGGAAGTCTCAGACTGAACCTGGGGTCCTGTTCAAGCATCCGCTGGTCCTCTAATCAGAACTCTCACTCCTAGACTTTAACTTTTAGAGAGTTTTGCTTCATAGCAACTTTGAGCAGGAGGAATAAAGCTCTGTCACGTTTCCCCACTCCCTGCAGCCTTCTTCACTATCAGCTTTCACCACCATGGTCCATGTGTGAAAACTGTTGAGGCACAAGGGCACCTCATTGCCACCCAGAGCCTATCGTGTGTGCCAGGGTTCACACTTGCTGTGCATCCAGAGAATCTTGACAAGTCTGTAATGACAGGTGTCCCTCAACAGTATCAGGGAGTATTCCCACGGTCCCCCAAATCCTCTGATCTCTTCCGGCTCCTCCTTCCTTGCACTTCAACCCCCAGCAGCCACTGGACTGTCACTGCCTTTCCAGAAGGCGGGGCTGGAAGACTACAGCAGGCAGCATGCATTTCCAGTGCATCCATGTCCTTCGTGACTAGTGTCCTTCTTTACCATCTCCTGTCTCCAGATATCTTTCTGCTTTGGCCAGTAGGAAGGAGATGCGGAGGAGACACTTAGAATCATCGGATCTGAAGTCACGGCCGCAGCACAGGGAGGGGCACACTGGCAGCAGAGCCGTCGACAGCAGGGGAGAACGTGGCAGCCAGTGACGCTTCCCACTGCACATAGGAGGAATGCCAGCTCCCTGCAAGCTAGCTCCTCGCAGAGCCCTCTTCTCTTACCCCAGAGCTCCCTGAAGTAGCCTTCTGCCACGCACTGGGGCTCTTTCACTTCCTGGCCCTCTTCTCCCCATGTCTTCTGTTCTGCTGCCTGTCACACCTTGCCTCATTCCCTTAATCTCACCCGTTTCTCGCAAGCCCATTCGGTGTCCCATCAGAACGCACCTGTATGCTCTGCTCTGGCGCTCCTCAGCTCCTAGTGTTCATTCCTGGCCACTGACTCCTGAAACCTTCTTGGAAATATGGACCCCGCCCCACAGGGAGGGACAGGGTGAGGCATGGGTCAGCCTAGCTGAGTACCTGTAGTTGAAGGGGGCTCCTCCTTGGAGGGATGCTGGGGTGTTGCTGGCTGCAGCACAAGTGTCTTTGGGTTGTTTCTCTCCTTCCACAGCACCACCTTCCAGGAACTGTCCTTGACTTTCTCTGTTACGATCAGGGTAATGTCTTATCTGTTAGCGGCACAGGTAGATTAGAGAGGAAGATACGAGGAAATTTACTAGTCGCTTTTTATCAGGAAGTGGACCTGGACCAAAGCAGGCCTGCTAAAGACAGACACCCACAGCAAAACAGAACACGGGATTCGCATATAGAACTCGAAATTAGAGAAGCCACTAGGAAGAAAGAAGCTGCTGAGTTGAGCACCTCGAAGAAATATTTCTCACAGTCCTGGGACCCTGGCAGTATTCAGGAAGGATAGAGGATATGACCCTGGGATTGCATCCTATTTTGTGTTTATATCGGTGATGTTTATGAGTGTGTTTATAGGGTGATAATTCTCCTTTCTATTGCTTGCCTGGCAAATTATTTCAGTATCTATTGGCAACTAGTTAAAGGAAGGAGAAAACAGTCACCTCGGTGTTTTAGCACTTTATGAATGTCCTCAAGGAAAGGAATTAGCTTTAATTGTCAAAATGATGATGGTTACAATGAAAATGAAAGCTTCCATTTTTAGACCTGGGGTTTCTCAGTTGTGGGTCCATCGGCTCCAAGGAGAGCTGAGGGAGTTTGGATCAGAAAGCAATTCAGGAACAGATTGACTTTGGAAAGCCTAGCCCGTTTTTCTCCCACAAAGGGAAAATATTAGTGGCGTGAGAAGACATTTGTACGAATTAAACGTGAATGAATCACATGCAGAGGAATGAGGTTAGGTCCCTACCTCAAAGCTCACACAAGTGTGAATGTGAAATAGACCAAGACCTAAATGCTCTGGGTGTTATGGCATATACCTTTAATCCCAGCACTCAGGAGGTAGAGGCAGGTGGATTCTTCTGTGTTCAAGGCCACCCTGGTCTACATTGTAATTCCAGGTCAGCCAGGGCCCCATATAAAAAGAAGCCTAAATGTAGAAGCTAAAATCATAAAACTCTTCTAAGAAAATAGAGGAGTGACTGTTCTTAATCTTTGGTTTGATAAGGGATTCTTAGAATGACTTGAAAGTACAAAACAGCAAAGAAACAAAGCAAGGAAGTTGTCCACCGGCCACATCAGCACCGATGTGCTTTAAAGGATACCAAGAAGAGAGATACAGGAGAAAACACCCACAAATCATACACCTCAGGAGAGGGCTGTGTTTAGACAATACAAAAGACTTATAACTCAGTAACAACAGCACAAATAACTCGACTTAAAATGGACAAATGGTGCTGGAGAAATGGCTCAGCAGTTAAGAGCAAGTATTGCTTTTGAGGACACGAGTTTGGCGCTCAGTTTCCATGTCAGAAAACTTATAACTGCCTATAACTCCAGTTCCAGGGGAGCAGAAGCTTCTAGCCTTCTTAGGCACCTGCACTCACATACACATACTGTCCCCCTTACATATATTCAAAGATAAGATAAGAATAAACCTTTATTTTGAAATGGGCAAATATCTTAATAGACATTCATCTGAGGAAAAGACGTGGATAGTCAGTGAGCACCAGACATGGTGGCTTTAGTCATCAGGTGTGTGTGCAACAATATAAAGACAACTTACAAAATCTCTATGACTTTGAAATATTCAGTTAATTGTCAGCTGTAATTTTCCTTCTTGGCCACAGAGCATTAAAGACGATTCCTCTTACCCAGTTGCACCTGTATACACATTAATTTTTAACATCCTCTCTTTCCTAGGCTCTGTTAACCATTATTTTAGTCGCTATGTTTGAGATAAGGTCTCATTATGTACCTCAGGCTGGCCTTGAACTCACAGAGCTTTCTGCCTCTACCTTTTGAGTGCTGGGATTAGGGTGTACCTTACCGTACCTGGCTCTGTTCTCTACTATTATGAGATCAACTTTTTGACTTCCACATATAAATGAGAACACATAGAATTTGTATTTCTGTACTTGACTTATTTCACATAAGATAATACCCTTCAGGTCCAATAACGGAATGTTTTCCTGTATGGTACATGACTTTTCCCGGGGAGACGAGAACAAACATTTATTCACCCCCAGATAGGGCACCAGTGACAGACCGAAGAAATCATCATACTTAAATCTAGTTTGGTCAGTCAGTGAGTTTATTGGGATTACTTAAGGGAACATGAGTCACTCAAATGTGGTGGCATCACTAAAGCCTACTTCAAGATCATTCACAAAAGCTACTTCCCTGGCCCTCTGCCCAATTAGTAAGATGCTCTAGCAGACAGAGTGCCTTCCTCCCCAGCAACTGTCTAGTGCTTTATAACCTTGGGGAAGTCTTGCAAGTCTTGTAACGTTCTGAGTTTCCTGAGCCTTGAAGCTTTGTTTGGCGTCCTTCCTCTTCCAGTAGGGAACATTTCGATTTGGAAGGTATACACACAGCACTCAACCCCTTCCTGTAGATCTTACATCTCCCCGACCCCTTCTGAGATGGTCCCTGAGCCTTGGGGGTGATACAAAAGTTTTGTTGTTTTCTTCCATTTAAGGATGATCATGAGGTGGCTACTCCACAGCAGGAGTCACTTGTTACTAGCTTGACCGATTATGAATCTCTGCAGTAACCACCATCCACTAAAAGCAGAAGTTTGTCTTCATGACCAAGGCTGACAGCACCAATAATCTGTGGACATGAACACAAATGTTTAGAAGGCAGTTTAAGAGGCATGCCGTGTCTGTTTAGTAAAGCAGTGCCAGAGGCTACCTCTCCAGCTGTAGGTCTTTGTCCTGGCCTATGGTACAAGATGTGGGTTATCGCCTATGCACCGTGCCTAAGATAGAACAGGAAGGCACTTGTTTGCACCCACAATGGTTGTGTGCTACTGTCCTGGCAGTCACATCTTTCCTGGCATGTTGGTCATATAATATGCAGGGTCCACAGCTGAGCAAGACTTTAGGGAATAATTCTCTCCCCAGTAGTCTACATAGTACCTTCTGGCATTATAAAAGCCAGCTAGAGGAGAAAGAGCGTCCAGCTCAGTCGTGGATTTCTCTGTGTCCTGCAGCAAGAGCATGCAGTATCATCAGCCACAGGTGTTTCCCTTCCAGTTCTCGCCTGCAACCTGCAGCAGTGGCAGTAGCCCTTATAGGTGGAGCCTCAGGGCTTCCCTAGCAAAATTCATCGCGCAGTAGACTACCACGGGCGCTGGTGTCTTCATTCAACGTCCGTGTGGCTTCTGGGAACGCCTGTTCGCGCACATACAAAAGCCCCTGTTTAAACTCCTTCATTGCTAATGTCTTTCCGGATGCTTTCCCAATATGTAAGACACTCAGGGGACGGTATTATACAATGAACCTTTCTACAGGTCTGAAGGCCAACTGCTGTCTTCTCCAAAGAAATGCCAAGTGTTCTCAGATGGCTAAGGGAATACTAAAAGAGAAATGCTAACAAATCCACTACAACACAAAGCGATCTTGTCACCCCCACCAGTCATTTAGTCAAAAGAACAGTATTGGGTACCACCGCATGGATGGGAGACGCCGCGCCGTTTACCCTTCTAGCCCACAGTGATTTTTCATGAACCCCCTGGCTCCCTCATCCTGGGGTGCTACAGCTTCCCTGTCTTCTACTGGCATTGACTCTCATTCTGACAGGCTTTGGGCTGGCGCTGTGGCTGTTGCCTTCCCACTGGTTACAGCCGACTGCTGCAAGGGCCCTGGGCAGAGGCAACAATCTCCACCCCCAGAATGCTTTCTTGAAGAGGGAAACATACACAGAATGCTCTGGTGCGTGGGAATAACTGTTGCCCTTAAGACAAGTTTAGTCTTACACAGCATGCTCTGGGGGATGGGAACCAGTGTGTGACCCTAGGACAGTCCTTTCCATGCATACCACTTTGCCATGCACCCCTTTGGTGAACTGTTGCTTATTAAAGCCCTACAATGGCTTACAAGCACTGAGTTTGGCTTCTGGTCAATATTTCTTGAGGAACTCTGGCTCCATTATGTTGCCACATCTGCTTGGGAATGATACAGATAGATCTCTCACCCTCTTTTGATCGCTTTAGCCTGTTCTGAGCTGATTTACCTGTTGGTTGACTATTCCGATCTGCCAGAGTCTCTCCTACCTCATAAAGATCAAGGCCCACCACAAGGCACAGAAAATCCTCTGAAACACTGTAATAGTCTCTGCTTAATCAAGCCCTTCCTTGTTTTTTTTTTTTTTTCTGTGAATATAATCCTATCTGGCCTTATGAACTGGGCTTCAAACACTACTTCTTGCACACCCAACTCCCTTGAATATGCTTCTAATTTCTCCATTGCCTTCTTGCTCTGATATTCATGGGGACCTCAGCCAGTGATAAAAGTGTCCCTAAAGGCTCTTGGGAGCTAGTACATCAGGGACTCATTTGCCTTTTATATAGTCTCTGTCTCAAGGAGGAATGGATAGGCAAGATAGTAAGAGCCAGGGCTGCTTCATGAACATGGGGAAGAAAAGGCTTTCAGGCCACCTGAAGCTTGCACATGTGAACTTGTGGCAATGAACTATGCCAACTCAATCAGACAAGGTCCCAGAGTGGAGCGAGAGAAATGACTGGGAACTATTGGAGACTGATTAGCACTGGGTGAGGGACAGTATGCCTTGTTTATGCTCTCTGGATAGGCTGACTAGTCTCCAGCGGATGAATTTGCACTGGGAGATGTATGGGTACAAATGGTTGACTGGATAGGATTTAACAGCTACAGCAGAATGCATGAGGTCCAGCGGGGGTTGGAGAGTTATGGATGGAGGAGGAGGTCAAAAATCGATTAAGAACTGTTGTATGAAATGTACAAAAAAAAAAAAAACAACAAAAAAACAGTAATGCCCAATTTCTCAGGCTTGAACCCATCTGCGTCCGTATCCTACTGCCTCATGATCCAGGTTGTGGAGGTTCTTAAACTTCTCATTCAAAAGGATGCCCCAGTTCAAGCAGTTTGGATCCAGGTATAATTATCATACTTCCTGTGGGCAGTATTAAGGCCCCCATCTGCTGTGGAATCATGGATCTCCTCTTCTAGTGCGGTAGGTTGGACTCGAGGTCCGCCCCCAGGAGCTGCTTTCATCACTTTCACCTTTCTGTCTCTCTCACTGTCTTTTACCCTCGGGGATTCTAAGTTTCGGGATTTCAGGAAGGGCTGTCTTTTGCTTGGGTCTATTTGTGCTTTCTTTTCCTTGCCTCCTGCTGTAAGAAATGGCAAGTCAACGCCACTGTCTCATCCCATCCCCACTTTTCCTGCAGAATCAGAGGTTAATGTGGAGGAGAACTTCCATGTCTTTTTCTTGTTGTAATTTCTCCCTTGCAGAGGCAAGTTCTTTCTCAGCAGACATTGAAGCCTCAGTTACATGTCTTAAAACTCATAACAAAGACCATGCGACAGCTGCCACAGACTGTGTACCGTCCTGTCCCAAATGTGCCACTTTCAGGGACTGTATTCTCGAGTCTACAAGCTGATTTGGGAGGTGTCCTGTCCTTCCATAGTAGATCTCATTCATCAAAGAGACACATTATGCTATCCACATAAAGGAATTCATCCACCCTGGGATCTCTCCAAAAGTGCTCCTCTCTCAGACAGCTTATCCTTGGTTGTGCGTCCTATCACTATGACAAGGAGACACAATCACACAGGAAAAGGTGGCCAAACTGGGATTGTCCCTGCAGATGCCCCATCCTCAGATGGTTCAGCCTCAGTGACATGTTTTACCACTCGTAACAGGGACTGTGTAACCACGCTTCCTGGACTCATTTAAGGTTCTGTCAGTCCCAGTTCAAGCATCAGTTTTGTTGGGTGACTTTTCCTGAGGAGACACGAGCAAATACCTACTCACCCCAGTTAGGATATGAATGAGAGACCAAAGCAACAACCATCAATTCTAACTTGGTGAACCGTTGATATTACTGGCGCGACATACAGGGACAAGGGTGAGGGTTCCGACTCAAAGTCAGCTGCATCCCCGAAACACCCATTCCAGCGTGGCCAACAACTCACAAGAGCTGCTTGTCTGCAGTTCTACTGGGAGTATTCTCTCCAGGAATTGCTTAGATATCGCTCTGGGGAGGGACCTCGTGGGTCGTGTAACTTTCTGTGCTTCCAGAGTCCTGGAAGTTTCGGGAGCTTTCTAAGTCTTCCTTCCAGGATGGACCGTTTCAGTTCGGAGAAAATACGTGTGCAACACTGCCAGAGAAGGGAGTGGGACATACACACACCATACACACACCATACACACATCTTACACACGCATACACAAATACACTTTTATTCGATGGAGTGCGGGGAGTGACATCGCAAGGTGGATTAGAATGAGGCCAGCAGTGATTCTGCAGAGTCGAACTGCAGAGTTTGGAAGGAGAGTTCCCTCCCGATTGTGAACTGACAGGATATTTGATATAAACTGAATCGCGTAAAGCGATCATTTGTGACTGGCTGCTTTTATTTAACATGATGATTTAAGGAGCATCCATGCTGTCGCATGTAGTAGTACCTGTGTATATATGCACACACATGTGTGTATATGTACATACATAAGAAAGACTAGCGTGGGGAGATGGCTCAGTCGGTAATGCCCTTGCCTCAAGAGACTTAAACTCAGATCTCCAGAACCTGTGTGAAAAGCTGGGCGTGGTGGTGCGTACTTGTGATCCCAGTGCTGGCAAGATGGGAGGGTGGGGACAGGCGGATCCTGGAGCTCACTGGCCAGCCAGCCATTTGGTGAAGCTCCAGGCTAACGAGAAACCCAGTCTCAAATGTGGAAGCTGCCTGAGGAAGGACATCTAAGATTGTCTTCTAACCTCCACACACATGCACACACATGTGCATGCATGTACCCATATGCATATACACGCACACACAAATAAAGATGAAGGGGTTTCGTATGGGTCTCTGAGGTCATTGTTTAGGTCAAAAATAACACAATTTAGATCCAGAGTCATATAAATGAAAGTCAGAGATGACAGGCTGGTCATCGCCTCAGAGCTGGGAGGTGGTGAGCGCCGGAACCATGCTGGTCTTACTCCTGCAACGTGGGGAAAGAGGACGCAGAGAATGCTTTTGCATGCACGTGCGCAGTTGGGGCACACAAAGACAGCTTCTATCTCTTTATTTGAAGGCGTACATGGAGTAACATTACAAGATGGCATAGAGTAAGTGCTTGAGGGCCGGCTGTAGATCGGCGGATTTCTCTCCAGACGGCAGACTGGAGTCTCAATGCTCTCCCTTCTGCTTTCACTTCCTTACGCTGTTGCTACAAAGCACTGCAAACGGGGAGCTTCAAACAGCAGAGACGGATCCTCTCACGGGTCGGAAGCCTGAAATGAGGGTATTGGCAGGACCACACTCCCTCTGAAGGATCAAGGGCAGGATCTGTCCTGCCTCTTCCAGCTTCCGGTGTTGTTGGTCACCTCCTGTCTTCCTCTCTCCCTTGAGACTGTGTTTGATACCCAGATTGGTCTTGAATTTGTGGCTTCAGATTCCAGAGTTCTGTATCAGCATTCTGAACAGCTGAGACCACTGGATTTGGGTTTTAATTTTTAAAGTTCTTTTTATTTTATTTGTGTGAGTGTTTTGCCTGTGTGTATGTAAGTGCACCACATGTGTGCAATGTCTGTAGAGACCAGAAAAGGATTTTGGATCCCTTGGAACTGGAGTTACGGACATGTTTGCTGCCATGTGGGTGCTGAGAACGGAATCTGTGTCCTCTGCAAGAGCAGCCAGCTCTTAACTGCCGAGTCATCTCTCCAGGCGGAGACCACTGAGTTTTGACTTACGTTTAATGAAGATGACAGTTGAGGGAAATGAGATGTGATCCAAGCTTTGTGGCCTTGCCACCTCTTCCTTTGGCTCACCATGCCACATGCCCAGCTCCCTTCCTGTTGTAGGTGATCTCAGCTTCTGAGGCACAGTCCTTCCCTTCCTGCAGTTAATGATTGGTGACAATCACAGATAACACTTGGGCAAAGATTGTAACCTTTGTGTTCTCAGCTGCTGGTCTTTCTTAAAGGGATAGAACCAAAACACTTGGGTTCAGAGCGGTGTCATCTGGAAGCTGGGGAAGGCAGTACAGTATGTGAAGTAGGTTCAGAGTCCTGGAACAGCTGGTCAGAGATCCCAGCTCACAGAGGTCCCATTGCTGGATTTCGGTGTTCTGGTTGCAGGTTTAGGACGCCTCTCCTCCCACTGCCTTCCCCTGCCCTCCCTTGCCCCAGGCCATCAGAGATTGCCTGGGATAATCTGGAGACCAGGGTTGTTTCCACAGAATCACAAGGAAGGAATGGAGTCCTGGTTGGAGGCAGACTAGAGTGTTCCCTGGGTTAGATCTTTCAGCTACAAGGCCAGCGTCTGTTTTAAGGAACTTTCATTTGCAAAGAGAAAATCCAATCACTTTCTAAAAGCAAGGGTCCTGGCAAGGTCCAGAAGGTTTGGGCAACCCCACTCTGATGAGAGAACATGGCCGAATTTCTACTCTGCATCCAACACTGGCTGTGGGTTTGATCTTGGTAGTCTCATATACAGGTATTTATGGAGCACTGTACCAGGCATTCTGCCAAGACCCTCCCAAAGCTCAGCTTTTAGTGAGGACAGGCAGGCAGTAAGCAGCATTAAAAAAGTAGGCTCAGAAGTTCAGCAGACCTAATCCCTGGCAGGGCTTGTTACAGGGTGGGTACCTTGGACCTTGGTCTTCAGATGGCTCCCTCCCCACTTATTCCAGCCTGCTGAGACTTCATGAACAGTATGGCTCATGATCACCTGCCTTGTTGTGGAGTCTGAAGCCCCAGTAATGAGAGTTGGTCTATGTTGGTGCTTATGTGATCAGCTTCAACTAACACACACTCCTGGCTCAGTGTTTCTACTTCTGGGAAGACACACTACACAGTAAATGGGAAGAGCAGAGGAGGAGCCCTCTGAGGGCGCTTAAGTGACTGTCCCCTTGCATCTCACCAGCAGGGTCTGTGCTGTGTTGTAGCTGTGGATGAACCATCCACTTGACCCAATGAGGCTCTGAGCATGTGGTCCTGGGCAAAGGTGGGTGAAGCGTCACAAGAGCTCACAGAGGGGTGTCTTCCAGAGGGGTCAGCATAAACACAGACTGCTGGAGAGGAGCAAGGGCTCAAGGGAGAATGTAGCAGGGACACGGCTACTCTGAGGCAGGGGAGGGGCCTGTCCTTTGAGAGAGAGGGTTCCAAAAAGGCCTCACAGAGGTGACCTTTGGTGATGACCCTCAAAGAGAGCCATGAAGGATGCCTGGCAGGGAGCATTTCACTGAACGTGGGATCATGTGGTCACCACCATGGCCAGGGGTGAGTGGTGGGAGGTGGGCAGAGACCAGATCCTGAATGGTCATCATAAGACTTCTGGGTTTGCTGTGGGTGGATGAGGAGCCTTTGGCAGGTCACGCAAGATGGCATCTAATCTGGCCTTTAGCAGATTATCCGGAAACTGGGTACACGAAGGCTGTTTGTGTGAAGGAAGCAGAGATTTGGAGCTGCTGTCGGAATTCTGGCAGGTGATGATGCCATGCTCAGGGTCACGGGGTGGATGTGGTGAGAGGTGTCACATTCTGGATGGGCTTGGAAGCAAGGCCAGCATCTTGCTGGGAAGACTTCTTCCCAGAAGAAGTGGCCAGTTGCTGACTGAGGACAATCCTTGGGGAGTACCACTGCTTGCTTCCTGGACCCTGATGCTGGCTCCCAAGGCACATTAGGGGGGAGGGTGGAGAGAGCACGGTGACCTTCCTGAGGGTCCAGAGGCCAGTTTCTCTGTGCGCCTTTGCTGCTCATGCCTGGCTGGCCGACAGCTTCATGGTCAGATCCTGCATGTTGTCCTGCTGTCGCTCGGCCCAGTGGCTCCAGGCTCGGCAGCAAACACAGCAGAGTTCTTCCTTCCCCAGAACACGCTTTAGTAGCTGCCTCTTGAAATGTGCATTGGATTTCCAAAGCAAAAAAGAAAACACCAAGAGACCGGAAAACCAAGAAGTCAAATTAAAATCTGACAGTAATCTTTGAATGTATAGTCTTGTCGTGTAGAAGTATGGCCTTGATCCACAGTACAATGTGTCATGTTGAGCCTGACATTGTGATGTGTCCTGGGTCAGCATGTAGCATGTTGGACATTCCTTGACAACAGTTCCCTTTGTGTCAGCCTTTGGTAAGCACATTCTCGAGGGTTATACAGATAAGTGGTTACTGGCTTAGGGTGTAGCAGCAGAGGGTCCAGGGTTAATTCAGACTTTACATGTTGGTGTTAAAGTGTGAAAAGGAGCTAGCTTTTGAAATTTTGTTTTTCAATGGGAATGGGAATAATAACGAATAGGAGAAGGTTGATAAAGTTGTTGAGAATAAAGAGAATAAATGTATGTCAAGCATTGAACATCATTGACACACAAATCACTCCGTAGATGATTATTCCTGCCAGGAGGCTGGGAGAGAGAGAGAAAGAGAGAGAGAGAGAGAGAGAGAGAGAGAGAGAGAGAGAGAGAGAATACATATACAGGCTGAGACTTTTCTCCTGGTTGCACTTCTGAAGCTGGATGAGGCTTTTAGCTCCTATCTTAGTCCCCTTGAAAGGCATCTCGAATCCTGTCTTCTCTTTTTGAAGCACTTGGTTTTCTGTCCAGTTCATGTGAATGAGCTGTTGGTTATGTCAGTAATGGAAGTTTCCAGAACCAGTTGGTTTGCAAGGAGCCTTGGGTTTGTCCTTCTGGAGAAGGTCACTCACCCCAGTGGTGCTGTTTCCGCTCCTTCACTGATAAGATGTCTCCATCAGTCTGTGGCTGCTGCCAGATACCCCTGGGGTGAACAAACTCTGAAGAATGGCAAGGTCGCCACTGGCCCCCTGCCCAGGCCTAACCGGCTATGAATGCTTTTCTGTTCTTTTTCCTAAGTAGCTCTGGGCTCTTCTCTGGCCTTTCAGTCTTTCTTGTCATTGTCTCTTACATGTATTTCAACCTCTGTACTTGATACTTTGAGCCTGTCAGTTATGCTATGGGATGTCCTGTGCCTGGTGGGATGTCTGGCAACCTCCCTCCTCTGCCACTACCACCCAGCGCCTCAAAGTGTGACAAGAGAAAATGTCTTCAGACACTTTCAGGTTTTTCTTTTTGGTTTTCTGAAACCAGGCTGGACTTGAACTCACTGTGTAGACCAGGCTGCCTTTGAACTTCTGTTTCAGCCTCCCAAGTCCTGGGACACAGATGTGTACTACTCTGTCTGCATTGCCAGGCATTTCCTGGGAGGCAAAACTGCTTTCCTGTTGAGAACTATTGCTCTACAGTTAAACCCTGATGATTTGTATCTAACCTTGACAGCAGGTTTGACCCCCAGCTCTCATCTGGAGCCCCCAGATCGATCCCTTAACACTTCCACTAGAACATAAATCTGATCACCTCCTCTCCCGCTTGCTGTGTTCCAGATGTCTATGGATGGAACCCTCAGCTACTTCATTAGGCCTTAAATACACTTCACAGTCTAGGCCCGATATTCCTTGCTCTTTGTAGACCCCTGACCTAGTCTGATGTTCCAGATTGCTGACTCATTGGGGCTCCTGGTCTTGCCTATCTGGGTCTCTCCTTACTGAGCCAGCTCTTTTCTTTAGCTCCAGCCCCTAACCTCCTCCTCCAGCCTTCTGTGGGCTCTCCGTAAGTGTCTTGTCTCCCATGGTTCCAGAGCACTGTCCCCTCTCCTGTCACATTTGTCACATATGTGCACAAGTTTGTCTTTTCTACTGTGCCCTTGAGGTCAGAACTGCATCTGAATTTATTCAAATGCCACAGAAACTGCGGCCTGCAGTGAGTGCTCATGTTGGTGGTTGGTGTTTGTTTGCTTGAGTGAATGCCCGAACAGAGGACACAGCCAGGAAGCTGAGAGATTTGGTCTAGGAAAGGCTTGCCTCTCATGTGGCGTTCTTTACTTTGCAGAGCTAGGAATTAAACTAGAGCTTCACACAGGCTAGGCAGGCACTCTGCTGCTCAATTCTTTCCAGCTTTCCACTTGACTTCCAAGAAAGAAGCCTGCCTAGGCAGTGCAGTTCCCTCAGGGTGGGCCATGGGGATGAGGGGAATGCCTTCATGCTGCATCAGAGACCATCGAGGCTGTCGGGATCTGTCCTCGTAGTTGGCTCCTTGGTCTCCCAGCTCCTACCTCATAGGGACCTGCACTTGGCTGAGTGTTTTTCGCTGTCACCACTGTATGAGTATGTGACACACTCAATCAATAAGAAAATGTAAGATTTTAGAATGAATGGGCTATTGTCCCTGGCACCCTTTTAGAGGAATAGTCTTGCTGTGTAGCTCTGGCTGTCTGGAACTTGCTAAGTTGACTCTGTCCTGAGTGCTGGGATTAAAAGTGTGTGTCACTGTGCCCGCATGCTCCCTATGTACATGAGGAAAAACCTCTGAAGACACGAGGGGGACCAGTGTGGCAGTGCACGTCTGCAATCCCAATGCTGGGTCTGACTGTGCTGAGGAGAGAAGCAGCAAGTTTGAAGGGGTGATGGATGTTTGCATTTAATTGGGGTCTCAGAAGGCAGTGACCTGGCAGAAAGCCACACTCCAGTCTGCAGCTAGTACCCCAAAACCGCAAGAGAGGGCTGGGAGGTATCTCAATGGGTAACTGGGTAGCGTGTTTGCATGCAGGCGTGAAGACTTGAATTTAGATCGCTAGCACACCCAGACTAGGTTGGCTTAGTAGGGCAATCCTCCTGTCTTTGCCTCCTGGGTGCTGGGGTTACAGGTATGCGCCTCCACTCCTGGCAGTAGCTGGCATCTGTACCCACAGCCACCTTTTCCTCCCACACATTCTGTATTCCCTCTCCCTTGAGCAAGCTGGTCCTGGTTCCTCAGCTTCCAGGATGACTCTACCTTCATCCCTGCAGGGTCTGGGCTACTGGGTGTCTCATCTGGACTGGGCTGTTGTAATTTCCCTGTCACCTTATAATTTCAGGACACGTGCTGCTGAGGGACACCCCAAGGGGTCTCCTACACTCCTGACACACCTTTTCTTATTCCTGTTGTAAAGTGGCAGACCAGTCCCCCTCAGTAGTCCAGATTAGTCACCCACTTGACGCTGTAACTCTCTTCTTAGCCTGGGGGTTCAGAAGCATGAGAGGCCCAAACTGCCCAGGGGGAAGGATTAACTTCCACTGCAATGACATCTTTGTTCTGTTTCTTAGCAGCAACGTTCCTTCCTCTGAAACTCTGATCTCTGAGACAGAGAACCCACATGATATTTCAGGAACAGGAACAATTTTTCTAGTAGGTCTCGAAGAATGGTGGCCAGTGATGCTGACCCCATCTTTACCCACTGATTATCAGATTGAAATTGAGGCTGTGGAAGAAAATCACCCTATACTGCTTGCTGACTCAGAGCACAGACAGCCTTTGGGAGAGACTTGCGGCAAGGTAGCGTCGCCTTGCTGGTGATACGACAGAGTCATTTCATTTTTGAGATTTTTGCACAATATGGTTTGATGGTATTTAGATTTTTCCCCCATCTGCATTTCTCATTTCTCCTTACTTACCCAAGATTATATAATATATATATATATATATGTATATATATATATATAATGGATCTATAGAATTTGATTTGTGTTCCCAAATGACCTTCAATGTGGGACTATCCACTGGGTCCTCTGAGAGTCTCAACCCTGTAAGGCATTGTGTCTCCCCCTCCCAGCACTCATCAATTGCCAAAAGCTCCTTAGGTTGGGTTAGGATTTCTTACCCACTTCCCCATGTCTGTGCTGGGACTTGTCTGATTCAAGCTTGTGTAGAACTTGTGCCTGCTGTCACCATTGCTGTGAGTTCATATG
The DNA here is from genome assembly GCA_035773235.1 of Eospalax fontanierii. Lineage (NCBI taxonomy): Eukaryota > Metazoa > Chordata > Mammalia > Rodentia > Spalacidae > Eospalax > Eospalax fontanierii. The sequence goes on along the minus strand of CM069528.1, from coordinate 103,167,211 downwards.
TGTGCGATCAACTGAATAGAAGACCATTGCCTTGTAATCATCTGCCCCCTCTGGCTCTTACAGTCATTCTGACTCCTTTTCCTCAACGACTCTTGAGCGTTGGGAGGCAAAGGTTTGAAATAGATGTCCTAATCAGGAATAAGTACTCTGTGGCCTCTTGCTGTCTGCACATTGGCCAGTTGTGAGTTTCTGTGGTAATCACCATCTGCTGCATAAGGGATCTTCTCTGGTGATGGTTGAGAGATGTATTTATGTGTGGAAGTGGTTTCTCCATCCCCACCTTCACCTCTCATCACCTCACTAGTGACTTTCCTGTGTGTACAGGCTGTATAGCAGATCTGTCACTTAAGGTTAGGTGTCTCTGTGTTTGACCAGTTCTGGAACTCTGTAACAGTCTCCTCCTAAAGATTATTCCACATTCTATCAAGTCAGCTGCTTTAGTTGGTGGGAAACATGAGACACACGAGTCTCATCAGCGTGAGCCCATCGCCATACTTTTTGGTGCTGCAATGATTCCCTTGGTCACAATCACTGCTGGGTAGAAAATCATAGCAATGGAGAAGGTATTCTCTAAGTCTGTGGATCTTAGCTTGGACAGAAGCATTGTGTGCAGGAAAGGCAAATGTGTACCTAGAATTCCTATAAGGACAAGAGGCTGCTCCTGCCATGATGGAAATGGTCCTGTATAATCAACATGCTGCCAGGTTGGTGGCGGATTACCTCCAGGAATGGTACCATATTAGTACCAGATTTGGTCTATGGTGCTGGAGGACTGGGAACTCAGCAGTGGCTATAACCAGCTGAGCTGTGGAGGTCTGAGCTGCTGAGCCTACGCACACCCGCCAATCCTCTCCTATGGCCACTTTGTTCACAAGGATGTCTGGGGAAGGGGCTGACTAGTACTGGAGAGCAGGTCATCCTAACCTGGAGATTATTAAAGTTATCCTCTGTTGAGGTTGCCCATTGGTAAATGTCCTAGTTTGCTTTCGGCTGCTGTGACAAATACCTTGACCAAAACCAAGAAAGAGTTAATTTCACCTTACAGGTTATGGTCAGTCATCGAGGAAACCAGGATGGGAGCTCAAAGCGGGAACCTGAATCACATTTGTTTTCCTTCCCCAGTGATCTCATGATGTCACCATCAATCGACAGACTTATTTCCTGGATTTCTGCTTGTATAAATGACAAAACTCAGGTCGCTCTTTTGGAATGGAGCACACCTCCTTGTGGGCCAGACCTTGTGTCTTCCCTTTGGAGGCCTGCTGATCTTTGACTTGTAGGTCTAGAAACAAGGTGAGGTGGTGGGACTTGGGCCCGAGGAGAATCATCACTGTCTTTTTTGGTACCTGCCTTGGGGAGGCCATTATGATTCAAAGGCAGTGCAGGCCTGGTCCCCTCAGACACAGGTAGAAAGTCTGATCCATGGTGTGTGGGAAAGTCACTAGTGAGGTGATGAGAGGTGAAGGTGGGGATAGAGAAACCACTTCCACACACAAACAAGACTCGTCAGAATTCAGAAGCTTCGTGTCCAGCTTCTTGGAGAGCTTCCCACACATCCTGGTCCCAACTTAGAGGATCCCAATTTTTCACAACCAGTGGCCTCGTCTTGACAGTTAGGAATCTTGAGAGGCTGACCATTTGGATCTCATTGCAACTCCACAAATGATGAAGGTGTGCACTTGACTTTCAGAACTTCTGCCCCATGATGAAGAGTCAGACTTGGGGCACGCCTAGACACCTAAAAGATCGCGTGTGCGCCTAGAGACAGAAACGAAATCCTTGTGCTCTTTCTTTCCTTCTGTCACTTTGTCCCGAGATGTTGGGAGAAACAGATCGATGTTTACAAGTATCATATGCAGAATTACTGTCCTTGCCTTCAATTAGTGATAAATTAGGAGCTCTCCTGACAAAGACTGTTAGTGCTCTTTGTACTTGGAGGTTGGGTCCCCAACATGTTCAAATCTAATGAGATTAGAGAACCAATTCTAAAAACGTTTCCTTAAAATTTTGTTCCCCTAAAATCACCCTTGGTTCCTAAATCTGTATCAGTTAGGGTTTGCCTAACTGAGAGACAACACACAGAGGAAAGCCACACAGAGAAATGTGTGAAGAGGATTTATTAGTGGAATTGGATGGCGTAGTTTGAGGTGTTCCATGCCAGGCCCCTGGCAAACTGGAGACCATGGAGTGCTGGTGGTGAGGCTCCGTCTGATTCCGTTGGTCTCAGGACCCAGGACGGAATGCTGTAGCACTTAGTCTGAGAATGAATCCTTGAGAACTTGGGTGGGCTGCTGGTGTGTATTGCATTCCAAAAGCCAGAGAACTTAGAATTCTGAAATCCAAGGCAGGGGAAGAAGAATGTATCCCTTGCTCCAGTAGAGTGGGCAAATTGTCTGTCCATTCTGTCTGAGCCCCTGTTGATTGGATGGAGTTAGCTCACATCTCAGTATTCCTTAATCTCGTCAAGAAAGGCTGTCACAGCTAGGATGCTGAGACTGGCAGACAGACACTGAGACCATTGCAGATTGGAATTGTGGAGCTTCTTCCATGAGAGGACCAGGAGTTTCCTCCAACAGAGGCTTCTCCTTATTCCATCTTAGTCACATAGTGTGTCTACAGGAAACTAGGCTAGAATTGGTTAGCTTGATCAAGAAGCCTTATTTCTGTCCTCCACTTTCTGGGAAAATGTACATGGTGCATTTATGTGTGTACTATATCTGTAAATATATATTAAATAGGTAAATATTTGTTGATAAATATGTATTAGATATATTTAAATGATGTACTATATAATATAATAGTAAATAAATAATATATTTAAACTGATTATATATATCTACATATTTATCTCCCACTAGTAGGAGTTGTTATAGTAATACCAGTAAAAGTAGGGACTAGAGAGATGGTTCAGTGGCTGAGAGCTACCAGCACTGGCTGCTTTTGCAGAGGACCTGGGTTCAGTTCTCAGCACCCACACGGTGGTTAACAACTGTACTTAACTCTAGTTCCAGGAGATCAGACTTCCTCTTCTGGCCTCCACAGGCACTGTATGCACACAGTGCACATATAGACACACACTTAAATAAATAAGTTTTTAAAACACTAAAAAAATACCATCAACCTTATCTGTGGAGTGTGGAGTCATGGGTAAACTTTGTCTAACTGTGAGACTTCTGTGTTTTCCAGATTTCTTCAATATATATTACTTATGTTTATAAAAAGACCAATTCAAATTTAAAAGCCTATCACAACAACAACAATAACAAAGCACTTTCATCAAGATGCCCAAGTTCTCAATAATGAAGAAATAAAATATAGTTATTGTATGTGAAAGAACACCAAGGCGGTCTTCAGAGTTGATGGACTGTTAACTTCTAGACTGGTTCGGGGTGAAGAACTGCAGGAACATCAAGGTTCAGCTTAAGTGGGTCACACCCTAAAACTCGTGGTGCCACCCTAGGAGGTACCAAATTCTTTTTGCCCAGCAAGACACAGATCTCAGAGAGGCATACTTTGAGGATTCTCTTCCTGGACTGCTGGTTCAAGCTTCTCAGACACTGGTCTATATTCTGCCCCTTATCTAGAGAGAGGTGGACTCCACACAAGTTGTAAGCTGTGTCTCAGACACTCGCTCATGCTAGGTACTGTGCTAACTGCTTCATGGGGTAATGATGAGGATGCCAGAACCAGTTTCAACGCACCAGAGCTGCCCCTCCCCCCACAGACTGCTCCAGGTATAAGACAGGATGAAAAGCCCCATCTCTTGTCTCTGAGGTTATGGGCTCCCGTGACGAGATTAGGGATCATAGAATGGTCAGGGACACAGAATGGTCAGGGACACAGAATGGTCAGGGGCAGAGCCTCAGGTATGCGCCGGGCGGGGAGGAGGGAGCGGTCCCCTGGACTGGGGTGGGGCATTGGATTACTGTGTGTTTCTCAGAGGGTTGGCCTTTGTACCAGGTTTTGTGAGGCCTGTAGGTGTGATCTCAGGGTAGGAACATGGGTCACTGGCAGGAGGTTATTACAGGCTGTGGAAACAAGCAACGTCAGCAACAAAGAGCACGAAGAGGCTCAGGAGCAAAGCCACCAACAGGAGCGTGGCTGGATAAGCTGACCAAGGTCTGTCTGGACTATTACTCGGCAATAAACAGGAACAACCTGATACTGATACACAGTGTGGACCAGCCCCAGTGAAACTGTGCTGAAAAAGAGAAGTCAGATTCCAAAGACAAAGTGCTACTATTCCACTTTCAGGAGGTTTGGGAGAGGCCAAAATAGTAGTGTTAGCCTTTGAGGAGAGGGGTGAGGGAGGAGCTGACTGGGGAGTGGCACAGGAGAACGTTTGGAGGGTGATGCATGTTCTCTGTCCTGGTGGGAGTTTGGCACACAGAGCGAGCCCTTGTGAAAACTGGTTAAGTTATGCAGGTGATAAGCTGAACCATGGCTCCCTCGATGATCATATTGGTTCCCAAAACCCGTGAACGTGTTCCTTCCCATCGCAGGTCCCTCAAAGCTGCGATTATGCTGAAGCTCTCGGGGTGCGGAGGGCACCCTGGATTATCCAATGGCATCATGGAGCCATCAAGTTGTTGTAAGAAGAAGGCAGGAGGTCAGAAGGTACGGGAGGAGGGAACTCGGCACGCAAGGTGCCGGTGTGGTACAAGAAGGGGTCACGAGCCCGGGAATCCTCTAGAAGATAAAATGGTAAGGGCCAGACTGCCCAGAAGGATCTGGCTGCACTCACAACTCAGCTCTGACCCAGTAAAACTGAGTTTTGACATCTAAGAGAAAAAATATGTCAATTTAAGATAAACTATGTGGTATTTTGTTTCTGTAAGAAGAGACAGATGCTGCACCTACTATCTCTGTCTTTTATCGTAAAGGAAAAAATTTAAAAGAACTGAAAACAAATATAGAATTCTGGTTAATGGTACGCAAATGACATGAATATTCAGGGCTGACCACAGACACATGTACCTCAAAATGTCTACACGAGAACTAGAGGACAAATGGATTGAGCAAAATGTGAATGCTGTAATTTGTTTTTTCACTTCTCAAGGCATAAGTCCTACCCCAGAATGGACTAAAAAACCTCTTTTTTTCTTTTAGTTTTTAGGACAGGGTGTTGTTAAGAAGCCTTGCCTAGCGTGGAGCTGCCTTTGTTGATCAGGCTGGGCTCAAACTTGCAGTGATTCTCCTGCCTCTGCTTCCTGGAAGCGGGGATATAGGAGTGGGTCACCAGGCTGGGCTCCCACACTGAACTCTGAGATGGGTCTAAAGTGCAGAACTTTTGGAATGCAGTGGGGAGCCAAAGGGGGACGGACGCTGTCCACCTGCCTCCTCAGTGGGAAGAAGCTCGGGACTCCTGTAACGTGAGGCAAGGGGTTGTAGGGACAGCAGTGAAACTGAGTCTCATCTTCTAGAACTACTTGTTCTAAAAAGAAAAAATGCAGTTCTTGCACAGGTGGAGTAATTGAGCTGTTTACTCAAGGGAAGGGTTAAAGACGAGCCTGGGATTAGGATCTGGAGTTCCTAGAGTCACATCTCAGTTATGGCATTTTCCAGGTGGGTGGAGGGGCTACTTACCCAACCTCTCCGAGTCTTGTTTTCCCAGGCAGAGCCTCATGACTTCGAGCAGTCTAAGAAATGAGGTCAAAGTACTCAAGGGCCCGGTGTAGTGTCTGACAGCACCGCGAGATGACCCTCACTGTGACTGCCCACAGCCGTGGACACATGGGAAGCTTACTGTGCTCTGCCTCATGCTATTCCGCCCGTCTTGAACATGACCAACGTGTGTGCACCTTGAGTCTAGACTGTTCTGAGCTCTGACCTGTGTCTCTAGTTTTCCCTTGTCTGTTCCACAGACACCTAACTCAAGAATCTCTGAGTAGAGTATCTCGGCTCTCCTGTCACAGGGAGCGGCATCGCCGTCCAGCCGCAGTGGGGCTGTCCAGATGCATTCTGCTTCCGTTCCCTGCTCCCAGTTTACCAGCAACTGATGTTTTGTTGTTGTTGTTGTCTGAAGATAGAGCTTCACCATGTAGCCCATGCTGGCCCAGGATACCTAATTCTCCTGACCCAGTCTCCTGAGTGCCAGGGTCGTTGGCTAGGATTACAGGCATGCATGATCAACAGGAAGTTCTATTTCCTAGGAATTTCATTGATCTCCTCATCATTCTCCTCCTATTTGTTTAGGTTCATGATTTCTTTTCTTACTACATCCCTGCAGTAGACCCACTAGCCTTCCTGCTCCCAAATCTGCTATCTTCATCTCTCTGTCCTGCTAGGATGACCTTTCTGTGAGGGAAACCTGACCATCTGCTTCCTGACTCTAGTCCCCGGGGGTATCTATCTCTAGGTACATTGGCTTGTGTGGACCTTTGCAACTTCATCACTGGTCAGTCCCTGCAGTGCCTGCCATCTGAGCCCTCTCTAATTTCTACACACACTCAGCTGCCTGGAACATTCCTATTCTGTCCTCTATGCCTGGAGGTCTCTGATGGTGAAGCTCTGGTGATCATTTCCTCCCTGGGGCCTGTCCCCAACTAGGTATTGACCTTTATCCTAACCTCACTGTCTGACCTGCCTCTATCACTAATCTCTGCATCCCCGAGCCTAGGTCAGAAGCTGACTGTAGATGCTACGTCCACATGTCTGTGTAGTGAGTTAGCTCCAGGTTCCAAAGACAGTAAAGATAAAGGAAAAGAAACCTCCGTGTTTCAGGCGGGCTCCATGTGGCCTTCTCAGAGGTGGAAGAGAAAGTTTCAGGAGGGGATTGTTCCATAGATGATGTGGGTGAAGGCTGAGGCTGGGGGTGCGATGTTCACCTCCAGCTGGGCAGAGGTCTTTTGAAGATCAGAGCCATCCTAGACTGGCCTGACACAGAGGCAGCCACAGAAGCCTCTTATTCACCTGACAGCCTACGAGTACCAGGCCAATGCGTGGAGTTTCTAAAGGCCAGCCTGCCAGGCAAGGGTAGAGAGAAGGGAGTAGAAGGCAGGTCTGCAGGGGAAATAAAACATCTGGCACACGTCTGTCCTCCAATCCGAGCATGAGCAAATCAGCTCCGTGAGCAGGAACATGTCACCCCTTTCTCCTGGCATCACCTTTCAACCAGAGGAGCCACGTGGGCAAGTAAGGAAGTTGGGGTGCACTCCTGCTCCGGAACTGCAGTCAGTGCCCTCCAGACACTTTCCGGCTCTCCTCTGCTTATTCCACAGAAGACTCTTCTGAGGGGCTCCCGGAAGCTGGAACTGGGTTCACTGCTCACCCGTAGTCTGGAGTGAGTCTGTCTCCTGCTGCTAATTCGGACTTTCTCCTACCTCTCTCTTACAGTGTCTTCTATGCCAAGTCTCTAAGGCGGCCTAACTGGCTTCCACGACCACAAATTCAAGGCACAGGCTCTGCCTTCAGGCCCAAATCATGAGGACTACTACCCTGAAGCCAGGTGTGACTCACACCTGTAACCCCAGCACTTGGTGAGACATGAGGGTTTGCGGCCAGCCTGGGCAACCAAGTGAGTCCCTATCTCGAAAGCAAAACCCCAAACAAAAAACAGACAAACGAAAACAACCAAGGAACCACCCACCCACCCCGAGGAGACAGGATTGAGTACAAATGGCATTCTGTAGTCAGCGGTGCTGTGATCCAGCGACGCCTTTTCTGTGGTGATGGAGTGCTTAGGAAGACCATTTTATTCTAGACAAGGGGCTTAGTCTGCGCTGGGAAACGCTGCATGACAGCCATTAGCTACGACATCCCAGGTTGGACCTGCAGGCAAGGCTGCAGGTCAGTCGGGAAGTGGTCACAAAGACCCTCGGAAGCACGCGGTGCAGATGCAGCGTGGGGCCCTGAGGCCTCCTCCCACTGAGCCCAGCAAGGGGTCCCCGACTGAGTCAAAGGTCCGCAGTGGTGGCCTCCTGGTCCTCTCGGCCGGAGCCATGTTTTCGTAGCCAATGGACAACCTGCCTGCCACTCACTCCATAACAGCCAACGAGAACGTAGATGCACGAAGGGCCGCCTTCTCCCCTGTGAGGGCCAACAGCGCCACCTTGTGTCCGAGCCATGCCGCGTTAGAGAATTTGGAAACCCAGCTGCAAATACTCAGGTGTGCGGCTTGTTCCCTGATGCTGGCCTGTCCTCCTCTGCAGGACCGACCCGTGGTCCTCACCGGGAATAGCACCGCTTGCCAAACGCCTCTCATCTATTCCTGTCCCCAAACCACGTGCCGTTTTAGGCATTTCTTTCCTTCAGCCCCTTCTTGTAGGGAGGTTTCCATTATTTATGGTGTCTGGTGTTTCTGGAATTAGCAGATCCTTGACGTCAGTCTTATTTTCTTGTCCTTGAAGTGCTGCACCACGGACACTTTTTAAAGTCTTGACTCCTAATTTTGAGGACTGTGGGTTGTGTCAGCATCTATGCTTGTGGCACAAATAGGACACTTGAACCCGGCTTCTAGTCTAAAACAAGGACTTTATTATTTAATAGGAATTTAGCTGTCTTTTAGATTTGAATCGTATAATTTCTGATTCTTTTGAAAATACATAGAGCTTTTATTGCGAAGCGTTACTTTGTTCTAGCCAGCAGTTTAATAAAAGATCTGTGGTGGGATACAAGCCCCAGCAGCTGTAGCAGGTGAGGTGACAGGCTGCTAGCTAATGCTGTTTTCACTCTTTTATCTGTGCTATGGTTACTGGCACCAACTTCTCACTGGTCCTGTTGGTAGTGCTGGCTACTGGACCATTCACAATATAGTCACCCTTGTTCTGGATCACTAAATGTTGGGAAATGTCATCAAGAAAGATGGTGATTGGTCTTTTCAGACCTGGGTTTGAGGGGATAGGCTGTCACTCCTGGGAACACAGCGGTGGACTGACTCCCTTGGCTGCAGCAGCATGAGGCCGCCCATTCACATCTAAGTGGACTTGAAAGTAGGGCTGGTTTTTCATTTTGATTTTGATACAGGGCTTCACTAAGTTGCCTAGGCTGTCCTTGAACTCTTTGTGTAGTCTAGGCAAGTTTCAGACTTGCAGTCCTTCTGTCTCAGCTTCCTGAGTCACATCACCAGCCTCCTGAGTAACATTATTTCTGATTTCAATTCAGATTATAGTCTGTAAACCCCTACCACTTCAGTGGAATTTTCATCTTCTAGTCCTCAAGATTTGCCCACAGATCTTTGACCCTGACAGAATTTTGTATGATTTTTCTATTTAATTTTAAAATAAAATATATACAAACAAAAAATGCACAAACACATGAAATTGTGTGGATAAATATAGAACAAGTTAAGAAATAACTCACTGCTCCAGAGATGCCCTAGTCCTTCCCCCGCTTCCAAAATTGATCTGTGGTGACTGGTACAAATGGCTTCTTTCTTCTGTAGACCAATTTTTGCCCCTTACGACGTATTCATCCCCAAAGATATGTAGATTGGTTTCATCTGTTTTGAATCTCACATACAGACTCTTGCTGAAGATAGTATTTTGTGTGTCTTACGTGTTTTGCTCAATTTCCTTTGACTGTGAATGTTGTTGTGTGGTTTTCCTTTCTGGGAATTTGCAAGAGTTGATATGGTCACTCCAAACAATAAATATAGGCTTGGCTGCTGGACTGGAGAGATTATAAACAATGGATCTATGATCCTCTTGGTGCATGTGGGCTGGTGAATCTGTGTTCCTGAATGCAGTGGTAGATGGGTTCAACTTTACTAGTGCATACGAACTTTTCAAAGCGATCGTATCAGTTCATATTCCTGCCATATTCCTTCTTGCTGATCCACATTCTTATCAATATATATACTTGACATCCTCAGACTTAAAACCTTTTGTCTTGCCAGATGTGGTAAATTTATTTTATTGAAGTTTAATTTGACTTGACCTGGCTGTCAGTAATGTTGAACGCATTTCCTGTGTTTATTGACCATTTGGATTTCCTCTGTTGTATCTCTGTTCAGACCAGCTGGCTCAGCAGAGCATGTGGCAGGGGCCATCAGGGTAGGGAGGGAGAGGCCTCGTGGTTTTTATACCCTTACTGGTCATTATCATCAGGGGCTGAGGGCAGGGACCTGGGCAACCCAACTTTGCATTTCCAGGGCTGACAAGGCATGCCACATAGGAGTTTTTCGTAAATAGCTGTTCAGACAAGGAATGAGTAGTTTTCAAAGAACTGCACAAAAGGTTCAGTTTCCAGTTGTTTTTTTTTTTCTCCTGAAGAAAGCTTTGTACAACCACTAGGTGGCAGTGTTAGTCACATCTGGATGCTTGGAGGAAAGGGTTCAAATAAGGACTACAGAAGGAACCAGACATTTGAATTTTAATTACATATCTTTAATTCTGTTTCTGTACTCATTAATCACGAAGCTTAGATGGCGTGTTGTTCTGACAAGCATTTACAGAGTAAAGCTGAAATAAAAACAGGGCACAGTGCTCTCTTCTTCACGCTACTAATGATGGTATGAATTTTTCTTCTGCTATGCTTCGGGGTTCCTCCTTTTATGGCCAGACTGTAAATTCTATTCCTCATTCAGTTAAATGAATGTCAACTAAGTTATTCTTCTCAGAAATGGCCTTTTACTGGCAGGATCTGGCAGTGTGCTTTGTTTACTGCCTCTGCAGGATCTGAGACTTAGGAAGCTGCTGGCTGCACTCAGCCTGACTCTGACCTTCCAATCTCTCTGTCTCTCCCTCCCCTGCTCCTCAGCTGCACTTCCCTCCACAGATCTGCCTCTTACCTGCAGCCTCTGAAAGTTCTGGATCTTTGGGGTTCTCTCCTCTTCAAGCACATCATGTTATTCTTCTTTTCCACCAATGGGACAAAAAGATCAAACAGTTTGTGTATTTGAAAACACACCCAAAGTCACAGGCTTGTGGCTTGTATCTTGATGGGAAAGATGAACACATGCATTTGGAAAGAACACATGCATTTGGAAAGAGTATTGCGGTACTTTGCCTCACTGGCGCTAATAGATCTGTTTGGCTCATGATTTCAGTCCATTGGGGCAGGGAAGACACATGAGGGGCTTACTTCGTTCATGGTAACAACAATATGTAGTAGACTTGTCACATCATGGTGGACCAGGAAGTGGAGAGAGGGATAAGAGCTGGAGGCTGGGTCTACCCACCTAAGGCCTGCCACTAGTGGCCTAAACTGCTGGCAAGGCCCTGCCTGAAAGATCTGTAGTCCTCTAGTTTAACACCATTGGCTGGGAAAGGAGTGTTCCAAAACTGGCTTGTAGGGGACATTTTAGATTCAAGCCATAACACAGTAGAGACAGAGACAGTCAACAGTTTGGTGTTTATCTCTTTATTGTTACCAGTGATTATTTGACAAAGCTGACTTGTTCTTTCTTTTGTGCTTAAATTTGTGAGTTTTAACAATATGGATATTTGTACAACTAGAATCAGGGTCAAGTTCCCTCGCCTCCCAGATCTCCCTGTGTGGACCCCTTTTTTCAGGTAACCTCGTTGACTCTAAACCCCAGGAAGTCATTAGTTCCTTCTCCATCACTGTAGTTTGGAGAATACGGCACACATGGAATTATGCAACATGTATTCCTTTGAGACTGTCCTCTTCAGTATAATGTTAGAGTGCGTGTGCGTGCGCCTGTGGGTATGTGTACCTGTTTGCGTGTGTGCTTGTGCAAGCAGAGGGCAAAAGTCTAGTGTCTTCCTCACTTGTTTTCCATACTTGATTCTTTGAGACACGGCCTCCCACTGAACGTGCATTTTGCTGATTGGTGGCTGCAATGTGCTGGCACATCTGGCTTTTAATATTGTTTTATTTATTATTTTATGTGTATGAGTGTATTGCCTGCATCCATGTGAGTGCACCCATGTCCTCCTATGCCCAAGGAAGTCAGAAGGGAGTGTCAGACACCCTGGAAATGGAGTTACAGATATCTGGTTGTTGGCCTCGATGTGGGTGCTGGGAATGGAATCTGGGTCCCCTGAAAGAGCAGTCCCAGCTTTTAGCTCCTGAGATATCTCACTAGCCCCACATCTGCCTTTTTAATGGATGCTGAGGCTCAAACCAGGTCTGTGCTTACACATCAAGCACTTCCCTGTCTCCTCTGCCTTTTCTTTTTATTTTGAGTCACATGCTAGTGTGTGGCTATTCCTTGTTTGTTTATGCATTCATGCATGGAAGGATATTTGTTTTATATTTGTATTATATGACATCAATATTCATATGCAGGTGTTTATAGAAATGTAAGTTTAAATTTTCTAGGACAAATACCCCATATTGGGATCACCGAATCCTACGGTGTGGATCTCACTTTCTAAGGGACAGCCACACTGTTTTTCGTGACGGCTGTACCGCTTTGCAGCCCCATCAAGAGTGGAACGCGCCACTTCACGCTGAACGCTGGTGTGGGGCAGTCTCCTTACTGCCATTCCACGCCCCCAACTCCCTGCACTCTAGCTGGAGTCTGTCGGTTGAGCAGTCCTTTCCACGAATCAGCCTCCGTCGTCTCTGAGGTTTCCATTCCGTTTTCTGTCTTCTATTCGGTCAGTTTTCTCTACTGTTTCCTCCCTCTAGCTTTGACTTCATTTTGCTTTCCCTTTTCCATTTCTAGTGTGAAATTTCAGATAACTGACTTGAGACCTTTCTTTTCTCATGTGAACATTTAACAACTTAAATTTCCTTCTAAGTGCTTCTCTACCTGTATCTCACAGCTTAAAAATTTTACTGTTATTAGCGTGTGTGTGTTCCGTGTGTGTGTGTGTGTGTGAGTGTGTGTATGTATGAGACTGTGGGTGTGTCTGTGTCACAGCACACATGTGGACATTAGAGGACAGCCTTTGGGGTTTGGTTCTTTCCTATCTTATTTTTGAGCCAGTGGCTCTTATTTCTCCTGCTTCGTGGCCCTTAACCTTCCAGGCATGTCTCCACCTCCCATCTCACTGTAGGGTGTTCATGTCTCCACCTCCTGTCTCACTGTAGGGTGCTGGGAGTAGGAATGGGAGCCACTGAGTGTGGCTTTTTGTGGATTTCGAGGACTAAAATCAGATCATTGAATGCTTGCAGGACGAACGCTTTTACCTGCTGAGCCATCCCAGCTTTGGAGCTCACAAAATTTTTTGAGAGTTAGAATTTTTGCTGTTTAAAACATTTCTAATACCCTTGAGATTTCTTTGATCCATGGATTACTTAGAAGGTGTCTGTGTAATTTTCAAATGTTTGAAAAATTTTACATCATCTTTCTGTTTGTTGATTTCTAGGATGATTTTCTTAACGTTAGAGAAAATATGCTGCATAGTTTCGATTCTTTTGAATTAAAAACATTTTTTGATTTATTTATTGTGTATGAGTGTTATGTCTGCATATATGTAAGCACACCTGTGTTGTGCAGTGCCAGTGAAGGACAGAAGGAGGCATCAGATCCCCTGGAACTGGAGTTATAGACAGTTGTTAGCCACTATGTGGGTGCTGGGATTCAAACCTGGGTCTTCTACAAGAGCAGCCAGTGCTCTTAACCACTGAGCCACCTCTCCAGCCCCATCTTCTGAATGTCTTGGGGTTTGTTTTATGTCCTGGGATGTGGCTGTCTTGGTAATTTTCTTTTCCTTTTCTTCATTAGTTTATTTGTCTGGAGAGGGACACGTGTCATGGCACCTTTGTGAAGGTCAGAGAGAAACTCTGGAGAGTCAGTTCTCTCCTTTACCATCTGGGACCTGGGAATTGAACTCAGATCCTAAGACTTGGGTTGGGTATAAGTGCCTTTACCAGCAAAGCCATGCTGTACTCTGTCTTGGTAACTTTCAGTGAGCACTGAAAGACTATGTCCTCTCTGGATTTTGGTCCTAGGAATTTAGTAAGACCCAGTTATTGATGATGTGACCCAGCACTTCAGTGTCCTTCTTAATTTCTGTATATTCGTTCTCTTATTTAGTTAATAATTCTTTTTAGTGTATGAGGTGCCAGAGATCCTTAATATCTATTACCGGCCTACTTATTCTGTCTACTTCTGAGAGAGGAGTTCCTGCTGTAATGACAGACTGCTCGCGTCAGTTCTGTGCATCATCGTTCCTTTCTGTGTTTTGAAACCCTGTGATTGAGTACTTATGTATTTTGTATTGTTATGTCTTGGTGAGCCCACCTTTTAAAAAAAGATTTATTATATTTTTAATCAGATGTGTATGTGTATATCTGTGTATGGAGGTTGGAAGAGGGCACTGAATCTCTTGGAGTTGCAGCTATGAGCCACCTGATGTGGGGGCTGGGAACTGAACTTACGTCCTCAGGAAGAGTAGTAAAAAAAAAGGGTATTTCTGATTGTGACTGGCCTAGGCACACTGAGATCACTGATGTGTTTGTGTTTAGCGCTCTGTGTTTGTGACTGTGATTGTGACTGGCCTAGGCACACTGAGATCATTGATGTGTTTGTGTTTAGTGCTCTGTGTTTGTGACTGTGATTGTGACTGGCCTAGGCACACCGAGATCGTCGGTGTGTTTGTGTTTAGCTTTGTGTTTCATTATTTGGTTGTGTTGCTTTGCTGTTTCTTTTAGAATCCCCCATCTCCTACTTCCTACCTTCTGTTGGGTAACTTGAACATCTTTCAGCATTCAGTTTGAATCTGTATAATGTGCTTTTATTATGCCATTTTTTTTTAGTTGTTACCATAGGAATTGCAATATACACAATAGTTTACAGTCTACTTAGAATCAATGTTGGGCTATTTCAGTAGAAGTAGAAACTTCACCAATCTATGCTCCTGGCCCTGCCCCATTCATGCCACACCTGTCTGATGTCTCAGGGCTATAGTCACAGAGAGCCCATCAGACGTTCCTTTGTTTCCTCGTTTGCTCTTAGGTGCCAAGTGTGTTTTAGAGCACTCCAGAGAAGAAGTACATTAAACACCCAGATGTGTCCTCACACGTGTTGGGTTGCGTTTTCCCTAGTGGGGAGCCCCACTGAGTGCTGACCTCTGGACCCACAGCGCTTTCCTTTTGGCACTTTAGTGTTGTGGCATTTCCTCGGCCTCGTGGCTTCTGACGAGGGATCACTGGAGTTTGGCTCACTCTTCCTGCAACTGGTGGGTCATTTTTGCTTGGCCACACCTTTGATTATTTGCATCAGCGTGATTCTATGGCTGGGTTTAGCATCCTTTGACTTCATTCTTTGTTAAGATTCACCGAGCTTCTTCAGTCTGTAAGCTCATGGCACCAAATTTGAGAGCTTTTCAGTTATTTCTCCACACACAGAGAAAAGAGCATAGGCAATTGTTCTGGATGTTTCTAATGTGCGAAGATCGTTCCCATCTGTCTTCAGCCTTCCATGGGCACATTTGTGGCAGCTTCATCTGTGAGATTCCATGTCCTGGGATTTCCTGTGGGGGTCTTGCCAATGGAGTCACCAGCAGAAGATCAGAGGAGGGGCAGGTCAGGTACTTGTTCCGCAGGATTCCTTTGTTTCAAGATCAGCTCAGGCTGGCTGTGTCTCTGTAGAGGATATGGCAGTGACTAGCTATTGTGACTGGAGCAGCTGTCAACATCTGCGACACGCTGTATGTTTGGGTAAATACGTAGGAGCAGTACAGCTGGGTTGTATGGTGGGTCTAGTGTCAGTTTTCGGAGGGACCTTGGTACTGACTTCCATATTGGCTGAACTGGTTTGTGTTTCCACTGCAGTGAAGAAGGCTCCCCTTTCCTAAGCGTTTGTCGCTGCTTATTAATGGTGGCCATTCTGACTGGAGTGGGTTAGACTCTTAATGTAGTTCTAATTGCATTTCCCCGATTGCTACAGTACTGAACATTTTTCATGTTTATTAGCCATTTATAGTGCGTCTTTTGAAAGCCTTTTGTCTATTAGCCCATTTATTGATTGAGTTGTCTGAGTATTTTGGCATTTTTGAAGTTATTTTTGTGTCTAGATATTAATCCTGATATATAGCTGATGAATCTTTCTTCCTGTTCTTTAAGTTGTCTCATAAGCTAATTGGATTTTTTTTGTGTGTGTGGTACAAGAAACTTTTCGATTTCATGTAAACCCATTACTAATTCTTGGCTTTTTTTTCTAAGCTATGAATCATTTTCAGAAAGCCCTTGGAGAGTTTTCCACTAATAGCTTCAAAGTCTGGGGTCCTGCATTAAAGTCCATAAGTTATTTTGAGTTGGTTTTGCTAACATAGAAGCTATATTTTCTTCAATGTATGTTTTTTGGTATCTTTGTAAAAAATCAGGTGGTTATAAGCTGTATAGGTTTACTATAGGTCAACTACTCTGGTCTATCAATCTAGAGTCCGTTTTGTGCCAGGACTGTGCTGGTTTGTTACATATCTCTCTGCATGACCAGTCTGTTGGTGAGAGAAAGGTATTGAAGTCATAGATTATTACTGTGTTGAGGTCAGACTGTACTGTGATATCTGTTTTAGGAAACTGGGTTGACTGGTGTTGGGTACATACGTGTTTAGAATTGTGATACCTTCCTGATGGATTCTGGTTAATTTGGATTCAAAATCCACTTTGTCAGATTTCAGTATAGATATACCTGCTTCCTTTCTAATCTCACATGCTCAAAATACTCACATCCATCATTGCACCCTAATCTGTTGTGGTAGTAAAGTGTGTTTCTTGCATAGTACAACTAGATGAATCCTGGTTTTAATTCAATCTGTTTGTTTTATCTTTTAGATGGAGAATTGAGACCATTAGCATTCAGAACTGTGAATGAGAAATAGGTGCTAATTCCTGACATTCTTGCAGTTTCATAATGCTGGGTACTTTGCTAATTCTCATTTGAGTCAATCTATTTCTACCTATGGCTGAGTTTTTATAAAAAATTACCTATTATGTTTATTTTATGTGTATGAGTGTTTTGCTTGCATATATGTAAGTCTTCCAAGTGTGTGCAAAGCCTGCAGAGATCAGAAGTGAGCACTGGATTCTCTGGAATTGGAGTTACGGATGGATGTTGGCTTCCGTGGGGGTGCTGAGAATAGAACCTGGGTCCTCGGGAAGAACAGCAAGTGTTCTTAACCACTGAACCATCTGTTCAGGCCTTTTCCTATGGGTTTGTGGATTTGTTTAGAGGCATGTATTTGTAAGGCATCATAGAATCATTACCCATTGGCACTGAGGCCCAAGTTCCAAGGATATGTATGCCTTTTTCCTTGTTATAGATGATGATAATCAACCCAACTATAAACTTTGTAGTGATATGTATCTTTTAGGAACAGTTACCAGACAGTGTTTTTAACAGAAGTTATCTACTACAGCTGTGAATAACCATGTATTATTTTAAATTTTATTCCTCTGGAGAAAAATGGTCAGCTTGATGATTGTTGATTAGTTCTGTGTTTACTGATACGATGAATGACACTAGTCCTGGCTTCTATAATTTTGGAGTTAACTCAGGACAGGAGGTTGTAATGTGGGGTGTGTAAAGTCCAGTGTGATTAGAGCACCCATACAGAAAAGGCGGAATGTGTAGGTACGAGGTTTGTTAATAACACATATTCATCCCCCGAGTTAAGAGTGAGGAGGTATCCACTAGTGTAGACCACTGTGTGACTCCACAGGTAAATCTCTTCCTTTTCCCACCCACCCCTGACAGGAAATTACTCTCCTGGTGATGGGTGGGCGTCTCTATTTGGTGACCACACTTAGATTCTGAGATGGGAAGTGAAGGGTGAAAGGTCCTAGCACTCTTTCAGTTTTCAAGTTTCACTTTGCCTGTTTGACTGATTATTTAGCTTCATGGGTCTTACGCTTCTTGGTGTCAGCATCAACATCATCACCCTCCTCCTCCTCCTCCTCCTCCTCTTTCTCCTCCTCCTCCTCCTCTTCTTTCTCTTCCTCCTCCTCTTTCTCCTTTTTAGAACTCCCTCAGGCAAAGGAGGAGCTGTCTCAGCTTCCTGCTCTCCATCTCCATCCTCTTCCTCACAGAAGGGTGCTTTGATTATCTTCTCAAAGTCTGGCTTTTGGAATGTTCCTTTGCCAGTAGAGTGGGTTTGTGTACCCAGGCACCAAATTCCAGTGCACTGGCTTGCCTAGCTTATGCAGGCAATGTGATTTTAGGAGGATACTTGCTTTTTTCCCTTGAATGGTTGTTTAGGTGAAGAGAGCTTCCTTGTGGTCAGCCCTCAGTAAAATCTCTGACCTTGGAGGCTTGCATGCGTTTCTCTGAGCAGAAGTAGACAAGCTCATGTGTGGTCTGTTACCAGAAGGAGGATGTAAGGAGCCATGCTGGATTTCTCCTGGAGTCCACCTAAGAATGCCTTTCTGCCAGTTGATTCTGGGGTATATCTTTTTGCTATAATAAATTAGTCATGGATACAGACATGTGCTGAGCTCCATGGACCCTTCAAGGGGCACCCAAGTGTGTGGGTGCTCGTGGAACCTGACACAGGCAGACTCAAAACCTGCTCTCTGTATTCTTGCTCCTGTTTCCACTGTGCTTGAGAGAATTGTTCTTACTTTCTTGGTAGAATAGTGAGGAATTTAAAAACCTATGAGTCATATGTTGTCCTGAGGTTTTAGATTTTTTTCCCTTGGGAAGGTTACTCTAGGGTTTATCTCAGCATTCATTAGATGGCCTGTCTAGAATAGATGGTTTTAAGAGCTAGGCATGGTGGTACAAGTCTGTAATCACAGCATTTTGGAGGTTGAAGCAGAAGGTTGTGAATTTTAAGGCAGCCTGGGCTATACAGCAAAACTCTGTCCCCAGATAAATAAATGGGATTTCTGAAATGATTTTTTTTTGGAGTTATATTGCTTATTTCTTAATTTTGCCCAACAGTCAAAATAAAAACCCATTCATTCAACTGCTAAGCACTTGTCTACTTAAATCTGAATACAAGAAGCAGAGCACCCCCCCACATCCAGTCCTTTGTTTTCCAGTTTCATCATTCTAGGCCCCCTCAGGGATTGGAGCTATGGGAAGAACATCTTAGGCTTGCTGATGTCATGCTCCCATGGTCCCAACCAATGGGGAATCCCTGGAATAAGGAAGCAAGAATCTGGTAGCACTAACATGAGAGTTTATTCTCAAGTCACCGCAGGAGAAGGGACAAAGGGGATGAGTGTGAGCACGCAACAAGCTCGTACTGCTGAGATCCTGGGTGGAGCAGAGCAGCGGATGCGGCTGGGTAGGGCGTCGGGCGGGGAACCAGCCATGGAAGGGCATCTTTTCTCTTCTGACTTCTCTTCCAGGCATCTAATGATGGGACACTCAGAATAGTGGGGGCACAGCACAGGTGCTTAGGAGAGGCGAGGCTAGGCCACACTTGCTTCCAGAAGCTTCTTCTTGGCTGTTCTCTAGGGAAGAGGCAGAGGCAAGATGTTGGAGATTAGGAAATAAAGAAAAAGGCAGGAATCTGCGGCCAGACAGCTAGTTCTGGATCAGGGCAGACCTCTGTTTCCTGCACTCAGATTTCAGAGAACAACTGTTTGGTGGTTGGATGAATGACAGAGACCCCCACAGACCTCACGTGGATATGGCCTGTTCTGGCTTCCTGGGATCTTTGGCTGTGGGCTGGGACTGTCTGAGACAGAAGGACAGATAGGATGCTGCCCAAGATTTGTGTAATGAGCCCTTTTCTCTCCCCTAAGCATTCCTGTCTCCTCTGAACAGCCTGCTGCCCCCAAACTCACAGGCACAGACACTCACCTCCTTTGTGAAGAACCTTTTCCATAAGTAGACACAAACAGGGGCCAGAGAAGCCAGAAGCAGCAGGACCCACATACTCAAGAGCATCGAATGGAGGCTTATTCGCAGGGTCTGGTGACAGAGAGCAAAAGCTAACGGTCCTGGGGGGATGGTCATGTTCCTGCCTTCCATGCTCTCTACTGACGGGGATCATTCTCCAGCCCTCAACTCTGTGGCTTCTGGAATGTGGAGATCATGGGTCCAATGGGTAGAGCTCATCAGAACCCTTTCCATCGCTCCAGTTTCCCACAGCCTGGGTTGTGATGTAATTGATAGCCTCCAGGAGTTGAAAGGATCAGTGGGGTCTTATATTGGAGTCTTTACCATTTGCAATCCTGGTTCACTCATGGCTAACAATGTTTATTTCTCAGCAGTATATAAGGCCCAGAGCAGTGGGGGCAGCCTCAGTCTGGCTCAGTCTGGCTCAGTCTGGCTCAGTCTGGCTCAGTCTGGCTCAGTCTGGCTCAGCCCTGTGTCTTTAGTGGCAATCATCAGGACTAGGGGTACCCACTGCTAATGGAGACTCCTTTCCTTCTCATCTTAGTCCTCTGTGCTACCATCTGCAGTTGTCCTTCCCCTTGGTCACCTACCTTTATTTGCCCCCTTCATTTGCACAAACAACAAGCTTGTCTTCATCATTTGGCCCTTCTTGCTTGCGTACATTCTGCAATGCCATGATTGATGGTGGTGGCATGAAGGAAACAACCACTCTGATAGCAGTGGACTGTCATGCCACCACACTCACCACGACCCCGGTCCAGATGGGGGCGCCCGTGGTGCGAATGTGGGAGAACTGGTAGATGTAGAGGAATCCGCCTAGGACCCCACTCAGGGCCCCCAACACGATCTGCACCACCTGGAAGACAGTATCAGAGAGCACATCATTGAAACACCAGGCAAAGAGGCAGCCCTCTGCCTCCCAGCCCCACACAGCTTCATGAACCCACGGGTGCAGGTACCAGTGATTAATACTGTCAACCCATAGCCTACTCCACCCACTTCTTTGACTGAGAAGACCAGAGAAGCTGATTTCTAATAAGAAGATGAAACCAGCTCAGAGTCTCATGCAAAAGGAAGCCAGAGGAACATGAGACAGGCACGAGGAGAGACAGTTCCTTGGCCGGACAGAGGTGTCCCTCCTGTGGTCCATGAGGCACATAGCTGCTACACTTACCCAGGAGGCCACCAGCAGTCGGCTGTTGCCAAGTCTCTGGATGGCAGTGCCAGAGGCAGGGTCTGGCGGTTGTAACATGGAGCATCCGGCCAGCAGGAGTTTGGCCAGAGCAGACTCCTGGTGGATGTGCGCATTGATGTGGGTGAGTTGTGGGGCCTCGTGGGCCGCCTTATTGACCCCTGCAGTCTCCGTACCTGTGGACATCGTCTGTGAGGGAGAGAAGGAACAGCAGGAAGGGGCGTTGGCAGAGGATTGTCACTGACTTGTGGGCATTATGAGAGTTCAGTAATGCAAAATGGCTGCTTCTAGCTAGAGCGCTATCCTCCTGGAGTTTTTGGAGAGTTGTCTGTCAGGGAAGTCTGGAACTACTGGGAGCTCCCTCTTCACCCCACTGCATATCTGCTTTGTGGCCCTCTTGGTCCTCAGGGACCGAGTGTCTGGGGCAAGCAGTGCTCACAAGTCTTCCCACCCCACTACTCAGTCTCTTTCTTTAGCCTCTCCTCCCCAGATCTGAGCCCAAGGCCCCCAAACAGTGGCCGCTCTCCAGCCCAGCTGCCTGTTGAGCTCCTGTCGCAGCATCTCTTCCCCAGTAGGACCCCAGGGATCACCTCGCCCTGAAGAGCACCATCTCCTTGGATGAGCGCTCAACACTGACTGCTCCTGCCCCCAAAGGACAGACACCCAGTATGCCCAGTTCCCCAGCAAGCTCTGGGAGATCCACCTGGGAGGATCAAGGTGGGTAAGAAAGGGGCTACCCGGAAGTGAGTCCCAGATGGAGACCCATGGGCTGGGAGAAGATGGGCAGCCCTACCTGCTCTCCTCTGGGGCCGGGAGGGTGCACAGCAAGGAGGACTGAGAGACACAGGGAGGAGCCCCCTGGAGTTAAGAACTTCAGCTCTAGATGGAGGAAGAATTGGAAGGAAGCCCAAAGAGAAGGGAGAGTGACCAGACTTTTAGCATTTCCTGGCAGGCAGCTGGGACTGAGGGCCCCATCAGGGGCTTTCCAGCAGTCGATTCCTTACTGAGCACTGGGCAGTTGGCAGGGCGGGGGTAGAGGTGGACACTGAGGTAGAGGTGGGTCATTGGCCATTCCTGAGGAATCCCTTGAAAGTGTCCTCTTCTCCAGCTCCATCTGGGCCAGAGCTTTCTAAACAAGTGTGGGCCTGTGCTGTGAAACGTGTGTGCCTTGGGTGTGTGTGGTGAGTAGGGTGTGTATGTGTGCATGTGTATGTTGCCTGCACCCCTGTTCCAGTAAGCCTCATCATCTACTCCAGGGGGAACCCCCCCAGAGGGGCCCCTCTGTCAGATACTTGCTGGGAAGCTGCAAGGCTCCTGGTCGGGCTCCTGGTCGGGTTCCCAGCCGGGTTCCCAGCCTTCCTCCTCTCTTCTTGCTCTTCTCCCTCTTATCTACCCAGTGAGGTCCTCAGCTCCAAGGCAGCTCCTCTCAGCCCTCCCTGTTCCAACCCCAGCTCTCTCAGAGGACATCAGGTAAGGCAGAAACCTCCATGGCTCCCCTGTGGCCCCTTTCGTGAAGACCTTCGAGCAGGACCCCTCTTTCTCTCCAGGACTCTCCAAATCTACTCTGCAAGCTCTATCCTGGTACAGGATGCCCTGCTCCTTCCATTCCTGCTTTCTTGTAGGATTCTAAGTGGGGAGGGGCATGCTAGACAAAGGATATGACAGCAGGACTAGGACTGGGACTGACGAGGCCAGGGTCTGGTTTTGCCTCACATTCGCCAGACTCCTTCTGGGAAGGACTGAGAGGGGGTTTTGAGATTGAGTCCTAAGGTGAGATGGATGTAGACTGAGGATGAAGGCGGAGTAGGGGTATTATTTTCCTGGTTCCTGGGAGGACAGATGGTCAAGTGTCCAGGCAGTAGGGCAGACCCCACTGTCTGGAGTGGTGACATCAGGGATGGGCACAGAGGTTTCCCAATGTCTAAGGGTTCAGATTCTGCAGAGGAAGCACAGAGATTCAGAGTAGTCAGGGAAGCGGGTGGTAGCTTGAGGTCCAGGGGGTGGGGGTTGGGGACCAACAGACTGGCGCAACTAAGACTTTATTCCTGATTCCTGGACCCCAAAGGGAAGGTTCAGATTCTTGGGACTGGCCTTCTGTCTGGATCTGTGTCTTGCTTCTGTAGAGCTGTCAAATGCCTTTCCTCTTCAACTAAAAGGAGCCCAGGTGAGTGAAAGACAGAAAACTGCTCTGAGAAGTGGGAAGAACACAAGTGGGTGGTGTGATTGGAGTGGTTGTTAATACTTAACAGTATTGAAGCTGTGATTCTTAACCAGGATGGCCAATAGAACCACCTTATCTGGTTTATTTTGGAGCTAGGCAAGCTAACCCTAAAGTGCACGTGGGGAAGAAATCTAAAAAATGGCCACGAAAATTCCGAACCAAAAGTAACATGGGGGACTCAGTAAACCGTCCAGGTAGTTGTTAAAGTCAACACTTGTTAGAACGGCAGCCATGGCACAGAACTCAGACATGTGAAGAGGAAGAGTACAGAGACTTTAGTAGACTCGAGTCCCTATGGAAATGCAGGACAGTGTTTTCAGTCAGTGAGAGGTGAGGTATGCTACGGTGAAAGCTGTTCTTCAGAAATCAAGTGCCTGAACCACCACAGTGTCCCCTGCCTCCACGTCTGCCAGATTATGACATACGCTCCAGAGAGATCAACATTTTCTTTTTAAAAAAATCTTGAGTATGATACAGGTGTATGAGTGTGTGCATGTGAGTGTGTGCTTGTGAGTGTGGGCGATCCATGCCATGTGCACCTCAGGTGTTGGTCCTCACGTTCCACATTGTCTGACACAGGTCCTCTTTTTCACTGCTGCCTACTCCAGGCTAGCTGGCCTGTGGGCTTCTAGGGACTCTGCTGTCTCCACCTCTCACTCTTCTCCAGGAGTTCAAGGATGACAGATGCGCGCATTACTGTATCTGGCTTCTACGATCCAAACTCAGGCTGCCAGGCTTGCATGTCAAGTGCTTTACCCATTGAGCCATCCTACAGCAATCAACATTTAAAAGTGAAAACTGAAGGGACTAAAGCACTCAGAACACAAGAGAATAGCTTTATCATCTTGAAATGGGGAAGTCCTTTTAAAGTATAAATATAAAAATTATAAAACCTAGGAAGCATAAAAATAATGAGAAATTCTATAAGCATAAACTTACTTTTTAAAGATTTATTTTTATTTCATATGTGTATGAGTGTGTTGCCTGCATGTATGCATGTGCATCACATGTGGACCATGCTGATGGAGGCCAGAAGAGAGTGTCAGATCCCTAGAACTGGGGTTACAGATGACTGTGAGTCTCCGTGTGGGTGCTGGGAACTGAACCCCGGTGTTTTGCAAGAGTAGCCAGTCTTAACCACTGAGCAATCTCTCCAGTCCCCAAACTATACTTTAAAAAACAAAAATCATGTAAAACTTCAACAAAGTAAAAAGAAAGTCTTTTTATTTGCTCTGTTTTCCTGGCTGCTCTCGAACTCGTGGTGATCCTCCTGCTTCAGCTTCCTGAGTACTCGCATTGCAGGTAGGCAACACCATGTCTGGCTTAGAAATCCCACATTATAAAGAATTTTCAAATATTGGAAAAACTTTTATGAAAATTCAAGGAAGAAATCAGGAAGAAAACAGGCAAGAAGAGCTCACAAAAGAAGAAATAAAAATGGCCCTTAAATACAAGAAGATGATCAGCCTCAGTCATGACAAGAGAACTACAAATATAGTTACAGAAAGCAGATCAGAAAGTGTGTGGGTGAGGGGATTTACTGGGAGGTACTAGGGAGGTTTTTTTTTTTTTTTTTTTTGCAGTAGAGAAATATTCTATTATCTTGTTTGTAGAGGTGGATGCATAAAGATAAATATTCATTAAAACTCAAGATCAGCATTGAGAATGGAGCAGTTTATTGCATTAAATTAAATATGAAATGGAATGTATTTTCCTCCATCTAGCACAGTCTGGCAGTGGGAGGGCAGCCCTATTCTTGGGTAATGTTCCTATATGATAATTGCCACATCCTTGGAGGGTAACTGGCAACTGAAAACACATTATTCCACATTGGTTGTGGGTTGGAAATAACCCAAATATCTGTCACTAGGAGACTGCTTAAATATGTTATAATGGACTCATGCACTAGTCTATTAGGCAGATATACAGATGTATAAAGAAGCTTTGGGTGGACTGATGTGATATCGGATGACTCCAAAGCAAATGGCCACATCAACACAGCATTCTACAGAACTGTATGTGATACGTGGTAATTTCTGAGAAAGGATGAGAAGGAATATTTCAGATGCTCTGAGTAAAAAAAATGTTACTGGAGAACATGTAAGAAGCTGATCATATTAGCTTCCATCCGGGGAACGTGAGACGTGATGGGAACAAAAAGACAAAAGACAGGGCTTTAAAGATATGCTGTTTTATATCTTTTTTACATGTTGTGTGTTTGTGGTATATGCATGTGTGTTCGCATGTGTATGGGTGTAGATGTGTGTGTGTGGCTACTCGTGTGGGTGTGTATGTGAACGCCCAGAGTTGACACGATTGGTGTTTTTCTTGATTGCTCTTCACTTTATTGAGGTAGTTTCTTTCAACTGAAACCAGAGCTTGCCAATCGACTAGACCAGCTACCAGTTTTCCTAGGAGATCTCCTGTCCCTGCCTCCCCATTGCTGGGATTATAGGCAACCATCATGCCTGTTCTGTTTTTACATAGGTTCTGGGGTCTGAACTCCAGTCCTCACCACCATGCAACAAGTGCTTTACCCACTGAGTGACCTCCTCAGCCCGCTTTTGAATGTCTAAACTGGTAAAAGTCACTCTCTCTTTCTCTCTTTCTCTCTGTGTGTTTATACTAAAACAATTCAGATTCCCTTTTTTGTCCCCCAACTTTGACCCTAGATGTCCTGTGTGTGTTTGTCATATTAAGTTACTATGAACAAAGGACTGAGACAAACAAGTGAAAGGAGGAAACTTGCTTGGCTCACTGGACCAGAGCTGTCAGTCAGTGCCTTGCTCTGGGCCTGAGGCCGATTATCTTGGCAGCTGGGGTGCAGAGTAGAACTTCCTTACCTCATGGTGGCCACGAAGAAGAAGGAGAAGGAGAAGAAAGAGGAAGAGGAGGAGGAGGAGGTGGAGAAAGAGAGAGACAGAGAGAATGAGGAGGAAGAGGAGGAGGAGGAGAGCAGGAGACCTGGTACCCTTGAAAGGTTTCATGAAGTTTTTATAGTCATTAAACAAACAAAGTTTAAATCAAAATGCTGTTCAAATACTTTGGCCGAGACATCAGAGAGGTGGGTTGCAGCTCGGCAGGGAGACTCAGTCTGGGCCCTAGGTGCTCTCGGACAGCTCCTTTGTCCTTGGGTGGGTGGAATATGGTCCTAAGTTAATACAATGCAAAAGGTTTTTAACCTGTTGTCACAGGATGTCAAGTCAGACACAGAGGTGGGCAAGGAATGGCTTTTTAGAGGCTAAAGATGTCCTAAGATAAGCTGTCATTAGGCTTTGGACCTGCAACATTCCCAGCTCTCCAGCACTAGTCAGTTATCAGCCTTGCAGAAGGTTCAGTCCAAGATGCAGGGTTTTCCTTTTGGTTCACACTATCATGTGACTCAGCCCACATACTAGGAATCACAAGGCAGGAAGTCATTAGATAATAATTCAAGGTTGTCTTAGGCTTGCACACGGGACTTCTGCATCTGCAGAGGAGAGGGAGAACTGCAAAGTCACAGCAGCTTGCTGTAGCTGGCAGGGGGAGGGAGCACTGTGGGGGTATGGCTTGATTTGGGGGAGGGAGAATGGTGACTAGAGGATTTGTAAGTGACTGTATATAGATGTCACACAGATGGCCTGGTGGGGAGAATTCAGACATGGAGCAGAGCCCCTTCGATTTAATATCCTTTCCCTTCTTTGTGAATTCATTCGCCATGGAGCTTTAGAAGGAGACACAAGCAGAGCGAAAGGGCACCTCTGGTTCCTTCCTTTGCTTCTGTGGTATTACGTCTTTTATGGCCAGATCAGATAGAAATTCTGTGTGTTTTCATTCTGGCCAGCAAGTGTCGGTTTGTTTCTTGTGCGCTTGTTTTTCTGGTTTGGTTGCTTTTGTACAAAACAGTCTGTGTCAGCCTCTGACTCTTTTATTCCGTAATTTAGAGGCTGGTGGGCTTTCCTTCCTATCAGGAGCCCCTCCCCCATTGCCTCTGTGCCTGTCTTACGGTTCTCTCTCTTTGCGAATAGTCTAGAAACGTCTCCAGATATGTTTTTCTTTTCTGTAGACTATCAGATGTCACAGTCCCACTCCTATTTTTGTTTAGTTGAAAAAACCAACAGCTGTCTGCTTGCACAACTCTGCCTAGGAGGTAACACTGTGTATCGAGATGGAAATGACTTCATGCCTGTCCCTGGCTAGGGTCTTGCAAATTATCTCCAGCCTGTTTGTGTATAATGTCTTTATCGAAATGTTTAAAGCTATTAGGAGCATAAACAGGAAATGGCTCCCCTCTAGTGCGCCCCCTGCTCCTCAGCCTCCCTGCTTTTTACTCTGTGTGGTCAGCAGCACTGGCTCCTAGTGTCCTCTGACTTCAGGACCAGATTCCAGCTTGCACAAATCTGCCATCAGAGGGTCTCCCGCTTGGTGGTCTAGGTCCAGTCTTGTTCATTTAAAAGACCGCACTCCTCAGACCTTGAGTCCCCTCCAGACTGCTTCCACTGAGGAATGCTGGGGTGAAGGTGAGGCTCCTGTCCATTCCTTCTGCAAGGATCTTTCTTCTCCATCCCCAGTGGGCTAGGGAAGAAGGATGAAGAGCAGGGCTTCTTTAAGAGACTGGCTGCAGGAAGGCCTTGTGATGGCTGTGAGTTGCCGGGAGATAGACTTTATTGACTCAGCCTAGATCCAATTGATGCATTTGGCCGTTGTTTATAGGCAGTGAGTGATGGATGGGTTTACATGTTCTTTTGCTTGTTCTGGGAAATATTGGGAATCTCCTGGCCTCTGCTGCATCAGCTGACTGGGTTAGGAACACTGCGGGAGAGGGACAGCTACAGGAGAGTCTGAGATGGCAGGGAAGGGAGAGCTCCCTGTGGGAAGAAAACTCGTTTCTACTCTCTTACTCTGTGGCATGCCTTTTCGGATATTTCTGGTTGATGAGTAAAGGCTCCTTTGCCTCCAGCTCTGTAGAGATGGTTCCAGACTTTCAGTTTCAAAGAAGTACTTGCAGAAAAACTGCAGAAACATTCTAGAAACACCATCAAATTAGCAAACACAATTTCCTCCTTAAGTAGAAAGGGCAGCGACTAGGCAAGAACTGAATAGGCAAGGAACTAGAGAATGTGTATGTCTCCTGCCCCTTTAAATGCCTCTTCAAGGACCCCCGAGAGCTGTGCTGTGTTGCCTTAGAAAAGGTCCTTTAGAGAAATTTACAGGGACTGGTAGGCCAAAGGCCCTGAGGCACTCGGATATACTCTTTTGAAGTGCCTGTAAATAAATGTTGCTGCTAATCCTTTAAAATCTTCTCCTCCCTTGATAGATGCTCCACTGTTTGTTTACTTGCTGATTTTTTGAACATGTGACATATGAACTTGAACTGCGAGTAGAATGTGCCCCAGGCTGAGGAGGCTGTCCTACCTGAGTGTTGTTGTGGTGGCAATGGGGTGGTTGTGAAGAACCTGGGAACTGTGGGAAAATCCCCGATGGGACAGGAAGAAAGAAGAAAAGAATGAGGAAGGTAAAGAGGACGCTACCCCCACCCTGTGGGTTTTACCTGTCCACCCACCACTGAACTCTGTTTGCCAAACTGCATTCTAGAAACCACTTGCTTATGTGCAACCCTCTGCCTGTGTAGGAACTGACTATGCATTTCCTTATGAACTTGAGCTGGGGACTGGTGCTATTAGTGATCTGAGTGTCAGCCTGCTCGGCCTGAATAATCTCTCTCCGTCAGCAGGACCAGCTGTTGGTTTCCTGATTTTGAGAAGTTCCCACAGCATTATGAGTTTCCCCGTAAAAGCCCCTTTCTTTCTTCTAGGAAGAAAAACTGCTTTGAGAACCTCCAGTTCTGCCCTTACTTGCAAGTAATAAACCCCTGTCTGTGCTTTTACCCTGGAGTATTTCTGTTTGCCAGCTTTGCCCATGCCAAGATGTGAATCCATTACATTCCCCCATTACTGGAATAAGACATTAAAATTCTTCATCTCCACTTGGAACAGCTTCAAGATTTAGCCCTCAGTTTCTCTCTCTCCACTCCCACTTCCTCGTTGCTGAATGTCCCTCCAGATCGTCTTCTCTCCCTCACTCAGGAAGTCTTCTGTTTTGTACTCATGTCCCTGGAAACCTTTACTTGAAAGCATTTGCATGGGGCGGGAGAGATGGCTGAAGGGTGAAGAGCACTGGCTGCTCTTGCAGAGGACCTATGTTCAGTTCCCAGCACTGAACTACATGGTGGCTAACAATCTTCCATAACTCTAGGTCCAGGGATTCTGAAGCCCTCTTCTGGTGTCCGTGGGTACTGCATGGACAGGTGCACTTACCTATGTGCAAACACTTATATACATAAAATAAAGATCATAAATAACAAATTAAAATATATGCATATAAACTGAGCATCGTGTCATGTACTTTAATCCCTATACTTGGGAGGCAGAGGTAGGCAGGACTCTGTGAGCTCCAGGCCAGCCTGGTCTATACAGGGAGTTTCAGGCCAACCTTGAAATTTCCTTCCCTATTTTTGAATGACCCACTGATCATTCAAGGGTCCATAATCTCTGGGTGTCTGTACAGTTTCTGTTATAGTTTTATTCTTTTGTAATTTGAGATACAATAAACTATTTCAGTTTTATATATTTGTTAAGATTTGCTTTATGGATTGAAATGTAATCTGGTTATGGGAAATTCCATGGACTGCTGAGAAGAATGTGTTTTCCACAGCTGTTGGATAGGGTATTCTGTATATGCCTGTTAAGGCCATTTGATCTATGGTGAAATGTAATTAAGAGATTTCTCTGTTGATTTTTTTGTGTGTAAATGATCTATCTATTGTTGATGAAAAGAGCTTTTTAAAATCACCTACTATTATTGGATCTGGACCCGTCTACCTCCAATAGTGTTTTGTGAAATCTTGGTTTCACAATGTTCAGTGCACGTATAGTAATAATCATATCTTGTTGATGGATTGTTACCTTAATGATGACTTTCTGATCGATTGCCTTTTCTGATCGATTTTAGTCTGAGGCCTACTCTTTCCTTAAATATGACTATAGTCATTCCTACTGGTCTTCAGGTTCTACTTTTTTGTGTTTCAGTCTGTGTGTGGATCACATTTTTAAATCCAGTGTTTCTAAATCCAGTCAGCTAGCTTGTGTCTTTTGCTTGGAGAGTTAACACCATTTACATTTAGTTTTTAAAACTATCTTATTTATTATTTTTATTATTGTATGCATATGAGTGCACTGCCTGCATGTGTGTAAGTGCACCCATGCTGTGCAGTGTCCTCAGAAGTCAGAAGAGGGTGTTGGTTCCCCTGGAACTGGAGTTATGGATGGTTGTTAGCTGCCATGTGTGTGCTGGGAATTGAACCTGGGGCCTCTGTAAGAGCAGCCAGTGCTCTTAGCCGCTGAGCCGTCTCTCCAGCCTCCACACACATTTGCTTTTGAGAGAGCTTTCTGGCTCTGGGAAGCGTGCTGGTTGTTCCCCTCCAGTGTTGTTTTCTCTCCGCTTTGTTCATATTACATCTGTCGTTCTCTGCTGAGTCGGACACAACTGATTCCCTCCTTTTAAGTTGTTCACCTATTACACTCATGAAACTAACTTTTCTTCTCTTTCAGGATTGAGACTGTCTCTGTCCTCTGTGGGTAGGGTTCCTTAAAACATCTTCTAGAGCACTGGCTTGGTGGTCATGGATGGCTTTGGTTTCTTGGGATGCCATTACATTCTGTCACGTTTAAAAGATGGTTTTCTGGACCATATCGATCTTGGCAGTTGTTTGCTTTCAGGGCTTGACTGTGTATTTCCTGTTTTTCTGACTTTAGAATTTCTGCTGGGAGGTCTCTGGTGCTCTCCGATGGTTTGTTTTTGTGATCTGGTACTTTTCTCTTGCAGATTTTAATGTTGTTCCTTTGTTCTTTAGTCTTAACGTTTAAATTAATTTTTCATAGAGACTCGCTTTCTGCTTGTGTCTAGTTGGGGTTCTACATGCCTCTTATGCTTGCATGCCAGTTTCTTGCCCTTGGTTTGGGGGAATTTCTGCAGTACTTTCACTGAACAGACTTTCTCTGCCTTTATAGTCGCTTTAGCTCCTTTCTGTATGCCTTGCGTCCTGAGGTTTATGATTATTCCTGATTATTTTTTCTTTCCTGATGTCTGAATGTGGTATTTCTTGGTCTTGTCTTCCTTTCCTACTATTCTTTTCTTCTTGATGTGTCTTTTGGTGAAGTCTTCCACTGTAATTTTTATTTGATCCATGGGATTTTTCATTATGATTATTTCTGTCTGGCTCCCCAACACCCCAAATCTGTTTCCTTGCTGAGTTTCTTATTCATGTTGCTGATAATTTTTTTCTGTTGATTTGTTTTAAAACTCGGAGTTCTGAACTGAATTCCTTGCCTCATTCATCTGTTTCCTGTGTTTCTGCATTGTAACTTACATAGATGTTGGGATGGATATCCCTTCTGGTTTTATTTTGAGTGCCTTTTTAATGCATGGTCTTCTGCTGAAGGTTCAGTCCCCAGGAGGACCCAGAGAGGAGAAAGTAATTCATCATAACAGCAGCCACACCAAATAAGATACACAGATATATCTTAAATCAATTAATCAAGCCAAATATGACACCACCTATGACCAGAGAAAAGAAAGTGGCAAAAATAATGTACGTGTTTGCAGGAATGCTCAGTCCAAGGCTCATGGGCCACCATGGCCCAGGGCAGACAAGAATGTGCACAACACAGCATCTTAAAGAATACATTTATTTATTTATTAAAATATTTTATTATTATTTTTATTCTATGTGCATGAGTGTATTGCCTGCATGTATGCAAATGCACCTGTATTGTGCAATGCCTGTGGAGGTCAGGAGAGGGTATCAGATCCTCTGAAACTGGAATTACAGATAGTTGTTAGCTGCCATGTGGGTGCTGGAAATCGAACCAAGGTCCTCTGCAAGAGCAGTCAGTGCTCTTAACCACTGAGCCATCTCTCTAACCCCTCTGTCATTGTTACTGTCAGTTTCTGAGCCAGATCACTGATAATGCACTTTTTATTGCTTTGAGCTTACTTCATTGTTTATTTTCTTTCAATAGGAAAATAAATAATACCAAATTTTGAAATTTTACAGTAGTATTATAAATTTCACTCCTGATGTTATATTTATTATTATTCTATTATTGTTATTTACCAGCTTAACCGTTGCTCAAACAACAAATGGTTCTATGACACCATTAACTCCACGGATGTTGTTGGGGAACCATGATCCCTCCAGAATTTCTTCTTCCCAACAGGAACTCTGTCTACATTAATCAGTGACGTAGTTTCCTCTCTAGCCCTGGATAGCCACTGTTCAGCCTTCTGTCTCAGCAGCTTTTACTATTATAGTTAATTTATATAGGTAGGATCATAAAATATGTGCCTCATTATGCCTGGCTTATTTCATTTAGCACATTGTTTTCAAAATTCGCCCACATAGTGGCTTAGCTCAGAATTTCGCTCCTTTTATGCTCTGAAACACCCACCACACATGAATTCCATTTGTTTGTTGTTGTCCCATTCATCTTTGGGTTCTTTCTGCCTTTTACCTCTCTTAAGCAGTTTTGCTATGAGCACTGATGCATGAATATCTGTGAGTCCCTCCTTTGGGGGATGTGCTTGGACGTTAGATGCTGACTCTGTTTTTGAGGAGCCACCACCTTGTTTTGCACAGAGATGCACCCTGCCAAAGCCTTCCTAGCAATGCTCAGGGCGTTTCCTGCATCCTTGCCTTCACTTATTACTTTCAGTTCTCTGATCTGTGTGTGCGCGTGTGTGCACGCGAGTGTGCGTGTATGTGCCTGTGTGTGCACATGTGTATATGTGTGTGTGTACATGTGTGTTTGTTAACAGCCAACCTAATTTTGTTGCTTTCAGTTCTTTGGTTTGTACATATGTGCGCATGCATGTGCATAGGTGCACATGTGTGTTGTTGTTAAGACTGAACCTTATGTGTGTGAACTGACACTCACTGTAGTTTTGATCTCTATTTACCTAAATGATCAGTGATATAGAGCATCTGTTCGTGTATTTATTGACAAGCCATACCCAGTCTTTGGAGGATTTTATCCGAGTCTTGACCGGTTTTAACTTTTTTGTTGCTATATAGTTGCAGGAGTGTGCTACATATTCTGCATTTCAATCTCTTATCAGATATATGATTTGCCAATATTTTCTCTGATCCTGTAGGTTGATCATGTTCCCTGTTAATATTGCTCTTCGATGCACAAACCTTTTACATTCCGATGAAGCCAAATCGACCTGTACTTTTTGCTGCCTCTACTTTCAAGATTGCACCCAATACAGTGTGTTCCCAAAGGTTTGTGTGCTGGAAACTTCATCTCCAATGTGATGTTAAGACGCAGTGGAGCCCTGTGACCCTTCTTTTTGGGAATATGTCTACAAATGTTTGTCCTGTTTCCATGGAAGCCTATAACTTGTTTGATTTCTTTGGCTCACCCCAGGGAGGGCATGCCATGAGTCTCTGAGACTTCTGATGTATACTTTTCAGTGAAACTGGAAACTGCTTTAGGGACTGTTGGGATGGAATGATTATATATATATGTATGTATATATGCGCATGTATGTAAGTGCACTTGTGTTGTGCAGTGCCTGCAGAGGTCAGAAGAGGCATCGAATCTCCTGGAATGGAAGTTGCAGATGGTTGTTAGCCACCATGTGGGTGCTGGGAATTGAACCTGGGTCTTTTGCAAGAACAGCCAATGCTCTTAACTGCTGAGCCATCTCTCTAGCCCTATAGTTTTATATTTAGGTCTTTGATCCATTTTGAATTAAATAGTGTAAATGATGATAGGTAAAGGCTTAAATGAATCCTGTGCATGAAGACATCCACTTTTCCCAGTGCACTGGGCTGAAAGCCCATTCCTTCCTTCATTGAATGATTTTGGCGCATTTACAAAAGTCATTTCTTCATGTCTGGGGTCTGTATTTCCTTGGTCTGTATGTCATTACCACATTACCACATAGTTTTAGATAAAATTTTGAAATCATAAAGTAATCATCTTCAGTTTTGCTGTTTTTCAAGATTATTTTGGCTGTTTAAGGTTTCTTGTTGCATTCTGTGTTTTTAGATGTTTGTTCCCTCTCAAAGACTTATTGAAATTTAACTGCCATTAGATAGTGGGCTGAATATTATGGGAGTGACCAACTACTCTTTAATTGAATTTAAGGTCTGATTTATAGGCTGGAGACCATATCTGACACTGATATCAAGCATGGGAACCTGAGGCTGCAGAGATCACAGGACACAAGGGAGAGCCCAATACTGGTTTTCTGCTAAATAGTTATTATATTAGACTTATTACAACAATAATGACTTATTGTTATATCCATAGATTGATACCTCTCTCAGCTGTCACCAGAGAAGTTTCCTTATGCAGCAGATACAGAAACCTATAACCAGCCAATGTACAGAGAACAACAGGCTGTAGATTGCTTATCCACGAATAGAACACTTATATCAAACCTCTACCTCCCAAGGTACAGGGACCATTGCAGAAGAGAGGAAAGAAAGATTCTAAGAGCCAGAGGTAGTGGATGAGTACAAGGAGACAAGAGTTTTCCAGACAGCTGGTCAGTTACCTTGTGCACTCCCAGCATGGTGGCACCATGCACATGTCCCATGCAAGTTCAAAGCAGACACAGATAAAATCCCAGCATAGACACAAGGAAGTAAGAAACCTCAATTCAGTCTAAGGAAATTGTAGCAACTGATGGGAGGGGGAGAGACAGTCTCTTTCAAGAATGGGACTCTTGGTAGGTTAATCAGGCTCCAGTGGATGGATCCACACTGAAGGACATTTGGAGACACAAATTAGATGCTATAGGCCTTATTGTATATACTACAGAGTACATTACATTGAGCAGGGGGCAATAAGGGGAGGTGTGGATGGAGAGAAGATCTAAATATATGAAACTTGAAAAAAACTCAATAAAAAAGAAATTTAACTGCCATTGTAACAGTCTAAAGAAATGGAACCTTCATCAGGTGACTATGCCATCAGGGTACAGAGCTCAAGGATGGATTCTCCCCATTATCTTAGCTTGCTGCCTCTGGAACTTTCTCTCTACTGCTTATTCTCTTGGAACCACATACCGTGTCATTCTTAAGATCAGTCTAGACACAGAGAGAAGCCATTGTGGATCAGGGTCACAAGCCTGGGTCACGGGGTCCTGTGATTCTACACTGTTCATTTGCTAATCTCTTATACAACTCGGAACTTTCCATGACAAGGTCTCTGTCTCTGTATCTCTCTCTGTCTATTCGTAGGCTCTGGTTGAAAAGAGAATGAGCACATGGACAGAAGTGATGGAGGTGGGTGTGATGCATGGGCGGCTGTAGGAGACAGGAAGCAGCAGATCCGAATGGGAGCAAGGTGGGACACCTGGGATCTTCACAGAGCCCCCATGTCTTCCTCTCCCAACTGTCTTGGGTCAAGGAGATGGTCCAGAAATGAGACCAGGGAAACATGGCCATATGGAGCTTTCAGCAGCTAAAGATCTGAGGAAAATGAGGACTTGGCTGTCTTTAAGAAGCAGAGCCGGTTACCTCTTGTTACAATTCCTTCTAGATTCCTTGTTAAATGGGAATCTGGAATTGGGGGTGGGTGAGAAGTGTGAATCCCAAACAGCAAGCGGAACTGTAGGGCAAAGAACAATGACTCCTGTAACAGTACAGGCAAACACTGATGGGACTTCGGCAACAGATGTGGCAGTAAGTGACGGATAAGAAGCAGTCAGGACATCAGGGTCAAATATAATTCAGAATGAAAGGGATTATAAGAAAAGATGAGAGGCTGGAGAGATGACTCAAGGTCAGGAGCACTGGCTGCTCTTGCAGAGGACCTGGGTTCAATAGCCAGCACCCATATGGCAGCTAACAACAGTCTGTCACTCCAGTTCTGGGAATCCAATACCCTCTTCTGACCTCTGTGGGCATTGTACAACACAGGTGCACTGACCTACATGCAGATGATACACTCACGCACATAAAGTAAACATAATAAATACAAAAAATAAGAAAAAAATGAGAGGGGTGACTTCTAAGTTTTTGGATCAAAATAGTGTCAGTTATCAATTACTGGGACATTGAAGGCTCTGGTAGAAACATTTTTTTTTATCGGAGGTACCAAGAGTTTAATTGGGAGCATGTTAAATTTGAGGGGCTTATTAGAGATCAAGTTGATGTGTTGAGAAAAGAGTTGGGCACATTAATTTGGAGTTCAGACGTATTTGACCATGTTTCAAAAATAAGTTAGACAACACATTAGCAGTTGATTTGAGCAAAAACTGGTGGATGGTGCAGCATCCTGAATCCATAAAGTACAGAGGGTCACCACACAGCCATCTGTTGACAGGAAAAAAGATGATAAGTAGACAAAAGCAGATTGGTTCTAGCTCAATTTTTACCTTATAAGGGTGTCCTGACATCTGGTAACTTGTGCTGTTCTGGTAGCTGAGACTTGGGTACTTGTCACAAGGACAATTACTTAAAATTTAGGTCAGAGTTTGTTTAGATTTTATGTTAGATTACAGTGTGCTACAGACAGAGGCAGCTTTAGGCAAAATTTTACTTTACTACCCCTAAGATAAATTTGGAAGTCAGTAGTGAATTGCAATAGCAAACAGGCCTTTTTGCTTTGTGTATACGGTTTGTGATATGATCCAAGAGGGAACTGGGAGACAGTTTCTAAATATTTGTTGGGTGAATCAATAGACTGCATGACTTGTTTCTTCCAGTTGTGTGGACTTTGGGTCATTCACACCTAACAGTTTGTATTATGACCAACGTGATGCATTTGGTTGGGAATCGAACTTGGCAATGTTTTACAGCCTGTACTGGAACATTCTCATTAGGAAGCAGGACCGTCTTGGTGTTTTCCAAGTTCTCCCACCGTTTCAGTTGAAACTCATAATGGCGGGAAATGTGGGGAGCCTTTGTGTTAGTGATAGCATAGAACCTCAAAGTGGATGGCCGCGGCAGGCTCCCGTTTTCTAATAACAGTTCCAGATTCCATTTGAAGACTTGCCTTTTCCTTTCTGTCAGCCTGGGTGTTCATGGTGGGACTTTGTCGCCAGATCCCCAAACAAGCATGTAACCCAAACTTACCTCAACCTGCAGATCATGTATGTCCCCAGGCATGGCATTTCAGACCCAAGTGGGTCACATGAGAGCAAGTGTAAGGCTGCTGGGTTGTACTACCAGAATAGGCTCTGCCTGTGAGCTCGAAGCTTGAAGGCTGTGGAGCAGGGGCCACTGTAGCTGTTCTGTCCCGGCAAGACATTTGCTGGAAGCTGCCTAAGATCACCTAGAAGCTTGGGAACGAAGTCAGGTGGCTGGAGGCAGACCCCAGAGGCGGGCAGTTTCTTCTGGTGATGTTGCCTGAGCCTGAGCTCATGTTGCTTGAAGCCAGATTGACTCTTGGTCATTTTAGTATGTGATCACCTTCTGCTTAAGCCACCTGCTTTTTTGACTGAGTTCCGATTACCAGGCTGAGAACCTAGGATGCAGTAACTGTCGTCTAATTTGACAGAATCCTGTCCTTTTCCAGCACCTCCTGAACAGGGTGCTGTTTCTGGGGTGATTCCGAGTACACTTGAATCTGGACTATGAAAAGATGTCACACACCTGGGGACAGGTGAGTGAGAGGTCTTCACACACAGGGAGCAGTCCCTGTGGAGCAAGGGTTGTATTCCTTAAAACAATGCATAAACTCTGGCTTTGCAAATGTGCTCACAAAATGTATATTTTGTACATTCTAGCTCCAGAGACTCCATTCTGGAGGCAGAACCAGCTATGGTACTAGCAAGGCCTCAAAAATCTACCCAGACAGCAGTTCTGAAGAGGCAGAATCATGTCTGAATTCTCCATTCTTGCACTCTGTAGCTGTCAAAGGGAGCAAAGAGGCTTTTCTGTACTTACCTTGCCCAGAAACAGAAGTTTAGTACAGAGAAATGTGTAAAGCGTGAGATTTGTTAAAATGCTATCGGGAGAAAGAATAGCAATTCCTGATATAAATTACATGCAATTGAAAAACCTTAAAGTCATGGAGATCTCATATTAAATATATCAGTTTCCAGGAGGTCAGGGTTGAAGTACGCCGTTGAAAATCTGTGCCACCGAGCAAAGAGCTCAGAAGAAAAGAAATGAATGAAAATGACTAATTAATTCCTGATAAACATAGGAAAGGCCTAGTAAAACAAAGCTCAGGATATCACAAAGAAATGATTAATTCCACTGATTTAGAAGAAATCTCAGAGCAGGCAATGTATGCAGCTCATATATGCAGTTAGGAAAGTGCTTGCCTGGAATGCATGCTTAATCCCCAGCTCTGCATTGACTATGTGTGGTGGCTCATGCCTATAATCCCAGCACTGGAGGCAGGAGCATTAGAAGTTCAAGACCATCCTCAGCTACATAGTTTGTGGTTCCCTAAGGGATACATGACACTCTGACTTAAAAAGAAAACATCTCTTTACTCTTTGAAATAAAGTGAACTTAGTTTGATGGAAAGTGCTTACTGTAAGGAAGAATTAATCTGGTTTTGGAGCCAAGTACGGAAGATCAGAGAGGGTCTAATGAACCAGAGGCAAGGCGGGAGAAAACCCAAGTGAGAGGAGCACACACATAGTGCGAGCCCGCCACCTGCTGGTGAGAGAGAGGCATTACCCTATCCAAAACAGCAGAGAGGGAAGATGGAAAGATCCGGCTGAGGTCAGGAAGCCTTAATGTGCAAAGCACGGAGTGAAAGGAACTATCCCCGCCCAGCACAGCGAGTGGGAATAAAACATCGTGGTAGTTAGACCGGTCTGTACGTATTTAGACACACGGGGCTGTAATCGCCATATCATGACTTGCATGCACATATCTGAAGTGTACAATTAGAGCTGGGTGTGGGGCTGCGTGTTTTCAATCCCAGCACTTTGGAGGTGGAGGGAGGAGGATCAGGAATTCAAGGACAGGCAGGGCTACTTGAGACCTTGTCTCAAAAAACAAACCAGTTGTGTGTGGTAGCACATGCCTTTAATCTCAACACTTGGGAGGCCAGCCAGGGCTACATATTGAGACCCTATCCCTCAACCAATCAATCAGTCAACCAACCAACGAGCCAATCAATCAATCAGTCAAAGAAACAAACAAAACCAATGTACAAGTCACCAGTTTTGACATCTTTCTGTCATTCCCCCGAAGTGTTTTCATACTCTGCCAGTCTTTTCTTGTCTCTGCCCATCCCAAACCGCTGAGTTGCTCTGTGTCCCGGGGGGCGGGGCGGGGGGGAGGTGAAAGGGGTGGGGGCGGGGGCTGGGGTGCACATCCAGGAGTTTTATATGAGTGGACCGAACCACACACCTGTCTGTTGGCTTCTCACTCAGCATATTAATTTTTGTTTTTACTTATTTATCTTTTATTTCACATGTATGAATGTTTTGTCTACATGTATATAAGTGCACTGTGTACATGCAGTGTCTACAGAGGCCAGAAGAGGGTGTCAGATCCCCAGGAGCAGTAGTTCCAGGCTGTTCTAAGCCACCGTGTGAGTGCTGGCAACTGAAGCTGGGTCCTCTTCAGGAGCAACCATAGTTCTTACCCACTGACTCATCTCTTCGGCCCCTCAACATATTAATTTTGAGACCCATCCCCGCTGCTGTGGGTGCTGGGAGCGCATTTGTTTTTACTGAAGTGTGTTCCATCCCACCACTGTTTATATGTCAACCTGCTAGTGAAGTTTGGGTTGTTCCCATTTTGGGCTGCTAAATATAAGGAAAGAGGGTGTCTTGGTCTGCTGCTCAGAGAGCTCACAGAGCAATCCTCCTGCCTCATCCCCACAGTCCTAGGACTACAGATGTGTGCCATCACACCAGCCAAGTACAGGTGGCTTAGGCACGTATGCTTTCTTTTAACTTGGGAATACACCTAAGAGTGGACTGACTCATGATTTACCTTGTTAACAAACAGTTCTCCAAAGTGACTGCACCATCTTGTATCTCAGCCTGACCCCTGCATCTTCACTGGCACCCAGCACATGACAGCCAGTAATGCAGCATAACAGGATTATGTAAACTGGGCATGGAGGCTCATGCGTGTGATTCCAGCACTGGAGAGGCTGAGACAGAAGGAATAAGATAGGGAGAGTTTGAGGTCAGCCTGGGTTACAGTGTAAGGCGCTGTCTTAAAAACAGGGATGTAACATCAGGAGCCAGCAAAAGAGAATGGGTTCGCAAAGGTAAAGGAAAGGAAAGAACCTGAAAAGGGGGAGGTGAGGGGACAGATGATACCGGGGCAGTGGGGAAGTGGGTGTTCCAGCAGGGAGGGAGGGAGGGAGAGAGGGAGGGAGGGACACGCAGGGGCTTGCGATGTGTCCGATGTGTCCGGGAGGGAAGAGGGAGGGAGGTCAGGAGAGGGGGGACAGAGGGGAGGGAGACAGGTGTTAATGGGGAGAGGGTGGGATAATTCGGGTGTTAGGACTGGCAAGGGAGGAGGGAGGTCAGATGGGAGGAAAAAGAGCAGAGATGAATGAACCCAGAGGGAAACGTGATGCCATCGAAACCCCCTGAGAAATGCACAGTGTGTAAACAATAGGACATCTATATCCTGGGGTGGGGGGAGGGTGCTGTTTGGCAAGGAACACAGTACCAGGAACACAGGTTCTGCCCTTTGTGTGGTTGGTGAGAGTGGTCCAAGAGACTTCCAAAATAATACAGGCTATTGCCAAAGATCTTGGTTATCCCCCAGAACCAGAAGAGAATACACTAATGCTGAAGACAGGACACACTTGGGATACAGGACTTGGAGCACTGGAGCAGGAACTGACCTGGAAGCTTCTACCTGAGTTCAGCTCCCATAATGCTAGATGATACATGCAAACTGGTAAGGGGGAAATCAGTCAATGGTCCATCTGAAAACAGTCGGCACAGATTTGGGGTGGTTTTTTTTTTTTTAAATAACTGTGAGCCAAATGCACAGCAATTAAAGCTATTTTAAAAATACACAAACAGGCTGGAGAGATGGCTCAGCGGTTAAGAGCACTGGGCTGCTCTTGCAGAGGACCTGGGTTCAATTCCCAGCATCCACATGGCGGCTAACAGCTGTCTGTAACTCCAGTTTCAGGGGAATCCAAAGCCCTCTTCTGACCTCTGTGGGCATTGCACAACACAGGTGTACTTACATGCATTCAGGGAATACATTCATATGCTTAAAAACAATTACACGAGCAATCCTCTTGATAGTTGGAATTCCCCCAACCCCTCCAGTATTAGAGGTTGAACCTAGGGCCTCACACATGCTGGTAAGCACTCTACCACCCATCATAGTTCCAAACCTTTTTTTTTTCCTTTGCTTGCCCATCTCTCCATAGAATCTTATCTGATTGTGATGTGTTTTTATATCTGAAAATATGATTACCTGATTCTCGTTTCTTCAACAAACATGTATATTAACATTGAAAATGTTCTGTGATCAAAGTTTTTAAAATATTTTATTTATTTCTATTTTATGTGTTTGAGTGTTTTGCCCGCATGTATGTAAGTGCACCTGTGTTGTGCAGTGCCTACAGAGGTCAGAAGACGGTATCAGATCCACTGGAACTGGAGTTACAGACGGTTGTTAGTCACCATGTGGGTGCTGGGAACTGAACCCAGGTCCTCTGCAAGAGCAGCCAGTGCTCTTAACCTCTGAGCCATATCTCCAGACCCGCATGCTCAAAAATTTTAAGTGTGAAATTGTCCTCACTATTGGGCTATTAATAAAATATTAGTACCCTGGCTGATCAAAGTGATGAAAATATACGAACAATTTGTAAAATAATTTGTTAGTGACTTTTAAGCTTTGGAAATAAATCTCTCAAAGCTGGAAGAACCTTCTCAGTATTCAAGGTGTGTGTGTGTGTGTGTGTGTGTGTGTGTGTGTGTGTGTGTGTATGTGTGTGTGTGAGAGAGAGAGAAAGAGAGAGAGAGAGAGATTACACCCTGCTGGAATGAGACAATGCTCAGTGCTAATGTTGCTCCTACTTTTTATTTTAATCAATGATTGCACTAAGAAATTTCTCCACCGAAATGAATCACAGGAATGGGCACAATTTTGCCATAACAGTGCCACTCAGTTCTTTGTACTTTTTAAAGATAAATGGCCCAGACAACGGGTGATCTATTGTTAATTTGTAATGGTCCGTTAGTAGATGCATTTGCCTTCCTTTTTGGTGAAAACAAGATGGTGGAAACTGCTTGGCTTGCAAAAGGATTTCTTAGTTAGCCATTAGGGACATTCCATTTGTCAGTGTCTGGGAGGCATACCAAAAGACCTATCAAATGGCTGAATTCTCCCTGAGACTTTTTCACTGAATGCTTGGGAAGTACTTCCTTTTAACCAATGTATATAAAATATTTGGAAAATTTGAAAATGCTGCAAGTTTTCACACACTTCCTGAATCTGTTTAGAAAACTTTTAAAGTGGAAAAATATTCTTACCCTCCCTTCCTTCAGTGTTTTCTGTCAGGTTTGGTCCCAGTGATGAGCAAAGTAACTAATACGAAGCACTTACTGCTGAGCGGTATCTTTTTTCTTTGTTTGAGACAGGGTCTCTCTGTAGCCCCTGCTTGCCTGGAACACACTATATAGATTGGACTGGCCTTAATTTCACAGAGCTCCACCTGCCTCTTCCTCATGAGTGAGAGCGGGCATCAAAGGTGTGTACCACCATGCCCAGCTACTGAGCTCTTTTTTATAGATGACATGGTACGCGATCTAAAGGAGCCTTCAGAGGGACCGGAGGCTTAGGTGACATGTGAAGCCTGCACATGATTGCTGACATCTCCTGATGAATGCATCAAACTCCGTACACGGACCTCCGCATACCTGACACGGTCAAGCATTCAGGCTCATAGTCTCCCAGTGTGGGGAACCTGCTAGAATGACTCCGTTTTAAGCTGGACTCCATCTTAAGGCTGGTGGCTAACTTCTCCATTTTGTCAACTTTTGCGGTAAGTTTTCAGTTGCAGCCACAAGGCTGCAAGGATTAGGCAAGCCTGGGCATGTCAGGCAAGGAAGAGCATGTTGAGACCTTATAAGGAATAAAACAGAATGTGAAGAGAGCAGACACCATGTTCCATTGCTCTGAGGACACCCTCCACCAATGAGAACTCCCTTGGTTATTCCCCAATCAATTTAAAATGTGCTTGGCGCGCTTGGGCTCCCCTGGCCAATTGCAATGTGACAAGACACCCTAACTGTAAGGGTGGCCAATCATGTGAAGCCCCCTCCCTCTCCTTGCCTCAACCCCAATAAAAAGCTTGCCCCTCCTGAGTTCGGGGCTCTCGGCACAGATCCACTGCACTGGTGAGCTGAGAGTCCGAGCTTAAGTGGGAATATCGGTTCTTTGTTTTTGCATACACTCCGGATTCCTTGGTGGTCTTTGGGAAGTCCTTTTGCTGGGCATTACACCAGTTTATTCACATTTTATTTATGTGAACACAGGTCCACAGTATATCATACCTTGTAAGTGGTGTGCCCCCTTTCTTCTGGAGATTGTCTGCTTCCTCCATGACTGGGGTCTAGAAATCACTGACAGTTGCTGCTGAGATCCTTCAGTTTCCCTGGAGTTGGAAAATGATGGCTCTCTAAGTTTTCAATCCTCTGTGTTTACTAGCTGGGATCCTTCTACAAAAAGAAAGTTTTGGGCCTCGGGAGCTCTTTCAGAATATAGCGCCCCCAAATATGCCATTTTGGCATGAGAAGCGTTTTGATCTGAAGATGCTTAACAGACAGAAGAAGGTCCAAGAAGGTCAGATTTCCGCCTGGAAAGGACAGTGGGAGTCTTGTCGTGAGGGACATGAGCCCGAGGGAACGTTGTACAAATCCTTCTGTTCCCCATGATTTCCCTGCCTTGCTCTCTACACTTGTTTAAGACCCACTACTTGTTAGGTTTTCACAACTCACTACTTTTGGTCCAAGTCAACATGTGAGTGTTTGACTCTGACTACTTTAGTCCCTCGATTCAGTTCCTCCGTGTAAAACTTATATTAAACATAATTGTATCGTTTCCTATGTTGATCTATCTGTGTCGATTCAGTTCTTAGGTCCACCTTGAAAAAATGAAAAAGACCCGAGAAGACGGAGGTAAAGGTTTGACTGCTCCTATGAGTTCTGTTGACATGCCCTGTGTTTTTAAATCTATTTATTTGGTTTTACTGTCCCATTTTCTGCACTAGAAGCTACTCCAGGCTCATCTTGTATTTATTTCCCCTGATCTATGCCTGGAATCATCTGCTCTTCTGGTTCCCTAAGGAGTCTTGTTTCTTTGTATTGGGGAGTGGCACTTAGAAACCAGGATCTGAGCGCAGTCTGGGTTCACTGTTGTGGGGTGTCTCTGCTTGGAGTCAGTGACCAGAGCTGGAAGTGCA
This sequence comes from Eospalax fontanierii, assembly GCA_035773235.1. NCBI lineage: Eukaryota > Metazoa > Chordata > Mammalia > Rodentia > Spalacidae > Eospalax > Eospalax fontanierii. The sequence continues at coordinate 103,122,734 of CM069528.1, read as the reverse complement.
TGTATACACAGTTGACCCACACATTGAAGCACTGTATTAGCCAGGGTCCTCCAGAGGAACAGAACCAAGAGAATATAATCCAAAGAGTGGCTAGACTGGGTAGATGGTCAGAGGAAGAGTAGAACCACAGGGTCTGCCCTCGGGCTACAGAGTGGAGGACACTGGAATGCTGGACTTGAACACGCACGGTCATGTTCAAAGGCTGAGGAATCTGATGTCTGGGGCCCATGGGTCAGAGCAGCAGCAAAATACACTCCCTAGAAAGAAGGACTCTGCATGGGCTCATGCTAGGTGCTTGCTTCTGTGTTTCCACTTTGCCTGGGCCAGCGGTGCTGGTCGGCATTCCTTGCTCTCAGTTTTCTGGCCCGCTGGCCAGTTTTCTCTGGAAACACCCTCACTGACATGCTGAAAGGGAATCCTCAACAAATTTTCTGGCTGTGGTGGTTTGAATGAGAAATGTCCACCGCAGGCTCAAGTATTCCAACACTTGACGGCCAGTGGGTGGCACCAGGGAAGTCATGAAATCCTTTAACAGGTGCAGCTGTGCAGGAGGGAGTGTCACCTCACTTCTAGTCTGCCCTCTCTGCCTCTTGAAAATGTAAGCTCTCAGCATCCTGATCTAGCCTCCTGCAGCCATGCCTCCCTCTGCAGCAAGAACTCCTCTGGAACTGTAAGACAAAAGAAACTCTTTCTTTCGTCGTATTTTATCATAGCAGCAGAACTATAACTCACATACTGGGTGTCCCACAATCCAGTCACGTGGATAAGCAAAATATTCTATTTTATTTCTTTATAGAAAAGAAGCTAACCATGAAAAATACTGGCTGATATGACTCTAATCCAGCACTGGGTTTGTTCTAGCATTGGCCTTCTGTTTATTTGTGACTTCTTTCTTGGACAGGTAGAGACTAGATCCACCAGCTGCAAAGGGGTCGCTTATAGGTCGAGTCCCTGGTGTAAGACAGTTTCATAACTGAGTAGAGTTTAGAGTCAGACACACAGTTCTTTTTGCCTTTGGCCTTTTAATCTCCACTTGGAGCACTGCTTTGCAGACTTCCTTGGCCCTCTTCTCCCTTTGCATTATAATTATTTATTTGTAAGAGTTAGGGTCATTTCTCATAGTCTTTTCCATCTTGGGTGGAAGAGAATCTGTGTCTGGGTTGATCTTTAAGAAATTTGCATACAGTAAAAATTGCCCTTCGTGGTGTTTGTGGGTTTGATAAAAACACAGATGTAATGACATAGTCCCTCTGGGAACAGCTGTCCCAAATGCTCCTAAGGACACCCTCTTAATAGAACGTCGTCACTTATGCCTTTCCAAAGTCCTTGTTTCCCTATGGTTTGTCCTTTTCCAGAATTTATGTAGGTGGAACCCTTCACTCTAGCATTTGGGATCTTCTTTCTCTGAGCAAACAAAACACATTTAAATTTCATCCATGTCAATCAATAGATTGATAGCTTTTAGAGCTGAGCAGTGTTCTGCTGTGTGCTCTACATCAGCTTATTTTCCCTTTCACCTGTGGAAGAATATCTAAATAACTGTAGGTTTTGGTGATGAAACTGCTGTCCACACGAGGTTTAAATTAACTTGGGTCATTTTCTTAAAGCAAGATTGTTGGATCACATGGTAAACAAGTATGCTTAACTTTATTAGAAACTGCAAACTTACTTTGTAAAAACGCCTAACAAATTTTACATTTCCATCGGCATATGATGATTCGGCATGCTTTCTCCTCGGTGATAACTTTCTATCATCGAAACAAAATGCCTGAGATAATCAGCTTAAAAAGAAGAAATGTTTTTCTGATTTATAGACTGAGAAGTTTTAATCCATGGCCATTGCTTTTGAACCAGTGATGAGACAGGACATCATGGCAGGACCGTGTTCCAGAGAGTCTCTTCACGGCACGAACAGGGTGAAAGAGAGAGAGGAGGAAGGCTGAATCCAGAGGTCTTTTCAGGTGCACACCCTAGTGACCTGTGCACCTCCTTAAAGGGGCTGCTACCTACCACTGGAGTCTGCAGACATGTGTTGTACAATTTCTATTAGAGTTGTTAAGGCTTGCTTTACTGCCCAGAATATGGTCTATTTTTGTAAATTTAGAAGGAGGAGGACGTGTGTTCTGCCAAGGGTGCTGGAGGGTCTTATAACACCATTCAATCAAGCTGCTCAATGGAGTTCAAGCCACTCCTTCAAGATTTTCTGCTTCCTCATTCTGCCTGTTACGGAAAGGGAAGGGGTGGGCTATCTGCCACTAACTGTAGACGTTCATGTGTGTCCCTCTCTTTCTTCTTTTCATCAAGTTCTGAGAAACCTGGAATTGTCGCCTCACCTTTGGGACTTGACATCTTTCTTGGTAATATTCTTTGAACTTTATCTTTGTAATATTACTATAGCTTTCTTCTGAATGTTGCTTGGCATATAAATTTTTATCATTCTCTTATTTTAACCTAGTTATGTCTTTATTTTAAAAAATATTTTACTTGTGTATAGATGCATTGCCTGCATGTGTGTCAGTGGATCCGTGTTGTTCAATGCCTGAGGAGGTCAGAAGAGGGCGTCTGGTTCCCCTGGAACTGGAGCTACAGGTTACAGGTGGTTGTTAGCTGTCATGTGGGTGCTGGGAATTAAACACAGGTCCTCTGTAAGAGCAGCCAGTGCGCTTAACCACTGAGCCGTCTCTCCTGCCCCAGGTGTTATGCATTTCAGTTAATCAGGATGCCATTAAATGAAACCGTGCCCATTCAAACATAATTAAGGCTCCAAAATAGCAATGGTTCACTTCCCTGTTATGATATGTGCTGTGCATATTTCTGTGACCTTATATCTTCATGTTATTACATATATTATCTGTCTACCCATCTATCTATCTATCTATCTATCTATCTATCTATGAATTAGATGAGAGATAGAGAACATCCTTTCCCAGGACAAAACAAACAAACAAGCAAAAAAATTAGTCCCAAATAACCAAAAGAAAGCAGTGTTTGGAGAACCCTGAGGAAAGAGCCTTCAGTCTGAGCAGAAGTCACAGTGGAAAGAATTGCCAGCATTTCATGTTAGGCTCTAGCTGGATTCATCATTGTAGCCCGTCTCACCGCTTCGTATGGATCACATGCTTCACTGTTAGCTGGTAACAGCCCTTATGGGGGGGATTTGTCATATGCAGGTACCCCTTCTGTCCTCTCCCCCATTCTGTCTGCTCCCTTTTGTCTTCTCTGCTGGTCTCTCCTCCCTTCCCAGGCTGTTGACCTGTCTTGTCCCCTTTCATCCTTCTCTGTGTGTTTTCTTTATTTCCATTGTGTGTGTGTGTCTGCATGCATGTCTGTGAAGGTGTATGTGTGTGTGTGTGTGTGTGTGTGTGTGGTGTGCATGTGTCTGTGTGCGTGTGCAAGTAGACCTGTGGTTGATGTCAGGATCGCCCTCCTTCACCCTCCCAGCTTGTTGATTGAAGCAGTGTCTGTCATTCAGACCCAGAGCTCTTAGCTCTGACTGTCCTGCCTAGAATTACAGGTGGGCTGCCACACTCATGTGACATTTACATGGGTTTCTGGGGATCCAAACTCAGGTCCTTATACTTGCCCAGATTCTTTCCACTGTGATTTCTGCTCAGACTGAAGTCTTTTTCCTCAGGGTTCTCTGAACACTGCTTTCTTTAGGTTATTTGGGATGTTTTTTTTTGCTTGTTTGTTTGTTTTGTTAACCACTGAGCCATCTCCTCAGCCTTCCTCCTCTGTGTTTTTAATCAATAGGTTTATTAAAAAGAAACAGCTTAGGTTTACAGAAGAACTGAGTGGGAGTTCAGAGCCTCTGTGTGCCTTCTGACCTTGGCCCCAGTTTCTTTTTCCTGCCAATAGTTCGGTGCAGTGGTGTAGCACATTTGCTTCAAAGATGAGGTGATATTCACGTATTTTATTAATGAAAATCTATAGCTTCACACTGGGTTCCACCACCCTGATGCTTTGCATTCTGTGGGTCCTGACAAGTGTAGAGTGACACGAACCCCCAGATCATACAGAATGTGTCACTGCCGCAGTGGCCCTGTGGTCTGTGGTCTGCTCTCTGTGTCTCCGTTTCCCCAGACCCCTGGTAGCAGCCGTGGATCATTTCACTGTCTCCGTGACGCTGTCTTTCCAGAATGTTGTGATTGCGCAGTACAGGGCCTGCCGTCTAACCTTCTGCTTAGCGATACACATACAAGTTTCCTCTGAGGCACCTCATGGCTCATTGCCTTTTAATGCTGAATAAATAAATAATAAATAGATAATGTTGCCTGAACATGTCAGTTTGTTTATCTACTCACCTGCTGAAGGACTTCTGGGTGGCTTCCATGTTGTGGAAACTGTGAACAGGCTGCCATAGGCATCCTTGCTTGGGTTATTGTATGGGCATAGTAGTATACTTTTAAATAAGGAGTGGGAAAGGAGGGCTTTCTTAGAATAACAGAGACCATAAGGAAGACATTTGTTGGAGTTGGAGAGGTGGCTCAGTGGGTCAAAGCCCTTGCTCTGTAAGCATGAGAACCTGGGTTTGAATGCCCAGAACCCATGTGAAAATCCAGATGTGGTCGCTGTGTGTGCCTGTAACCTCAGCACTGGGCAGCAGAGATGGGTAGTTCCCGGGAACTTCCCGGCCAGCCTAGCTGAAATCATTTGAATGAGAGACTCTGTCATCTGTGGCTATAGGGTAGAGAGCGATGGAGGAAGAAATCTTCAGTCAGACCTCCTCTGGTCTCTCCAAGTGTATGCATGCACACACCAGCACACAGGAAACCCCAAACAAACAGCAGCTCCCAAAGCATTTGTTAACATTTCCAGGTTGAGGAAGGGGGGAAAAAAAAAGCAAGGAAATTTAAGGATGACCAGCAGGGGGCGGTGTTTGCAAGCCGTTGACAACAGTTACTAAGTTACCTAAGTTTATTACAAACTTAAATAAAACGAGATTTTTCCAGTTCTTTAGTTCATTTACTAAATTGCTTTATATTATTAACATTGGCATGTGTAAGGCCTAAGAAGAGCATATCAATAGTTCAATTTTTGAGCTCTAGATTGCTCCAGACTGGCGTAGAAATCATGTTTCCGGGTTTTCTCTGTAGGTGTAGCTCAGTCAACAGCAATTAGACACACCTGCACTTTGAGGGCCAGCCCTAGGACGCAGTGAACACTCAACATAAAGGAATTCCAAATATCCATGGACTTTGACTCTGTGGGGGACCGGGAGCTACAAAAGACTGGATAAGCAGAATGTGGTGTCTTTAATATTTTGCTTCTATGAAGCACAAGGCTTTCAGGAGTCAACAAATCCATATATATATATATACACTATATATATATATATATATATATACTAAAAAAAAACCAGTTATGTATCTGAATAGGCTTGTAGGTAAGGTATTCATTCAACTGACCCAAGTACATGGCCATCGCATGTGTGCCCAGAAAGCATCAGGGCTGGAACTGAAGAGGGAATCAATATGCTTCCTTAAATTTGCATTTTCTTAAATGCACAGAAGACTGTGGACAAGATCCATAGACTTCTGTCTGTGCTGCGACCCGTGAGTATCAGCCTGCGAATGTTAGGCTGCTAAAAACACCACGCTCACCTTCTCCATGATGGCCTGGTGAGAACTGAGTGGCTCTGAATTCTTGAGCCTTTTCTTGTGTATCGATATTTATAAAATACACTCTGAAATAGGTTCACGAGCTGTCCTAGGGTAGAGATATATTCATGATACACACATGTAGAGTTAATACATGTGCACAAAACAATTATATTTGTTTAAGTGCTGATTGAACCAATTGGCAGACATAAAAGATCAGAGCATTTTAGATAGCAAAGAAGAGCAATGTCTTCCATAGGTTCAAAGCCTCCATCTCATTCAATATAGTGCCTGCTACTAAAATATGATCTGTGTGTGTTCTTGCATTGTAAGTGTCCTCCTCTCTACATTAAGCTGGGATCCAGGAATAATTCATATCCCACCTCTGATTAGTCTTTCTTTTTAGAATTTATCTGAACTCAAATGTGCACTTTGTGGGGCATCTGAAAAGAAGGAATCCAGCTCATCCTCTTCCAATTTTGAGGATTCCAGAGGGCAGCGCAGAAGGAACCTGGGACTTCCTCATCAGAGCCTCCCCATTAAGTGACTGTTGTTTTGCTTAATCATTTCATTGTTGAGTAGATAGTGCCACGGGTCCTGGTGAAATGAACTCTGCCTGGGTGAGAAAACCTACTGACCTGCTTCTCCCCCCTCTAGAGTCAGGAGAACAAGAGGAAACCACGGACCAGCTCAAGTGCGGTGCCTGCTGGTTGCCCCAGGACCCCGGGGAGCACCTTAGGCTCAGCTGTCACCTAGAATTGTTTCTAAGAAGAATTTGCTAGGGCAGCGGTCAATGGTGAGGCTGGAGTGAAGTGTGCCTTCTGCCTGGGCCAAAGGAAGGCTGCTGGAGGCTTGGGATGCCCTTGGACGCTGATGTCTGCCGACTTCTCTTGGTTCTGGTACAGAATGCGTTCTGCACGAGCGCAACCCAGCCGTGTGGTGGAGAAAGGGAAACAGCACTGCTGTTTTAAAAACACCCTCTTCCTCTGGCTGCCTTCGTCACCGTCACCCTCTGAGGACAACTTTGCAGCCCACACAGATCACTCTTTCCTGTCCCCTAGAGGACACCATCTTTTTTTTTCCGGTACACAGATCTTGTGAGCTGTTTTTCACCTCTTTGTTTTTATGAAGAGACTGGAACAGATGTGAGAGACTGCCAGGAGAGGAAGGGGATGGTGTCCTGTCTGTAGAGCTGACAAGATCTTCCAGAGCCTACCAGATAACGGGGTGTGTATGTAAACGTGTGTGTGTTCTTTCTCTTGCTCTAGAGATCTCCTCCCTACCCAGAGTTTCCAAGGAGTGAGAGGGGCTGTGCACTTATAACTTCCTCCTCCAGGACTGAGGAGCCAGGCTGTGGTAAGGGTCTGGAGGCTGCCGGCCTTTCTCAGGGCTTCACGTCAATGCTCCTTACAACTTGGTAGGTTTGTGTTGAGGTGGGAAGATGGAATATTGGCCGTGTGAGCAATCAGAAGTTCACACAGTGCTCATTTCCAGGAATGAGCCTTCAGGTGCTTGACCAACCTTGCTTAGGCACACGTTTCTTCATCCAGTCAGAGTCAGGGCCTCATTAACAGGCATGAACTACCCTGAAGCTTCCCATTCCAGCGTCCTGGACCCCCTGTCCAGGAGGAGCAGAGGAACATCTGGCGACATCCTCTATCACTCTCTCCCTTATGTTCTGAGACAGGGTCTCACTGAACTCAGCACTCACTGACTGGCTAGATTGGCTGGGACCTATCTGCCTGTCTCTTGGCCCCTCCTATGTCAGTGCTGGGATTACAGATGCAGTACTATGCCCAGGTTTTGTGGGGGTGCTAGGCATCCAGTGCTCACCCTCACACGCACCAAGTGGGCATCTCTCCAGCCTTTCTACTTTATCTTTTGAGACAGAGTCTCACTGAATCCAGAACTCACAGATTGGCTAATTTGGCTGTTCCAGGGATTTGCCTGTCACTGTCCTCTGTCCCCAGCATTAGGGACAGCGTTAGGGTATAGATGTACATGACTGGCCCAGCTTTTACATGGGTGATAGGATCCAAACTCTGGTCCTGACTGAGCTATCTCCCCAGTCCTCAGGCTTAAAAAATTATTTATTTATTTATGGGCATGAATGTTTTAGCTGCCTGTAAGCATACTATATACATTTAGTGCCCGCAGAGGCTAGAGAAGCGTGTCAGATCCTCTGGAACTGGAGTTCTAGATAATTGGTAGCCACCATGTGTGTGCTGGGACTGAACCTGGGTCCTCTGCAAGAGCAGCTCTCGACTAGTGAGCCACTTCTCCAGCCCTTTGGGATTTCAAATCTGATTTCTTTCCACTACTTTGCTTTCTGAAGGTGCCCAGCACCAGACAGGAGAGAAACTGTGTCAGTTTTAAAGATAAAGGAGGATTGCAGGGATCTGTTCACATAAAGCCATCACCTTTTGTTTTTCTGATAAAGCAGTACTTCAGAAAATAAAGACAGGATTAGTTAAAACAACCAGCATGAAGCTTCAGGCAGCAAGGGCTTTCCTTCTGGGAGTAACCTCCACAGTCACTCACACTCCGGCTTCCTGCTTTCCTACCCAGGGCCTCTTTGTCTTCAAAAGGCTGTGAGTGAGGGAAGGGGGGAGAACTGGCTTTGTTACTTTTGTCCGATGAGACAAAGATAATCTGCTCAAGGCCACGCCACAAGCTTGTGAGCATTTCAGCATTTCCAAGGCTGGCTTGGCCTGGCCTGTGCTCGGCCCCAGCCTCTTCCAGTCCTGGGCAAGGGAAAGGTTGCAGGGGAGGGCTTCCTTGGGGGGCTTGAAGGAGGGCTTCCTTGGGGGGCTTGAGGAAGCTCTTCCACCATGAGGGGTCCAGCTTTCCCACCAAGTGCAAGAAATAGCTGATAAGAAGTCTTCTGTCACATTTTAAAGCCGATCCTCAGAGGAGAGGTGGGTTGATGGCTGCCCAGTGGACCGGGGAGGACTGGTGGTCCAGGGCAAGATATTCTGAAGGGGACAGAGTGGGAGAGGGGTGCAACCAGAAAATAGTGACAGTCATTTGGTTGGAGGTGTTCAGGAGAGAGGGGAGGGGACTGGAAAAGCCTAAACCACTTCTCTTTCTGCTCAGGCTGGATTCTGAGACAGCAGCAGCTGTTTAATTCTCGCTTTGGGGAGAAATGGCCGGCTATCAGTCACTTGGCCAAACACAACAGGTGAGCAGTCCAACCTGAGTTGGTTGAGAGGGTCAACAGACTGGCGTGAGAGTGACCTGTTCCCATTGGCCTAGGGTGAGGGCACAGCACCCAGGAGCCACCCAGGGAGCCAGGGCGATGTCACCTGCATGGTTCTTTCACCTACAGTGCTGTCACCCTGGTTTTGCATCAACCCCTCTTAGTTTCCTCACCGGAGGGGAAAGCAGCTCAGAGCCCCCAGGGCCCCTTGGATCTGAATTTAGGAATATGAATATCCTCTTCCTCTGCTCCTTTCTGTAGCTGGCTGCACAGGGTCTGTCCTGCCCTCCCTGTAGCAAACACCGCCCCAGCCTCTTATCTTAGGGCTTGCACTGCCTGCCCATTCTCAGGAGCTCCTCCTGCCCTGATGGAGTCCCCCATGCGAGGTAACCCAGGGACAGTACCAGCGAGGCAGTGTCTTGAGTCAAAATCATGTGCATTGCAAAGCTGGCTCCTCCAAAACACTGCTTTCTCATCCATCCGGAGTTCTTACACAAACACGGAGTTCTTACACTGGCCACGCGTCTCCCCTCTAACCCTCCCCTTTCCCGCCTCCCCCGCCAAAGGAGTGCGTCAAAGCTGGGACCTGTGACCAGTTTTCAGGGGTCACTGCTTTTGCAGAGGTTTAACTTTGAATATCTTTGGCTTCTCCACAGGAAAAGAAGCCACAACTATTAATTTAAGGGACGGTCTCATATGACTGCGGGTGAGGGGACGTGAGGGCATAGTGTCCCAACTCCGCAGGTGTCAACCTGGAGCTTCAGGCCAGAGGGCGCCTTGCAGCCTTGAGCAGGATTCCTTTCCTGCCCTTAGTTTTGCTCCTAAGGCTTTTGCCTGATTGGAATGGGCTATCCTATGGTAGAAGGCAATCTGCACACCACCCTCATGGCAGCACTCGCCTTTGTATGTGATGTGATTATTGGGTGCATGGCCCAATCAAACTGACACAGACTGACATCTTTGAAAGTCTCTTGGATTCCAGGATGACAGATCTCCAAGCAGGCGTTCAGCTCTTATTTGGATGTGAAAGTAGAGTCTGAGATATACAACTAGCGTTAACTCCTCAGCTTACTAATTCCTATCTGAACTGTGTATGACCTCGACTGCTTTTCAAACCAGATGAAATTCATGTCCAAGAGACTGAATGCAGATCAGAGTCCAAGACACAGGAAGGTGCCTCTGTTTCTCCTGGAGCTAAAAAAAAACCCTCAGGGAGAGTTACAAAGAAGTTACTGGGGAGCTGTTTGATAGAAGCTGAGGTTTGCCTTTTAGCATCTAAATTAAAGGGTTCCAAATATATTTGTTCATTTATGTTTCTTGCCAAGATGATCTCTGGCCATTTTCATATGTGGAGGGGCTCAAGCATCTAAGAAAGTCTTGATTTATGGCTTCATGAAACCACATTAGAACATGGCATTTGGGGTAGCCTGAACCTGTGTTCCTGGGCCATGGTCACTCATACCTGGCTCCTAACTAAGCTCCTACCCATTTTGAGGTGAGAGTTGTGCTTTAGTGTTGACACCAGCCTGTCTGCTACTCCATTATCCTGCCAACTGAAGACAAGGTGCGGTGACCATGAGCGTGTTTGGATTGTGGGTTGTTCAGGGTCATCTGTATGTTCTTCAGTATGAAGCTCAGTCCATTGCTGAGAATCTCTGACAGCCAACAATCCACTTCAGCTCATTTGTTTAGTATGTATGTCCTCAACAGGTCTCCTGCTCTTCCTCCTCACTGCCTCCTCCCTCTCCTCCTCCTTCTCTTCTTCCTCCTCCTCCTCTTTCCTTACCTCGTCTATAAGATGAGATGCTTGGCGTTGCACATTATATCCAAATCCAGCATGAACAATCTTTGTATGTTTTCCCTTCTAGAAGAAAATGGAAGAGATTCAGAAGGGTAAAGAAGGTTTCTCTCCCACAGGTAAGGAGGCTGTGCTGAGTGGAACATTTTCAGTAAACAAGGACCTATTACCTATCTGGGGACAACCTTGCCAGGCACACAAGGCAAAGTAAATGTGCCTCCCAAGTAACTGAACATATTAGACTTTTAGCTGACATACTCTCCTCAGTGAGGGCAGGTTCTTCAAGATAAAACCCTGGTATCCTGTGAAACAGACCAGAGAGGGATGGGAGGGGCTGAAGATGGGGCAGACAGCTGAGTGACCAGTCGTAGGAAGCCCTGGGCATCCTGCATCAGCCTATGTTCCTCATGCTTGGACAGAAAGAGGGTCCTGGAGGGAGGGCAAAAACCAGCGGTTCCTAGAGAAGAGATGCCCGGAACTCTGGTCAGCAGGGGCACATTTCTGACAATCGCCGGGCCAGTGCCTCTTCCCTACATGTCAGTGTCAAGGGGTGGGAGCAAAGGGAATGGATGCTAATTCCTGCTGTCTTTGCTTCTCCTCTTTATGAGGCATTTCTCATACACAAACTTCTCTGCACTCCCCCAGGCAGAGATGAAGATGGTTCTGCTCCAGGGACACCGCTGTTGAGGATCCTCCTGGTGGGCAAATCAGGCAGTGGGAAAAGCGCCTCAGGGAACAGCATCCTCTGCCGAACAGCTTTTGAGTCCAAACTGGGAGCCCAGTCAGTGACCAGGATGTGCCAGGGAGAGAAGGGCACATGCAACGGGAGGAACATCCTGGTGGTGGACACACCCTCCATCTTTGAGCCAAAGGCCCAAGAGCCAGTCAAGGACATTGGGGACTGCTACCAGCTGTGTGCCCCGGGGCCCCACGTGCTGCTGCTGGTGACCCAGCTGGGGCGCTTCACGGCTCAGGACACCATGGCAGTCAGGAGGGTGAAGGAGATCTTTGGAACAGGGGTCATGAGGCACGTGATCATCCTCTTCACCCACAAGGAGGACCTGGCTGATGAGTCCTTGGATGATTATGTGACCCAGACAGAAAATCACAACCTGTGGTGCCTGGTCCAGGAGTGTGGGAGGAGGTACTATGGCTTCAACAACAGGGCCACGGGGGAGGAGCAGCGGGGGCAGCTGGAGGGGCTCATGGCCCTGGTGGAGAGTCTGGAGCAGGAGTGTAAGGACTTCTACAGCAATGACCTCTTCCTTCAAGCCCAAGCTCTGCAGAGAGGTGGGGATGGGCATAGCCTGGAAGACTACAAGCAGTACCTGGCCAAAGTGGCGCAGCAGGTAGAGAAGCACAGGCAGGCGCTAAGGGAGGAGGAGAGCCACTGGGTGCTCAGGACGCTCCTCAGAGGCAGGAATTGGTTGATTTTACATTATGAGATTTGTGTTGGTTTTGTTTGGTGCTGCTTATTTCTTTCTGTTATTTTTCTGATCATACTTCACCATGCTTGATGCTTTGTGTTTTAGAGCACATCCCAAGCAGCATGTCAGAGTTCTTGGCTGTCAGTGTCCCCTTCAGAAAACAAGTCTCACGGCTGCAGAGGCATCTGTTCTGGGCCCCTTCTGTTTCCCCGTGTGGAATTAAGGTTTGGTTCAGGCTTCTCCTCTCAGCTCCAGGAACGTCCAATCCCTTTCTCTTTGCAATGACAGATTCTGAAATATGCCCACAACTTGATGGCAACCAACGAGGAGTAAGTCTTTGGAGCTACAGGTTTCTCCTTCCCCAGAGAGACCAACAGTAAGAGACGGTCTCTCTTCTTCCTCGGAGCATGGTTGGGTCAAGGCTTGATGCTTGGAACTTCGAAGGCAATGCTTTGAAGCAGAATGAAGAGCTGGAGATCAATCAAGCTCGCAGTCTGATTACCAGCCCTGAAACCTATTCTATTTCTTTAGTTTCAAGTATGCTACCCAGTAGATGTCCTAATTACCTAAGCGATAAGAATTTCAAGTCTCTTTACACATATCTCAAAGCATCTGAAGTAATGAAGGGGTCTTCATATTACTTTTTGCTCTTCAATTGATTTTTTAAAATATTTTTTGAAGTTGGTGTATACACATTGAATATAGTTCTGGGTTTCACAGAACTATGCAATGTCCTCAGCACATCCCTCCGCATTCCTCTACCCTTCTCTTCCTCCCGTCAGTCCCCTTTGTGGTTTAGACAGTTTAGCTTATACTCTCATGTCATATAAGCATGTATGACTCTATGTGTCTACATAAATCTAGAATCTACAAATAAGTGAGAACATTTGGTATTTATCTTTCCGAGGCTGACTTAATTTGCTCAATCTGAGTCTTTTCCTTGCATCCAGTTTTGCCAATGATGTAACTTCATTATTCTTTATGGCTGAATAAAATTCAGCACTAACACCACATTTTCTTTGTCTGTTCCACTGTTCTGGGACATCTAGGTTGTTCCATAACCTAGTTACTGTGTACAGTATTGCAATAAACATTGATATGCAAGTATCTCTGTGATGACTTGTAGTCCTCTGGATAAACATCCAAGAGTGCCTTAGATAATGTGCTGTATTTCACTTTAGTTTTTTTAACATTTTGTTCTTTTTGTTTTATGTGTCTGAGTATATTGCCCGCATGTATGTAAGTGCATCCACGTCATGGTCATGCAGTGTCTACAGAGGTCAGAATAGGGTGTTGGAACCCCTGGAACTAGACTTTTAGTTGGTCCTCTATAAGAGCAGCTAGTGCTCTTAACCACTGAGTCATCTGTCCAGCCCATAATTTTAACTTTTAAAAATTGTATATGTATACATATATTTTTCTTTTTTTAAATTGAATTTTCACAAATTCCATGCAATTTATTTTGACCATATTTAAATCCCCTCTCTAATTTATTTAGAGAGCCTAGAGAGTCAAATCTGTGTCCCCAAATGTCCTCTGGTGTGGGTTCATCTGTTGGAGCCTGGGTAATTTACTAAGAGTCATACCATTAAAAGAAATGGACTTCCCCCTTTCCAGCAGTGATTGCTTTCCAATAGTTCCTCAGGTAGGGTTGGTTTTTTAAAAATCCGTGTCTATGTCAGGATTTTGTCTGGCTTGAGCTTACATTCGTCTTGTGTCTGTTGTCACCATTGCTGTGAGTTTGTTTGAGTCACTTCGAAGCTGTCTGGAAAAGCTTGTTTCCTTGTTTCTGCCACCTCTAGATTTTACACTCTCTCCACCCCCTTCTGCCTTGGGAGCAGAAGTTCGAATAGGTCTATTATTTGGGGACAAGCTGTTTACAGTCTCTTAGTCTCCTGCGCAGTGGCCAGTTGTGGGTTTCTGTTACTCCCCATCTGCTGTATAAGGAAGCTTCTCTGCTGAGAGCTGAGAGGTTCTTTAATCTATGGGTATAACAGTAAGTCATTAGGAGTCACTTTAATACTGTGTGAACTTAGTGAAATAGTGGCATTAGGCTCTTCCCTAGCCCTGTAGATTGTCTGGACACAAGTTCCTAAACCTGATACTAGTGTTAGGCATGGGCTCTGTTTTCTGAAGCAGACCTTAAATCCAATTAGAAAGTGATTTGTTATCTTCATAATATTCAGGCCGCTGTTGCACCAGGGACCATATCTTGCCAGGCAAGTTGTTTTGTAAGCAAACAGGATTCACATAGTACTTTTAGTTTTCTAAAGAAGCTTTATACTATTTCTGTGGTGGCTGGACTAGTTTGTTCCCACAAACAGTGTATAAGCGTCCCCTTCTCTACCTTCTTGTCAGTACTTGTTATCTGTTTTCTTAATGGCTGCTATTCTGGTTGGGGTGAGATAGAATTCAAAGTAGGCTTTAAAAAATTATTTTATTATTTAGTGTGTGTGTCGGTATACGTGCACATGTGCACACCCATGCATGCGTGCCCCCAGATTTAGATCTCCTAGAGCTGGATTTATAGGCAATGTGAACTGTCTGATGTGGGTGCTGGAAAATAAACACTAGTCCTCTGAAAGAGTAGTATGCACTTTCATCCCGGAGCCATTTCTCTAGCTCCTGAAGGTGGTTTTAATTTTCATTTCTCTGGTGGTTAGTGATGAAAAACATTTTTTATGTTTATTGGCCATTTGTAGCTTATGATTTGAGCAGTATCTGTTCATTAGCCATTTCGTTGCTGGGTTGTTTGATTCCTTGGTTTTAGGTTTTGTTTTTCTTTTACTTTTTGGTATGTCAAGATATTAATCCTGTGTCAGATATACAGCTGACAAAGATTTTTCTCCCTTTCTGTAGGCTGTCTTTTCACTCCATTAGCGATTTCCTTTGTAGTACAGAAGGCTTTTAATTTAGTGAAATCCCATTTGTCAGTTGTTGGAATTATTTCTGGAGTGATTTGAGTCCTTACCTATATCTTTAAGTATTTTCCCTTTCCTTGAACAGTTACAGAGTTTGAAGTCACACCTCAAGGTCTTTAATCCAGTTGGAATTGGTTTCACCAGGGGAGCAGGGGGCTTCAACTTCATTGTTTGACACAAGGGACCCAGTTTCCCAGCACTGTTTGTTGAAGGTGCCCTCTTCTATCTAGTACATGACTCTACAACTTCCTAAAATACCAAGTGGCTGTAGCCGTGTGGGTTTACGTCTAGGTTCTCTGTTCTATCCCATGATTGTGCTTCTGTGCCAATAGCATACTGTTTCTGTTACCATGTCTCTGTAATATAATTTGAAATCAGATATGGTGATACCTCTAGCTTTGGCTCAGGATTACTTTGCTGTGGAAGGAGCCCTCGTATGCTTCTCCAGCGTCTCCGAGGGCCATGAGCTCTGTTGCCTGCTCCTAAGCAACTCCCCTGTGGCCTGGCTG
Source organism: Eospalax fontanierii (assembly GCA_035773235.1). NCBI lineage: Eukaryota > Metazoa > Chordata > Mammalia > Rodentia > Spalacidae > Eospalax > Eospalax fontanierii. The sequence goes on along the minus strand of CM069528.1, from coordinate 103,107,280 downwards.
TTGAAGGCACAATATCTTCTCCCATACCCCTGGACCAGGTCTTACAGGTTGTGATCATCTGTGTGGGCCACATAATTATCCAGACAGACTTTCTAGTTCCTGTGTTTCCTGACCCTGCTTTCCTTGGAGTGAAAGCCACCCTGATGCTGTGAGCCCTTACTCAGGTCTCTGCTCATCGCCAGCCCCTGGCCCCGTCCTCTTCTACACCTCCAGAGTCCTCTGGTTCCAGCACACTGTCCACATCCTTCCTTTCTTGGTGGTAGAGAGGTGATGAAGTTTTGTCTTTTACAGCCTACAGTGAGGTCAGGGTATGCCTGTGAATGAAATAAGATTCTGCTCCCAGCGTTGCAAACAGGAGCTTTCCCCTCGACATCTGTAGACCGTGAAGCCCCCAGGGAGACACTTGTTGCCTCACAGTCCAAACACCTTCCTTCTTGAAAGCCCCCAGATCTTTCAAGACTTTAGTCACCTAATTTATTATTTATCCTCAATTAAAAATAAAAGAGAGATGGGCTAGTAGTTAAGAGCACTGGCTGTTCTTCCAGAGGACTGGGCTAGCACCCATATGGTGGCTAACAATCATCCATAACTCCAGTTATAGGGGATTTGATGCTGTCTTCTGGCCTCCACAGGCTTTACATTATGACACAGGTGCACTTACATAAATGCAAACAGAACATTCCTACACATAAATATAAAAATAAATAAATTGCCTCAGTGGATGAACTTATACCGAGGAATGTCTGGGGACACTAACTTGACGCAATAGGCCTGAAACAAATGACAGAGTGTATGAATTCCAGGGGGCGGGGCTGTGGGAGGAAGGGGGCATAAAATTGATTAAGATTGAGATGTTCTGTTTGAAATACACAAAAAATTCAATAAAATTTCAATAAAAAGATAAATCACACAAAAGAGAAAAATATATTTTTATTTCAGGTTTTATTTACTTGTCAGAAAAGTCACTGGGCTGATGAGAGGAAGCGAGAAGAGAGGGACACTGGATGAAAAGTGAAACATCCCTCTAGAGATGGTGAGCCTTGATGGAACCACTAGAAAACTCTAGCTCCCCTGAGTAATGCACAAGTTAATTAAAATGGCAAGAAGAATCAAACCACAAATAACAAGAAAGGCAGATAGTGCAACGTGAGAAGCCATCCACGCTCTGACTCTGCAGAGCGCCCTGAGCACCCCGTTCCTCTCCTCCTCCCTCAGGGCCCGCTTGTGCTTCTCCACCTGCTGCCCCACCTTAGCCAGGTAGTGCACGTAGGCTTCCTGGCGGTTCCTGTCTCTTCCTTGATTCAGAGCCAGGGCATCAAGGAACAGGTCATTGCTATAATAGCATCCCTCGAGTTCTCGCTCCAGCCTCTCCACCAGAGCCATGAGCCCCTCCAGCTGCCCCCGCTGCTCCTCCCCCGTGGCCCTGTTGTTGAAGCCATAGTACCTCCTCCCGCACTCCTGGACCAGGCACCGCAGGTTGTGATTTTCTGTCTGGGTCACATAATCATCCAAGGACTCATCAGCCAAGTCCTCCTTGTGGGTGAAGAGGATGATCACGTGCCTCATGACCCCTGTTCCAAAGATCTCCTTCACCCTCCTGACTGCCATGGTGTCCTGAGACGTGAAGCGCCCCAGCTGGGTCACCAGCAGCAGCACGTGGGGCCCCGGGGCACACAGCTGGTAGCAGTCCCCAATGTCCTTGACTGGCTCTTGGGACTTTGACTCAAAGATGGAGGGTGTGTCTACTACCAGAAAGCTCTTCCCGTTCCATGTGCCCGTCTCTCCCTGGCACATCCTGGTCACTGACTGGGCTCCCAGTTTGGACTCGAATGCTGTTCGGCAGAGGATGCTGTTCCCCGTGGCGCTTTTCCCACTGCCTGATTTGCCCACCAGGAGGATTCTCAAGGAGGAAGATGCTGCAGACCAGTTATTCTCTACTCTTCCTGGGCAGAAAAAAATTTTTTTTAACTCATCTATATATTTTTTTTCTGACTATTAGGTCATCCATCTTTATGAGTGTCTCACAAAAGGTATAGGAGCCCTTCCGAGGAAACTGAGAGTTATTTAAGTGCTCCTAAGTGTTTGCTTTGTTGTGGGAGTTGTTGGGTTCACTGAAGCCCATTCTAGGAACATGTGCCGGGACACACAGGCAGGTCAGAACTTCCACAGTATGGGGATGCTGTGAGTGCTTCATCTAGACCATGGCCATTTCTGAAGAAAAAGTGGTCCCTGTGTTCTTTCCTGCAGGACACACAAGGAAGCTCCGCAGAGAACAAGTTGTGAAAAAAGTTTGGAAGGAGCCAGGGATGAGCAGTCATGGATGAGAAAGCAGTCACCTCTCCCCCACAATCTGTAGACACACTCAGCACAAGCAACCTGACCCTTGAGAAGGAAGGAGTTTTACATAGTGTGGCTGTGGTGTACCCAGCCTAGCTAAACGTCTTGGGAGGGAGAACAGGGGCTTGAACCTGAGATGCAGGAGGGTGACAGTTAATGCCAGGGTAAAGCCTGGGAGATGACAGCAGACTGGGTGGTGGAAGGACGGATGAGAAGTGCAGTAGATACATGTATGTAAGAAAGACCACCTGTTTGGTTGGGTGCAGTCCAGGGATCTATAAAAACATGGTGTTGGAGAGATGACGTGCAGTTAAGGGCTCAAATCTTCAGGACTGAAGTGGGGGAGGACCTGGAACTATCTTGGAGATTCAAACACATTCTAAGTGCATTATAGGCTCCTAAAGTCTATCATTTTATTCCTCCCTCACTGTCTTGGGGGATTTTTCTTTTTGCGGCTGACAGGAGACAAGGGGAAAGAAATCATGTCACAGTTTAGTTGCTGACCCTGAAAATTCCGAGCTGTTAAATCTACATTTCTTACATTGTATGCAGAGGCAGTGTAACGGTGGAGTGTGTGTGTGTGTGTGTGTGGTGTGCATGTGTGGTGTGTGCATGTAACAACAGTGGCTCATGCAGGAGAGGCCTGGGGGACAGAACAGAGCAAATAGTTGCCTTTTTCTTCTTCAATCTGACACAACATCTGCTCCTGTGTTGGAGCGGGGCACCTGGAGGAGGGGACAGTGGTGACTCTCCCACTCTTAAGCACTTTACAGAGTTCAAGCTTTCTTACCTTCAGTCACAGTTCCGTATGTGGTCTTGAAGCTTTCCATTCTCTTCTGGAACAGAAGCAGGAAAGGAGTAAAAGGTGAGGTCCATGGGGACCTGGCAGGCACCTCATTCACATGCTGAAATTCTCACCTGTAATTTACTCTCGAACATCTGTAAAGGACCTGCGAGGATGAGGCTGGGTCATGCCACTGTGATGTGTTGATGTCCTCAAATACAGAAAAGCAGGAAAGGTTTGGATACAGATGAATTAATTATCTTGCCAAGGCTGCAAAGCATGACATGAAGAAAGCATTCTTCTATGAATGAGGAATGGACTTCAAAAACAACAAAACACTGGAACCAAAGTAGATGAACCTGCTGGAAGAGGCGGGGGAGGGGGGCGTTGGTGGGCAGACAGATGGGAAAGGCTGTGGTGTCATGATGAAGAGAGAGTCAATAAATGGGACACGTGCAAGATAAACCTTCCACTCTATATCTGGCTGAGCACCTTTCTTGTTTAGTTCTGAAGTGCTGGGCTCCCAGCAGTTGTCTTTTTTCTATCCCAGCCAGTTTGATCAGCCACCAAGCAAGAGCAAACTCTGGTGTAAGCAATTGTTCAAAGAAACTGTAACACGGTGTCACTCTTCTGTGTGCTGGGAAGAGGGGAGCACACATTAGGGAGGGGAGCATGTGATACCCAACAACCACTGAGATGAACTCCCACTTCCTTCTTTATTTATCCAGTTTTAAAGCGTCTGCAGTGAAGAAGAAGGCTGTTTAAGTAGGGAAAGTAGTCTTTCCCACCTGTCTGCCCACCAACGCCCCCCTCCCCCGCCTCTTCCGGCAGGTTCATCTACTTTGGTTCCAGGGTTTTGTTGTTTTTGAAGTCCATTCCTCATTCATAGAAGAATGCTTTCTTCATGTCATGCTTTACAGCCTTGGCAAGATAATTAATTCATCTGTATCCAAACCTTTCCTGCTTTTCTGTATTTGAGGATATCAGCACATCACAGTGGCATGACCCAGCCTCACTCCAGCATAAAATAAATCAGAAACTGAATCATAAAATATACACCAGTGTGCAGACTTAAGTACTTCAGTGTTCTGCTGCAGGTACTCTGATTAAAAAATAAACAGGAAGGTCAGACAGGGTGGCACATGCCTTTAATCTCAGCATTCAAGAGGCACAGGCATATGGAGCCCTGTGAGTTCCAGGCCAACCAGGGCTACAGAGTAAGACCCTGTCACAATCAATAGATAAACCATCACACACATATGTCATGATTCCGCATTTCTTCTCTCACCTTAATACTCTGTCTTAGTCTCTTCTCTCGTTCTGGCCTTCACAGACAACCATATTTTGATGTTTTTATTTGATATATACATCTACAATTTATCTGCACATGCATCTTTAGATAGTTTATGATGCTGTTTTTGTATGTTAAATATCTGATAAATGGCATTTATTTAACACTTTATTTAATTTTTTTATTAACAGATATTCAAACTGTACTGAAATATTTGCTTTTACAACAATGCCAAATAGTCCCCACAGACACTCCTAGGTATGCCTGTTGAACAGTTTGTCTGAGATATATATTTTCTGCTGGCTGGACATAGTCAGGTTTGACTTTAAGTGGGTTGTATTAGTGCATGTTTATACCAGTTCACAGTGATGTCGCACTTAATTTCACCACCCTCTGAGCATAAATAAGGAGGCCTTAACAGGTTTAAACTTGTGTTTTACTGGTTGTCAATTAAATTTCTTCCAATTAAATTAAAAACCTTCCATAGTTTATTTCGATTTAGATTACTTCTGCTATTTTGTCTTTTGCAATGAAAAAGGAATTTGGTCATCGTTACAGAAAACCATCACCTGTTCTCACCTATCAGACGCTAAGACATCTTCCTTTCCCTCTCCCCTTTTGTTCTTCCTCCTCTGGTGGTCCATCACTCCTTTGTTCTATCTCTCCTCCCCTTCTCCCAGTCTCTTCTTCCTTTCCTTGTACCCAGAACGAGCATTTCCCCACTGCCATCTCCTATACACTGCTCTTCTGTTGGGGAATTATACCCTGGATTTCACTAAAACATTCCAAATTATATAGCATCTTTTTTACTTAAGTTGTCATTTTCGGGATTTGGACCTGATGCACTGATGTGAAAGTTACAAAGTCAGTGGTGCTGATGTTGAGAGCAACTTGACCATCCTGATGGTCCTCTATTTGGCCTCTTCTCATTTTCAAGTTTCTGTCATGTCTGTTATTTTCCTATATTTCCCGTGATGTTATTGACATGATACTGAACTTTCTATAAAGTCAAATGACTTGACCAAAGTCCCACATTTGCCCTAGAGCTGAATCTCCTTGGAGGTTTTCCTGTGTTTTCTTCTGGATTTCACAACCCGCTGGAAGTGCAGGATCATGATCCCAAATAAGTTATGAGGCCTCCTCTGCTAGAGCAGTGCGCACAGTGCTGCCATCCCACACTGTGGACACAAGCTGTTACTGATTGCAGGGTGTCTTTCCAAAACCAATTTAGAGAATCGGACTTCTTCGTCTTAAGGGCATGTTTTTACAGAACACTTTCCCCAAACCCAAGGATAATAGGAAGATAATACTGCTGGGGGCTGGGGCTACTCTGCACTGAAGCATTGCAGTCTGAAACAATCTGGAGGTTTTACCTGACTTGGTCATTGAATATGTGTGTGTGTGTGTCACTTGAATCTGCTATGTGTCTGTTGGCAAAGTCAACCAAACTCAACTACATTTTCCATGTCAGATGAGGAGAGAGAATTAGTTCAGCTTTTCTCCCGGAGGGTTTCAGGAAGGCAAGTCTTAGGAGATAAGAGGTCTAGCCTCAGCACCGTGGGCCCTGCCTGCCTGGGCTCTGCCTGCCTGGGGAATTTCAGGGCACTGTCCCACCATGCCTGCCCTTTCACTGACCAGAGGACCCAGAAAGTATCAGCGCTTCAGACTGACAGCTGGTGGCCCTCTCCCCGTCCCTCCTCCCAAGCCAGCACAGCCGGTCTCTCCTTACCCGATGAGGGGCTCAGTGGTCACCAGAGCGGGTTCCTCACAGGCAGGTGGACAGTCGGGATCTCGCACCTCCTGAGCGATGTACTCGCGGCCACTTGCTAAGCCCAACAGTCAAAGTCCAGGGAGGGGCAGGGAAAGAAGAAAACCCAGGACGTGACAGCACGCCACCCCGCTGCGGACCGGGTCCCCTGGGTGGGTGGAAGGGAGTTGAACTCGACCTGACAGCCACAGGCGCCCAGCGGGGCGGCCTCCTAGCTCACCGCTTCCTGTGGAAGGGGCCGCCCGCCCTCCCATTTCCTCCTCTCAAGGGCGCAGTACTGGGAACCAGGGCCGGGAAGGGAGGGTGGGCTCCTTCCCCGGGTCCCAGAAAGCCCCCCTGTGGCTACAGAGTGCTGGGCCTGCAGCAGCAGCCGCGGCACCCAGGGCCAGCATCTGCACATCCCTGGGCCCCCAGGTCCACTCTGCTTCTAGAATCTTCCCCTAAACAGGGACAGAAAGGCATTGCTGGGAGGACCGGGCCTCTCGGAGTGTGACTGGGATCAGACACCGGCTGCCTGTGGCCTCCTCTCTGCCGGTGACAGAGCCTCAAGTGGTCGCAGTGGAGTGTCGGGCTGCTCCAGAGCGGCTGTGAGCAGGGCAAGCACCTCCTCCAAACGAACGCACCCTGAAGGACTGAGCTGTGAGGTGAGATTGCTAACACAGCTTGGGCTTAGGCACAGCCAGGTCTCATATCAGAGGATCGTCCTTCTCACTGCTGCGAGGGAACTACGCTTAGAGTATCAAGGGGGAGAATAAAAGTGCCCTGGCGACCCAGAAGCCTTAGGAAGGCAGAAAAGAAAGCAAACAGCCTTGTTATAGAACAAGTGTTTAACCAGAAGTCATGGGCAGAACAGATGTGCGGGGAGGAGAGGAGAGGAGGAGAGGGAGAGGGAGGGACAGAGGGAGAGGAGATCCTAGTTATAGCCAGAGGGCTGAGGCAGGGGGATGGCCTTGAGTTCAAAACCAGCCTAGGCCACAGAGTGAGAATGGTTAAGTGGATGTTGCTCTCGGACAGGATCAGAGGTTGGTTCCCAGCACCCTCATCAGGTAACTCTAGCTCTGGCCGGGTGTGACACCTCTGTCCTCCATGGACACCTGCACTCAGGTGCACACATACATGGACACACAGACATGTGCATATTTAAAATAATTAAAAACCCTCAGGTTGGCGAGGTGGTTCAGTGGTTAAGAGCACATGTTGTTTTCTAGAGGACCTGAGTTTGGCTCCCAGCACCTTGGTCTGCTCACACCAGGCTCTCATGCCAGCTCCAGGGGTATCCAATTCCTCTGGCACCCACCCACATGAGCACATACCTAGACAAAAGTCTTCACTGGGTGGCGCTCTTTATTAAATGTCACCCATACTTCACCTACACTTGCCCAGTGACTAGCTACAGAAGCCAGTTGCCTTCATCCTGGGGAAAGTAAACCTTACATCCTTAGGACTGGAGAAAGGTTTGCAGCCTGGGGGAGGTCATTAAGTTCCCACCTAGGTCAGGCTCCCACTTTCCCTTGGCCACAAGATAGGGCCAGACCTCCCTAGGATGTTTGCATTTCAAAGAGATCACTTGGAGGCACCAGGTTATCAACTGGCGGGGGAGGAGGGAGTGGAAAATTTACATCTCAAAGGGGCAGAGGAAGAACAGTTACACGTTTTATTTAAAAGAAAAAAGAAAGAAAAAAAAACAGCAACAACTTTGAGGGGTAATTCTGCCCCGACTTCCCGTCAGAGAGAGTTAATCTTTTCTTAGTTTTTATTTTTATTTTTATTTGTCCTTAGGCTTTTTAATTTTACAATGTGCTCTAAGTGCTACAGTTCACCTCAAAATCTGTTTTTCTTTTCTCTTTTCTTTTACCTTCTCTCCTCCCTCCCTCCCTCCCTTCCTCTCTCCCTTATCTCCTTTCCTCCCTTCGTTTTTGAACCCTGGTACTGGAGCAGGTTGAACCTGGAACCAAGTAGTGTTCTACCACTTAACTTCAGCCTGGCCCCCAAGTCTTGTTATAAGCAGCTGAAGTGGGTACCACTGCCAACTCTCTGGTCAATATAGAAACTGAGGATTCACTTCCTTCAAGAGACATTTAAATTCTTCTTCTTCTGCACGTTGGTTTGACCTCCTTGCAAAGGAGGTCAAAGATGCTGGTTTTCTTTCCCATGTCTATGTTCAATCTAAGAAAAGTTCTTTGCACAAGTTCATTTGTCCATCCCCACAACCCTGCACAGCATGGGGAGAGGCAGAATGAGTTCTGTGAGCAGTGTATGCATTTATTTATTTACTTATTTACTTATATATGCAGAGTCTTACCAGCCCAGGCTGCCTTGGAATTTCTGTTCATCTCCTGAGTGCTAGGATTGCAGGCATGTGCCATCAAGGAATAATTCTTTTAAAAAAATGAAAGATCTCTGATATCTTCTAAACTGGATTCGTACCTTCACAGATGAACAGATTGTCAGGTTCTGGGTTCGAGAGACGCGGCAGACAGAAGGGACCAGACTGCGCTGGCAGCTAACAGGACCTGGCTTTGTTGAGAGAAGACCAGATGGGACTAGCTCCTCCGCACCCACGAGTGGAGAAACGCTAGCCTCCCTTGGGGGCTAGCCTCCCCGAAGAGATGGGGGAGGCTAGCCCCCTCACCCCATCTTGGGGCTGGGGCTCCGGGGAACCGGACTGGCGTGATCAGCCCAAGTCTGAGTCTCAAAGCCCCCGAGCAGCGCCAGCCTGTTGTCCAAGTCCTCAAAGCCTTAAAAACCTTCAGTCCCCTCCTGGCTTTTAGGGGAGAGGGGTTGCCATAACATCTGATTGATGTTTAAGGCAAGCTTCTGGCCAGGAAGTAGTCCTTTTTCAGAGCTGTTCATGAATTCCTTGAGTCCTGAATCTTATCTGCTAAGGAAGCCCAGTGTCCTTTGCAAATTTGGGATCTGGAGTCTTATCTGCAAGGCTTAGATAAGCTGTGGCTCCAAGTTTCTTCCTGAGTCTGAAACTGTTGGGGGTTTCATTCACACCTTACACAGATTAAATCCAAAGAGGTCATGTGATGTGATCTCACGTAGGCAGGAAATACTTGCTGTTGTTTTTAAATAGTTATTCTTTTTTGTATATTTTAATTAACTTTGTGCATTTCATACACAGCATTTAATCATCTTCATCCCCTTCCCCACCAGAACCCTCGCATAACCCTCTCCCCCACTGGGTTTCATGCATTCTGTCATTTATGTTAAGGCCTGTTGAGTCAAGTTAGTGTCCCCAGATGTCCCTCAATGCAAGTTCATTCACTGTGGTCTGCCTATCTAGAGTCACTCCTTAAAAAGATCAGCTCATTTCACCCAGTAGTAATCAGCTGTCCAATAGTTCTTCGGCTAAGATGGGGACCTGCTGCCTGGTTCCATAGGTCCATGCTCGGTTTTTGTCAGGCAGGCAATAATTCTTTTGTCACTATTACCCTTAATGAATAAATGCTCATGCTCTGTGCTTTGGTTTGAACACAGGAAGGAAATCCCTGTCCTGCTCACATCATTAGGCTCTTATAAAACTCATAGAGCAGACATAAGGGCTTGGAAAAATAGAAAAAAAAGCAAGCGTTTCCATCTTAGAGTATGGTATTCTTTTGTGTCTTGTCAAGGTCATGGCTTAATCTTTTTTTTTTTTTTTCAGGGCTGAGAGGCTAGACCAGAGGCCCTTTCAAAGGGCTCTGGAACAAGGTGTGCTGCAGAGACCACACACTGAGGAGGCTCCACAGTGGAGTCAGACATCACTGTGGGTAAAGCTAGGAGATGGAGAGGAGGACCAGAAATGTCCAGGTCAGGATGTGGGGAAGCTATTTGGGCTCACAATGAGCATAGCTGGAGGATGAGTGATGCCGTGAATCCCACACTAAACAGCTGATGTCTCTTAAGTAAGTTTAGACCTTTCTCCAAGGCCTGTAACTCCTATTAGACCAGGCAAGTGCTAAGTCTAGATAGAATTTATGAAAAGCAGTCAACCACAATGAGAAAACTCTCTCAAGGAATCTTTAAATTATTAGCAGAACAAGATTTATGTAAATGAAAGACAGGGAGCAAGGGCCTCAAACAAATGTTCTAGACCTCATGATGAAACATTTAAAAAATGAAATAGGATAGAAACGAGAGCATCAGTCCCATGAAATATGAGCATGTGTGAATTTATATTATATTATATTATTATATTAAATTAAAGTGCTTTGCTTCTTGACAACTTTGGTCCAAAACAGTTGAAAGGCACAATTGTGGATACTCTACTAACATGGGGTTTGTGAAGAGAAGAGCTCAAAATCAGCCAGCCTCCAGGATGAAACCCTGAAATGTGGAGCAGGCTCTGGAGCTATGACTGAGGGTGGACAGTGAACCTTTGGAAGTGGTTGTTGAACAAGGAACAGAGAATATGCAGGTATTGGGGCCCAGGAACTTGGAGAGCTTTTTACTATGGAACCCCCGCCCCTCCATTTCTCTGTGTACATGGTTTCTAGCTATCTGATGCTACAGAAGTAAGTTTAGAACAGTATCACACCCGCTCAGTTAGCTTAAAAGACAGGAGGGAAGAGCAGCGAGGACTGAGTCCACGCCTTGACTTCTGTAGTTTGCCCAGTGAACTACATGAGGTCTGTCCCAGGTGAGGTGGTTTCTGAGGGTTACCAGGCTTGAGCACTGGAGGTCTGCTCCTGCAGTGTAGCGCTTCCTGGAAGCTTAAGGAGGTTCTTCTGTACCCTAGGTCTGTCTGCAGCTGAGTGTCCCCACAGGCTGATTTCTTCCTGTACTGAAGAAGCTTTCTGATCTCCCTGGGGTATGCCCTCACCAAGATTTCTTTTTGTGCCATCACATCAAAACCTCTTGGTTCAGGAACTGTAAACTGATCATGGGTCCATTAAGAGATTTTCACACTTAGTCCTCCCCAGAAAACAATGAAGTCTTGAGGTGTATGTTGAGGGCAGCCTCATGTGGTTACATCTGTGTTGTGACTGGTGCTACCACATGGACAGGAGCTGGAGTACAGGCCATGGAGGAACACTGCTTACTGACTTGCTCACTGGCCCGGGCTCATCCTGCTTTCTTATACAATACAGAACAACCTGCCCAAAGGTGGCACCTCCCACAGTGGGCTGGGCCCTCCCACATCACTCAACAACTAAGAAAATACCCCACAGACAGGGCCACAGGCAGGCCCAGTGGAGGCGATTCCCCAACTGAGGCTCCTGAATTCAGGTGTATCAGGTCAACACTAAGGCAGTCAGTACACTCATTCACACTCTGTATTCTTAGGCATTTTTGGAATATGCTTTATTGATTACTAAGAAAGTTTAAAGTATCCAAATGTAATGTTTTATTTGCCTTTTAATGTTTTGAAATATTTATTTTTTGCCATATATTTAAAGCGCTTACATAGGTGCAAACACTTTCTAATGACCATGTGTTCTTGGTAAGTTAACACGTTTACCGTTGCATAGGGCTTTTCTTTGTCTTCGACAAGATTCCCTGTTCTATAGACCCCAGATCTGTATTATGCTGATGCCGCTCCAGCTTTCTCTTCATTAGTGTTTTCATGGTATCTTTTCTCGTCTTTTACTTTCAGTCTATCTGTGTAGTTGTGGTAAACAGAACTCTAACTTGGTCCCTAAGATGCTTACCTACGGTGTGATCATGCCTGGATGCTCCCTCCCCTTGAGTGTGAGAAGACCTGAGGATAGACTGGATGCCAGTTCTACCATTGAGTTACATGGCGGAACAAGGGCCCTAATCAGTTAGAGTTAATAAATGCTTGATTATTCTCAATGGGCCTGACTTAATGATAAAACTCTGGAGGATGATGATGATAACAACAACTATAGTAATGAATGTAAGAGGTTCCCTGCTGACTTTGGAGAAAGAAAACATCTATGTTGGACAATGGTGAGTGACAGCCTCTAGGAATCCTGGCCCTCAGGTCCTACAACTGAATTCTGCTAGTAGCCAGAATGAACTTGAGAAAGGATGCTGAGGTCCAGGTGGCAGCGGCAACATCTTGAAGGCAGTTTTGTGAGACCCTGGCAGAGCGTCCAGTCAAGTTGTATCTGGGCTCCTGACCCACAGAATCTGTGATATGGCAGGTATATGTTATTTTTAGTTGCCAGTTAGTGGTAATTTATTATGCTGCAGCAGAATATGAATATTCACAATTATTACATTTGAAGTGAGAATCTTGTCCATAACATAGGGTTGTGCCCTGCTGTTTGACCAACCTGACCATCTATGCCCTTTGTTTGGGAGTTTGTAGACTTGCAAGAATTTCAGATTCCCTTATCAGAAACTTAGAAAAAAAAAAACAACTTAGATTCACCTCTCCCATCTTTTGTGCTAGTATTCTTATAGACTGTAAGGCAGGATCACCAAGGGCTTTACCCCGTGTGTCCTCAGCTTTCACAAGTCTCTGCGCACTCCACTTTGCAGAAGTTTTCAGTGCTTTTGCCTCCTGCCTCCTAGATTGTTGCTCAGTGTTCTCCACGTGTGCTTGTCAATCATGTTCTTACTGAACATCTGCAGCGTGCTCTCGTCTGAGTTGCTTCACTGCATGAAGAACCATAAAGGTTAACACTGTGTTGTAAGGTTCTGTAAGGCAAATTGCTGCTGTCACGTGAGATCAGCTGTGCCTACTCTAAGAGTTCATTATGTTTGAGGCTGTGGACTTCTGACTTCCTTGGCAAGGAGGGCCCCGGGAAGGTTACTAGGCCTTCAGCTGAGTGATCTGGTCACTCTTCCCAGCCATTTGTATGAATTTCTGCCCTAACTTCATGTGGCCTCAGGGTTTGTGGAAGTCACGTGGAGTGCAGATCTTCCATTGTGACTGGAACCCTCACCCATCCTCTGTAAGTAAACCTAATCAATTCATTGTCCCCTGAGTGAACTTGGGTGGAGCTGAACTTGGGTTTGTCACTGAGACCTTAGAAGGAGGGAGTAGATGTTTCGTCCCCCCAGAGAGAAAATTCTCTGTCTCTTTTTTTTCAGTCTTTTTGAGACAGGGTCTCCCAGTAGGCCTGGAATGTACTATGTAGACCAGGCTGGCCTTGAACTTAAAGAGATCCTCCTGCCTTTGCCTCTTGAGAGTCCTGGTATTAAAAGCATGTGTGACCACACCTGGCATGAGAAAATTCCCTAACATACTGATATATACATTTCAAGGAAACATTAGTTTAATTTGTGCCCAAAGTCTCTGAGCCAGCACGTGTAGACCAGGCTCTGAAAGGCAAGCTCTCAGGCCATCGTACTTATCCAGCTGCCTGTGCTCTTTGTGGTGCCCCTTACAGTCTCCAAAAGAACACCCAGTCAAGGTAATTCACTCACAAGTGTCAGTCTTTCCTCTTACTTAGGTGTGTATCTGTATGCTATAAGCCACTTTAAAAATCATACTTCTGCGTATCAGCAGGACAGAAACCGACAAAAGGACAAGCAGTGGAGAGCCTTTGCAGACAGGTATGAACGAATAACTGGACATTAGTCCTGATACAGTCTTTGCCCCATGGAGCACAGGATTTGGAGCAAGCATCCCTGGGTAAACACACCTGGACCCTCCCTCCCCCACCATCATCCCAATGCTATCCCTTTGGGAAAGTGTTGCCAAGATGGGGGAGCACATTTTTCCCCTGCTTGGACCCAGAGCTGCTAAAGAAGCGTGGTCTTCTCTAGACATGCTTTGAAGAACTCAGTTCATTGCAGTAGCCACACAGGCCTCAAGCCACCTGTCCACTGTGCATTCCACCCATGAAGGACCTCGAGTCTCTCAAAGCTCTGAGCTGGGCATGGCATCATGTCCATGCACATAGACACTCTCCTTCCTAAAGTGAGGTGGTGAGGATCTTAGGGCACCTGTGCCCAGCTCCCTCCTCTTCCCACGATAGCCGCCCATTTCCACATCCATGTGGCTATCTAGAGACTGGTTGATTCAAACACAATAATGACTTAAGGCATTCTTATTACACTCAGAAGTCAAAATAAGGAAATCATATTGTTTGCTTTGAACAACTGGTCAGTATCTGATTTCCTACCGATGTGGCACTCAAGAACTGGGTCGTTCCTATAAAACCCGATGCCACAGTAGCATCAACCCGTGCTGAGGTGTCAGGAGTAGTAACTCTGACCCTCTTCTTCATCATGAGACAAGCTTGATGCACACATATCCGTAACGTACACTGCCATGTTTCTAATACTTTGGTTGGAAATAGGAATGCTCACACGTTGACCTCTCAGCTTTCTGCTTTATTTTGGAAGGAAAAGAGCTATGATACTTGCCAGAAATTTGTGAAGTGTTATTTTTAGTTCATTTGGTAGGAAATCATCCTAATAAATAAACATATATATCAGAAGTGTGTGTGAGAACACATGCAGCCCTGACATCTCTTCCACTGGTAACGTACAGGTCTGTGAGGAAAGGGACGAGCACAGCTGCCCTTGTGTACTAACTAGAAAGCCGCGGAATGTCTGTCTAAGACGATAGAAAGCGCTCAAAATGACAACTCCTGTTTCCTCTGTGCGGTGACTTTGTCTCCACTGCAAGCCATAGGGTGTATTTCACTATTTATTCATGAGAAGAATGACCCACAGATCACAGAGATGATAAAAAGGCCTGAGGGAAGAGTTTTGCTAGACAAATTTATTTTTAAAGCTCTGTATACATACAGTTAAAAGCTAAGAGCAAAGTTTTGAGCCTCGTATTTCAAGCGTTCCTTGTGACTAAAGGTCTGGGCGCTTAAGCACAGGATTCTTTTGGAATAACATCTTTCCTAGCTCCCGCACCGTCCCACACTTGTTTGAGTTCTAAGCCTCCAGTGGGTTTTTCTTTCCAAGTTATTGCATCATCTAAGACCTGTCTTTTAAGTCATCAGCTTCCCGGGACACCCATCTGAAGTATAGCAGGGAGAGCAGGAAGGCGACCATCAGACAGGCGGCCACACCCCGTCTCCAGCCAATCCTAAAGGGGCTCCGCCACTCCCACAGCCTCGACAGCAGCCTGATGCCCAGCGACCTCTGCTCACGCGCCGCCACCCTCTCTGCCACCCTTCGGAGCCGCTCCTCCGGGTCGGCGCCCCGCAGGGCCTGCGCCAGCTCATACACCTCGTTGGTGTAGTGCGTGCCCCGGCGCTCCCTCACCAGCTGCTCCACCAGGCTCAGCAGCTGCTCCACCTGCTCCCCCTGCTCCTCCCCGGTGGCGCGGTTGTCCAGGGCGCACACGCGGCCCCCGCACTCGGCCACCAGCTCCCGCAGCGCCTGGTTCTCCGTGTAGCGCACATAGTCCTGCAGGGAGTCTCCGCCCAGGTCCTCCTTCCGGGTGAAGACCAGGATGGTTCGCGCCATCACGTCGTCCCCGAACATCTGCTTCACCCTGCGGACCGCATCGCGGTCCTGGGCTGTGAAGCGGCCCAACTGGGCGACCAGGAGCAGCGCGTGCGGCCCGGGCGCGGACAGCAGGTAGCAGCGGGCTCTCTCCGTGCACCCGGGGTCCATCTGGTGGGTGCTGGAGCCGAAGATGTCTGGGGTGTCCACCACTTCCACCTTCCACCGGGGCCATCGCCGGCTGGCGGTGGAACAGATTCTGGTGGTGGACATGGCTCCCAGCCTGGAGAGGAAGCGCCTCTGGCCCAGGATGCTGTTGCCTGTGGCGCTCTTGCCCACTCCGGTCCTCCCGACCAGGACCAGCCTCAGCTGGAGCTCGTGCAGGGGCCGCGCATCGTCCTCAGAACCTGAGGGCAAAACATTGCAACCCGTGTTAGGGGATGTCTTTCCTCTGGGCTCTGGCCTGTTCTTTCCTTCAGCGCAGAGGAAGAACAGACATCCAATGCGCCCCTCCTCCCCTCCTGCTTTGGGCTCTCTGAGCTCTGGGCTCCTTCCCTTCTTTCCCGTCTGCATTTGAATTGCCTGTGTCTCTGCAGACGCTCCCCCTGCTGCCAGGCGTTTCAGAAGGTGAGCCTTTATTATTTCTGTCTTTAGCACGGTCTCTGGTCCCTCACACAGGCCCTTCTAGGGCTTATTTGACTCTAATATCCACCCCTCCCACCCCAGGTGCCAGCCATAGCATTTGACCAGAGAGGGCAGGACTCCTGGGGAGCTGGTATAATTCGGAGTTGAATCATAGCCACCACGTGCTCCTTGAATAACCTCGATGAAGTGCTTGATCTAAGAGATTCATCTCTTTGGCCAAAATGGGGATGGTGTGGGGTTGCTGAGCGGTTAGGTAAGAGTTCCATCTTCATCTCTTCTCTACCTTACACCTGCTCCCTTAAAAGAATAAGGGTGCTAACTTTCTAACCCAGGTGACCTAGTAAGGGATGCTCATTATAGGAAGGGACTTGCATCCCTTTGGTGGAGACCTGAGTAGGTTTAAGGTCTTCATTTCATGGTCTGGAAACCAGGTGACAGGCTTCTTGCTTCTCCTTTCCCTTCTGAGCCACCCTGGACCAAGACAAACAGGTCCCAGGCTCTTCCCTCCTTGCTGTCCTGACTAAGCCCCACCTCCTCTTTCCCCTAAACTCTAACACAAAACCCAGAATGCATTGCAGAGAAGGACTCTTACCATAGGCGCTTTCCTCATCCCTTGCCATCTTCCGTCCTCCCATAGTGAAGACTCTCGGATACTATTTCTTCATGTATTCATTCCTGCAAATGAACATATCCAACCACAATGTCAGACAAAGTTCAAAGCCCAGGAGGCACCACACTGACAAGGACTGGTCCTGGCTGCAGGGAGCCTAACATGGAAGTGTGTGCTTTGGAGGAGGGGCAGGGGTCTAGACAGCAAGCAGGGGCATTTTGACCATTATAGTAAATTATGCTAATTCTTTCTAGAGATAAACATCTGGATTTTGAAGAATGGCATCAGAAGAGGGCCAGCAAGATGGCTGCACCACTAATCTGAGGACCTGATTTTGCTTCCCTGAATTCATGTCAAGGTGAATGGAGAGAAACAATGCCACTAAGTTGTCCTCTGAGCTATGCGCACCATGGCATGTGTGCACCCCAGACATCACACACACACACACACACACATAGTAAATGAAGAACAACATCAGAAGGACTGACTGAACTGTCAATCATGTGTGGTGGTCATGCTGTGAGAGCGGTGGGTGTGCTTGGGTTTACCCTTCAGTGGCTTCTGGTGCAAAAAGCCAAGAAAGCTTGTACCATGTACTCCCTGAAAGGAAGGGGACGGTTTAATCTGAACATTTCCTTGAGGATTTATAGGTCAGAGACGTACACTGCAGGTGGAGAGGTTTGCCAGGGAATTCAACAGGCAGGAGAGACTTAGGTAAACCACGAGAACTGGAAAATTCGCTCAGTGACCTACCCCAGGGAAACAAGAAAGAAACTGGAATCTTTTGGGAAACTAGAAAACATATGTACCTATAAGCCTTTCCTGAGTCCTGGCCTCAACTCTCTTCAAGTGAAGCTTCTGGCTGGTCTAGACATGTCTGGATGTGGTCTGTGTGCTGGAGGGACCCAGCATCCTTTCACCAATGGTGCTTTTCTCTTCAGATCTGGGCCCTTGATTCTAACGTTATTCAATCTAATTGGGCACCCAGTCCCTGGGCACCTGAGCCCAGTTTCCCTAGTCTGCTCCTCCAGCCCCATTTCCAGCTAATCCCATTCATCCAGGTACTGCACAGAAGCAGACTCAGGGTCTCTCCAAGGCCTCTCTGGCCTTTTTCTTCTCTGGCTAAGGATCGGATCCTACATTTCTGTCTGGGTTCTCTTCTGCATTTCACCATCCTTTTGGAGCCCAGTGCTTCCTCTCTACTCAGGCTGCTGCAGGTGATGTGTTCCCTCCGTTCTCCCTCCTGAGGGCACCACACACAGAGGGAAGGGGGAAGTCCATTGAACAATCCTTTGGCCGAGGGACTTCAGGAACAGGTTTGGCTAACATTCAACTCATGGGTGTTTCTGTTCTGCAGGAGCTATACTGCCTCCTCCCCAAAGCCTCCACAGAGCTCACTTTATGGTCCTGTGTCACTATTTTTGTGTGTTGAAAGCAACAAAATTCTATAACTGGTATTAGAGTAGAAACAAAGAAATAGCCACAAGACTGCAAACAACAAGAATTAAGTAGATAGAACTGTGAATTCTCTATCCAAAGGGGAGACAAGAAAGTGTGCCAGGGGATCCACAGAACCCTAAGGCAGGCCTCCAGGACTTCCCAGAGTTTGGAATGGATGTTATCTTTGTTTTCAATAGTTTATAAGAGGGAAGTAGGCCCTGAATGAAATCTTAGGCGAAAAATGGTTTTTATTATTCAGGAACGTAAAATTCATAAAATTGCTTAAGAGAACTCAAAGCTCATCTAGTTCCTTGCCTCTAAGCCTGCTGTTTTTCTGAAATATTTTGAGTGTTCTTCCAAACCTTATACTTGTTGAACCCAGTCTCTGTGATTTTGATTCAACAGAGTAATCTTTCTGCTGTGGTCCATTCATAGTCCAGCATTTGGAAATCAACTATTTCTTAAATCCCTCATTGTAGAGATGAAAAACTGTCCTTGTAGTTGGAGTGGGACGAACTTGAATAAGAAAGCAACAGTTTAAAGCGCAAGTGGGGAAAGGGCTTGATGAGCAAGTTCCTCTCCTCGAAGATCATGAGGCCCCTCTACAGGTAGTGCAGAGAGTTCAGACAGACCCAGACTTATCACATCGAGACTGATCTTTGCAGTAGAATAGCTTATAAAGCCATGTAATAATCATTTTTTGCCTTTGCTGGACTGCAATGTGGGGACTATTGAATGTCTTCTGAACTGTATTTTACTCCTAGAAGCAGATCTGACACAGACTTCCCCTACTGTATCAGAGAAGTACGGGAAGAGACACGTTTTGTTCACCAAGAATGTGTATACTCAAGGAAGATGCTCCTAAGACTTCCTCAAAACTCGCTTATTTAGAAACGCAGACCACCCTTAAACAAGGAAGCCCGCCTTGACAGTGCCCTTGGGACACACCTGCATAGTGCCATGTAATGCAGATGAGAAGGCAGCAGATCCTCTCCAGAAACCGTGAGCTCTCTGGCCTCACGCTCCCTCACCCTCACACCCCAGCTCACAGGCTCAGGCTTACCTTTCCTGGCCACAGGCTCTGAAGCGGTCCAGAGGAGCCCCAGCCTCGGGATCACCCTTCAGTTGTAAGTGCGGAAATCTCTTTGCTCCCAGGGCATAGCATAGAGGAAGTCACCGAGTTACTGAGGACTTAGAGCTCAGGAAGCTCAGAGAGGCCGGATGATGGTGACTTAAAGAGACAGAAACATTTTCCATTCAGTTGTGGTCTCGCAACATTTCTCTGACCAAATCACCTGTCTTCTCCTTGACTAAGGTGTGTGTGTGTATGTGTCCAGCAAGGTCGATGGTGAAGTATCTTGCCATAGTCAAGGGAGGAAAGGGTGTTATAGGACCCTGAGTTCTGAGTGTATTTCCAGAACTGATTGCTACTGATCTTCAGTTGTTTTTGCTCTTCAAAGATTTCTCTCCCTATAAAATAGGGAGTCTCTCTGGTAACAACAAGAGAGAAATGGGGAAAGTGGGGATACTTTAAATGGGGAGGGCATGGAAGGAGAGTTAGAGAGGGAAAGAGAGGGGAGAGATAAATAAGGTCTAGCTAGTGTAAAAAGCCAGAGGGACTCATATTAGTCCAAAAACCTACTGACAAATTCCACATACAATGTCTCTACATGAGTCCATGTGTATAGCCAAAGGCTACATCACAAAAAACAGTGTGGGACAGGAGAAACCTTCCTTTGAATTGCTTGCCAGAGTAGTCCAAGAGTCTTCCAAAATTGCACAGGCTATTGCCACGGCTCCTGACTGCCTCCCAAAATTTGAAGGTTAGACCCTATTGCTGAAGACAGAATATAGTTCAGATGCAGGACTTAGAGCAATGGAACTGAAACTGACCTGGAAGCCACTTCCCCTGAAGGTTAGCTCTTTTAGCTTTGGAGAGCACTTTGTAAGTTGCTAAGGGAGAGCATCAGTGGATAGTCCAACCGCAGCTTCAAGGGCAAATAACTACTTCAATGACCGGCACAGCAAACGACACTGGGGCAGTAGTGGCACTTTTATCTTGGTAATCAACAGCTCCCTAATTGAACTTAAAGCCCTCTCAGTGGGCGGAAACTCAGGTGGTACTCTAAACATAGCCAAATACATGGCTGGAGAGGTCATAGATCTTAGAGAAAACCCCAAGGCTGTCACATGCCTAGATAAACGTAATTTCTTAATATGTACAAAATATGAATCCCTATATTTACAGACAAGAATCCCATTCACCACTCATCAAAGAAACTTCTTTTGCAACAAACAGAGACTATTACAGAGTTCCACAATTGGTCACATTCAGACATTGTGAATTGCCCAAGCTTGAGTGACACACTGACAATGCAACCTCTATACCTAAGGCTCACGGAACACAGAACAAGGGGTAGAGAGAACACTGATGCATCTCTCAGTTCTCGTGCAAAAGAGGGCCAGGAACACAAAAGGTCACAAATGGCCAAAGCACAGCGATTAGGAGTCTGCAGAGTGTGGGTCCCCAGATAGGACGCTATATTAACTCCACCCATCTAGACTATTGTGGAAAAGGGGGTGGAAGGATGAGGTGCATAATGTATGGAATAGAGTCCTACAGGCTCCTGGGGCCCTGCTCATATGAACTTAAAGCAACAGCTTCAGCATGTACAAGACCCATGTAAACTCAAGCAGACAAACACAGCATTCCCATCACAGGTGGAAATGGGCAGCAGGCTCAGATCTCAGTTGAAGAATTATTGGCAGCTGAGTACTTCTTGGTGAAAAAGAGCTGATTTTCTTAAAGGGAGGGACTTTAGATAGGCTGTCTAGGCCCCAGTGGATGAACTTGCACTGAGAGACACCTGGAGACACTCTCTTGACACCATGGGACTTAACACAGACAAGAGTATATGAATTCCAATGGGGGGATGCTATGGGACGGCGCCAATGGGGCAGGGGGTGTAAAGATGATTAAGATATTCCGTGTGAAACACAAGACTGTAATGAAAAATTTGCAAACAATAAAAAAAAATTAGAAAGTCCTGCTGCTCTGAACAAACAACAGGAAGTGTCTTTCCCAGAAAAAGAACGCAGCAGCAGCTTTCAACAGGTGTCTGCTGATTGGACTGTCACGTGGCCAGTGCCACCCCTGGGTCCAGTTTTACCATTCTCTGAAAAAAGAAGGCTTTCTTGCCACTGAGGCACTGTGGGTGGGTGGGCTGCTGGCGGTGCACAACTTTCCCCGCTCCCAGGTTACCTCTGTGGGGGACTGAGTTGGCTCAGAGGTGCTGCTCTTGCTAACGCTGGCTGTTCTCTCCCCACGGGAGCTGCATGAGGGCAAGTGAGTAGCCCACATTGCTTGGAGACAAGACTACCATGCTCCTGACTGAGACCTACTTAGTTCATTGATCAGCTGTGGGACACAACACAGAACTTGATGAAAAGGGGTGAGACATTTCAACAGATGAGTCTCAAAAGGCTATATACGAAGGACCAAGACGCTCATGCACATGAGCTTGATATCTGCGATCATCAGGAAAATGCCAAGTTAAATCAGTGTGTGACCACACTATCCATCATCAGGATGGCAACAAATAAGGTGGGCAAATATTGTGTGTTTGTTTTATTTCTGTGTTTTCTTGGGGATAGGGTCTCATTTGTAACTCAGGCTGACCTGCAACTCACTATGTAGACTAAGCTGGCCTGGAATTCACAATTTTCCTGCCTCAGCCCCCTAAATGCTAGGATAACTGGCTCTGATGTTATTGTTTTTAAGTATAGGACACCTGGCTTGGGATCTAGTTCAGTGGTAAATCACTTTCTTAGTGTGCATAAGGCTCCAGGTTTGATCCCTCTCTACACACATACACATACACACACGCACACACATGCATACTCGAATGTACACACACACACACACACACACACACACACACGTCATAGCTTTTTGGCCCTTGCTTGTAATCTCAGCACTCTCAAGTCTGAGACTGGAAGATGGCAAATTTAAGGCCAGTCTATGCTACTTAAGAAAACCCTGACTGAAAACAAACAAAACACCAAAGGCTAGGGTTACTGCTCCGTCGTAGAGCACTTGTTTAGAATGCACAAGGCTCTGGGCTCTATGCCCACATAAAATAAAAGAAAACATTTAAAAGAATAGAGTACCTAATACCGTCAAGACTGATACTGATAATTGGAAATTAATTTAAAAATTATTGTAGATATACTTTGGTTATTCCCATTTCATTAAAGACTTAAATTAAAAAAAATTAAGCAGAACCATATTCCTGGCTGGCCTGGAACTCACTATGTAGACTAGGCTAGCCTCGAACTCACAGAGGTCCATTTGCCTCTTCTTCCAGAGTGCTGGGATCAAAGGCACGCATACCATGGCTGGCATTCTTTATCCGAGAGGGAATGTATAAAAATATGTCTACTGACAATTGATAGAATTGCACATTTTTTCATTTGACTTAATAATGTAAATTATGTTAAGTGTCCCAGTATATGTGTGTGTGTGTGTGTGTGTGTGTATAAACATTGGGTTCCAAGACATGGGAACTATTGAGATAGAGACAGAATGGAGATGAAGAAAACCCCAAGGAGTCATCCTGGGATTTACACTTGAGTGGGGAGGGAAAGAGCTCAGGATTGAACAAAGACAGCTTAGACAGAGACATGGCTGCAACAAGTATCACTCCACAGGGTGCTCCATAGTCACATGGACCTTGAGAGTGAAAATGAGGGGCTTCACAATCCCATCAGCCAGTTCCTGGGAATGAACTTCCCATGGAGAAGACACTTGACCTTGAGGAATCTTTTCCCACCAGAAGCCAGCCTCTGGGCAGGATGATAGCCAGACCCTGAAGGCTAATGGCTGGCCATGCTCTCAGGCAGCTGGAGCGATGGGCTCCATTTCTATGGTGTAGGTGCTCAAATACCATTTTTCTTGCTTCATTCTTTGAGTCATCTGAAGAGAAATCTCAGCATAGGTTTAGAGATCTCCCCAACAGGTACAGGCCCTAAATCCAGCTACTAGAAGGGCTGAGGTAGGAGGGTCTGTCTGGGTGACAGAGTGAGTTCAAGGCCACGGGCTTAGTAAGACCTTGAAATAAAAGGTAAAATGAGGGCTGGAGATACAGCGCTGTGTTAAAATGGTTCTGTATCATAGGCAGGTCCTGGGTTCAGTCTCCAGCACTGGGGCGGGGGATGTCTACCCAAGCATGTTTTATTTCTGGCACAGCCTCTCCACTCTTTCCTTTGTAACACTGAACATAGACAGAACATCTGTCCTGCATCTTACACATCTAGCAATGTGACCATGGTCTCCCGTGAGTTCAGGACAGAAGTGAGGCAGCTTGCTGTGAGCAACTGAATTTACAGCGATTCATCATGTTCCTGTGGTTTTAAGCAATTCTGGGAACTGGTTCAAGCCAAAGTATTAGACCACAGACATATTGCAGACATACTAGAATGTAGTTGAGAACTGTCTTGCGGTTTTTTGCACAGCACAGGGTTGGTTTATGAAGCAGTTCTGCTTAATAGAACAATCTGGGATGATGGAAGCATTCACAAGCCTCCTGTGGCTATTAAACACCTGCAGTGTGGCTCCAGTGACCGAGAGACTGCGCTGTGCCTTTTAGTTCATTTAGTTTGTGTGATTAAATGTTGACTCCACGTCAATGCGGCTACCACTTCGATAGCACTTGTGTTATTTATGTTCTTCGCCTTTTTTTTTCTGTATTGGGGATTGAACTCAGAGTCTAGTATCACATATGTGATAGGCAACTGCTCTAGAAATGAGCTATATCTCTGACCGTATGTTTACTTTTTATTTTGAGACAGGGTCTCACTAAGTTGCCCGGGCTGGCCTTGAACTCACCGCGTGGCTGAAACAGGCCTTGAACTTTCTGTCTTCCTGTCTCAGCCTCCCCAGGTAACTGATGTTACAGTACATAATTTTTAGTAGGATGACAATGTTTTCGGTGGGGTGTACAAGTAAAGATATAATGGAAAGTTGCAAAAAATAGAGAATAAATGGATTTAATATCCCAAACCTCCCAAAGTTCAGGTTGAGAAACTTGTTATTGACAAGTTTAAAAGTTACAGTGGCTCCTTGTAGGCCTGCCTGCTTAGTCTACTGTCCTTCTGGGAAGGCTTTGACTCATAGTCACTTTAGAGTGACTAAGAATTCAGGAATATTTAACCCCAACATATCCCAAGGTATTTGCTCTCTTATGATTTGAAGATTTGCTTATAGTAAATTACTTACAGTTTTACCTAAAATCTATGATTTCAAGTGAAATTCCTCTTGATGTAAAAACACAACTCTCACTTTGGGGGGGTATTAAAGATAATTTATTTTGGAGCTAAATATAAGGGAACATGGCTCAGGAACACAGATTCAGGTTACCCCAATTCCATGTTCCAACGTGGCGGCAGTTTTGTGACGCTTTTATGGTAACAGGACAAAGGACTTTTCACAAACTTGGTGGAAACCCTGAGTGGGGGATACAGCAGAATGGAGAGATCTCAGCTCTAGGCCTCAGATGCTGTCTGATGACACAGACTTTTGTTTGGTGGAAACTAGGGTTTTGTTAATACATCTTAAATAGTTTCATCCGTTGGTCACAGGATGTTAGGTCAGGCACAGAAGTGGGCAAGGAATAGCTATTGGCTGTTAATGATGGCCCGAGATGAATGGTAATTAGGCTCTGGATTTGCAACACCCATTCACAGTGCCTCCTGTTGTCAAGCATCACATTTTGTGTATGTGGGGGCCACATATTATTTATTAAACATTATAATATAACGTACCTAATAGCTAGGAAGGCTCATTCCTAGGATCTGATTTAGATGAGACTGGGTGGCAGCAGTCTTCAATAGGGAAGGTGGCTGGCAAAGCCGTTAAGGAATAAACTCCAGAATTATCAAAGTTATTAGCCCTCGAGACAGGATCTGAGTTTCCTTTGTCTTCTGTATCTGATATGGTGTCAACAAATGACATATACTTAACGTTAGTGAGGACTGTTTAGCCTGATAGAGTGAAGCAACAGAGTAAGGAAACTCACATCTTAAATACCCAAAATTTACATATGTATAAAAAATATTGGAGTCATACCCCACAGAAGCCAGTCTAGCTATGCACTTCAGAGGATATGTTTCTTTTACTGTTACTCAGGGGAGGGGGTGTAGAATGAACTTCAGTCATAGTACAGCCTCTTTCTTTTTTAAATAAAATGTTTCAATTTATTTATTTTTACTTTATGTATGCGAGTGTTTTGCCTGCACATATGAAAGTGTACCGTGTGTGTGTGTGTCTGTGTGTGTGTGTGTGTGTGTGTGTAATATCTGTGGAGGCCAGAAGAGGGTGTCAATTCCCCTAGAACTGGAGTTACAGATGTTGTTAGCCACCACGTGGGTGCTGAGAGCCAAACCAATGTCCTCTGAGAGAGCAGCCAGTGCTCTTACTTGCTGAGCATCTCTCCAGCCCCTCCCCCTAGTTCATTCTGAAAAGAACACGTCTCATGCCCATATTATCTAACTTTGTCTTACTTCTGAGAATTCTCTTTTCCATATTGGGGGATAAAATAATTTTTTTTTTCTATGAAAGAACAGGGACAATCTATTGTTGACTCTCAAAGTTTCATAGAAGGGTTAAGTACATGGGCAGAGGTGTGCTCCATAGAGACCCCTGACCTCAGTGTTTGCGGAAAAATGATTAAAGGAATATGTAAGTGCTGTTTGAGTAAGTTCAGAGTTATGCTATCTCAGTGAATGAATGTACTAGCTTTGCTATGATGTATGTTGTGTGATATTAAAATGTATATAACAGAAAACAAGATCTTGAACATCTGTGAACTTGGGGTCTCACATTCAATCTGCCTTCTTGGCTATGGGTCAAACAATGAAGAAACCTGGCCTGTAAACTCTCTGACTTTGCAGGACTCTGGTGAACTCAGGGAAGCAAAGTCACCAGGGGAGGAGTGCTGTGGCATTGGGAAGGTGTGAAAAGTCCATTCCTGCCTCAACAGGTGCACCAGGAGCACCTCGGAGCAGGTGACGACCAGAGACCCAGCCATGCCCACTCATTGAACTGCCCCCACGCTTGCAAGCCATTTGAGCAACCCCAGCTAGACCCCCAGCAGAGATTATTTGTATTCTCTGAGCTTTTCCCAAATCCTGGATGCAGAAAATTGTGAGTATAATAAAATTGTTGTTTTATGACATCAAGTTTTGGAGTGACTTTCAAATATTTTATTTATTATTTTCATTTTATGTGTATGAATGTATTGCTTGCATGCGTGTAAGTGCACCCACGTCATGCAATGCCCGAGGAGGACAGAAGAGGGTGTCAGATCCCTTGGAAGTGAAGTTATTGACAGTTATGGGCTGCCACGTGTGTGGGAGTCAAATCTGGGTTCTCTGCAAGAGCAACCAGTACTCTTAACCATTGAGCCATCGCTCCAGCCTCTGGAATGACTTTTAATGCAGCAATAGGTGACTGAATTGCTTGAACTGATTTCTTCAAGTAGAATCAGTAGGCCATTGGCACACATATTTGTAATTTTGATAGGTACTACTGAATTGCACACAACAAAAATTTCAGCAAAATGAGTTTTGCTACTATTTTATTAATATTAGTTTTTCTGAAATCTTTGGCTCATAATTTTATTTGTATCAATCCAAAAAGTAGATTTTAAAATTGTGATATTTACACAAATTACTCAGCATAAACGTAGCTGAATCAGAAATTAAGAACAAGGGACCCGGCACTCCCTGCTGCTGGCAGGACACATCAATGTTTCTTCTTAAACAAAGTGCAGACTTTGAGGTTGAGATGAAAATGTAACTACAGTAAAGAAAGTCACGGTTACCAGGGGTTGAATCTTATTGATTAATTTGGTAGCTAAGGAGGTGGTGAGACTATGCTTCTTAGTAGCTTTATAATACTTTATGTGAGACCATTTTCTTCAAGATTTATTTTAATTAAAAATTAATTAGATATATATGCATATGTGTCTGCATAAGTTTATGGGTGCCACATGTGTGCTGGAGCCCACGGAAGTAAGAAGAGGCTATTGGATCCCCTGGAACTGGAGTTACAGGCACCTGTTAGCTGCCATGTGGGTGCTGGCAATTGAACCCCGGTCCTCGTCAGGAGCAGCCAACTCTCTGCCTCACTGAGCTGTCTTTTCAGCCCATGGGAACGTTTTCTAATACTGGATCTTCTTGGCATTCATAGGACATGTCTCAATTACTTGAAGTATTGCTACATTCTGTTGATTAATAGCTTATTTAGTTTTTTTTTGGCATTGGTATTCACAAGTGATCTTATTTATTTTTAGTACAAAACAATTCTTTCTGGTTGAAACTAGTTCAGGAAGCGGTAGGTTTCATCTTTGTGCAAACATTTCAACCTTGGCATTTCTCTGAACAGATTCTCCCACCTCGGAGGAATTCTGTTACCAGTTTTTGAGAAGCGAGTTGTCAGCGTTCCCACCTTTATGGTTAATGTTTGATGCTGAAAATCGCTGCAGGTAGGTCGTGGTTCCTTCCGCCTCACTGTGCTTTGTAGAAGCTGAACTCTGGTTGTTTTCTTCCACTTCCTCTGCTTCTCCACCTAGTTCATTCGTGCACACAAACAGGTGACTGTGGTTACAGTGAGCTCAAGAGGAGCCTTAGGTGAGGCTTCTCAGGAGAGGTCAGTGGGTTCTCACCCATTCTCCTTCCTCTGCTCAGAGCCTTGCCAACAAGCACCATTTCCTTTCCAAACACACAGGACAAGATCTTTTTATTTTGACTCCTTGTCCTTCCTGAGCTCAGTGATACCTGAAGAAGTTGGTTGTGAGGTGTTTTACCACATGTGAAAAATGTTTCTGGTTCACTATGTGAAGAAAATTGTAAGTGTAACTGCTTCAGAGTCCTTAGGGAAGGCAGAGGACTGTCTTAGCCTGTGTGATCCACTGTTTTTGAGCCTGCGTGTATAATGCTGGGTGTCTGATAGATTCTGCTGGTGTAATCTATGGCCCATTACTTTTGACTGGGCAGCATCTTAGAGAGAGCTGAACTCTATAGGTCTAACACTGCAGGTGGCTGATACCATCTACTGAAGATGCAGGGTTAAATACCACGCTCTAAAATGAAAGCAATCTCACCTACAGTAGTTTACATAGAACTAAGTAGAGCTAAACTAGGAATACCAAGGAAGTCAGAAAAACCAAAGAATCGAAAGATCCACACAGACATACGTGAGTGTGCACACAAATGACAAGACCTCACATGTTCATGAATTTAAGGACTTAGTATAGTTAAAAAGTCCATGTTGCCCAAATTGGTCGATGGAACTTTTGAGAGACGGGGCTTAGTAGAAGGAAGTTAGATCACTGGAGGCATGCTCTTGAAGGAGACACTTTTTTTTCATCACTTCTCAGATTCCACTAGGTAAGCAGGCCTCCTTTATCATGTCTGACTACTGTGATGTACTGTACTGTATTGTACTGTCACAGGTCCAAAGCAACAGGACCAAAGGAGACTACAACTGAATCAAAATAAACCTATCCTCCTTGTAAGTTGATTATCTCAGGTACTTTGTCACAGCAATGGAAAGTTAATTGTAAGTTGTTTCCTCTTTGTCCAAATCCTTTCTACATCAAGAAGTTCATTCATTATTTTGTTTTATGTGTAGGAGTGTATTGCCTGCATGTGTGTAAGTGCGCCTGTGTTGTGCAGTTCCAGAAGAGGTCAGAAGAAAGAATCAGATCCCCTGGGACTGGAGTTACAGAGGGTTGTTAGCCATCATGTGGGTTCTGGGAACCAAACCTGGGTCTTGTGCAAGAGCAGCCAGTACTCTTAGCCACTGAGCCATCTCTCCAGCTGCCACATTTTGTTTCTTTTAGGTTTGTTTTACATAGGTGAGAAGGTTCTATGTTAACTTTCTTACCTAAAACTTTAAAATATACTCTTTAAAATGAATATCTTAGTTGAATTTTTGTGCATCTCACATAACACCTATTAATTATATTTAGACCCCTCCCCTATCTGCACCCCACATAGTCCACCCACCAGATTTAATGCATTCTGTCATATATGTTAAGGTCTATTGAGTCAGGTTTGTGTGCCCAGATGTCCCTTGGTGTGAGTTTATCTACTAGAGCCTGGGCAGCCTGTCTGCATCACTCCTTTAAAAAAGGTCAACTCTTCCTCACTTGGAAGAATTGGCTGCGCAGAGCTCCTTGGTTGAGGCTGGGGCCTCCTGCCCATTTCCCCAGTGCTACGCTGGCTTTTAGTCTGACCGGGTTTGCCTGGGCCTTGTGCGTGCTGACACTGTTGCTGTAAGTTCATATGAGCTAGTCCTCATATGAGCTAGTCCTCATATGAGCTAGTCCTCATATGAGCTAGTCCTCAGGAGCCTGGAAAACCATTTCCTTTCGGGTATGTGCCACCCCTGACTCTTACAATTTTCCGCGCTCTTTTGCAATGATCCCTGAGCACTGGGCAGGTGAGGTTTAATACAGGGGTCTTACCCAGGTATACACACTCTTCAGTTTCTTATTCTCTACACTTTGGCCAGCTCTGACCTTCTGTGTTCACCACCCTCTGCTGTGTGAGGAAGAGTTCCCTTGTGAGAGCTGAGAGATGTCAGTATTCTCTCTACCCCGTTCCACTATGCTCCATGAGTGCAAATACGTTTTTTTTTTTTGTGCGTATGTATATATTTTGGGGTATGTACCTGTGCATGTGAGAGGAAACCAGAGGAGAACCTTGGGTGTCCTGCTGCATGACTCTCTGAGTCTTGTCTCTTATTTCCTGAGACAAGATCTTTTACCTGAAGCCAGGCTTGCAACCAGCATTCCCCAGTGATCTTTTGGTCTCAAATGTGCTCTTTCTGTCCCTCTTTGGATCTTCATTTTCAGCTGACAACCATAGTGCTCTTTTTAATGGACAGCATCTTAGCCAAGAGGTTCTCAGGCGTCAACATGCATCAGAATCACTTGGAGGGCTTATTAAAAACAGATTACTGGACTCTATCCCCGAGTTTCCTTTTGCAAGTTTTGAATGGAAACCAAACTTATAACAAGTTCCTAGCTCGTGCTGTTGACCCATGGCTCATAATTTGAGCATCAACAGTCTAGTACACAGTAATCTAATATACTATTCCTATGGCTTTAGGAATTGCCAGAGCAAGTGGGCTATTTGCATGAACTCCAAGCAGAGCCCCAAGCCTCAGAGGTACCTGCCGTGTGGCAGAGGATACTGTAAAGGGGATGGGGGTGGAGAAGAAACTGATCTGGGTCCCTCTTCGACGTTTTCTCATTTATTTATGAGAAGACAAAGCAATGCACATGTATAAATGGAATCCGAGTGGCATCATCTGATTGACAAGCATAAGGGGAGCAACGGATGATGGCTCCGGATGTGGAAAGCTTCAGGACAGGCTGTGAGACTGGTGGAAAGCAGAGGTGTGACTGAAGGACTGAAGGGGGAAATAAAGGTTCAGTGGGAAGGAAAAAGGAAGTAGGTACACTTTATGGATCAGAAACAGCTATCATTTAATGGTTTATAGCGAAACCCCATGTTTTAAATCTTCTAATTTAATGTTTACAGCAACACTGGGTAATACAGATTATCCCCACTTCTAAGTAAGCAAAAATAAGGTTCAGAAGGACAGCAACTCAAGAGTATTACTTAGAGAATGCATGTGAAGTCAGAGGCTAAAGATGACTATTGAGATCTCAGGCCCAGTGCGGTGCCTCTCATCACATGACCAGACGAGGGCATGGGGCCGTGAATAAAGTTTACCTTTTGATGTAAAAGTTGTTAACTTCAGGCCAGGAGTGTGAACAAAAACTATAAAACTATAACAAAAACTATAAAGGTCTCCAAGCCAGGATAAACCTGAGATGCATCATCTTGGTCTGATGAACACGGATTACACTGTCTTCTGTCTGTAGAAGTTCTCCATCTTCTGGCCCTTCTCCCACCATGTCTTACTCCCCAAGCATTGTGTTTTACGTTCTCAGTGCTCATCTGGGCCTCCCCTCCTCTCCCCTCCCCTCTTTTTCTCATTTTCTCACTTACTTCTCTTTATTTCTGTCTTGGTAAGAATTCTGATCATCAGAACTAGAGAGATGGCTCAGCAGTTAAGAGCACTGGCTTTTCTAGTAGAGACTTTGGTTTGGTTCCCAGCACCCACATGGTTACTAACAACTGCCTGTAACTCCAGTTCCAGGGAATTGAACAACCCCTTCTGTCTCCACTGGCATTGCATGCATGTGGTGCACTTATATACATGCAAGCAAAACACTTGTACACATCAAAATAAATAAAATTTGAAAAAGAATCCCAATCGTAACTCCTCATCTGTTCCATTAGAGAACCTGAAGTAACTTCATTAGAATACCTTCAGTCTGTTCCCAGAGCTCATAGTCCTGAAGGCCACAAATCAGAACTGACACTGGATTTCATGGAGAGATCACTCAGGACCCTGCACAGCTGCCTCTCAGAGATCACCTACTCTTCATCCAAGGGAAACGCACACCTACACACACAGTGTACAGGGTTGAAACCAGAGTGACCTCATGCCCAGCTTCTGCCATCACGTCTTATCTTTCCTGAGTTTAGCATAGTGGAGGAGTTTGCTTCAGTAGTTCATTTAATCTGCAGAAGAGCAACCATTCCATTTTCTGAGTGACAGAAGAAATGTCAGACGCAGGCAGTGGCCAGGAGGATTGAAATGTCCATTCACATGTCAGCAGGACCGACTGCCCTGGAGACATGCCCTTACCATGACACACATAGTAGGTTCTATGAAGAGGATTATATTGATGGTAACAACAGAAAGGGACAAAACCCCCAAGCCTTCATTCTACTGCATTAAAACACACAGGGACTTTCCCTCCAATCATCTCTGTCCCTTCTCATGAATTCAGGGCTTCTTGACCTCTCTGAATATGTCGTCATGACTGTGTCAGTAACATTAGGACAGCTCTGTTAGCCCAGGGACACTGGGTCTCTACCGTGAACCTGACAGCAATGGTCTTTCCTTGTAGCAACTCAACACTTTGCCAGCAGAGTGAGAAGAACATCACGGGGTCAGGGGCTCAGCTGTAGGCCTGGTGCTGCCTACATTTATACATTCTTAGGCAGAACACTTTAATTCTCTGAGCTGTACTTGCTAAAGGGAGGATTACAGGGGATGAAGTAAAGCCCCTTCCTTCTTTGACTCCTGAAATACCCTAACATTTTTGAAACCCTTGCTCTCTCATGACATGACCCTACTCCCTAACCTATCAACACCGACCCAGTATTTAGAGAACTGATTGAACATGACTGGAGCTCAACCATACTGCTTCTGAGGACTAATGATCCTTCTTGGAGACCAGATGTAGTAAGCAGAGAATGGACGGAAGGTCTGCAAATCTAGTGTAAGGAGGCCTGTCGGAGAGTGGCATTAGAAACAGCCTGTAGTTTGGGGTTTTGACTCCTGAAGTTCCTTATTGAGTTGGAGACCTTGATGAGTGATTAAGTCAATGATCAGTCCCCCTCCTGGTACAAAATATCAATAGCTCAGGAAGAAGGTCATGCTGGGAGACACAGCACTCCCTCGTCCTCATGTGCTGAGTCCATCTCTTATCTCACTACAAACCCCATGTTCTTTCATAGCTCTTGACTTCCACCAATCCCCTCCAAGTTCTGTTCAGAATATCATGGAAGGACCCAGGAAAGCGTGAACAGAAAAAAACAGAGAGGGTCAGCCCACAGTGGAGGGTGGACACACGAGTTCTGCCCAAGACTTTCACTGCCTCAAGGCCTTCCTGTCTTTTGTGACTTTACATCTTTTCCCTACACATCTTGGCTATGTACAGAACTTGGTCCCAATTCATTAGGTAGTGTATGGGTTTTGTTCATACATACCTCAACATGTCACAGGAAATTGTGGCCTTGAAGTACTGTGGGCTCATTTCTCAGAACTGTCTCAAGTTGTGAAAACAAGACAGTCCGTTGTCAGTTTGCCTGTGTGTGCAGCAACACCTCACCTGCTGACTCCACCACAGCCATTTCCTGTCACCTCTCTCCACTTTTAGTCTGCCCTATCATGTAATGATGTGGTCACCCCACAGGACAGAGTTAGAAAGGGGGAGTTGACATCTCTATCTTCATATGGGACTTTTGGATATTCTGTCCGTTCATGGTAGGTATGAGTGATTGGGGTAGACCAGACAAGGCAAGGCATCACCAGAGAAATTCCACTGAACAATTTTAGGCTCCTCTGTAGAGCCCTCCTCAGACCCTTCAGACGCCCTCCTGCATGCTGACCCAGGGGAGGCTGGATCTAGGGACTTCCCTGTCAAGCCCACAGAGCAACAAGAATTTCTGACTCCCCTGGGAGCAAGCAGAAGGCCCATGTACTCTCAGTAAACGTTTTGCCCTTACCCTGCACTTCAGGAATTGGATGGCAAGATTCTTAAAGTATAAACTGCCGTCCTTCTCTCCGAGGCTTACTGCATAATTTGAAGTCATGAAAACTTGAAATTCTTATTAAAATTATGTTAAAATTGTAGGTGTTCATACTGAGTCATTGTGGATAGGAACACAGATAAACATAGATAAACATGTCTCATGTTTTGATATTAGTATTTTTTTTTCCAATTAAGTAGAGCTCGGGGAAGTCAGAGTCATGATAGAAAACAGGTCACAAACAGTCAGCACCTCAGCTTCCACAAACAACCAGCGCCTCCCCTTCCACAAGCAATGCCAAGTCAATGTCAGGGAGGCAAAAATTTCCCTGCACCACAGGGGCAAGAAGCAGACACCAGCAGGAGACTTAGGCAAGTGTCTGGAGGGTAGTGAAGCAGGGCAAGCAGTCTGGAGGGCTTGACGCACACATCACAATGTGGCCCAAGACAGGTGCTGACATCTTCCTAATCTAGTACTCCACGGTTCAAATCACCTTACTCTAGAACACAGTAGCCACAGGCACGGGCAGAGAGACTATCATATATCAATGTATTAATCAATCTGTCATCTATCTATCAACTAATCAATCTGTTATCTATATCATCTATCAATCATCTGTCATCTACCTATCATTTATGTATCTGTCAATTAATCAAACTGTCATCTATCTACCATCTGTCTGTCTACCAATGAATCATCTATCATTGTATCTGTTTCGCTGTCACCTACCACTCCTCACCACATCATGGTAAACCTAACCCCTTTTAAGAAAATTGCTCTCTGCAGTCATTTATAATGAGGAACAGTTGTCTATTGTGCTTAAAGAGCGTAAGTAGCATGGTTCACCTGGTAATTTTGTGTGTGTGTGTGTACTCTGCTGGACTTTGCTAATCACACAGTTACCGACAACTTCTGGTCTTAAGAGAGCTCTCAGACTGATGGAACAGATGTTGGGAATCATGCTACAATGTATGAGAGATGCTTTTTGGGTCTCATGGGACATTAGAACTCAGGAGCTAGCTAGAAAGAGCTGTAGACCAGTTCTATTCCACTGTCCAGAGATGGTGAACAGAGCAGTAGAAGAGCAAATTATTGCTCCCTAGTGGGCACCAGGAATACCTCAGTGCCTTGTAATGTTAGAGTCCAGACCAGATGTTGCTTGGCCCACGACACTGGCAGCTGGACCTCTTCCCTCAGACACTGACACACACCTTACTCTTGGCATGGTTTGTGAATCTCTAGTTAGCAGACTTCTAGGTGCTTCGGTTTTTCACCCAAGGGGCTGACTTTGTGTCAAACAGAGTGTTGGTGGTCACATATCCCGCTTCTAGTCCCTTCCTTGCCACCTGCCTGGGAGTCAGAGAGTCTGGCTGTCGGCCCTTGCTATGAAGCCACTCCTATCCTCAGAGAACTATAAATAGAGACTCTCATTTCTGCCATATGGGCTCTCACTCCTCTCTTATGAGGCCCTGCCATGCTGTCTGTGGTTTGGGGACCCGAACTGTCCTTGGAGCCCTCCCCATGCCGCTGTCTGTTTGTCTGTCAATGCCCTTAATAACTCTCCAAATGACAACCTGTCTCAGTGTCCTTCTTAAACTTCCATCCGAGACCTATCACTTAATGCCATCCATGGCACAGAGAGAGACTACTTAAGGAATGGAGGGTGTGGGTTTCAGGCATGGGCTGGGAGGGACTTCAGCTGGGCTGCAGGGGCGAATGCTAAAACGGTGAACATGGTTACACCATCGTCCGTCAAGGTGGGATCTGCCAGTCACATTCTGAATGTTCCTGCTGGCTGGATGCTTGGGAAATGGCTGTTTCTTAGGAAAGCATGTTTTTGTTTTTTTCTTTCATCACCTTTTTAAAGATCAGTGATTTCTATTTTCACATCCTATGTGACCTTCATAAAATGGTACAGGAGAGAAACCGGGAAAACAGGACAAGAAAATCTGCAACAAGACAAATTCAGTCAACAGATGTCCTAACGCCCACAGTGCACACTCAGAGCAGTCTTCTCACTGCACGACCCCCAGCCTCGAGGGCTGAGACTGACTGGAGGTCAAAGTCAAGAGCTGTACCTGTGGAGGGTGGGAAGATGCTCCTTCCTCTGCTTCGTCCTTATGTCCTAGCCCACTCCAGCCTTGGAGCGTGACACTGACACCAAGTATACTGAATTCTAGACATGGTGATATTGTTATTTCTTAAGCTTGTGGTAGTTGTAGGGAGGGCCAGCAGAGAGAATGGCCAAGGTGGGGAAGTGTCCACAGCAAACAAAAAGAACGTGAACACACAACTTCTGGGAAAAATGCTGTATTTAAAATGCACGTTCATAATTCTATTGACAATTCCTAGCCCATTATTATGCTTTGTGTGTCTGCTAATCTTTTCCTGTGAGGAAACTGAGGTTGTATGGAGTTAGGACTAATCATCCCTAAGACAGTTATGCCTAATAGTTAGAACTAAAAGCATAGTGCTGATCCCTAGAAGAGACCCTCATGGTTGGCAGTGGGGGGAGACAGAGGAAAGGTGGATGGTAAAGAATTTGGCTCACATCCAGAATGGAAAGTTCCTATGTTGTTCTTGTGCTATAGATGACCAACTTTTACACCAGGATCAGAATTACGAATGGATCAATGGTTGTATTGGTTTCTCTGGTCACTGTGACAAAATATCAGGCAGAAGCAACCTAATGAAGGGTTTATTTGACTCCTGCTTGCAGAAGGATCTCTGCCCGTCATGGCAGGGAAGGCAGGGAGGGCTGACGCAGGAACTTTGTGCACAATGTGTATTCCAGCCTTGGAGTCTGACATTGAGTCTTGACATCAGGGACACTGAATTCCAGACACAGTAACATTGTTATTTCTTAAGCTTGTTGGGAAGAGCCTGCAGGGAGAATGGCAGATTCTGGGGTAAGACAGGGAAGTGTCCACGATAGATGCAAAGAATGTGTGCACACTACTTCTGGAATAAGTGCCATACTTTCACAATCAGGTTCATGATTCCACTGACGATCTGGTTGAAGATGCTCTTCTCTGCTTCTTCCCTTACATTTCTTATTTTTTCTTCATATTTCCTCCTAATGAATTGTATTTTTTCCTCTTTTTCCTGAGGTCTACCATTCTTCTGAGCATATTCTTCCTCCACTGTTTTAAGTTCCTTCTCTCTTTGATCAGTGTAAATATTCCTCAAGAGCTCTGTTTGCCTTTTCAGCCTTTTCTCTACGTTCTTGTAGATGGCATCAGAGAAGCAAGCCCCTCCGTTGTCCCACACCATTTTCTCTATCAGCTGCACCAGCTCCTGCACCTGAGCTTCCTTATCAGCCTTGTCTACTCTGTTGCTAATGGCCAGGCAGCGGTTCCCACACTGCTTGATCAAGCTTTTCAGCTTATCATCCGCCTCTGCTAAGAAGTCATTCAGGCTCATGTTGTCCAGCTCCTCTTTGCGAGTGAACAGGACAATCATGTACTTCATGGCTGCCTCCCCAAAGAGGACCTTGATCAGAGCCACAGTCTTCTGCTCTTCCTCTGTGTAGCGGCCCAGCTGCAGAACCAGGATGATGGCGTGAGGCCCGGGGCAGGAGTAGAGGACACACTGGCTGATTTCATGGCAGGTGGTTTCCAGACTCTCCTTGGTGTCGAATAGCCCCGGGGTGTCCACCACCAGGAGGTCTCTCCCCTTCCACTTCCTGGATGCTCTCTGACAGTTCTTGGTGACAGCCTGGGCAGCGATTTTAGATTTAAACATTTCTTCCCCCAGGATGGTGTTTGAGGTGGCGCTTTTCCCGCTTCCAGTTTTCCCCACCAGAACGAGCCTCAGAGAGATGTCACCAGGCTCAGCCATGATCACCACGTCAGGAAGGTCTGGAATTCAGGCGTCTTGACTGTGGTTTCAAAGGGAAGAAAGTGTTTTAGATAAATTGGAAACCACACTGACCCTTCTGGCCTTTACTTCTTCCCCGCCTGCAAACGTAACCCGCTATGACTTCTGTCCAGAAGATTTCCCTTTCAGAATGATCTCTCTCAGGCCTTAGTAAGGGTCGTAGACCCCTCTGCACTTCCTACTTGATTCTCTTGACTAAAGCACCATTTGCAATGTGAGATCTGGCATTTCACTGTTTTTGTATAGACATATTTTTTCTCTAAAACAGATCCAAAGTAGTTTTTGAGACATCAACTCTGGGGGATCCAAGAAGAAGCAAACGCCATTCCATCCTACGGAGGAACAATCATTGACAGTCTGTCCATAGGCACTGGTAGAGGGATTAATAGCATGTTTTTTGTTTTTGGAGACAGAGGTAAAGTTGGCCTTGATTTCATGGCAATCCTCCTGCCTCACTCACTCCCTGGACTGCTGGGATTACAGGTGTGTACCACACACCTAGACAGAATGTATATCTTAATGTACACAGTCATTCTCAACATGGAAAGGCAGCACATTTGGTGGGAAAACTCTCTTTAAATCTATATGCAATTTAGAGCAGAACTGACCTTACTTTCTCAAGCTACACATTAGGTTTGAAACACTCTCCTATTTAGGAGTAATAAGCCGATGCACTGTGATCTTTAGTAACATGATGTGTTTGAAGGTCACCTGGCTCAGAACAGTAGCAGACCATGCTGCATTCAGTATAAAATAAGGAAGCTAATGTCTGAACTTTAAATCACATTCATGTCCTGTGCTTAAATATACCCTTGTGGTGTTGACTCCAGAGGATGCAGTGAGTGAACTAGGCAGTGAGCACAAAAGAAATAATATGGTTCACAAACTCCCCACCAAAGCACACAGTTCCCTGGACTTTCTCAATAGAATTCCATTCAACTCACGATGACTGAAGAAGCCCAATGTTATTCTGCTCCCCAGAGCCCAGGGATGGAAGGAAAGCTTCCAGATACCTTCTGTGAGGCAAATGTAACTCTGAGGCCCATGGCTGACAAAGACTGGACAAAAGAAGAAAATTTCAGATGAATCTCACATATATTCATATATCGAGCAATGCCAGATCCTAATAGAATAATAGATAGAATCCCACATTTAAAAACAGGGCCCATCACGACAAAGTGGGATTTACATTAGAAATGTGGAGTGGGTGGGGCGGCAAGAGGAAACTTATTAAGGCAACTCACCAGTAACTGTTCATGTTAGGAACATCCCATAAAACAGAAGCTGCGGTGTGTTTCACCATGTTATCCCTCTCTGTCTCCTGCATGTTTATCAAGTTCCCAAGCCAGAAAGTAATCAGCAGAGAAAAACTTCCCTACTAAAGTCATGATGTGTCTACCTCACTTTCTCAGGTCTTTGAGGAATTTGCTAATCGAAATAGAAAGAAAAGGCTATTAGAGGAATAAGAATCAGAGAGGCATTTCTCCAGAGAGCCTACAACTACAGAACAAACATTGTACGCAGACACTGAATTCTAGGCAGAAAATTGTTTCTTGCAGAGATGTGGATTAGCACATGCATGACAGGATCCAACCAGTAACTAAATATACTGCAAATAATAATGGGCAGTGATGCCACAACTAAGGAAAGAAGGTAGGGTGAACCTGAGAACTGGATTGGCAAAGGCATCAATGGAAATCACTGATTTCAAATGTAACTTTCACTCCTTTGGGTATTTTTCGACAGGGTCTTTCTGTGTAGCCCAGGACACATTATATAGCTGAGACTGGTCTCAAACTCATGATCTTCTGGTCTCTTCCTCCTAATGCACTGTGATTCCAAGCATATACCACCCACTTGGGGCAGCTTACTAGTATGTTTTAAAGAATGTAAATAAAGTGAGAGTGATACGACAGAAGATAAACATGGCTGTGTGTTTTCAGGGGTGAGTGGGCCTCTGCAGCTTTCCTAGCTGTGGCTGCAAAGGGGGGCTTAGAAAGCGACATCTGTTAGAAACAGTCACATTGAATGTCCTGATCTTGATGTCTGAGCTCCCCACTCAACAGGGGCCAGGTTCCTGAACAAGTGGGAGGTTCCAGGGTATATTTCTCATCTATGTATTAGCAAAAAGCTAAGCACGTGGCAGCATGTTCTGCTAGTCCAGGTGTGAGGAAAGCAAAAACTCTCAGACACCACTGATGGGAAAGCAAAGTGGTGCAGCTCTGTGAGGATCAACACTGAAGTCTTTGCCCTTGATGTCACAGTATGACATCTGAGAATGAACCCAAAGGCACGCTGGGGAGAAGGTAAAGAGAAGTATTCAAAATCCCATTTGTGAAAATAATAGTCATAAAGACCAAAGATGAGCCCATTTACCGTGACTAAGGGACAGATGTGACCGTCTCAGTCCCATGCACACAAGGGATATGCTCAATAGCCGTGGGACGTCAGAAGGAGCACTGCTACACAGGACTGGGACGCGGGGGACGATCTCCAGTTACACTGTGCAGTGGAAGCTGCATGGTGAATACAACAAAACTCAGGAGCCCACCACTTACCTAGGCAGCACACAGCACGTGCTCTTTGCCCATATACAGCAATTACAGGTGGTGTATATTATGTAGGTATTAAAGATGAGAAGACAAAATTAGGCAGCAGGTGAGGGAACAAGAGTTGTGGGCAGACGTGCTAGAACTGACTGTTCTTTGTATTTGATTTTGGAATGATGCAACTGTTGCTTACAGTTTTATAACAATATATGTTGAAAATTAATTCCTCAAATTAAGCAAATAAGCATATTGGTGTGTCTACATGTCTTTAAACATATTACGTTTACTGAAGATTCCTAGCAGAGTATATCTAAAATAAGGAAGAATTAAGAAATTCCAGAAAACTATTTTCATAATCACAAAATTAATAAATGAATAACATTGGTATTGATAGCCTCATATTATTGCTTGTGTGTGCTGGATATGCACATATAAATGTACACACACACACACACACACACACACACATACACACACACAGATAGACAAAGGAGGCCAAGAGAAACAGTGTTACCCTAGTCATGAATCACTTGACCAGTCACAGTCTCAGAACCATTCTCCCCCAGAAGAAACCAGGGAATTCTGGGAAAATGACTGACCCAAAATTCATAACAGAAAAACATATAAAATGATTTAGGATCTTAGTCTGCTTTGCATCCTGATTCAAACAAAAATAAACCATAACTGCATTGTGACTCATATAGGAGGTCTGAATGCTGATGATGGGGTATTTGATAATGTTAAAGATTCCCAGTATTCTTGGCACTGAAACTGTGATAAAGAATAACTGTATGGTTTACTTATAAATACTCAGTAGCCACATATAAAACAAGATGATATATGTCTACTATTGGTTTTAAAGAAATCTACAGGTTGGGACAAGATGGTCAGGAGCTGATGTCCTCTGTGTGCTCTCTAGCCATTCACCTTCTCTGTAGACATGTGACATTTTCTTTGTTAAAGGATTAAGATTCACGTGCGCATTTGTAACTATGTACTATGTTCCAGACACTGAGTATTCCAGACACAGGAGTATTGACTTGTCATAAGTTCACATGGATGTAGGGACTATTTTCATCCTAATCTTATAGGTGAGGGAATGGTGACTTCAAAATTCCCAAACAGCCGGCTGAGGCCCCTATGCTCACACTCTGTACAGAGCAAGGACAGGAAGTAAGGACTCTGTGACTCAGCATACTTTCTCTGATCAGCTCACAGCAGCCTCTTCCTGACTCCTCAGGTTAGCGTTCTACAGGCCAGTTGACATTACATCAGCTATGCCACCAGGGACAGCAGGGGAGAGGACTGCCCTCCCTCCAGAATGGGATGCTGGAGGCACCTTGCCTTAGGGGTTCCTGGGGAAGGAGAAGGCCACCAATTTCTCAGTTAGCTTTTCTCTCTTTTCCATACTGAAAAGCCAAGAGTAAGAGACAATCAGAAATACTCATTTCGAAACTTTCTAAAGTAGTTCTAGGAGGACCCAGGGGACCTGCAGCCTAAGAGACTGAGTTTCAGAGGGTGCAGAACTATTCTAGGGTCTGGACCACTCCCCAAAACCGAAGCTCTGAACTTTTTTATTCAGTTATCTCCACTGTGATGGAGCAACTGACCTGGCAGGGTCATTCTGGGCTCCACAGGGCAAGCTATACAGCACCAAGTGTGGCTGTGCTCAAGACTAAAGCAATTGTTATACAAGGTCATTTGTGCAAAAGAGAACCATGAAGGTCTGGGGTCATAACTTAGTAGTAGAGCAATTGCTCAGCATGTGCAAGACCCTCAATTTGCTCCCCATCATTGTAAAAGAAGAACATCGTGGGGCTGGATAGATGGCTCAGTGGTTGAGAGTACTGGCTGCTCTTGCAGAAGACCGGGTTTGAATCTCAACACCCATATGGCAACTAACAACCATTCATAACTCCAGTTCCAGGGGATCCAACACTTGCTTCTATCCTCCACATGCACAATACAAGTGCATTTACACACATGCAGGCATAACACTCATACACATGGAACAAAAATAAATAAATCAAAAAAGGAGAAGAAAATCTTAGACTGAAAACAGTGGAAGGACCCAGAGCCACATTGCTACTCATAGTCCAATGACAGATTATGTGGGGCCTTCAGAATACTGAATCCTATCCCTAGAGCTCCTCCACACTTTTAGGGCCACAGTCTCCTTTAGGGGCAGCATAGAATGGACCCAGACATGGAATTAGTGACAGTCTTATATGTTTACCTGGATGCCATTTGGAGAGTCATCAGTGCCCAGTGATTTGACGTGGGATACTGAGGAAAGTTAGGATACATCTTTGCTTGCTGACCTGTCTCCTAGTTCTAAAGCTCTGCCTCAGGGATGGTAGTGACCTTCGAAGCGACAATGACAGGTTTTCAGGCAACATAACACAGCAGATGTGAGGAGAAGGTACTCATGAAACAAAGGTCTTTCCTGTTAACCATTAGCTAATGGATCTCACACTAAGGGGCCCCAGCATCCCTCTAGGCCCTCTCCATCCCATGCAGAGGGTGCCTGAGATGCACCGTATCATGCCCCAGACCCTCTCGCAGGCTCCATGGGCTCCTTCCCACCAGCCTTACCTTCTCCTGCAGAACTGTTGAGTTCTCACACTGTCACAGGAAGCTGCTTCACTTCCACTCCTGCTTCAGCTTTCTCTGAACTATCTGAGGACAGAAGCTGGAGGGGTGGAGCCAGGACAGAAGGGCAGAGGAAACACTGTGCTGTGATGCTTACCCTGAGCTCAGTATTTATCCTTGTACTTGCTGAGAGGATCAGGACTTTGACAGGACTGGCTCTGAAGACCCCTGAGATGGCTTAGGATAGTCTACTCCATCAGCTGGCGTGTTGCACCTGAGTCCTTTTTGTAGGAGTGAGGCTCCTATCTCCCAGCCGAGTAGAGTGCTGACAGCTGTAGGTTGCGACAGAAAGAACAGCAACCTCATTTTTGGTCATTAATATGATGATCTTCAGTAAGTGGGGTAATGCATGGTTTTACAGCAAGTCTGTTTAAACCTAAAGAACTGTCTTCGAGTTCCCCTCTCCAATGCCTTGGTCTCAATCCAATCTTTTCATTTAGGTTGACATACATCAAAGCATTTACTTACACTTATTCATAAGAAGAAAACTCTTTAGTGGCTTAATGTCATCTTTCATAGTGGCATCCATAGAACACACTCTCTTTTGAAGTAGGAGCTATTAGGGAAACTGAGGACAGCAGGGTACTGAATGAGTACATTGGAGGACATTGGAACTCCTGGCCTCCAGGACGTGGCATGCTTTCAGTGAAGTGCAACTTTAGCCAGATTAACACAAAACCTTTTAATAAAAGCCTCACTGGCTCAGTTCCTGTCACATGACGCACTGTGTCTGGCATTCAATAAAATGCCACGAAACCTGGAAAAGGACAGGAAAACCACCATCAAGAGACAGAGCAAGCATCCTCACCGGAGATACAGGCATTGCCTCCTGTGGGAATTATAGCTTTGATATATAGGCCAAACGAATAGCACACGAGCAGAAGAAAGTGAGCCAATTTCATTAATAACCAGAGGGAAAACTAATAAGTATCAAAACCAAAACCACCAGCACATTAAAAACACATCACAGCCAAGAAAGGTCACTCCAGTCACAGAGATGGAGATTACTACTAGAGAGTCTAGCAGCACTGTTCATCTGTTAATCAATAAGAGGACAAAGTAGATCTTAAGAAATAAAAGGAAAGGATAATTGGTTTTTTTTACTATCAGATTTTAAAGTTAGCATATGAAGTGACGAGCGAGTTTCATTGAACCCTAATAATCCTCGGTTTTTGTTATCCGTTCTCCCTCTTCTCCTCTCTTAAGATCTCTTTTTCTTCTCTCATGGTTTTTTTTCTAGGTTCTCCCCGCCCCCCCCCCCCCAGGCACAGATGCACACACAAATGTAAAGCTAGGTTCTGTGTGTGAAAATGTGGTATTTGTCCTTCTGAGTCCATCTTATACATGAAGCACAATGACCTTCAGCTGCATCTGTTTTCCTCCAAATGTCATGACGTCATCTTTCTCTATAGCTGAATAAAATTTCACTTCCAGCAGGAGCCTGCGGTGGGTGCAACCAAGAGATGGTTGCCACCACTCCACTGTGTCATAACTGGGCGCATATCTCTTTCTAGGGACTGGGTCTTCGAGCAGCCACTGCACCACACACCCATTATCCAGTGGATAAGCTGGGTACAGGCAAGAAAAGACTGGCAATTCAGAGAGAAAGTGACAGCTCTCGGCAAAGTACAAGTCCGGATGACAAAATGTCTGGAACACAAGTGTAATTGTGTGGACAGAGTCACAGAGACAGGAACATAATAGGAGCCTGCACAACTGACACTATGATCCTCTTCCAGGAGCCTGGAACTGTTTGTCTCTTGTGAACCTGCAGCTACAGTCCCTTCCTCTCAGCTTGGAGCTGTAGTTTCCTAAGAGCTTGGAGCTGTGTTCCCCTCTC
This sequence comes from Eospalax fontanierii, assembly GCA_035773235.1. Taxonomy (NCBI): domain Eukaryota; kingdom Metazoa; phylum Chordata; class Mammalia; order Rodentia; family Spalacidae; genus Eospalax; species Eospalax fontanierii. The sequence continues at coordinate 103,062,708 of CM069528.1, read as the reverse complement.
ATGAGGTGGAACAGTGCCTGTCACATGAATCAGAGCCATGGTCCCCCTTGTGAGTCTGGGATTGTCATTGTCTCCCGTGAGCCTGGAGCTGCGGTCCCTCCAGTGAACTGGAGTTACAGTTCTCTCCGGTGAACCAGAGCTGGGCCCCACTTCTCATGAGTCAGAGTTTTGATCCCTACTTGTGAGCTGAGCCTGTAGTCCCTTCCCACCAACCTAGAGTTGTGGTTCCTTCCCATGAATTGGGAACTATGGTCTCAGACCATGAACCTGGAGTGGAGGTCCCCTCCTGTGAGCTGGAACCTCAGTTCCCTCAAGTGAGCCACACTTGTGATCCCTTCCTGTGACCTGAAATGGTAGTTCCCTCCTGTGAACTGGAGCTGTGGCCCCTCATGTCAACTTGGAGCTGTGGTTTCCTCCTATGTCCCTGGAGCTGTGGTCAGCTCCTGTGAGCTGGAGCTATGGTCCCCTCTTGGGCACTTGGAGCTGAGGTTCCCTCCCATAAGCCAGAGTTGTGGTCTCCTCGAATGAACTGGATCTGTGGCCCCCTCCTGTGAACCCATGAGCTTAAGTTGTGGTCCTCTCCTGTGAGACGGAGCTGTGATTCCCCTGCCAGGAGCCTGGAGTCATGAGCTCAGTTCCTTTGGTAGTAGGCTGACGTGGAGCACAGTATAGCATGGAGGACTTCCTGATGCTGGGCAGAGTTTCCGTCTTCTCTGGGATGCAGCTAAGGACATTCTAAGAGGAGAGTTTACAGGTTATTTTAAAAAGTCAGAAAGATCTCAAATAATCCAACAATGGACTGAAAGTTCTTAGAGAAACAAGAAGAAGCAAAACCCAAACACAGAAGACAGCAAGAAAGGATGAGGGTGGAGAATAGAAGAAAAATGTACACAGAATCAACCAACCAGAGCCGGTTCTTTGAAGAAAAAAAAGATATCAGTGGGCCAGCAAGACGGCTGAGCAGGTAAAGGCACTTGCTGCCAAGCCTGACAACCTGATTTTGACCCCTGGAATCCACACGTCGAGAGAAGCAACTTCCTCAAGTCTTCCTGTGACCTCCACAACCATGGTACGCACATGTACACACAAAGACACAACAGATAAATAAATGTGAAAAAATTTAAAACATTAGTAACCTCCCGATCAAACAAAAATAGAGAGAAAAATCTCAAATTAATGAAAGAGTAAATGAAAAGAAAGGTGTTGCAACAGATACTGAGGAAAGCCAGAGAGTCATTAGAGAATATTTTGAAAACATATATTTCTAAAAACCAGAAAATCTAGAAAAAAAATTTTTAAGTCTTAAGCACATATGACCTATCAAAATTAAATCAAGAAGATATTAATACCTTCCACAGACTCATAACAAGCAACAAGATTGAAGCAGTAAAAACGTCTCTCACCCAGAAGAAACACTCATCCAGGACTGGGCAGATTCACTGATAAATTCTACCAAGATTTTAAGGAAAAGTTTAGCGAATGGTTCTCAAATCACGCCACAAAACAGAGCGTTTTGTTCCCAAAAATGGGAAGGGAAACTGTCAGACTCATTCTATGAAACAAGTATTACCCTGACATCAACACTCGTTACAAACACAACATAAAAGCAAAGCACAGTCCAATTTTCTGGATGGACATAGACACCATTATTCTCAATGTAGTATCTGCAAACCAAATTCAGAACACATTGAAAAGACCATACATCATGTCAAGTTGGTTCCAACCCAAGGATACAAGCTGGTTCAATGTGTACAAATCAAAAAATGTATATATAAATAATTTAGACTTAAGGACAGAAATCACATGATCATTCAAATAGATCCCTCCTACAAAAAAGCCTGATTTAACAAAAGCTCAGCATAGCCTCCTCATAACAGTTGTGAAGAAACCAGGAATACAAGGAATATTTTTCTACATAATAAAAGCTATATTTAACAAACCTATAGCCCACATTTTAATGGCTAGGGGGAAATTGAAAGCATTTCCTATAAACTATGGCACGAAACAAAGGTGCCTGTTCTTTACACTCTTCTCTTCCTTACTCTTATTCAGTATATTACTTGAACTCTTAGCTAGATCAACAAGACAAGAGATAAAGATGAAAGGGACCTAACCAGGGAAAGAAGAAAAAGTTCCTATTTGCGGGAGGGATGCTCCTACACTAAAAAGAACTAAAAGACTCTACAGAAATTTCTTATAACAGATAAACACTTTCAGCAAAGTGAGAGGGTACAGAACCAACGTATAGAAGCTTACTAGTAACGCTTCCGCATTCTAATAAACTTACAGAGAAGGATTTTTAGGGAAAAAAAATCCCATTCATGATAAGTAGAAAAAAAATCAAGACTATTCCAGTGAAAACTTTAAGACTCTGAAGAAAGAAATTAAGAAGACAAACACAGAAAGACGTCCCATGCTCATAGGTTTGGGGAATTAATGTTGTAAAAATGGCTACATTATTGAAAGCAGTCTACAAAAACACAATCTCCATCAAAATTCTAATGATGTTTAAGAACTAGAAAAATCCCCCAAATTCATATGGAAGTAGAAACAAGAGGAATAGCTAAAGAAATCTAAGCAGAAAGAGCAACGCTGGAGACATCGTAGTATCTGATTTCAAGCCGTGCTACAGGGCCGCGGTAATGAACATCGTGGCTCTGCCACAGAGGCAGACGCATAGACCAGTGAGTTAGAAGAGAGAGCCGAGAAATAAAACTGCACGGCTGTGGCCACCGAAGATTTTGGGAAAGATGTCAAAAACACAAACTGGGGGAAAGTCTCTTCAACAAATAGTGACAGCAGCACTGCGAATCCACACGAAGAAGAGGGAGACTCTATCCCCATCTCTTGGGCCACACAGAAAATAACGTGAGGCTGGAAGTCGAAACTCTGAAACCACTAGAGGAAGGCACAGGGGTAACCATTTAAGGTATTGGTACAGGTGAGAATGTTCTGAAAAGCACTTCAATAGCAATGCACCTATGTCCATGAATGACCAATGGGATTACATGAAATGAAAATACTTCTGAAATCAAGAGAAGCAAAGGAGTTAAGAGACAACTTACAGAATGAGTCATGACCTTTGCCAATTATTCATCAGATGGGGCATTAATGTCTAGAATTCATAAAGACCTGGAAAATTTGATTATCTTCTAATGTTGAGAGGCATCTGGCAAAATCCCCACCCTCTTCACACGAACACCTGGGAAGGGGTCAGTGGTGTGCTTGTTACTGACTTCCAAGTCTACTTTCCAATGCTGGGCTTGATCACGTGACTGCTGCACTGGTGTTTGTGGCTCCTCCGGATTTGGTGGACTGAGCTGGGCCCAGTTTGGGAGCTTTGGACCTCACTGTGGTTCTGTGGTGTGTAGAGAAACAGAGTCAGTGTTATCTAACCATCTATCCTTGTCTATAGTCTGTAACTATGTGATTTCTATGAATCTACATCTGTGTAATCTACATCTGATATATTCGAAATGTCCAGTATGTCCATGAATCAGACAATTTCAGATCAGAAATGCAGTCAGGCTTTGTGATGCTTGAATCTGTACTGAGCATGTACAGACATTGTTCCATTTGCATAGTCGTTACATTATGCTAGGTGTTCCAAATAGTCTAGAGATAGTCTAAAACACAGAGAGGATGTGTGTAGGTTATATGCAAATGCTGGACCGGTTTATACAACAGACTTGAATAGCTCAAAAATCCCCCATAAAGACCAAGGGGGTAATTGTATCTGTATTTTTATCTTTATCTATATTGAGAGAAAAACAGGGAGAGGGAGAGAGAGAGGAAAGAGAGAGAGAAAGAGAGAAAGAGAGAGAGAGAGAGGGAGGGAGTGCTTTAAGAAATCAGTTCACACAACTGTAAGAACCATGAATTTCAAATTCCAAAATGCAGCCTGCCAAGTCCGAGAATCAGGACAAAGTGGAAGCTGCTGTCTGCAGTCTAAAGTTTACTGACGAAGTCAGATAAGCTGCAACCTCAGGCAGGTTTTCTTTTTCCTCTTTCTCTCTTTTAATTAATGTTTTTAGTTAGTCTACAGACTAATGGTTTCATACTAGTGTTTTCACACCATTCCAATTTGCTCATATCCAGATTTCTGTGCTAATCTTCAGGTCAAATTTCTATATCTAGGAAACTTTAGTGTGCCTTATTAAGTCCTGCAGCTGACCTGATATGGGCGAAGTCTATTGACTTAACAAGTCAGTCACACAGTTGATGGCTTCAGGGGAAAGGTGAGTCAGTTTTCTAAGGGTGTGGCCTGCCGTTGCTGAACCATGTTCCAGTGGCTGGCCTCACACCCACGAGGAAATGGGCCGTACAAAACGGACTCCGTGGGTTATTTAAAAGAAGGACATGAGGTGAGAGGGGTGGGTGGGTCTGGGAGGAGTTAGGGAAGAGTGAGGATGTTCCTGGCAAAATTGCATGTATTGGATTCTCAAAGAACCAACAAAACCATATTTTTTTTAAGGAAGGAAAGAAGTTACAGTCAGGCAATACTCTCATAGCAACATCTAGACTAGTGTTTGCCTGAACACCTGGCCTCTGCAGCCGAGGCCAGGCGATGTTTACTTGAACAGTCACATCACACGTGGATGGACTGGGCTACCTCTGTTCCCTGCTAGCCTGCAAACTGGTCAGGACACATTTCCTAGTGAGTATCTGAACAGGAAATAGTCATCTTTCTGTCCTTAGTGCCCATGTGTCATCAACTGTTTGAGAGCACAGGATCTATATGGCACCCCAGGTTCTCCATTAGCAACAGCAACTGCTCTGGACACCAGGATCATGTTGATGGAGGGAGAACCCCTTCCTTCTGCTTTGTCTCATCCATTTGGGTCACACAGTATTTGTGTTTGATCCTTAAGAACATCGGTGAAGCAGCGCATAGCAGCACACACTCCCAGCTCTTTGGGAGGCTAGACATGAGGATCATAATATCGAGGCCTGCCTGGGCTACCGAGCAAGTTCAAAACCAACCTGAGAAGCTTAGCAAGATCCTGTCTTAATGAAAAGGATAGAGAGATAGAGATGGAAGTCACTGATAATGCACTCTAGCAGCAAATGTGAAACCCTAGCTGAATCTAAGGACTGAACAAAATTCATTAAGAAAAAGCCTGGGTTCAAGAATGATGGTCCAAATCCCAGTGTGAGTGTGGCCACTCCTGCTCTGCCCTGGCAGAGATACTTGTGATACTTAACTTTCATCATCAGCTTGACTGGATTTGGACCTAGGACATGGTAAGAGACTCCTCTGGATGTGTCCATGAGGGTGTTTTCATGGATGACCCACCTTGAATGTGGGCATCACCATCCCATGGACGGGGGCCCCAACTGAAGAAAGGAAGGAAAAAGAAAAGGAGAAAGGAAGATGAACATTGGTGACCTCTTTCTGCTTCCTGACTTGCCATCAAGTGAAGCAGTCTCTTTGCCATGATGAACTGAAACCACAACACAGACCTGAATAGTCTGGGATGCAGGTCCAAGAGTGGTGCTGAGAGGGATGGCTGGGAGGTCAGGGACTTATTAGAAGTGTGTCGCATAGATGTACAGTTTCCTCTCTGCTGCTGAGGGACAGACTTCCAAATGTGATTGACAGCCAACTAACCAATGACTTAAGCGGGGAGGTCTAATGGAAATGCATGGAATGATGGGAAAGAGAGAGGTGGGTGCAGCGCCAGGTCTCCGTCTTGGGCCCATGTTCCAGAGGTCCACGGGAATTCTGATCAGAATGCTGGCTTCCCCTATATGAAATTTCTGTCTCTCTCCATGGGGATGAATCCTTTGTAAGTAACCCCAGAATAAACTGGTTTCTCCAGTTGGAGAGATTCTCCAATAGCTCCTTTGGTTCAAACCTGGGGATGAGGTTGGGCTGAACTCCTAGCCTCAGCTCGAGAGAATTCATGATACAAATGGCATAGGGGGCAGGACCGACTGACAAGAGGAGAATGCTTTGGGGAAAAGGAATCATGTGGCTGCTGCTAATGTGGGGACCAGCAAAGGAAAGAGTGTGGGCAGAGGAAATTTTGACCCAGTGGACTCTCCTCATAGGGCTGGTGTGTGTGGTGCCCTTGCAGGGATAGTGTGGTTTATACTGAAATATGTAACTAAGGTGAACTTGCCTAAGAAGATGAGATTGGTGGGACAGATACAGGTGGTGGTGGCGCATGCCTGCGGAGACTCCATGGAGGAGGCCGCGGTGCGCAGGTCCAGTCCAGGGGGGCAGTCTCAGGCTGAGGCTGTAGCCCAGAGAGAGACTCAAAGTGTGAGAGATGACTTAGATCGAGAGAAAGATATGAGGCTTGCTTCTTTAGTACTAGCCTCTGACCTTGCTAGTAAATTGGATAAAAGAGAAAAGGACACGGAAGTTTTAGCTTGCTGCTTTCTACAACTAGGAGGTCAAAAGGTGATGAAAACCCAGGTCAGGTTGATAATGCAGGGCCAAACCTGGAACCCCTGGGAAGAATTAGGCAGCAATGAGGGAGGGAGCGACCCAGAAGGAGATGGAAGTGTCCCTCAGGTTTGACCTGTAAAAAAAGGGAAAATCCAAATGCATGCTGATAAAGGCCTTAACAAGCGTGAGAATTTAGTGGATAAAGGGTTCTCAGCCCTAGAATTGCTGCAGCTAGGAAAGACACTCAAACAAACCAGGAGGGAGTCCTTAGCAACCTGGATTGTAAAGCTGTGGAACATGGGAGCAGATGAGATTATTTTAAGGGCTGCAGAGGCAGGACAGCCTAAGGTTGTACAGCCTAAGGCAGTACAAGGGGAAGCAGTCTCTGATGGACTGGCTTAGGAGAGCTGTTAGATAAACCTGGTTATCACCAGTGCATGTTCCCATGAATGTCAGGAGCTGGAGGACAATAAAAGGGGGACAGGCACTGCTGAGAGAACTGGGTGTGAGGAAAGTCACATATGGTGCCCCTTTCATAGGACCAGATAGGACTGTGTTCACCAGAGATTTAATGAAGACTTCATTAAACAAGGACCTTGACATTGGTATGGAGCCTTAGTGTCCCTGCTAGATCCCCTAGTGGGACAAGAGCTTTACAAGGCAGGAGAGGCTTTGACAGATTTAAGCAAGCTAGAACAGCATGTAAAGTATGTCTGTAGAAAAATAGAACAACCTAAAGGATGTATAAGGGAGGCAAAACAGAAGAGGAGGTCTGCTTGGGTTACTCGTAGACAAATGTGGAGAGATTTGCTTTTAGCCCAAGTTCCTAAAGAAAAGATTGATAAAAAGCCAAATTCTGTGCTAAAGCACCTCTGGGAGGCTTTAAGTCCTGAGAAGCAGTTCACAAAAGGTACACAGAGGATAAAATATATCCCAGGGATGGATAAAAGCCCCTTCAGAGTGAACAGGGTACACTTCTTCCCTGTGAATGGCTATTCAAGGGCTAGAGACAGGTTGCCCGGCTAGAGCCTCTCCCAACAGCCAGGTGTTGTCAATGGAGAGACCACAGGTGTGGCTAAAGCCAGGAATGAGATCCAGAGTCTACCTGGCCCTGGGAAACAACAGGTGCAGCAGGGGCAAGAGAAGCCTATTCCTCCTTGGCCCTGTGTAGGACCAAGCAGTTGGGCCAGCCCCAACAAGGTTAGCAAGGAAAAAGGGATGCATGGAGCTCCACGTGAGAAATCCAGGACACTAAATGGATTCCAGATGGTAAATAAAGATAGTAAAGGACTGACTGATTTACATGCCATTGCACCCAATACGAATCTGTTGAAAAAACAGCTGATGCAAATGAGAAGGAATTTTCCATGCTATGTTAGACTTTGTATGTGTATATAATGTTGATTTCAGAGTGTTTTACAGATATGAGACACAGTCGAGAGACATCAAGTACACTTGAAGAAACAAGAGTGGAATGAATGTAACTCGCATAGGGTACAAGGATAAAGTATAGCTGTGAAATTCTGGGAGTTCTATGGGATTAAGCCTTTAGATGAAAGAGTAAAAGTATACTTTATATGATTGTTAACTAGCAATTCCGGTACCAAGTATGGGTTGCTCCCCCTGTGAACTGTTGGCCAAGGGAGACTTGGAAGCCCTCTTCTACCAAAACAAAAGGCAATTGCCACCTTATAATGCTGCTTGCACACTGGAAGTGGATGGTAAGACACTATTACTGAAGATGTAACATGGTTTGAGCATGGAAAGAGAGATCTAACTGGACCAGAGCTGAAAACTCCCCACAAATGGATGACTGGCCTTCAGAGTGCTAGAGGGCGCTATGTAGGCTGCTATGGAAGAATGGTCTGGAAAAGATTTGCTTGATGACAGATCTTGCGTGCTTCACTGTCAGATGTCTACAGGTGTGATAGAGGCTCGTCTGGTATGTGCACCCTCAGCATATTTATAATTGGGTTTAGGGCCCACTCTTCAGGGAGAATAACACACATCTGATATTAGGAAAAACCAGTTGACCCCCGATGGTATTGGAGAAAGTTATAGGCCCCTGTAAAGAAGCTACTGTAATTGTTTGCAAGATAAATATGATGCCTAAGCACTTGTGTTTACACCCATAGGTTAGGATGTTCCTTTTGCTGTTGTTGCTTTACAATTGTTGTGTTTTTACAGTAGAAGGAGTATCACTGAAGCAAGATTAGATAATCCATGCCACAGTGGAAAGAACATCATCCTATACTTGTTATTCCCTCCCCAAACCCCTTGCTCTTGTGGCTCAGGGACTATTGGGGAAGAGGTTAGTGGAAAATGTGTAAGAGTCAGAGAGGAGAAGGGGTGGGGTGTTGTATAGATGTACAGTTTCCTCTCTGCTGCTGAGGGACAGGCGACCAAATGTGATTGACAGCCAACTAACCAATGACTTAAGCGGGGAGGTCTAATGGAAATGCATGGAATGATGGGAAAGAGAGAGGTGGGTGCAGCACCAGGTCTCCGTCTTGGGCCCATGTTCCAGAGGTCCACGGGAATTCTGATCAGAATGCTGGCTTCCCCTATATGAAATTTCTGTCTCTCTCCATGGGGATGAATCCTTTGTAAGTAACCCCAGAATAAACTGGTTTCTCCAGTTGGAGAGATTCTCCAATAGCTCCTTTGGTTCAAACCTGGGGATGAGGTTGGGCTGAACTCCTAGCCTCAGCTCGAGAGAATTCATGATACAGAGTAGATTGACCAGGGCTACATGAAAATGGAAGATGAGACTGACTTCAGGGTCCTGAAGGCCTGGGCCCCAAACTGAGCTCAGTTGGTCTCAGTCTTTATAGGCTTAGGGGGAAAGAGCAGGTATTTTTCTGCAGTTCTCTCTCTCTTTTTTTTCTTTTCTTTACAGTTTGGGGGTTTGGAGCAATGAGTTCTCACATATGTTTTCCAGACAGCACAGTCACTGGGTTAAAGTCTGGGGTTTCACAAAGTTTCCAGGCTGGGGGTTTTTCAACGTAGCTGGGGCTTTCCAAGCTGAGACATTTTTCCTTCAAGAAGAGCTATGAACACCATTGACAATGTGAACAAACATTCCCTCAAAAAAGCTGCACCTCCAGCTGACTCTTCTGCAAGGCTAATGAACTGATTGAACTTCCATTAGGGAGAGTTTGGAATATTGCAGATCCAGAACCTGATCACAATTTGTTGTGGGCCATCTTTAGTGCCCTAAATGGCCATTACCTCTGTGTAATAGAAGAAAACATTCTGAATGTATTAACAAAACATCACTTCCCACCAATCAAAAGACTGAGTGTTATCAGCACCTCAAGCTGGTAGCTGAGATTTCCCTATTTACATCTGCCTACTTAACGTCTCCACCAATGTACTTGAAAAGTACTTGATGTATGACCTTCTTTATTCTGCTTCATAAAAAGCTTCATCAAACGGTTACCACATTGGAACATGGAATTTGACGTAACTGAAATGTGCTTCCAGGCCCTGGTCATTTATACTTATCTTCAGAATAAACTCTCTCTTATCCTCTTTGAGATGGGGGTTGCGCTTTTGTGCTGACGATAGACAGACAGACAGACAGCAGCATGCTGGGAGCTCTGAGGAGAGGAGTCAGGCAGTGTTGTAGGAGCAGGAATCTTTGCCAGCTTTCTGAGGATGAGGGTGGTTTCATAGAAGGCGCTTGAAGCCAGGCTTTCTGATTCCCAGGCAGGGATGTGAATACGGAGCAGGTGCATGGCCACGAATATCACCTTTGGTGTAAATTCCCTTTTCCCAGGTGACCTGGAAGTCACCAGAGATTCACAGACAATATTCTCGGTAGGTAGGGTGCCTCAGTGTGTGTGTGTGTGTATGTGCGTGTGTGTGTGTGTGTGTGTCTAGGCGGCAAGTAATTGTGGCCTGAGAGCAGAGCAGTCTGGTCTGGATTCTAACATTACATTCTTATGAAACAAATTTCTTCCTCCCTTACGTTATTTTTGTCAGGTAACTCTCCTACTCAATGTTAGCTGTCAACCTGGTACAAGCCAGAGATATCCGAGGGAATCTCAGCTGGGGTATCGCCTCTATTAGGGTGGCCTGTGGGCTTGTCTGAGGGGCATTTTATTGATTGCTAATTGATGTAGGAGGGCCTGGCCCACTGTGGGTGTTAATATCCCTAGGCAGATTGGGCCTGGGGTGTGTAAGGAAGGTGACTTAATGTGAGCCTGGGAGCAAGCCAGTACACAGTGCTCCTCGGTGGTTTCTGCCTCAAGCTCACCTTGAGTTTCTGCCTTGGCTTCCCTAGAAGATGAATTGTAACCTGGAAGATGAAATAAACCCTTCCCTCCCCAAGTTGCTTTTCGTCATAGTGCTTAGCACAGTAACAGAAAAACAAACTAAGAGAGTTATGTAGTCACAACAGCCCCAAAGCAGCTAATAGAAAGCTTAAACCTCCTGTGCCTGTTTCTCCATCTATACAAACTGAGGCTAGAACAGCTTCATCTTCAAAAGATCCCTGTGAAGATGAAGTGAGTTCATGTATGTAAGGTCCTTAGAGAAGTCCCTGGTTTACAGCAAGTGCTACCTAAGCAGGCAGGATTTTTACACTCACCTTTCTTTTGGTAAACATATGTGTTTTCTTTAAGGCTACTTCCTTGTAACTGTGACTTTTTCTTCTCAAACATCAGAGTTGTTCACCAACTCTCACACACTCCTCTTGTGTTTCAGCCCCTCTTGCAGTTAGTTTGGGGACAGGTGGCTGGCCTCTGGTGCAGAGATGTGGTTTATAAGATAAGGTAGGGAGAAAGTCTGTGAACCATATTCTGTACAGACATGCTATGTGTAATAGATTATTTTGTTTACAGGAAGTGAAGGTTAACACCATGCGGGTCAAACACATATACACAGCCATACACCAAAATAAAAACAAAAATAAATCATTGCGTATGGTGGTGCATGTGTGTAATTCTAGCAGTTAAGAAGCTAGGAAAGGAGAATTGCAAATTCAAGGCCAGCTTGGGCTACATAGAAAGATCCTGCCCTGTTAAAAATTTCTCTTTAAAAAGAAAGAAATAAATATAAAGAAAGCCATCAAAAATTGAGATGGGAGCTACTAATTTATAAATTCAAAGGGAAGGTTAGTCACATGAATGATGACTGAAGATGTCAGCTGAACTCTCTAAAGCCTAAGCTTTTTTCTCATTAGTTTTTGTTAACGTTTGTGAATTTAATGTGTGGCACAAGACAATTCTTCTTCACGCAGTTGACCCAGTGAAGTCAAAAGGTTGGTCACTCTTGATTTACACACTATGTAACAGATGTAGTAAATGCGTCCTGGGTATCAAAAAGGTAAGAGCAAGAGATATCAGTATGATGATAGACTGAGTGAGACTTGGGCAGAATCTGAACATTTTAAAATGCCATGGCAACTATTTTATCAACTACTGTCAGATGCCCTCAAGCCTTTCTTTCTATGGCCTTCTTTATTCAAAGTATTTATTTAGAAAATCATAAGTATGGAGCATGTCTGTATGTAGGCATGCGCACACGAGTATAGGTGCCCGTGGAGGCCAGAAAAGAAAATCGGATTCCTTGGAGTTGGAGTTACAGTTGTGAGTCACCTGATGTGGGTACTGAGAACTGAATTCGATCTTCTGGAAGAGCATATGTGTTCTTAGTCACTGAGTCTCCTCCTATCTTTTGTAGTCTTTTTTTTTTTTTTAACTATGGGGAAAGACCCAGTAAATGTGTTTCTTCCTTTTTGAGGATCCTAAAGGTTTTGTCTGCTTTCCCTGCTTAGTCTCTACAATACTCCTTCTCTCATCACAGGGCCCTCTGCAACCTTACAGTCAGGACATTCTCAGTTTCTTGTTAGAACACATCTTCCAGATCACGTAACTACAAGGCCCGTAAGTGGTCTTTCTCTTAGAAAGAGTGAGTTTCCCTATTTTGTCCTGAGAAATACTTAAAGGAAGTTTTGGGGGAAGAAAAGAGACAGTGAAAGTTTATCCAGGAGGGAACCTATGTGATCTCTCTGGGAAGTTAGCTCAGCTCAAAAAAATGGGATCAGGAGTTTGTGTCCCTGGCACAAGACTGTTGAGACATTCTGCTTCCTCAGTCTGAGTCTGGTTGTCCTGGATCAGGATAAAAATAACCATGATACTGTATTTTTTTTTTTTTTTTTTTTATGGCTGTAAGTGGACGTGTTTGACTTGTGTGCTGTGCACTTCCTGTTTCTCATCTCACAGTCAGAGTTGTTTTTTTGAGTGCAGTTCTTGAGCTTGGCTTTCATTTTGCTGAAAATACCAGCAAAAATATACTGACTTTGTGATCAAACAATGGCTTTCGTGAGCTCAGACACCTTAGAGAATTTGCACTGTTCGCTCTCCCAAAGGGACTGTGTGTCAGTTCCACAAGGAAAGCTGGAGAATTCACAGGAGTGTGTGGCCACAGGAGATGGGACACGGAGCCATTTCTCTTGCCTATCAGGGGTAAGTCCAAGTGTGTGTATGTGTGTGTGTGTGTGTGTGTGTGTCTGTTTGTGTCTGTGGTGTGAATCATGTTTGGATTTGGATTGTATATGTGTTTCTATGTTTGTGTACTGATTGTGTATATGTAGGTGTTGTATATATGTTGGTGTTTTCAGCTGTGTAGATAGCATATATGCTATGTGTATACATCTGTGCTTACAGGGATGTGCAGCATGGCATATATCATGTTTGGATTAAACACACATTTGCTTAAGTGTGCATTATTTGTGTATGTATATATATATTATCTCTATGTCTATTTGCAGACATATGTGGTTGGCTGTGTATGTACATTTCTGTGTGTACATATGCAGTGTGATCGAAAGAGCTGTAACTATTGTATAAAATTGTAAAAATTCAATAAGAAATGCAAAAAAAGAAAGTATTTTTCCCACTTGATAGACGTCTAAATAAATTCAGATATTTTAGCTAACCAAAAGAAAGGGCTGTGACTAAAGAGTCCAGAAAACTCTGTGTTCTGTGGTGAATTTAGTGGGTCATGTCTGACATTTTCTTTCAGTACTGGGAAACTGAACCTGGGGTATTGTGCATGCAAAGCAGGCATTCCAGCCCTGAGCTAAGCTCCTCACCCCCAGTAGCTGATGCTTGGCAAAACACTTCTGTAAATTTCAGTTTCTGCCTGAGCAAAATAACCAGGGTGATATCTTCCTTATCTGAGCTAGAGACGAAAAGTACAGTGTGACGCAGATGTGAGGTGCTGTTCAGGGCAGGGCCCGGGTTGGGGCAGTGGGGCTCTGAGGTGCAGACTCAGTCTTTGACTGCACTGGGCACAGTGCAAGGTCTGTCAGGTTTGCTTCCGGGAGCCTCCCATGCTCAGCATTCCCCCAGCCCCACCTGCACTGTTTCTAGGGAGCCCCTGTTCTCTCTAAGGAAAGGATAGGGTCAGCGATGAAGCGCTCCCTCAGCTCCACCTGGGGTGGAAGGAAGCCAGACAGACTGACAGCTTTGTAACTTGTGGCTACCAGTCCAGAGAGGCAGTCCGTTTCTTGTTACTTAGGCACCCAGGGAAGTTGGAACAAAGTTCTTGTCAACATGCAGCTGACTAGGTCTGAGTGAGACTGTGCACTTGGCCTGCTTACTCTGGCCACCAGACTGTCTTCAGCTCCCTGTATCTCCAGGCAAGCACACATCACTCTCTCATCAGATCAGTGATGGGAGTTCTGGGTTGGTGATGAGGCACTCTGAATTGCCAGGAGGACTAAGGGTTGATCTAAAAATGTGAATATGATGTGACACTGGCACAAAAGAGACTGTCCTGACTCCAGGTTTAGGCCAGAAGTTCATCCTGAAGGCACATAAGGCCCAGTCAGTGTGAAACATTTGAACCAGACCATTATCTTCTTTGTACACTGAGGTTCCCAGCAAGGTCTGTCCTGTACTGTGAAGGTCCCTATGGCTGCCACCTTCCTGGTAAACTACTACTTCCAGCCACCAGCTCTCAGTCCTACCAGTCCTCACTGAAAAAGCAACCTGAATGATTCTCTCTGGGCTCAGGTTCCAAAACAGACTCTCCTCATAGCTTCCTGTCCCTGTCCTCCTGGAAGACACGGACCTCCTGTGGCCTGACACACATGGGATCTGGGGCTCATACGCTCCTGTACCTCATCCTCCTCCTTCACCTCCTCTGGCTCCTCCCTGTGCCCCTCTCCTTTCTGGTCTTCCTTCTACTCAATGTACAACTCTGGACACTATCTAGCTAAACAAATTCCATCCATTCCTCAGGTGTAGCCTGGTTCCTTCCTGCAGGACGTGGAGTCTCTTAAAGTCGTGGTGAGGATCTCAGTTGGGGAGGGGAAGGGTCCCTAAAGCCTGTAGAGCGCCTGGTCCTCCTGATTCCTCATTCAGCCCTACTCCCCAGTCAGAGCAAAACACTTTCCTCCTGACAGGGGAAAGGCAAAGAGCAAGTGTCCCTTATAACACAATCACTAAGAATGTATGGGGCTTGTGAGATGGCACAGTGGGTAAAGGACTGCCATAAAACCCCGACCAGGCCATGTGCCATCCCTGGAATCCATGCTGACTCCTGAAAGTTGTCCTCTAGCCTCTACATGTGCACGTGCCCCACCCACATGTGTCCACACTACATACAACAACACACACACACACTTCAAGCAAAATACAGTGCAAAAGTAAATATTTGAAAACTTATAAAATGTATTATTTTCTCTAGGTGGAAGAAGGAAAATGTGAACAGATTTCCCAGGAGACTCCCCCAGGGCCGCTGCCCCAGAACTCGATGCAAGAGACCACAGGAGGTACAGCTACTTTCCTAGCAGACGTGAACTAGAGAGAGACTCAGGTGGGAACGCTGGTGTGCAGGTCAACGTGGCTCTGCCCACGATGCACAAGGGAGGCAGACGAAGACCTCATCACAGGGTTTACCCACTGCAGCCCAAGTAAGGCAAATGGGCCTTTAGGTTTGGCCTCTTCTTTACACCAGACAATGTAAGGAAAAGAACCCCGATGGGTACAGTGAGAACTGCCCAAGAAAAGGGTCTTCACAAAGAAAAGGGTCTTCACAAAGAAAAGGGTCTTCACAAAGAAAGAAAAGGGTCTTCACAAAGAAAAGGGTCTTCTTCACAAAGAAAAGGGTCTTCACAAAGAAAAGGGTCTTCACAAAGAAAAGGGTCTTCTTCACAAAGAAAAGGGTCTTCACAAAGAAAAGGGTCTTCACAAAGAAAAGGGTCTTCACAAAGAAAAGGGTCTTCTTCACAAAGAAAAGGGTCTTCACAAAGAAAAGGGTCTTCACAAAGAAAAGGGTCTTCAGAAAGAAAAGGGTCTTCTTCACAAAGAAAAGGGTCTTCACAAAGAAAAGGGTCTTCTTCACAAAGAAAAGGGTCTTCACAAAGAAAAGGGTCTTCACAAAGAAAAGGGTCTTCACAAAGAAAGGGGTCTTCACAAAGAAAAGGGTCTTCACAAAGAAAAGGGTCTTCACAAAGAAAAGGGTCTTCACATTTGCAGCTCCCTCTGGAGAAGGACCTTCTAGCAGTGGGTGAGATGAAAACCCTGGCCTTTGCCCACAGCTTTGGAGGCCAGTAGTTCCTGGGTGAGTGTTCAGCTGGCTCTCGAGTGTCACATTGGTCAACAGCATTGTGCAGAGAGTCGGAATGTCCTTCAAAGCCACTGTTCAGGCCTGGGCACTTGGAGAGACAGAATTTAGGGGTACTAGAAACCTATCCATATTTTCCTGTTGGGAAGATTATTTGTGATTCATTACATACTTTAGTATGAATGATTGTTTTTCTTTATGAACTGGAAGCACCTGGTCATCAGAAAACATGTCATGTTAATTTACCACAAACATAGGCTAAGCCTTTGAAACCTCTTCTTACACGAACCAAGTTGGACATTACTTTTAAAATTCCCCTCTACATCTCATGATGCATTTGGCTTCAAAGTCCGGTGGTGGTTCCTGGCTCCAGCTGCGCAGGTGGAAGTCATGCTTTCTCCCTAACTTTGCCTTGACTGAGAAGGGAAGGAAGCGTATCTGACTGGCTGTGTTAGTTATTCGCTGCTGTGCGTCCACTCCAATTCATTTCTCCTCTGGAGAGACTGAAGATCCACAATGGTTTGCAGGCAGTGCAGGGTGCAGGCTGGCAGCGAACCCATGAGTATGCTTGGAAGGAAGAGCCTGTGAGGGTTCCCATTCTAGGGTCTGAGACCCACCAGTGTCTTCCCCAGGGACTACACTTGGAAACCATTATTTGTCCATTCCTTATGTGCTTTGGGTCTTAGTACCTGCATGGCCAGGAGAGGGTATTTCCTTTCCGGCCTCCAGTCCCAGGAATATCTAAAACTCTTGGCATTAAGTCAGCCAGTGTTTGGTTGGCATCTACAAGTGCCCTCCCTCAGCTAGTGGCTCTTGTGTCCCACTGGGCAGGATTATTCAGTCTTCTTCCTGCAGGGACCTAGGCTACGAAAGCGAGTCCAGGGCTGGTCTCAGGGGCAGATGTTGGTCTTCGTCTCTGTGCGCACCTCATCCTGGGACAATCTGCCCCTGAGATAGCACAGTGTACCCAGGATCATGGCTTCTGATGACTAGAGAGGATGGACACTCACTCCATTCCCTTCTGGTGTTTTGTTCTGCTAACTTCTAGGTTTCAAGGAGAAAGAATGTACCCCAAGGAAACTAAAGCTCATTCTCGTGGGGAAAACAGGAACTGGAAAGAGTGCGACAGGAAACAGTATCCTTGGAAAGCAAGTGTTTGAGTCCAGAGTTAGCACCAGACCTGTGACCACGACCTTCCAGAGAGGGAGCCGAAAGTTGTCTGGACAGGAGCTGGAGGTGATTGACACCCCAGACATCTTGTCACCTCATGTCCAGCCTGAGGTAGCAGCTGAGGAGATCTGGAAAGCCTTGTCCTCACCTGAGCCCTCACCCGGGTCCTCACCCCAGTCCTCACCCGAGTCCTCACCTGAGCCCTCACCTGAGTCCTCACCCAAGTCCTCACCTGGGTCCAAGTCCTCACCTCGGTTCGGGTCCTCACCTGGATCCGAGTCCTCACCCAGGTCCTCACTCGAGCCCTCACCCGGTTCCTCGCCCGAGTCCTCACCCAGGTCCTCACCTGGATCTGAGTCCTCCTCACCGGGGTCCTCACCTGAGCCCTCACCCGAGTCCTCAACCAGGTCCTCACCCGGATCCGAGTCCTCACCCGAGTCCTCACCTGAGTCCTCACTTGAGCCCTCACCTGGGTCCTCACCCGAATCTTCACCCAGGCCCTCACCCAGGTGCGAGTCCTCACCTGAGCCCTCACCTGAGCCCTCACCTGAGTCCTCACCCAAGTCCTCACCCGGGTCCAAGTCCTCACCTCGGTTCGGGTCCTCACCTGGATCCGAGTCCTCACCCAGGTCCTCACTCGAGCCCTCACCCGGTTCCTCGCCCGAGTCCTCAACCAGGTCCTCACCTGGATCTGAGTCCTCCTCACCGGGGTCCTCACCTGAGCCCTCACCCGAGTCCTCAACCAGGTCCTCAACTGGATCCGAGTCCTCACCTGAGCCCTCACCTGGGTCCTCACCCGGATTCGAGTCCTCACCTGGGTCCTCATCCGGATCCGAGCCCTCACCCGGGTCCTCACCTGAGTCCTCACCCGAGTCCTCACCAGAGTCCTCACCCGGGCCCTCACCTGGGTCCTCATCTGAGTCTTCACCCAGGCCCTCACCCGGGTCCGAGTCCTCACCCAGATCCTCACCAGAGTCCTCACCCGAGTCCTCACCAGAGTCCTCACCCGGGCCCTCACCTGGGTCCTCATCTGAGTCTTCACCCAGGCCCTCACCCGGGTCCGAGTCCTCACCCGGATCCTCACCAGAGTCCTCACCTGGGTCCGAGTCCTCACCCGAGCCCTCAGCTGGGCCCTCACCGGAGTCCTCACCTGGGCTCCATGCGGTGCTCCTGGTGATACAACTCGGCCGGTTCACAGAAGAGGACAAGCAGGCTGTCAGCCGCCTGGAGAAGATCTTTGGAGAAGGGATCCTGGCTTATACCATCCTGGTGTTCACCCGGAAGGAAGACCTGGATGGGGACTCCTTGGACGATTATGTGCGTGAGACTGACAACCAGAGCCTGGCTGAACTGGATGTGATGTGTGAACGGCGACATTGTGGCTTCAACAACAGGGCACAGAAGGCTGAGCAGGATGCCCAGCTAAAGGATCTTATGAAGAAAATCGAAGGGATCATGTGGGAAAATAATGGCCACTGTTATAAGAAAGGGGCTCCTAAGGGCTCCCAGGAGAACATTTTAACCCAAGAGCAAGGTTCTGAGGTGTCTTCCAAGGGGTACTGGCTAGAAGGGCTGTCCCAGTACCTGATGTCTTTTAGAAAACTTTCAATGGCCTGATGCTGAGAGCATCCATCTTAGGTCAGGTTGAACATGAGAGGAGAATCCATCAACGGCAGCATCCTGTGTCCAGCCGTTGTTGCCTACTCCCTCTGTCTGCACAGAGAGCTTCCCTGTCCCTAGTTCAGAGTGTCAGGTGTGACAAGGGGGTGGGGCTCAGTTCAGGGTGCCCAGTTAACATCCTGAGTCTACCGTGGTTTCTTTCCTAACACTTGGGCCCTTGCTTTGTTTACCCCAACAACACAATGCATACGGGACCTTCCATCCCACTGGCTTTACATTTTTGGGTTCTATGTCTATTCCCTGATAGATCCAAAGCTTCTTTGCAGGGCTGAGGCTTTTTTTCTTTCTGGTTAGTTGCCTAACCACGGGAGTCAGAGTTGATGCATCACAGTGTGAGTCATGGACTGGATGGTTGTATATCTCTTGGGCTTCATTCCTGTTCTTAAAAGGGACAAGCATAATGATTATTAGGGTGTCTGCCTGTGTCATGAACAGAGATGGTAATGAGAAGGGAGAGGCCCAATACTAATTAGGCTTTTCCATGAGATAAGGTACTGTCATAGGTTATGTTCTATAACTATGTACTAATTGCCATCTATTCCTAAGTTTTTGCGAGGTTTTGCTTTAATGCCCACATGTGCACGATGACCAGTTCTGGACTGTAGATGTTCTTCTGGAGTGGGGCAATACACCTTCTTCATCTTTGCAAGCCAAGTGAGGTTGGGCCAAAATGTGCACGACCACATCACCATGTAAGAGAGAATTTCGGTGCTGGGAATAGAAGATAGACAGGGAACAGCAGAAGTCCAGAGGAGTCAGAAGTCCTTAGGGAGCCAAGCCAGAGCTTTCCCCTGTGAGTCGACTCCTCTGTGTCCCAGCAAAGCCCCCAATAAAGCCTTGTTCCATTGGTACCACTTCCTTCTTCATGATGTTTGTGTGATTGGGAAACAGACCTTGGACAGGTTGGTAACCACAGTGGCTCTAACACATGGTGCAAGATAGATCCTAGGTTAGGGAGGAAGGTGAATAGGGGCAGAGGAGGGGGCAAGAGCAGCACTTGAACAAGTCCTATGGGGACATCCTGTGGGTCAGACTGAGTGAAGTCAGGGTGCAGACTGAAGAAGCCAGCCTTGGCTTAGAAAGAGCACCTCACCCCAAGTGTCTCCATCTGCCAGATGGACGTGGGTTAGGAGGCCAGCACCCTCTTTTCCTGTGAGACTTAGGTTGGGGAGGTCATATTTCTTACCTCTGTGTCCCCCCCCCTTATCTGACTTCAGAGCATTATAAAGCAAAGGATATTTGCACATTGCCTCACACTTACCTGCCCCTCCCTTTCCTTGACAGTAGTGGGGCATGTGGATGGGCTGAGGGTTGCCTGTGTACATGGCTCTCTCCTGGGATTATTATGGAAGGTGAGTGGAGGCAGACAGGGAAGGAAGGAACCTATAGAGGAAACAGTTGGATGCTCAGACATCATGTAGGGTGGTCCCTGCTTCATGGGAGAACTCTTCCACACAAGTGTGTTCCTGGAAAATGCTCCTGTGAGAGGGTGCTAGCAACAAAAGAAGGGAACAGGATGTTGACTCAGACTTCTGACAGGAAGCAGTGCAACCGACTATACAGGCTGCGGTGCCTCAGATGCACCTGAACTTCCTTGAGGATTCAGAAGCCCCTGGATGGGGACCAGCCATGGGTGCTACTAGGATACTCAGGAGAGGAGAGGAGGTGCTCCCGATTCCTTCTTCTTGGCTCTTCAGGCTGTGCGTCTAGCTCCCTTCCGTATGGAGGACTGGAGAGCAGGCTGGTAAGGATTGCACGGGAGCTATCAGGACTCAGAGGATGTGGTTCAGGTCCTGTTGGCTGCTTCCTGCAGCTCAGAGCTCAGTGTCTTCTGTTTGCCTGGAAAGAGGAATCCCTAACCTTCCTGACACAGATGGAAACCTCTGAGAGTCTACCATTATAACTCATCTCTCACATAATGGCTCTTGTTTGAAATGCTGGGAAACATCTGATTTCCTTGAATTGTTTTAACTTTCCCTAAACAGGATACAGACTATTTTCTCATCCTTGGCTCGTAGCAACCAGCTATGATCCACACCTTTACTTTTGCTCTTTCTGCCCCAAGGAAGGTCTCCTTCTGATAGTTTAACACTGAGAACTAAGCAGAATTAACCGATGAGTTTGATACCGTCAGCTAAATTCTTCTACCTGAAACAAACCCTTTTGTTAAAATATAAGTGCTGTATTTTGCAATAATGCTATAATGATGCAATGGGTGTACACGTAGTATATGGATGGATGTATTCTATTACCGAGTAAGGGAGGTAAAAACAGAACTGGGTGAAAATAAGCTGCTCTAAAGTCTCACAAGTGTTCGTTCAAAGGATGCCTGCTGGAGAACGCACTGATTTCAAAACCTTAAGGAGACAGAGAAGCTTTGCTGAGACATTTCAAGTTCTTTTGTGTTAACAGTAGCCTTTCTAGGAATAATACTTTGAAACACCTTGAAAGGAATCCCCTGAAACTGTGAGCCACTGGGTGTCTGGGAAAGATTCTAGATTTCACTGGAAGCAGCATAAATGTCAAAATTAAACAATGACTGTGACTACAATTGGGATGCATGGAAAAAGTTGACAATTTTTATAATCTAGTGATTACACATTGCATTTAGGGAGGGAATTACAGTTAAATGTCTAATGACATTTGAAACAGTGCAGTCTGATTTGTGATGTATCCTATTAGGGATGAAATACTCATTACTGTACATTTTCCTCCATATTTTATGAAGTAGGTATTGCATTTCACAGAGCTCAGTATTTGTCATGTACGTTTAAATACGTACCTGGAAACTTTTTGGGAATATAGAGCCTAGGCTGAGATCTGAGAATGCACTTGTGACTGGTGAGGCAGTTAGGACCGTGTTTTAAATCAGTTGTACTTGAGCCGAGATCCTATGTTGGACAAAGGGGAGGAAGGGCACTTCAACTTGGATCGGGACATTTACCATTTCCAGTGTTGTTAGTGAAAAGCAGGATGTCAAAGATCCTTTTCCCAGGGGAGTGTGGAACAATTGAATCACATGAGGCAAGCATTTTGAACCATTGAATTGATTACCATATCACACAGAACTCCCTGGTCATTATGAAAGTTCACAGCAGGGTCCAGTGGACAAAGTGTTCTTAAATGTCTCAGTATATTTTTGTTTTTAATCTGCGTGGAAGGAAGCAGTTCCACAGAAAGGGCCACATGATGGGACCAGTAGAGGGGGACTCTGCATCTGCCTGAAGGAGGCCTTCATTCCAGTGGAAAGAGAAGGTAAAACTGGATTCGTGTCTTGTCACCACAGGCCCAAAGGAAGAACAATCCGGTCCCTGCTTTTGAAATCAAAAATACTGAGGAACATTTAGGTGGCCTCCATTTCTTAGCTATTGTGAAGAGAGCAACAACTATGGCTGTGCAGGTGTCTCTTCAGTGGGATGTGTCCTTTGGGTGTGTGCCAAGGAGTGGGATAACTGGATCATATGGTAGATTTATTATTAGCTTTTTGAAAGTTCTCCACTCTGCTGTCCATTGTGGTTGCACAAGTTTGCACTCCCACCAGCAGTGAGTGGGCGTTTCCTGTGCCCACATCCTCCCAGCATTTGTTGTCTTTCATTCTCTTAATCTTAGCTAGTCTGACTGGGATAAGATGAAATCTTAAAGTGGCTCTGATTTGCATTTCTCTACTGCCAAGGACTTTGAACACTTTTAAGGTGTTTTTATCCATTTTTCACATTTCTTCTACTGAGAACTCCCAGTTCAGATCCATACTCCATCTTTTAATTGGGTCATTTTTTATTTTTTGTTTTTTGAGTTCTTTGTATATTGTGAATATTAATCCTATGTCAGATGTATGTAGCAGGTGAAGACTTTCTCCTAGCCTGTGGGTTTCCTCTTCACTTCCTTGGTTGTTTTCCTATCTTGGAGGAAATCAACAGCTATCTAATTGGAATTAAAGCTTGCTTAATGGTAGGGATCTCATATGTGGCACTGTAAGCACAGCCGAATACGCATGGCTGGAGATGTCATAGCTTCTAGCGCAAACCTGATGCCTGCCACATCCCCAGACAGATGTAATTTCTTACTGTATGCTAAATAGGGATCTTTATATGTGTAGACATGCATATATACCAGTCACCACTCATCCAAGAAGCCTTTTTGTTTGTAACAGATGGAGACTATTACAGATTTCCACAACTGATCTGTGAGATGCCCAACCCTAAGTGACACATCTATAATGGAACTTCTCCACCTAAGGCTCATGGAGCACAGTGGAAAGGGCATAGAGAGAACACTAATGCATCTCTCAGCCCTCACCAGCAACATCTTCCTTATGCAACAGAGGGCAGTGAAGAGAGAAGGCCACAGTTGGCCAAACTCTGGAGAATAGGAGACTGTAGAGTGCATGTCCCTGGATAGGACTCCTGTATTAAACCTCACTCACCCAGGGTTCAGGGACCATTGCAGAAGAGGGAGCAGAAAGATTCTAAGAGCCAGGGGTGGTTCATGACTGCAGGGCAACAGGGTCCACCATGCTTCTAGAAACTTGCTCATATGAACTTACATCAATGGTGACAGCAAGCACAAACCAGACAAAAACATAGCATAGAACTGGGGCAAAGGGCAGGAAGCTCCAACATTAACTGAGGAGCTACTTGAAGCTGATCACTGCTGGGTGAGCGAGATTGGATGTTCTTTAAGGGAGTGACTCTAGACAAGCTAAACAGGCTCCAGTGGATGAACTCACACTAAGGGAAATACGGGCACGCAAATGTGACTCAATGGGCCTCAGCATTCTGCATGAAATCTGGTGGGTGCAGTGAAATCTGGCAGGTGGGCTGCGGGGGTACAGATAGCGGAGGGTTCTAAATATGATCAAGATGTATGAAATGCACAAAAATTCAATAAAATATACATAAAAAAGAAAACAAACTAAGAGTGATGATGCACCACTTCAATCCTAGCACTCGGGAGGCAGACACAGGTGATCTCTGTGAATTCAAAGTCAGCCTGGTCTACAGAGCGAGTTCCAGGCCAGCTGGGGGCTATAAGGAGACCCTGTCTCAAAAAGATAAGAAAAAAAGGCCTCCCCTCTCCCAGCAGATGTCTATTGCCAATAAACAGTCCTTCAGCCATTTCTTTTGCCCTTTTGGAGCCAGGCCTCAGCCATGTTATGGCATGCCTCCAGGCTTCGCTGTGTGCCCCATTAATAAACGGTCTCCCTGCCTGTAACTATGCAGTGTCTCTAAGCAGTTCATTGTGAAGAAGTGAAAGAACCTGGAGACTCCAGTCCCCGAACCCCAGTTTCAGATGTCTGTCTGAAACAGGACACTACTCACCAATAAAGGGAACAGAGACTGTACTGAGGCGCATGGACTGGCCGACTCTTGAATTACGCTAAAGTCAATGAATGCATTCTCAAGGGGACTTTGTTTTCTTCTCTATAGTCACGTCTCCACTCCAACAAGCAATGCTAGTGAGGGAATGAGCTAGTATAAAGTGCCCAGCTCTTGATAGGTGTCTCATGAAATTTATTCTCCACGCCTTAGCGGGCGGGGTCTGGTTAATCTGTCTGGATAAAATGGAAACTAATCTTCCATTTAGAGAGACTGATTTATTTAGGGCAATTTACAAGGTTACTGGTTACTTGCGGCCCTCCCACAAAGTCCTCGACAGCTGGGCACAGAGCTCTTAGTCCATTCCTGGTCAGAATTTCGCTTCCATTCACATGATTCTTAGGACTGTGGGGACTTGGAATGCTGCCTTCTGAGTCTTGGCCTTCCACGTGGGCCTGGGGCCAGGGCATTTTTCTTCCTCTGTGGATTCAATCCATGCCCCTCCCCAGGACTTGCCACCATGTTGTCTCTCCTTTCTCCCCACCTTCCTGCCCCCTTATTGGTCAGAGGGCAGGACTTGCCACCGAATGAACCAATAGAAAAAAAAAACCTCAGAGAGAACCCTGTATTTACCATACAATAGGAGACATATTTAAACCTCATTCTGTTCCCATATTGATCACAAGGTGTAGTTCTGACATGAACTAATATCTATCGACTCCACATAGGTACCAACTACAGAACAATGACTCTGTTCCATTGAAGACCAATTTGGTAAACCAATGAGTTTGCTTGAATTCACATGTCTTAGAATTTTGGTTAAAATGCTAGCAATGAAAAGAGGAATGACATAAGCCACGTTCTATAGAGTGAGACAGAAGGTGCATCCCCTGAGTGAGCATTTCTAAAGGAGTCCTGCTTTTCCATGTAGAGTTTTTCTTACCACTGAGCCTTGGCTACCTTTATTAAATGTACAACCTGGACCCCCTGCGCACTGGGGAATGAAGGGAAGACCTGTGTCTCCTTGAGTCAAGCGAGTCCAGGCCACGGGAAAACCAATTTCAAGATATGGAAGAGCAAAAGACAGTTATAACAAGTGAGCACTAGGACATGTTGGTAGGAGATGTAAACATACTGTGGAAATTCCTAGAAACTACTACACGAGTGTGACACAGAAGAAAAATAAAAAAGAAATAGGGAAATAATTATTATCTCTATATTCCCAGGACTGGGAAGGCAGAGATAAGAGAGTCCCTGAGGCTTATTGTAGCCAGTCAGCCTAATAGTGAGCTGTAGGCCATGTCTCAAAGGAGACTGATGGCATTCTGAGGGTAACACCTAGGATTGTCCTCTGATCTCCACATATATATGCACATGTACTTGCCCAAACATGAACATGCATGCACAGACGCACAGACACACACACACACACACACACACATGTGCATGACAACAGAAAAAGAAGAGGTGCCATGAGTGTAGGTCAGGTCTAGTTAAAAAAAATCACGAACTAAGACTAAGACTAAATTCATCTCTATACTATAATAAGCAGCTGTGGTACCATTTATGACAAAATAGATTCCAATTCTGCAAATATGAGGTAACAGAAAAGTTTTATTATAATGACAGTGAACAGACTCACTGAGTGGGGGCAGAGGCGGGAAGGCAGGAGCGGAGGGTGATGGGTGGATATCAGTTGTCAGTTCATTAACTAAGAAAGGAGAAAATTAACTGCTCATCAGACTGGTTATAAGGCTGGACAGAGAGTGTCTCCGGATGCCCATGAAAATTGCTGTGTTGTCTCCTGAGTTTGCTGAGCCGCTTGTTCCTGCATCCTTAGTTGATTTTTAAGATTTGCTTTTCAGGAAAAATTTGAGTCCTTCTGTGAAAATGGAATTAAGTCAATTGACATTCATTGAGAATTAAACAGCCTTCTACTTCTGTCTAAAGATTGCTTCATGCCAAGAATTGAACTTTCTGATAAAACACAGGGAACTTGTTGTCAAGCGCTTAGAAGCTACAGATGAAGTCCACCTGACGGGACACTAGGGGAGAACTGCCAGATACATCCTAGAGCCACCTTCTGGGGTCTCCGGAGTGACCTTCTCTGTGTGTTTGAGCAACAGCACCAGCATAGTAGAAGCATTAACACTGAGAAAGAATTCTCCATCCACATTCACCTATAAGATCAACTCAGGAAAGAACTTTCTAAGAAAATATTTGGGAAACATGATCATTGTTTTCCTAGAGGCAAAAGTAAGGGAGTAGAAAAGAGTCTGCACGTAGAGACTGTCTGCCAAAAACCTGGAGGGGAACGACGGGACACAGCACGGAGCCACTGCTGTGTCTGCTCAGTGACCATCATCTGTCTTAGGAAGCATGTGTGAGAAGCATAAATTCCTTCTGCTCTGAAGCTTCACAAACTGAGGATTTGTGACTCTCTTGAAAATCCATCAAACATCTTCCATCTTCCAGTGGTAAACTTACTGCACTCCTTAGTCCTTAAAGTAGAGCATCAGGCCCTTGAGGGTGCGTCCTGTAGGGCAGACTCACCAGAGGAACGAAACTACAGACAGCTTTCTAACTAGATTTAGTCTTACCAAATAGTGCCAAGATCGAGGAAGCAACTTCCAGTGCTTTCAGGATTATTTCGGGGATCATACTACGCTTTTCAACTTCCTTTCTGGCATCTCGCTCTTTCTCTGTATAGAAAGACTTTGCTCTTGAGAGTTTCTTCTCCATTTCCAGCTTTCTCCGTTCCTGCTCCAGCTGGTCTTCCAGGTTTCTAATTTGCTCTTCGTACTCCCTTCTTATCCGTGCTTTCTCTTTCTCCAGCTCTGCTCTGTAATATTCTTGCAGGTCACGGGTTTCTTTCTGGATCACCTCCTCTGCCTTCTCGTATATCTCGTTGGTGTAGCATCCTCCCCCGTTCTCCCTCACCATGCGCAGGATCAGGGTCAGCAGCTCTGTCCTCTGGGCCTCCTGCTCGGCTCCTGTTGCCCGGTTGTTGAATGCACAGTAACGGTCACTGAAAGAGGCCAACAAATCTTGAATGAAATCTGGAGCCCCCGTTAAATATTCATGGAAATCGGTGCCCTCCAAGTCATCTTTCCTGGTGAATAAGAGAATCATGAATTTTCTAGCCTCATCTCCAAACGTTTGCAGGATCTTCTCTGTGGCCTTGTGTTCTTCCACAGTGTGACGGCCCAGTGGGACCACCAGGAGCAAGGCATGTGGCCCTGGGGAGGTCAGGGCCACACAGCGAGCTATCTCCTTGCGTGTCTCAGCATCCTGTACCTCAGTGTCAAATACACCAGGCGTATCCACGACCACAAGCTCTCTCCTGTCCCACGTGTTTCTCCTTTGCTCACAGACCTTGGTGATGGATTTTGCTGCAATGCCAGAGTGAAATGCTCTCTCTCCAAGGATGCTGTTCCCTGTGGCACTTTTTCCTGCTCCTGTTTTACCCAGCAAGACAATTCTCAGTTGGGACTTTTCAGGACCTTGGTTTTCAGTATCTGGAACATTAAGGAAACAGAAGCCAAGTGTTAGTATCAACTGTCAACAATTTACTATGCAGAGTCTGGCCACCCTGGGCCCCTCTCTACAGCTGTTTGGGGGTCTCTTCTTGCTGTCACCCCTGGCCTCACAGGGCCTACGACAGTCCCTGGGCCTAATGTCCACCTGGTAGGGTTAGGCAGCTAGTAACTCCTGGAATTCCTGCTCGCACTGCCTCTTTCCAGGACTGTTTTCACTCCTCACTCTGATGCTTTGCAGCGCACTCACCCACAGAGGAGGAGGCAAAATTGTTTCAGAAGAGAGCTCTGAGCTGTGGCCCCATTAGGAATCCGGGAGCTAGCCCAAAGCTTGATGTTGGCACAGATATTTTTTTTTTCGAATTCATAATTAAAAAGGACTTTTTCTTCTTCCCACTGATAGCCCAGTAGGGGAGATGTGTATGTCATCAGTATCATTAAGTTGGTGTTTCCCATGTTTGAAAACCAGAATCCTGGGTGGAAACAGTGTATTTCCAAACTCTTATGACTTCTCACATTGGGTAGAGGAAGGCTAAGATTATGTAAGAAAAATAAAATTTGGTGAGGTTCACATTATTATTTACTTAGCGTCAGAGCGCAAGGCCCTATCCCAAGGGTTCTTGAGGTCCTGGGTTTCTTGGCCACAGGAAGAGGGAGGGGGACACTCATGGCGGGAATTGAAAATGCAGCACATGTGAGCTTCAGTCCCGCCACAATCAGCCAACTCGACAACCTCGACATCCCCAAACCACTCCCCTACGGAATCTTTTGGGTGTGTAGACTTGCAGCTCTTCCCTTTAACGTGCACCCCTGCATCTCTATGTGTTCTGTGGCAGGATCTGCATGACAGAGAAGCAAAGATTCCAAAACATGTTCAGCACTGTGGCTTGCCTTCTTCTC
The DNA here is from genome assembly GCA_035773235.1 of Eospalax fontanierii. Taxonomy (NCBI): domain Eukaryota; kingdom Metazoa; phylum Chordata; class Mammalia; order Rodentia; family Spalacidae; genus Eospalax; species Eospalax fontanierii. The sequence continues at coordinate 103,034,128 of CM069528.1, read as the reverse complement.
AGCTCTTCTGTGACTGTCAAGTGAAAATGAAGATGGGGAACAGCTGCTTGACAGCAGCAGCCAGCCAGGAGCCCTGTCACCCCGGTCTGTCCCAGATTCTGATAAGTACAGCAAAGCTTCTTAATCCATGTGCTGTGACACAGTACAGGGTCACATACATGAATGTGATGGTTGTGAAAAATTTGGAAGAAGTAACACTTTCTGAATGCACAAGATTTAATATCTCAGAAATCCAAAGCGTAAGGAATCTGTGGATCTTCTGGCAGAACTTGCGTTTGTTGTACTGTGAAACCCCAGCCTTGGTGCTGGCCGGGCACTGTTGTGATTTCCAGCCTTGGTGCTGGCTGGGCACCGTGCACAGTTTGCCCTGCTCATGACACACAGTGCCAGCAAGTGCTGCCTGGAGCACCTTGGTTCATGTCTGAGACTATTGTCATCTTGTGTTCTGCATTTATGTGAAGTGACATTCTTATAACTGAATGTTATTAAAAGTAAATATTGACCAACTCTGCAGGATGTCGGAGATGTGCTACGTTCCTCAGAGTTCTGTCCAGGCTGAATTATTTAAAAAGATCTGTCTGACTAAGATGTAAATATGCTGTAATCTTTAATAAACTATATGCACAACAAAGGTTTGTTTTAAATTTCTTTATGATTCATTATCTATAAATATTTGACTTGTGTGCCTGTCTTATATACCTATGTATCTGGGATCACATTAAAAATTTCTTGGGAAAAGGAAGTTGTGAGTCTAAAATTTTAAGAAACCATGAACTCCAAAGGTCTGTGATCCTATCAAGACCATATCTGATGCTGAGCCATTAGCTTGAGTTCTCAAGGCTAGTTGAATTGGTCCAGATATAGAACTTGCTGACTGACCCACAGAAACTGGATCCTAAGAAATGTATAATGCTTTAAGCTACTAAACTGTGAGATAGTTTCCTAAACCAGCGAAAGCAATGGGTGAAGGAGTCAAGGGAGAGATCACCAGCACACAGAGTGAACCTCCTTGATTAATTTGTTGGTTAGAACAGGGACCCAGATGAGGGATCAGTGAACCACACAAACTTCTCCCTTCCAATTGTCCTTTAGTACAGGAAAGTACAGGAAAGCTTTAAGAAGTGCCATTAACAGCCTTTCTGCTTCCTTGTGGGAAGCTGTGGCACGAATTTGTCCTCTGCTTGGCAAGCGAGACTGCGTTAGGCTGCGTCTGCCTGCATGGATCAGCACAAACTTGACTGTTGGTGCTCCATGGGAATGGAGGAGATGGAGGTCTGGCTACCCCTCCCAGCCAACTAGTGACCTGGATTGTAAGGAGGTCTGGCGGCACTAAGATGTGAGTGGAAGAAGCTGGAGGAGATTAGCCCCTTTGCCACCTTGGGCAGCGGCTCACGGGGTCCCTGCAGAAAAGTGGACTTTTCTGTATGGCCTCAGTAGGGCCTTTCCCAGCAGCCAATTGCTCTGTAAGTGAACTCTGATTTCCCAAACTGTATTTTGGTGAAATTATATCTTGTTATGCTGTTAGGGACATAGGGAGGAGGGCGAGGCTGGACACAACTGATACCTCACAGAAAGAATCTTAGCAACACCCAGTGGTGGTCCCAGCACGCAGGAGGCGATGCTGGAGGCTGCCAGGGAGCATGCCTCACTGTGTGAGGGAGACCCTGTCTTATAACAAGTGAAAGAAAAAAAGGAGAAGTAAGGGCAGAGGTAAGGAGAGAGAGACAGACAGACAGAGAGACCATGCTGAGCTGTGCACAGTGAGAGGCCATTTGACTTCTCCTCTTCCTTCTGACGTCCCTGCTGTGAGAACTGTGAGGTCCAGAGAACTGAGGAGGAGAATGAGGAGAAACAGGAAGGGCAGCTGGAATTGTTTGCCTCCTGCTCAAGTGGGCACTGCCTGTCACACAGCAGGGACTCTGCCCTTCCCTGCCTGCCTTCCCCTCCCCTGAAATCTGGCAGCTGACACGGACTCCTCCCTCACCCAGCACCTCTTACCATAGCTGATCCTTGGCTGGTTAAAGCAGGAGCCGATACCAGGATCTGGGGCTGCCATCACTGCTGGATCCCTGCAGATAAGAACATGACCACGACATTTTACAAAGATGGAGAATAAACAGAACCCCAGATTCCTATAAACTGCACTTAACTTAAAAAAATATTATCTGCTTATGAGTGTATTGCCTGCATGTACATAAGTGCATTTGTGTTTCACAGTGCCTGTAAAGGTCAGAAGATGGTGCTGGATTCCCCTGGAACTGGAGTTAAAGACAGTTAGCTTCCATGAGGGTGCTGGGAATCAAACCTAGGTCCTATGCAAAAGCAGCCGGTACCCTTAAACCCTGAGTCAACTCTCCAGTTCCAACACTTATCTTTTTGCCATACATCTTTTCATTGATTGATTGATTGATTGATTGATTGATTTAGTTTTGGGAGACAGAATCCCCCTCTTGAGTTGTAGGCTGTATCTCAGTCAGGCCTGTATCTCCTGGAGATGAGCCTGTCTCTGCCTTCTGGATGAAGGCACGTGCCCATGCTGTATGTAATCTTGCTACTTTGCTTTTTCGTGCTTCCTGTCCAAAAGCTCACTTCACTCCATTTCCTGGTTATTCTTTGTCTTAAACAGTAACGAGTATTTCTAGTGTTTTCTGCAATGGGTCTGTCCTCTGTCTTGTCCCCTCTCCCCTTCCCCCTCTCCTCTCTCCCTGTCCTCTCTCCCCTCTCCCCTCTCCTCTCTCCTCTCTACTCAGATGTAGATTCTGCAGAGTTCCAAACTTCTGGCACAACTTCTCATCGGCCCTTTCATGGACATCCCCAATAGATTTCAACCAGAACACGACCCTTGATTCTACCCCAGCCATGGATCCCTCAGCTCAGGGAATGGCATCACCATGGACCTGTAGCTCTTCTTAGACCTTGGGGTCCACTGCAGCCCATGTTCCCTGATTTGCATTTACCTATCATCAAATCTTGATAATTCTCTCAAAAATCTCAGAATTATCCATGTCTCCTCAGCATCATGTGGGCTAACCCACTGCCATGTGCCGGGAGGGTAGGAGGCTCCTAACTGAACATCTCAGTTTCAGTCCCCTTTCGACACCCCGACATCAGGTATTATTTTCAAACTGAAAGTTCACCTTACGTGTCTTCATAGTTTTGCTTACATTTTTTTGGTAATATGTTTTGAGGTAAGGTCTCCCTACACAGCCCTGGAAGGCATGGGTCTTGCTCTGGAGACCAGGCTGGCCTCTGACCCATGGAGATCCTGCTGCCTCTGCCTCCCAAGTGCTGGCATTAAAGTGTGTGCCACGTGCCTGTCCTGCCTACATTTAGAAAATAATTTAAACCATTGAAGTGTTCCAGAAGGCTGTGCCTGACCTCCTCAGTCTCAAAGCTGTGCTCCCACTGGCCTACACTGGGTTCTATGATCCTCTGAGCTCTCTCCAGCTTTGCAGAGTCGCCTTCTGTTCCTTGCATCGCTCCTACCGGATCCCACTGCCCAGCTCCTTCCTGCTCAGGTCTCTGTTCCTGGAGAGACTTCCCCGGCACTGCTCCTCAGCACCAGGGTGGAACTGTGATGCCAGCTCTCCGGAGCCCACTTGTGCTTGCTCTAACCACACAGAGATTTCTTCAAGGACATGAGTTACAGAAGAAATCCATTTTCTTAAAGTTTTACTGTCCCTTCCTAGGCTACAAGTGGCTTGACAGGAAGACGGTATTGTCTGTTGGTTTCCTAACTTCCTGGGAACAGGCACAGTACTGAACACTAGGTGATTCTCAATTAATCAAATAAGCAAAGTGGTGAATGGTGCCTGCTCCTTGCCTCTCTGATTATTCTGACCTGTGCAAATGCAGTCCTTTTCTTCATTAATCAGCACGTAGCAGTGTACAAACACTGCACCCATGTCTGAAGGTTTTCTTTCCATTTTACACATGAACTCTGACTGGACTTGACGATGACCAGCCCCTGCCTTAAAAGCTCCTTGTTAAAGGATGCCCTCAATTACAAATTCAAAATGAAAGCTAGATGCTTCTTTGAAAGAAGGATTACTTCTTTGTTTTTGTCATTTTGGTTGTGAGCCTGAGCCTTTATCAGCTGTGCCAGCTCCCCAACTGTATAGAAAACCGTTTCTCAATAACTGGGAGAGGAAACTATAACATTTTATAAAGCACTGGGTTTGATCATAATGTTGACATTGGTCACTGGTGCTAGGACAGGAGAGAGGATGCGGCAGTAGGAACACAGGAAGTGTCTGAGTATCTCCAAGGCTCCCTCCTTCCAGCACAAGGACCCTTAGACCCTCATTCCGAGAAGAACCAGGAATCTGAGCTTCTGCAGGAGTTGATCTGCTTGATTCAGTTCTCATCTTCCGACTATGAACACACACCCAGTCCTGGCTTCTCCTCAGCTGCAGAGCCAGTCCCTCAGGGGAGCTCAGCTTTGTGAACCCAGTAAGGGCTGGTCCCCAAGAAGAAAGTTTCCCCCGGGGACACTTTGGAGAAGGTGAAGTGGCTAATGCTGATCCTGGACCTGTGTCCTGGCTTGGGGAGGATACATACCAAGCTGTGCCTGGTATGGATTCCTATCTTTTCCTTATCTGCTATTTCAGGGATAATTCTTCCCTTCGATTCTTGCATGAGTCAAGTAATAAGTTTTACAATCAGTGAAGGAACAATTTCCTTGTAAAGTAAGCAGCCTCTAAGCAGCAGTCTCTGAAGCACACTTTAATTTCTAGGTCTTAGCCTTCAAAATGGATCGTAACTTAAACTTAGCAGACAGGAAACAGGAACCAGCAAGTAAAATTTCTGAGAGCAAGTTTGCCTGGTGGTTTAGAAGACAGAGCCCAGAGCGAGGTCCCCCCTCACCAAATTTAACACAAGTCTCCCTTCTCCACCCCATTCCCTTACCTGGAAATCTTGGTCCTGTTGTGGCTTTCTTGGAATTTGTAAGAGTGATAAAACGTGGGGAGGGAGCAGCAGAGAGGAAGTGAGAGGAAGGGCTCTCGGAACACCAGTGTGCACGGCACCGCCCACCTTTCTAGCTGGCTGCATTGTAGGGCTTTCTGCAGTGGTGTTATTGCTCTGTGCCATCAAGTACATTTCCCATGAGCCACTGGCAGCTACTGAGCACTTAAGATGTGACAATTTGATCTCACAACTGATGTTTGTCTGTATTTCCTTGTATCAGTCTCGTTTCTCATTGTTGTGGCAACATATCTTCACAAAAGTAACTTGGGGAGAATGGGTGCATTCAAGGATGTTATTCCATGATGACAAGGAAGTCATGGCATGAGGAGGAGAAGGCGTGGCGACAGGAGGCTGAGGGTCACACTACATGGCGGGCAGAAGGCAGAGGCTGAAGAATACACGTGCTCAGCTCGATTTCTCCTTTTTATTCAGTATAGAACTTGGGCCTTGGCAAGGTGCCATCCAGATTTATAGTAGGCAATCCCAGAGACACATCCAGAGGTTTGTTTCCATGGTAATGTCAAATCTTATCACACTGATGGTCAAGGTTAGCTATCAAATTCATTTTAATAAGTTTGAAGACCGCAGATGCCAGTGTCCATGTGCTAGACCACACAGAAACTGTACCTGGGTCAGATGTGCAGGTCTGCAGGAAACAGCTCCTGGGACACCAGAGTCTCAGCCATGCTGAAGGACGCCTGGGTGCCGGGACTGTCTTCCAGCACAGCAGACCACAGTTCTGACAGCTGCTGCTCCTGCCTCAGGCCTGTGTCAGTGCGTCAGCTCCTCCTCTCCTTCCCTCCAGTGACACAGCAAAGGGAAAAAGATTTCGTCTCCAAGGAGTGAGCTCTGAGTCCTCTGTCAGAAGACAAAGAAGGTGAACAACCTTCACCTGATATACTAGGATGGCCCTGGAGTCTCCATTGAAATCTGACAGCAGGTGTCCTTGAATAGATGCTTCAGCATTGTGGTGGGCTTCCAGCTCTCCCTGTAGCCACCATTCTCTTAGAAGAAAAAGGCTCTGATTTGACCCTGTTCCCCAGAAGGAAAACTTAGTTTGTGTTACCTCAGCAATTATGTGACCTGGTAACAAGTCTAAAGAGAGATGAGACCTCACCTCACAACAGTTCCCCAGAAAAGGATGTTCTATGACTGATATCAGCCCACTTCACAGAGCCTTCTCTCATTGCTAAGGTAAGTTGCATTTTGATGTGTCTGTGCATGTAACACCTCCTCCCCTCATCACCACAGCCATTTCCTGTCCCACCTCTTCCTCCTTTTCTTTTGCTCATCACATGGGCTGTGGTCACTTCACAGGGTGGAAAGGTTAAGGAGGAGGGGTCACGCACCCTGCTCTGAACAGGAGATGGTGCCCAGAATGCACTGGAGGGAGAGGCTGGGAAGGGGAGAAGCATCATAAAGAGCTCTGCAGTGACCTCTGTGCTCAGGACCCTCCTTAAGTATCACTTTGGACTGGTGTTGGCCCAAGGCAGGGGTTTCCCTCCCCTGGAGAGGAGACCTGGTTACTGTAAGGTTCAGGGTTCGAGAGACACAGCAGACAGAAGGGACCAGAGACTCAACTGACAGCTAACAGGAACCGGATTTATTGAGAGAAGACCAGATGGGATTAGCTCCTCCGCACCCAGGAGTGGAGAAATGCTAACCCCGCCTGGGGCTAGCCCCATCTTAGGGCTGGGACTCCAGGGAACAGGGCTGGCATGTCAGGCTCCAGATCTGGATGGAGGAGCTCCTTCAGGGAGAGTGCAAGAGGCTAACTCGCCGGGGGACTGAGCTCAGCCCAAAAGCCCAAGTCTCAGTCTGGAAGCCCACCTCCCTAAATCTGTCCTCAAAGCCTTAAAAACCCTCAGCCCCCTCCTGGCTTCTAGGGGAGGGGGGTTGCCATGACATCTGATTGATGTTTAAGGCAAGCTTCTGGCCAGGAAGTAGTCCTCTTTTTACAGCTGTTTGTGAATTCCTTGAGTCCTGAATCTTATCAGCCAAGGAAGCCCATGTCCTTTGTGAATTTGGGATCTGGAGTTTTATCTGAGCTATTTGCAAAGCTTAGATCTCTGAGAGGTTGTAAAAAGTTCTCTCCTCATTCATCTTTTGTAAACTCTGGCTCCAGGTCTCCTTCCATCTTCCTGAGCTTGAAACTGTTGGGGGCTTCATTCACACCTTACAGTTACAGATCCTCAGAGCTCAGTCTAGAGCTGACTGAAGTAACAGATGAGGCTGAATGGTGCAGACCGCACCTCTGCCTTACAGAGTCCTGACAGTGGAGTATCAAAGTGCAGAGACCTGAGCAGGTGCAGTGTAAATGATCAAGGCAGAGCTCACAGTCGGGTTAGTCTGTTGATGCCTTCACCCCTTCCCTGTCAGACCTGGAAGAAGGGGAGATCGTGTCCAGTTGTGCTCACCTGGTGAACCCACCAGGATCTATGCAATATTCCAAACCCAATGACCCAGATTACCCTGGGTAAACTCAATAGGACACAAATTGAATCAAGAAATGATGCAGATGGAAGAACTTGTAGGGAAGAGCGGAGGCTGACAGGGGTGCAGGGATGAAAGAGAGGCAGAGGGAGAGTCAGTGCGTCATGTATGTGCAATTGTCACAAACAAAGTGACGCCTGTGCAGAGAAAAGCACATTGAGATAAATGTGCATTATCACTGCCTTAACCCAACACTGACTTACAGGTTATATATGCATGTGTAAATACCCATGAGTGATTCTGTGTAAATACAAATACATGGATGCCTTTTGCACATTCTTCTCCACTTTGCAAGATTTTCACTTAACAAGAGAATGGAATTTCCAGGTCAAGACAACAAGTTGACTTTCACAAGGTGGACTGCATAATAACACTGTGGTCTGGCACCTACTGTAGGCCACACACAGCCTGTCAGTGTATACATAGGATTAAGGTGAGGAGGAGTGTCAATGTTATAAACATAATTTCAATGGCGTGGAGAGATGCTTTGTGATAAGGACAGCACATGGTTCAAGTTGGGTTCCCAGCAACACAAATGCTCACAGCATAATTACCTCCAGCTCCAAGAAGATCAGAAGGCCCTGCACTCTGTGTACCTGCATTCACACGAAGACAAACACACACACACACCCCACACACCACACAATTAAAATTAAAACCCTGTGACATTTAAAAGAACTTGGTAATACAGACATCTGTGATGAAACATTTTACCAAATAACCTGTATGTCAGGTGGACGTGAGAGAACTGGGCAGAGAACTGACATCCACGGCAACCCAGGGAGTCTGGAGTGGGCAGTAACAGAGAACTGAACCACTGAGGGGGTTCAAGTCCAGGAATGTCAGCTACAGTGGCCTAGGCAAGAAGAGGTTACTAGCCGTTTGTTGAATTTGTTGGCCCCTTTGTGCCCACCCACCCCTAATTCAGAACACCGTGTCTCAAGGGTATTCTTAGGAAGATGGTGAGGAAATTTTCCCCAAAGATTACAATGTCTCACAGATAGCACCGTGCACCCAGCACTCAGTCCACACAGCTGTCTACACCAGCTCTGCTGCCGCCAGTAAAACCTACAGACTCATTACAGAGAGCTGATCAGGCTTTCTAACATTTATTCTTAGGTATGGACAGGCAACCAAGCAGAACTGACATTTGAGGAATGACTATGAAGAGAAGAAGAGAGAAGAGGTAAAGACAAACCGAAACATGTCCCGGAAGAGAGTTGTCGACTGTGCATACAGAGCCAGGAAAAACTCAACTATAAAAACAAACCTACACTTTCTTTCTGGTATCCATGTCACTGTCCCTCAGGAAAGTCAATGAAAAATGGGGATCAAGAGTTCAAAATCTGGGCTTGAGAGAGACAATTCAGGTTCAAACATGACTGCCAAAATGCAGCTTCGAGGGGAAAAGATGACTGACAGATAACTGAAGACAATGGTTAGGAGAAATATTTAAAGTGAAAATGGTCATTTCCTTCCTTAACTAATGAGATTCAAGAAAGATACTGGACGCCAAAGTAGAGGTTGAAGGAGTAAGCCTTAACTCAGGTCAGTAAAACTAAGAACATTACAGAATAGCAGAAGATAGTCTTTAGCTAAAGAAGGTTAAACTATGCTTGTTTATTTATTAATTATTTCTTTATACTGCGTGTGCATCTGTGTGGTTATATGAGTGTGGAGGTCAGAAGTGGACATCAAATGTCTTCCTCCATTACTTTCAACTTCTTTTATGCGATGGGTTCTCTTACTGAACCTGGAGCACACCAGTTTGTCTAGTCTGGGTGTCCAGCAAGCCCAAGGGATTCTCTCATGTCAGTCCCCTCAGTGCTGAGACTGCAGACATGCACTTCCAAGCTCAACATTTTATGTAACAAGGAGATCAACCTCCAGTCCTCATCTTTGCACAACAAGCATTCTACCAACTGAGATGAGTCCTGAAAGACATTTCTCATCTCTTCTCCTGAATGAGGTTAAAGTGAGAGGAAGTGGTCCCTCAACAGACACCGATGTGGTGTTGATTTCTGTCTCAAGAATGGTGAGAAATAAGTTTCTGTTTTTTAAAGATCCTCCGCACCATGGAATCACGAAGTGACTGAGAGAAAACTGGTTCTGAGAGGCGGGGTGTGACTACACAGTGGGTATCTACAACACGAACATAGATTCTACCCAGCATGACTAGACGTTGGCAGCGTTTGGAGGTGCACACTGGAGACACCCCACACTGCCCTCATAGGATCTTCAAGGACGACTCCTGTGAGGGCTCAGAAAGGAAGAAGACAGATGTAGGGAATCTTCAATGTTCTCACAAGTGACAAAGCAGTGCTGAGTAACAGACTGAGAGAAATATGGAGGGCAAGGCCGGTCCACAGAATCTCACAGACAGAGAAGAGTATTACTGGGCAGTGGAAAAAGGAGTCTTTATAATAAAGGACAAAGAAGCTGGGTCAGTTGTCATGGTGTTTTATTGTCAGCAATGAAAGTGTAAGTGTGACAGCATTTCTAAAGATAATGTTAATGGTGGAATTCGGCTTCTCTTCATTTTGTTAAAAAAAGAACTTTAATAATAGATTTTTTGATAAAAATGGATAAGAATAAAATGTGGAGCATTCTCTCTGTAAATGTTGTTAAAAACAAGAAATTCTCCATGCTTACTAGCTATCATATTGGTAGAAGTTGTTAGTTGACTGTTGGGATTGAAATGGCATCAGTGTGGTCTTGTCCAGTGAACAATGCACACTACAATTCTGACTTTCCAGCAAGGTGTGTCCCATGGTGCCATAGTGACAAGACTGTCTATGGGGTAAACACCCACTGTCTTGACTGGATTTCAGTCCTCTTCATGTGAGAGAATCATGTTGGGTTCTCTAAACATTGTCAAAACCTGTGGGTAGGGATGTCAAAGGAGATATTGTAGAACTATTGATATTGTTTTTCTCAGTCTTCATGTTGTCAAACTGAACAAGAGACTGCACACACTACAGAGTGTTTGTCCATGAGTACAATATTAATGAAACTTCTGCCTCCCAAGCTGGAGAGAATACAGCAGGAGAGGGGGCAGGAAGATTGTAGGAGCCAGAGGAGGTGGATGACCACAAGCAAACAGTTTTCCAGACAGCTGGTCAGTTACTCATATGAACTCACAGCAATGGAGACAGCATGTATATCCCATGAAAGCTCAAAACAGACAGAATCCCAGCATATAACTGGGAAAATGGATAAGAAACATTAACTCTACATAAGCGGCTATTGGCATTGATGGCTGTGAGAAGCAGTCACTCGTATTCAAAGATGTGACTCTTAGATGGTTAAGTAGAGTCCAATGAATAGACCAACACAGGAAGACATTTAGGGACAAACATCCGTCCCTTTAGGCTTTATAAATTACTAGTAGAGTTTGTTAAGTCGAGTGGAGGCTCTAAAGGGAGATGTAGATGGGGACTCTACATACTGTCAAATGATATTGTATGAAAATCAAAAAAGTTCAGTAAATTATTAAAAAGGAATAAGCATACAGTATGTGGTGTGGGTTGGGAAATGAAATATATGAAAAAATGGAGAAGGGGGAGGAGACAGAGAGAGAGAGAGACAGAGAGTTGGACCTGTTTATATGTCTACAAAGAGTTAAGACTCATGTCTCTGAGAACGTAACTGTTGCTGCACTCACATGTCTTCTTTGGACATTGCTTATGTAACAGGTGCTTTTGTTTCCAAATATGTGAAGATTTTCAGATACATTCCTGTTGTTCTAAGAAATTCTCTGTTGTCAGAGAACATACTTTTTATTACTTGAATGCTTTTATATTAAATGGGACTTTTGTTTCCTTCTTGAAAAGGATAAGCAGTTTGTTGGAAATTTGTATAAATATGAATCACATTGGTTTGTCTGTGAATACAGTCACGTCTCCTAAGTGCATAGTGATTTGAGAAAACAGTACAGACTTCACTGGCTGTCAACATAATTACAGTTTATATATTATATTCTTCCTATAGGTATATCACTTTCCAATCTCAGTGCTGTTAATAAAGGGTGGCAGATGAGACTGGTTATCTCCTCCTGGATAACTGATTCCTTTGTCACTAAGTAGTTCATTCGTCACTGGTCACTGCAAGCAGTCCTTGTTCTGTAATTAACTTTCTCTTTTTAAAAATATTGTATTTATTATCTGTATTTTATGTATATGAGTGCATTGCCTGCATGTATGTAAGTGTACCCCTGTCTTTCAAGGCCTGTGGAGTTCAAAAAAGAGTATCAGATTCCCTGGAACTAGAGTTACAGAAAAGGAGGCTTTTTAGTTGCCGTGTGGGTGCTGGGAATCAAACAGTGGTTCTCTGCAAAAGCAGCTGGCACTTATAACCTCATAGCCATTTCCATAGCCCCTATCGTTTCTGATATTGATAATAAATTTATAATTCTTTTCTCTTTTTGGTATGCCTTGTTGAACCCAGGTTCTAACTCATATAACGAAAGTCATCTACAACTAGGATATTTTCTAGCTCCTTCTAGTATTCTTTGGATATTATTAAGGTGACATGACTTTATCCTTTCCCCTCTATATTTGGATGTCTTTCCATCTTACTAAGGATGAGTTTCCTGTAGCTGGTGAAGAGTTGAATATCCTTTGTCCTGGATATTTTAGACCTTCATGTGATTAGTGATATATGTACTTATGAACAGGACAGACCTAACAAACCTGTGTCACAAGAGTCAGGGTCATGGAGGAAGAGGAGACAGAAAGATTGTAAGAACCGGGGTAGCACGCATCTTCAGTGAAACAGTGTTTGGAGGACATGACAAGGCCATTGCTCACTGAACACACAGGGGCTCTGACTCCATGCACACGAGTAAGCCAGCTGTAATCCCAGCACTGGGCGGTAGACAGGCTCACAGATCCCACCTCTGGCTAAAGACATGTTGGGAATTGGTGGTTGCTGGGGGAGAGAGATTCTGTTTTCTTTAGACACACATGTGACCCCTGAAAGGCTACAATGTAGCAGATGGTCCTACACCCGTGAACATACAGGGGACGCTAAGTGGACACAATATGGTAATAAGAAGGGCTTGATTTATGTGTAATCGTTTTCCTTCTATTAAGCTATGGTGTTTTAAAATGAGAGAAATTGAGAGAGAGCTTATGAAGTTGGAAGGGAATGTCGTTGGAGGGATGGGAGGAATGGGGTTGGTTTGATCCAAACTCATTGTTTGCATGTGTGAAATTCATACACAAAATGGTCATCCTGCTGTCAGTTTTCTATTTGTCCAGTCTTCTTTCTGTTTCATGGTTTCCTATTGTTTGGTATAAATTGGGGTTGATTATTGTGGGACCTCACTTTTTAATTTTCATTGATTTATTCAGTATAAGTTTGTATTTTTTTTTTCAGTAATTGCTTTGGGGATACTGTATACCTTTTAACTTGCCAAAGTTGCCTTTCAAACATTGTGAAACCATTCCACATATGCAGCAGAGGAAACTCAAAATAAGACCTTTGCATTATTGATATCATAGCCTTGACATCTACTTGTTTTATTAGCCTGGAGGGAACAGTCCTGGGGAGTTTCATGCACAGGGATAAGACAGAAGAGTTTGAGTTTTGAGCTCTGACACAGTGAAGAAGTGCATTGTGGAGGGAGATTAGTGGGCCACAGTGGCAGTGACCCGGAAACCTCGCCTTTCAATGATTTTCCTTCCCCGTGTTTCTCTGGGCAATTTAGTAACCCGGCACAGAATCACCCACGAGCCAGGTAGTGCTGAGACAGATCCTGACAAGACACAATTCTTCGTCATGGGTCTTCCAAACTCTTCTGATTCCATCTAAGAACGTGTCCACTGAAGGGTCCCATGAGATTGTAGACATCAGTCATTGTGATGGTGGGAGCATAAACTTCTAAATCTGACCACAATCCAGACAGGGACTTCACGGGGCTGCGCTGTTCCATAGTCCATTATCCAGCGTCCGCTCCACTGCAGTTGCTGTTCAGCAATTTCAGCTCCATTACCATTTCCTCTTTCTGAAGTGTCACTGGTATTTTTTCTTCAATTCATACCCTCCCTCACATGCATACCAATACTTTGCCATCTCACCCAAAGTTTAATGGTAAAGAGTCCAGAAGTTCCCCCCCAGGGAATGGGGGGTAGTGCACGAGGAAGAACACCCAGCCTTTCTCCACAATCTTCTTTTATTGCAGAAGTAAGCTGCTTTCAATGTGTCTGTGCCTGTGACACCTTCTCCCTCATCTGCCACAGACATTTCCTGTCCCACCTCTGATAACTTTACTTCTGCTTGTCACATGGGCTGTGGTCACCTCACAGGGAGGAAAGGTTAAGGTGGAGGGGCCATGCATCCTGCTCTGAACATGAGATCATGCCCAGAATGTGCTGGGGGGAGGTTTGGGGAGAGGAGAAGCATCACAAGGAGGTCTGTGGTGACCTCTATGCTCAGGATCTCCTCAGATATCACTTTGGGGTGATCTTGGCCCAAGGCAAGTTTTCCTCTCCTTCTGCCTGGAGAGGAGTCCTACTTACAAACAGTCAGAGCTCATTCTAGAGATGATTGCTGTAAAAGGTGCTCTAAGTGAGTGAATTGTGCTGGCTGCACCTCCGCCTTACAGAGTCCAGACAGTGGAGTTTCAAGGTATAATAGAGACCTGAGCAGCTGCATTGTTAAATGATCAAGGCAGAGTTCACAGGTGGGTTAGCCTGTTGATGCCTTTACCCCCGTACCTAAGAGATTCTGGGAGGAGGGGAGGTGCCGTTTCTAGTTATGTTCACCTGGTGAACCCACCAGGCTCTAATAGATAGTTACAAACCCAAACGGTGCCATGGTTAAACTCAATGGGTCACAACATAGAGAAAGAATCATGAACTTGGGTAAAGAATGTAGGGAAGACAGGAGGAGGACAGGGTCTGGAGGGACCTGAGAAAGCAGTAGGGCACGTCCGCAGCATGCACTGTGTACATGGGATTGGCAGAATCAGAATGCATGCATTATATAGAGAAAAGCATATCCAATTAAGTTTTGATTATTAGTTCTTTTATACCAATACTGAGATGAAATTTGTGCCAAAATATGTGAATAGCCATGAGTTGTTCTGTGTAAGTTCAAAAAAATGTGAAAATAATTTGTACAATTTCTATGTTTTATTTCCACCTCACAAGAGATCAGGGATTTGATGGTCAAGATAATCAGTTGGCTTCCAAGGGGTCAATTCCATGATTACACTGGTCTACCACATAGTAAACCACATGCAATCTCTGTCTCATGCTCACATTCTATTAAAGTGAAGCAGAGTATCACGTTATATATGCATAGCATCACTGTGCTAGAGGGATGACTCGGTTGTTAAGAGAGTATGTTGTTCCAGAGAATTATGGACTCTGTGGGCACCTGAACTCACATAGATATACATACATTGTGATATCATATATAGTTTGACAAAACTTTGACCAAATACCTGTAAGTCAGGGGACATGAGGGTTCCGGGCAGAGCACTGCATCCAACACAAGTCCAGAGATGTTGGAGGTGGTTCTGACATCTGTGTCACTGACAGAGACCTCATGGTCAGAAATGTTAGCTGAAAGTGTGGGCTCCATAGTCTCCTTTCTCTTCCTAAGTCAGGACAGCATGCTTTGATGGCTCTTCCTCACCCCCAATACATAGATGGTGAGGAAGCTATTCTCCAAAGAGTAGGATGTCCCCCAGAAAGCACTGTGTGTCCAGGCATCTGGGATTCTCTCTTCTCAGCTGTACATACCTGCTCTGTTGCCCCAGTGAAATCTGTCTTCCCATTACAGAGATTCTTGTCAGATTTGCTAATAATTTATTCTTACATGTAAGAAGACAACCAAGCAGAAGTGACATATGAGGAAAGACTACAAAATGAAGAAGAGAGAAGAGGTAAACTAAGTGGAAACCATCCCTGAAGGGAATTGCCAACTCGGCATATAAACCAGGAAAAACAAAGTATGCAAGCAATTTAAACCTGTTTCCAGGCACACAGGTCTCTGTCCTCCCATGAGACCAACACAAAGTGGAGGAGAGCATGACACGTACAATGTAAGACACCTGGGAGTGAGGACAATAAATACAATGAGATGCAGCTCCCTAGCCTGGGCACCAAATAAGAAGAAATTCAGGCAGGTAAGTGATATCAACACCTGTCAAGGAGGATGTTGGGAAGCCTGAGGAATCTGTGCTTACATTTCCTAAGCCCTATGGACATGAAAACTTAAGCAAGTATAGAGCTGGCTCAGTGGGCTGTTCTTACTGTAAAATCCAAAGGGCTGCTCCCTCAATGAAGGATGACCTAGAAGTGAGGGACTTCCAGTCAGTGAACTGAGTGAGAGATTTAAAAACCTCTGGTGTTAATTACTTTTCTGTTACTGTGACACCACACCTGATTGAAAAACTTAAGAGGAAAAATGTTAGTTTAAGTCAATACAAAAAATGATTGAGAATGTACGACATGGATACCGTCTGTATGTCATTATCTCCCTTCCATCTCTCTCTCCAACTCTCCCAGGGAACCGCCCCAACTCCATCTCAATTTGTTTTTTTTTTTTTAATTTAGAAATGTGTTATTAGCATGGTTTCTTTAAGTAGAACATAATTACATCAAAAGACTGTGTAGTTTGGAAAATTTGGAAAGGAACTGAATGGCAAACTCCCATTATGGAAGCAGTGAGAAAATTCACATTACTGTTGAGACTTGGTACTACTGTTTTGGTAGTAAACAATATTCAAAAACTATAGTAGATATTAAGAATTTTAAATGTATATTCTAAGATAATTAGACATTGTTAGTTTGAGGATTAGATCTGTTTGTGATTACAGTACTTTTAATGTCTCTCTTATTTTCAACTCCCATGACTGAGTTTTTAATCTCTAGAAGGTAAATAGGGCATTGATGGAGGCATTCTGGGGTATCTCAGTTTCTTGAATTCTCTTTAGTTATTACTGTTACAAATAATCACCACACACTGACACACACACACAGACACACATATATACACACACCTACACACATAGACACACACACACTCTATGAATTAATTTAGTGGTGTTGCTTGCTTCTACATGTGTTTAGAGCTGACCACTTGGAACTGGATGTCCTATCAGGGAACTCATCCCTGGAGGAACCTGAGACTCTTCTCTGCAGCCATTGTCTGTGGGTCTTCCTGTAGAGATGAGACCTTGTGCACTTTTCCTTAGAATTACAGCCACTGGTCGGCCTCTCATGTCCATATTGTGAGCTCTAACTGGACTGTGGGCTTAAATAAGTCAAGTCTTGAAAAATGAGGACATGAAGGTAGAGGGACATGTTATAGGGGATTTGGGAGGGATTTGAGGGGGTGAGAGATGGATGTGGTCAATACACACTGCGCACGTGGGAAATGTTCAATGAATATGTGAAGAGTGCAGCAGAACCTACGGTGAACCCAGTAATTCTTTGCTGCAGAGATTAGCATGAGTTGTGGAGCTCAAGGGAAGCAGGAGTTACTCAAGACAGCGACACTGGTCAGCCACCATTCAGACACTGCTGTCCAAGGTGGTGGAGAGGGACTCCAGGGGCTCTTCAGATGTCAGCAGGGCAGTCCGTGCCATCTTCAGCCCAGCTATTATGGGCTGTGGGGACAGAACCATTATAAACAGGGACTGTGGCTGCCCAGGGCTGTCTCATGTGAGAGGCCAGGCTCCCATAGGGCACATCTTGCTCATCAGCTGCCCCAGGTCCACCTCTGGCAGGCTCCAGTGCAGTATGCACTGCAGCCAGCTCGGGAACAAGGCCCTCTGCAGCTACAACGCAGGCATACCTTCAGAGGCAGGCCTACTCACCTCAGGTAGAGAAAGCAGGACCCCTTTTTATATCTTGGGTTGTGAAAAAGTAGGCTCCCTTTAGCTTATCACAGCCCTGCCTTTGGGTGAGCACACCTCTGCTTTTCCCATGCCCTCCTCCCCCACCCCTTCCTCAGGCCCCAGTAGGCTGCCACACTACTTCCCTGACTTCCAGCAAACTCTCCTGCCACTCTTAAGGTGTCCCTCCCTAAAGTTCCCCCAAATTTTACTTTCTAGCCTCCACTTGGGCTCCATGTTACACACATAAAATACAAGACTGGAGTCTAGGACCCTCACATGAGAGAGAACATACTGGCTTTCTCTTTCTGGGCCCCAGTTTACCTCACATGGTGTTTTTCCTATTCCTCTGCATCTCAAGATGTCACTTTTCTTTATGGTTGACTAATACTCCATGTGTATATGTGTCGTATTTTCCTTGTGCATTCACTGATGGACATCTAGGTCGGTTCCATTTTCGAGGCATTGTGAATAGTCCAGCACTGAACATGGATGTACCAGGGTCTCTGAGGTGGGATATGAAGTCTCATGTGTATATGCCCAGGAATTCGTATCCTGGATCATAGGGCAGTTCTCCTTGTAGAATTTTGAGAACACTTCAGAATGATCACCAGTGTGGCCACAGTAATTTAAACACCTACCAACAATGTAGATAAAAAAAGTCTCCCTTCCCCACATCCTGGCCAGCATTCATTGATATTTGTATTCCTGATGATGACTGTTCTGAGTTGATTTTTATTTTGTTTTGTTTTGTGGTAAACACCATGACCAAAGAGCAGCTTAGAATGGAAAAAGTTTATATCTTCCTACACTTCCAAAGCAAGAGTTCATCTCTGAAGGGACCTGAGCAGGAACTCGAGGCAGGAACCTGGAGCACAAACTAAAGCAGAGATCGTGGAGGAGTGCTGCTCACTAGCTTGCTTCCCCTGGCGAGCCCAGCACTTTCCTCTTCCAGCCCAGGCCCAGTTGCCCATAGACGGCAATGCCCACAATGTCTGGACCTCCTGTTCAGTCAGCGATCATGAAAATGCCTCAGAGACATGCCTCAGCCAGTCTGATGAAGGAAATTACTTAACTGAGGTTCCGTTTTCCCAGTTCCAGTTTGTGTCAAGTGGGCACAATATGTAACGCAATGTCTGTGGTAACTGGGGCGAGGAAGGATGTTAATGTAGCTTTGATTTGCTTGTTTTTGATGGATGGGGTGTGCACACTTTTCAACTATTTCCTAACTATTTACAGAACTCTTTTTCTGTTCAACTCAATAGGCCATCTTTTAGGTTCATTTTCTTAATATGTAGCATTTTTAGATCATTGTACATGATAGGCATTCATCCTTTGTTAGATAAATACATGGCAAAGATATAATGTCTTTCTGTGGGAGTGGCTCATGGAGACCTACTCCTGAACTAGTAACTACTGATGGATTCTGGCCCAGAAAGAGAAAGGCATGGTGCTCTGTTGGTCACCCACTGCTGAGCTCAGCAGGCTCTGAGAGGCAGTTCCCACAACACTGTCACCCAGATGGAGCGGGTTAAACTCAGTGAGTCATAAAATACAATAGCAGAAATCAAAACCAATGCAACCAGAAAGTATTATATAAATGCACAAAACTGTCCAGAATAACTTTTTTTTTAAAAGAAAGAAATAATACTATTTACATTATGACCACAATATGCGCCAAAAAATGGCAAGTTTTTTCCATATGTATTTAAAAATATTTTTCGATGCCTGCTCCTCGACCATTTCCCATTTACTTTCCATTTTTTCAGCATAGTTTTTCTGTATTTCTTCTATTTTTTTCTTCTGTTCTTCTGATCCAGCAACATAATTCAAGGATGTTTTCTTGATTTCATCATTGAATTCATCAGTGAATTTCTTCTCCAAATCCCTTAGACATTGTCTCACATTTTCCTCTGCATCCTTGTATATGTCGTCAGAGAAGTATGCCCCTCCGTTGTCCTGCACCATTTTCTCTATGAGCTGCACCAGCTCCTGCACTTGCTCTTCTTTCTCAGCCTCCCCTGCTCTGTTGTTAAAGGCCAGGCAGCGGCCCCCACACTCCTGAATCATGCTGTTCAGCTCTGAGTTACCATCTTTTAAAAAGTCATCAAGGCTCTGGCCATCAAGTTCGTCTTTTCGAGTGAACAGGACAATCATGTACTTCATGGCTGCCTTCCCAAATAGACTCTTGATCAGAGCAACAGTATTCTGCTCTTCCTTGGTGATGCGGCACAGCTGGAGAACCAGGATGATGGCGTGAGGCCCAGGGCTGGAGTGGAAAACACATTTGGTGACTTCTCTACACGTGGTTTCCATGTTTAACTCAGTATCAAAGAGCCCAGGAGTGTCAACAACCACGAGATCTCTCCCCTCCCATTTCCGGGTTGCTCTCTGGCAAGTTGCGGTAACAGATCTCGCAGTAATCTTTGATTGAAATTTCTTTTCCCCGAGGAGGGTGTTTGCCGTGGCGCTCTTTCCACTTCCAGTTTTTCCCACCAGAACGATCCTCAGAGCAATGTATTCACAACCAGCCATAACTATGTGAGCCAGGCACACGCTCAGGAACACAGAGATCTTAGGGGAAGGAAGGAAAATGCCATTAGACACATGGCAATCACTCCAAATAATACGTTTTTCCGTCCTCCCTGGAATTTTCTAACATTCTGTTGTTTCATGCATTCCTCTAGAGGCAGGAAGAAGAAACCCCACCATGAAGGAAATGGAGAGATCAGTTTTTCTCAAAGGAATGTTCATCCACAGAATCAGACTGGAATGTTCCAGTGCAGGTCCAGGCTGCAGTGTTTGTGTGGAAGTGTGTTCCTGCCCCTGCCACCCCCTACATGCCAGCACTGGAACAAGTGGTCACTGCTCCTGGGCCAGGCCTATTGCCATATTGAGCCTGAGTATATCCAGTCTCTGCGCTGCCATGTGCTGAGAGCCAGACCAGGACTGATCTGCTGTGTTCCCAGATCCCTGTACAGCTGACACTGCGGCGGACACTGCAGTAAACGTGTGATGCACTGACTCACTAGAACCAATGCCAAGACAGCCTATCAAGCTGACTCCACAGATCACATCTTCACCAAAATGATTTTCACTATGAACACATCATTTATACATCACAGAGACAACGAGTGCTAGATGTGCAAATATGACCAGAGACTCAGAAGACAAAGACGCCACAGGAGAAGCTCAAGAAACAAAAACCTCTGCAGAAAATCAGTGCAAATGAAAGAAAAGGCATCAGGAGGCCGAGACAGGGGATCACCTACAGTCTGAGGCCAGTCTGGGTCAGTGTATGACGCTGTCTCCAAAGGAACAGTTAAGGGGAAAAGTCACACTGTGTCAAAGGAGGAAACGTTACTGCTCTGCGGCACAGGGGATGATGTTTGTTCCCAGTTGTCTACTGTGTGCTTTATGAAGAGCTAGAAGACGCTTTCAAGGACAGCAACATAAACAGCAAGAAAATGGAAATGATCCTTCCCCCGTTTGTCTAGCCCACATTTTAATGCAGCTTGGGAAATAGACTGAGTCCCTAAGTATCAATATTATTCAGAGAAGAAAAAGAAAAATTTAAACTCTAAGAAGCAAGTACAACATTCAATTCAAAATCTGGAGGTGATTTCACCAATAAAAAAACTATAAGTGTCTTATTAGTGAATGTAAAACAAAAAATCCTAAATGATTCTATATAGTGCACTCTCTGTTATGGATGAATGTAAAATATCCAGCCTGGGTTCATGTGACTGAACACTGTTCTCCCTGTTGATGGAACTGTTCTGGAAGTTTTTAGAACCTTTATGCAGTAGAGTCCCACTGGATAAAGTGTGTTTTGGGGAGTGCGCCTTGAAGTTGTATAGCCCAGTTAGAATTACTGTCCCATTAAAGAAAGGGAGAAGATGGATTCTCGGTGCACACTTTTGTCACTAAGCAACAACCTGGTGCCATCAGTGACAGACAGCATGCCTCAACCTGTAAGCCACAGTCGCCCTGTTCCCTTAGGCTGCCTTTGTCAGCTATTTACTCCCAGAGGGCAAAGTAATTCAGAACATGATGGCAGGACTGTTGCTGTGCAAATCTGATCATGTGTCTCACAGGCCTTGGGAACTGGTGTGTGTGTGTGTGTGTGTATGTGTAATGAGCATGAAGATAAGCTGGGAGTGCTGTACAGAGTGCTGAGTCATTTGGGGGGAGCGTGGATGTCCAGACACTGGGAGATGTGTGGACAGTGGAGCCCTAGCTAGTGATGCTGGGCAGGGCAGGACCATGCTGTGAGTAGGGTGAGGGGGTTCAGGATCGATTCTGACACAGAATCTGGCTGCACTCTGTCCATGTCCTGACAACCCGAGCAAGGGTCATTTCTAGATGAATGGACTGATTTGTTTAGCCATGTAAATTTCAAACATGAATGATTACAAATTACAAACATGTGTATGTGTGTGTGGTTCTCACTACTCTGTGCAGGGCCACAGTGAGGAAGACAGGAAGACAGGAAGACTGAGTGGAGGAGTGTTAGTTAAAGTGCAGACAGAGGACGTGGAGAGAAAGCACTTGTGATGGGTAATGCAGCCAAAGGTACAATGACAAAATCCAGAAAGATGCAGCAGTTTATTCAGTGAACACTATTGATAAGAGGGAAGTTGAAAAGCCCATCAAAGTCTTATAAATAAGGGACCACATTCATGAGGTTATGTGTTCACAAACCAGCTAAATGAGGGCAGTGTATTCAGAGTCAGGGCTCACTCACTCCAGGACAGTGAGTGATAGTTCCATGTGCCAATATCGACGGATCTCCAAGAGATATTCACCCAAATGAGAGAAGACATAAGGGAAGGAAGGAATCAAGAAGGAAGGAAGGAAGGAAGGAAGGAAGGAAGGAAGAGAGGGAGGCAGGGAGGGAGAGAGCAGGGAAGGGAGGGAGAGAGCAGGGAAGGGAGGGAGGGAGGAAGGGATACAAACTGGCCTGGTGTGTAGCCCAGCACTTTTAATCTCTGTCCCTGGGAGGCAGAAGCAGGCAGATGTCTGTGAGATAGAGGGCAACCTGATCTACTTAGTGAGTTCCAGGCACTCTAGACTATGGAGACAATGTCAAAAAGCAAACACAATCTGCCACCAAAAAAGGGAAACTGGAGAAAATAATGCAGTTACTACCACTCGTGTAAGAAGGGAGATATGACATGTATGTACTGTTCTCATGTATGTAAAAGGTACTGGAAAGTTAATCTGAACTGAAACACACACACACACACACACACACACACACACCTTATTTGCACCAGAAAGGGAGAAACCAGGTGAAGACAGGAAGACAACAGGAAACTAGACTGCGCTTAGCAGACTTGAGATCATTTAAAATCATTTCCATAATCACACAACAAAGACCATATTAATACACCAATAAAATCAATAGCAAATGAAACAAAGGAACCTAATCCTATTCTATGTGATGGATGAACCATGCAAAGAGCTGGGCCAGGGGGCCTGAAATATGCAAACATTTCCTTGTCCAGGTCTCTGAGGACAAATCCTAAGGACAGAAACAAAAAGGAAATAAAACACTAAAAACCCTTAGGCTATTTTTAGTATCACGTGCTCTCATATATGTGCCCTGTGGGTATATATTTGTGTCTCGGTGTAGTATATTTATGTCTCTTTGTATATGTGGGTGTCTATGTGTGGATGTCTCTGTGTATGTTGTGTCTCTCGGTGTGTATTTTTGTGTGGATGTGCCTCTGTGTGTTTGTGTGTCCCCATGTGTTTATATAATGTGTGTCTGTGTGTGTAGTGTGTGTGGGGTCTGTTCCTATGTACATATGTGTATGTGTAAATGTATGGTTGTGGGGATGTGTATATATATGTATGTATGTCTCTGTCTGTGTACATGTATGCATGTTGTGTGTGTGTATCTATCAAGATTTGAAGTCCATATAACAGCTTCAGACTGTGGTAGCCCAGTAGCAGAGGTTCAGGACATATATGAATCTTCCTATGCCATTTGACACCTAAAAAATTTGGGCTCCTGGAATAAAGAACAGATTCTAAATCTGGGACAGAAAACACACAGGTGAAACTGTCAGAATGGTTTCAAATTTGAAAGAAGGAGACACATAAAACTCTACTTGGTTTTACAAAAAGGACTCTGAAGCCATCATAAAGAGAATCAGGTTTGGACATCAATAAGAACAAGACTCTAATAGTTTATTTAAAATATTTTGAAAGTAGCCTGGTGTGGTGCAAGCTTTTAATCCCAGCACACAGAGGTAGGGAGATCCCTCTGAGTTCAAGACCAGACTTGTTTATGTATCTAGTTCCAGGCCATTTGGGGCTACAGGGAGACCCTGTCTCCAAAAGACAAAGAAAATAAATATTCTGAAAGCTGGGCATGTGTCATACGCTTTTAATCCTAGCACTCGGGAGGCATAGGCAGGGGAATCTCTCTGAGATCGAGGCCAGCCTGGTCTACATAGTTCCAGGTCAGCTGGGACTGCAGGGACAAATTGTCTCAAAAATACAACAACAAAAGAATGCCAATTCCAGACACATCAAGTCCAGTGAAATGAGGCCTGCCTTCTTCAACCTAATCTGGGAGAGACCCGGGTGGCACTGGATGAAGACACAGGACTGACATAAACTGACAACTGGGGACTTGGCAAAGCTGTGTCAGAATTCCTTATAATACTCTTTTACCTGTGAGCAAGGTTTATGTTTTCTGAAATGAAATATTATTCTGTGTGTGCTGTAGACAATATGGAATATGAAGAAGAATCCCAGGAGATGGTCACTCATCAATCAATTGAATGTTTGTGTTTATTTCATTCTTATAAATGAGAGGCAAGGGATGTGATCAAATTGTCCTCTATGGCTGGGATATAGCTCAGCTGCTGTGTGCTGGACTAGCCTAGGTGGTGAGTCTGTGGATAACAGGGAAGATTATACATTTGTGAAGGTAGAGAGTGTGGGAGATTTCTTTGTATAGCATCTTTGAAGCCCTGGACTGAATCCTCAGCACTGTATCGAACCAGACATAGTGACACACACTTGAATTTACAGCACCCAAGTGGTGAATGTATACAGATTAAATTTCAAGGTCGTTTTGGAAACATAGTGAGAGGTAAGACTGGGCTCCATGAGACCCTGTCTCAAAAATAAAATCTGCCTCACTTGAATGCAGAAGGAAGGTGGGGAAGGAAAAGGTTGTGGGAGGAGGAAGAAAAGGAGGAAAAAGAGAAGGAAGTGGACTAGAGAAAACATGGTCAAGGTTCATGGTGTATCGGAAGGAAACTGTGTCTGTGACACTCAGGACCATGTTTGATGAATGTCTCTGTCGAACTCTTTTGATTTTTTTCTTAAACAGGAGTCATTAAACACATACCCAGTGGGACTAGAGAACTAGCTGCTCCTGCAGACCTGGAATCAGTTCTCAGCACTCACATGATACTAACAACCACCTGTTATTGCAGTCCCAGGGGATCCAACACCCTCTTCTGACCTCCAGTGGCTTTGCTCCTCACTTACACAAATGTGGGCAAAGCACTCACACCAGTAAAGTAAAAATGGAAAAGAAACGATTAAAAGATAAACTTACCCAAGTGGTTCCTGGAGACCCGGAGACCTGAAGCTCCAGGAAAGGCTGAAAAGTGAATGGAGAGTGATTCAGTCAGGACAGACCAGACGGCCGAGACCATCCGTGACCCCGGGTCTCCTTCAGACTCACTGCTGTCCACCGGGAAAGGAGACAGTGCAACCTGACAGACAGGTCATCCTGGGCAGAACCAGGTCAGTTCTGTAAGTCACTGACAGGGCTGAGTACAGCCACCACTCCACTGAGGACCAAGAGGCTGGCTAGACAGGGCCACTGACACAGAGAGAGTCAAGGACTGAAAGCAACAGAGGGACCCAGAGCAACACAGACACCTCAGTTCCTGCTGCTCCTTCAGCACCTGTCTGAGCCCAGCCCCTCCTCCGTCCCACACTTCACAAGCCAGCAACACAGACTGTTGAGTGATGGGGACTCAACACACTGAATTCTAGCTTCCTAGGTTTTGAGGGACCTGGATAGCCAGGAGAGTCAAGACTTCAGGGATCCTTTCATTAGAAACATGGACTTAGATGGATGATCTGTAAGTTCCCTCCTCCCCTGAGAAGCCTACCTTGAGGGCACAGAACTTCCTGTGAGGTTGTCAGCAGAGCTCTGTGTCTGCCCAGCAGCCACCTATGGCAGGTGCACTGTAAAGGAAGAGTTCATCCTGTGAGTGTGAGAGTTAAGGGCACATGCTCATTAATCTCACTGTGTCCTGTGCCACCTATCACTCCCTCTGAGGCAGCCCCCTTCCTGGTACTGGTAACACTGCACCTCTCCCCCGCCCAGGCCTCTGTCCATCCCACATTCAGATGTTCTGCCTCTGTCCATCCCACACTCAGGTGTTCTGCCCCTTGCAGCTCTTTTCCTCCATGTCTCTTCCCACTTGTGCCCAACCCCTGAAGGCTCACCTCTGCAGGAGAGTTCAAGGTCTCTGCAACAGAGCTGATGCTTCTGTCTAACTGTGAAGTACTAATGTTTGAGTCCCCAAAGCCTCCTAGTCAGGAAGTTCTTGGGTGGAGCCAGTATAGAAACTGCCCTTAAAGAAACAGAAATATCAATCAGTAATTAACTAGGATTTCAATTTGATATAGTTGAAAACCTTGGTCTACATTATCTGCTATCATGTCAACATTTGTAAATCCATTTTTTTATTGTTTTAGATTTTCTTTTTCTATTCCTTTTCTTTTCTGCTTTGGGTTGTTTGAAACAGTGTCTCAGTGTAGCCCCAGTTTGCCTGGAATTCTCTATGCAGATCAGGATAATCTCATTTCAGAAAGATACAACCTCTGCCCTCCACGTTCTGGGAGTAAAGGTGTGCACCAGCACACCCACCTGTCTTTCATTTTGGATGTGGTCTTATTTAGCTCAGGCTTGCCTTGAATTCATTGTGTACTTGAGGATGATCTCAAATTCCTCACCCTGACAGACCTGTTCTCCTCTTAGGACAAGGCACCTGCTGGGGACAACTGTCAGTTTCATGAGGAACTTAGTCCTAAGCAGATGTTTGTTTTTCAGTTGAGAAGGCCCACACTCCACTCTACAAGTGAGGGTTTCTGTAGCTTTAAATCATCACCGACCATCAGGCTGGCCCTGAGCTTCCTGCACTCTGTCCTGGAGACTGGATGACTTCTAGTGTGTGCTGGGAGGAAGGAACCTCTGCATTCAGGATAAAAAGGAATGCAGGAATTGGGGGCTTATCACAGCCCCTTCAGAGACTGTCCCCAGGAGAGGGGAGCCCATACCAGGGAAGAGGGTCCTGATAGCTCTGAGCTCCAGGAAGCTTTCAGTACCAACCAGGGTTGAGGAGGGGAAGAGGACTGAGGAGCAACTGGTTCAGGGAGGAGCAGCTGGATCAGGGAGGAGCAGCTGGATCAGGGAAAAACAGGAAAGAGGAACAGGAATGTGAGGTCACCTCACACACAGGATGTGAAGGGCGCTCTCAGGTTGAAGGTTCTTTCTGAAGAGCTATAAGTGAGTTTAGCCTCAGAACTAGTTTTAAAAGTGAGAATTCTGGCAGCTACAGCCTGCTCAGCACCGGGCACTGGGGGCTCTCCCAGGAGATGCTGAAGGACACCAACATGCCGGCACGCTCCCCTCACTCTTGTCCTGCAATTCCTCTTAGCATTCTCCTCAGTCCAGCTGTCAAGGTCCTCTGGGTGCTGATGAGCATCAGTTTACTTTTCTGTGGAATGGTGTGCAGAGTAAAACCAATTCACAATCTCAGATGCCTGGTCCAGCTGCATCAGAGTCACCAGGAGGAAAGGAAACCTTCATTACACACACAGTTATGTCACTATACGTGGATGTGTACAGACGTAATCCAAACACTTGGAAGGCAGAGTCAGTAGGATCACGAGTTCCAGGCCAGCCTAGGCTACACAGGGAAGCCCTATCTCAAAACCCAACAAACAAACAATCAAAACTATAAAAGAAACCAAAGATATGAATCCCGACCTTGGTGACGTGTCCATTCGAGAAAGCTTTGCAGTAGATAGATTTGAAGAGGCCTCAGTGACTCAGGGTTGTCTGATCCCAGGTTATTGATCTTGAACTCTGCCCTTTCTGCTTTTCTCAGGCTGTGAATCCACCTGCGTCTGCTTCTTCCAGCAAAGCTCTGGGCTTGTCCAATGTGTCTGCGTGCTGGAGGGCCTGGCACACTTCCTTCCCACTGATATTCTTCCCGCATCCATTCTAAACTCAGAGTCAGTGGTGTGTCCTGAATTTCGTGGATACCCTACACCACACTCCTGCCGTCCCCTCTTGAACAAGGACTTCCGGCTTCCGCTGAACTCCTGCTCTTTGTTCTGAACCTTCTGACTGTGTCCTCATTCCTATTCTAGTGTCAGTTATGGAAGTTTGTCAGACCTTATACACAAAGTAGTTAGTGACACTGGACTGTGGGGTGAGCTCCACGAATGGCTTTGTGAGGGCGACGAGAAGCTATTTAAGGATATCCAAGTGCATTTCTTTCTTTTGTTAAAGAAATGCATTTTATTTTACTTCTTAGAATTGATATTTGTGAATTTCACACAATGTATTTTGATTGTATTTAGACCCACTTTGTCTTATAGCCCTCTGCCAGATCTCAGGTACTCATCTCTACTGGTGATGCTGGAAGATGCTATGTAAGCTACCAGAAAGAGAAAACAGTATCAATTTAACCCAGCTGTGAATCTTGCTAACTACAACAGCAACTTGCATGGCAGCGTATGCCCACCACTGCAAGAGTGGAACAAATATTACGGGAGTAACCAACTTCTCTGTAATCGGATTTAAGTTCCACTGTATAGGATGGAACCCAAACCTGACTCTGAGAAGTAGGCTTAGGAACCTGAGGCTACAGAGGTCATGAGACATAGGGGAGAACCTATTTTCTACTAAATAGTTACTATATTAAACTGACTCTTAATGACTTGTTATAGGCATGGGTTATTGCATCTCTCAGTTCTCAGCAGAGAAGTTTCCTTATGTAGCAGATGGCAATCAACACAGAAACCCACAACTGGCCAATGTGCAGAGATCAAGAGTCCACAGAGTGCTTATCCCTGAATAGGCCTCCTATGTCAAACTTGTGCCTTCCAAGGGTCAGGGATCACTGTGGAGGAAGGAGCAGAAAGACTGTAAAATCAGAGAAGGTGAATGATCACAAAGAAACAGGGTTTTCCAGATAGCTGGTCAGTTACTCATATGAAGTCACAGCAATGGTGACAGCATGCACAAGTCCCAGGAAAGCTCAAATGAGAAAAAAATCCCAGCATACATATGAGGAAACAGGTAAGAAGCTCCAACCCCACCAAGGAAATCGTGTCGGTGGATAGCTGCTGCGATGGGCAGACACAGTCTCTTTCAAGCATGTGGCTCCTACTAGGTTAGCCTGACTCAAGCAGATGGACTCACATTGAAGGACATTTGAGGCCACAACTTAGATGTAGGCTTTTTATAAATAATAGAATACATTAAATTGGGTGGGTGGCAATAGAGGGAGGTGAGGATAGGGTCCAGTATCTAAATGCCATCAAATTATATGTATGCAAATGTCAAATAAAAGACAAAGCAAACAAGCAAAAATATTTAGAAGAAAATCAATTGAGTCACATGATGAAAGTCAACCTGCACACAGCGTGCTGGGAACAGGATCTGTGGGTATGACAAATGACACCTCCTTAGTGTGTGGGGTTGCTGATGCTCCTCTTTCAGCCTGTCCTCTGAGCTACAGAGTGTGTGTTATAATCATTTTTAGCAGAAACAAATGCTTAAAGAGTAAGAAAAAATTGCCTAACACTCAAGTGTATAGATAGTTTCTGAGAATAGGTATGATTTTTTGGTAGGTTTTCAAAATTGTCAATTGGTTCCAAAACTTTTGTTATAACAGGAATAAAAATACCATTTATAATGACCATAAATCAATTTTCTGCATAAATATGTGACTCATTGAAAATCAGGGGTTACTTCACATGTGCCCCAGCTCTTTACCATTTAAAATTTAACA
Organism: Eospalax fontanierii; assembly: GCA_035773235.1. Classification (NCBI taxonomy): domain Eukaryota; kingdom Metazoa; phylum Chordata; class Mammalia; order Rodentia; family Spalacidae; genus Eospalax; species Eospalax fontanierii. The sequence goes on along the minus strand of CM069528.1, from coordinate 103,004,746 downwards.
TTCAAAAATCTGAAGAGACACGGTTAATCATGACTGCTAGAATAACTTGCTAAAGTAGTTATTCCATCTAAAATTAGCAGCCTGATGTTTGTTCATCTTCTCTAAGGAAAAGAAACACAAGAACTTAGAAAAATGCAATGTCATCAAACTCTCAGGGAGCTGAAGGATCCACTCTCTCTCGTCTGGCTCACTGACTGCATTTGATCCTAAGCAAGTCAGCATTGTACTTAGATGCACTCTTTAAATACAAAAATCTGTAAGACCAGTTCTAACCCATGATGGGAAATGTCAGTCAACACAACCAGAGGAGCGAATTGGGCAGAGTATTTCTAAGATGAGGAAAGATATTCTTTGTGCCAAGTTTTGGGGAACACTTTGTTCATGTTAATATCATGAAAATAGACTAGGGAAATGCTTTGCCCATCCTATAATAAATATTATTTTATTCATTTATCCAATATAATCAAGTTGAATGGTGAATTATGTTTTTAATTTCTTTGAAGTGTCATCAAAGCTAGTACAGATAAGTTTAAAGTGAATTATCTAAAAGAAATATATGAAATTTACATTTGTGAAAAGTATTAGAAAATTTAGTTAATTTTAAAGGAGATCATGAAAGATGTTTTTACCACTTTATCACTAGCTGAGGTTCTACTGACAATTAACATCAGCTGAGGAAGGAGAGTCGTTCTCTTTAGGAGTGTAGGAGTGTGATCCCTTGTATGTTAATCCAATGGATGGTCCCATGTCCACTCATACATGAGTAGCACTAATTGGACTCAGTGAATCATAAAAAATTAATTAATTAATTACTTGGAGAACATGAAATTCAAAGGGAGGTTGTGGGAGAAGCTGGTGCATTGGGGAAAGTTGAGGCACTATGATAATGTATTGTATGTGTTGTGAAAGTGTCAGAGAACAAATTCAAATGTACTTTTAAAAATAAAAAAACCATTTTTGAGAACTTCATACAAAGTATTTTAATCATAGTCCCCCTTCCCTCAACTCCTCCCTGATCCACCCTTACTCCCCACTCATCCTAATGTTCTTTTTAGATTTCCTACCAAATCCAACTTATGTTGCTCAAATACTCTTGAGCATGCCATAAGCCCTGGAACACCATGAACCTTCCCAGGCACACACCTTTAAGAAAATTGAGTCTTCCTTTTCCAGTGGCCATCGTAGGCCAACAACGTCTGGATCCTAGATGAGGCTTCACGCCCCACCTTCCCCTCCATGCTGACATCGTGTCTGTCTTGAGTTCTCTTTCCTGCATGCAGATGATGATTTCTGTCCTGCTTAGTAATCTTTGTTGAAAAATGAACTTTTAAAAATGAAAAGAAACTTACAGCCTTGGGCCTAGGCCTGCTCCTGCTTTTTCTGTCCCAGATCCCTTAATGACCCTCTTAGTCCAGACCTACCCCTGCATTCTGATCCCATGTGCTCAGAGCAGCTCAAGTCTCCAGCTTAGATTGTTAGACCCTCCACAATTGTCCCCACCTCCACCTTCTGATCTGCCTGCCACAGATCTGCTTACTACCCTGGTAAGTTAAATCTGGTCCACTGTACTTGATTCCTCTGTAGTCTGGGAGGCTCCACCTTCTCGGGGCACTTGGTCCCCCTTCTAGCATTGGGATCAGGTCCACTTTTGTTCTTTCTGCCAAAGATCTCTTGATTATTCAACTTACCCTTGGATTATTGAGACCAGCCTTCTACCCTGCTCTCTGGATCACTCTTTTAGCCAAGACCCTCTGACTGTATTCTGATTCCCTATACCCAAACTAACTCAGTTGTTCACATACATCTGCTGGACCCTCCACAGGCTGCTACTACCTTATATTGCCCTTGGCCTCCTCCTGATCTGCCTACCACAGACATGCCTACTACCCAGCTTATCCTGGGAGAGCTTGAAACAAACACCAATGAGCTTTTCATCCACAACAAAAAACAAGCAAGCCTCATCAAAACAGAAAAACATGACATATAAAGAGGATCAAACTTCAACTAATCAAAGTTAGAATGCACACACAACCAACAAAAGACTTCAAAATGCCAAAACTGTGATGCAAAAATGAAAATAATATGAAAAACCAAGAGAAGGCATCCCTAATAAACCCACCAAGTCCTACAGAAGTGTAGTACCGTGATGATCCCCTGAAGAATGCCCGATGCAGAATGTAAAAGAAAACCATGAAGATGATCAAAGAACTTAAAGAACACACAGACAAACAAAAGAAAAGAGGATAGGTATAAAGTAGAAGCTCAGAAACCACAAATGTGCAGCTGTGTGAGGGGTCAATATATGCAACTCAGAAAAGGGAAGAAAACATTATGAATTAAAGACAAAAATTACATGGTGACCTCAAAAGATGAAGGAAAGGTCTTTGACAAAATCCTACATGCATTCATGTTAAAAGTCCTGGAGAGACGTGGACTGGAGGAAGCATACCTCAGAATTAAAGCTGTAAACAAAAACCCATGGCCAGCATGCTTCTAAATGGGGAAAACTGCAAGCCTTCTCCTTAACAGGACGCAGACAAGGCTGTGCACTAAGTCCACTCCTTTTTAAGATAGTGCTTGAAACTCTTGCTAGAGCAATAAGAAAAGACAAGAAAATTAAAGGATTATTAATTTCAAGAGGTGAGATTATCACTATTTGCAGAAGATATGATATTATACCCAAGAGATGCCGAAAGTTCTACCTGAAAACTACTAGAAATGATCAATACTTTCAGTAAATTGGCAGGTTACAAAATCAACTTGCAAAAAGGAGTAGCTTTGCTACTCCAATAACAAGCAATCAGAGACAGAGCTCATGGGAACCCTCCCATTCACAAGAGGCTCAAAAAAATCTATCAAGAAACCTAACCAAAGACACTAAAGATCTATGCATTGAAAAATTTAAATCTTTAAAGATGGAGGTAGAGGAAGACAGCAGGAAGGGAAGGATGTACTGTGCTCACGGACTAGAAACATTACCATTGTGAAGATGACAATCCTACCAAAAGCAATTTATAGATTCAGTGCAATGCCAATCAAAATCCCCATGTCATTCCTCAAAGAACTATGAAGAAGTATCCTAAAATTTATACTGACTCACAAAAGACCCCAGACAGCCAAAGCAAACTTGAGCAAAAAGAACAATGCTTGGGGAAATCATCACATTGGATCTGAATCTTAATATAGATCAGAGCTAGAGACATAAAACAGCATCATATTGGCACAAAAGTGGACATGTAAATCAATGGAACACAATAGGAGATAAAAAATGAGCCTGTACAATGTCATCTTCCTGATATTTGACAAAGGTTCCAAGGACACTCACTGGAGGAAAGAGCAGCGTCAACAAACGGTGCTGGGAAAACTGGATCTCCACCATTGGAAGTATGAAACTGGGCCCTTGTCACTCACCCTGCACAAAGTCAACTCCAAGTGAATCAAAGACAGCAACGGGAAACCGGAATCTCTGAAACTGCTAGAAGAAAACGTAGAGATTACCCTCCAAGATACAGGCATAGGAATGGACTTCTAAATTGGACATCTGCTGCTCAGGAAGTTGAGGACAACAGGAGTTAAGACTTCTGGAGGGCTTTACTCTGCCATCCCCTCTGATGTCACTTCCTGGTTATACTGGCACCTTATGAGCATCTGGTTGCAGTGAAGGATGATTAAAAGGAAGTATGTTTTGAAAGAAGGTCAGTCATAAGAATCAACTACAATAATTCAGGCCAAAAAACGATGGAGACCACACAGATATAAAGATATGAGGGGAAGCAGATGCTCTTTAGTACAGCAATCCATCACAGTTCACATATGTTCATGACAAAAGGAAATTTCAAGTTTCCGTGAAACAAGAAAGATAGTGGTGCCATCCCCAAAGTCGGGGATTCAAGGAAGAAGGGTTGCTAGGAGCATCACAAGACTCTACAGGCTGACAGAAACAGGAATGGAGAAAAGAATTTGTTCGGTGGATGTTCCACTATCTGGCAAACCTTGCAGTCTTAAACTGCTGGACACATGGTAGCCAAAATGATTGAGAGGTGGCATTCTGGAGACACGATGCATGACTGGATTGAAAGTCAGCCTTGGTAATTAGTACAGAGGAGTCTGCACTAGCCTCAGAGAAAGCAGATCAATGAAAGAGCAAAAGCATAAAAATATCATGTATTATGTAACAGAAATTTTCAGAGGCTCATAAAATTTTTCCTCTGGGAAGCTTCAGAAATGTGGTAAGGGGAAACAGGATCTTGCTGGAATCCTAGCCACAAGGGCAAGTGTGGTGAAGGCTAAGAACATAGTTATAGGTATTGTCCTGCCTGGCTTGCCATTATGTAAGGTCAGGGTTGGAGATAAGCAGCAGACAAGAGACCAGAGACCCTGCTGGGAGCAAACAGGACCCAGTTTTATTAAGAGAAGACCAGATTGGCCTAGCTTCTCCACACTCAGGAGTGGAGAAATGCTAGCCCCCTCATCTTGGGGCTGGGGCCGGGGCTCCAGAGATCGGGGCTGGCGAGCCCGGCTCTACACCAGGATGGAGAGAGAGAGCTTGAGGGAAAGAGAGACTTGGTCAGGGTGGTGGGAACACGTAACTCTCTGGGTGAATGCGTCATCAGCCCCACCTAGCTGGTAAATAGGCAGGAGTTCAAGAAGTTTTTTGGCTGGAGTTGCCGAGGTGTCTGCTGGAGGAGGGAGGGTCCTTCAGTCACATCTGACATTCCAGCCTTTTGTGTCATAGCGGTAAGGGGCACCATTCTCCTCTAACTTCTTCAAGCTGACTGTTTGGGTGATGATAGGGGAATAGGGGATGATACAAGAGGCTGGAATGGGTTCGAGTCCTCATCATGGTTAGGCAGCTGTGCATATTTCCTGCAGAGATGACTTGGTGACTGGTCACCCTCATGATGCATGGCTGCTGCTTGAGTGGTGTCAGAATCCCACTGAAGTCCAGTAGAAGGGTAAAAGCTGGTGGCAGTCCTCCCATTTGGGCAAGCAGAGGGACTGGCGCTGAGATGGTTTCTCCTTCATAAGAGACTCCTGACCAGGTGAGGAGGTAGACTTGATGGTCCTCCCCCTCCCTGCTCCCTGGTGGAATAAGAGGACAGGATAAATCTTTAGAGGCTTAGCTGCTGGCAACCCTGTTTCAGACCTGAAAGGGTTAATGAAATGGTAAATTTGACACTTTGTAAGATCTGGTCCAGGTCTAGATCAAAGATTATTCTGCAAAACCAGGTTAAGGTTGAAGGACCCTGCAGGAGGCCAATAGGTTTCTGAAGAGGTTGGCCATTCAAATTCACTGAAAATGCAGAGCCAAGTGGCCTCAGATGAAAGCTGGAACCATTTCCTATTTTCCTGAAATTTAAGTATTTAGATAACATACATTCAAGGCGGTAGAGATGCAAGAAAGATTGGCCCATGACGGAGGTCAGACAAATGAGGTGTGTAAAGGTTAACTTAAAAAAAATTTATCCAGCCAAATATTCCCATCCATAGAAGCAGATGTTTATATTTCCGTCATTGTCTTTGTTCCTGATTGAGACACATCCTGACATTATATCCAGTCCTGAAGACAATGAGAAACTGTCAAACTCAGAGTCACCGACACAGATGTGGTCATTAACAATGGTTATTTGTTTAAGATGTTCTTCATAAGATTAGATACTCCTCTTTCAAGACTCAGACCTTCAATCACTTGCATAGACTCTCTTATTTTGTTTCTATTCCTGAAATATCCAGCCCTCCTGACCTTACATAAATCCTTCTTTATAAAATGTTTCCTTTTCTTTTCCCTCTTATTTTCTATCTTAATACCATGAGACTTAATAACATTCAGTCTGAGAGGGGTGATTGGGTACTCAGGTGAGGGTCCAATGACCCCACTTAACAAACCTGTAAGTGGACATGGCTGAAGTCATGAAGATGGCAGTTTGGCTCAGAAGAGTGCTACATAGTATCATCTAACGAAAAGAACACACATAATGTTATGAACTGATATTATTGGTGTGTACATTACACTTTATAAATTTCCAGATGAGCTTGTAGAAAATACAAAAAAAATAGTTGGGGAGGGGGTCTCCCAATGCTTTAGACCTTGAGGAAATATGTAATGTTGACTTAAGGAAGACAAAGTATAAATACATGGCCTGAGGTTTTTTCGGGGTGTAACATGTTGGCAGAGATTTGATTCCATTCATCTAGCACTTCCATCTTTGATAAGGAAACACAGGTCTTTCAAACTCATCACACAGTGATATGTATGAAGAAAGCATAATTGACTAGTAATAAACAGGAAATGTATGTGCCTAAGGGAAGAAGCACATTTGTGCAGTTAACTGCGAGATTTGTATCTTCTCCAGTCTGTTGAGTACATCCTGTGTCATTTCTCAGAAAATGAAAGAACGAGAGTTGAGAAGGGGTTTCTCACGGTACCTGGGAGATGGGGCATGCTGGTATCTTCGTCTGTTGAAGGGAGGACAGGGAGACACTGGGAGATGCTGGGCTCACGGTTATGACTAACATGTGCCTATGGGATAGGAAGGTGAGGGTCTTTACAGAAACCTGGCTCATTGTGTTTGAAGTTGGAAAACAGAGACTTATCTTCAAGTGCCCTGAGATTTTTCTAGACATCTAGTCAAGGTTCAAAGGCCATGTCGGCACAGCACACACCTGCTTTTAGGAATTCTACCACGTTTTAAGCCTCTTTCAGGTAGTTCCCGGTGAACAATGGATTCTTCAGTACACACCTCAGCACAGGAATATAGATATGTGAAGCCCAGGGGTTGCTGTGAGGTAGGGGAAGAGGAGCCTAAGGTGCTGGCTGACCCAGTGTGATAAAGAAACAGGTCTCAGTGCCTGAGCAAAGGCCCCTGCAATGCTGCTCCTGAGAGGTCTCCTCCCCCCCGCCCCCTCTGCAGAGGTGTGGGCCATGTGGACAGTGTGCAGCACACCACCTGGGTCCACTGTGCGCAGATTCCTCAGCATCAGGACTGCTGATACTAGAGATCAAACAGATTTTCACTGTGGAGGGCTCTCTAGTGCATTGTACAATGTCCTGTGCGGGCTGATATCACTCCTGGAGACAACTTCTATGAACTAGGAGCATCACAAAAATGTCTGCAGGCAATGCTAAATGTTCCCTGTTGGCCCAAACCACTCCCTTTTGAGAAGCTCTGTGTCACAGCGATGACCTCACATTGCAGGAGTAGGATGGACAGTATTTAACCCTTGATATATTTTAGGAACAACTCTAAATGGCCAGCTCAGAAGAAGACCCTTGTACGGATGGGGTTCGACCTTCTAGACTGCAGTAGATACACTGGATTTGTCACAGTAGCTCTGTGTCCTCCTCAGGGAGAATAATTTGAGAGCTCAGAAGCAGCAGAAGTGTCTGCACTCACACAGTTCCCAATGACGTACTGGAGGGATTTACACTTCCTGTCCCTGGGCTCTGTGGGTTGCATTCTCCACCTACAACAAAGACATCTGACATGGGCAATACCAGCAGGATCGAGACTCATGTAGGAGACAAACCTCAGCTTTCTCTGGGTTAGTTTACGTGGGAAGACCACCCTAAATGTGGACAGCACCATCTGATAGGTCGGGTCTGAAACTGAATAAAAAGGAAAAGTGAAGTGAGCACCACTATTTAGTTCTGTCTCCTTCCTGAATGTACACAAGAGGCCAATAGTTGCCTGACACTCCTGCCCTGATGCCTGTCCTGACATGATGGACAAACCCTCAAAGTGTTAGCCAAACTCTCCTTCCTTCCTTCCTCCATCCTTTCTTATTTGCTCTTGTCAAGCATTTGGGCAGGAGGAAGGGGCAGGACATGGAGCAGGGATAGTGGAAGAGGAAGGAGAACGGCCACCTGCAGTCTACGCGGGAATGCAGATTCAAAGGCTGCATGTCATCCTGGAAATCATTCATTTTTCAGTGTTTCCCCAGGACAATCAGAACCCTAAACAAGCTATCCCCATCACATAGGGGCCAGGGAGTCTGCACGGAGCATGCCAGCTAGCAGTGGCAGCTGTGAAGCTTCCTCAAGAGGAACCCGTCACTCATCTCTGAGGAATGCAGTTAGCGGGCAGCGTGCAGAGACAATGCTTTCGGGACCTACCTCAGTGTCCAGATGACGCCATGCTGTCCCCAGGAAGTTCACAGCCTAAGCCTGAGCAGAGCAGAGGCACTGTTGTCTCCAGTGCTGGACTCTGCCCCTGGTGTGTTTTCTCCCTGAAGTTCCTAGATGAGCTGTCACAGCTTTGTCGCTCTCCAGCCCTGCGTTTCCCTTCACAGGAACATAGGACCATAGTTCAAGGCCTTCCCTGCCCCATTCTGCTTCCTTCCTCATCTGCTCTTTATAGGCTTCCTCCCTAGTCAACCTGTAGCTCTCCCATCTCTGAGTGTGCTTCTCAGAGCACTTGATAGAGCAGTATTGTGGTCCCACTCAGAGGAGGACATAAGGAACTACTGCAATGTGCAATTGACTGCACCTCTAAGGAGATGTGTCAGCCCTTATCCTGTGCACCACTGCCCACCCTGTCTGGATCCTTGCTTCACGTGCTCAGCCAGGCGTAGCACATTAGTATGTGCTCCTGCTCTCAGACAGAAGGGAAGCTTGGGAAAGTGGCACAGCTCTCTTCCAGACTTCAATCGTCCCATGTATAAGACCTGCTGTCCAGTGACTGTCACCCACTTGAAAGACCCCCAGGTACCACAGATGGTACCAGGTACCAGATGTCAAAACCTCCCCTTGGTCAAAGGATCTAGACATCTCAGTCATGTTCTTATGAAGTCACTCTCTTTCCCCAAATAGGAAAAGGAGAATGTGAAGTCATGCTCAATGTCATTTTTATTATTTGATTCAATTAAAAATATTCCATAGTCATTTCTACAAGTTACTGTGTTAAGAATTATATGTTGTTCAAAAGTAGGATCATTTCATAGCCTATTGACTAAGACCAAGGTAGTAGAACAAGTATTAATGGTGACAGCCCATTCTCCTAAATGTGTTAACATTGAAAATAACTGATACCATCAGAAGAAAAATATCGATGACTACTTCCTATTCTCAAAGCACATCTAAGGCAGCTGATATTAAACTGGCTTTCTAAACAGCGTGGAGAAGACTTCATGTTACACATCTCACATGTTCCCCACCCCAAGCAGCTTCCAGTAGATTGGCTCAGCCCTGCACAGAACTCCCCCATCTTGAAACCTGTACGCAATTTCAGATGCCAGTGAGGCTGGGGCAAAAGTAAGTGAAGTTGGGATTGAATGTCCATGTCCACTTTCTGATAGACCCAAGAAGCATTTAGGATTTGCCCCTCTCTGTCTGTATCTGAATCCTCCGGTTCTCAAGGCACTGTCTGACCTTTTACAGACCTGAGCTTTGGTCCCAATGTTGGTCCTGGTCCCATCCTACCTTCATTGGTGAAACGATTCTCGAGACTTGATTTTGACCCTTAATATCACTTTGATATTCAGATTCTGTTATCTTGTTACTTTTCTTCTATATAATACCCTACTAACTGTCTGAGCCTGACCATGTATTTACCTAAATATCCACAACCGATGCGGGTGCACTTGCCTGTTAACATTCACAGATATGGACATTCTTTGAAGACTATCCTAGGAGCCCTGCCACCTTCCCCACTCTGCCTCTGTCAGATGTGGGTGCCCCTATCTTGAGGACACCCTAGGCCTTTCAAGACCTTCCTTGAACTTATCACTGACATGCTCTATAAATTTTCCGGGAGCACTGACATACTCCCTCCATGTACAGGAATGTTCCCCATTATCATGATTCTTTCTCAGATCATTGGCTAAGCTCAGAAGCATTTTCACATCATCTTTGTTTTGACTAGTATCTTTGTTATTGAAAGCACAGGCTCTCCCTTTACATTTTTTAAGTATACTTTTCATGGCTTTGTTCTTTGTGTCTCTAATGTAATCTGTAATGTTTTCTTCCCCAAGATCTTCCTTTCGTGTGAAAAGGACAATTGTAGATTTCATAAATTTGTCCCCCCAAAGGGCCTCCAGTTGCTTCACTGCCATTTCATCTTGTTGAGTGAACCGTCCCAGCTGAATAACAAGGACGAAGATTTTCATTCCTTCTGTACAATGGGAGCAACAGCGTTTCACCTCCTCCTCTGCCCAGGAGAAATGATTTTTAACCCCAGGCATCTGCATGAATGATGGCGTGTCCACAACCACGATCTCCTGCCCATCTATCGTGCTCCTGTCACTCTGGTATGTGCGGGTGACCGGCTGCGCTCGAAGTTCGGAGACAAAGGCAGGCTTCCCCAGGATAGTGTTCCCAGTCGCACTCTTTCCAGCCCCACTCCTGCCCACAAGGATGATGTTCAAGGGTTCTGTGCAGAAGAAAGTGAGAAGATAGAGAATTCATGTTTCCAAGATATGCATGGATCTAGATTCATCATTAAGCTCTGACAGCATCAAAACCTCCCACTCACCAGGCTGTTCCATCCCATACAGGAGACTTGCTTGTCCTGGTTTACACAGTCTCTGAACTGAACAGCGGGCCTTAGAAAACACCCTGTCCAGTACTCACTGTGAACACCGCACTGTTCCTATCTCTGAATTAACTCTGTGTCCTTCTCTAGGAATTCTTACCACCTGACACTAATGAAAAATACTGGCCTTATCTCGTTTTCCTTCTACTGGGTCTAGTTCAAACGTATCCATTTCTGTATTCTGTTCTTGCTATCATTAAGTCTCCCCATTACCAGCTACAGATAACAAAGAAAAAAGTCCTTGAAGTCTTTGAAAAGCTCTTCTATACTACTGATTTTTCATGTACTATCAACTCATTTCCAGTCCCATGTTGTCTCACATTAAAGCTCATTAAAAGCACAGTGACTCTCATTGTCTTTCACTGATGGGTCAATGGAACTTCATGATTATAAAGGATAACCAATGATGTGCTTGAGTGCTGTCAGTGCTGTTAGTGATACAGAAGTTGTCCCCTGTGAGTGGAATTCACAAGTGCATGGAATTCTGCCTTCTTTGGGGGTTTTCCATGCCTTTACATGAACACATTGTGGTCTCTCAGTGGTTATTCTTCACCAATTCCTTGTCAAGTTGCCAGTATCTACCACTAAGTAAGGAGGAAGGAAAGTCTGCCTTGCTCTCTCTCTCTCCCCTCCCCAGGAGTTGTGCTGCTCACCCTGAACCATCCATCTCACCAATATGCTCATAGGATGAAATGCAGCCAACCCTCTGAACCCTACAGTTACTACCTCCCCAATGTGCTTGTAAGATGAACACCAGACCAACTCTGTGGACCCCACACTTATGCATTTCAGTCCCTGGTCCCTGTTTCTGTGTTCACAACCTTCGTACAGTTCTGGTGCCATCAAGCCCTGTTGCTATGGAGACCACTCTCATCTCCTCCCAAGAGGAGTGCTCAGTCAGTCCTGTTCTTTCTCTTGAAGTTGCCAGTGTATCTTGGGGTGACTCTCTACTTTCTGCCCAGCCATTGAAATGCTACTAATTCTCAAAAAACTTGTTTCAAATGAGTTTCTTCAGACTCTCTTTCCTGACCTTCCCGCTTGCCTATCCTTCTTTAGGAGCTTCCTAGAACCTGGCCCTCCATAGGGAATGCTAAAAGAAAGTGAATAGTGATACCCTTTTGGGTTTACTGCTCTGGAACTGTAAACCCAATGAACTCTTCAGTCAATAAGTGGCCGTGATCATGATGTTTTATTTAAGCATCACGGAAGTACCTAATACAACTGTGGGAAAGAATACTGGAAAAGGTCTACATCTTCCTGCAGACTCAGTGTCCAGGTTGAAGAAATGGGTAAGTGTCATGAAGGAAGAAGGGTCAGTTCTGGGAGTGTGACCAGAAGAGTCGAAACTTGAGGACAATTGAAAAAGAAAATAGAGAGAAAAGAGACTAAAGCATGTCCCTGCTGACTGATTGGTTGGGTGGCTTTGAGACAGGGTCTCATGTAACACACACTTGAATTCACTATAGTCAAAGATGAACTTGAGCTTCTGGTCCTCCTGTCTCACTTCCTGAATACTGTAATGACAGGCTTGCCCCACACGCCCCACTGATGAGATGCTGGGGTCAAACCCGGCGCCTGTCAGGTGAGCTCTCTCCCCACCGAGCTACAACCTCACTGGACCGTTTCCCGCCTTCTGTGCCTTCACAATGTAACCGGTCTAGTGTATTCTCCCATTTCAAACACTCTGCGGAAAACTCTTTTCTGTTCTTAGCTTACCATTCTCTCTGAATACACAGTGCTTGCTGTCATTGCACCGCACCATGCTCTCGATGTTCTTCAGGAGCTTGTCCACCTGGCTCTCCTCCTCCTCCAGGGTTGCCCGGAAGTTGAAGCTATTGTATCTTTGTCCGTATTTCTGGATGATATTCTGGATGTCATTATCCTTCAAGAGTGTATCTCGACCCTGAGCCTCAAAGTCTTCTTCTCTGGTAAAGAGAATGATAGTGTACTTAGTGAATTTTTCTCCAAAACTTCTTTTGATGATGTTGAACATCTCATCATGGGTCTTCCTCAAATAGTTCAGTGGTGTGACCAGCAGGAAGGCATGGGGGCCTGGAGAGGTGTGCTTCTTAAGCTCACACTCAGAAGTCTTCCACAGTGAGATGTCTGGAGAATCTAGGATCAAAATTTTCTTCCCATTCCAGGTCCTTCTCTGAGACTGAAAGGCCCGAGTAACTGGCTGCTCACTGAAATCGGTCTTAAAGGCTCGCTTCCTCAGAACTTTATTTCCTGCAGCACTTTTCCCAACTCCACGTTTCCCTACAAGGAGGACTCTCAGTTCTGGCATCTCTGGGTTCTGTTCAGTTTCTGAGGTTTGAATCTGTCTCTTGTTCAGACCTGTGGGACAAAAATAAATAATTTATGTATATTCAGTCTCCTTCAGTTGAATACAGATATGGACAGATTATGTTTTTTCCAAAAAGGTCTCATCCCACTGACCCAATCAGACTCTAGTCCCAGGCAGGAGCTACCCATCCAGGTAGAGGCCACAATGAGGCAATGAATGAGCTGGTTGGAGCTTTCCAGATCAAACATGGTCTTTGTTGGTCTTTCATTGTCTTTGTTCTTGAAAGTTAAATATTAGGGCATAAGACCTGTTGACTAATGTAGGAGAGATGAAAATCCGATTAAAAAATCCCTTAATCAAACACTCACACAATAAAACTCTACTCAGTTTTAAAAATGATGTACAACATGGACAAAACTCAAAAGTATCTGAGTAGAAGTCACAAAACCTGTATGAGGTGTGAGTCCATCATCTGAATTTCAGAACAGAAGAAACCAATCTCTCCCCACAGGAGTCTGGGGAATGGCTGTCTAAGCGAGAAGGCTGCAGGAACTCTTGTTCTTTGGGGGGAGAAGAGCTTAAACATTTTTGTATTAATTTTAATTTAACATATGAAATACATGATTGTACATGTTTATTACTGCACCATTCAGTACAAGCAATACAGAGACACAGTTTAGATGCCAATCAGTAAGCAGATAAATAAGGAGAATGTGACGTGGGGATTAGAGAGCTAGCTCGGTCGGTCCAGCACATGCCTGGAAAAAATGAAGACCTGAGAGAACGTCTCAGTCCCCACACTAGACGAGCTGGCGTGCACTTGTAATGGCAGCACTGGGGAGGAGCTTACACATTTCCCTAAGGCTCTCTGACCAAACCGTGCTGTCCTCTTCAAAATAGATAGGAAATGTAAGCAAACTAGATGTCCATTAGATGATGAATAGATTATATAAATACAGCTCACAGTGACATATACTCAGCTATGACAAAGAAAACTTACAGGTAAACAGATGAAACTAGAAAATAAAGTTAGGCCAGGCCAGAGAGAAATTATTTTTCAATAATAGTGGATGGCAAATAAAATGACACACAAGGTTGTCCTCTGGTATCCACATTCATGCACATACACATACCCATGCACACACAGGAGTATACATGCACGTGCACATACAGATACACACATACGTGATATACCTACACACACAATGGAGTTTTATTCAGTCGTAAAGAAGAGTGGAAATTATGTTAATTTTGGAAAATGAATGGGACTGGAGATCAGAACGGTTGGTCCTTGCTATGTCAGCTTGAACAAAATGTTTTCTTGTGATTTTCAGAGCTCTAAAGGTAAAAGGTCCTAACTGTCTAGAGGATGAGAAAAGACAACACCTGGACAGTTTCTGGTACTTTGACAGGTGCAGAGAAGCTATGGAGCATTTGTGGACAAGGAGGCCCTTGAGTCAGACCTTGCAGCCAATCCACAAACTTCCCCCTCACCTACACTCTTTGCTTGTGACAGAGCTCTCTTACCTGAGCCTATCCACACCTACTGGTTATTCAGGTTCCTACACAGATACGACTGCTTCTCATGAGCTTCCCACAAGCCTCTCTCCAGATGCACAGGAAATCACAGTGTGTTTTCCTTTACTTATACAATATGAAAACCCTAGTCAGAATGGCCATCGTCAAGAATACAATTAAGAACAGATGCTGGAATAGATGTGGGGAAAGGAAACACTTCTGTACAGTTGGTGGGGTTGTAAGCTGGTGCAGCCACCTTGGAAGTCAGTCTGGAGGCTTCTTAACAAAGTAGAAAAAAGAGGAGAAACTGGAAAAACACAGAGTGTGGTGTCCCAGGTGTGAGTGACAGGTGCCACATGTTTTTGTTTGTATGTGGGTCCTGCTTCCCCTCTTTAGCTCTGTTTATTTGGCCTGTGGTGCCTGTGGAAGTTCGGGAACTAGAAAGGGACATGGGGTGGGTTTCCTTAAGGAAGACAGGGCTGGTGGAACATAGGTAAAAGGCAAGTATGTAACGGGAATATTGGGAGTAAAAAGCTTTAGGCAGAGGTGAGGTGATGTGGGAGGATGGAGGAGATGAGTGGGTGGTGGGAGGACTTATCAAGCAGAGGGTCCTAAAAAAGCCACAGGGAAATCCACCATCTTGTGGCCCAAATAAAAGCCTCAAAAGGAAAAAGTATCATATCATTTCATTCACAATTTCTTTCAATTGCAGTTCCTTCAACACAGGAGGCTGCTGGACCCTGGTAGACGTGCATGTGGAGACAGCAACCCTGACGAGGACACTATCTGCTCAGCCGGTCATCCAGTATCACAGTACTGTTGTCACCAGCACTCAGGCCCTGACTTCTACAGCGTGTCTGACACAGCATGTCTGAAACGGACAAATGGAAGTTTCCAAACATCCCTCTAATAACTGGAAAGAGAGCCTCAGCCTCACCTCACCCTCAGCATCTGGGGACAAGAAATCTTAAAGCACCTGTCCGTAGAATCACCCCTCTTCCTACCAGCGCCAGTTAAAGCAAAACCCACTTCCTCTGAATCACCTAACACAAGCCATTGATGTGAACATCACTTCCTACTCCCTGGTCTGAGATGTCCCCACTGCCTCGAGCCAATGTGACTGATTTTGTTCAGTCAGACATGTGTTCCTGAAGGTTTGGTACTACAGAAAATTGACTGTATTTTGAATATCATGGTGAGTCAAATAATAATGCTGATAATAAGATACCTTCATTCTATGGTTGTCATGAAAATGATATAATACATACATATAAGTGTGTATATGTGGTGTGTGTGTGCATGTCTTAGTGTGTATATGGTGTGTGGGTGTGTGTGTCTGTGTGTTGTGTGTGAGTGTGTGTATCTGAGTGTGAGTGTCTTTAGCCTTCCATGACCACTCCTATTTCCACAGAGGTTCTATAAATTGTACTAAAGCATATAAATAATTTCTTAGGAGGACTGAAGTATTTGTACGTTATTGTCCCCCACGCAGTGTCAGCTTCAATCACTGTTATTATTACTAAATCTAGTTACACTGAAATTACTATTCTATGGTTGTGGGGCATTTCAGGACGACAGGGACCTTGTGTCACTATTAACTACAGAATTCTCAGGTTGCCCAGGGTTGACCCAGACACAGCCTTAGGGTGCACCAGTGTTTGCAGATGCCCCGTGTGTTCGTGTTGTGGATACTCTACTTACTAATGTGTGCTGACTTGTTTAGTTTAGTGGGACACGCCATTTACCGTGATCAGGGCCTGCATGCTGCTAAGTGGTGCTGTCCATGAGGGTGCACTCTGCTTCCCCATGAACTGAACACAGGACTGGAGGAGGAAGCTGAGTGAGGGAAGAAGCCTGGGAGGCAAGCAAAGCAGAGATGGGCAGGGACGCGCATGTCCCGTACCTGATGGGCACTTTGCTGACTCACAAGTGCTAGAGTCCCCTGAGGACAGTCCGCAGGCTAAGTGTGCAGGTGCTTTTGATTTGATTCATACATTTTCCCTCTTCACGTGGGATGTGCAGTGCATTGAAGAATGCAGATATGAGCCCTAATGTTTAAGCGATCCACTTACCATGTGGATTGTCCCCTTCCTGTTGTGCGGATTCATTCTCACCATCCTAGAAAATAAAGGGGTAAATGATGCACACAGATCTAAAATACCACTGTTCACAAAATAAACATGGAGACACAGATCTACAATACCACTGTTAACAAAATAAACAGGGAGACACAGTTCTATATGTCTGGGATTCGGATGAGGGCAAGTCAAGGCATGGTCATGGTCCTCTCTGACACTGTACATGTCAAGAAGGACAAACTCCCCCGTCCCACTGATGCCACTGCAGCAGATTCCCAGAGACGGAGATAGTTTGAGTATCACCTCCTTTTGCTGGTATTCAGAGATGGGGCCTCTGATATGAGATTAAACTGAGAATACCCAATCAGGTCCTGAAAACAAAACATAAACTAACATCTTCTTCCTCTTGGTGTGTCCTTATTGTTCCTCCTTATTTGAAAACAATCATCTGCCATCTGGATGACCTGAGGTTCTTAGTCATTTCCGATGCGCACTCTTACCTTATCTCTGTTGACTCCTCCTGCCCACCAGGAAAGCCTCCTTATGCCCTCTTCCCTGTTTTCAGTAGTGCCTTTGCCACCTTTGATGCCATCTCCACTTGTCCCTGATTCTCTAGGGGTCTTCATGTGCAAAAGTTTCCTCCAATATAAACATGCATGATATATTGATGTAAAAATAATCTTCCTATCTCTCACCCATGAGAAAAGTGACAGCTCTTCACTCATGCACAACCTTGTCTGTTTCTCTGTGTTTATATAGACACACACACACACACACACACATCTAGGAACGTAGAAGAGTTTCGATTGATTTCTTATTCAGCAATCTGCATATTATATCCTGAATGCTATACAAGTCAATGTATGCTGAGCTGCCTTATTAGTAGATACAATTTATTCTTTAGTATGATGTGGGTAACTAGTGTAAGGGTGATAGTGATGGGTCTTCAGGTTATTGATGGCTTTTCTATTTTAAAAGGTGTTTTGGTAGCACATGTACCTTAAACATACAAATCTATTCCTTTGGGTTTCTGGAGTCCTCAATATCATCATCATATATCACAGCAATAAATAATAACAGCTAATAATTATTAAACAACTAATAAGTTTCCAATATTTGTTAACAACTTTGTAAGCATGTCATTTAATCCCCACAGCAGACCCTGAGTACATATCATTATTATCTCTGTTTTACACAATGCATAAGAGATTGTAGTTAATAAAACATGTTTCTGTCCTTATGGGGTTTGTGGCAGGAATCCATTGTCTATTTATCCACTGGAATCCCTTGATCTGGTGGTGACTGATGTCAGGGTTTCTGGGTGGGCAGAGAAGTGGGGAAAGTGTCACGCCTGAGTCTGCGTCACGGGGTGGGGGCAGGTAGACGGAGGAGGCCAGTTGAAGATGAGGTTGATGGGTAAACAGGGCAGAGCCAGTACAGAGGGGGAGCGAGGAGGAGTACCAGTGCAGAGAGAACGGAAGGCACACAGTGCCCTGGATGACAGCACAGCGTGGGGCTCAACAGGAAGGCTGGTGAAAGCAGGAGTCAGGGAGCAGAGCACCTGGCAAAGCTGAGTCAGGAACTGTGCTTCCACGGGGATGAGGACGGGGTCCCTGACGGTTTCCTAGGAGGAAGCTCCCGTGAGCTCCTTCTCTGTGCTGCCGTCCTACCGGCACTCAGGGGTGAGACAGACTGTCCTGAAGGAGGATGCACATGGCCGTAGGAACGAGGGCCAGCTGCTGACCGTCTCACAGCCTGCTTCCCCTTCTGTAAAACACCCTCACAAGGAGGTGGTGCAATGACTTTCCGTGTGGGAGTCCAGGTGGGAGTCTAGCATTTAATTTGTGCGGCTTTCTGACTCGCAGATCCTTAACCTGTGTAGTCATTAATTCAGCACCTCCTTGACCACGTAATTCCAGTGCTTTCCTTCTGCTTTACCCATGTCTTGCTGACTTCTCTCTACACATATTCCTCTACTCACCCAGGCCTGTAGGCGCCTGGATTCTAGACACTCAGCGGCAGTGTCAGAATCTCACAGGAAGTCTGCATTTCCTTAACTGCCTTGGTTGCAAGCACATTTTCTTTCATGTTAAAGAAATAAGTACGATTAACATCTGACTGGAAAGGACTTGACATACTTTGGAAAAGTCAGAAAGTGAGGAGGCCGAGCAAGAGGAAGGCGGTTTTTACTGAAGCCGAGGGAAGGGAGACTCTCTGATCCCTTGTCTGTGGAATAACATGCGGGGCAAGTGAAGCAAAGGTTTGGTTTCCTCACTGACCCTCAGATGGATGTATCTCCCCCGCCCCCACTAGCCGGTTCCTACCTGGAATCTGCTGCCTTCCACACTGATCTTCAGAACATACGGTCCAGGACTTTTCTCCATCAAACACTCAATCACACGAAGGAGGTGGGACACCTGTGAGTCCCGGTGCTCCTGGTCTGTCTTATTGTTAAAAGCACAGTATCTGCCCTCAACATTTTGAACCAGCGCCTTCAGAGACTCATTATTTTCTATGTAATCTTTCAGGGAGTCCTCGCCCCGCTCATCTTCCCGAGTGAAGACAACAATCATGTGTCTGAAGGCTTTGGCCCCAAACCTCACCCGGATGCCCTCTGTGGTTTTCTCGTCCTCCGCTGTGTAGTGGCCAGTGGGGATGACGAGGAGCAGGGCATGGAGGCCGAGAGCCATGTCCCGTGAGCACTGCTGCAGGCCCAGCTCCCTGAGGTCAGCAGGAACCCGGGAGGAGAAAAGATCCGGAGTGTCGATGACCGTGACCGACCTCCCGAACACAACCGCACTCTCAGTCTGGCTCGTTTTCGTCACCGTCTGAGCGCTGAACTTGGACTCAAACACAGTTTTTCCCAGAATGGTGTTTCCTGTGGCACTTTTCCCTGAGCCTTGTTTCCCCAGCAGGAGCAGCAGCAGTGTGGACAGTGTCTGGTCCTGCTTGGACTGGCTCTTCTGGCTGCAGCTGGTGCTGTTGAGACAAGAAGCAGCACATCAGTGTTGACTCAGGGCAAGTGGGGTCAGGACGGCAAGAAATCTCATTCTCCTTGTTCCCCAGAGTATTTAAACTTCTGGGTCAGGAGACAGCTCAGTCTGAAAATGCCAGTTTACAAGAGTGAGGTCGCTGAGTTTAATGGTGGCACAGGCTTGTAATGATGTTGACTATGACAGGGAAACAGAGACATGAGATCTCTGGAGCTCACTGGCCAGGTAGCCTTGCCTGTTCAGTGCAATTCCTGATTACCAAGAGACTCCATCTCACAAGGTGGAAGATGACTGAGGAGACTTCTACATATATGTTCTCATACACACCTGTACACATCCATACTCACATAGAAACACACACACACACACACACACACAGAGGCATACACAGAGCAAGAATCTATATCTATGAAGTTCTAGCATAGGCTTGGAATGTCCCCAGAGCCTTTCTGTGTTCCTTTCTCAGAAGCAAAGTCAGAGATTCTTTTCACTCTTTTGAAGAATATTTATAGGGAACCATAGAGTGAGACATACTGAACCCCGTGGTAAGAAGACACTGTTTAAAGAAGGAGATCTCATAACTAATAGCCACCTCAGACGCTAGAAATACAGGTTTTAGGAGTGGGGTGTGTCTCAGGGGTAGAATACTTGCCTAGCATTCATGGAGCCCTGGGTTCATCCTCCAGAACTACTAGCGCAGTGTCTGCACTTGGGAGGTAGAGGCAGAAGGATCAAAAATTCAAGGTAACTGTCACCAACATGGAGAGTCTGAGGCTGACCTCAGAGATTCTGTCTGGAAAGATGAAAGAAAGGAAGGCAGGCAGGAAGGAAGGAAGGCAGGAAGGAAGGAAGGATCAAGAAAGGAAGAAAGAAGCAACTGTTGGCTAACCATTCTGAGCTTATGACCTCATTTTAGGTTGGAAATGGCATCTCCTACTTTGAAGATATTTTTGTGACTCAAATGAGATGGTGAGCATGAAAATGTTTTGCCAACAGGTGTAAGAAAAATGCCAACATCACTGATTATCAGGAAGATGTAATTCAAACCACATGGAGGCATCATTCCAGTCCCGAGAGGATGGCTGTTATCGGATGACAGGCGACATGTGGTGAGAGGGTGAAGGAAAGAGAACTTTGCCCATTGCTGGAGGGAAAGTAAATGAATGTAGTCAGTACGGAAGGAAACATTACAAATGGCACCATCATTGATCCACTAGTCTCAACACTGGGCACATCTCCAAAGGACATGGAATCTGCATTTCAGAGACGTTGGCACATACGTGTTTAGTGCACCACTGTTCACAATAGCTAAGAGAGGAAAGCCACCTCAGTGCCCATCGACTGACGTGTGAAACGTGGCTCATGGAGACAGTGGAGTGCTGTTTGCCCATGACAGCAGAATGCAATCCTGGCATTAGTGACAACATGGCTGGAGGTGGAGATCACTAGGTTAGTTACGTGAAATTGCTCAGATTCAGAAAGGTAAGCACCGCATGGTCTCACTCATAGATGACATCCAAAACAGATAATTCATAGAAATTGAACATAGAAAGGTAGTATCGGAGGCTGGGGAGGGAGGAGGAAGGATGACTACTGAGTGATGCTACAGGTCAATGGGACGGAAAGTTCCAGTGAGAGGCTGCTGTTCAGGAGTCATGATGTGTGCTTCAGAAAGCTGAAAAGTGAGGTGTTGCGCAGAATTGTCCTCCACACGGCAGACCAGGGCAGCTGTCCTCTTTTCAGGCTTAGCCTCTGCTCGCCTCAAAAACTTGACTGTTGAGATCCCCTCCCCCCACCTTCCAGGAAAGGAGGGTAAAGAGGGTGAGTCATACCTCCCAACCAACCAGTTGGTCCAAGTTGCCCATGGAGGGTGGACTAAGGGTGTGAGTGAAGGCTAGCTCTCTGCTGTTTTGTGTGGCTGACAGGTTGTAGAATTTCCAGTGGGCTTAGCAAGGAAGTCCCCCCACCTTCCGTAAGTAACCCGTGCTCTGTTAGTAAGCCCAGTGCACCCGCTAGGATTCTGTTTGGAGAGTTTGTGCCCCGCTTTTTCATTAGGGACCCAGGGAGGAGGGGCCTAGACATCACTCTTGCCTCCCAGAAGGAATTTTAGCCACAGGGAGGTGGATTTCACTAAAACACCTTGTGTACATATGGGAAAACAAGCAATAAACAAAAACAAAAACAAATTTTAACAAAGGAAAAGCAGAAATTGAACAACAATCAGTGAACGGCAGACACGGAGGAAACAGAAGGTGAAGCGGGGTGACGTCTGAGAGGCCATGTGTCGGCTTCATAAAGACAGCTTCTCTCCTATAGGCCTGTGTGCAGAGATGCCACAGGGGAGGGTATCTTGGACAGGTTTGCAGCCTCAGAAACTAAATATTTATTTATTTATTACTACTTAGAAAGCAAACATGTTTATTGTGGGCACTGCAAGGGGCATTTGCTGGGCAATAACAGAACACTGCCTGCATCCAGAAGCTATGTATTTAAAAGGAGGAACCTGGGCTCCTAGGAGCAGAAAAGTGCTGAATCTACCAATGGCTAATGAGCTCTGATGGGCAAAAATGTGATCCTGGCAGAAGAGCGCCATCTGCAGAGCTTCTGTGCTGCCTCGAGTTCTCCAGGATCTCCCAACCCCTGGGCCGATTTGAGGGCAAAGGATGGCTGGGGATCTAGAGGAAAATGTGCATGATAGGACAGCTGAACTTTTAAGCAAGCAGCTCCAAATGCAGGCCAGATACAGTTGGGATGAGTAACAGAATAAACGCAGAGTAGGACAGTGTCATGGCAGCCAGGGAGGAGACAGCTCTGGGCACAGGCCGGGGCACTCCACAGAAACTGTCCCGCAGGGCAAAGAAGATCCCTCAGCTGTCAATCACTGTGCCCTCGACACAGTCTGGCCACTCTGTGCCGTCATCTCTTCATCTCCATGTTGCTGTTCTCTCTCTCTCTCTCTCTCTCTCTCGCTCTCGCTCTCTCATTCTCTCGCTCTCTCTCACTCTCTGGTTCTTTCTTTCCTCTCCTTTTTTTTGAGACAAGGTCCAGTGTATCTCAGTTTGGCCTTAAACTTACAATGTAGCCAAGGATGACCTTGAACTTCTGCTCCTCCTGCCTCCACCCTCCCATTGCTGGGATAACAGGTGCAGGCCACTGAGCCTACCTTATGCAGTACCTGGGACTGAATCAAAGGCTTCACGTATGCTAGGCAAGCACTAAATTAACTGAGCCACATTCTCAGGAACCACCGTCCCTTTTAATGGCAAAATAACTGACCTTTATTTGACAAATAAAATCAATTTTAAAGTGAAAAGATGACAAACGGGTAATGGAAATGTGGTATATTTGCAGAACAAAGTGATGAATTAAAGTACTCATTAGACTTGGCTATATTTTGCATTAACAGTTGTGAACATAGATCAAGGTAAAAGTAGTTTTAGTTATTAGGTAGATAAATCAATTCTCTCTAAAAACCCTTCATTCATGGCTAAGCATTTTTGTCACTGACAGAGACAAGGCAAGACAAAGGGGACACATGATCAGGTGGCCCAGACCTTTAATCCCAGTTCTCCGGAGGCAGAGGCAGGTTCATCTCTGTGAGTTCAGGCTCTCTTTAATCTAGACTATCAAGTTTGAAAGTCATTCTGGAAGAATGACAAATTCAGAAACTCTAGAGAGGAATGCCAAATCCCATGAGCTCGTCTCAGAAGCTGTTGTGGCTAAACGTGCGCTTGTTTCATACTGAACCACATGTCATTCAACAATGACTGGTCTCAGTCCTTTCCTTCAGTAACATGCTCTTGGAAGGTAACTCGGGAAGTGAAGAAGAAATGAAGGGCCTTCAAAGGCATTCTGCTACCTGCTGAGAGCTCTCTAAGTTTGTGGTGCTTTTATTGCACAGGAATTGGCACCCACAGTTTCTGTCATGATATGTGTGGGTCTGTGGGCCTCTGGAGTCAGTGTACTCTCTGATGACTATGTGATGTCTTAGGATTGAGGCTCGGTCTTCCCTAGGAGTGCTCCTAACATCAAATCTGATAAGCAGGAGTCAAATATCTCACTTTAGAATTTCAGCATTGGAAAGGAGGGCACCTCAGAGGGCTAAAACGAGGGTCCAGGAGTGAGTACATCTGCCTGGGGGAGCCCCTGAGAGTGCGAACCTTTGTCTGGAGAAGTCATTGGGAGTGTACACCTCTGTCTGGCAGAGCTGCTGGGAGTGTGCACCTCTGTCTGGGGGATCTGCAGATGCCAGGTTTCCCATGACAGCTACTGCATGAACTGAACCTAGAGAAGCTGTCCTGTGAGGTTGCTGGAGATCTTCGGACCAAAGTGCCACCACCCTCAGTCCATGAAATATAAACAAAGTTGCTTTGGAATCTTTGGATTTAGTGTGTCTGTCCTGTTGGCTTGTTGTGTTTTGCCTGTTTGTTCTGAGACAGGGTCTCACTGTGTAGCAATGGCTAATACGAACTTTTTATGTAGACCAGGCTGGCCTCAGACTCACAGAGATCTGCTTGCCTGTGCTTCCCCAGTGCCGGGATCAAAGGAGTGCCCCACCCTGCAACCCTGCCTGTTGGCGTTCTGCCTACCCTGGAGTCCATTGGACTCTCCTTTGCCTCCTTCTTCCGCTTGAAATGAGAATGTCTGTCCTGTGCCTATCCCACCATTATGCTTTGGAAGAAACTTGTTTTTATTTCCCAGACTCACAGCTGGCGGAAAAGGGTAGGGAGATTTGCCTCAGAATAAGCCCTGGCTGGAGTCCCAGATATCTAAACCAGATGAAAATAAGGAACTTTAGGCATGTGAGCTCATCCTGGAAATCTGCATTGAGATTTTGGGAACTATTGAGATGAAATGAGTGCATTCTGTGCCTCTCTCTCTCTCTCTCTCTCTCTCTCTCTTATTCTGCAAAACCAGCACTATGGTTTATCCACCAGGCCATAATGTTGGGTGCACAGCTGCATGTGATCTTCCTAAAAGTGACACACAGGCTGTCAGCAAGCATAAGGACACAGAAGTCGAACGTCTCCTGCCTGCTCTGGTGCCTTCTCTCTAAGTCCATATCTCTGCTCTCACAGGAGGCTCTTGCGATTAGTGACAGAACAAAGGAGGACTTCAGTGTTTTGATGATTCTACACAAGATTCAGGCGGCAACAGCAGAGGGGAGATATGTCACCGAGGCCCCAATCTGGTCAGTGCCTGAAGGACAGTGGTGAAGGGATATTCTCTCCTGGGATATCTTTGAGCAGTGCAGCTGACTTTTTTACTAGATGAAGAAATGGCCAGATAGCCAACTATTACCAAGTCCTTAACTCTGGCCAGTGGTTTGCTTGGAGGGTGAGAATATGGAAAGAGGCTAACTGGAAAACCAGTGAAAAGGAATCCAGTGGAGGAACAGGTGCTTCAGAATGAGCGTTTAGAGATCAGGAAGGCTTCTGTGCGCCATCTGGTTGTTCATCAAAAAGTGACCTCCGCTTGGAAGATTTTAACCGTGAAGTCCACAGGATGATACATTCTGTTGGTACCTGTTGACTCCTCCCCCCAACCACCTGATTGTCATCAGTGGGCTCATGCATAGTGGCCAGTGACAGGAATGCAGGTTACCCAGGGCCAGTAATGTGGCAGCATACAGTGCCATCATTCCATGACTAGGGTTCCTGGGTAGAAATCAAGTAGGAACAGCACTACTCAGCAGTAGCAAAATGTTCACTACCACAGCAAGACCTCACACGCTGCTGCAATAGAGGTCTGCACTACAGAGAGCAGAAGGCTCTAACCAAGAGACTATCACCCCCACCACAGAGCTGTGGGCTAAGACGTCCACTACCCCAGGTCCTTCTCACATTGCAGCCCAAGTGGAATGTGGATCAGGCATTGTGAGAAGCTTCCAGTGACAGAGGGATTTTCCCCATGTAGAGGGTACGGGTCACAGACAATGGTGGTCAGGAAGACCTCAGACACCTAGCAGGGGGAGATTTCAGTCCTGGCCTTTGGTCAGTCAGCATGAGGAAGAGAAGGGTAACATTGATGGTCAGGTTGCACTAAAGGTAGATAAAGCCAAGACTAGAGTTTTCAGCAAAATTCTGACCACCTTCCACACATGGTTAACTGCACCTCTTTGCAAGGACCTTGAAACATCAGGAGAGTGGACACAGAGCACACACCCTGTGCCCTGCTTCTCCACGGATGGCAGTGCCAATGCCACCCACCAGCTTCCTCCTGGTGGCTGCTCTGTGGCACTAAGGACTCCTAAGATGACCCACCCCTTCCTTCTCTTGCTCCTCTCCATCACATTTTCTTCCTCTTCCTTCTCTGGACTGAGCCCCACTCCCCAGCCCTGCTAGGAAACAGCTCCACACACTTCCTCTGGAAGTCTATCCTGCAGCCTTCCTGCTAGATCTGGCTGGGGTTAGATCAAGAGGAAAACTTCCTAAAGCTCTTGAAATCAAACCCAACACAGGCACCTTGCCTTCTATGGGGAAAACCCAACACCACCCCTACAAGCACGCACAATTACACATGTGTTGTAGACACATACCACACACATATCTTAAACATACCTTGGTCCTTCCTCCTGGCCTCTTGAGGTCACACAGTTCCTGTGTTCCACTGAGCTCCATCTTTCTGTTTCCTGCTTGGTAGAAGCAGCCATTGCTATTCCTGGAAGCGAATCGTAAGAAGGGTCAGGAGCTGCGTAGAAACACTACAGGGTAGACCAGGTCTCTGGGACACAATTACCCAGCAGAAGGATTTTCAAGTGTTTCTGGGAGGAAAAAGTTTCTAGAAGCAGGTTTCACGTCAGCAGAGGTACAAATTCAATCTGAGAGGAACTTCAGAAGACAGGAGGAGACTGCCAAGCAGCCCTGGGTTAGGGAGGGGCCAGTGTGCACACATAGGCACATCCTTTCTGCAACTGTTTGCTTTTGGGGCCACCATGTGTCGGATACCTGTAAGAGCACATCAGTCACATCAGTCACAGGGGGGCAGACAGAAGAGGACGGCGTGGTTCCATTCCAGGGAGCCAGGAATCAGAAATTATCGCTAAGCCAGTCTGCAGTGACTCCCAGCAAGATTTTCCTACTGTGCTCATCCAACTGCTACCTCGTTCAGCCTGGGTTGTGCCCAACATATAAGTAAAAATAACAGTAAGATGGGGAAGGGGAGGGGGAGGGGTCTGAATATGGTCAGAATGTGCTGGGGGTCCCAGCACTCAGGGGTAACCCGAGTGCAACTGAAGGGTCTCTGCCGTTAGGTGGGGTGATTAGGCACAGAGTCAGCTCACAGACTCTGGGAGTTGAGCGGAAAGCCAGCAGTGGTGGTCTGCTGCAAAACTCATTTATTTAAGAAAGAGCAGAGTGACTTATAGGCCTTGTTAGCCAATAGTCTTATGGGGTGGGGTCCTGAATATAGCCAATTGCAGTTTGTTCCCAGATGGATTAGTTTCTCTCCAGGTGCTGGGCAGAAACTGGCTCCACAACCAACCGGTGTGGAGCACCACACCCATGAGAGCCGTTCCTCCTTCCTCCTGGCAGGTGGCCTAGCTAGACCCACCTGTATTATGCCCAACAAGAATGCATTGCATCAAATGGTCAAATGGCACACAGTGTGTGTGCAAAATGTGTGAAACTCAGTGTTTTCAAGGGATTAGGAAGAGAATTTGCTTTTTTGAGAGATCACTGTATCTTAGCAGCCCAGACTTTCTAAGGAAGTGCCACAGTGAGCAGAAACCACTTTCCCTAACATTACTAAAGTGCACGTAGTGTTACAGTTGTCTTTCACAGCCACAGGAAAGACTGTTCCTACAAACTATCTCTGTTAGTGAGGTAGTGGCACTTTTAACTTGAGGGTAATGAGCAGTTATCTAACTGAACCCAAGCCACCTGGATGGAAGGGAACTCATGTGTGGTACTGTGAGCTTAGCCAAGAGGTAAATTGTGTTCAGACCCATGCCCTATCTGTACCTCCCTCATCTCCCCCTGCCCACCAGATTTCATGCATTCATTCATGTGTGCTAAATACTAGAGTCTGGTTTGTGTGCTCAGATATGCCTCAGTGTGAGGTCATCTCCTAGAGCCTAAGAACCTATCTAGTATCAATTCCTTAATGAAGATCAATTCTCCAAAACCAGCCATGATCAAGTGGCAATAGTTACGCAGCTAAGGTTGGATCTTCTTATCCATTCCCTCCATTCTACATTGACGTTTGTCTGGTTTGAATCTGGGTCTCGTGCATGCTGTCACTGGTGCTGTAAGTTCACATGGCCTAGTTCCCCGGATACTCTGCTCCTCTGTGGTCATCATCACCCCTGCCTCTGACATTCCTTCCACCACCCCTTCCACAGTGGTCCTTCAGTCTAGGTGGCAGGGTTTTAATAAAGGAGTTCTATCCAGGGAGATGAACTCTGTGGACTCTTATTCTCCACACTTGTGACATTTTGTGTTGATCCCCATCTGTTAAATCAGTAGTCTTCACCATTGACAGCTGAGAGATAAATTAATGTTCTGTTCTCTCTGCTCTCTGTTCAACTGTTCCCTGAGAATTAGGTGCAGAGGTTGCATTGTAGATGTGTCACTTTGGGATGGGCTTTTCACAGACATTTATTTGATGTGTTTGATCAGATGTGGAATACTACAATATTATCCGTCTGTTGCAAAAAGAAGACTTTTTTTGCGAGTGATAAGAGGTATATGTGTCTGTAAATATAAGGATGCATATTTATTAACGCATTACATTGGTCTCCAGGTGTGACAAGTGTAGGTTTTCCTCTATGATCCTTGACATCTCCAGAATGGAGGAAATGGATACAAAGACCCAACCTTATCTAGGTTACTATTGACAAATGAAAACTGCTGAGCCTGGAGGGTTGATCTTTTCTATGGGATTGGTGTTAGGACAGCATCCAATGCTTCCTTGTGATGTTTCCTGTCCCTCTCCCCTCTTTAGTATATGAATGCTGTGGTTATTGTACAAGATCTATAATCATCAGCTTCCTCAGAGGTCCAAACTTTTCACTCAACTTTTCCTTGTCTCTTTCATGAGAATCTCCTGCAGACTTTAGTCAGAATTCAACCCTTGATTCTTCTGCAGTCATGGTTTTGATCTTGGAGATGGCAGTGTCATACAGCCTGTAGCTGTTGTCAGACCATGGGCTCTGGGCAGACTAAGACTTCCTTTGCTGACATGCATTATATTATAACCAAATCTTTATGATTCTATTATCATATATCTCAAACTTCTTCATTTATGCCCACACTCATGTGCACTGATCTATGGTCATTTGCTGGCAAGGTAGCAGGCTCCTAACTGAACATCTCACTTTCAAACTTTTTCTTAGTTTACAATCTTGTATTATCTTCAAACTGAAATTTCATCTTATTTTCATTGTGATGTTTCTTCAGAGTTTCATCCTTCCTTATAAATTAGTTTAAACCATCATTATGTTCCTGAAACCAGCAGGAATTTCTCCTTCTGACAGGTTTCCTTGCACTGGCCTCCCCTATGGCCCAGAATTCTGTAAACTCCCTCAAACTCATAGGATTTGCACAACTGGTCCCTTCCCAGTAGTAGTTTGACTCCAGGCAACTACCCAGGTCATTCCTGCTCAGGTCCTGATCTTGGCTAGACCTTCTCCAACAACCCTCCTCTGTACCAGCACACACCTGTGATGCCAGCTCTCCTTAACCCACGTGGGCTTGCTCCAACTGCACAAGAGCTCTTTAAAGTCACAGCTCACAGGAAATCATTTACCATGTCTATAACAGTATCACTGGAAGCCCCGATGTGTCTTGTGCTTCTCCTTTCTTACAGTAGTAGAGAAAGGGTCACTGTCAATTCATTAAAGGAAGAAATTAGTAAGAACCCTTTGTTCTATGCCTCGCTCTGACTGACCCTGACCTGTGCACATGGCAACCCTTTTCCTGGATAAGCATGGTGCTGAGGTGTAGAAGCAATGAATTCACTCTGTATGTTTCTTTACCTGCCTTCCGTGAACACTTGGGAGGACTCTGACTAGAGCTGAGCAGGACATGAAGATGTCCTGAGGATGGACGGGCTCCTCACTGTGCACGAGATATCCACAGGAACCCGTAGTAGAAGATTCAGAGGGAAAGGTAGACGCTTCTCCCCGTAGTAGAAGATTCAGAGGGAAAGGTAGGTGCTTCTTTTGAAATGGGGCTGATTCTTTACATTTGAAGGCAGGGATGTAGAAATAATTTTACCCATAACTGGAATCAGAAGACATGAAGTGTGAAAAGTACTGAAGTGATCACAATGTTGACATGGTGACTGGTGTCAGGAGAGAAGACAGGGTGGGCGACAGGGACACAGGAAGTGTCTGAGTTTCACTCAAAACTCCGTGCTTCTGGCACAAGGACCCTTCATACCCTAACGCTGAGAAACACCAGAGATCTGTGCTTCAGCAGGTGCTGACAGGATTGACTAGGTCTCGTCTTCTGACTAAGAACTCGCATCCCCTCCAGTACCGCCTTCCCTGAAATGCAGAGTCAGCCTTAGGGGGAGCTCAGCTTTGTGAACCCCTTAAGGGCTGGGCGCCAAGGAGAGAGGGCTCCAGGGGACACCGTGGAGGAGGTGAAGTGGGTAATGCTGGTCCTGAACCCAGGTGCCTGCCTGGATGAGGATGCTCACCTAGCTGGGCTGGTATTGATCCCTATCTTTTTCCGTCCTCTGTCCCTGAGATAAATCTTCCCTGAGTTAGTGGAAGTGACAAGTTTAAGTTCTACAACCAGTGAAGGAACAGATCCTTTGTAGAGAAAGGATCCCTTGAGCAGCAGCTCTTGAAACACACATTAATTTGTAGAGCTCAGCCCTCAAAACATATTGTCACTTAAAGTTGGCAGACAGGAACCAGCAAGTCAAATTTCTGAGAGCAAGTTCACCTGGATCTGTAGTACGGACAGAGAAGAGAGAGAGGCCACTCCTTACCAGATTCAGCACAGGAGTATTCCCTTACTGGAATTCTGACAGTATGGTTTTTGTCAAATTTTCAACATGATAAAATATGGGGTTGGAGCAGAAGAGAGGGGTGAGGGAGGGGCTCAGTGTACAAGAGACCTGCCAACCTTACTTGCTAGCTGCATTCCAGAACTTTCTGTGTGGTGAGATTTTTTTGCTCATCCAGTATGTTACCCATGAACCACTGTTAGGTACTGAGCACTTGGATGGTGACTAGTTGATCCCAGACTGGAGATTTATCTCCATTTCCTAGTATGTTTCCTTTCTCAGTGCTATGGACAGATGCCTTCACCAAAGTAACTTATCCAGAGAATGGGTTCTTACTGAATTAAATCCCAGGGCATTATTCATAGTAGGGAGGGAGACGTGGTGCAGGGGGGCGGGAGCGGTGGCAGGAGCAGGATGGTTGGTCACATTACCAGGGCAGGCAGAAATAAGAGAGGGAAGAATGCGTGTGCTCAGATGACCTTCTCCTAATGACTCTGCATGGAACCCCCATCCATAGGATGGATCTGCACAGGAGGATGGTTTTCCCGTCTCCATTAATTTAATCTAGATAATCCCAGAGACACATTCAGATGTTTTTTCTGTGGTTATTTTAAATCTCATCATCTTGACAGTCAAGATTAGACATCAAATTCGTTTTACTTCATTGAAAGTTCGAAGACCACAGATGTCAGTGTCATGTGCCAGACTACACAGAAACTGTACCTGGGTCATGATGTACAGTTCTGCAGAAAACAACTGCTGGGACACCAGAAACTCTCAGCCATGCTGAAGGACGCCTGGGTATCTGGACCCTCTTCCAGCACAGCAGACCACAGTTCTGACAGCTCCTGCTCCTGCCTCAGGCCGGCGTCAGTGTGGGCATCTCCTCCTCTCCTGCCCTCCAGTGATGCAGCAAAGGGAAAAAGATTCTGTTTCCAAGGAGTGACCTCTGAGTCCTCTGTCAGAAGACCAGGAACATAAACAACTTCACTTCTCCGGGCCCCACGTTTTCTGATGTCACCCTAACAACTCCAGAATTCTTTGTTCTCCTTTCTTTTTTTTTGAGATGCCCGGTTGAACCCAGGTACTGCCACACATAAGCCAAGCCATCTACCACTCAGCTACTTTCTAGATCCTTCTAGTTTTCTTTGGACATAATTTAGATAACATGGCTTTGGGTTTCTTTGCTCACAACAAATGGATCTTTCTCTTTTATCAAGTTCGGAAACCTTGTAGGTAGTATACAGCTGAGTCTGCTGTTAATGTCAACTGTAGATCTTTTACACTTCATCTCGTCAGTGATAAACTTAGACATACAGGGTGGCTGACTGCCTCATGGATTCCCATCCGTGGAGAAGGAACTATTGGGTATTAATGGCTGATGGGGGAGGGTATTCCACTGTCTCCTGCTATATGACCCGTGAAACGCTACCCATGCTACAGTGGATAGTCTATACCCACGAACATACAGGGAACATTAACTGGGCTCAGTGTCTTTTAAAAGGGGAGAAAAAGTGAGTGAGAAAAAAAAGTGAAGGAGGGCATATGACGCTCAGAGAGAACAACACGGGGGAACAGGGGAGTGGGGTGACTTCATCCAAGTTACATGGGCAGAGATAAGCAGGAGGAGCTGGAGTTTTGAACCATGACATAAAAGCAAGTGTGAAGTGGGTGGAGAATAGTCACACAGACTTGCTGTGCCCCGGGAAAGCCTATTTATTCAAAGACTTGATTCCCCATATTCCTCTGTGAAATTTAGTAACCGGGCACAGCACCAAGGAACCAGGAGGTGCTGACACAGGTCCTAACAGGCATGTCTTTCATCATAGGTCTCCCAACTTTGCTCTTGTTTTCCATCTAAGAAACTGTGCACTCCAGGACCCCATGAGACACTGCTTTCATTCATGGGGATGATGGGAACAGAAACCTGAAATGTGACCAAAACCCAGACAGACATTCTAAGAGACTGCACAGTTCAGAAGTCACACGATCCAGCACTGAATCCCATTGCAGTTGTTTTTTTCAGAAGTATCTGCTCCATTTCAATTTCTCCTTCTGCCATGTAAATGGACATTTGTCTTCCATTCACAAATGCCCTCACACACCTACAAATATCTTTGCGATGTAGTGCATGGTTCAATGACAAAGACACCAGGAGATGAGTATTCACAGCAGTGCCCCAGAAAACATGTGATCTAAAAATAATGTGAGCCCATTTCCCAGAGCCTTCTCTCATTGTAGTAGCAAGTTGCTTTTCGATGTGTTTGTGCGTGTGACACCTCCTCCCCTCATCACCACAGCGATTTCCTGTCCCACCTTTTCCTCCTTTCTGTTGCTCATCTCATGGGTTGTGGTCACAGGGTGGAAAGGTTAGGATAGAGGGGCCATGCACCCTGCTCTGAAGGTGAGAGTGTGCTCAGAATGTGCTACAGGGAGAGGCTGGGAGGGGAGAAGCATCACAGGGAGCTCTGCAGTGACTTCCGTGCTCAGGACCCTCCTCAAGTATCTCTTTGGACTGGTGTTGACCCAAGGCAGGGGTTTCCCTCCCCGAGAGGAGACCTGGTTACAGACACTCAGAGCTCAGTCTAGAGCTGACTGAAGTAACAGATGAGGCTGAATGGTGCAGGCTGCACCTCTGCCTTACAGAGTCCTGACAGTGGAGTATCAAAGTGCAGAGGCCTGAGCAGGTGCAGTGTAAATGATCAAGGCAGAGCTCACAGTCGGGTTAGCCTGTTGATGCCTTCACCCCCTCCCTGACAGACCTGGAAGAAGGGGAGATTGTGTCCAGTTGTGCTCACCTGGTGAACCCTCCAGGCCCTATCCAATATTCCAATCCCATGATCACACAGATGGCCTGGTTAAAGTCAGTGGACACAAAACAACAGCAACAAATATTCATGGAGATGGGGAAACATTGTTGGGAAGGGTGGAGTGTGATGGGGTTCGAGGACAGAAGAGGGGGCGGAGGGAAGCGTAAGCAGGATGAAGAGCAAGTATCAGAAACAGAACTTATCACAAAGAGAAAAGTAGATCAAATATTTGGTTATGAGTTTTTATTGAAAATGTAATATTGTTTTATTTCCTTGATATCATTATAGTACTACTTTTGTCTTAAGTACAATGCTGCAGGCTTAGTTTTTCACAGTCCTCTTCTCTTGCCCCTTTGGAATCTCTCTCTTCTCAGTTTTTTGTCGTATCCCTGCTCTCTCTATCCCTTCCAGTGCTCTTTTCTTTATTATTATTTTTGATTTTAAATTGATGCCTTTGGGTTTTTCTTTTCTTGTAAAATAATAACTTAATTTTTCTGTATTTCATAGAGAACAGTTTATTCACCTTTATAACCCTGTCCTTCTGTCCCATCACCCTGCTCCCCCGGATTTCGTGCATCCTATCATTGTCATCAAGGCAAACTGAAGCAGACAAAAAACCCGCATAGATCTGTGGAAATGGGCAGCAGCACAAAATTTACCTGAAGAGCTCTTGGCAGCTGTGACTGCAGGGTGAGGAAGACCTGATCTCTACTGGAGTGAATCTAGACAGGTTGACCAGACCCAGAGGATGAACTTGCACTGAGGATGTCTGGGGACACTCATTTGACTGAAAGGCTCCATCACACATGGTCATTAGGACTTTTAAAACAGTCTGATCTAAAATTTATACAAGAATACGTGAGTAGCCATGAGCAATTCTGTGTAAATGAAAAATATGTGAAGACATTTTATACGATTTCTAATGTTTTATTTCAACATAACAAGAGATCAGGGATTTGAAGTCCAGACTCTATGCTGGCTTGTAAGTGGTCAACTCTGTGACCATCAGTTGATTTTCTCCCTTAGCAACATGTGTAGTGCTTTTCAAAGTATGTGAGATAGCCTGAAGAGGAGGTGTTTCCAGGTCAGTGCCAGGTCCATTGCTCCAAATCCTGTGTCTGCAGTACGTCCTGCCTTCAGCAGTGGAGTCTTACCTTATGTTCTGGAAGGCAAACAAGGTCTGTGGCATAGTCCATGTTACTTTGTCTCTTGGACCATCCTGAACAACGGCTCAAAGGAAAGTTTCTCCTGTCTGTTAATAATCATGGTACTTCTTGAAGAAAGTAATGCTAATAAAATATTTTTAAGTAAGTAACAGGAATTGAGACAGAGTATGGTTGGGACAAGGGGAGAGTTGGAGAGGGAGAGGGAGGGTGGAAATGAGATAAGTACACTACTCACATTTGAAATTCTCCAAGACCTTTGTACTCTGCCTCGTGAGTACTGGGATGAGAGGCCTGGGCCATCATGCTCAGCTTGAAATATTTTGAAGCACCTCTGTGCTACATTTTCATAGCCACTGTTTCTCTCATGTTTTGCTGAATAGTTTAGACATTTATTTTATATATGTAAGAAAACATATAACAATAATTATATGTCATTACAAATCTTCCATGTTATATATATCAGAAAAGTGATACATTTGAAACATACTTTATTAAAAATTCTTTTGCTCTGGGCAAAATTTAAGTAACACGGTTACATCTAAAGATCTCTATAGTTTGGACAATTTGGAAAGACAGTGACTGGTAAACTCACATTATAAAAACTGAGAAGTTTCACATTATTGTTGAAGCTTGGCACTATAATAATGCTCAAAGATTATAGTAGACATGTAGAATTTTTGAATGTATATCCTAAGATATATTCATATATTTTTAATTTGATGTTGTATCTGTTTAGTTATTACAGAACTTTGTGTTTCTCCTCTTTGAAAAAAAAAAACTTCCCTGAGTGTAATTTTTATTTCTGTAAGTTAAATTAGGTCACAAGTGAAGGCAGACTTGGACATCTCAACTTCATGACCTTAGCTTTTTGTTACAATTAGACACACTCAAAACAAGTTGCACTCTCACACATGCACACACAACACACACACACACACACACACGAACACACACACAGTTTATGAATCCATCTATGTGATGGTGCTTGCATGTACATATGCTTAGAGGGGACCACTTGGAACTGGATAACCTATTAGGAGCTCATTCCTGGAGAAACCTGAAACTCGCTCTCGGTGAGTCCTTGTGCACTTCTGATTAGAATTAGGGCCACTGTAGGCTTCTCATGCCGCATAGTCTGCGTGAATGGGAATCTTTTGATATCTTTTGACAAAGGAAGATATGACTGTGGGGGTTCACGTTATCGGGGATGCTGGAGGGAGTTGTAGGAGGTGAGAAATTGATATGATCAAGATACATTACATGCATATGGGGAATTTTCATAGAATAAATACAGTGAAACAGAAACAAGGGTATAGTCAAGTGATACATTCCTGCAAAGAATAGTGTGGACTGGGAATCTGAGGGGAAGCAGGTGTCACTCAAGAGAGTGACGCTGGCCAGCCACCTAAAGAGCATCCAGGAACCATTGTTGACTGTGGGAAAGAATGACTACAGAAGCACTTCCAATATCAACAGAGAGGTTCCTGTCATCATCACCCCAGATATTGGGGGCTGTGAGGACAGAATCATTTTAGAAGAGGGACCCTAGCTGCCCAGGTGTGGCCAGGTGCCCATAAGCCACATCACACTCATCAGCTGCCCAAGTGCTCCTCTGACTGTCCTCAATACAACATATGATGCAGTTGGCAAGGCTCTGGGAACAGGGCACTCTGCAGCTGTGTAGCTGGGGATCTTCAGAGGCAGGCCTGCTGACATGGACGCACAGAAAGCAGAGGCCATGGAGGACCTTTGCTTTCTAGTTCGCTTCCCCAGGACTTCTTGGTTCGTTTCTCTGCAGCCCAGGCCCCACTGCCAGGGAATGCAATGCTCCCAATGTCTCAGCCCTTTCATATCTATTATCAATGAAGAAAATGTCTCATGGACATGACTGCGAGGCAGTCTGATGAAGGAACATCCTCAATTGAGGTTCCATCTTCCCAGGTAACTCTTGTTTGTGTCAAGTTAAAAACTAAGCAAGTAATTGTTAAAGTAATTGTAATTTACATGTCCATGCATGGCTGAATTCTTTTTCAAATGTTTCCTAGCTATTTGTAGTCTTGTACTGAATTTTCTGTTCAGTTCCAAGGCCGATTTTCAATAAGGTTGTTAATTTTCATAAATCTAGTCTAATTTATTGCTTTGTAGGTTCTAGACATTAATCTTCTCTTGGATGAATACCTGGCAATGATTTCCTGCCTTTCTGTGGGAAGGACTCATGGGGACCTTCTCCACACTGCTGAGCTAGAGGCTACTGATGGACTCTGGGA
This sequence comes from Eospalax fontanierii, assembly GCA_035773235.1. Taxonomy (NCBI): domain Eukaryota; kingdom Metazoa; phylum Chordata; class Mammalia; order Rodentia; family Spalacidae; genus Eospalax; species Eospalax fontanierii. The sequence goes on along the minus strand of CM069528.1, from coordinate 102,968,139 downwards.
GAGGGAGAGACATTGTGCTCAGTTATGTACCCACTGGTGAGGTCAGCAGAGTCTGAAAGGTAATTCCAAACCCATCATGACCCAAGGATCCTAGTTAAAGTCAGTGTGTGATATCCAGTTTTCAAGCACAGTTTGCTAAAGAGGCTTTCTGTTCCCTACCATATGATGCTAGTAGCATTCTTGAGAATCAGGTGGCTTTAGGCATATGGGGTTTTTCTTCATCTTATTTTCTATTTTTATTTTCTAGGGGTCCATTTTGTGCCATATATTTAAAATAAGCCTCCAAAGCAAGAAAACGATCCATTAAAATAGGCCAGAGATCTTACCAAAGAAGATTATACAGATGAGAGGCACGAATCCGTAAAGACTGTCCCCATCAATAATCACCAAAGAAAAGTAAATTAACACAAGGAGCTGGAGAATAATTGGAATCCCTGACCTCCTGGGATCAACACAGCATTTTCCCATAATCCTCTGCTTGGACTTCTCCTGCTCCATTTCCAAAACCTCACATCAGCCCTTCCTCTCCAGGTCATTCTTTCTCCCACACAAAAGAAACCCCGCAACCTCCAGGGCATCCTTGCAGCTGTTCGTCCCTCCCTTCTCTCTGGATAGTGAGCACTGCGCTGCCTCTTCCAAGATGTGTAATCTGTCCCTTCGTCATAGGTCCAAACTTCAGCCAGCTTCTCATTCCCTCCTTGGAGAGCATCTGCAGCAGAGTTTAGTCAGAATACAACCCCTGATTCTACCCAGCCAGGATGCGATTTCTCATCTCAGAGGATGGTATACAGGGTGCAGCTCCTGTCAGATCATTGGAACCTGGCAAACAAGCCTTCTTTTCCTGACATGCATTGTCCTTTCACTGAATCTTAATGATTCTATCTCAAAAATCTTAAAATTATCAGTTTCTGTCCACCTTCCTGTGGGCTGATCCACTGCCATTTGCTGACAATATGGCAGGCTCCTAACTGAACATCTCACTTTCAGACCGTGTCTTTACAACCCTACATTATTTTGAACCTGAAATTTCACCTTATCTTCATTTTTAGATTTCTTCAGAGTTTGTGCTTTCCTTTGTAAATCAGTTTAGACTCTTAGCAGGCTTCAGACGCCTGCCAGACTTCCTCCCTCTGAGCGGTTACATGCATGGTCACTGATATCTTTCCAGAATCCCCTCAGCTCCATAGAACTCACAGGCCTTTGCAGATCCCATGTCCTTCCCAGTGGTGGTCAGGTTCCACCTAAATGTCCAGCTCATTGCTGTTCAGATCTCTGCTCCTGGAGAGATCTTCTCCAACAACCGCCTTCTGCACCAACCGAGACCTGTGATGTCAGCTCTCACGAGAGCATTTGAGTTTCCTATGTCTGCGCAGAATGCCTCCTCAAGGTCATGGCCATAACAAGACATTATTTTACTAGTGTTTTACTGTCTCTTAATCTATAACAGTATGACTAGAAGACCATATGTGTCTGTGGTTCCCTTTCCTACTCAGAACAAGCACAGTAGCCAAAAAAGTGTGATCTTCAATTCATCAAATAAGCAAATTAATGAATAACATCTGAACTTTGCCTCTCTCTGTTTGATTCTGACCTATGAAAATGGCAGTCCTTTTCCTAGATAATCACCATGCAGTATGTAGAAACACTGGACTCATTTTGAATATTTTCTTTGCCTGCTTTCCGTGAACATTCAGAGATCTCTGACTAGTGCTGAGTATGATATGCTACCAATGCACCAATATCATTTTATGTTTCAGTATTTGTTGTAGCTCTTAAACTGGTTAGAACATTGATTAATGCTCTACGTAGCAGCTTAGGATCCTGCAAAACTATGAGAGCTAGTGTTCAGGAAGAGCCTTGCAGGTCAGTTTGAGCTCCATTGTTCCAAGTCCTTTGTCCAAAGTATATCCTATCTTCAGCAGTAGAAACTTACCTGTCAGCTCTGGGAGACAATCAAGGGCTGTGACCATAGCTCTGTAATTTTGGGAGTCTCTTGGATCACCCTGTACAACAACTGGAAGAGAGATCTCTTCTGTCTCATACTGTTGCAACCAATACGGAAATTATTGTGAAGAGCTCTTAAGAAAACTAAAATTGAACCCACCATATGATGCAGTCATACCGGTCATCGGTATACAACCAAAGGGCCCGTCCTGTTGCAGAGGTACCTGTACGTCCATGTTTGATGCTACAGGTTTCTCCATAGCTAAGAGATAGATGTAACCTAAGTGTCCCAGCTGGTGACTGAGTAGCATAAATGTGTGGGATTTACACAATGGAGCTGTGCTCTGCAGTAAAGAAAGATGAAACTGGGACACGTGCAGTGGAGCTCAAAGCTGTTACACTAAGTGAGGCAGCACAGACCCAGGAGAAGAAAGGCGAGCTCTCCCTCACTGCTGTTCTTATAACCAAATACTTACATGTGCGTATGTATCCGGATGTAACCACAGGAGCCAGGAAAATGGAGAGGAACCAGGGAGGTAAAGGAAAGAAGGAGGCTGAGAGAGGAATAGCAAGAGACAGGTGTCACCCAGGGAAATGGGCAGAATGAGGGCACTGGAGTAGGAAGGGCAGGAGGAGTTTGTAAGGAACCATGAGGGAGAGGAGAAGAAGGCGCTCAAGAGAGGGGAGAGCACGGGGACAGGTGTTATCAAGGGTAAAGTGAGTGCATGTGGGAGCTTTCACTGGGAGGGAGGAGGAACGCCTGGACAGGAACACAGAGACATCAATAATGCTGAGCCAGAGTGAACAGCCAGAGGGACATGCACTAGTTCAACAGCTTAGTGCAAAGCTACACATCCACGATCTCTCCATGAGTCCAGTGCAGAGGTGAAGGCTGTGTAATGGGCACTCCGGTTCTCAGACGTGCTCTCAGCACTCACACCACGCAGGCTCAGTCCCCCTGCACCGCAGTGCAGCAACTTCCTCTCCTTTTCCTCCTCTTGTTACTTAAATTGAGGGTTTTGCTCAGTTAACAGACTCTCCACACACCTATCCAAACACCTGGGTCATCCTGGCCAAAGTTAAATGGGAAGGAGACAACGTGGTGATTTTTAAGGTCGTTCCCCAGAAAATAAGTGCTCTACAAACAAAGTCAGTCGTTTCCCCAAACTGACTGATCTTCTAACAGCAAGTTAGTTTTCAGTGAGTCTGTGTCAGTGACACCTCCTCCCTCATCACCGCAGCCACTTCCTACCCCTCTTCACCATTTGTCTCCCTCCTCACAGGGGCTGTGCTTCCCTCACATCACAAGATCTGCAGTGACCCCCATGCTCAGGACCCTCCTCAAGCATCACTTTGGACTAACAGATTGTGGGAGAGAGAAGCATAGGCTGAGTGTGCTCACCCGGTGAACCCACCAGACTGTACTCAATAGTTCCAAACCCAAGGACCCAGATTGCCCTGCGTAAACTCAATAGGACACAAATTGAATCAAGAAATCATGCAGATGGAAGAACTTGTAGGGAAGAGTGGAGGCTGACAGGGGTGCAGGGATGAAAGAGAGGGAGAGGGAGAGTTAGTGCATCATGTACGTGCAATTGTCACAAACAAAGTGATGCCTGTACAGAGAAAAGCACGTTGAGATAAATGTGCATTATCACCACCTTAACGAAACACTGACTTACAGGTTGTGTACCCATGTGTAAATATCCATGAGTGCTGCTGTGTAAATACAAACACAGGGATGCTTTTTGCCCATTTTTCTCCACTTTTCAATTAACAAGAGAATGGAATTACCAGGTCAAGACAATAAGTCGGCTTTCACAAGGTAGACTGCATGATAACACTGTGGTCTGGCAACTACTGTAGGCCACACACAGCCTTTCAGTTTATACACAGGATTAAAGTGAAGAGGTGTGTGAAGGTTATAAGGCCTGGAGAGGCAGTTCCCTGATGAAGAGAGCACATGATTCAAGAGGTCGCAAGTTGGGTTCCCAGCATACATTAGTAGTTAACAGCATCCTTTACCTCCAGGTCCAAGAAGATCAGAAGCCCTTGTACCCATTGGGTACCTGTATTCACATGAAGAAACACACACACAGACACAAACCACACAATTAAAAAAAAAAAAACCTGTGACATTTAAAAGAACTTAGAAATACAAACATCTGTGATGAAACATTTTACCAAATAACCTGTATGTCAGGTGGACATGAGGTAACTGGGCAGAGAACTGAAATCCATGGCAATGCAGGGAGTCTGGAGTGGGCAGTAACACAGAACTGAACCACTCAGGGGGTTCAAGTCCAGGAATGTCAGCTCCACAGGGCTAGGCTAGAGAACAAATCTGGGGATTCATTGAAATTGTTGGCCCCATTGTCTCCACCCACCCCTAATTCAGAATAGCATGTGTCCAGGCCTCTCTACCTCCCCTAGGAAGATGGTACCAGAGCTTACAATGTCTCACAGAGAGCACCGTGCACCCAGCAGTCAGTCCACATAACTGTCTACACCAGCTCTGTGGTCTCCAGTAAAAGCTACAGTGCATCGTGTGAGGACACCTGATCAGTGTTGTGCAGTCTGGCCTCGAACTCACAGATCCTCCTGCCTCTGCCTCCATCTCCCAAACTGTCAGCCGCATGGGGAACTGCAAACCGGCCCTTAAAGGGCAGGCCGGAGCTGCAGCGGGCCCAACAGACACCAATTGCTGGCGAGGGTGGGGAGAAAGGGGACGCTCATTCACTGCAGATGGGAATGCAAACTCAGGCAGCCACTGTGCAAAGCAGTGTGGAGAACTCTCAAGAAACTAAAAATGAATCTACCATATGATCTGGTTCCACCACTCTGTGGCGTATACCCAAAGGACTCATCTTACTGTACAGATACCTGTACATCCTTGTTAGTTGTTGTTCTTTTCACAATAGCTAAGACATGGAAACAACCTAAATATCCCTAACTGGCTAATAAAAGTGTAGTACATTTTCATAATGGAGTTCTACTCAGAAGTAAGGAAAGCCAAAATTATGAAATGTGCAGGTAAATGGATGGAACTAGACATTAACACACACTGAGAAATTCATGCAACACGTTCTCTCTAATTTGCGGATCATTTCATGAACCCCTACAGGTGAGTATGTATTCTGATGTGACAACAGGAGTCAGGAAAATGGAAAGGCAGCACAGAGCAACAGGAAAGAAGGAGCCTTGGAGAGGGGCGAGTAGAAAACAGGGGTTACCAAGGGGAAATGGGAGGAAGGGGGTTGTTCAACTGGGAAGGGAGGGGAAGGACACACAGGCGTCCACGGAGGTAAGGAACAAGACCTTATGTGAGTCTAAGAGACCTTATGTGGTCTCTTAGGTTCCCAGGAAGTTGCGGACAACAGGAGTTTAGATTTCTGGAGGGTTTTACTCTGCCATCCCCTCTGACATCACTTCCTGGTAATACTGGCACCTTATGAGCGTCTGGTTTCAGTAAAGAATGATTGAAGGAAAGTATGTTTTGAAAGAAGAACACTCATAAGAATCAACCACAATAATTCAGACCAAAAAATGATGGAGACCACACAGGCATAAAGACATGTGGGGAAAGTAAATGCTCTTTAGTACAGCAATCCATCACAGTTCACATACGTTCATGATAAAAGGAAAATTTCAAGTTTCCGTGAAACAAGAAAGATAGTGGTGCCATCCCCAAAGTCGGGGATTGAAGGAAGAAGGGCTCCTAGGAGCATCACAAGACTCTACAGGCTGACAGAAACAGGAATCAAGAAAAGAATTTGTTGGGTGGATGTTCCACTATCTGGCAGACCTTGCAGTCTTAAACTGCTGGACACATGGTAGCCCAAATGATTGAGAGGTGGCATTCTGGAGACACAATGCATGACTGGATTGAAAGTCAGCCTTGGTAGAGAGGAGTCTGCACTAGCTTCAGAGAAAGCATATCAGTGAAAGAGCAAAAGCATAAAAATATCATGTATTATGTGACAGAAATTTTCAGGGACTCATAAAATTCTTCCTCTGGGAAACTTCAGAAATGTGCTAAGGGGAAACAGGATCTTGCTGGAATCCTAGCCACAAGGGCAAGTGTGGTGAAGGCTAAGAACATAGTTATAGGTATTGTCCTGCCTGGCTTGCCATTATGTAAGGTCAGGGTTGGAGATAAGCAGCAGACAAGAGATCAGAGACTCTGCTGGGAGCAAACAGGACCTGGTTTTATTAAGAGAAGACCAGATTGGCCTAGATTCTCCACACTCAGGAGTGGAGAAATGTTAGCCCCCTCATCTTGAGGCTGTGGCCGGGGCTCTGGGGAACCGGGCTGGCGTGCCTGGCTCTAAACCAGGATGGAGAGAGAGAGAGCCTGAGCAAAAGAGAGACCTGATCAGGGTGGTGCGAAAAGGTAACTCTCTGGGCAAGTTCGTCATCAGCCCCACCTAGCTGGTCGGTAGGCAGGAGTTCAAGAAGTTGTTTGGATGGAGTTGCTGAGGTGTCTGCTGGGAGGAGGGAGGGTCCTTCAGTCACATCTGACATTCCAGCCTTTTGTGTCATAGGGGTAAGGGGGCACCGTTCTCCTCTAACTTCTTAAAGCTGACTGTTTGGGCGATGATAGGGGAATAGGGGATGATACAGGAGGCTGGAATGGGTTCGAGTCCTCATCATGGTTAGGCAGCAGTGCATATTTCCTGCAGAGATGACTTGGTGACTGGTCACCCTCATGATGCGTGGCTGCTGCTTGAGTGCTGTCAGAATCCCACCAAAGTACAGTAGAAGGGCAAAAGCTGGTGGCAGTCCTCCCTTGTAAGGCGAGCAGAGGGACTGGGATTGAGACGGTTTCTCCTGCATAAGAGAATGCTGACCAGTTGAGGAGGTTGACTCGACAGTCCTCTCCCTCCCTGTTCCCTGGTGGAATAAGAGGACAGGATAAATCTTTAGAGGCTTAGCTGCTGGCAACCCTGTTTCAGACCTGAAAGGGTTAATGAAATGGGAAATTTGACACTTTGTAGGATCTGGTCCAGGTAGAGATCAAGGATTACTCTGCAAAGCCATAAGCCAGGTTAAGGTTGAAGGACCCTTCAGGAGGCCATTAGGTTTTTGAAGAGGTTGGCCATTCAAATTCACCGAAAGTGCAGAGCCAAGTGGCTGCAGATGAAATCTGGAACTGTTTCCTATTTATGGAATTAGATAACATACATTCAAGGGGGTAGAGATGCAAGAAAGATTGGCCCATGATGGAGGTCAGACCAATGAGGTGTGTAAAGGTTAGCTTAAAAAAATTATCCAACCTAAAATTCCCATCCATTGAAGCAGATGTTTATTTCAGTCAGCTTGTTCCAATAGAGGAGCGATCTCCTCATCACCACCCCTCCCACACTCTTCTTGCCCAATAATCAGGTAAATTACATATCTATTTGCTAAAATTTCAGAAACTATATAACATTTTTCTACCTTAATTGAATTCTCTGAAGTTTGGAATTGACATATGGATACTGTGGAGATGATGAAGCCAGGGGTGATGATGCTGATAATGAGCTTAACCATCATAATAACGCTCTGTGCAGTCATTGATAACTTCCTTTCATGTCCATTATTCTCCAGGTTTTCCTTTATTCCCTGTGATGCTGAAGTTGGAATAGAAATTTTTACTAAATTGTTTTACTAAAATTCATACATTTACCATAGAGCTAAATCCCCCAAATGGCTCCTTTTGCCTGTGTACTCCCCTGGTTTTAACAACCAGTTTGGGAGTAGGGGAAGATTATCCAAGTAAGTTCACACACAAGCTAACACTGACTGTTGGAAGTCTGCTGCAAAACCAACACAGAGAATTGTACTTCCATGTCTTGTATACATGTGTTCTTTAAAACCGTAAAACAATGATTGGTGAAACATAAATTTGCAGGGGGCAAACGCTGCTATGAACTGAAGCATTCTGAAACAAGCTTTGTGAAGTACTTTAAACAATTACATTTCTCAACTGTGCAAGATCTATCCAAGGAACTTTTAAGAGCCTCCTGATGATAAACAGCAGAGCAGTTCTCACAGAGTTCTTCATGAAGGTAAATTGGTGGGACTACTTTGGAAAACTCATGTCTGTGGATGAAAGGTGAAGGACGCACACAGTCAGCTTCCAGCTGTTCCACTAGGTACACACACCAGAAACACGCACTCTGCCAAAGATAATGCTATATCATTTGCTTTAGAGTTACTCATTAAACTACGATGGATTGCAGTGAGCTGCAAACAGCCCTAAAACTTTATCAACACAGCCCAATGATCTGGACACTCAGCAAAGGGCTAGGACTCCGCAATAAGAGGGCGCCATCTAGTGTTGTATATTATAACACAGACGAGTGTCAACACTTTCAGCAAGTGAAGGGACAGATGTGAAACACTGGCACGGTGTATGTATAATTCTCGTTTTTCAGTTTTCTTTGATACATTTTGCACATTTTTACAAACTTCAGTTTATCCTTTCTGTTGCTTTAAACATCATGAGTTGTAGCTTACTGGTTAGATTTCAAGGTAATAATTTATAGGCCCAGCACATTACTGAATCCTCCTAAGACATTAGTTTATCAGTGTTTTTCTTCATTTTTCCTGACACATACTCGTGTTATTCATATATAAGAATAATGCTACATTCATTTTCATAATTTTCTCTTCTCTGTGTTTTGCAGTTGAGGGTTTGCCTCCTGCAGCCTGGAGGGTGAACAGTAATACCTACATATGTTCTTCACACAAATTTGCTTGGAAATGTCTCCCTCCCAAATAAATATGATTCTCAATTTGAAGCAGACAGATGTGTCTTATACTTTCCAGAGACTGCTGCTGAATTTTGACACTTATCCTTTTGGCATCTGTTTTTATGGAATGTTTTAAATTATGTATTTTATAAGGAAAAGGCCTTTCAGCTCAGTGGAGGCTCAAGGACGAAGCTCTTGCGTGGACTCCCCTCTGGTGAAGGCCTGACAGCAAGGGGCATCACAATGGTGGGAGTGTGTGAGTGGGACAGGTCACGTGGAGAGGGGAGAGGCCTGATGACAACTCAGACCAGGCTCTGAGATCTACTTTAACACATGCTGGGGACAGGACCTCAATGACTTCAAAACCTCCCTGGAGGCGCCACCTCTTCAGGGGCCCCCAACTCTTAACAGCATCACGATAAGGACTAAACTCCCAGTGCAGGAACCCCGGGGAACACATTCAAGCCAGATCTAGACCACAGCAGTATCCAAGCAGGTAGTCAAGCTTCTTTGGGGGTGTAACACCACCATGAAATGTAAACTATAGATGTCTATAGTTACCTTCACACTGTAATTAATGATGCAGAGTTATTTGTTTAAAGACCTATTTGTGAATATTCATTTATCATCTTCATAAACATCCATAAGTGGACCTGTCCACTAATAATTAAGAGCAGTCCATGAATTTATTTCCTTGCATTTGCCTGATTACCCCATCATAGAGTTCCATCTTAACATAAAATATTTATCAAATATTTTGATGAACAGATGCTTTTCTAAGACAGAGGTTAGTACAGATCTTCACACTATTAGTGAAGAGTGAAAGGGGCGAGATGTTGAGGTGACTGAACTAATTCCAACAGAGCAGGAAACAGAAGAGAAAAGAGAGATGATTAAACATACGAGTTGAAAGACATGAGGAAGGAGCACAGTTGGCCTGGAACAGTCATGGAAATTTACAGCGAGGGACAGAATACACACACGGGAGAGAACAGAACCTTCTGGCTTCTATAGCACAGCAGGCCTTTTTAGAAAGTGCACCTTGTAGCCAGAAATACACAGAATCTTCTGATAAAAGATAGGCCTCAGGGCCTATTAAAAAGTGTATTGTGTCTGCATTCACTAAAATGTTAAAAACTAAGTCGGGAGAGTGGAAGAAAATGGTAATGTGACAGAGGAGGCATCAGAACCAGGCTTCTATTCAACATGATTGTAGAATGTAAGGTGCATGGTTTAAAGTTACCTGATCAGTGTTAGGAGTTCTACAGAAAAGGCGCACAGTATTCAAGAATAGCCTGTGAGGTAAGCGAAGACCATGGGCATGTGAAGAAAGGATCAAAAGTAAAGATTAAAGCCCCAAGGACAGGGGTTTGGAGAGATGGCTCAGCAGTTCAGAACACTGGTTGTCCTTGCAGAGGAGTCAGCTAGCAACTCTGTAACTCCGGTTCCAGGGGATCTGAAGCCCTCTTCTGGCCTCTGTGGACACTGCACAGCACAGGGGGCACTTACATACATCCAGGAAAGACACTCATACACTTAAAGTAAATAATTTTTAAAGGTAAAAGTAAACAAAGAAACTACAGCCCAAATGAAGCAAGCCCCTAACAGGCTCATGAATTGCCTGCACCAGCCAGGGGAGAGTGAGAATGCCTGGAGTTACATCACAGAAGCTGGACAGCTGAAATACCAAATAAAATAATGGTAATAGGTCAAACAGGTCACCGAGGACTATGTAACCATTTCAGAACATGTACCTTTGGCATAATGGGTCACTGCATGGAGGAGTTTTGGAAGTTGGTGGTGGCTCTGATGGCCGATAACCCATGGGCGGTCACCATGCTGCCATTGTCTGCCTCAGTGCAAATCCTGGGAGGAGAGGGGTGCAAATCAGGGTGAGTTCTCAGACCTTAAAAGAGCACTTTGATAGAGATCCTGCTCACAAAAGGGCTGGAGGTAGAACAGGATGTGAAAAGACAGAGACTGAAACCTCTTGGCACACTGTGAAAAAATATTTGCTACTAAAAAGACTTCCAAGTTCTACCCAGAATATTTTAAATTAGCATAGCTTCTGACACAGCTTGAACAGGCAGTCAGTGTGTCCCAGTGATTCACGTGTGGGATGCTTGGTCCCACTGTAGTGATGCTGAGTACTAGAATCTTTGAGGAAGGCCTATAGGAGCATAACTAACTCAAGAGGCAGCGTTCTTGGAAAGAAATAATGCAGACTTGGGGCTGGAGAGATGGCTCAGTGCTTAAGAGCACTGGCTGCTCTTGCAGGGGATCTGAGTTCGAATCCCAGCACTTACTTGGTGACTAACAGCTGTCTGTAACTTCTGTTCCCTGGGATCTGACACCCTCTTCTGATCTCTGAGGACATTTTGAGACACGGTGCACTTAAACACATGCAGGCATACTCATACACATAAAATAAAAATAATAAAATTAATGCAGACTCCGTTGGACTTGATTAGTTCCCATAAGAAGGTATTGTTATAAAGGATTCCTGAAATATCCATGACTGCTCTTTGCCTTGATACCATCAATGGGCAGACTCCCAACAGACCTGGGCATGAATGCTGGGGACATGCTATTGAAAAGTTACAATTACTAGCTAAATCAGTCCTTTCCCGTTGTAAATAACCTAGCCTATCACAAACACGGACGCAGTAATGGAAATACGTATATCACCAGTGATACAAACGTAGCATGTTCGAGATTTCTGTTGTGAGTTTGCCTAGTTTGAAACGCGTATAAGGTATTATTTCCTAACTGTCCCGTTTTATACCTTCGGAAGTAGGCTTACGTTTAATGGGAAGCATGCAGAATGAGGTGCTGGAAAGATGGACTTTAATGGGATAGGAACTATGTTTATTCTAGTTAAGTATCATCACTTAACATGCTGCCAAAAATTTAGTGTTGGCAAACATCGACAATCATTTCTTTATTCACAAATTTGCCATTTGGGAAGAATTCAGTGACAATGGGCTATATAAACTGTAATTTGAAGCTTCACCTGAAAGGGTTCAAGAGGCAGCTGAAAAGCCTGTCATCATGTTGTTAAGTTGGAAAGTCAGCCAGAGCAGCAAGCCAGGAACTTCAGGCCCTGTGATATGAAGGATTTATTTGCTTTCTCTTTATTCACAGATCATGTCATAGAACTACTATAACCTTTGGAATGTCCAGTGTGATATCTTTTATTACTGGCATTGAACCTCTTTTTATCATACAGTTAATGTGAAGGAACAAAGTTTATTAGGGTGAGATGGTGGAGCTGGTAAGTGGAAAATTCTAGAAGTCTGGAACTTTCAGCTTCATCCACCAGCTTCTGATAAGGTCTGTGCTGCAGGTACAAGTCTATTTAAAAAGCAGCCTCGAGGAAGATGGTATGGTTGTCCAGACTGTTGAAGGCGTCCCCACGCTGGAAAGGCGCCCACTTGGATTAGGCACGTGCTCTGCTCCCACCCCCACGGGTGTCCTGTGCTGCCCAGCTTTTCCATCTGATTGTTCTCACTGGTAGATTCCTTACAATAAACAAATAAGGGTAAATGGAGTGTTTCTCTGAGTTCAGCTTTCCCATTATAGAATCTTACAGAGTCTAATTGAGGATAGCAGGACCCCTCAATCATGACAAGCTTGTAAAAATTAGAGGGGAACCTGGACGTCAAATAGACACCTAAAGTAGGGACAGTCTTATGTGGCTTGGCCCTTTAATGTGAGCTCTAACACTAACTCCAGCTTCATAGTGTGAGAGTCAGGTTGAGTTGTCAGATACTCAGCCAGGATTGCAGATGTGGACCGTGTGCGGGAATCATACTCCTCTGTGCATGTATGGAGAGAAACGGTTTCTCTGGGGCCTTTCCAGACTTGGTTCTCCATTAACAACTTGGGCTTACTTCTAATATTAATAAGTCATATTCCAAGGCAAGGATCCAATGAGCACAAGGAGACCGTGAACGCCATTTCCGGATCTGGGCCTCAGGCATCCTGGGTATTTCAAGACAAACCCACAAACTTCATCCAACTTCAAAAGATGGGTCACTAGTGTCACAATTCAATGGAAGTGAACATTGATCTGATTTTCATAAGGATAGAAGACAATGTTGTAAGTTATTTAGCTAGAAGTTTATCAATATTGCTTTATATTTTAAAAAAAAATCTCGGGGATGCAGCCCATTTGGTAGAGAGATTTTCTTGAAAATTATTCCTGCCTCTGTTTCCCTCAGCTGCTAAGATGTGAAGAGCCCTAGATGCATACAGCAAACAACAGCTGTCACCTCTTCACTGCCATGATGCGCAGTTCCCCCTGGAGCCAAAACCATCCCTCCTCTCCCGAGTTTCTTCTGTCAGTATTTGTCACAGGGATGAGAAAAGTAACAGCACGGTTGAAGGCATAATCATGGGCGCACACACATGTAAGACAGAGAGGTCACAATGACACCGAAAGCAGACGACAGGAAGGGACTGGTCACGCTACTTAACAAAACCCACACTCGGCGTAATGGACCCACTCAGCAGAACGGATTGAACACGTGAACTCATGGGAGAGCGAACCCATGAAGGACCACCCACCGATGTGACCAGCTGTCGACCTGACCTGGAAGAGCACTGCCCAGAGGTGTGAGCGCATCTCGATGCCCAGGAAGTAAATGCTGGGGTCATCCTGGAGCCAAGAGGCAGGGAAGGGACCACAGGATTATGTCCCTTCCAACATTCTCTTCACATTATTCCTCCTTTATTTTCCCAAATCTCTGTCCCACTCTGTTCTCTCTCTCTCTCCCTCTCCCTCTCCCTTTCCCTCTCTCTCTCCCTCACATATTTTTATTTGTTATGGTTTTTGTTTGTTTTTTTATTTCTTTTTTGATAAGCTGTACCCAACAGTACAGGAAGAGGCCTGGTTCGGGGTGAGGTGGGATCTCCACATCTCAGCCTCCTGAGAGCAGGGACGGTTTCGGATCATCTCAGTGCATGTTTTAATGTCTTTTTTCATTCCACCTTCATCTAGAATATCCGTATCCTCCCTCACCATGACTGTATCTTTCCATTTATGAGAAAAGTAACAACACGGTTCAAGGCATAATCATGGGAGCACATGAAAGAGTAAGGCGAGACTGCATCAGTCATATTTACTTTTCTCTCCTTTCTTTCCCTCTTTCAACCCAATATTAATTCCTAGTCTTACTGTTTCCTCCCTTTCCACTCAGACCCACAGTAACTAATACCATAGTGTACAGGGCAGGATCAGTGTTCCTTCACCCCTACAATGACTGGCACTGAAGAGCTGATTGTCTTCCATTTGGTCATTACTGCATTTCATAGAGGGCCTACCCTTTGATAAGGATTGTTTTTGTAGACAGTCTTCTACTCTCAAGTGAGTACCAGAGATTGAGCCTGGTGCTCTGAACAGATGAGCAGATGCTCTAACTACTGAGATAGCTCCCAGTCTACAAAAGACACCAGAACCTATTACAACTTAGTTCCTCTTGAATGTGGCAAAGAATTCCACTGATGAAAAAACAAAGGTGACTTGAAGAGCCAAATTCAAGAACATGTCGAAAATCTTTACCAGTTCTGTGCTGGGTTTTGTCTGGTTCTCGTTTGCATGGGAGCTGTGCATCCTGTCGCCACTGCTGCCACTTCATACGAGCACGTTTCCAGAAGTCTGGATAGCTGAGGAACTATCGGTAGCTGTCACTGCTGGGTGAAGGAGAGTTGGTCTTATTTAAGGGAGATGCTAGGTAAGCTGACCAGGATCCAGTGGATGAACTCACACAGAGGGACATCCAGGAACACAAACTTGACTCAGTAGGCCTTAACATGTGTGACAGAATGCATGAAATCCAGTGGAGGGAGACTGTGGGGTTGGTGCAGATGGTGGGGGGATAAATATGATTAAGATGTATGAACTACAAAAATTCAATAAAAATATATGTTTTAAAAGTTATAGAATAAAAATTAAAACACAAAGTAAGTAAATGAATAAATAACAACAAAAAAACGTGTTCACACTGACCTCACCTCAGAGATGCAGGGATGGTTCAACACACACAGAGCAGTAAATGTACTACTCCAACTAAACAGACTGAAGGACAGCATCTCAATAGATACTGAAAATCTGAGAAAATCTAACGACTTTTCACGGCAGAAATCCTGAAGAGACTGGGAATAAAAGCACCTTGTGGCAACATAACAGAGTTCATGTATACAAAGCCTATAGGTTACATGAAACGTAACAGGGAAAACTAAAACAAGGCAGGGCATGGTAGCATACACATTTAATTCCAGCACTCAGGAGGCAGAGGCAGTCAAATCTTTGTGAGCTGGATGCCAGCTTGGTCTACATAATGAGTTAGTTCCAGGTCAGCTGGGGCTGCAGGAAAACGCTGTCTCAAAAAAAAATCATAACAATGCAAACAAAACATTCTCACCCTTATTCAAACTGTTGTGTGAAGACAGCTAGAGCCATGACAAGAGAAGGGAAGAAAGAGGTACAAACAGGACAGGAAGAAGCCAAACCATCCTCATTTGAAGATGACAAAATTTCAATACATGACAGACTCTGAAAATCCCACCAAAAATCACTTAGAGCAAATAAACACCTGCAGCAAAATGACAGAAAACAAATTTAAGATACAAAAATCATTTTTTTCCTGTATACAAATTAGCATGCTCAGAAAGAAATTGGGGAGCTAATCCTATTTACAACTGCTTAGAAAAACACCTTGGAGGCACTGGAGAGATGGCTCAGGGGTTAAGAGCAATCATTGACTGCCTTTGCAGAGGACCTAGGTTGGAATCCCAGCACCCATATGGCAGTTAACAACTGTCTGTAACTTCAGTTCCAGGGAATCTGACACCCTCTTCTAACCTCTGTGGGCACTGAATGACACGGGTACACTTACATGCATGCAGGCAATACACTCATACACATAAAATAAAAATAATAAATATTTTCCTTAAAACACATGAAGTAAACCTAACCAAGAAAGTGAAAGACTTCTACAATGAAAACTTTTTAAGACATAATAGAGAAACTAGAGACGACCCTAGAAGATGGAAGAATTAGTATTGAGAAAATGACAATATTACCAAAAGTAATCTACAGACTCAGTGCACTCTCCATTAAAAAGTTTTAATGTCATTCTCCACTGGGGAAACAAATCTTAAGATTCATATGGAAGAAAAAAACATTTCAGATAGCCAAAGCAATCCTTAAAAAAAAGAGTAATGTTGGCAGTACCAGCACACCTGATTTCAAGTTACACTGCAAAGCAATAGTAACAGAAACAGCATTGTGCTGAATACACAGAACCATGAAACAGACGAAGAACCCAGAGACAAACCCATGCAGCCGCAGCCACGTGACTTTACACAAAGATGCTGAAAATATACATTGGAGACAAGACAGCCTCTCCAACGAAATGTGCTGTGGAAAGTAGATATCCCCACGTAGACTAGATCTTTAGGTCTCATCCTATGCAAAACTCCACTCCAAATTAATAAAAATCCTTAATGATAGAACTGAAATAGTGACTAGAAAAATAGGAGAACGCTTCCAGATGTAGACATGGACCCGGGCCTTCTAAGAAGGGCACTGATCACTCGGTAAATAATGCCAATTCTTGACAAATAGGACTGATAAAATTAAAAAGCTTCTGTACAAGAAAGAAAATGGATAGTCTCTGAGGACAAAGCTTAAGAAATGAAATAAAACCTAATTATAGATCTGACAAACAATATGAAGGGCTCAAAAACTAAACAGCAAGGACATAAACAGCCCAAATTTTTAAATGCCTAATGAAATTAACACAGTTCTCAAAAGATGAATTACAAGCAGCCAATAAACATGAAAATGTTCACCTTACTAACCATTGGAGAAATGTAAATGAACCACATTGGGGAGCGCTGAGATCACTCAGCTGGTAAAGACCCCTGCCCACAAGTCTGACAACCTCAGTTTGATCCAGGGACCTACATGGTAGATGGAAAGAGTTAACTACCTCAAGTTATTCTCTGACCTCTGCACATGCACTGTGGCATGGGTGCATTCACACATGTACATACACACACACACACACACAAAGTAAAACATAATATAACACTGTAGAGTCATAGATACTGTCTCTCTGGAGTTTTTGTTTCTTATTGGTTCATTCTATGGCAAGTTCCACCCTGTGACCAATAGGGGAGGAGGGAGGCGGGAGTAGGCGGAACCATCATGGCCAGGAGCTGAGGAGAGAAGGGGAGATTACTAAAATCCACGTGGAAAGAGAAAATGCCCCATCCCAGGCCCACGCAGACAGACAGGAACCCCAGAAGCAGCAGGCCACGCCCTCCGCCATCCAAGAATCTCATGAGTGGAATGAACTGAGAAGCCTGCGCTCGGGAGAGCATGGTGCGCGTCCCCAGAGACTCTATACCTTTGTAAATAAATAAATCATCCTAAATGAAAGATCACTTTTCCATTTATCCAGCAGGATTAACTAGATTCCACCCGCTAGAGCGTGAGGAGGGGATTTATGCAACAAATACCATGGGAGGACTGATTCTCTGCAGCAGACCTCCCTCCTCCCCTGAGGACCAGCTGTGCTCCTCACTCCACATGTGGTCTCAGGTATCCAGTCCTTGATGTTGGCCTCTCCCATCACCAGGCACCCAGAGGTTGTCCATTCTTTTCTATTACCCTTCTCTTACTTACCTATGTCCTAACTGAGCTTCTAGAGATAAAATTTACTATCTGGGAAGCTGAAGAAAGAAATAGTACTGTAATAACTAAACTGATATACTCCTCCAAATAAAATATGTAGTTGTATCTTAAAATATGCTTTTAAAATTCTATATATTAACTATAATTTTAATATTGTTTACTGACAAAACTGTACTATCAAGCTTCAACAATAATGTGAAATTTGTTCCTATAATTTATTTGCCATTCACTCCCTTTCCAAATTCTCCAACCTATACAAAGTCTTTCAATGTAACCATGCTACTTCTTAAAGAAAGCAATGCTAATAAAATATTTTTAAATTCAAAAGTGCCATTATTGCACCAATACAGATATTTTGCTGGTCCAGTCATTATTATAGTTGGGTAGGATTATTAATTGGTTGTAAGCCACTCGACACAGGGATACTGAGCACCAAACCCAAATACTCTGAAAGGGCAGTGTGTAATTTTAACCACTGAGCCATCTCTCCAGCCCCATAATGGAAATTTTGAAGTAATAATAGCTGGGAGAATAGGAAAAACAGTGGGAGTCTGGAATCTTCCTTAAAGATAAAGAGTTAACAAGAATATGTGAAAACCAGAGCACAGCCTATTAGCCTGAGGTTCAGTAAACCCCTCCACTACATGCAACAGTCAACTCCAGAAAGTCTGACTGAATGAGGCAAGACCACCCAGCTGGCTAAGGAGCTAATAAAACCCAGAGCCGTTCTCATCACCGCTGTGCAGCCTTCCCTCACACACACAGGCCGCTCTAGTCATCCTTCTCATGATTCTCCTGAGGAAAAACAGGTACTTGCACAGATCACGAGAGGAAGCCTTGGAGTGGAGAGATTTCCATCCACTAAAAGTCCTCTTCACCTTCTGTTCTGTCTGACCACTGAAAAGCTTCAGTGAGACCGTGTGTGATGTTCTGGCAGGCCCACACTGCAGGCAGCACCCACCCACCCAGTGATCAGTCCGGAAGGGAGATGCTCCCGGGACCATGTTCTAGGACAGTAGCCAAAAAGCCAAAGGTGCCTGGAGGTAAGAGAGGGGGTCAGGGCTGGGGGACAAGACAGGTCTCAAAGACCTAAACTGTTCTACTTGGGGTAGAGTCCCTGCTGGGGACAAGATGTCAGTGTCACAATGACCTTGTCCTAAGCAGGAGCAGGTTTTGTAGTAGAGATATCCTGCTCACTATTCTCTACCTGTTGAGAGATTTTGGACCTGTAAGTTCTCACCATCAGGATAGCCTTGAGCCCCTGAATTTAGCACTGAAGACTAGACGACTTCCTGTGTGTGCTGGAAGGAAGGAGCCTCATACACTCATAGCAGGAAGGAAAGCAGGAGGTGAGAGCTTCCCAGAAGCCTGTCCGGTGAAAGTGAAAGTCAGGGAAGCACACACACGGGGTGGGGGGGGGTCAGCTCTAAGTGGCAGAAAACATTCAGCACTGGCCAGTGAGCAAGCCAGTGAATAAGCAAAGCTTGCTAAGGAGTGCTAGAAGAGTGGGAACAGAGGAGAAATAATTCAAACCTGCAGGATTTTAAGGGTTTCCAGTTTTCAGTCAGTGGGAATCAGGCATTCCTGAAGATGACAGGACGTTCCCCTTTGCCTGCCCCGCCCCGTAGAAAGGTGCTTACTACAAGTACTGCAGAGAAAATCACATTGTACAGGCCATAAACACTCCCCAAATGCACACCCAGCAACAATGGAAGGAATTTCTGAGGCGGTGTAAGCGGGTCTGACTTCAGACCAAATGACAAAGTGAGAATTCCTGTAGCTGTGGCCCCCTCAGCCCTAAGCATGGTGAGTTCCCTGGGGAGACACTGAAGGGCCAAGGTCTGTTCCTCAAACTCTTCCCCTATATGTGCCTTTGATGCGCTCCCCAATCCAAGCAGCGCAGCATCCTCTGGGTGTCAATCAATCTGAATTGTCCCAGGTGTAGAATGGGCAGTGAGAGGACTGAGACAACAGATTCTCAATCTCAGATGCATGGATCACATGTGGAAGTGTTTGTCAGTATTCAGATCAGTCCTGGGGAGCGGTGGTGCCCGCAGTAGGAGGAGACGCAGGGTGAGGAGGGGCAGGGCCATCAAGCTACCTTGACAGGACCCTGTCTCCCACCAAAACCAAAGCAAAGCACAGCCACCGACCAAAAACCACCACCAGAGCCAAAAAGGACAGCTGGAAAAAGTCCGATTTATGAATCATGAGCTCTTTTAAATGAATGCTAGAAAACTCCCAAGGCCTCAATTTGGAAAATCCTTATTCTAGACAAGATTCTCAGGTTCCTTAGAGAGCTCAGATCCTTGGATCCCACATATTTTACTTTCTCTGATAAGTATATGATTTCTTAACTCCTGAAGTCTTGTCATTACCTCTGTTCTCCCCCAGCCAGGCTGCTTGGTGATGCGTCTGTGCTGGAGAGGCTGGGAGACTTCACAGCAACTGCTGATATTCTTCCCAAGTCCTTCCATCCCCTATTCCAGACTCCACTCCATGGATTCCCTGCAGCACAGGTTCTTTTCCTCTGAGGACTTTGAGCTTCCACTAAATTCTTGTTCTTTGCTCTTAATGTTGTGGCTGTTTTCTCATTTCTGATCTGGCGGACTTTACAAAGAGTTTGGTGATTTCTATACATCAAATAGTTCATGATACAGGACCATGGGGTACATTCTGCTGAAGGCTTTGGGGAGCTGGCAGGGAGGGTCTGCAGAACAGAAATACCTTTGAGTGGAAAAGTAGCCAAACTCATTTCCAAAGTCCTGCAGTTCAGAGAGACTTTCCAGCCAACTTCCTTTTAGGGGTGTGTCTAGTGCTGAGAGGAACAGCCTGCAGAAGTGTGAGCAGGAGGGATCTGACATGGTGGAGACTCAGATAAGCACTCAGACAGAAATGGAGTCACAGGACAGAGAGCCCAGAGAGGGCTGGGGAGGCCGGGAATCTGCTTCCTGTGCAGCAGCTGGCTGAGGGGTGAGCTGGAAATGAGGCTGGGACAGCAGACTGAGGG
Source organism: Eospalax fontanierii (assembly GCA_035773235.1). NCBI lineage: Eukaryota > Metazoa > Chordata > Mammalia > Rodentia > Spalacidae > Eospalax > Eospalax fontanierii. The sequence goes on along the minus strand of CM069528.1, from coordinate 102,947,744 downwards.
GAGTCTGTGCTGCTGGGCTCAGGGATTCTCAGGGCCAGGTACACCTAACCAATTGTGCTGAATAAAGCTGGAATCAGACATAGTCACAGTACTCAAAAAAGACTCAGATGTGGGGACAGAGCATCAGCAGTGGAAGCTTCAGTCCCAACGCTGACAACATCCAGATCTGTCTAGATGAGCTGGGAGCTTTACTTGGAGGACTCCAGGCTGGCTCAGAAATTTGTTTTCCAGTTTCCAAAATGATTCTGATTTCCTTCTTGGTTGTTTCTAGAAGTTGTCTCAAAGTTGTTTAGTAATTTTTTCAGTTCTACGGGTTCACCTAAGTCTCTTTTGGCTGTTGGATCTCCTGAGGAAATTTTCTATCTGTAACTTAAGTCACTGACTAAAAATTCTTGGAGAAAATTTACTTCTGTAGCTATTGATCTCGTGGAGTGGACAGTAAACCTTTCTTTAGCTCATTTCCCTTGGAACTCCTATAAAGACAAATCCAAGCACACCCAGGGCTCCCACAGTGTGGTTCCAACCACAGGTCAGAGCACTGTCCTTCTGATGTGTCGTTCCTGGAAATTCAGGTCTTAGCCCTAGAAGGATTATTGTGACTGTATAATGGACAATGCCTGCCTTGTCTCTGGCCACCTGCCCCTCCCCTCAAATCACACACCTACAAGTTCCACTCTTTGGAGGTAGAAGCCGCTCCCTGTCACCTGTCACCCTCCTGCTCCACCTTCTTTGGACTTTGACATTGTAGGTGGTTATGCCACTTGCAGGAAGGAGCTCACCACTGAAGAAATCGTGTCTGCAGCTCTTGCAGGCAGCATGGCAGGGCGCAGGATGGCAAGAGATGAGGAAAGTGCCTATGGTAAGAGCCCTTCCCTGCAATGCATCTTTGCCGGGTGCTTGAGCTCAGGGGAAGGAGGGAGGGGGCCTCTCTGCCCACAGCAGAGGGAAGTGCCTGGGATGAAGCAGCAGGAGCTGGAATCTGCTTTTCTGGGTCCTGAACCTACCCTGGATACAGAGGTTGGCAAATCTGATCATCAGTCACCAGGTTACCTGTGTTAGAGCAAGGTCGCAAGTTAAACAGGTTAAACACACACTCTTTTGGGGGAACACATGTTAGGGACAGAGGAGCGTCAGGACAGGAAGAAGAGGACATTTCTGGTCCTCTTAATCCCAGGAGAAAAAAATCCTTATATTATCTCCACTTTTGCTGAAGGCATTTAACACTTAGACTGGGCATTACCGGAAGTTTACACGAGAAGCCCGCGGTGGGCTAAGATTCGACCCCAGTGTCTGGGACTGAGGAGATCTCGTGCGATGACCCAGAAGTATTATCTCCCCCGTCCAATATCTGGGGGAACATAAGAGTCAAATAAGAAACTGGCTGGCCTGTGTGCCTGGTGACTAGAGGCCTTGCAAATGCCAAAGCACTTTCTGAAAAGCTCCACAGCAGGGAGCTCCTGCAGTTGTGTGGAGGCTCCAGATGCAGAGGAAAAGATCTGGAGGAGGCCAGAGCTCAGAAAGCCCAATGCAGATGGGAAGATCTGGTTCACACAGGGTGGGGATGGGGGCAATCGGAATGTCTGTTCTTCACTTTCGTTTTGATGGTGACAACACGCCATGTGCAAGCACATGGTCACATCTGAGAACACGCTATTTCCCAGGGAAAGTTGGCTTCTCTAGCATTACGTTTGCAATGTTTTGCCCACAGGTTCAGAGGCAGGCACGTGGATTCCCTCCCCGCAGGAGTCCCAGCTGAGGCTGGTCCTAGTTGGCAGGACTGGGGTCGGCAAGAGCGCCACAGGCAACAGCATCCTGGGCCAGAGGCGCTTCCTCTCCAAGCTTGGAACCACTTCTGTGACCACAGCCTGCGCTGCCGTCAGTGGGTGGTGCGTCAGGAGGCACGTGGAGGTCGTGGACACCCCAGACATCTTCAGCCCCGAGATTCACCAGATGGACCCCGGGTGCACGGAGAGAGCCCGCTGCTACCTGCTGTCCGCGCCCGGGCCGCACGCGCTGCTCCTGGTCGCCCAGTTGGGCCGCTTCACAGCCCAGGACCGCGATGCGGTCCGCAGGGTGAAGCAGATGTTCGGGGACGACGTGATGGCGCGAACCATCCTGGTCTTCACCCGGAAGGAGGACCTGGGCGGAGACTCCCTGCAGGACTACGTGCGCTACACGGAGAACCAGGCGCTGCGGGAGCTGGTGGCCGAGTGCGGGGGCCGCGTGTGCGCCCTGGACAACCGCGCCACCGGGGAGGAGCAGGGGGAGCAGGTGGAGCAGCTGCTGAGCCTGGTGGAGCAGCTGGTGAGGGAGCGCCGGGGCACGCACTACACCAACGAGGTGTATGAGCTGGCGCAGGCCCTGCGGGGCGCCGACCCCAAGGAGCGGCTCCTGAGGGTGGCGGAGAAGGTGGCGGAGCACATACGGAGGCCCCGGCCTGTCCGGCTGCTGGAGGGGCTGCGGAGATGGCAGAGATCTCTTTGTAGGGGCTGGAGACCGGGCGTGGCCATCCTCCTGAGTGTGGGTGTTCTGATCTACCTGCTGTTCTACAGACGGGCGTCCCAGGCGGTGGGCAACCCGAATGACGGAGAACTCAGGTCTAAAAAATTGTGATTACTGAAAACTGAGTAATTACTGCATGGGCGGAGCCCGATGTGCAGGGAGAAGGGGAGAGGAAGACCTTTCCAAAGGAATCCTGTGTATTCACGCTCAGCTTTACAGATACCAAATACTGGAACACACTCAAAATTCACTTTTAAGTGACTGAGTCTTATCTTTTAACCTTGTCTATACAAAGTTTTAAAATAAAGCTGTCTATCTTAAAACGTTTTTAAGATACGTTCACCGACTGAGGTGGGGTAGATCTGGGAGGAGTTGGGGGAGGGAGGGATACAATCAAAATATATCGTATGAAACTCTCAAAAACATAATAAAAATATTCTTTAGAGTAGACTTCAAAACTAGTCAGCAAAGATAAGGAGGATCATTTCAGAATCGTTAGATGAGCAGTCCACCCAGAGGTTATTACAACGCTAAACATATATGCACCAAACCTAAGTGCAGTGGGAAGGAATGACTTTTCTGGGAATCACAAATTGAACTTTGTAAGTTAATCATATGTTTTGAGATTATTTAGAACTATGTATTCGATCTGTTTTCCTCGCAGCTTGTTTAAATTTAACTGGCCCTTAGGGCTGGAGAGATGGCTCAGCAGTCAAGAGCACTGGCTGCCCTAACAGAGAACCAAGGTCATTCCCAGCACCCACACAGTGGCTAACAACTATCCATAACTGCAGTTTCTCTTCAGACTTCCATGGACATTGTACAACATGGGTACACTTACATACATACAGACTATACACAAAAAATAAAAACAATAAATAAAATATTCTTAGTTTAACTGGCCCTTAAAGAAAACATGTTCTTATGTTTTGGATTCCTGAAGCAATTTACCCTTACAAGCTAAACTCAGTGAATATATAACCTTAATCTTAGACCATGTTCCATATTGTGACTTATATTCCTGATTCAGAAGAATAGATACATATGTGAGATGTGGCTATTTGATGTGCCACAAATGAGGGGGGAGCAAGGTCTGACACTGGATGTTCTGTTCTGATGACAGAGACACCATGACATTTATACGTACACACACAAATACATCATACACACAGAAAGAGAAGAATTCATATTTACTCTCCTTCCCTGCATAAACCGTAGAACATCTAAAGTGACAAAGACTTGCAAAGACCATGGGGCTTGCAGCAGCCCCAGCACACCAAGAAGGGCACTTCTAAAGTGAGTGCTGACCACGTGCCCTTGACCAGCCTTGGCCTTCATACCAACCAGCAGTGGAACAGACAGAAAGTACGGTAGACTTCAGCTGTGACACTAACAACCCCCAGCAGCCCGGGAGACTCCAATGTCAGAAGACCTAGGGAGAATCTCCATCTCTCTCTCTCTCTCTCTCTCTCTCTCTCTCTCTCTTTAAAATCTTTGGCTTTTGTTTTATTCCTCATTTTAATGCTTATCTTATTTTACTTACATACATTTTATTGTGGTCACGTGTAGATGTCCTGGCTTCCTTCATCAGCTGCGGATTGAATGATGTACACATAAGACACAAGGAGAGAGAGAGACACACACACTAGGTAGGAGGAAAGGAGAATGACTGACTGACTGACTTTATTAAGAGGCATCAAGTCTTATATACCCTGAGGGCGGGGCTCTACAGGAGGTTAAAAGTTCAGGTTCTTAGGAGACATCTAGCCACATGACACACACCTGATGTAAACTGAGGAAGTCTGTAAAGGTCAAGTTGTTTACTTCGGAACTGCAACTGACAACATCCAGCTAGCTCTTGGCCTAGAGCCTAGCACTAAGAGAGAAGGGCTGCAGGGGGGCCAGACCCTACAGTCACGTTTTCTAATCTCATTCTTTTCTTCTTCCTCACATTATTTTCTTTTATTTTATTTAACCATCCCTTTTTTACCTTTTCCCCATCCCCTCCCATGCCTCATTCTCTTTTTACTACTTGATAGAGTATTTACCTAGCATTTATGAAGCCCTAATTCTATCCCTAGCACCACATACACTGGGTATGATGGCACACACATGTGATTCCAGAACTTGGGAGTAGAGGCAGGAGGGTCAGAAGCTCTCATCCTCAGCTACCCAGCAAGTTCAAAGTCAATGTGGGCTACCTTGTCTACATGAAACCATGTCTTAAAAGAAAAGGAAGAGAAGGGAGAGGAGGCAGGGGACGAGGGGGAAGAGGAAGGAAGAGAGAAGGGGAGAAGGAGGAGGAAGAAATGGGAGGAAGAGGAGGAAGAGTGAAAGGAAAAGAGGGAGGAGGAGGAGGAAGAAGAGGAGGAAGAGGAGAAGGAGGAGGAGGAAGAGGAGGAGGAGGAATAGGAAAAGGAGGAAGAAGAGGAGGAGGAAGAGGAGAAGGAGAAGGAGGAGGAGGAGGAGAAAGAGGAGGAAGAAGAGGAGAAAGAATATTAAGATGGTGTCTTAGCCCATCTATGGACCTCAGAATAAGAAATGCATTTTCTCCCAGTTTACAGAACTGGGAAGTTCAAGATCAAGGCACTAGAAGACTGTCCGGTGAGGGCTCATCTCTGCTTCCAGATGGTACTTTCTAAGCCTTGGAACAGACAGAAGGGTGATGATACCTGGCTAGTTCCCAGTAGCCCTCCTAAAGGACCATTTTGTAGGTCACCTTTTGTTAAAGATTTCATTTATTTCTATTTTGTATGTGTGAGTGTTTTGCTTGCATGTATGAATGTGCACAGCAAGCAGGCTTGGTACCCACAGAGGCCGGAAGAGTCATAAGGATGAGCAGGAAAATATCAAGCAGCACCTTACTTTTGATGGTTCATTCTACTTGTGATTTTTTTCAACATTATAATGGATGATATAAATTCAATAGAAACTTCAAAGTTTGAGTTTTTATCTTTTCCAGAGCTAGCTATACACAGGAGATTCTGTCCCTTGCTGGGTGGCAGTGTCAAGCCACAGCCCCTGTAGAATAGTGGGGCTGTGCTGCTAACCTGTACTTAAGTTGTATTAAACATGTTTGACCTACAATCTTTTCAATTTATAATGGATTTATCAAGACAGAGTCCCAGCAGAAGTAGAGGAGTGTCTGTACCATCACAGAAAGACTGGAGACTGCATGAAGGCAGCCTAGGATGAGACCTGGAAATGAGGTTGGCTTCAGTTTGTCAGTTTTAATTTTTCTGTTCTAGTTCTCATCTATTCAGATCATCCTATGGGGGGATTTCTCCTCTAGTTTGCCAAAGTGGCACATTTCTTTAATTAGTTGTGTGTGTGTGTGTGTGTGTGTGTGTGCATGTGTGTGTATGGATTTAATGTGTTAATATTTGCTGGGGATTCTGTAATTAGAGTCCTAAGTGAGCCTGGCTTCCCTTCTTTGTGCTGTCCTTCTCTGATTTTGTTTCAAGGTTTTAGGAGCTGAAATGACTTTCAGAATGTTTCCAACACTCTGGAACTATACAGTAAGGCTTTCTTAATGAGGCTGTAGAAATAAAGATTCTGTCTTTATTTTTAAAAATTCAAGTACTCTGAGTGGTTATGATTCCACGTATATTCAAATTAAGTTCACTTTTATTTTCAAGTTCATAGAAAATTGTCAATTTTGAGCCAGGCATGCTGGCACACATCTTTAATCCTAGCACTCACTCAGGAGGCAGAGGCAGGCAGATCTCTGCGAGTTCCATGCCAGCTGGGGCTACAGGGAGACCCTATCTCAAAATGATTTTTTTAAAAATGTCGATTTCATGTAAATCTTAAATTGTTTTTCATGATTTGTTCATAGAATTCTATCATAACTTTGTAAAATAATTTTATCCGCAGTTACACTCACCATTTCAGTCCTAACATTATTTACGTGAGCACCGCCTCTCTCTCTCTCTCTCTCATGCTCTCTCGCTCTTCCTCTCATCAGAAGCTGTCATTCTGTCTTTTCAAAGGAGTTCTGATTTTATTGAGTCTGTGATATCATTCTGTTTTCTAGTCTGTTCACTTGATTCTTCTGTTTCCTGTGCATCTGAGCATATTTTGTCCTCTTGCTGACTTTCATTTCAGTGCTGGGGACTGAACCCAGGGCAAGTATTAGCTTTCTACTCCTGAGCTACATCAGCAGCCCTCTTTTGCTAACCTTTATTTGAGACAGAAATTCAAAAAAATGTTTTTGGTTCAGCTGGAAACTTGCTGCGTAGACCAGGCTGGCCTAGATCTGTGAGATCTGCCTCTCAAGTGCTGAGACTAAACTTACACGCCACCATGCCCCACTTTTTGCCAACTTCTTAAATTAGAGTGTGTTGTTTTTGTTTGTTGTTATTGTTGAGGCAAGACTTGGCTATGTAGCACAGGATGGTCTTGAACTTGCCATCCAGCTGCCTCAGCCTCCAGAGTCCTAGACTACAGGTTGTGCAATCACCATGCCCTGGCCTCCAGTTGAACTTTTTCACTTAGATTTTCAAATTTTCTTCATTTCTAATGAGTACATTTACAGCTGAAATTCTCCTTTAATTACTATTTTAGTTATACTTGCAAGTCTTGAAATGTGTGTTTTCATAGTCATCTGTTCATAAATATTTATAATTGCCATTGCAATTATTTTCTCTGACCTGAATTATTCCATATGTTTTAAACTCCTTCAATATATCAAAGCTTTTATTTGCTATCTAGGAAATTTAACTCTGTGCATTAAATGTAAGATCCTCAGAAGACAAGAAAACAGAGCACTCCTAGACAAGCAAGGAAGGCCAAGCTGCGCGTCAGAACACACTCCTCCGAGAAAAACATTCCCAGTCCTCTCATCAAAGGATAAAATATGCAAAAATTCAATTTAAAAAGAAAATGCCCAAGATTTACACTTTGTGATTCTGTCACCTGACATAGGTAGTCAGGAACCAGGATTCCCAAGACCAGGGAGGCTGTGGCCGGGCTCACTGGATCACAGGTGGTGTGGGGAGAAAGGACTGTACCCAAGAGACACCCTAAAAAGGAAATGAGCAGTCATAGTGTCTGCCTTGGGCTTCTGCAGGTGTAACAACAGACAGTAGAGGTGCAGAGGGCAGAGCAGCCAGGAGACAGAGGCAGAGAAAGGGCACCTAGGGGCTGTGCGGACCCTACAGAAATGACAGATTGACGAGGTAGAATCCCATAGACTGATTTCAGATGAGATTTATCTGCCATAAGAGCCTTCAGAAATGGAAACCTCAAAGGAGCGGGGATGCCTGCGTTCCATGGACAGCTGTGCAAGCGTGGGGCTGGAGGACAGAGGGTTTAAACCAACAGTGACACACCGGAAACTCAGCAAGAGCCCTTCAATGCCATCCTTCGCAGAGTCTCTGCTTCTTTCTCTCCCCTGGAACTAGGAAGAACTTCTAGAGCAAGGTGCTGTGACCCACTTTGGGAGAATATTGTGAGTGCTTTTACCGCCACTTTGCGGAAGCAAGGACAGGGAAAGGCCAGACTGCTTCCGTTTTTTTCAAAGGCCAACGTGCCATGTTTTGGGTTAACACATCCTGATCCCCATCAAAGTCAAGAGCAGTGGCACAAGAGGGAAAGCAGGCATGAGCCATGGGGTAGCAGACACCAAGAGAAGCACAGACACGGGAAGCGGAGCCAGGGCATCCCACCGCACCAGCCTGCATCACCCTATTATGATCCAAAAGGACTTGGCCTCTTCCAGCCCTGGAAACCATATCGCGCCTCTTTCTCCCAGAGCCCACGCTCTCTCTGTAGAAATGTCTAGATGTGCTGACACAGTGTCATCTCTGCCCATTAGCCAATGCTTCTCACAGCCTTCAGAATACCTAGTGCACCACCACGCCCCCTCCGCAGGAGCCTTTCTTGCCCAGGCTCCTGCAAAGACTCTCTTGGGTCCTTGGGCTTTAAAGGCAGTCTCAAGAGGGAGGACAGACACAGAGGGAATCTGTCTGTCCTCTAGCTTTTCTCCACAAGCCAGAGGAGGACCAGCCTAGCCCCTTGCCAGGGAAAGTCCAGCCCTTCTCCCCGTTGAAGGCCTCACATCTGAGCTGCACCCATCAGCCCATTCACAATGGCTATTATAAAGTGGAATCATGACCACACAGTTTGAAGCATCCGTGACATGACGCCGAGACACTGGCAGGTTCAAGAACCACGGTGGGTATTCACTTTTGCTCTAGCCGGGGACTGGTGACCTTCCAGAAACAAAGCAAGACTGCTCCAAGGTGACTTTCCTTGTTTGCTGCTAGCAACTTCTAGTAACAGCAAATTTTCTGCTTAAAGGGAAAAACCAGCTTGCTTTGGTTCACCAAGCATCTGCCCCAGAGCAGAGATGGCGGCTGCTACTAAGAGACCCTGCAGCTGAGCCATTAGGGCACCACTGAGACCAGAGGAAAGGAACGCCATCTTGGGAACCCTGCTGCCTGCTCCCAGAGACCCAGCTGTACAAGCAGGCAGGAGGAACTCCTCACACCTACAAGGGCCTTCTACACAGTCCATCACCAGCCCAAGCAGGTCTTTGTCCCTCACACCCAAAACAACCTCATGGCAGCAGTCCAGGGTGTACCCACAAGAAGCCTCCAGGACTCTGCCCAGCTCTGGTCAAAGATCAGAAACCTTGGCTCAAAATGATAAAGACCTCGGCTAAAGCCACAAGGCCAGATGAAAGAAACCCAGGTCTTTACCTATAACCTAGACTCTTGGACCTTGTTTCCAGTTGAAAGAGGCTTTCATTGCCTCCAACGAAGGGCTACACGCCAACATTTGGGTCCTCTGGCCTGGGTGGCCACAAAGGAAGATGACCAGTCACACAGAACTGCCCATCTTCTCTGGGCTCCTATCTCACCCGCCAAAGACCTTGCTGAACATGGTGGGGACTGGGGACTCCTAGAAGAACCTGAAAGACTGATTCTCACTTGGCAGGATAAGACTAGTCAGGGGGGGTTCTAGAGAATGAGAGTGGCTGCAGCAGCACAGAGCCAGCTAGGACACTGGCTGTCTCAGCAGGAGGCCAGCTTCTGCCCACTCCCCTGGAAGCTCTGAGCAGAAGTCCTAACACAGAGCTCATCCCCTCCCCAGTCAGCTGCTACTTATCTGCTGGGACTGGGCTGGGGGCAATCCCAGCATGGCAGTTAGGAGGCATGGTGCCAGGCTTAGTTATTTTTCTCACTGATGTGATCAAATACCTGACAAGAAGCAATTTAAGGGACGAGCAGCTTATTCTGGCTCACAGTTCAAGGAACTCTTTCCCTCATGGCCGGCAAGAAATGACAGCAGAGGGAAGGCAGAGGCAGGGGAAGAGCCTGCCTGGCATCTGGCATTGCAGTAGGAAGCAGAGAGAGAAGACTGCAGCATTCGGCCTGCTTTCCCTCCTTTCTATTCACCCAGAATCCCAGCCCATGGAATGGTGCCGCCCATAGTTAAAGTGGGTCTTCCCATCTCAATTAACCTAATCTAGATAATTAATCACAAGCGGGCCCCAGAGGTGCATCTCCTGGGTGATTCAGAAGGCTATGGTGCTGACGATATCACTAGAGCTATAGACAGGATAGGGGACACAAAAAGCACCCACACAGACATCCTCTCACTTGGGTGACATTGGAGGGAGGTCCAAACAGCCAACAGCTGGGAGCTTGCTCCAAGAAAGTCATTTGCTTTTTCGCCTATGACCGGACATTGGCTTAGCCTCTCCCTCTCCACTGTCCACTGAACCCCGGCCCTGCAGGTATGGTCAGTCCAAGGGACCAGAGCAGCGATGCGCATACCAGCATCTGGACCTCTGTGAAGACAGTAAACCCTTCTTACCTCTGCACCAGAGAAGGAAAAAGTCCTACTCTCCCTCCTCCCTCCAGGCAATGTCTGAGTCAGAAGGCCCTATTCAGAGGGTAGACACAGACAGTCACAGAGCTACCCAGTGTGTCTACATGTGTGGATGGTATCTTTAAAATGATGTTTCCAGTTGGAGTCTGCAGCTGGACTCATAACCTCAAATAACAGGCTCTCAGGAGACAGTGATGCTCTGGTCCAGGAAGCATGCACATGCACACACACACACACACACACACACACACACACACACACACACCGCATCCCCTGGAATCCCCCGACTCTCCACGCAGTTCTGGATTCCTCCCCTATTCTCACACTACAGGTGTCAGGTAGAGCTGAGCCACTCAGTGAAGGGCTGTGACTCAGTCATTGATAATGTGCTCCCCGAGCCATAGGTGAGGCCAAGAGCAAGGCCTGCAACCTGTCTTAAGCATCATGGAAAGGAACTGAATGGAGCAGGCAGAGGCTGGGTCACAGCTGTTCCTGCCATGGGAACTACAGGGGCAGAAGAAGAGAGGCCTGGATCCTGGTGTCATCTTCAGGTCCCTCACAGTTACAGGACCCACAACTGCCCTCTGTGGCTTCAGACAATATGAGTGGAACACAGCCGGGTCTGCTCTGATCCCCACCCCTCAGTCCAGAATCAGACTTCTATGGTACTTGTCTTGTGTCACTTATCACTCATGACCCTCGTTGGCTGATACAGAATGGAGTGCTAGAATGTGCCCCAGGCTGTGACTGGGCCCACACCCTCATCACTAACAAGGCAGGTAGGTCTTACATTACGATGCTATCCAATGTTTTTTGCTAGACAGGCTCCACCTCAGGGGCCAGGGTGGCAATGGAGATGTGCGTACATGCAGTGCACCATCCTCTATACACCTTTTTGTTCTTGTCACAACTCTGTGAGGTAGGGAGCATGCCCTCTTCTCCTCATGTCACAGATAAAGACTACGATTGGGAGTGATAAGGCTGAACCAAGCTCTCCTGTTGGAGATGGCCCACCTGGAGTCTGGTCTCCTGGCTCCTGGTCTTGGTGGCTGAGCTCTCAGGTGTCAGTAGGAATACCCCAAAGTTTCTCAGCGGATCCGGCCCCACTGGGAGCTGAGGAAGCAGCTGGAGCTACCATCTGGATGCGGGGAGGAGCTACAGTCTTTGACCATCACACCACTTTGAAGACCAGTCCAAGCTACCTTGAACACAACTCCTCCAGAAGTGATGGGGGCTGAGAGAGAGGCAATCACAGTCCTAGATAAGTACCCCCAGTATCACTCTTCATACCTGCTGTTGTCGAGAGAACATTTATTTTACTTGGTCAGCTCCAACAGGTATCAGGGACCTCCAGAAAGGTCCAGCCTGGACAGCCATTCATGTGCCCTCCTGCAAAGCCATTGGGGAACTCCCTCTTCTTTCTGCTCCCCCAATATGCAAGGCTCCCAGAATCCTTTATGGATCCAAGAAGCCAACCCAACACAGCCCAACCCAGTGCACCCCCAACCAACCTGCACACCTCTCCCCTGTACACCTCCCAGCCCTCCCAACCTCCAGCATTTATTTCAGCCTGTGATAAGTGTTTCCTGAGAGTTAAGAGCCCAGCCCTGTGCTAGACCCACTTGACGTTGAAAAAGAAATGACAGCCCCTTGCCCTCAGGGAGCTCACACTCTAGTTGGGGACTCAAAGCACACATGCGTGCACACAGCACATACACAGAAGAAACAAGCATAAGACTAGACAGCATGTAGTACTCAAGGAAGACACAGTGTGTTAACATGGGTACTGTTCAAGCTGGATGGATTGGGAGGCTTAGCCCTGGTGGACAAGGGAGGCTTAGCTTTAGCAGGGAGGAGGAAAGGAAGGAGACCATTTCAGAGCAGCCCAGGGGAAGACAGGGCACAGCTACCACAGGAAAGAGACAAACTGGAGAGTTAGCTGGGGGACATGGTGAGGGCGCCTCTAGAGGCCACAGATAAAGAGCTGCATGGAAGGCCCTGGGGAATAGACTGCCTCCCCTTTCTCAGATCTCTGAGCACTCAGCACCCCCAGAATGAGGCACAGGGGTTCGGTCAGAACCTGTGATCCACACTTCATGGGAGACAGGAATAGTGAAATCCCAGGTCCGGAGTGCACAGGTTTCTACCCAGCCCTGCAGGGTACCCCCTGTTCTGAGTTGTTCATTCTGGGCAGGTGAGACAGCACTCACAGGTTCCCAGCTGGCCTGCTCAGATGTGAAGACAGGAATCCCCCACCAGCAATGGCCTAGAACCTACTCCCCTCTGCTTGTCCCCTGCTCATCTGGGGGATGCACAGCCCATCCACTGGCTTCTCCCACTATCCAGAACCACAGGTACCAAATGCCAAGCCGTGGTCCTCGTCCTCCCCGGCCTTCCCGGGTGATGACTTTCTGGAGCTGCACACATGGCCAAGCAGGACAGAAGCAGAATGCCTTCTACCTGGGATACACACAGAGAAAACAATGATTTACCAGCCCTTCAGCAGTCCAGCCTCCCCTGAGACTTCACAGTGAAATCACAACCAAAGTGAAGCAGAAGTCTCCATTGTGGAAACCTACAGCCTGTCAGAAACAGAAAGGAGAGGAGTAACCAAGATTGGGTGCCTTGGGCAATGTCAAGGGAAGGGAAACTGGGTTGTAGAACATGGTGCATTGTTAGATCGGGGAGAAAGGGTGGACCAGGAGGGTCTCTGTCTTAGAATTCTTTATCCCCGAACAAGGGGAGGAGAGCAGGAGCAGAGAGGCACTGCTTGCGGGTGCTCTTGACGGAGGAAGGGACAGTGGCAGGTGAAGTCCCAGGGCTGAGCTCTTCAGTCTGGAGTCCAGAAGTTGCTTGGGATTTTGAGATCTACATGAGTACCCACGTTCTCCTAGAAGGTCCACAGTCCTATCCAATTATGAAGGGTCACATGACCCTGAATTGTTTACCTTTCTGGCTCAGAAAGGGTATGGAAGCCTAGGGGTGTTGTTCACACCTTGGGAGAAGTTTGGCCTCTCAAGCCAGATCTGCCACGCGTGCTTTGTCAGCGCACAACAGTCATTGCTCGTCTCTGACCTTCAGCCAAGTGGCGGGCCACCTGGAGCAGAGAAACCAGCTCTCCACACAGGTGCCGGTCCTGTCTTCACACGCGCTGAGGTCCACGGTCAACCTGGGGGGGAGAGGAGGGGAATCCCACCAAGGCGTGGAAACAGCCTGTGATTCCAGCTCCACCAATACAGGGCACCTCTAGAGGTAGGTCTTCTGAGGATTCACGTCCTCACACCGGGGTGCCAGACCCCGCGGGACTCCATCCCTAGCCTCCATGCCCAGATGTGCCTTGCGCATCCTAGGTCATGACATCCTGTCCACTTCACACCTGTTCAAAGAAGCAAAGAGATCAGGATCAGGGATTTGGTAGTGACGTGGCCCTGCCTCTCAGGAGTAGGTGAGCACATTCAACTGGCCCATTCTGGATCTAGCTGAAACCTTGAGGAAACACTCTTAGCTTCCTACTAAGGACTACCAAGGCTACTACCCCTCCAAATGTCCCAGGATCTGCTTTAATATCATTTTCTGCCACCAAATACTAACCTCCGTTGCACTTGCCACCACTGACCTTGAACCACAAATGCCAGTGATTCCAGAGGAGCCATATGGCACTAAGTTGGGACAGAGAGAGCCAAGGGGACAGGTCTCCAGCACATAGACCAGGCCTAGGGGAGCAGAGGCCCTCTCAGGGCCTCCAGCATCTAAGATGGGCAAACTGAGGACATGGGGTGAAATGGCTTCCCCAGGCCACCAGCCTGCCGGGGCTGAGGCCTTGGGTGCTGCACTCAGGGCTGGGGACTGTGGAAAATGGTCCTCTCCAAACCTTTAAGTGTGGCATGCTGGGAATGAAGATCCCATACGCAGCTAGTCACAGAGACCAACAGAGGCCCCACCACCCACTTCTGACCTAGAAAACCACGCCCCACTGTCACACACACACACACACACACCCAAGCCAAGAGGGTCTCTGGCCAGCGCTGTCGGTCTCACCTGCTCTAGGCTGCAGGAGCCTGAGGAGGCAAACCAACGCAGGAGCCCAAAGCAGCTGCATGCAGCCAGCCAGAGGGTTCAGAGGGAGAAAGGTAAGAGGGAGGCCCAAGCCCCTTCAACTCTCCAAGCCGGACCCCGTCTCCTGAAAGCCCATCCAGAGTGGGGACCACCGCCCAGTGCCAGTTCCAGCGCCCTGGGCTGCGGCTCCAGAAGTGGAGGCAGGCGAAGGTGGAAAGCCACGTGCGCATCATAGCACGCGGCCTAAATGGGCCGCCTGGCCCTCGGGCCCGTGGCCGTGGCTGCGCTGGTGCGTCTTGAGTGAGCCCTCCCGCGCGAAGCTCTTGCCACAGCGGGGGCAGAAGTAGGGTCGCCGCTCGCCGAAGACGCCGGGGCGGCGCGGGTGCGGCGCGGGCATGCGCGCGTGGGTGCGCTGGTGGTTGAGCAGGAAACGCGGCTCGCGGAAGCAGCGGCCACACTGTGCGCACTGGTGCGGCTTCTCGCCGCTGTGGATGCGCTGGTGCGTGAGCAGGTTCTGCTTGAGGCTGAAGCAGCGGCCGCACTCGGGGCAGGGGAAGGGCCGCTCGCCGGTGTGCGTGCGCTGGTGCACCTCAAGGTTGTGTTTGACGCTGAAGGCCTTGCCACACTCGGGACACACGAAGGCCGCCACACGACCTGCCCCGGCGTGTGCCTTCTGGTGCCGCACTAGGCTGGGCTGCTGGGAGAAGGTCTGGCCGCACAGCGGGCAGCGGTGGGACTGTTCCTCCGCAGGGTGGTGGATGACCAGGCCTTGTTCGTCCCCCAGACACTCCTCCCCGTCCCCCGCAGGGGACCCTCCCCCGGAGGACAACAGCTCGGTCATGGGCCCTTGCAGATGCAGTCACCAGCCCCTGGAGAAGCAGAAGTGGAGAGAGGGGTCAAGGAAGACCCCAGGGTCAGCCATTCCCCAGCCTGTGGATTCACTTCCCACAGCCTCCAGCGTTTGCCCATCTACAGTTTAGTTGTTTCCCTTGATCACAAAGGCTTTTCTCAAGAGCCACCTCCTCCTAGAAGCCTCTCCTGACTTCTCTAGCATCCTCCGGCAGCCTGCTGTCCGGACACTCGTGGTCATGCTACCTCTGTCCACACTCCAGTACATCAACAACAGAGCTGTTTTCTGTTAAAAGACGCCCCAAACCTTGTGCCTGACACATACAAGGCATGGGATAAATGCTGTTGGGGAAATTATCCTTTGCCCCTCCATCCAGATTCCCAAGGAAGCAGTGAGGATGCACCCCAAACCTGCAGAGAAGGTGAGATCACTGGTGTCTGAAACAAAACAAAAACTCCATAAACTTGAAAGTGACCTCCCTGTATTAACATTAAAGGCAGTGCCTCTTTGCTTCACAAGATGAATCATACACTTGAAAGGTGCAGGGTCACTGAACCAAAGCAAGGCCCAAGGGGCCAGGCCTGGTCCAAAGGCTAAGCAGCACAGTCAGGGCTCCACAGACATCCCCAGCACTGGCTGCATATCTGGTTCCCCCTAAAGACTCTCTTCCCAGGCCACTGTGTTCCTCTGAAATAGCTTCCCACTGTCCTCACAACAGCCGCAAGGAAGGGACAGTACAATGTTGCTGAGCCCATGTTGTAAGTGACGCAACTGAGGCTGGGTGAAGTCAACATACTTGTCCAAGGTCACAGAGCAAGGTGAGCCAGGACTAGGCCCTAAGTCTCCTGACTCACTGTTGAAATAGAAAAGCTTCAGTATATCAGCTGCTTAGCAACTAAACATGCCTTACACACACACATTCACAGACACACACACCAGCCACTGCAGACCTGTCCATTCTCAAAGGGTCTCTGCTCCTGTAGGGCACCTGCTTCTGGAGGGCTGGGGGCACTGCGCATGGCCACCACTCCCAAGCCCTTTAGGGCACTGGGGCCCACTACATTCACCCCCCCCATCAGGGGTTTCTCTCAGACCCCCTGCAGGCCTCCTCCACACTTCCAGCCTCAGTCAATCTACCTGCAGAGTGAGGTCTCAGAGACACCCTCTGTCTTCCCCTGCCTTCAGGCCACGGTGGAACAGGCATCCACCCTGGAAAGGGGACATATACTGCTGGTCATAGACCCCACCCCAATCTCTCCCCAGAGGGTTGCCCCTGACATTTGCAGAGATACACCATCAAAGTCTCCTTGGCCAGTCAGAACCTAGCCCTGTCACTGAACAGCCTCCCCACTTTCCCCACTGGACCCCTGACCCGGACCCAGAAGGCCCAAAGCCATGGCCCCCGTCCCTCCCTCAAGTTCCTCCATCCTGTGCCACACTCACAGCCCAGCCTGCTCCCCTTCTGCAGTCTCCAGCGGCGCCTCTTTTCCTCTGGAATCTGAGCGACCCAAGGAAAATACGGTAACTCTCCCGCAGCGACTCCCCAGCCCCTTCTTCCCCGCCCCCATAAAGCCAGCAAGCCCCCCGCAGCGTCGGTCTGGACAAACAGCTTCATTAATCGCAAGAGCTCAGCCCACCCCGTCCGACCACCTCTCCCAGTCTTGCCAACTCTTGGGGCCGGAACAACCCTATTGAAATATGGTAAACTGGGAGTCGCAACCCCACCCCCACCAAAATACGTAGGTTGCCACCCAGCTGCCGCAGCCCACCCTGTCTGGCTGCCAGGCCTGGCTCCCTGGGAGAATGTATACAACCCACCCCCCGCGCCCGCAGCGCCCCCCACGGAACCACTCGACCCTGAATAAATAGATAATTAAGTCTCAGCACTGCCACTCCCAGAAAGGGCTGCATGGCTCCGGGCAAATACGGTAGTACGCCCGCACTGACCCGCCCCCCAGGGTCCCGCGCTGGCCTCGATAAATACGGTAGCCTCCCTCGAGCCCTCGGCCCAGGCTGGGACTCACATGGCGCCGCCTCCGGAGCCCTCGCCTCTGCTGCAGCGCCGCAGTCGCCAACGTCGCCGCAGCCGCACAGCTGCCCCGTGAGGCTGGGAGGTCTAACTCGCCGAAACCCTGGCTGGAAAAAGGACGCGAGCGCTGCGCCTGCCGAGGCAGGGCAAGGGGCCCGATTCGGGGGCCCGCCGCGTTTACCCCCAGGACGGGTCACCCCAAGGCGCCCGGGACCCCGCGCCAGCCATTCGGCTGTCCTGATGAGGAGCGCCGTCTTCACCGCTCATCTCAAGGCAGAGTAGCCTGGCCAGGCCCAGGTGCTGCCCCAGTGCCTGGCCCGCCGCGCTGGGGCTCTGAGGGCCGTGCACCTTTAATCTAGCCGAGAGAGGGGCCTGGGAACGCAGAGGCCCCAGCGCTGGAGAGTCTCGGAGTCCTGATTTTCTGTGCAGAAGACCACGGTCAAAATAGCCAGTTTTAGCACGGTCCACCCTACTAAACCAGATGGGTCACCTCATCAGGGTGGCTATGGGAAGCCCCCGAACTCCCCTCCTGGGAGAGTAGAACTGAGTCTACTGTCAAAGATGCTCCATAAAAGAGCTAGTTGTGATTCCCAGCGAAGCAGCAGGTGTGACAGGCAGCGCTAAATTCCAGTTTCCCACTGCCCTTTAAGACACCCCTGCCTGTCCATAGCCTGGCTTTTTACGCCACCCTTCCGCATGTGTCATCTTGCGGGAACTTCCAGTAACCACGTGCAGCTAGGATTGGACAGGTATGTTATCCCACTGTATAATAAAGATGGGAAAGTTGGGTTTGGGTTTGTTTGTTTTTTTGGTGTAGTGTGGTGTGGTTTTATGAAACACACCACGGAGTGACATCCCCCACAACTCTAAGTGACAGCCGCAATCACATGAGAAAGGGCCCTAGAATTCACACTGGACTGATGAGGAAGCAGGCCAAGGAGTGATGTGTTTTCCAAATTATAATTACTAGAGAAACATCCAACAGGTTTTCTCTCTGAAGCCCCTCTGTAGCCACCAGACAAAGGAAATAGTGGAGACTTCTAAAGACCCAGGTGGGACTTTAATTTGGCAGATGCTGGGGCATGACTGTTAGGTAGGGAAGCTGTGCGTGATGGGCTTCAAGGGACCCAGACCCCTGGGTGCCATGAGCCACCCCCTGCAGTGGCTCCCCAGGTTTGCAGTATACCTATAGAATTCTTCTGTGCTTGGAGGACTAGGCCTGGAAGGTACGCCCACAGTTTACTTAGGACCAGTGTACCTCAGTGAGTCCACCTCCCCCATGGGCAGTGCTCCCCCCACTCCAGCCCACAAGGTCCATGAGTCCATGAGTCCATGAGTTAGACGTCCCAGAGACACTGGCATCTCAGACAGAGGCAACAGGGAGGGGACATAGGGCCTCCTGACCTCTGACAGCCTCACCCCACCACACTTCTGTTCAGAGAACCTCCTCCAGCTCCAGCTCCTGCTACAGAAATTACCAGGAAAACTGGTTTCCACCTCTCCAGCAGGCCACAAGGGAGGTGGGGACACAGTGAAGAACAAGGTTTCCAAAAGCAAATGCAATAATATGCTAGAAAACAGTACCCACATTTTTAAAGTTTTTTTTTATTTTTATTTTATGTATGTGAGTGTTTTGTCCCCATGTATGGAGTATACCACATGCATGCAGTGCCTAAGGAGGCCAGAAGAGGGTGTCGGGTCCCCTGGAACTGGAGTTAAGGATGGGTGTTAGCAACCATATGGGTACCAGGAACCAAACCTGGGTCCTCTGCAAGAGCAGCCAATGCTCTAAATGGCTGAGTCATCTCTCCAGTCCAGTACCTACATTTTCAATAGTAACCTTTTCTAGGTAAACTATGTCAAAATAGAAAAAGAGGATGCTGAGGATGGGACTCACACAAAGGCTGTCCAAAACCCTAGCTCTCTGTGGGGAATGCCAGAGGGATAAAGGACAAACTTCAGCTGAGTCTCGTCCCTCCTCTCGTTTCACACACGTGCACCTTCCCCTCCTCCCCATGCTAAACCCCATCCTCCTGTGCTGTGGCAAAGGGAATACCAAGACAATGTGGCAACATTCTGTAGATACAGTCATGCTTCTTCAGGCAGGGCAGTGGCCCACATGTGCTCACTGCCATCCTGTGAGAGTCCTGAGGCAGCTGCACTCTGGACCCTAACAAAGGCCTGAACTTCCTGTGTGAGTGTAGAAGCTAATTCAGTAAGCCCTGTTCAGTCCCTGTGCATACTAGACAGATGGGACAGAGCTCTGGGGAACCGCTGTGGCCCTTACAGAGCAATGCACTGGCCATCCTTGGGCTCCGTCCTTGAATTCCTCCTGCACAGGGATGCATCTCCAGGGCTTCTACCTCCCACCTCCTTCCAATGAGCTCTTCCCCTATCCAGGCATCAGGCAGGGGTCCCTAATGCCTCTCATCAAAGTACCAGATTTGGAATTGAGAACACTTGCATTCTCCGCATCAGACTGTGAACTTCCAAGGACAATGTGGTGATCTGATTAGAAAGGCCTCCCATAGGCTCAGGTGTTTGAACACCTGGTCTCCAGGGGGTTACACAGTTTGGGAAGGTAATAGAACCTTTAGGATGTGTAGCCTTGCTGGAGGAAGACATCACTGGAAGTGGGCTTTAGGAGGCCATTGCTTTCTCTGCTTTGGGCTTGTGGTTGAAGCTGTGAGGTCTCAGCTTCCTGCTCTGACTGCCTTCTACAATGCCTCCCCCACCCTATGGATTCTCCCTTTGGAAGAGCAAGTCTGTGCTGGGTCACTTCAGTTGCAACTTCACATACCTGGGAAGCAGAACCCTCAATTGAGGAATTTCTTCCATCAGATTGGCCTGTGATGCTTTCTTAATGGCTGATTGATGTAAGAGGACCCATTCTACTGTGGGTGGTGTCACCCCTGGGCAGGTGGGCCTGGGCTGTATAAGAAAGGTAGCCAGCAAGCCAGGGGAAGCAAGTCAACAAGTAGCATTCGTCCATGGTCTCTGCTTCAGTTCCTGCCTCCAGGTTCCTGCTTTGGGTTCCTGCCCTGACTCCACTCAGTGATCGTCTGCCACTCTGAAGAATAAAATGAAATAAACCTTTTTTCCTCTCAGGTTGGTTTTGGTCAGTGTTTTATTGCAGCAACAGAAAGCAAATAAGACAAAAATAATGAAAATAAACTTTTCCATAAGTTGCATTTGGCATGGTTTTATCACAGCAGCAGAAAAGTAACTAATACAGGCAGAGACCATGATTTTAACATCCTTCTAGCCCAAGAATCCAGCATGTAACCGATCCTTAGTCACTGTCTGTTCAGCAAATGAATTCGCACATGCTACATATGATGGCTCACTGTGTAGCCATAGCGATGAGAAGTGAGGAGCTCTGGTTATGAGATATCATCTACTCCAAAATTCTTTCCTTTTCATTAAGACATCAATTCAGCCAAATCCTTAAACTCATGGCAGACCTACTATACATGAAAATGGCTCGTTCCTGTTACAGTTTGGATACAATGTCCTCCCCAGTTCCTCTAAGGCTCAAGGACTAATCCATCTGTGGATTCATATGATGCAGTGTAGGGAAATGATGGAAGGTAGAAGGTGGGGCCTCACTGAAGGAAGTTGGTTCCTGGGGAGCATGGCCAGGAATGGTATGCCTGGCCCCTTCCTATCTTTCTGCTTCCTGGCTGCTCTGAAGTGATCAGCCCCTTCACCAAGATATTCTGCCTCCACTCAGGCCCAAAGCTATGGAGTCAGCTAAATGGACTGAAACCTCTAAAACCCTGAGCCCAAATAAGTCCTTAAGACTTCCTATAAGTTGTTTTTCTCAGCAAAAAACGAACACAGTTCCTCAAAGAGACTGAGCCCAACTCTTTTCCTCTTTCCAGAGGTACACATGATTTGCAAGTAGCCACACATGGAGCTTTTTTAAATACTAATGGCAGCCACCTGTTGAGTGCTTGCTGCATGCTTCGCATTACAATGCAGGCCTTGCACAGATTATTTGCCAAGACAGCATCAAGCCAGAGCTGTGACTCTATCCTCTACTCCCAACAAGAACAACAAACTTCTTTTCCAGTTTGGGCCATAGGTGAAGATGAGTGGAAGAAGGGAAGAGAGAAGGCAAAGCTTCTAGCTTTTTTGCCAATGGGAGCATCATTCCTAGGATGTATCAGTGCCCCGAGTAGCTATATAATATATAGTTAAAATTCAGGGCTTGGTATGAGGCACACTGTTGTTCTGTCTTGATTTTTTTGAGACAGGGTCACATGTAACCAGGGTGTATAGACAAAGATGACCTTGAATTCCCTGTCCTCTTACCTCTGCATCCTAAGTGTCAAGATTAAGAGATGCGCATAGAGTGTAAGCAGATTCGTGCTGGGCTTCATGCATGGTAGGCAAGCACTCTATTAAGTGAGCTACATCATCCCCAGGCTCCAGTTTTAAATGTTTAAAGCCACATGTGGTGAGTGACTAGATATTGGACAACACAGATATATTTCATGATCAGAACAACAACATACGCTGTTGAACAGAGCTGGCCTAGGTCCCTTCCCCACTGATGAACAGGACTGTTCCCTGAACCAAACAACGGCCATCTTCAGTTTAGTTGTACAGCTTGAAAAGTATCATTGCAGCTGTACTTCTTGACTGTTGACCTCCCCTCATAAAAGGAAGGACAGGGAGGGTCATGGGACCCTCACCTGAATATCCAGCCACTATTCCCAACCTGTTGTGGTAAATTCTGTTGTAACTGCACATGGCCTCTGGGAAGGCTAGAGTATATAGACTGGGGACGCCCAGGCCAAGGGAACCTTCATTATTTATGCAGCTATGGGGAAGCCACCATTTAGGCTGGGCAAAGACAGTACAGCCTTATGAGGGAGCGCTGACACTCCTGCAGGTAACTCCTCACCCACTGCCCTGTGAGTAAGCCCGGTAAGTCGCTGCTTCCCTGAGGCGAGCTTCAGTGGAACTGTACCCTGGATTGTTCTTGGGACCAATGGAGAAGAGGTGGATGTTGTTTATATCTTTCCCAGCAATACTCATCTGAGAAGATTCCAGTCATCTTTCCCCAAAGGGGAAACCTAAGGGACGTCACTCACTTTCCTCTCTGCACTGCTCCTGCGTCATCTAGGACGAACAGTGATAGATGGCAACATGCTATTTTGGTCCCAATATTCCTCCTGCCAAAAGGTCAAAGATCCGTATGAAACTCAAACCATGTTAAAAAATGTTTCAGAACTGCTCTCTACACTGTTCTCTGCCAAGGCCCCCAGGCATGAGTCTGCTCTTTCCAAGGGTATTTGCGTCGGTGGGACAGCTGCTCCTCTGGCCCTTGCAGCCACCTCTCCCTCAGGGTGGTTTCCCTTCACGGATCAACCCACCCATGAGGCCCTCCCAAGGGGCCTGACCCCTTTGCTGTCAGACTTCAAGCTCTTTTTGCTTGCCAAAGGACAAGCATTCTCCACACATTGAGGTCAGCTGACTTAGCTGTCAGCCTGCTCTTCACAAAAGACAAGGACGGATCTAGGAATCCAGTCGTACCCAGCTGATGTGGCCTTTTCCAAGCCTGGCAACAGGGCACTAGAGCACACTCATTTTCCTCGCAGAGGACAGGATAGAAACCCTTAAGATCTTCATTCTTTTTTTCATAATTTAGCTCCCCTGTGCGACCCCTTAATCTCTGCAATTCTTTAGTTTCTGGCAGGTAAACCACTGGATAACAGGTTTACTCATCTTCCTCAGTATTCTCTGACCCACCTTTAAATGAAAGGGAATGAACACTGAAGTTGATGGTGCTATGCTAGCCTTCAATCAGCCTACAGTTGTGACCATAGATGCAGCTTCGGCTAACCAGAGCCCTGGGACCTACTATCAGTCTAGAACATGGCCTGGTGGGCAAGTCATGCCCCTCTTTCCTTTGTGACAAACGGCATTATCACTGCCCAGCCTATATCCTTGACCCCATGGGATTAAATGAGATAATAAGAAAGCCTTGCTAGTGAGGCCAGGGCTGAAAACCATTTGTCTGCGAGTTGACCTTAGATTGTTATAAATCATGCAGTATATCAAAATGATTTCACACAAATGTCCTTGAGCAAAGACAGGGGCCATATTTTTTTCATCTAACGTGAGGCCTGGCATGCAGACCCATTGGTGAGTCAATGCTTTGTAGTCTAGATCTGGTCAATGTACGTGTATATTGTATATATCCCTTGGGGGGACTTTGGCCTGTCTGCTTTGCGACCTTTGAGAGGGTGGGTCATCCAGGGAAAGTGAACAGGTATCCTCACTAACTTGAGTAAGAGGAGGCTACAATCAGGCCTTAATTACTCCAATCCCTCCCTATCCACACTGCACTGTGACATGAAGCACAGACCACAGTGAAAGAAAACAGAACGCATCTGCATGCCAGTCTGCCCTCTTCTGTGTCTGCCTGCAGCGCCCCTCAGCCACTTGATTCTTTAAGAAGCCAATGTTTCTGCAGTGCCTAACTTGAAGGCAGTGGCTCTCTAGCCCAGGAATAAATGCCAGTGCCCTAGAATGCCTTTCAAGAGTTGGGTTAGTTTCAAGATCTGCTAGATGACAAAGAAAGATGCAAATGACTTGTGGGCCCCCACCATGGGAGTAGGTTTAATGTGATGCAGGACACTAGGCACCCCCTGGGCAGGGCAGGGCAGGGCAGACTGGGAGAGGAACTAGAGAAGGCGAGCACAGCATCACAGGGAGGCAAGGGGGCAGTTTCTTGAGTGATCAGAAGGGGTGTCAGGGAATCCCCTCAGATATGGCTTCCTGTTGGTCTTGGGAGCTGATCAGCACACCTCCCCCAGTGTGGGGCTGCACCCAGTTTATGATCAAAGAACTGGACCAGGAAGGCACAGCCCAGGCTGAATGCGAAGCATCACTGGCAACTGTGTTGCAGGAAAGTTGGGATGGCTGCAAGGGTCTTGCTTGTCTTTCCTATCACCTTACCTGTCTTTCTGTAACACTCCAATGAAAGCTTCGCCCAAATGAAAAGCCTTAAACTACTATCCATCCAGAGAATGCTCACCAGAAGCCAGGTTGAACTAGGCACTGCTGAGCATCCTCAGGAAGATGCAAGCCCCAGGAGACCAGCAGTGCAGGTCTCCCCGCTCCATCATCAAACACACTGGGTCCCCTCCCCAGCTATCTAGCCCTGGTACCTCAACATTCACCTCCACCCTCTGGGATGAATCCATCCAATGCCACAGCCAGGGCTGGAGCCCCCAGGCTTCTGTCAGCACCAAGACCTCAGCCACTTTGCTTTGGAAGAGCATGAGGGGTGACCTCAGAGGAATGAGAAGTGCGGGGTGGGGTGGGGGGGGTCAGTACATGATAAGAGACATGAAACTGACTTGAAAGAGAGTGGAAGACCAAACTGCCTTCTAGCCTAGGCAGGATGTGGGGTGGGGGTGTATGAATGGCAAAAGCTCCCTGACCAGGTCTTGGGTGGGGAATGGACAGAAGAATCCTGGGCAATCACATATCTGGGCTCCAGTAAACATGGCTCAGAAAGGACAATGACACCAGGAAGAATATTCAGGCCTTCATTTTTCTCTTCTTCAACACCAGGGTGGGTAAGGAGCCAAGTCAGTCACATCCACCCACCGGCTTGACACAGACAGCCCCTCCTGCATAGTCACCTCCCCGAGCAGTCAAACGATGGCTGACACCGTCTGCCTGTACCCCAGCCCCTACCACCACACACATACCAGTTCTATGGCCAGGTCTCACATACCTAGTGCCCTGCACAGTGGTGAAGGATCCTCACGGGTCTAGTGTTTCCACAGGCTATGACGTGCTGACACTGTCCTTGGTGCTGATTCCCTCCCTAGCCACTGCCTTGCTCCATTCTTGATATCCTGGAGTCTGTCGCCAACTTCTCCTTGGGGTCCACCGCCCCACCCCCACCAAGGCCATCCTACAGCCTGTGTAGCAGGCTAGTACTACCACTCATTAGTTCCAAGCCATGCCACCCAGGGAATCTTTCCCAGGGCCCCCAACAGTCCCTCACTGAATGCCGGAGGCTGGAGCCCCCTCTGGGAGATGTACTAATGGGCCCAACCCATCAAAGACACAACCAGACCCGGGTGGAGCAGCTCTAACCTCACCTCCCCCATAGGCACTTTTCCAGGGACCCTCTGGGATGCTTCTGGAATACTGTTCTAGGGCCTCAGAACCTCGAGGAGCCTTTTAATGGGCTTTCAGCATTCCCAGCTATCCAGTTCCCCACATGCGCCCTGCAGGCACACCCACTCCACCACACACCACCATCAGCCTGGCAGGGCGCACTACAACGCCTCTTCCTCCTCCCGGCCGGGGTGGGGCGCCAGGACTCCACGGTGCACGCGCTGGTGCTTAAGCAGGTGCTGCTTCTGGCGGAAGCTTCGGCCACAGGCGGTGCACTGGTAGGGCCTCTCCCCGGTGTGGTTGCGCAGGTGCCGCGTGAGGTTGGGCTTCTGGCTGAAGCAGCGGCCGCAGTCTGGGCATGAGTAGGGCCGCTCGCCCGTGTGGATGCGCTGGTGGATGGTGAGTGCCGACCACCAGGAGAAACTTTTGCCACACTCGTTGCAGATGAACTGGCGCTGCTCGCTGGGCCCGGCCAGGCCCTCGCTCTCCGGGTCACACAGCAGTCCCCTGGCATCCTGGGGACCGCGGGGCGGCACGGCCAAGCTTCTGGGGGCCTCAGCTCGTGACTCGGAGCCAGGCTCGCGGGCCTGGAGGGCCGACCGGGACCTCAGCAGCTCGGCCGCAGCGTGCACGCGCTGGTGGGCCCGCAGCGCGGCCCGGCTGGGGCAGCTCTGGCCGCAGCTGGTGCACCGCATGGCCTGGGCGCCTGGCAGGTGCGTGCGCAGGTGTTTGAGCAGGTGCTGCTTCTGGCGGAAGCTGCGGCCACAGTGCGGGCACGGGTGCGGCCGCTCGCCGGTGTGGTTGCGCAGGTGCCGCGTGAGGTTGGGCTTCTGGCTGAAGCGGCGGCCGCACTCGGGGCAGGCGTAGGGCCGCTCGCCCGTGTGGGTGCGCTGGTGGATGTTCAGCGAGGACCACCAGGTGAAGCTCTTGCCGCACTGGTTGCAGATGAACTGGCGCTGCCCGCCCATGCCTACGCGGCAGTGGGCTGCTGTCCGGATCCCGGGTTGGCCCCACCACCCCTGGCAGAGCCCCAGCCAGGCCCACTCGGGGCGCCGTCGAGGAGACCCCGGGCGCAGGCGACAGGCCCGGCGCAGGGCGGCCTCGCGAAGCATCTCGTGCAAGCTGATGCGGGCGCCCTGGCGGTCCCGGGCGTGGGCGCGCTGGTGGATGCGGAGGCCCACCTGGTGGCGAAAGCTGCGCTCGCATTCGGGACACACGTGGGTGGTGGGCCGAGAGTGGGTCTTCTGGTGCTTGAGCAGGTGCTGCTTCTGGCTGAAGCGCCTGGCGCACTCGGGGCAGCAGAAGGGCCTCTCGCCGGTGTGGTGCCGCTGGTGGCGCGCCAGGTTGGGCTTCTGGCTGAAGCGCTTGCCGCACTTGCTGCAGAGGTACGGCTTCTCCCCCGTGTGCGTGCGCTGGTGGATCTTCAGGGACGACCACCAGCTGAACCTCTTCCCGCAATCCACGCACACGAAGTGACCTCCGCCGGCAGAAAGTGCGGGGCTCAGAGGGCCGGGAGCCGTCCCCGGGAGCCGACCGGCAAGCCGCGCGTCCTGCTCAGCCGGCGGGGCCCGCCGTGGACCCCCAGTCTCCTCCTGTGCCCCCAGAGCCCGAGGCCGCCCCATGGTCTGGCATGGCAGGAGGCCCCGCTGCTGCCGAAATATGTTCTCCTTGTCCTGCGGCGCCATCGTTGGCAGCAGCCGCTCTGTTTTCTCTTGCTTGATCTTCTTCACCAGCCCATCTCCTGCCAGAAGCAAAGCGAGAAGTCAGGGAGATGTCACTGTCTGTGCGATGCAAAGAGCGAGTGGAGGAGGAATGTGGAGGGGTAGGGGAAGCCGGAAGAATGGAGCGGGAAAGAAAGAAAGGGATTGGGGAAGGCAGGAAGGATCCCACATTGGCAAGCTGAGATGTGGAGAGAGAAGCAAAGAATACATGGAAAAGTAAGAGAACTGCTCTCCCGCCATTGCTAAGGCTGCGGGATGACCCTCCCCTACCCAACACCCGGGGATGCGGAGATGTCGGGGGACAAGCAGCCATGCCCCGTACTGGGAACCAAGAAGATTGCCAAGTTCCAAAACTCACCATTCTTTTTTTTTTTTTTTTTTTTTTAGTGTGTGTGCAGTGAACGTGGCGGGGAGGGGGGCCTGATGCATGGCCTGCATGGTCGGAAGAGAACAACTTTGTGAGTTCGTTCTCTCCTACCTTTCTTTATAAAGTTTCCGGGGATTAAACCCAAGTTGTCAGGCTTACTTACACTGTAAGCGCTTTATTTGCTGAAATATCTCACCGACACATAATTTGCTTTTTTTTTTCCCCCGCTAGGAGACAAAGTCATGCCCAGCCCCTCAGTGGTTAGGGCCACACCCTGGGTCACTTCCACTTCCATACTGGTGGGGCCCCTGCTCCAGTACAGTAGCCATGGAGCAGGAACATCCCACTGGCTAGGAACTCAACTGTTTGGCAACCTCATCTTTCTTCCACAAAACTAAGAATGAGAAAGTAGGCCCAGAAGGCTCAGCATGGGAATGGGTCTTTGCACTGCCCTGGTAGTAAAGATAATCCACAAGATTCAGGGGAGCTGCTCCGAGCCAGCCTTACATCCAGGGTGCATGGATGAGGGGTGGGGGTTGCCTGCCTAGCTCACCGCGGTAAGAAGCCATAGTGAAAACTGCTGTAGACATCACAGAGTATGTGATTCCCTTTGTATGAACATCAAAGCTGGTCAACCAGTCTGTGACTGTTGACGCCTGTCCATTCAGGACGATGGGTTCTGAGGTCCCCTCTATGGTTTCCCTTGATGTAGGCGCAGGTTGCAGAGGCAGGTTCATTTTGTAAGAATTTATGGAGCTGGTAAGGTATGCACCTTTCTGTATGTGTCATGTTTCCGCAGGAAGCTCATGCTCAGCAGAAAGGAGGCAGGACGAAACAGTGCTGAGCAAAGAGGAGAAAAAGCCTTCAAACAACACATTCCAGCATTACGAAGGCCACAGATTCAAAGCAGCAGAAAAGAGGCATAATAAAGACAAAAACAGACTTACAGCCCCCTTATGAGGGCCCAGGAAGGTATAAAAGCATCCTAAAATCCCAAAGGATCATGTATAGACCTTATATCATTAATCTGAAAAGTGTATGTAAAATAGATGACTTGTAGTATATAGAGGGCTCAAGAACAGCTTTTAAAAATCCTGATTATACAAACAGTTAGAAGGAATCAAAGTGAAAATCAAAGTTACATCCTAAAATTGGGCAACAAATGACATGACTGTCTCAGTACATTCTATTAAACACTCAAAGGGAATGTTCCCAGCTGTGGAACTATCCGGTGACTAGAAGGAGAAACAGAGGAGGGAGGTAAGTCTATTAGGTCAAGAATGCCTCTGGATAAAAACAAAACCAGAACAGGGATGGGCAAGAAACTATAGGTGTATTGTTCCTTGAGTAGACATAAACATATGCAAACCAATTTAGGAAGACTAAAAATCATAGCCCAGTGAGGCTTGCTGAGATTGCTCCTAGGAAGGCAAGGATGGTTTGATGTAACTGATGACACTACCTTATTAAAAGTGAAAAATCAGCTGGACCCATAGCACAGTGGTAGAGACCTTGAAGCTGATCCCACTACCACATGCACACAAAAGAGGGGGAGGGGGAGAGAGAAGGAGGGGAAGAGGGGGGAGGAGGGAGGTAGAGGAAGAGGAGAAGAGGGAAGGGGAGGAAGAGAGAGAGAGACCCTGATACCATTCTCAACAGATGTAGAAAAAAATGATAAAATTCAACATCACTTCAGAAGGGAGGGAAGGAAAGCATTAACAGACTAAGAATATAAGGAAGCATTTCAAGCTGACAAAAGAGGTATATTAGACATAATAGCAAGTATTCTAATCAACAGCAAAAGAATAGAAGAGTTTAGAATTAAGATCAAAATGAAGATACCCACTATCATTTACTTATTCAACCTAGGACTTGAGGAATCACCCAAAACACAGGCAAGAAAAAGGGGAATATACAAATATTGGAAAGAGGAGAAAACTCTAATTTGCTTATGAAAGACAGGCAAAAGTATTCACTAATAAATAGAAATACAAGCTTAGTAAGGTTGTCAGGTATAAAAGATCACAAAATTAATCACTTTAAAATTTTGCTGGTGGGAATGAAAAATGGTACAGCCACTTTGGAAGACACTGCCAATTTCTTACAAAGCTGAACATTACCTTATCATATAATCTGGCAATCAGTGTTATGGGTATTGACCCAAATGAGTTGAAAACAATTCCAAACAAATGTCCTTGGGCGAGGGAACAAAGGGATAAATTATGCTATATCTATACAAGGAGGAATATTCAGCAATAAAAAGTAATGGACTGGGGTTGGAAAGATGGCTCAACAGTTAAGAGTGCTTCACTTCCTGTACTAGAAAAATGGCTCAGCATTTAAAAGTACATACTACGCTTGCAGCTCCAGAGTATCTGATGCTCTCTTCTGACCTCCACAGACACTACACGTACATGGAATACACTCACAGAGACATACACATATACATGAATTTAAAAATTACTAAAATCTTTTAAAAATGTTTTCACCTAGCTGGGTATGGCAGTACATGCCTTTAATCCCAGCACTTGAGAGGCAGAGGCAGACAGGCCTCTGTGAGATTGGCCTGGTCTACAGAGCAAGTTCCAGACCAGTTGGGACTATTGGGAAACTTGTCTCAAAAAAAAAAAAAAAAAAAGTCATTCTCTTTATAATAGGAAATACCATGTGGCCGTTGACAAGACTGAAAGAACCTATACATGTCAACGGCAAAAGAGTTCCGAAACATTTTAAGAGAAAAAAAAGTTGAAAACAATGATATTATGGATGGCAAAGGGCTGGACAGGGTGGTCAAAGGCAATCTTCACTGTATTGTTTGAATTTTTATGAGAATATTCAAATATTCTTTAATCTTTAAAAGTTTTAGGGAATGGGGCCTGGAGAGATGGCTCAGCAGTTGAGAGCACTGGCTGCTCTTGCAGAGGACCCAGGTTCAGTTGCCAGCACCCACATGGTGGCTAACTCCAGTTCAAGGGGATCCAACACCCTCTTCTGGTCTCCACCGGTTTTGCACAACATGGGTGCACTTATATACATGCAGGCAATACACTCATGCACATAAAAAATAATTTTTTTAATTTTAGAGAATGGGGAGTTGGCTCAGTAGTTAAATAGCACTTACTACTCTTGCAGAGGACCCAGGTTCAGTTCCCAGTACTTACAAAGTAGTTAACAACTATCCATAACTCCAGTTCCAGAGGAATCTGATGCCCCCTTCTGGCCTCTGCGGGCATTGCATGCACAGGTGCACTTCTACACATGCAAACAAAACACTCATGCACATAAAATAAAAATATATTTTTAATTTAAGGGTAAAAAAGTTTTAAAGATATGAATAAAAGAACTGTCACTTATACTCTGGTGACCATTAGCTCTATGACCAAAGAACCTTTAGTTCTTGTGCCATGGCTTCAAGCACCATCACGAGGCAAGGAATCATGGGAAGTGCCTTTAAGAAGCCAGTTTTCCTCCTGCAAAATAACCTCATAATGCCTTCCTGTGCTTGGTCAAAGAGAGCATTTTAGCAAGTCATTGTTAAGAATGAAAGTGGTGATTTCAATTACATATTGGCAGGAACTGAATACCCAAGTGTTATGAGTTGAACTGATTACAGGGCTGTCTTTTACCTGCACTGAAACTGGGGAGAAGGAAGTATTTAGTGCCAAGCATCTAAACTGGAACCCTGAGAGGGGATCACTGTCCCTGAGTGACAGACACAGGAACCATTAAATGATCCAGAGTCCTGCACCTTCCTGGTTAAACTTGATCCTGACATCCATCGGATGGCTGCCCCCTCCAACCAGAAGGATAACCCTGGACAGAGTCGCTCCCACCCACCTGGCTGCGGGGCATGGAGGATCCTATAGCTGAGGAAGAAGGTGTACCTGAACTTCAGTCAGCCTCAGGGCACATTTCCTTAGGGCTCAGGTGCGATCAAAGCCTCCGGCTTACAGTTAATGCTCCTCCGTCATCATAACAGAGAATAATGTTTTCTGTTCCCATGACAGAGCTGCTAGCCAGAGCCGGGCGAGCTGTATACAGGTGCCAGGGGCTGCTGTAGCATTGCAGAGGACTCCTGTCCAAAGCACATGACCAGGCAGGAAAATTTTCCATTCCAGACAGCCTTTGCCTGGGAAATCCCAGACTGCCTGCTGGTGTCATCAGAGCAGATGAAAACCCTGAACTGCCAGTGACCCCCATGAGCTCTAGTGGCCTGGAATGAGGACAGCTTTGCTGGTCAGTAAACAACAGAGCTTAGCAAACCTTCCCCGCAGAGTGCTCATTCTCCACGCCTGATCAGCAGTGCCGCCTTCACGTCCCAGTTCTGTTTCCAACCCAGCCTGTTACCTGTCTCCCTGGCCTGGCTTGGCCATGTCTTTTGCTCCTAAGTCTCCATTTTGCTCTTTTCTTTGGATCATCTTCAAAATCCCAGCCCCTACCCTGAAATTCTACCTTCTAGATGATACTGAGAGCAGCAACTTACACTTGGCTCCTGGAAGGACAAGGGAAAAGGAAAGGAGTGGGGAAGGTGGAGGAGGATGAGGGAGGAGGAGGAGGAGAGAGGAGGAGGAGGAGGAGGAGGAGGAGGAGGAGGAGGAGGAGGAGGAGGAGGAGGAGGAGGAGCATGATGATGGGAAGGAAGGAGCCAGCTTGTCTCCTACCTGTGCTGTTGCCAGCCAGGCTGTTCTCCATCCTTGCAGGCCTCCCACTGCATCAGTGTTGTCAAGGTCTCTGCCCTGTCATCTAGGGAAAGAGAGAATGGCCCAGACATGAGGTCAAAACCCATTTTCCCAGTCCCTCCTCCAATCTCATAAATCAAGCTCTTTCCCTTGGGTAGAATCTACAAGGTTTCTCATTGTTTACCTACCAGATGGTAAGTTGGCACAATTCTCATTTTGCAAAGAGGAAACTAGGCCAGAGAGGGTCCTTGATGTGCTGAGAGAGGACTAAATGGCAGAACTGGATATAAACCCAGGTCCTGGCCTAGAGAGATGGCTCAGTGATTAAGATTAAGAGCAGTACATTACTGCTCTTCCAAAGAACCCAAGTTCAGTTCCGAGCACCGATATCAGGCAGCTCACAACCACCTGTAACTCCAGCTACATGGAAATCCAACATCTCTGGCTTCTATGGGCCATACAGATATATACATAACTAAAAATAAAAAACTGTAAACTCCCAGACCAGAGCCTTAGGCCCACAACCTCAGTACAGGCAGAGCGTATGAGCGCACCGCACCCAGGTACCTGAGGTAAGGTCAGAGATTGTGTGGAACTTACTTAAGAAGGCCCCTGGACGGGCTGTGGATGTGGCTCCACAGCAGAATGCTTGCCTAGCACATTCAAGGCCTGGGACTCCGATCCCCAATGCCAACACTGAAAAAGGCAACTCCAGGAAGTCAGACTGCCCCCACCTTCCTAA
The DNA here is from genome assembly GCA_035773235.1 of Eospalax fontanierii. Lineage (NCBI taxonomy): Eukaryota > Metazoa > Chordata > Mammalia > Rodentia > Spalacidae > Eospalax > Eospalax fontanierii. The sequence continues at coordinate 102,914,808 of CM069528.1, read as the reverse complement.
GGCAGGGGGCCCTTCTTTCAAAGTCCCTGTCGATACTCCAGGATCAACCCCTTCAGGGTTTCTCATGTCACCACACACATGCCACCACCACCACCAAAAACACACTCAGCAGTCCACAGTTCATGATCCAGCATTCATGTTTTATTTTATGCCCATCTTGAAAACATTCCTGATTGTTTTTGTGTCCGGAGCACAGCTGGGGACAGACCCTATGGCTAGTGGGCTGTCCCAGGCTTTGACCTCCACAATCCACTCTGCTCATCTCCACAATCTCCCTGGCTCACCCTTGCCTCCTTCTGCCTAAATGTCACCTTCTCAGAATGGCTAACCTGAGACCTCAATGTACAAGCTCAACTCTCTTGTTTATTTCCTCTTCAACCCCTTATTAAAAAATAAATAAATAAAAGATTTATTCTTAATTGTGTATATGTGAAGAGGTGTGTGTGAAGGGGGCATTTAAAGGAGGGTCTGTGAAGGGAGCTATGTGAAAGGGGGGTATGCGAAGGAGGATATGTGAGGAGGGTCTGTGCATGCAGGTGCTCTACAGTGTCAGATCCCCCAGAGCTAGAGTTACAGGAAGTTGTGAACTTCCCAACATGGGTGCTATGCTGTGAACTCCACTCCTCTACAAGAACAGTATGTGCACCTACCCACTGATCTATTTCTCCAACTCCTATTTTTGAGACAGAGTCTCATGTAACCCAGACTGGCCTTGAACTCGCCATTTATCCAAAGAGGACCTTATGATCTTCCACTTCCTCCCCTCAGTGCTGGGATTGTAGGCCTGTGCCACTATGCCTGGCTTTTGAATACAGTGCTAGGGATAGAACCCAGGGCTTTGTGCATGCTTAAGTAAGCATACTACCAACTGAGCTATGTTCTCCAGCACCCTTCCAACACCTTTTACTTCTGCCATGCATGCTCTTAAGGGTCTATATTCCCAAACATACTGCCTGGCTTCGAGCCAGGGCTCACAGCTTGGTTTATGCTATAGTATGTGCTTTTCTCTGGGAGTCTCGCTTCACCCACCAATATCGCCTTTAGCACACCAGGGACTTTATGGCTAGCTGTCACATGCAGACTCAGAGCTGTAGACCAGTGCTGACTTCTGGGCATTGTGTCTGCGTTATCCTCACTAGAAAACCCACCCTGGGCCCTGGTGGCCCTCACAGAGACCAGCCCCCGATTTGACTGCCCCCAGATTTCCTCCTAAGTCAGATTTGGGGGTACCTACACAGACTAGACAATCAGGACCCTGACCAGAGGGGTTAGGTATCTGAAGAAAAATCACTTTTTCTGGTACAAAGAGGGGAGGAAACAACAACTTTTTCTCAGAGCATTTTCTTCTAGTTGTTAAACACTAGCTCTGTCCTCAAACTATATATTAGGGGTTTTGTTTTGTTTTAAGCTAACTAAGCCTCTTTCTACCTTTACAGAATGTCTTGCTCAAGGATCTCAGAGCCATCCTTTGGAGATATAAACGGGTGGAGGGCCCAGAAGCCCAGCCCCCAGGGAGGGTAGGTACCTGCCTCGGGCAGACTAGCCCCTGAGTTGCAGACTTTGCTCCTCTCGTAAAAGTATAAGTTTACTTTTAATTTGGGTAAGGACAGTCAGCCCAATGACCAGATGAGTTCAGAATGTGCTGCATGTGACCTGTGCCACCATCCATGGTGAGGGTCAGCCACAGTTTACAGTGAGAACTGTGTGCACAGCGGGTGCCATCCGCCTGGCTAGACCCAGGGTTTGAGTCCCTCTGACTGGCAATGCCACCACTCCTACCAATTCCTATTTCAATTAAAAAATAAATCCTGCTTTCTTTCTCTTTCCCCTGTGGAGAGCTTTTCTGGGGCAGCAGGTTTTGTTTCCAGTTCTACTTCCCCAGGAGGGGTCTGGGAAGGACTCCTATCATGTTTTCTCGTGGATACCAAAACGCACTGGTGGGCAGATAAGAGAGGGCAGCAGAAAGGAGACAGCAAGCCCTATGTCGGGGGTCTGTTAGGGTTAGGGTTTCCCTGTACCTGTTACCCCACCACCCCCACGTCCTCCCATGTGAGCTTCTACATCCCACACGCAGACAGAGAAGCCAGTTGGTCATGAGGGGACTCAAAACTGAATGAGTGTGAAATTCAGGGCAAGGCCAAAGGGTCAGGCCTACACCACACGAGAGGCCTGGGCCACCCCAGCAAGAGCCCTGCTTTACCCACTCGGGCTTCCAGAACCGACCCTGAAAAGAATCTCAGAGGCTTTGATTCTTGGTGATCACTCTAAACATTGCCATGGTTTATCTGTCCAGAGCCACACCAGGGCAGGAGGGAGAACAGCACTGCTGTCTAAGCAGAAACAGGAGTGGAAAGGAAGGAAGGAGGTCCTCACAGGGCCCTGGGGATGGAATACAGCGAGGGCAAAAAGAGGAGACAATTCGCCTGGAGAAACCCGCTTCCCGTGTGCTCAGGTCATGTGTGTCTGCAGGATACACCCAGGACCCTCCCTTTACACGGGCACCCCTCTCAGGTCCCCCACTCTACCAGAGACTCCCACCAAGCATCTCTCATTCTACCCACCATTCTGCCATGCCACTTAGACTGCCCTTCCTTGTAACCCAGCCTGACAACCCATCAGCTGACAGGAGAGAGACCCAGGAAGCAAGCAAGCAGGCTGTCCACCAAAACACCCCTGCGGGGCACAGGAGCTAAGAGGCAAATGCACCATCCCACCACTTCCAACGTGGGGGCTGAAGAGATGGGTCAGTGGTTAAGAGCACTGGCTGCTCTTGCAGAGGACCAGGGTTCAGTTCCCAGCACCCACATGGCAGATAACAACTAACCCTAACTCCAGGGAATCTAATGCCCTCTTCTGACCTCCAAGGGCACTGTACAACATGGGTGCACTTACATACATGCAGGCAGGACACTCATATACATAAAACAAAAATAATAAATAAAATATTTTTTAAAAGAAGACAGCCTGACCCCAGTCTTGACTCTCTCTCTGTTTCCTCACCCATAAGTACTATACGAACAGGACGCATACAAGTTAAGGCCCTGCTCACCTCCACCTTCCTGTGGCCTGCTCAAGCCCAGACACCCACACTGGGTCAGGCTACAGTTGGGATAAGAACGCCCTGGATGAGACATCCCAAACCACCAGCTACCTTGCCAACTGCAAAACCACACAAAGAGGTGATTGTGGTCTGCAGCAGGTGGTGAGGCCCGGGGCAGGGGAGATAACAAGGGGACTCTGCTGTATGCAGAGACCAGAGAACAAGGGGAGCAGTGGCTGGGGTGAAGCAAGGTCAAGGTCCCAGAAGAAGCTGCTCAGGGACACTTCCTCCTACAGTGAGAACCCCTGCCCAGGGACGGAAGTGAGGAGAGGACGGCACCCCATGCCCCCTTCGTCACCAGTGAAACAGTGCCAAAGGCAGAGACCCCGGTCTTTCTCTGGCCAGAGACCTCTATCAGGTCCTCATCCTGTTGGGTTCTCACGTACCAACCATCCTTTACCCTCCCAGGAGACCCAGGCCTAAGACAGCCTGCCTCAGGCCCCTTCCCACCAGTTCCACCCCTCCACCCCACTTTCCCTTCCAGCAGACACATCCTTCCTAGCACCCATCTCACCTGTTCTCAGAGCATCCCACCAGCTCCATAAGCCTCTGCCTGCCTTCCCTGCCTGTGCCCCTCCCCAGGGGAGCTGTCAGGAAGGGGACAGGCAAGGGCATCATCTGTACCCTTGTGCCAAGGTGATTTTTTAAATCCCTCCTTGCGACAGAGGTTTATCCTACACACCCTTCCACTTATTTGAGGAAGGGGTGGGGAGCTTCTTTGAACTCCTTGATTGGCAACAGGGACGAGGAGAATGACATCAGCAGATGAGCCCTGACTGTGTACCAAGACTCAGCAAGCAAAGCCCATGCTACCTTTCAGCTACAGAAAGCCTGGCTCAGAGAAGTGAAGTCATTGCTCAAGGTCACCAGAACAGAGCTGGGGTAGGCTTGCTTCTCCTTAGCTGTGTGGCCTTCTAAGAGAAGGCACAGGACTTCCGAAGGCACCTCCAGCCAGGACAACCTTAAACCACCAGCCCTTCATTTTCAGAATGTGGCTGCTATGCCCAAATGTGGTTATTTAAACTCTAATACATTAATTTTAAAATTCCATTTCTCAATCACACCATCCACTTTGAAGGGTTCGACAGATGCACGTGGCTACTCCACTGTAATGAACAGACAAGGTCCCTGCTGTCTTGCTGGAAGGTGAGTTCTAGGAAGGGAGGGGCATTGCTCTGCCCAAGCCCTGATACACAGAAGAGACGAGACGCTCAATACATATTGAAATGACTGGTTGACTAATCAAAGGTTGAAAACCTCACTCCTCTGATCCTGTCCTGCGTCACGAACAACAAATATCTAGTGATGAGTCAGTTTTCTCTGCCTGGAAAATAGATTGCAGTTAACAGTAGCGATGCTTCCATTTTAAATACATGATCAAAGGCAAGTCTGAAACTGACACAAACACCAAATGCATACACAAACACACTTAGATAGGTCCATGCAAAGCTAAGTAAACAAAAGTTCAAAGATGCAGAACAGAGATTCATCACACAGGGACACCTGCCACAGTAGCCCCTTTTCCCACAGTTTGTTTTCCACAGATTCAGTTTATCTGTAGCCAATCTCAACTGATGCAGAACATAAGTCACTGGAAGAAAAACAACAACCACATAACATTTATTATTGTACAGTATAGTAACCATTCTGTTTTATCATTTATTGATGTTAATCTCTCTCTCGGTCTAACTTATAAATTAAACTATCAGATGTATATGCATAGGAAAGATGGTAAGTACAGTTCAATACTATCTGTAATTTCAAGCATTCATTGGGAGTTATGCAACATATCACTCAGGATAAACAGAGAACCACTGTACATGTAAATACAGAAAAAAAAAGATACTTCTTAAAACACAGACAAAAGGCCAGGCTTGGTGGCACACATCTTTAACGCCAATATCCGGGAATCAAAGGCAAGCAGATTTCTGTGAAATTGAGGACAACCTGGTCTATATAGCAAGTTTCAGGCTGCTTGGAGCCACAGGGAGACCCTATCTCAAAAAAGTAAAATGGAAAAACAAAAGACATAGACACATCTCCAACAACACAGAGACATGCCAGTGTGAACAGCACACTAATCAGTACACTGTGGCAACAGGATGGAATTAACGGTGACATAGTATCCTCAAAGCTGACTGTAGTGGGGTACTCCTGTCATCTCGGCATTCAGTAAGCAGGAGGCAAGGAGGATCAGATGTCCAAGGCAAGCCTAGTCTATACAACAAAATCAAACTAGCCTGGGCTACATGAAACCCTATCTCAAAAAGAAAAACATGTCTTTGAATATCCAGGGCCACCCCAATATCCCCACTTGCTCTAAGAAACAGAACTTAGGGAGGCAGGAACGGAAGCCCTGTGTAGCCCTGCAGCAGTCACCTGCTGGACTACCTGTGCTGGCAGGGAGGGGTCTACGGGTGGCTGTAAAGACATTGGACTGGGTCAGAAAGCTCTAGAAAGACAACTAGACTGTGTCCAGCATACCCAGTGCAGTGTGAGGTCCTCCACGACCTGGCCATCAGGAAAGCAACAGACCCTTCCCCTCCACCAGCTTTGGGTGACATGAGTCACTGCAAGCCTGGATCATCAGCCCAGTTCCCTTGAACCCATCCCCAAGGCTGGCAGTGGTCTCCCCAGACCCCCACATCACACCTGAGAGTGAGCATCAGGAGCCCCGGGTCCTAGCCCACCTGTTCCCAGCCCACTATTTGTCCCTGGCAAATCACTCCTGCATGTTCAACCTCAAGTCCTCAGTTGGAGGTATCTGGAAAAGAAAGTCTACATGACCTTGTTCTGAGCATCAAGAGGCAAGTCAGGTGAAAACACTGCACTTGCTGAATGCTGTAAAGGGGCAGTGCCTTTCCCTCCCATTATTAATTACTATCTGAAAACATCACATCATAGAACCCTCCTTTACAAATGCCCAATACAACTGTCTTCCCAAAGTACCTTCCCTCCATTTGCCCAATAATCTCAAGAGCCCTCAGCACCCCCCAGGTGACCTCCAACTCCAGAGAGCTCTAGCCTCTGGTCATCTTTCACCACTGTCCCCCAATATTCTGATTTCTTGTACCCTCACACACCTGCACACCTATGACCTGTCTTCAACAGCCTTGTCCAACATCCCTTTCCAGCTCAGATCAGGGGTCACTTTACCCAAGACAGACACCTTTTTTGGATACACCAGGCTGCTCTGTTTAACCTATGCATGATCCAACCTAGTGCCTATGACAACCTGTCATTATCAGTGCTCGCTGTCACTATCAGGAGACCATCTGCATCGCAACACTCTGTCCCCAGCTCTGTCCCAGCAAGCACGATAGGCCCCACCCTTGTAAAGGGGCCTTGTAAATCGTTACTATACATGGTTAGAAGGGGTCATTTAAATAAATTTCAGTCCACAGCTGATTAGAAAAGCAGAATATGAAAGTGACAATGTCATTCAATGTCTTCGCGTTATAGCTCACACGGGGACTCAAAAAGAGCATGAACCATGGAGCTGGGATTGTCCTTGCCTAGAACCTCAGGTGATCACACCTTGTGGCTGCCGCAACATGAGCCCTACTCTGAGTCCAGGTTGCCCTAAGCGCTAAAGGAGGCAGCGTCTCTACACACACCCCGCCCATTTTATACATGAAAAGGCCCTTCCCCCATTCCACACCCACTGAGGCTGCTGTGCTCATTTTACTGAAAGAGAGTCTAGAAACCCACCCACCCCCGAGACCCGCACAGTCGTAACTTCTGTGGTGTTTCCCTCTGTTCCCCACCTCCATCCCTCCCCGGCTCACGTAATCTCTCATTTATGGACCACCTACTATGAGTCCCTCTGCAGCGAGCACTGGAGTTCCTGCCCCAAGAAGCGGGTCTACGCACGGGACAGACACACAGACAGGAAACCACCAGACGGCTCTGGAGGGGTCGCACGCAGGGGACCCTCCGCTGTCGGCTCCCAAAGGTCCTCCATGGAGTCCTGCCAGCCTCCCTCCTGACCTCGCTGCCCTGTCCGCAGCCCTCCAGACCCCACCTCAGATCCCTCCTCCGCGCAGTGGGGAGGGTGATGACGGAGAAAGTTTGGGGCCGGGAGCTGAGGTGCGCGCAGAGCTCCGGGCACCCCAGGGCCTGGGCCCCATCCCTCCTCCTCTCCAGCCCGGGCCAGAGGAGCAGCGCGGGAGGTGTGGGCTGGGCTCCGGGCCGTCCCTCGCACCGCCCCTCCCCGCCCGAAATGCAGAGGGACTGGGAGGGAGGGGGCCGAGGAAATAAATACCTTTGACTTTGTGGCTAAGGTTAACGGGAAAATGCCACCCCGGGGGCGACTTGGGCACCGGGCTCCCGGCTCTGGCCAGTCCCGGGGAAGGCGGGGCGGGCAGGCGCGCGTGATTGGCTAGCCGCCCTGACCGTCCCCCCGGGCCGCCCAAGCTGAGGATTGGCTGCGCGGCTCAGATGACCCGCCCGGCCCTATCGGCGCAGCCCGCGGGGCGGCCCCTTTGTTCTCCCGAGCCAATAGCCGGAGGCTGACCTCGCCCAGGGCGCGCGGCCGGCAGCTGGGAACGCGTGCCCTGCGGACAGCCGGGGTAGTCAGGGTGGGGCCCGCAGCGGTGACAGCGCGGGGTCCCAGCGCCCCTGTCCTCCCGGACCCCTCGGACCTGCCCACAGCCTTTACGCACTCAGCTTCCCGCACACGCGCGCGGTGACGTCTGAATTCGCAGCGCAGGTGCGAAATCTTGACACGGTGCCCGTGCTGTCCGTGCTGGGACCACACGGGAAAGTGTGCCCCAGGGTCTCAGGTGCTCCTCAGAGCATGTCTACTCGGGTGTGGCCTCTTTGCTTTGCTCCCTGAAAGCTCTATTCGCCCTGTACTGCACACACCCACGTCAGTACACACCGGGCGCTTGTGCCTCTTGCGTGCATCGCCCGCCAGGACCGCAGCAGACCGCACTGAGTCATAATAAATGATGTTTGGCTCTGTCTACGAGAAACCTTGGAAACCCCAGCACCCAAGAGCCCTTTTTCTAGCTGAGGAAGCAGGGTTTGAAGAGGTTAAGTTACCAGATCTGATTTCACAGCTCACTGGGGTTCGGATGAGTGGAATATCTCCCGGCCACTAACCTGATCCAGACTGCCAAAGGAGGGTGTTCAGTTCCCAGACACCTCCAGGGAAGAGTTCAGTTCCTACCCCTCTCCTCCCCATCCATCTGAAGGAAATTCCTCTTTTGCCTCAGGGGTCACAGCGGGGTAAATCCCTCTCACTTCTGCATCACAGGTCACAGCTAGGTCTACTCCCCATTGGCTGGTTTCTCTCCAGAGTTGCTTTGAACGCCTCTTTGGAACTAAGGTGGGTGAAAAAGGAAGTTGGGACTCTGGCTTCCTGCTGCAACCCCTGCCACAGAACCAGTCAGCAGCTGATAAAGCATCTAGGTCCAACTGCTGTCCAGCTCAAGAGAAACTGGGGCAGAGTTTCCACCCTTTTACCACTAGCTTCATTGGGCAGTTTTTACAAAGGGTACTTTTTTGTTTCTGGATTTTGTCTTATTCACCTATGAAGTAGATTAACAATTTTCCAGAACCCTACATACCATTCTGGATTTTCATGTTCGCTGTTAGGTGTACAGAAGCACTTGTGAAGGGCTACACAAAATCCTATAGAGAGATCACATTTCACCAACCATCTACCCTTTGGGGTCTCCTTCATGTGGTTATTTTCTGTAGTCCCTGCAGAATGCTTCCCCAAAGGCTTACAAAGTCCATTTCTGCTGCCACGTGAGTGACAGACTTCCTCCAGACTGACATTCCAAGACCAAGGCCATTTCAGGGGTGGAAAGAAAGGGACAACTGAAACCCAATTCCCACTCAGTAAAAACAGGGCAGCTGCAAATGCACAAAAGGAAGAGCTGGAGAAAACACTTCAGACTTCAGGTGTGAAGAGAAAGGCAGGGAGGCTTTGAAAATTACATAAAGAGAAGCTGGGCACAGTGGACCACGCTTGTAATCCCAGGCGTTGAGAGGCAGAGGCATGAGGATGATTAGTTGAAGGCCACCCTTGGTTACACAGTGAGATAGTGAGTTCAAGGCCAGTTTGGGCTACATGAGACCCTGTCTTTAAAAAAACCCTACACTTATATGAAGATACACACACACACACACACACACACACACATCACAGATCCACATTCTGTAAAGGTAAGAGGACCACCTAAGGTGTCCACTCTTTTTTGAGACAAGGTCTCTCTTTGGCCTGAACTTTAACAAGTAGGCTAGACAGGCAAAGCTGAACAGCAAGCTACAGAGATCCCCACCTCCCATTTTACCATCTATGGGATTACATGCATGAGTCAGCACACTCAATTTTTTAAAAGGCTTCTGGGGATCCCAACTCAGGTCCTCATACTTGCAGAGCAAGTGCTTTACAAACAGAGCCATTTTCCCAGTCCCAGTATTATGTAATTTAAAAATTCGACCAGTTTGGGGTCTGGAGAAGTGGCTCAGCGGTAAAGAGCACTGCTGCTCTTGCAGAGAACCCTGGTTCAATTCCCAGCACCCACATAGCATCTAACAACTGTCTATAAGTCCAGTTCCAGGAGATCTGATGGCCTCTTCTGACCTCCGAGGGCGCTGCACAACTTGGGTGAACTTATACACATACAAGCGATACACTCATACACATCAAATAAAAATAATAATTTTTTTAAGTCTACCAGTTTTATAATTATGGAAGGAAAAACCCCTGGATTCTCCAGCCAAGAAACACAGTTTCTGGTTGCAGGGCTCTGACCCATCCCAGTGGGGGCAGTCCTTCCCTTTGACTGAGGTCAGATGAACCATGATGAGCAAGGACTTGAGGACCAATGGTCCCTTCAGGGCCTCAAAAAAGAACCAGGGCAAGGTCACTTGTGCTTGCTTTTCTAGCTCCCTCAAGACCACTTGTGTCCCTCAGACCCCTCCTCATCATTACTATATACCATAGCACTCAAGGTCCCCAGGTTGGTTCCCTTTAAATTTTGTTAGGGTCAGGACCACTGGTTAGATTCCCTCCACATCATATCCCGACCCACAGTGCTCACCCAGATGCCCATCCCTCATTCTTGTCCATCATCCACCTGTTCCTTCTGTGTCTTCTCCCCTTGGCTAGAAACCTTGAGCTCCCTCAGAAAATAGATGTGAGTGGGGCTTTCTTGAGTCTGCCCTCTGCCACCAGATTCTAACAGACAATTTGCCTTCAACTACACAGGTTTCAGACACAGGTCTTACTGGAGTAGGCACTGGGTTATAGTTTCTACCATGCTAAGTAATAGGCATGTAATGCATTAACCAAAAGCAGAAGCACAATACATTTACTTTTTTGGTGTGTGGTGGTGGTCAAGAGTGAAGAGGACAGAAGCTGAACAGACTGAAGTCTCAAACAGCCTCCAGTGATTTCCAGATACTGAATCATATGCCAGTGTTTGCATGGATAAAAGAACAAGAGCAGCTGGTGCGGTCCATGGGGTGAGGTCCTGCAGGGGAACTTGTCAGCCAGGTCCATTCACATAAACAAGTGACGGTGATTCCTATGCAGTGCTCTGTGTACAGATTGGAGAGATGACTGAGACAGGCAAAAAAAAAAAAAGCACTCAAATTTGTATGAAACCATCAGTGATGAACCAGGCAGCAGACCAACCAGGGAATCCCTGCCAGACAGATTCAATTCAGTGTTCCATTCTGCCCTAGGGGGTGTGAGCTGAGAGCCATCTCTACTGATGGGAATGCCTCAATTCCCAGAGACGCCTGTTTCATGGCGACCCCCCTCTGGCAGGGGCTGCAGATGTCCTCAAAGTCTGCAAGGTTTACCACCCTCAAAGGGGGCTCTCAGTACTCAATGAAGTGATGTGAAGGCCAAGGTAATGAGAAAGGCAATGACAACCCCAGGTCCACCATTCCAAAACTTTGCTTCGAAGATGCGCATTCCACCCATCCTAGTGCTCTGGAGCCATGGCCTACCACCCAGAGAATTTGCTCAAGTTCTGGGCAGGCCTGGTCCGTCCTCCAGCAAGGACTGGGAGGAAAGCATGGGAGCTCTCAGGGCCTGACTCCTTCTCAGGAAACAGTACTGCTTCCTCCTCCATCACCACAGCCCCCAGAGAAAGGAACACTCCCAGCCACCAGCTCTAAAACCAAATCTTTATTCTCTAGTTTGAAAAGGAGAGTGAATGGTTGCTCTGTTTCGATGCAGTGAACAAAGCAAAGCCCAGTGGGTAGAATTCATAGGAAAGTAGAATTCAATCATTATGAGGAAGACTTTCTAACGATCAGAATCATCCTACCATAGAACCGGGGCCTCTGGAGGTGGGAGCTCCCTGGTACCCAGGTGCTTTGATGGCTGGCGACCACTGGAATTCTTAAAAAGGAAATCTACCCAGGACCTTCCCTGCCAACCCCCCAGCACCGATGGACCAGTCCTTTCCATAACTCCTAAAGCTTTGCAAAGAGTTGGGGAGAGTTAGGGATTTAGACAAAACAGCCCGGAAGCCCTCAGCATTGGTAGGGAAGACAAATAAAGCCAGACAGGTGAAGGAGGAAATGTCCTGGAAGGCTGATCTTCAAGAAGGAAGTGATGGAATTGCGAACAGTAAATAGGTCTCTACACGTCTGGGCACCTACCTATGTGGGAGGCAGTGGGGAGAGGGACACTGAAAACAGCTCAGCTCACCTCTCCTGCTGCTTAGCAAGGCCAGCAGGTTCACCAAGGTGCATCTGCCTAGCCAACTTTGCCTGCCCCAGCATTCATTTCCTAAGGACTACACCACACCTACTTCCAAAAGTGACCTGAAGTAACTCATAGTAAAGACTGGGACATTAAGGCGTTAGCACCAGAGGGTGGAAGTGGCTCCCCCCTCCCCACTGGTGGCTCCTCTAGCCGAGGGCTTTAAGGGTAGATGGAGCTGCTATTGCTACTTTTCCAGGGCAGTGTGCCCTGACCCTTAGAAAGCCAGGTCTCTGCATTCTAAAAGGGGTTCCCTGGCTGCCCAGGTTAACTCCCTTACTAACAGGGCCCAGCTCACTCTGCCTCACCTAGCCCTCTGGGATTTCCATGGGTCCCTCCAGCAGCATCAGCATGGGCACCAGGGCCCATGGCTACCCTGCTGCCGAAGGACATCCAGGGCTTCTTTCCCGTGGCCCACAGCCCCTGCGCCCCCTCAGACATCGTGCTTCTTCTGATGAGTTAGGAGTCGGTCCTCGTCGTCAAAGGTCTGGCCGCAGATGGCACAGCAGAAGGCGCCATCCCGGATGTGGCTTTTGCGGTGGGTAATGAGGTTGGACTTCTGGCTGAAGCTGCGGTCACAGTCCGGGCAGGCATAGGGCCGCTCACCGGTGTGGATGCGGCGGTGAGACACCAAGTTGGACTTCTGGCTGAAGGCTTTGCCGCAGTCGGGGCAGACGTAGGGCTTCTCTCCGGTGTGGATGCGCCGGTGCGCAGCCAGGTAGGGCTTGTGCCGGAAAGCCTTGCCGCAGTCAGGGCAGACGAAGGGCCGCTCCGGGGCGTGGTCGCGCCGGTGGGCTGCCAGGTGGCTGCCCTGGGAGAAGCGGCGCCCGCACTCCTCGCAGGCGAAGGGCCGCTCGCCCGAGTGCACGCGCGCGTGCGCCACCAGGTGCGTCTTCTTGCCGAAGTTCTTCCCACACTCCGGGCATCCGAAGGGCCGCTCCCCGGTGTGCTGCCGCTGGTGCAGCCGCAGGAAGCGCTCGAGCCGGAAGCTGCGGCCGCAGTCGTCGCAGCTATAGAGGGTCGCGGGTGCCTCCACCGGGTTCCGCGGGGGCCCCGGGGCCGCCCCGAGTGCGGGCGGCGCCGCAGGCGGTTCCGAGTGCAGCCCGGCCGAGAGCTCCGCGGCCAGGGCTGGAGGCTGCCGGCCGGGGGCGGCCTGCGCCGAGCCCTCCGAGCGCCTGTGGATCTTGCTGTGCGACAGCAGGTTGGGTTTGTGTCGGAAGCGGCGGCCGCACTCGGTGCACGGGTAGGGCTTCTCCCCGGTGTGGATGCGCCGGTGTGACGTCAGGTAGGGTTTGTTGGTGAACCGCTTCCCACACTCTGGGCACTGGTGCGGCCGCTCGCCGGTGTGCACACGGCGGTGGGCGATCAGGTTGGGCTTGTGGCGGAAGCGCTTGCCGCAGCAGGCACACTGGAAGGGGCGGTCCACCGCGTCTCCGCCAGGCCGGGGAGCCGTCACTGCCGGACGGCCCCGGGGTCTGGGGCCCAGAGCCTTGGCAGCTGCCTCCTCCAAGGCCTCGGCCACGTGCACCCGCTTGTGAGTCACCAACTGGTCCCACTGGGCAAAGCTCCGGCCACAGTTGCCACATATGAAGGGCCGGGCCTCAGGGACAGGGGGATGACACCGCCGCAGATGAGCTCGAAGTTGCTTTTGTCTCCAGAAGCGTCTCTCGCATTCGGGACAAGCGATGGGCCTTTTGGCAGCCAAGTGGGCCTGCAGGTGCAGAACCAGGGCTACCCAGCCTTGGAAGCCATGCCCACAGAGGTGGCAGGTGAAGCCCAGGTCAGGGATGGCACAGGCATGAACCTGGCGGTGCAGTGCCACAAAGGGAGCATGCCGGAAGCGCCGGCTGCATTCTGGGCAGGGCAGCGGCAGCCTGGCCTGGCACCGTCTGGTGTGAAGCCACAAGGCCACCCAGCTGGGAAAGCGGCTCCGACAGTGGGCGCAACGATGAGCCTTGCATGGGACTTGGCTGCCTGGCTGGGCTACTGACTTGCTCTGGTGCCTCAACCCTCTGCTGGGTTCCTTCAGAGCCTGGGAGGGCTCTTGAGAGGGCCCAGAAAGAAGAGGGGGCTGGGCTGGGCCCATGGCCATGGGACCCCTGCAGCGCCGTTCCAGCATCAGTTCTTCCTCTGCTGAGGATGGAAAAGCATAGTCACTGCAGAGACTAATGTATCTGCCCCAATTCCTCCCTCCGACCCCAAGGACAAAAGCCCTTCACACTCCTGGAACTCCCATAGCCGTCAACACCAATCTACTCTACTTCTCTGTATGTTAGATGTTACTGCGATCTTAGGATTCTAGATAACATTTCAAGAATCTTTATATCTTTACAGCTCTGGAAACTTCCATAAAGGAGAGCTGTTGACACTCCTTGGAACACTTCCATGGCAGCTACCCGAGTGTCAAGAGAGGGTAAACACTCAAGTGTCAAACTGCATGAACACTACAGGACTTACTAGAAAATGTGCATGCATCTTCCTATAGTGCCTGCCGCTATTGCAAAACTCCCCTGTTGCCTCTCCTTGTGGCCACCATTTCCTTCTGCCACATCTGGGCTGCCAAAGCTCACCGGGTTGGACAAGCAGACACTGAGCTCCCTGACTGACACAAGAAGCATCAAATTCTGGGGGATTTAGGCCTGAGATGACACTGTAAACTACTAGCAGAACCAAAATTGTGGGGCAGATCTTCTAAACTCCCAGGCCAATATGTGTTCCTCTTAAACAGCTGGATGTGGAAAGATCTCTTCAAAAGGTATTGCTAAAGCCTTCCACTCTTCCAGAACCTAGGGAAGGTACATTCAGCCTCGCTCTAAGGCAGCAGCCTGGAGGGTAAGTGAGAGAAACCTTTCTCCAGAACAGGAAGGGGGATGCCACTCCCAGCACAGCCTAAATGCCAGGCCACCGCCTGTCCAGACTGCCCACATTCTGCCTGCCTGCCTTCCTCCTCCCACACGGATGATTGGGACATCACAGGAAGGAAAGCTCTCCCCAATCCAACAACACCCACAGCCTGCTGCCCTGGGGGCCCAGAACCCTGGCTCAGCATCTCTTGGGGGTGATGGGGATTATTGGGGCAAGGAAAAGGGAGGGGAGAAGCAATTCTTGTAATCACTGTCCCCTGCCTGGTCCTGCCCCAACCTGGCCACAGACTGCCCCATATTCGGCTGTAGAACAGTACAGGGAGCCCAGATTTCTGCCTGAGAGCCTACTACATGGACTGAGCTTTGGGGTGACAGATCCTCAGGGACCTTTCATGCCTCCTCACAGTCTCTGTCAGGCATAACCTCCCGAATTCCCTACAATCTGCTCTCCTCTAGGGAAACCTGGAATCACCTCATGCCCTCACTGCCTGAGCAGGTAAGATTCCATAGTATGAGAACGGACTCCTTCCTTCCCAAGAAAGCCCCTGTCCTGGCAGGAACAGACACCTGAGCACTGGAGCTTTGGACTGATTTGGGAACACAACAAAGGCCAGACTCTACCCTGGAGACTGCAGAGCTGGGGGTGAGACTTTTTCCAGCTCTTCCTGGGGATGGTTCTGCTGCTGCAGCAGTATCTGCTTTGGCCCACACTTCGGTAGGTCCCAGATGTCAGAGAAAACTGTAGCAATAAAGAAACCCTTATCCCCATGGCAGAGCTCAGACCTCTGATTGCAGAGAGGTGAGCCTTACCTAGAGAAGGGAGAGAAAACGAGAGTGAGGCTCTGAGCTCCTTCAGGGCAGTCATCTTTGTGGGTCATCACCCGTTGCCCTTCCTTTACTCCCAAAGCCACAGGCTTCAGCCTAAAGCTCCACACACCCTGCCTGGCAGAGTGACCTTAATGGACACTAGATTAAAAAATGGACGTGGTCCTTCTCTAAGGAAGTACAGTGCAGCCTTTTTGGGGTCATCTCCTAGCCTGGTAGGGTCATGGAAGAATGCATGCTGTGGCCAGGCTTCTTCCCTGGTGACCAAAGGCCGGCATAGGCAAAATCTGGAATCCCTGATGGCTCCCCTTCCCCCACTCTCCTCCTAACAGAAATTCCAGGCCTGTTTCCCATGGTGTCTACTCTGTGTGCGGGAGTGTGCCCAGGTCAGCCAGAATCCCCTCCGTCATCTTGGATACCGGTGGCAAAAGGCCCACACCCCCCTTTTGTATTGATGTGTCTGTCCTCTGTCCACACTGTCGGGCTCACAGGCCGGGTTCCTACGAGCGGGCCATCTCGGGTCCCACGCACGGCGCAGCCTGTGCGCAGGTGCGCTCGCCCTGCGCCGCAAGCCCCCCCACAGTGGCGCACACTCGCGGTCACGCGCCCCGCAGGTGGAGCCGTGCCCCGCGCGCCCGCAGTGGCCCCCGCGCCCCGCCCGGCCGTACCTCTCCCGCCGGCCCTGCAGCGACGCGCCGCCCGTCCATGGAGCCCCAGGCAGGCCTCCGCGGCCCGCTCCGCGCCCCGCCGCGGCGACAGCGGCAGGTTCGAGTTCACAACTGCCAGGCCCGTCCCCAACCTCCCCCCGCCGGGTTCCCAGCGCCACGTGACTACAGGAGCTGCCGAGGGTCAGTCGCCGGCTCGGCGGCCGCGGCCTGGGGGCGGGGCAGGCCGGGTCACTCGCCCGGCTCTGCAGCTCCGGCGGCCGGCCCGGTAGGGCGGGGACCCGGTTGCCATGGCGACCTCCGGCTCCGGGTATTCTCCACACGCCGGAGCTCGAGGTCCCCCGACCCTTTGTCCCTGCAGAGGACCGGGAAACCGCATGGCCGGACTGGGGTCACTGCGCGGGGTCCTCTACCACTAGGTCTGTAAGGACTTGGAGCCCATGGGGACTGGAGAGGGTGCGGGCGTCCCCCCGAGTGTCGTGCCCGGGCTCTGCCCAGCCCGGAGCTGCTGCGACACCGGCCGTGAGGCGCATGGCACCGCAGTGTGGTGGACCCCAGACGGCAGGGCGCACCCAGACTGGAGAGTGGAAAGACCTGGGCGTGTGAACTGGGAAAGGCCCCCTTTTCCCGCAGCTGAGATCCGGAGTGACCGGGTGGCCTAGGGCTGCAGCTGAGCTCGGGCGATGGCCGATGATACACGTGGGGTCATTTCCCCCTGGGAAACACGCAGCAGCCAGAGTGGCGTCTGCAGAGGCAGGTGCGAGCCTGTGCCAGTGACTCATCCACTAGCAGGTGGCCTTGGCTTTCCAAAGGAAACTCTTCCTGGAGCTCTAGACGACTGTGATTTCATGTCCTTTCATGCTTTCAACAGAGACAGTTTTTTAATTGTACAGTTATTTTAAAACACTTTAAAAATCTCTCGTATATACGTGGGAAATAAAGGGCCATCTAGCCCATCACAGTCAGTCACATTGGATATTTTAGCCTAGAACCTCAGTTTTAATTTTTTTTTAATATTTTATGTATTTGCCTGCATCTCTGTAAGTGCACCTGTGTTATGCAATGCCCCCGGAGGTCAGAAGAGAGCGTCAGATTCCCTGAAACTAGAGTTAGGGACGGTTGTTAGCCACCATGTGGGTGCTGGGAATCGAACCCAGGTTCTCTGAAAGGGCAGCCAGTGCTCTTAATCCTTGAGTCATCTTTCCAGTCCCTGGCTTAGATCATCTTAACGGTGCCATTTCATATTTCTGATAACTGAGGTAATACTTTGCAAATTATTTATCCTGCTTTTTTATTTATGATGGTGTATGTTTTCTCCCCTTTTTGTTATTATTTTACATATTCTTCCATCTTTTCAATATTATATATTTGCATATATATATATATATATTTTTTTTTTTAAGACAGGATCTCACTATATAGTCCTGGTTGACCAAGAACTATGTAGACCAGGCTAGTCTTGAACTCATAGAGGTCCACCTGCTTCTGCCTCCAGAGTGCTGGGTCTAAAAGTGTGTGCCACTAAATTCAGCCTCTTTCAGATATTCTTCATGGCTGCAATGTGCAAATAGGTTGTAAAGTTGTATTTTCCTATACTCTTACAATGTCCATTGCACATGCTCAGTATCAGAATTATGGAGGTGGAAAATTCATGGGTCAAAAAGAAGGGTTTTTTTTAAGTATTTTTAAATGATTGTCCAAGATTTTCTAATTCTCCTTGAGAAATCATCATTTTTTCCATTTTCTTGGCAACATGGGCTATTTTTTCAAATTTAAACTGGCTATTTTTCATTATTTTGACTTTCATTTGAGATTACTGGTTAATTAGCTGCATTGGTTCACAGGGTTACTTTTTACCAGTTTGTGTCATGACTTTTAAGAATTTGTCCCTTTGCCCATTTTCAAGATTGAGAAGTTGGTTTTGTTGTTGGGGATGCATGCTTAAAGGTTTTAATTTGTAATCTATGTTGCAAATATTTTTCCTTAGATTATTCCTTTTAATTTGTATTACTTTTTCATTTTCTTTCTTTTAAGCAAGTTCTCAGTGTATAGCCTACACTGTCATCAAACTCAAAATTTGCACTCAAAATCTGCTTGTCACTACCAGCCAAGTGCTGAAACCACAGGCATGCACCACCCCACTCTACTCCACAACTTTAATTTTTGAAGTGAAAAAATTTTGGTTTTAAGTACTAAAACTTACCTGTCTTTTTCTTTCTGGTATTTGTCTTCAGATTTACCCATCTCATCCCAACTTACTGTTAATGTTTGTGGTTTTATTAAAGAAAGTATGTTTTAACACTCAGTGATTTAAGTGCCCCCCACAGTCTGTCTTGTTTTAATTTGCTTTTCAAAACTTCTTGTCTAGAATTATTCATCTATTCTTCCTAACGAACTTTAGAATTTCTTGTCAGTGTTTTTTAAACCCTGTTTATGGGGCTGGAGATAGCACTCTGAGATTAGGAGCACTAGCTGCTCTTGAAGAGAACCCAGCTACCACCTTTAACTTTAGTTCTAGGGGATCTGATACCCTCCTCTGGCCCCTGTGGGCATTGCACACACAGGTGCACTTATATACATGCAGGCAATACACTCATGCATGAAAAATAAAATGAATAAAAATTTCAACCAGTTTGTGTTGGGAGAGAATGGAAATTCATGTCTCTCCATTTATTCAGACCATATTTTGCCTCTTCCTATCAAGCTATTTATTTGTAGGCTATATGCATGCCTTTTATACTTCCCATAAAGTATCATTGAGATTATATAGTTGCAGGTTCAGCAGATATGCTCAGAGCAGCTATGGAGCATATGTCCAGCATCATGGTTATGGAGGAATGGGTTTTTCTGCCAACCATGAATTTAAAAGATCCTCCAGTTTTTAACCTACATGTTTTATAGGAATGCTTTACCTTCAGGGAGATTTTATTTTATGTCAGGTATGGTAATAAGCTCATACACATATCATTTAATCCTCTCATCAGCCCTAGGAAACAGATTCTCTGGTCCTCATTCTACAAATGAGATAGGAACTTACCCAGGACCACACACATCTGCATCACGGGTGACTGTGCCACTCCACCGCACTCTTTACCACTGTGTATGTGGGGAAGGCCCCGTGTGCTGGTCCCAGCAGAGAGTGTGAAATGCCTGTGGTTGATGAGTGAGCCTGCTTATCTAATGCTGCTTGGTCACTGCAGTTCCACTAGATTCCTGCACTCTGCAAAAGCCCTTGAAGCAGAATTCCTTCACAAACTCACAGAGACCCTTTTTGTCAGCTGAGATCAGCCTTTCTCCTTTCCTCAACAGAAAGGCTCCTCACTTAAATGAGGCCCTAAACTACTCCCTGTTCCCACAAGCCCCCAAAAGAAGCCTGTTCTTCTCTAGTGAGAAGTTAACTGCCTGTAGTCCCTTCCTCTTCTAAAGAAAACTAAGTGCCAGCCTTGAGTACAGAGGAAAAATGAGTGACAGGGAGTTGGGCAGGGATTCCTGAGCCTTCATGCCAGCCAGAAATGTGAGGCCTTGGGGTCAGGGACTTATCCTTCACAGTGTCAATGACAGAGGTAGGAGTTTGTGGTTCAGCATCCATCCAAATGACCTAGCCTAGTGCAGACTGTTCAAATTTTTTACATGCCTAATGTAGCAGTATAGAGCTAGACAAGGTTAAGAGCCCACTGAAAGAAAGAGACTGACAGGAGCCTTGGGGGAATCATTTTTTATTCTGGAAGAGCCTGGCCCCTGTATTGAGTTTGATAGATAAATTGCTGGGCAGCTGAAGGATAACTGCCTCCAGAAACTAACTAAAGGTTACCACACAGTACTTAGCAGCAGCCCCAAGATGCACCCACAGGAATTGCTCATACATAAAACAAATATTTAATCAGTGTGAACCATCTGCTGCCATACCAAGCACTGAGCCTCTTCATAACCCAGAACGAAACAACGACTGCTGGTTTTCCAGAATGAGAAAAAGTCAAAAGGCTTTTAACTATAGTGTAACATTGGAAATATCTCTTGAATTAGTACTTAACACAAAATAAAACAAAATGCTTGATGGTTTCTGAATAGCTGGCAGTAGAAAGACTGGACATGAGGGACTGGGAGGGGAGAAGGGAAACCCCTGTAATGGCATTCCTGGAACAGTTCCTGTTAATGACTGCTTCCGACAACATCATGAGGGCAGATAACCAGACAGCACTATTCCGAGAGAGAGGCAGAAGTCATACCAGATACTAACCTGGATGGAGGACAAGCTAAGTGTATCATCCCGCAGCCAGCCTCCCAGACCAACCAGCTGGAGAACAAGAGAAAGAAGTGGGGAGATCAGAGTATGTCCCTCCTAAAATACGAAGTGGCACCACAGTGGACTGTGTCTGCAAGCCGTCTCTGCTGCCCTTTTTCCACAGTTGCCACCTTTTCACAAGTTGGCACCCCTCAGAGGTTCAAAGTTCTTTTCCTTTGTCTTGTCCTCACTCGGACTGGGACTGTAGGTCAATGGCATCATGATTTCCAAGAAGGTCCCAGGTTAGGTATCCAGTGTGAAAAACATAATAAAAACATTAAAATTCACTGTTGTTTATTGAAGCTAGAATTCAAAACCACCTCTCTGAGAACTACTCATCCCTGGGTATCTCCTCTGTGTATGTGAAGTATACAAGTTAAGAGGTTTGCACCTGTTTTCTTCTGGCTAATCTAGCTTTTACTACAGTGCTCTGATCCAACCAAGAGTCTGTAAGGGCTGAGAAAAACACTCCACGCAGTACCAGCACAACTGAAGCAAGTCTCTTCTGTGATTGAAGATGGTTTATCCCCTGTGAAAAACAGATCGAAATCCTCAACGCAACAAAAGAAAGGGGGAGGGTGTGGTTGTCATTTTGGCCACCTTGGAGAGAGACTTTAGAGACTAGGGTGTTAAGAGGTGGGTTAAGGCCTTTCTTACAGAGCAGGGTTGGTCTTCATGACAGCAGGTTGTTATAAAGCTGGGATGCTTCACACGTGTCCTCATTTCCTCTGTTCCTTGAGTGCCTGCTTCCCCTCTGGATGCTAACCACAGTATGAACTAGCATAAGGCTCTCACCACAAGGGACATCTTGGACTTCTAGTCCTCTAGAATGGCGAACCAAAAGGAACCCCTTACAAATTTCTCAATCACAGGTGTTTTATTACAGTAGAAAACAGCAGTGAGGCTGGGATGAGTGGCCCACACCTGTAATCACGTGCTCTGCAATATGAGACAGGAGGATCTCAAGTTTGAAGCTAGCTTGAGATACAAAACAAGACTGTCAAAAACAGAAAAGAAGGTCTGAGGATTTAGCTCAGTAGTAGAATGCTTCCCAAGCATACATGAAGCTCTGGGTTCAATCCCTAGTACTGAAAAATAAATAATAAAAATGAGAACAGAAGACGGTCCCTACCTTTCCAAGGTTTGGCATCTCAGATGAAAAAGGCCTTTCTGGCTGGTATGTAAAATCTTCAGGAAAAGATCAGAGTGCTAGTGCTACAGTTCTAAAAATAGCTTTAGCTTCCTGAAGACTTCATACTGCCTGGGAAGGACAAGTCTGCAAGACGCCTCCCAGCCCTGTGCGGAGATCAGATGTCAGTCCCCACAGCTCAGCTGCACACGGCACTTTTCTATTGCATATCCAGTTCACAGAGTCTACTTGCTAAAAGAAATGGAATACAGTTGGTAGGAAGGATGCCAGCAGGCACCTCGGGTTTCCTGCAGAGGAAGCGGCTATGCATGGGTGCCTGATGGCCATGAGGCTGTGCTGCCCACCCTGGCCTCTCTCCTGGTAAACCACAGGCTCTCTCACCTGGGATTCCAAAGCAGCTGCCCTACTTTTCAACCTCCACTGATAATTTGGCCCTTTAAAGGGTGAATCCAATTAGCTGCACTCCCGCCTGGGAGCAGTCAATAGCTTCCTTGATGTTGTGTGTGTGTGTTTTCTTTGTTTATCTGCTCTTCTTTTTGTCTGACAGGGCCTCACATAGCCCAGGGCAGCCTTGAACTCTCCATCCTCCACCCTCCATCTCCTGAGTCTAGCATTGTAGTCGTGTATCACTGCACTCAGTTTATACATGTGGGGATTGAACACAGGACCTCCCATGCTGCTTAGTTTTTTTCAACACAAAATGGAAACACCTAGGAAGAGGGAATGTCAGTTAAGGAATTGTCTCCATCAGGTTGGCCTGTGGACACATCTGTAGGGCATTTTCACGATTGCTGGTTGATGCAGGGGGGCCTAACCCCATGGAACTGGATGATTTTAAAAATTGTTTTTATTTTATGTGTTTTGCCTGAAGGTATGCCTGCAATGCCCACAGAGGCCAGAAGAGGGCAGCAGACCTCTTGGAACTGTAGTAACAGCCGGTTTAGTTAGCCACCATGTTGGTTCTAGGAACCAAACCTGGGTCCTTTGCAGGTGTTCTTCACTGCTGAGCCATCGCTCCAGCCCCAAGACTTGGTAATTTTTTTGTTTGCTTGTTTTGGCTTTGGATTTGGTTTGGGGACAGAGTCTTGCTGTGTAGCCTAGACTACACAGCATTGTGTCATTCTCCACCCCAGTCTCCCCACTACTGGGACTACGGTCCTGCACCACCATGCCTAGCTCCAGATTGGGTGATTTATAAAGAACAAAGATTTACTTCCTACAATTCTAGAAACTGAAAAACTCAGAAGGCTCATATCTGATAAGAATTTTCACAGTGGAATGTGTAAAGGCATGACAGCACATGTTACATACACAAAACACACAAGAGAATAGGGAATGGGCCCACATTTCCTCTTATCAGGAATCCACTTCCATGATTACTTACCCACTCCTTTAATAACAGAATCAGTCTTTTCTCCCAAGACTGAATCACCTTTCAAAGGTCCACCTCTAAACACTGTTTCTTGACAGACTTAAGTTTCTGATACAAGCACTTTATGCAGACATTTTCTACATTACCAGATTTTTGTTTTTAATTATCTTTTCCCCAACCTAATCTCTTCATATCGAACATCTATTTATTTTTATGTTCATTTGTGTATATATGTACACATGTGTGGGAGTTCCCTTGGGGTCTAGCAGAGGGTGTTGGATCCCCTGGAACTAGAGTTAACAGAGTGCTAAGAACCAAATTCAGGACTTCTCTAAGACCAGCAAGCACTCAACTGGTGAGTCATTTCTCCAGCCCCTCATGCCAAAATTCGTAGCTTGCTTCTGCAAAAGGGATTTTTGTCACTAAGATAACATTTGCAGGTTGAAAGGATTCAAGTCTGGCCACCTTTGGGGCCTGTTACTCAGCCCATCACACCATTCCCACTAGTGCTCAGCTTTATTGTTCTTAGTAACACCTGCTGATGCAGCTGTTCATGTGGCTGTTTCTAGTTCCCCGCCACAAAATAAGCCACAGGAAGACCAGGGAGTGATTTATTTTTCCCCACTGTCTGGCCAAGCGTCTAGAAAGAAGATGGCTGACCAGGGTAACTACTCACTAAGTGCTTGTGGAAAAGAAATGAATATGCGATGGAGCTCTGCCCCAGGGTTGCGTAATCTAAGAGACCACAGGGACTTGTCAAGCTTCTCCCTGGGGTTACTGCTTGTCCATCAAGAAGTGGAAGTCTGAGAACACTAGCAGTGAGAGAAGGCACCACCTGGTCACAGGCCTTCCAATCAGTGTGAGAGAAAGACCACCAACAAGAAGTGAAAGAAGTCATGAGTCTGTAAGTCTCCCGACGGACTCTGTATCAGGGCCTTATGTATACTCTTTTACCTGGAGCGGTGTTCCACTTAGAATAACTGAGTGCAGGGCTTTTGGGGGATGCTCAGCCTGGCCAGAGGAATGTGCTTGTCATAAAGAGGCAGTTTAATCCTGTGCCTCTTGGTAACATGGTCTCGGGCATCAGTGGAAAAGCATGGCAGTCGGCGAAGTGCTTCGGTAGAGGGAGAAAGTGCTCAGCTTGATTTAGAAATCTCCTTTGTTCTCCTCTCAAGGTCAAACCCCATCTAATTTTACATAGCTGGGACCCAGTAATACCTACTGCAATTTAATGCAAAAGATGGGTTTAGAAGTGTCTATCTACCTTCTCCAGCTTTACTGTCTACTAAACACCAAGTCTGACTTGAAAATGCGAGGAAGCTCTGTATGTCTCCACAGAGGCTTTGCGAAGCAGCAGAAGCACGTGTGTTGTGGAGTGCTTTGTTTCCCGTGAGTGGCAGGTGCCATTGCTTGCTGATGCCATCTGTACTTGTTTATCAAATAACTAAAGCTTTGAGCAGTGGCTCCTGCTGCCCAGGCCCCTCTCGGTAGAAACCCATAGGTGGCTTGAAATCATCCGTGTAACCCCAACTTCCAGCTGAGCCCTCTGACCTACTTCCAAGATCAAATCTGGGTCATAGTTCAACTTGGTGCCTCTCAAATTAGCCCAGAAATCTCAGATGTCCTCACAGTCTTTCTCTACACCAAAAGACAAACCTCTCAGCACCCTTTAAGCAGTCTTATTGTTTTGGATTTTATTTAAAATTGCAACAATATGAAATGTTTAACAACTACATAGTAGCATTCTATTAAAGTATTATATTCAGGGACTGCAGAGATGGCTCAGCTGTTAAGAGCACTGGCTGCTCATGCAGAGGACTGGGTTCAGTTCCCAGTACCCACATGGTGCCTAACATCCTTCTGTAACTCCAGGAATGCATTGCATGACACAGGTGCACTTACATACATGTAGGCTCCTGCACATAAAAATTAAATATTTAAAAATAAAAATGAAAATTATTGCATTGAACATAACACCATATTAAAATCAATTTACCACATTTACATAGTTTATTCATTGTCCTAGTTAGCTTTCTATTGCTGTGAAAAACTCTGACCAAAAACAATTTGGGGACGAAAGGGTTTATTGTATCTTACACTTCCAAGTGACAGTCCATCCTCCAAGGAAGTCAGGCAGGACTCAGGGCAGGAGCCTGGAGGCAGGAGCTGAAGCAGAGACCATGGAGGAGCACTGCTCCTGGCTTTCCCCTCTGGCCTGTGCTCAGCCTGCTTTCCTATATAACCCAAAACCATTTGCCCACCAGTGACATCACCCATAGTAGGCTAGGTCCTCCCACATCACCTAACAAGAAAATACAGACCAGAGCAAAAGAGGAAACTTCTCCCACTGAGGCTCCCTCTTCTCGGGTATATCAAGTTGACAATTGAAGCCAACCATATATTGCATATTGCCTATATTGTATCATATGGAGTATATTTAGTAGCATACTAAAAATGGGATTTACCTGAAGAGCATTAATTTCACAAAATCTAAATTACCTAAGCACTAAGTGGAGCCTGCTTGTAATCCCTGCACTGGGGAAGTGGAGACAGGCAGCTCACGAGGACTCACCAGTCCTACTCCATGAACTCCAGGCCGGTGAGAAACTCTATCTCAAAAGTAAGATGGGCAGCTTCTGAAAAACAAAACCCAGGATTGTCCCCTGGCCTCCACATAATACCTGAGCCCCACGCACCTTCACACGCACCTTCACACGCACCGTCACACGCACCTTCACATGCACCTTCACACGCACACACAGTAACTGGGCCTCCCCCAGCTGGGAGCTGCTCCTCCTCATTTATGCTGCACTGAAAGGCAGTTCTAACAAGCACCAGTTTGGGACAAAAAACCAAGACAACAAACAGACACCAGTTTTGCACAGAAGAGAGAGAAGACTTCTTGGGGTTAAATCACAAACTAGTGAGTGATGACAGGCTGTGGTCCATGTAAGGAAAAGAATTCTATGGTCTTGAAACTTAAATGGATCTTCTCCCTACTCGGTAGCGCCACCTTGTGGTAGGTCCTTGCATGAAACCGGCTCTGAACGGAACCTGAAATCCAGTTTGGGATCTGCACATACACATAACTAAAAATGAAAGAAAATATTTTGAAAAGTTAGAAGTTTAGGAGCCAGCGAGACAGCTCAGTGGGTAAAGGTATTTGCAGCCAATCCTGAAAACTTGAATTTGATCTCCAGGACCCACATGTTGGAAGGAGAGAACCAAAGCCCACAAGTGGTCCTCTGACCTACACATGCGAGCACATGTAAAAGCTCATTTTCACACACACACACACACACGCACGCACACTAAGTGTAATACAAACAAATTTATTGTCACACAGTTCTGGGGATGAGAAGTACAAGATGGAGGGGTGGATGGGATGGCAGTGTGGACATGTGGAGGAGGGGTGGGTGGATGGCGGTGTAGACATGTGGAGGAGGGGTGGATGGGATGGCGGTGTGGACATGTGAAGGAGGGGTGGATGGGATGGCGGTGTGGACATGTGGATGATGGGTGGATGGGATGGCGGTGTGGACATGTGGAGGAGGGGTGGATGGATGGCGGTGGAGACATGTGGAGGAGGGGTGGGTGGGATGGCGGTGTGGACGTGTGAAGGAAGGGTGGATGGGATGGCGGTGTGGACATGTGGAGGAGGGATGGGTGGGATGGCGGTGGAGACATGTGGAGGAGGGGTGGGTGGGATGGCGGTGTGGACGTGTGAAGGAAGGGTGGATGGGATGGCGGTGTGGACATGTGGAGGAGGGGTGGATGGGATGGCGGTGTGGACATGTGGAGGAGGGGTGGGTGGGATGGGATGGCGGTGCGAACATGTGGATAAGGTTGGCTCTTTCTGAGGCTTCGCTGGCTTCGGAAAGCTCCCCCTTGTGGTCTCTGTTGTCTTAACCTGGTGTCCTATGTGCACTCTATCCCTTCTTGCCTTCTCCTAAGGACAACAGTCTTTCTGGTGTAGGCCCACCCCAATGAGCTTATGATGTCATAAACACTATCAACGACTATTCCCAGTACTGTTCCCTTTCTCAGGTACTCGGGCCATCCAATCTGTTTTATGATTCTATAACAAAATACCAGGTATGACCTGGTAGTTTGTAAAAACAGAACTGCATTTTTCAGTGTTCTAGAGGTCACAAAGTCCAAGACAGAGTCAAGGCTGGGAAATGAGCTGCAGAAGGCTTTCTACTAAGACTGTAGATTTAACATAAGAGAAAACCCTGTTGGCAAAGAAGAAAGCCTGGAAGCCCGCAGCCAAGGCCAAGTAGATTTGGTTGACTGAGGATGTCATCAGACAGCATCCGAGCCACACAGCAGATGTCCCCATTTTGTTGTAATATGCCTACCTGATGTTCCCCTCAATGTATTTGAAAAGGGCCTGTTTTATGACCTTTTTGCCTTGTTATAGTAAAACCTTCATGAAACTGTTACCACATTAGAACATGGTACTTGAGTTCATGTTCCTGGGCCACAGTCATGTAATTGGCTCCTGAATAAACTGTCTCCTATTCCCTATGAGGTGAAAACTGTGTTTTTGCATTGACAGTTTTGGGCACCTACACCCAAGGATTATCCACTTTCACTGGAGGAGGCACCTGGATTAGCACCAGGGACCAGCATGGACCCCTGGTATTGACTCCTGGTAGGTTCTTTCTGGGTCTCAGACCATCCTTGTGCTTTATACTGAGCTGGTTGCCTGGATTATATTTTCTTTGGCTATCCTTTTTTGTGACAGAGCATTTGGTTTAAGATAATGCATTTTATTTGTTTTCAGAGCAGTCAGTATATATTTGTTAATGTGCAAACATTTGGGTTTTTTTGTCCTGCCACTCCTCCAATATCTAAATCTGCATGTTCTTCCTGTGACTTCTCCTTATTGAACTTGCCACATTTAGTTTGAGACTCCCATGAGTGTCTGGTCATAAAGTCGCTGATGATGAGAAGCTCTGGCTCCCTCCGGCCCAACAAGTTGGTGTTGGGGAAGCTCAGCAAAGCATTACCCACTCCTGTGTTGGAAGGAACTTTATTGGCTCAGCTAAGACATGCATAAAGTTGATGAGCCGGTGTCTGGAGCCCCCTCACACTCTCATAAACTTGGAGGACAAACCTGAGACACAGTGGGAAGACCTGACCTCTGAGTGGGGGCTGCTCCCCAGAGGAGTTCATAAATCTGATAGAAAGCAGAGACTTCCTAGGTAGCACAGACAAGCTGATGTGTTTCCAGAGAAAATGGGAAACAAAGATCCAAAGAAGGAGGAGACGCTTAGAAAAAACTGGCATGTGGAACCCCAACTGGTTTTTTGTTTGATAGTTGTGTTAATTCAACTTGTTAGTTCAAAATGCAGACATCTCACTAAAGGTAACAGGTTTGATGCTCCCTCAGGGAGCTCTGACAGTCCTAAACTGGTGTTTCATTTGTTTTTGTTTTGTTTTTTCCCTTCATTCTCAGCTGGAAGTCCTGGACAATAGACTTAAAGACCACAAATGGACAGCCTCATTTCGTTGGAATTTTAAATATTTATTTAAATATTTTTATGTGTATGAATGTACTGCCTGCATGTATGTAAGTGCACCCATGCCATGCAATGCCCATAGAGGTCAGAGGAAGGCAATCTCCTAGAGCTGGAGTTATGGATGGTTGCTAGCCACCATGTGGTGCCGAGAATTTAACCCAGGTCCTCTTCAAGAGCAGTCAGTGCTCTCAACTCCTAAGTCACCTCTCCAGTCCCTCATTGGAATATTAAAATGGCTAACAAAAAGAAATGATGAAAATTGTAATTTATAAAAAGGTAAGAGCTTTAGAAACTGCACCATGTTGTGCAGTGCTCTCAGAGATCAGAAAAGGGTACAAGATCCCCTGATTGGTAAGACAGTTGTTAGCTTCCTTGTTGGTACTGGCAATTGAACCTGGGTCTTTGTTAGCTGCCATGTAGGTACTGGGAATTGAACCTGGGTCCTCTGCAAGAACAGCCAGTCCTCTGAACTGCTGAGACATCACTCCAGCCCATCACTGCATCTAGACATTGTCCAGATATCAACCTTCTGCCCGATTTGATACTGAGGAGTGCACTATGATTTAGTGGAGTTGCGTTACACTTCATGATACTTGTTTGCATGTAAGTTTTATGTATCCTTTTCTGCTAAAACAATGTGGGACAAAAACCCCTAAAATTTATGAAAATAATAACCAAATACATAAATAGCAAAATCTATGGCCACTTCATTTTAGTATTTATTAACCTTATTATATTCTAAAAGTATTCTTTTATAAATTTTTATTTTTTATTTTTATGAGTGTTTTGCCTGTATACATGCGCACCCACACATGCAATGCCTGCAGAAGCCAGAAGAGGGCATCATATCCCCTAGCAACTCAACTGTTTGGAGTTACAGACAAGCCATCAGCCAGTGCTCTCCTGATTGCTGAGCCCTCTTTCTAGCCAACAAATTACTGTTCCTGACAGGCCTAATTTAGGGTGTGTGTCCATATAAACATAAGAACTTTTACGTCACTTTGTCCAAGCTTAGGTAAGCTACAACTCTAAACATTTGAGACTAAGGTAGAAAAACCAAATACTCCCTTCAAAATCTGCTTATCTTCCTTAATGGGTTACAAAGACCTATTAAGGTTTGCAGATGATCCTAATGAGTTTCATTGCATCATAACTATAGTTTGTCTTTTTGCACAGGGAGAACCCTTCTTTATCCGGACAGCAGGCTTGGCTGCCCAGTCTCCTGAAGCTCAAGGATGTCTGCATTTCTGGAAAGTATTTCCTAATAGGAGAGCTTCCTCTAGAGTCTGTCTTCACCCAGGAAGGACCTAAGAAAGAGCAGCCCTACCTGGGCAGGAGGGGCTGGAAAAGGAAATCCTTCAGGAAGCCTATGGCCCTAGGGGAAAAACCCCATGGCCAGTGGAGACCAGAAAAGGTTTCTTCTCCTCAGCCAGGGGGCAATCAGGTCGGGCTTCTCTGCACAAGTCCTTCAGGACCCAGCAGGGGTGAGATACAGTTAAAGCAAACCCCTGCCCCGCGGACCCAGACCTGAAGGCAAAGCAGGCATTTCTGGAAGCCCTAAGAGGTGGACTTAGGGGCAGCTCACTGGAAGGAAGGGACCTTGGAGACCCACTGCAGGGAAGAAGCTGACATCAAGGAAGGTGAGACCCTGGAGGGTGAGGACAGACCTCAGAGGTACCAGGAAGGAGGTGACAGGAGAGGCCTCCTGAAGCAGCTCGACTTCACTGAGCAGGCACAGACCTGTCTCACGGACCACACACAGAAAGCCACTGCTGAAGCTACAAACCCAGTCCCTTTCCACTGAAGGAGTCTGTTTCCCTCTGTGTCTGTCTAGTCCCAAGACCACCTGTCCAAGCTGGTTCTCTGAAAAATCACCCCTCAGGCAACCCTAATCATGGGTTGAGAGATGACAGAATCCAGGCAGGCTAAGTGGGGAAGGAGGAAGAAAACGAGGGTGTCTGATGCCAGAGCTCCCAGGGCGGTTAGAGCGTGGGGATGCCCGTTCTTGAAGACCGGAGTAGGTTGACGGTGGCGCCCGCCCATGACTGGGAGTCTCAGGCGCCCTGCAGATCCCACTGTCCTTCAGCCCTCCCATGTGTTTAAATCTTCCTACAACCGTTCAGCCTCCAGTCTGTCTCGTTGGTTGCTCCGATCCCTGCCCCTCCTTCCTTTGGCTTGAGCCTCCAGTAAGGGAGGGGGTCATGGGAACTGGGGGGATTCTGAACTCCAGGAGAAGGGTCAGTCAGTGGAGAGAGGCGAAGCCGTGAGAGACAAGGGAAACAAGAGGAAAGCTTCAAGCGGGTGTGCGGGGACAGCGGGCAGAGAGGCAGCTGGACCCCTGAGGGCCACACAGCCCACACAGAAGCCCTTGCTAAGGCAACAAACGTGATATTTTTCCTGGTACTCGAGAGTGGTGGGGGGATTGGGGGCAGAGCTGATGGCAGAAAGAGCCAGAAGGGAGAGACTGGATCAGAAAAGCCAGCAAGACTACCTCCTCAGTTCTAAAACGTTGAAGGCCCAGGAAGCAGTGCCTGGCAGGGTGGACACCAAGGGAGAAGAGGAAAGGGCCTGTCCCCGCCCCTCCACCTCCACCACAGAGTAGGGCAGGGAGGAGGTGGCTCCCCTCCCTCCCTCCCTCCCCAGCCCCCCCCCTCCAAGAACTGAAGAGCAGAACCTTCCTTGCAGGACCCGAGGACTGAGGTGAAGCCATGAAGCACCTGCTGATCTCACTGGCCCTCTGACCTTTAGGGACCTGAAGGCGTCCTTGAGGAAGCAGAAGCTGCTGTGTGGACTGCTTCCTCTCTGCCTTCCAGGGATTTCCATCTTGTGAGGTGGATTTCCTCCATTTGATACAGAATTTACTTCCTTGAGTTACATCACTGGGAATCTCACTTCATTCTCTTCCACGTCATTTGGTGACAATGGGATGGGCGACTTCAAATCGAGAGCAGCATCTACTTTAAGTCAGGAATGGCAAGAAACTCGGGTCCTCTGGAAGAAGAGTATATTCTCCTAACAGCTGAGTCATCTCCAAATCCCTCATCACACACTTTCAAATCTGTTTTTGAGAACTCACACTAGGGCCATTATTTCTTTAAAATGGCTGCAGTCTCTGCATGCACTTTGCTTTTTTTTTTTAATTAAACATAATACAAAGTAGAGAAAATAAAAAGTACTGCAACATATAGAATCCATCAGAGCAAAAATAGCTTATCAGACCGAGGACTGGCTTGAAGGGCTTCTGGTGAAGCCCCTTTCTGGGTGGCATAGAATCAGACCTTAGTGTTTTGATGAAACTTTGAAAGTTTCAGAGAAAGACAAGGGCAGGACAGAGTGTGCCCAAACTCAAAACTCCTTCAGCACTGTTTGCTTCTGCCCTCTGCTGGCCACCACATAAACTTGGAACTCAAAAAATAGGAGCTGAAGGTGACATGGGGGTGACTTCAGTGCAGCTGCCAAGGCTTGCCACGCTCTAAACTCACCTCATCAAGCAGGGACCCAATTAGCAGGAAGGTGCTTCTCTCTGTGTCTCAGGAAATGCACACAAAAGTGGGTTAATTTATCTAAGTACTTCTTAGTCTGTGGTTAATCAGGATGATGACATGTATGCACTCCTACTCCCTCCCCCAAATGACCTAAAGGAATAGAAAGGTATTCTCCATTCCCAAAGTAAGGTGACAGCCACGGTACCAAGCAGAACAGGAGGAGTCTTGTAGAAGAGCATTCCACGCACTGAACTCTGACAAGGCACTGGCGCAGAGGAACCAGATAAAGAGGAGACAGGACTGAAGTGAAGACATCAGAGGACACGCGCGCGCGCGCACACACACACACACACACACACACACACACAGCAGGAGACCCAGGATTTGCATTGTATGAACAGAACTAGGTGAGAAAGAAGGATCAAAAGATCTAAGTCCCTGCACAAATGATGGTTTCCAGCCTCCAGAACCTCCCTTGACACCTAAAACACAAACAGGCAAAAGCTCTGGGGATTGAGCTTTGAAAACAACTGTATTAGCTCCAAGAAAAGAGGTAGATAACACTGGTGTCTGGGATAACTAAACAAGCAAACAAATCAGGTTTGCTACCTAATTACCTCATAAGGCAACAGTTTAAGCCCTCTACTCCCTGGGAAGCTCCTAATCAGGCAATTTGAGGAATGAGTTCTGGGCTGGTCAGTTTTAACCATCAACTTCACACCACCTAGAATCACCTGGGAAGGGTCTTAATGAATTACCTAGGTCAGGCTGACCTGTGGACTTGTCTGTGAGGAACCGTCTTGATTCATTATTGATGTAGGAAGACCTAGCCCATTAGAGAAGGCACTGTTCCCCTGGCATGGAGTCCTGAACAACAGAGGATAAGAGAAAGCTAACTGAGATCAAGCAGGCAGGTGAGCAGTTAGCCCACATGGGTTCATTTGTCCTT
Organism: Eospalax fontanierii; assembly: GCA_035773235.1. NCBI lineage: Eukaryota > Metazoa > Chordata > Mammalia > Rodentia > Spalacidae > Eospalax > Eospalax fontanierii. The sequence goes on along the minus strand of CM069528.1, from coordinate 102,881,851 downwards.
ATCTTGACTGTGGATGTATAGACCAGTTGCTTAAGTTTCTGCCTTGACTTCCCCAAGATGACGGGGAATTGTAACTTGGGATTGTAAGCCAAATAAACCCTTTCCTCCCCTATGTCACTTTTGATCAGGGTATTTGTCACAGCAACAGGAATGAAAGTACAACAGCTTTCAACAGGAGACACTGAAACCACACACTAAAACAAGCCACTTTTTAAATCTTCTATTTACAGAATGACATTTTTTATGAGATAATTCTCACATTGTTTCCCATGCTGGCCCTGAATTCACCATCTCCCCAATAGCTAGGATCACAGACTTGTGCTATCACACCCATCTTATGTCTTTCTCTTGAATTAACAACATATCTTGAGGTTCCTCCATGCCAATAGATATACCTGTACCACATTGTTAAATTACGTATTTATGTATTTGTTGTTGTTAGTTCATTTTACTCTTAAGGGCTTTTGGTACAAGGTCTCACTACAGAGACCTGTACTCACCATGCAACCCAGCGTTGCCTCAAACTCATGGCAGCCTCTTGATTATAGTCAACTGCCACCACAGTTGTCATTCAGTTATGTATGTATTTATTTACATATTTTGAGACAGACTCTCACATGACTCAGGCAAGCCTCAAGCTCTCTGTGTAGCTGAGGATGACCTTGAACTCCTGGATCCCCACTGCCTCATCTCCTGAATAGTAGGATTACAGACATGTGCCACCATATCTGGCTGTGCCTGGCTTTTTACTGCTTTACTTATTTACTTTGCGTGTGTGTGTGTGTGTGTGTAAGAGAGACAGAGGAAAGGAGGGAAGGAGGGAGGGAGGGAGGAGGGAGGATGTGTGCATGTGTACACATGGGTGGAAGTCAGAGGACAATTTACAGGAATAGGTTCTCTCCTTCCACCATATCAGTTCTAGGGACCCAACTCTGGTCATCGGTCTTGACAACACGAACATTTACCTGCTGAGTCACCTTGCAGGCCCTTACCACATTATGTTAATGTGTGAGGAGCTTTCCTTACTCTGATATGTTAATTCATACTTTGATTACTCCTGATATTACAAATAGTGCTGCAGTGACTTTCCTTGTCCACATGTCTTTATATGTATGCACAAAGGTCACAGTAGAGATAAATTACTGTGAGTGCAATTGCCAGGTCAAAGTATGTTTGCATTTTAGCTTTGGGCAGAGATTGCTAAACTGTCCTCTAGAGAACATGCCAAGTTACTATTCCAGTAACAACAGGAGGGCCTTGTGTCCCAACCCACAGCTAGTAACAAGCTTTCCATCTGTGCAGATCTGAATGTGGTTTCAATCTGGCTTTCTCCAAATAAAATGATAGTAATTAAATATTATCTTTCTTATGAGATAAACTTCAGTATACCTATTTAAGAGATCTGAAATTCTTCACCTTCGATGCTTGTGTGTGATGGGCACTTTTTATGTGCACCACACACCTGTCTGGTGCCCTTGAGGACTGGAAGAAGGGGTCAGATTCCCTGGAACTGGAGCTACGGGCACTTGCTAGTCACCACCTGAGTGCTGGGACTAGGGACTGTCATGCCATTCACCCTGTTCCAAGGGTCAGCCATCTGTCACTCTTCTCCTCCTGGGCCATTGAGAGACCGCTGCAGCCCCTGACCACCTGCTCTGTGCACCACCTTCATGCAACGCACCACCTGCCACGGTAGCCAGGGATGCCCTTGAGCTTTGCTCACTCAACCTCTCTCTCAGAGGCCCCACGCGCTCCTCAGAACTGCAGCCAGGGTCCTCACTCGTGCTCCCATCTCTCGGAGAAATACCATCTCCATGATGACTGCAGCAACGATGGTGCTTCTGCTCCCAGCGTTCTGCTCTCCCAGTCTTTCTGTCTCTGGCTCTAGTTTTTGCTTCGTCTCAGCCCTTATTTGTGTCCCAGCTACATCATGTTTGCCTCTCATCCAGACTACTGAGACTGGCTCCTGTGAAGCCACGCCCCCGCCCTACACAAACACCCCAACGGCATTGCTGGCTGGCTGGCTGCCTGTGTGCATGTGATTTTTTTCAAAACATTTGGAATCATTTTTGTAGTTTAATAGTCATACTATCCACGGGCTGTGAAAATCTGAAGTACAAAGTGTGTGGAGAGCAGTTCCCCTCCCTGTTCCTCAGGCAGACAGTGCTTCTCCTACTAGGAACCACTGTTAGAAGTTTCTCGCTTTCCTTCAAGAAATGCCTCATGCATCTATGAACATATGTAGAGTATCCGTATATGACTCATGTTTAGCTTTACTCATGTGAGTGGTAGCACATTCCGTGTTGTGTACCCTCTAATATGGCAGCCACCACCCACATATGGATTGGTTCCTCCTGCTTAAAGTTGTCTTTTTGTCAGGGCATTATCACAGCAACAGAAACAACGCTAGATACGATCTCTTTTCTCTGCTCACTGATAGCTGGAGACTGAAATGTCAAAAGTCCAGCTGGTTCATGGAGCTGAAGACTTTGCTAGTGCCCTCACAGCACACGGGATGCGGGGAGAAGCAAGCCCTTAGTGTTACGTGAAGAATCCTGGCAGAGAGTGAACAGTGAGAGGACAGAACACTGACGATGCTCCAGCCACTTTTCATAAGTTTCCCATTTCATGCCCTCAAGCAACTCTGTAGCATAGGGACTGTGACCCTACCTTTCACATAATGAGAGGTCAGACGCATTAGGGAGGTCCTGTGAGATCCGGTTCCAGCTGACTGCCTTAGTTAGGGCTTAGAACTGTAACATTCTTGGCAGGAAAGAAGATTGTTTGGTGTGCAATGGATCAAGCCCAGGGCCTCATACATGCTTGGCAAGCGCTCTACCACTGACCCAAATCCTGAGACCCACTGGAGAGAAGATACTGTAAAGAGAGACTCTTTTGTTATCAGACTACTGAAACACTGTACCCCCAAAGAATTAAAACCTCCCCTGGAGTCTCAGGCTGGAAGAAGTAAAAGGCTGAAGCCTGCTGCCAGCCAAAAGGAACTTGCCTCTCAGGAAGCGATATCACATAGTTCTGGAACTTGCCAGATCACCTTGCAAGAGAGACTGGAGGAGATATGGATGCATCAAGGACCACATCTTGACAAGGACTACTAAACTATGCAAACCCCATTCCCTCTATTTAAAATTAAACTTTATGGAGGCTGGAGAGACGGCTTAGCAGTTAAAAGCACTGACTGTTCTTACAGAGGACCCAGGTCCAATTCCTAGCATTCACATGGCAGCTAATACGTTTTTAACTCCTATTCCAGGGGATTCAATGCTCTCTTCTGACCTCCGTGGGCATTGCATGACATGGGTGCACTTACACACATGCAGGCAATATATTCATACACATAACATTAAAATAATAAGTTAAAAAATTAAACTCCATGTTAGTACCTGGCAGACTTCGGGATCACTGAATTTATTTGCTCCTCTTCCCAGTGTGGCTATGTGGAATCAATCTCTCTGCTTTTCCCTATTCTTCATCTTTTTAATCGGTATACTGGGATCTAGTGGCACAGCCTAGCTCAATGGGCCTGCCAAAGCCCAAGCTTTGAACCTAACAACCCCAGTAACAAACCCAAGGGAATAGTGGAGGATTGGCATTGATATGCAGACCAGGCTTGTCCTAATTGTACCAAGTGCTTGAGCGAATATTTGAACACTTTTCCCAGACTCCACTTCCTTTATGAGTCAACCTGGAGCCTGTTCAGCCTACCTAGCCTTACTCCCTTAAAGATCAACTCTCCCTCACCCAGCAGTGATCAGCTCCAAAAGTTCCTCAGCTAAGGCTGAGGTCTCCTGCCGGTTTTCCCCAGTTCTATGCTGGATTTTTAATCTATTTGTTTTCCTGAGACTTGTGCATGCCAAAACCACTGTTTTAAGTTTGTATGATTCTTCCCTCTTAGGATGGGACATGAGGAACAGAGAAAGCAGCATGCAGGGACCACCAAGGACACCAGATGTCACTGTCAGCTCTACAGGAGAGTCCCCAGTCTCAGGCAGCCTTAGAGAGTGGGAAGCAGGGGACTGGACGGAGGGAGGCGGGGAGAGCCTATACGACGACTACTGGCTGTAGCTCCACAGTTTTCTGAAGCTTATGGATGTCTTCATTTCTGGCAAGAATTTACTGATAGGAGTGCACTCCGGACCATCCTTCCCGGGGAGGTGGCCTGGAAACACAAGTCCTTTAGGAAGCAAAGTGGTCCCTCACCCCTTAGAGAACAAGCTTCACGTGTCCAGTGGCGAGTGATAAAGAGTTGGGGTCCTCACCCAAGGAGCAACAGAAAGAACTGCTCTACTCGAGTTCTTGGCAGCCCAGGAGGAGTGAGCCAGGGTCAGGGTCAGAGGGCTGGTAAAGGGGAGGGAGATGGGTGGGACCAAGCTAGAGCCTGGGCGGGGCATGCTCAAGCCCTGCCCTGAAGTAGAGGCAACTGGGGTGTCGCTGGGGAGTCCAAGGGTGGAGCTGGAGGAGGGGCTCCCGAGAGAGTGGGGCCTCTGGTCTGGCTGCAGGAAAGAGGCTGGGGTCAGCGAAGGTAAGATCCTGTAAGGTGAGGACAGACCCCAAAAGCACCAAGGAGGAGGTGTAATAGAAGACAGCCTCCGGGGAGGCTGCTGGACTGCCGCTAGTGAGCGGGTGGCAGCGCTCTCACAGGCCACACGGGGAAAGCCTTTGCCACAGAAACAGTTCCGGTACCTCTCCGCTGAAGGCGCCTCAGTTTCCCCATGTGTGGCTTTCAGGCCACCTGCCCAAGTAGGATTCTCCAGAAAGTCATCCCTCAGGTGACCCCTATCATGGGTTAAGAGATGACAGAATTACAGGGGGTGAGGGTGGAGGGAGAAGAAAAGGTGGATCTGTCTGGTGCTAGAGAGCCCAGGCAAGGTTGGGGTGTCAGGGTGGCCCATTCCTGGAGACCTGAATAAGCTTGATGACAGGGTCAGCCCCAGCCCCAGCCCGAGGAGGGTTAAGCATCCTGCAGTTTCCACCCGCTCTGGCCCTCCCGCGTGTTTACTTACGTCTTCCCAAAAATATTCAGCCTCCAGTTTCTCTTTTGGTGCTCCAGTCCCTGCCCCTCCCCCTTTTTGGCATGAGCCTCCAATGAGGAGGGGAAGGGCGGGGACCCATGGGAACTGGGGGAATTCTGAACCCCAGGAGAAGGGTCAGTGGGGAGAGGTGGAGCCGTGAGCGGAAAGACTCAAGCCGGTGAGAGGGGGCAGGGGACAGAAAGGACCCCTGCGGGCCACACAGCCCACACAGGAACGCGCTTGCTAAGGCAACAAATCTGATATTTTCCCAGGTACTGGAGAGGGGCTGAGAGATGGATAGTGGTGGGAAGACCCAGCCGGCAAAAGGAGGCTCCCAGCCGGCGGGCCTGCTTCCTTGGTCTTGGAAGGGAATTCTAACTTTGAAGGCCCAGGAAGCAGTGCCTGGCAGGGTGGACACCAAGGGAGAAGAGGAAAGGGCCTGTCCCCGCCCCTCCACCTCCACCACAGAGTAGGGCAGGGAGGAGGTGGCTCCCCTCCCTCCCTCCCTCCCTCTCCAGCACCCCCAGGCTCCAAGAACTGAAGACCAGAACCTCCTTTGCAGGACCCGAGGACTGAGGTGAAGCCATGAAGCACCTACTGATCTCACTGGCCCTCTGGCTGGGCACGGTGGGTGTGGGTGGGACCGAGCTCACAGAGACACAGCACAGGGGCCTGCAGGTGGCCTTGGAGATGTTCCATGAACACCCACCCCTGCACTGGGCCTTCCAGGAGACTGGTGTGGACAGCGCCGAGGACACGGTAAACGGCATGACTGGGCAGGGACTGGAGGGTAGCAGCCAGGGAGACCAGTGTATTCCCAGAAAGCTCTCCTGGGAAAGGTCACCAGCCAGCCACCATCCAGCTGTGCTGGTTCAGTTATGGTGTTAAGAGGCGGAGAACCACATCAAGAGCCACCTGTTGGCCTGTCTGTCTGTCTGTCCCTAGCCCTTCCCCGCAGGCACCTTTGTGAAGTTGGAATTTAAGCTCCAGCAGACCAACTGCCTCAAGAAGGACTGGAGAAAGCCTGAATGCAAAGTCAAGCTGAACGGGGTGAGGGAAAGGGCAATGCATTGGGACTGGCAGCTGGGGCATGGACCTAGAGCCCAGAGAAGCCATGTTGATCACAGGGCTGTCTGCAGGGAATGGAAGACTGGCCGAGGGAAATTCCTCCCCCAGGGCGGGACCAGCTGTCTGAGCTCCCCTAAAGAAGCTCCTAAATTGGGTTTACCCTGAACCCCAACTAGGCCTTGGCCAGTTCATTGCAGGGTTTCACAGAAGTCGGCCAACTTGGGGTCACACTGCTGCTATGGAGTGACCCCTGGGCTGGAGGTTCACCCTCTGGATTCAGGTTCTTGCTTTTCAACCACCAGTTTTGGGGGGCCTGTGAAGACCTAGCATTCCTTGATGGGCTAAGAGGGGAGACTGGAGTACACTGGTGATTTTCAAGATTCTTGTTTCCAGGCCCCCTTTTGTTCAAAACAAATCTTACAAGAAAATGTAAATAAGGGGCCAGGGTGATGGGTCAGTGGGTAAGAGCACTTGCTGTACGAGCAGGAAGACTGGAGCTCGAGTCCGCGGGTGTAACTGCAATGCTGCCGTGGGCAGAGACAGGAGGATTTCTGGGGCATATTGGCTGCCAACCTAGCTCCAGGTTCTGTGAGGGACCCAGCCTTAAGGGAGTGTTGAGCAGGGCACCCAGTGTCCTTCTCTGGCAAATACACACACCCAGCTATGCACCTTCATACAGGTGCATCTACATCACACACACACACTCTTCACACATACAAAAATGACAGTGGAAGTCATGTGGGAAGAGCCCACCCAGGGAAGATTCTTGCCATTAAATGTCTGCACACTCACACATACACCCATCAGGTTGCTGCACATGAACACCACATACGTGTATGCACCCACATGCATGCACACTTATCTGGGAATCATCCCTGCTTCTAAACTAGTTGAAGTGGCCTAGTTTGCAGGCAGGGCAAGATGGCACACCTGAAACCCCAGCATTGGGGAAGTTAGATCACAATCACAAGTTCCAGACCAATCTGAGCTACATAAGAACATGTCCCAAAAAAAAGAGGAAGAGGAGGAAAGGGAGGAAGACTGCTGAAACCTCCTACCCTAGGGTGGGCTGTGTCCGAAGTCAGCTGGCCCACAGGTCTCCTTGCCCCTCTACTCTGAGCATGCCAGAGGTCCAGCCCTACCCCACCTTCCTGGTGCCCCCATCACCCCTTCGCTACCCTCCTGTGTCCTCCTCCCCCAGAGGAAGCGCAAGTGCCTGGCCTGCATCAAAATAGACCCCCAGGGTAAAGTTCTGAGCCGGATGATTCACTGCCCAATACTGAAGCAAGGGCCTCCGGTGAGAAGGGGCGGAGGTTAGGAGCTGGGTGGAGAGAAGGGTAGCAGCTGGGTCTGCAACAGGGGAACCAGAAACCTGGAAAGGAGGGGAGGGGCATATGGTGGGGTTGGGAAGAGACTCGGCATGGCCACGACATCCGCTAGGGTTTGTGGAGGTGCCTACTCTCCCGGGCACTGCTACAAGTTGGCATTGGCAGGAGCTCCAGGAGTCTCGGTGCAATAAGGTGGCCCAGGCCGGTGAAGACCCCCACGGCTACTTCTTCCCCGGACAGTTTGCCTTCTCAAGGGCCGAACAACACAACTGAGCCTGCCCAAGACAGAAAGGTAACTAGAGAGCAGGCACAGCCCTGGGGATGAAGACTGGGCTGGGGGGCGGGGGGCATGGACGTGTGAGACCTGGGAGAAAGCTCAGATTGGACCAAACAGCCTCCCTCAAGCCCAATCCAGCTTCTCCTCTCTTCTCTAGAATTCCAAACTGCTTCCTGGATTGCTGCTGCAGGACTTTGGAAGGACCTCTGCCCAGAAGTCCTCATATTCTGGGCTAATAAAACTCTTGAGTCTGTTCCTTTTGCTCCTGTGTTGCTCTTTTCCCTTCACTATAACCTGTGCATATACAGCAAGCTGGAAGGGAAAGGGTGCCCGCTTGCCTGTGGGTACCTGCACTTCCTGCCCAGCACCCAGGATGCAGCATACAGGTTGGCTGACGCCTCCTACAGGGTCAGAGGTATGGAAGGCCACATTTGCTCAGGAATGACAGACAGGCAGGCAGTGGTATAAACAAGCACAGAGCTATTTAATAGAGTTGGCGGATGGGAAGTAGCCTTGGTCACTAAACCTCAGGCAGCCACCGAGGCTCAGGCTGGTGCAGCTAGTAGTGCCTCTGCTCAGCATGCCAAGCTTGGCTGCAGTGTACTTGCCAGATGCCTGTGGAGACCTCCTGTAGGTGTCTGAGGCCACCCAGTAGATGTGTCTGTCCCTGCTTGTATAGAAGAGGGAAGTATCCTTGGTGGGGCAGAATAGGAGAAAGGATGTTTTCAAGACAGAGTAAACGAATCAAGAAGGCAAGGGCAGAGGCAGAAAAACATACAGGTAACAAACCTACTGCTTGGCTACTGGGGCTGTTGGGTACATTCCTTCAGAAGACAAAAGACGAGGTGGTTCCTGCAGGGCTGAGAGCCTGCTCCGCCTGGGCCAAGCTGTCACTGGCCTGCTGGTCCAGGTCCAGGCATTCCTGCAGTGTGTCCTGGAATTGCCGGCAGGCCTCCTCCAGAATGGAGCTGCTCCGAGTGGGCCAGGACTCCCAGTATCCAGGTTCCACCCAGGGCTGGGCCTGGATGGCTCTAGGGCCTGGGCTGGAACTGGGGCCCAAAGAACTGTCCAGGTCTCGGCACAGCTGGTACAGCTCACTGCCACGCCCACTCACACGCTCCCCGTCTATGACTTTAAGGCGGGGCAGCAGCTCTCGAACCACAGCCCAGTAGGAGGGGCTGGCACACAATGGGTTGCTGAGCCGGGCCAAAGGGTCCCGGAGCCGCAGGTGCTCCAGGCCCTGCAACCCAACCAGACACTGCAGTTGGCCAGGATTGGTGAGCAGGTTACCAGCAACATTGAGACTCTGCAGGTTTTCACAGGCCGCCAGTGGCTCCAAACCTGTCAACCGATTATTGGAGACGTTGAGCACGGCCAGGTGGCGCAGAGATGCCAGTGGACCCAGCTGTGTGAGCGAGTTGCCAGATAGGTCAAGCCACTCAAGACCCAAACACTCTCCTAGGCAGCCCAGGTCCACCAGCCCTAAGCCCCGCAGCTTCAGCAACAGGATAGAATCCAGGGCAAATTCTCCAGATTGGGACTTCAGCAGCTGGGGTGTGACTCGCAGCCCCTCGGCTTCTCCAGGCTTCTCCCCAGGAGGCTCCATGGTACCAAAGGTGGTTCAGATGATCTGGCCCTGGCAGTGCTGTCCCAGTCAGAGGGATGTGGGTACCTCTGGGGGGGAGGGCTCAGTCGGCAGCTTTCCAGTCAACTCTCCTTGGGCCAGTACAAGGAGGCCTGCTTCTGATGCCCTGCTTCAGGGCCTGCAGGTCCCTAAAGAGACAAATAGTCAGGCCGGCTGCTCCTGAACACTTGTGTCCCATGTAGCAGGAAGAGAGGAAGCCAGACCCACCAGCCTTGATTACCAGAGTGAATGGCCAACAGCGAAGCAAAACTTAGGCCATCTAAGTAACTGGGCAGGACACAAAGTGAGTGGCTCCCACCGGTCACAGCCTCAAGCATGGCGCTGACATCTTACCCTGTGTTACCAGTTTGACCTGTCTGTTAAGTCTGGATTAGGGGTAAATTTTTCATTGCTTTTCCAGCAACCATTATGATGTATCTTCATCAATCTTCGAGTGTTCATTTTCAAGTTAAATTTTGGATGTTTGGTTGTTTGATTTTGTTTGTTTTTTAAGACAGGGTCTCATGTAGCCTGGCCTAGAATTCCTGACTCCTGCTTTTGCTAGGATTACAAGTTTGCACCATGACTCCTATTGAATTTCTTTGCAAACAGACAATAGGTAACCACCACCACCTTCTTTTGTTTCCTTTCTGGTATGCAAATCCAAGCGAATGTGTCACTCAAAAATGCTCTGTTTTCCTAACACCACCAGCAAGTTTGAAGAGGTTTCTAGATTATGTGGGCCAATTTGCAGCCCTGGTTAGAGCTGTGGGGACTAAGGGCTTTCAGTACCAGGTGAGGGAGGAAACTGAAATCAAAAGGAGAAGAGCCAGAGAAGCTGGGGTAAGCCACCTATGAGCCTGGACTAGAGCGGGAGTTCAACACAAATCAGTGAAATCTGATGTCAAAGCAAAAAGTAAACTGAGAGATGAGGGTATAACTCAGTAGCAGAGCACTTGCCCAATATGTGAGGGGGCCTGGGTTCAACAGCCCGCACTGGGCAGGGCTAGATGTTGCCCTGTTAGGATCAGACTCAAGAATCCAAGGCCTCTGGCTCACAGAGACTAAGCTCATACTCTCTCCAACCCTGCCTTCCTCCACTCACCCTGACCTGCATCTCAGCGGACACTGGGAGAATAACCTGCAACGTTACAGATCAAGGGGTGGCAGGCTGCTCAAGGCTATCTCAAGTGTCTCTTCCCTTAACCACCCGGCCATCTGCTAAACAGGACTCTAGGAGGCGGCAGCAGACTAGCGAACATGAGAGAGAGGGGATCCTAGCCCTCAAGACCCAAGTGCCCAATTCTGAAGGACCCCTCTCAGCAAGCCTTACATCCATCCTCCTGCCGTCCCAATGCTTCAGGGAAAGATTTAAACTATGCAGAGGCCAGTCTAGAGTTCAAATCATGGTACCCCATTGAATCATTTACAGATTTACAAGATGCCATTGTTTATTGTTAAAGACACCACTAAGTAGCTTATCAACTGTGATTTCAATGTAAAAAAGGGACTGTGTCAAAGCATTGTCTCTGAGTGACAGGATCAAAGTTAACCTTTCCTGCTCCTTACATTTCCAGTGACTTCCCAGTCATAATTAGCCACTGAAACATGATTAATACCATCCAGGAAAGGCCATGGTCAGAGTTCCAGGGCTGCTGGCACAGTGAGAAGCTGGTTTGTTAAGCCTTGAGTATGCAACCACCTACTTCCAACCATCTCAGCAACACCCTCAGGCTACTCACAGGCAAGTCTTGGGAGGTCCTGGACCTGCCCCACCCTCTTTCCTTCTCCTCCCTCATTCTCGAAACCTGGACCTCAGGTCTTCCTAGTTGGCGCTAAGAACTCTGACAATCTGTTATTAGCCAGGTTCTGCACATACTCTTCCCTCTTCCAAATCAGAGGCCTACTCTTAAAGTGGCCGGCAGCAGGCAGTGACAGATGCTAGCAGACAGAGCAGACTCAAGTCACTCAGGCAAGACTGACTAGGTACTGAGGCTCTGCCGAAAGCTGGTCAGTTCAACCCATCAGGGGTTCTCTGGCATTACCAAGACTAATGTCTTGTATGTGTGTGCTACACACGCTGGTGGTGTTCTGCCCGGGTTTTTTCCTTTCTTCAGGAACAGCAGCCTCAGAAGAGCAGTGCACGCTCCCACAGGCTCCCTGCAACCAAGTTCATAAACCACCCACACGCTCCCTGCAACCAAGTTCATAAACCACCTCCATAAGTTCATAAAGCTCCCCGGTCCCTGGATGCTTCGGGGAAAGGTAGGCATCTATAGACACAGATAAGCTGTACACAGGGTTCTTAATACCTGTTATATTTCTATGTAGCATTGCAGTATACAAAACTTCATAGAGAGGCCGGGGATTGCAGCTCAATGGGCAGAGTGCTTGCCTAGCAAAAATGAAGACCCGGGTTTGATCCCAACCCCATGGTGTCATACTCTTACAATCCCAACTGGGGAGGATCAAGAGTTCAAGGTTATTCTCAGCTACATAGTTTGGGTCAGCCTGTGCTACATGAAATGGTCTATTTAAAAAAAAAAAACAAAAAAAAACTGCACACTGCAACCACCAGCCACATGTGAACCCAGCCTTTTCTGTACATGGACTACTAGGGGAAATGGATCAACGAGGGAGGGGATGGATGAAAAACGACTTCATCCTCTCTGCTCCCTGCCCCCCCCACCCTACTCTCCAAAACATGTCTGTCAAGGAGGAGGAGGCTGTCTTCACTCTTGCCAGTCAGGTTTAAGATCAGTGGTGGAGATTCGGCACTCTGTTCTTCGCCCCTGCCTGTTGCAGGGTCCCTGGGACATTCTGGGGGCTGCAGACTGTGGACTGCACCTCCAAGCTCCTGAGGCTCCAGGCACCCAGCTGGGCATGCCAGATAGACTACAGGGTCTGCTCTTCCTCAGCTGCACCGGAGAAGACAAGGGGTGGAGGGGTATAGTGAGGAAAGCTCTCCAGGTTGGTCTTTAGAAAAAGCAGGTGCTCAACAGCCTCCACCTTAAGAAGTGAGTTTGGTTCTGTTATGGTGGGGCTGTTCAAGGAGGCAAACACACCTTCAGAGAAGGCTCCTGTGGGCGGACAAGACAGGTAGATAGTGGCCAGTCGGGCCAGAGCTGGCCAGACTTCACGTTTCTTCTCCCAGTAAGCCAAAGGGTCCTCCTGGGCCCCAACAGTCTCATTCTCTCTTAGGTATTTCTTGACAATGACGCTAGCCATGTGGTTCTCAGTGGAGAGCGAAGCCCCACTCTTCTCAGATGCCAGCAGGCCCACGCTTTCCAGCTGCTCCAATAAGCTCTTCTCTCTTTGGACCAGGAGCAATGTGCCAGAGTCACCACCATTCTGGGAAGACTCCCTCTGGCCCTTCCCCTTGGCCCCGGGACTCCTGATTGCTCCGGTAGTGACTCTGGGACTCCGTAGGTTACCTAAGGTGGACAAGGGGCATTCAGATACCATTATCTCCTTCACCTTGTACACAAGGACTTGCTTCCAGTGGTCAATGTCAGCCCCAACAGGCAGGATGGCCTCAACCCTGCCCTTGAAGCGGGGATCAAGCAAGGTGGCCAGCACGAACTCCTCACGGTAGAAGAGCTCATTGAGCTGACAATCAGTCGATAGCTGCAGGGCCAGGCCCTCAGCCAACCGCAAGGCCACATCGACCTCTCCGCTGCTCTGCTCTATGAAGTGCCTGTGCACCTGCTCCAGAAAGATGTGCAGATAGCGCAGCTGAGGCAGCACCTGGCTTAAGGAAGCCTGTGCTGTGCTGGCCTCACGGGACACCATCTCAAAGGGCTGTAGGAGCTTGACCAGACACTCAGCTAAGCTCCAAAACATGGCTGACAGGGCAGTGCTGGCCTTGCCTGACTGCTGTTTCTCTGCATAGGCCTGCAAGGCCTGCTGCTGCTCCACCACCCACTCCATCAAACGGTAAGTGGAGATCCAGTGGTCTGAGAGCTCACTGAAGGGCTGTTCGGCTGGGAGGCCACACTGCTTCTGGAGCTGTCTGAGGAGCCTCCGTGCCTCTAGGCAGCCCTGAAAATGGCTGAAGATGGCCCTGGCAGTTCCTAGAATGATCTGGACAGTATTATGATTACATAGAAAATCATTCACCAGGGAGTCAAGAAGGTGGGTGAAAGAAGGTATATGGAGGTAACCCTCAGCCTTTGCCATCTGCACCAGGTTGGGACAGCCACCCGAAACCAAAAAGCTAGCCTTCAGGGAGCCACGGCCTAGCCATAAGCTGATCTGCTCCAGCAGCTCCAAATGGCCACCCTCTTCGGCTCTCTCCAGAGGCAGGCCTCGGACCAAGAGCACAGCTCGCTTCCTCAGGCTCTCTGAAGCCACAGGTTGGCCTTCGGGGACCCAGTGGGCAGTGATAGCCACATAGCTCACCACTGAGTCCTGGGCAGATATGGAGGCGGTGAGGTGAACATGGGCCCCATGAGCCCACTGCATCTCCTGGAGCACTTGCTCACCCACAGCCTCATGGAGCAGGGGCAAGGCTCTGTCAGAGAAGAACCCTGGAGAGGGCAGATGATAGCAAGGGTCCACCTGAGCCATGAACCTCCTGAAAGGTTGGGAGGAAATGAAGGACAGTGGCAAGGCCAGGCTACACAGAAGCTCTGTAATGCTCTTATTCCAAGACTGTGCACGGAGCTGACTTGGGGTGTGTGTGTCATCCTGGCTGTCCCTGACTGCTGCAGGGGACAGAGGTAGGGGCGAGGGAAGGCAGAGCTGCTCAGGCCTGCCCAGAGCCAACTCTATGTCACTGTCTCCAGAAAGCAGGATATCTGGGTACTGTCTGGGTGTTAGACATCCCCCTAAGGCAGGGCTGGCAGCAACAGTGGGCAAGGTCTTTTGCTGCAGTTCTGGCCCTCCCACCCCCTCAACTGGGCTGCCTGTGGGCCTCCTCTCCCACTCCAGCCCATGCTTCCTGACCAAGTGACGGACCAGGCCTGAGACACAGGACCACCCCTGAGTTTTGCGCTGCCTCACAGTGGTCTGACACAGAATACAGAAGATCCTGCGAATATTCTTCAGGTCAACAATAAAAAACTGTCTGATGTCTGGAATGGATTTCAGAATTGTGCTGTGCAGAGAATCTGGGGAATGTGGGTTGGAATCCAAGCCATGGGTTTCTGTCTTTATGGGTTGGATTAGATTTTTCAAGCAAGAGGGCTCCTGAAAGCTTGGCGGAGGCCCTGACTTCTCTCTCACACCAGGAAGCAAACGCTTTTTCTTACACTTCTTAAAGTACTGCACATCTCTGGCCAGACTGGCTGTAAGAATGTCAGTTTGCCTTATCTCCTCATCCTCCCTGGACTGGAGGACTACCTGCAATCTGTCGGGGCTGGCCACTTGGGAAGGACAAAGGGAGTGGACCGGCGCCGGAGCAGAGGAGGCCTGGCCGGCACTGAGTGGCGGAGACTTTGCTGTCCTCACTGCCTTTTCCCCTTCCTCTCTCCGTGCACAGGCCTTCCGCCTGGACGCCCTCCTCTTCCCTGGCTGCACAGGTGCCTCCTGCCCCGGCACAAGTTTGAGGCCACAGGTTCCAGAATCTCCTTTTGGCTTACTCTGACCAGGGGTAGTCTGGCACTTTGCCCGGGAGGCAGCAGAGTCAAGTTTAGATCTCCCCAGAGAACGTGTTTTTCTCTTCCCACTGCAGATAGTCGAGCCACAGGCATCTTCTACCTGCTTCTCCAGGAAAACCTGGTCCGGATCTGCTGACGGAACCAACGTGCCAGTTAGCAGGGGGCCAGGGCTGCTCCTTCGCAAGGACAAGTCTCTTTCACGCTTCCTTTGAGAGCCAGAAGATCTGATTTTCCTCTTGCGTCCACTGATGGCTTTCTTTATGTCCAGAAGCTCAAGTCTGACCTGAGTCTCTGGAAGGCCCACCCCGGCAGCCCAGTCAAGTCTAGTAGGGGTATTAGTAGCTTTGGTGTCAAAGTCAGGTCTAGAATAAGCTAAGGTGGCAATTGGGTTCTTGGATCTGGCCACAGGGGAGCTGGTGCTCACAGCAGGCTCCTGCCCCACTGATCTTGGGAGTTTCTGCCTCTTGGGGAACTTTTTGTTTTGTTCCATTTCCAATATGCTTGGAAACCTGAGGAAAGGAGAAGATGGACCAAGGCTGCAAGGCAAGATGAAAAGAATGGCTCTCAGTCACCCTACCTGATTCTGAGGACAAGAGGAGGGGAGGCCAGGCAGGAGAACCAGAGCATGAGACAGTCAGACACAGTAAGGACAGGGCAAAGGCAGACCCAGGAGCACCTCTCAAGGCACAACCTCCTTGGGGAAGTGTGATTTCTACTCCTCTAGCTCACTGGTTCTATGTTCGTCATTCCTGCCAAACTGACTCATTTCTGTTTTTCTTTCCTTGTTTGAGGACAGAGGCACTCAGTATTTATGTTTTGAGGACAAAGTAAACAAAGCCCCTGTGGTTACAAACTATAATGAAGGTATGAAGGATCCTGCCCATAGTGGGGAATAACCTCAGGAGTCCCCAATCTTTCTGGGGCTGCAAAGCTCCAATCTATGTCTTGAGCACTCAGGCCACTTTTTGTACCAGGAGACCAGGGACAATGTGGCTCAGTCTCTGTTAAACAAAGCAGTCTGCAGCTAGGAGTCTTGCTCATTTCCCCTGAAATTCCCTCTCTAAAACCAGCCTGTGAAGAACACAGGATGGGCCAGCTCTCCAGCACCCAGTATCCTCTCATGTGCTCCTTTCTGCGTCACAGATCCCCAAGGGGCTGCTTATACCCCCCCACCATACCTGCAAATCCTACTCTAGTTCTACAGTTCTTCTGTGGGTCTGCAGTGAATGCTTTGCCACTGAATTAGTGGGCTCTTCTATGATGTCACCTGCAGCTCCTGCCTGCTTCTTCCCTTTGAAAAGTCCTTTGCTTTTGGCACCAGACCACCAAATGTTCTCAAATTTCCTATTTCTGACCCCTCAGTCCCTCTTCTGGTCCCCTTCCCTCTGGGTATCCCTTAAGGGATGCTCCTTAGGCTGCCTCTGTGGGCCCTCTATTCTCACTGACAGTCTCCAGCCTACTCTGCTCTTCACCAACCAGCAGGTCCCAGATTCACAACTCTTTATTCAGGCCCCCTCACTCTTCCTGCACCAATTGCATCCTGGTACAGGGATGCCCAGCCTTCTAGATGCTCAAGCCCAGCGCCAGCATGTGATCTTCAACTCCTTTCCTTCTAGACATTAGATAAAGAAGTCAGAAGAGACACAGGAGGAGAGAAGAAAAGAAAAGAAAAAAAAAAGACAGGGAAGAGCCCAGTGAGCCAGGATATCTTTTCCTGGGACAGGCAAAGACTCAGAGGAAGAGGACTTACTAATCCTACCATGAGTACCTAAAGGTCAGCAGGCTGCATCCCCTCAAAGCAGATGAAACTTAAGGGGAAGATTAAGATCAAAAGCCTGCACACTGACAGAGGGCTGTCAAACACCACAGATGACTGGAGATGGCAGGGCATCTCTAAGCGGTGACACATAACCTCTCAGACTGTGCCAAGAGAGGGAGATGCTTCTGAGGGTTAAGAGTCAACAGCTTCAAGCTCGACTCACAAAACCCAGCCAGCCACCATGAGAGCAAATGAACCAAGGCCCACATGGAGTGACCCTGTGAAGAACTGAACAAACTCTGAATGAGAGCATTAGACAGCCATGGCCTAGAACTACTCCTGGGTGTCAGAACTAAAGGGGACTTACCTCAGCTCTTATTTCATGACTGAAGAAACTGCAGCCCAGACTGCCAGTCCAAGCCTCCAGAAGCTGTCAATGAAGACACAGGGCAAGACATTAAAACCAGGCCCCTATCCCGACACAACGCAGCACCACAGAAGCATGAAAAGCGGAAGAACCCGTTTGTCAGAGCTGCCGGCCTGAACACCACCAAGCCTCCATCTGTGGATCCACTAACACAAATTCTGTTGCTTCCAATTACCTGGTGCCACGCAGAGACTCTTGGATCCATTCAGTTGTTTAACAAACATTCATGAAAAACTATTACCCAACACTACCCTCAAAGACATGCACATAGACGCCAGGCAAGGCTGGTAATGCACGCCTGCTGGTACACCTGAAATCACAGCATGTCTGTAACTGAAGCATTTGGGAGGCAGGGGCAGGAGGAGCTCAAGTTTCAGGCTAGCCTGGACTAAATATCTCAAAAAAAAAAAAAAAATGTAGTGGAAGGGGAAGGGCAACTGAGGATGTAGCTCAGAGATGGACTGCTTGCCTGGCATGTGCAAGGCCCTGCGTTCAATCCCAGTACAAAATAAAGAAGAGGCGAGGGAGACGAAAAGTAACAGTTCAGTTGGCTGCCAGGCTCAGTGTTAATGGCAAAGCTCTTAATGCACAAGATCGTAGAGTCAATCATCAGCACCACCAAAAACGAAAAGCACTGGAGATGACAAGATGCAAATGCTGAGGAGCTTTGGGCTGCAGTCTACACAGGCCACAGAGAACTGGTGGCAAACTGGAAAGGCGCGCGGGGGCCGGGGGTACCCTAGGAGGCAGCATGGGAAATAGGAAGGAATGGGGGTGTAGAGCATCTAGAGGAGAGAGGGAATCATACTGAGCTGGGAGGAAAAGGAGGAAGGGAAAAAGACACTCCCGGTGAGACTGTTTACCCGGGGAGGTCAGTCCAGATAAACTGAATCTGAGTTTTATAACAAAGTTCCAGGCATATTTTTATAGAAAATGTGGCTGCCCATGCAAGGCTGACAGCATGGGGCAGGTGGAGGATGCGCAGACATTCAGGATGACTGAGAAAAACAGAGAAAGAAGGTGATTCTAGAAAAACCAGAGGTACACTTTCCAGAAAGGCAGCTTCAATAGATGGAGACAGAGCCAGGGCACTGCAGTGAGACGTGTGGAGAAGCAGGCTCTGCTGTCCCTCGGTATTGGTGGGGGACTAGTTCTAGGACTTAGGACTTCCTCAGGCATCAGTCTTTCCACCAAAGGGCATGGCGGTATTTGTATACAGCCCGTAAATCCACACTTTTAAATCACATCTGCATTACCAGCAAGGTCAAGAACAATGGAAATACTTTGTACATAGCTTCTGTTTAGGAAAATTCTAACAAGAAAAGGTCTGTACATGTTCAGTAGCTGGTTTTGTTTTGGGTTTTGTTTTCTGAAATATTCAACCCGAGGCAGGTCCACAGCTGTGGAGTGCTAAGTGTACTTGGAATGCTGGGGTCGGGGGCAAGGGAAAGGCTTGCCTGTCTCTTAAATGGAGAAGCAGAGAAATTAACTACATAGCAGAGATGAAAACACAGGTGCAATACTTCCTAGGAAAAGGTTTGGGGTGCAGGTGGTGGGTGGAGTTAACTAGGAATCATACTTTTTCTGATAAACAAGGAGGCAGGCAAGTCAATGACTGGGGCTGGGAAAGAAGGGGCTGTGTACAACTCAGAGTCTATCCGTTCCCCAGAGGAAGCCACATAATTAAATTAACTTTTGCCATTCCTTTCCAGAAGCATGCCCAGACGGGACCATGCCTCCTAACTCTACCCGGCTGCCATCCATACGTCCCGAGTACGGCTCAACCCATACCCCAGATAACCAGATATTCCCGGATTCATGTGCAAGCCCATCAGCCGGCTCTCCTCACCTACTACACTGGGCCAAAAGGGGAGTGTCATATGCTCTTATCCCACAAAGGGCTTTACTTACTGAGAGATGCTTTACATAATATTCAAGCATCTTTTGGACTTACATTATGCAAAAATGACATCACGTGACTGGTCTCAAACAACATTCTAGCGGAACCCAGTCCTCTAAGATCAGGGTCAGGATTCACAATGGACCAGGCATATGGCATCCAGAGCCGGTACGACAGTTGATAGTGGACAGAGCGCCTCCGGTTCCTATCAGTCTCGGACTCCAGGTCTAGCCCGGGCTCCAGGTCTACGTGAGCAGTGGCGATCATGGCAGCACTCACTCGCGGGCCTACCACTAGTTAATGGAGTTAAGTCCGTAAGAGTGCTCGGGGCAGCTCTCCGCACAGAGGGAGAAGCGCGAATGGCTCGGAGGATGCTGGCCCCGATGTGGTCCGAGCGCGGGCAGGGGAGCCTGCCTCTACGCGGTGCTCGGGCCAGGCGGGCTTCGGCTCCCAGGTCTGCGGGGGACCACGCGCTCCTGCCCCGCTTACCTGAGCCGGGGAACGAGAACCCGAAACGCGAGCGGACACAGCAGGCCGGCAGCACGCACCCGGACTCGCCACACTCGCAGCTGCTTCCGGGGCCGGCCCAACGGATCCGGAACCCGCCAACGGGCCGAAAGTGCGGGGGAGGGGGGCGCGCAGGCGCAGCTTCCCGAGCGGGCGCAGCAGGGGTCTCGGCGCGCATCCCCGCCCGGGGATTGTGCGTTCCTCCAGCCGGGGCCGGGGGGAGGGGGTGTCCCAGTGCGCAGGCGCACACCACCGCAGCTGCAGACCCTGGACTGCGGCGTCTCCTTGGCGGGAAGCCGCGCGTGGTCGTTATCCGAGTCGGTAGGCATCCGGTGCGCCACAGGAGGAACACTGTGTCCTTGATTAATCCGCGTGGTAGCGTTGGCTGTGTCGGGTTCCAGGCGACAGATTTCCTAATCCACTAAATGGCACCTGATGCGAGCTTACAAGACCTCCGCTTGCCACCCTGTGCCAACAAAAGGGGCCATGAGGGCGACAGGAAGGGTCCCCCTACCTTACCCATCTTTCCAGAAACCCACCCGAGTGTCTCCTGGGACAAGTGCGCAGTGCCTGGTGATACTCCAAGGGCTTTGCTCCCGGTGACATCAGCAACGCAAACTGCTACTCTTCCAAACTGAGTTCTCCAGGGACTAAAGCGGTCCAGTTAAGTGGCGCAGTGGAGAGTGCCTGCCTCTCGTTTTGGACTCACTGTGGGCACCTAAAGTCAGGACTTTCGCTCCTCCTGCCCGCAAACAAAACAAGTGCAAGTCGGTCCACAAGTCCAGCTTGCACTAATAATGGAACACCAAAAATGAGAGTGTAAATAAACTTTATCAAAATTGTTTTAATCTCATTTGAACCTCTCCAACACGCTGTTTCCTCCTCTGTATAACAGCATGTTACAATAAGAAATGTTTGAGTGATAGAGAAAAAGCATCAAAACACTTGTTAAGACAGGAAGGAACACTATTCTAGAGGGTAACTGTGGACTAAGGATGTTGATGTGGCTGTACATGGGTGATAGAGCCTTTACCTGCTGTGTGTGAAGCCCTGGGTTCCATCCTTTCCACCACTCTTTGCAGAAGAAAGCATGCACACCTAATACAGCTAGGACACAGGGAGACTGATAACCGGAAGCACAATGGGAGTCAGTGCATAAAAATAACTGATTTCTACTTCATCAATATTCCCAAAGACGTATTTAGAATTATTTTTCCTGATGTCAAGTTATTCTTTTATGCTTTTTAAAAAACCATTTTGACATTTTGCTTTTGAGAGTTTGGGGCCAAACCCCACCCCCACCTCAAATCTGAGGAAGCATTTTCTTGGGTGGCCTCTTGGGAACAGGATGGTACTGCTATGTCAGTTTCCGTTCAGACACTCTGTTCTGATTTGTTTAGCAGATGAGGGCTTTACCCGCTTGTATGTAAGTGCACCTGTGCCTGCAATGCTCAGAGAGGCAAGGTGTTGGATCCCCTGGAACTGGAGTTACAGGCAGTTGTTAGCTACCACATAGGTGCTGGGAACTGAACCCAGGACCTCTGCAAGAGCAGCCAGTGCTCTTAACTGCTGAGCCATCTCCCCTAGGCACTCTCTTTAAATGAAAGTTTTTCCAGTGAGTTTGCTTTGTTACACCCAGAAGCTTTTGATGGGTGGGATCTGGCCCTCAAGGAAACTTTCCTACTGTCCTAGAACAAACTTTGTGTTTTCTCTCTCTCCTCAGTGGTGCTGATCTCTTCAGCCCGCCCCACCCTGTCCACAGCTCTAAATGCACTCGTCCCTTTTTCTTCACCAAATCGCACGCTTTCTCTCATCTTTCTGCTCCTTGCTCCCACCCCCACCCCATATTCTCCAGCAGCGCCTCCCCTAAAGATGCCACAGTCTCCCAAAACAGCGCCACCAGCTGGGAGTCAAGTATTCTCGTGCGGCCGGGGGGGACATTTTCCATCCAAAACACAGCAACCAGCCATCCTCCAGTTGTTCCAAATCCTTGTAAGTTACCGAGCTAACTTACACGAGCAGGGTGACCACAGAACAGTTGTATCACCACAAAGTCCCACCTCATTATGGATGTAAACCTCAGGAAGCTGCATCACAATCTCACTTTCCCATATACCCTCCTATAATATCTCCCAAGGTCACGTGCAGCTGGAGGTGGGTGTGCAAGAAGAAGCAATGACTGGAATCCCAGGTTAAGGTTCTGTGATTCTCCCCGCCTCCTTCTCTGTGTTAACAGCAGCATTACCATTAGCCTAGACCTAGCTCACACTGTACTGGTCTGCTCATTTAGCTACTGTGGCTACTGAGCCAAGGTTATGTCTTCTCCAAGATAGAGGTGGGTTGATTATGTTATGACTAGAAGAAAAGGCCAGATGACACCACCCCTGATTCTAGCCCACGTTCTCTACTTCCTGTCTGCCACTGTGTGAGCCAATGACACTCCACTACCGTGATGAAACCACTGATACAGCTTGGTCAGGTCCCCCTTTAGGGTCCTTACTCTCACTCATGAAAGAATTTAAGAATGAACTCAAATAGAAGCTTTAGGACAATTTTATTCGAATTTAAGGAAACATCCTCAGGGCAGGCAAGTCGTAAACCTCAGCAGCTGCCTTGAAAAGGGTGTGGGCTAGGAGTCGCAAGGTGGGAGGGGAAGAGAGTTGTAGAGGAAAAGACAAAGAAACCCAAAATGGGACTGGAGAGATGGCTCAGCAGTTAAGAACACTAATTGCTCTTGCAGAGGACCTGGGTTTGATTCCTAGCACCCACATGGTGGCTATCAACTGTCTGTTACTCCAGTTCCAAAGGATCCGATGCCCTTTTCTGACCTCTGTGGACACTGCATAACATGGGTACATTTACATACATGCAGGCAATACACCCATGAACATAAAAAATAATTTATTATTTTTTTAAAGAAACCCAAAACATTGAGACAGTCCAAAGCATTAAAGAAAGCATGGTTAGAAAAGAGGTAGAACAAAAAAAAAAAAAAGAAGAAGAAGAAGAAACAATTATACTTTTCTGAAGAATATAGAAATGCAGGCAAAACTTAGAGGGGCAACATATCTGTGTTTGATTCAGTCTACAAGGACTGCACTGAGAGGTGGCGATTCCCGGCAAGAAAAGTTCACCATCTCTTTATCGCAGTTGGCATTCTGCCCATCTTTTTGGCATGACTTAAGGTGAACCCTTCTCCCTAGAGGTGAGTCTGTGACCAGGTGATTTGGCAAAATTGAAAAGTTCAGCTTTTAACCAGCCTAGAGATTTTTTATGTTTTTGGATCAGTTAATCTTATGGAGCTTTTCACTACTCCAACATTTCTCATTCTGAAGAAGTAACCCTAATATTTTAGGATTCAGATCAAAGTCCCTAAATACATTTGGCATCTCTAGCCTTTGGCACAGAGTAGGCTACTAGGAGTACTTTGGCTTTTAGGATGAAACAAATTGGTTACTTTCCTTGGGGTCTTTCTATCCTAAACTGCCTAGCCAATTTCTATCTCCTGTTCTTAACATGTCCTCCTCTGAAGAGGTTACCCAAATTGTCAATAGGGAATTGGAGTAATGGCCATTCTGGCTTCGTCCACACTGAATAAGGGCATTGGGTATGGCAACTGGGAAACCCCTTTAATAGGTGTATTTAAAGAACCCCCAAAATTCATAAATGTTCGGTATAGGGAACAAAGAAAGTCCTTGACTTGTGTCTGGGAGATACGAGGGAGAAATAAAGACAGGGTAGTTAGCATCACACATTCCAGGCAAGGAACCAGGAGAATATGCAACAGGGGGCATTTTTAAAATATATATTATCATTTTTATTGATGTGTATGAGTATATTGTCTGTATGTATGTAAGTGCACCCATGTCATACAATGCCCACGGATCGCTTGGAACTAGAGTTATGAACAGTTGTTAGACACCATATGGCTGCTAGGAATCGAACCCAGGTCCTCTGCAAGAGTAGCCAGTGCTCCTAGATGAATCCATTGGGTTCCTCCTCATTCTTCTTTTGGCCTCCAAGGCTGAACTTGAGAATTATGAACTCAGGATTAAGGGCATTGGCTATGGCAACACCTTGATAGCTTTTGGGGAGGCCAGAATCAGGGTGCGTTCCCTCCAAAATGGCTTCTAGATGGGGAGAGAAAAAAATCAGCCATCATTTAATTTTTTTAAGTTAAAACATTAGTGGGTTTGTCTCTCTTGGCTGCAGCTAGGCACTGCAGTGTTGAATTAGGCCAAGATTTGAAGTCTTACATCTGAGCAGCATTTTCTTATTAAGAATAAAATCATTAGTGAGAAATACTTGTCTAAATATAACATCTTATGTAAACATAAGCCTAATGTTTAGTAAGCGCAATCATTTACTCTTTGGTTATACTTTCCTGTTGGGTGTTTAAGACCATGCATTTGACCCAAATTAGCTAGTTTGCTTTTATTCTCAAGGTCAATTGAGGATCTGGTCCTTAGGGGTCACGTGGGCTTGAGAGGAGCCTCATGTCGGAGGGTCCCTAACAGGGACCACAGACCCTAAAGAAAACTGATTCTTCTCTAGATTTTTTAAAAGGATTTATTTATTCATTAGGCCAGGCATCGTGGCACACTCAGAAGACAGGGGTAGGATGATTTTTTTGAGGCCAGCCTGGTCTATATAACAAAATCAAGGCCAGCTGGAACTACAGGGAGACCCTGTCTATTAACAAACAAACAACAAAAAAGATCTATTCATTCATTTTATTTTATGTGTGTGTATGTGCCTGAGTGTGTATATATGTGCACCACATGTGTGCGGGTGTCCTTAGAGACCAGAATAAGGCATCATATCCCCTGAAACTAGAGTTATACGTGGTTGTAGCCACCTGGTATATATGTTGGGAAGCAAACCTGGATCCTCTGAAAGAGCCATCTTTCTAGCCCTGAGTTTGTTGAGGTAAGTCTTGGTCTGTAATTCAGGCTAGCCTGGAACTCATTGTGTAGCCCAGGCTGACCTCCAACTCATGGTAGTCCTTCTGCCTCCCAAGTGGTAGGATTATAGGTTCAAGACCCTGTGCCTAAATTTGGTTCATCTTTTCTATTTTTCTCATGGATTGGGATGTCCACAATGGCAAGATTCCTAAGTTCTTTGGAAAGCTTTCCTTACCTTTCCTATGACTTCAGAAGCAAAGACCCATATCACCTTGAAACAAAGTTCATTAGTTCAAATCTGGGAACAATTTTTTGAGCAAGACTTTAATTACTTCTTTCTTTCTTTCTTTTCTTTTTTTTTTTTTTTTTTTTTTTGAGATAGGGTTTCCCTGCAGTCCCAGCTGGCCTGAAACTTGCTATAGAGCAGACTGGACTTGAATGCACAGAGATCTGTCTGCTTCTAAAGTGCTGGGATTAAAGGCATGGGCCACCATCCCTGGCACCTGTGTTATTTTCTTCATTTTGGTAGTGTGTCCATTCTGAGAAATGTCCACAAACACATGTAAATATTTCAAATCACCTGAGGTTTTAGGCATCTGAGTGAAGTCTATCTTCAGTCTTTGAAGAGTCAACACCTCTGAGATTACACTCTTTTCTAAGGTGCTTTGTGTTTGGTTTAGATTTATTTTGAGCACTCAAACGGCATCATTGTATAAGCTTTTAGCAGTCTTTTGAAGTTATGGCTCCTTTAAGTAGGGTGGTTTGTGAGAGCATGGTTGCCCTGACTTGTCTCCTCTGCAGTTAGGTCTTTGAGGGCTTCATTTGGCACCACAACTCTTGGGATCTAGTCTAAATTACAGAGTCTGTGCCAACAAGATGGCTCAGTGGGAAAAGGCGTTTGCCACCAAGCCTGATGACCTAAGTTCGATCCCCATGTTGTGGAAGGAAAGCTGACTCCTGAAAGCTGTCCTTTAACCTCCACATGTACACAGTGGCACACTCACCCACATACATACATAGACACACACACACACACACACACTCGTGCACCAGATTTTTTTTAAATGTAATATAAAAAAATGTATCTATCACACGACGTATGATTTTTCAAATAGTATACATCGGGAAATGGCTGAATTGAGCTACTTAACATATGTATTGTCACACAAACATTTTTTTGTGCAGAGAATACTTAAAATTGACAGCCCATCAATTTTCTTGTATCCAATACATTATTAACCACAGCCACCGTGTATACACCAGACCTCTTGATTTTATTCCTTTTGTCTTAGCTGAAACCCTGCATCCTTGGCCAGGGAGGGACTTGTTAACCAGACTGTGGCCTAGATTTACACAGGACTTTGGTCATCAGCCTTCACTGGTGTTACAAGTCAATCAAAACTGGGGTGGTTGCCAATTGACCTTGTTCCTAGAAACCCAGAGTTTTATAAACAGTCCCATCACACAGGCAGGAAGCTTCTGGAGGCAACCACTCCCACACAGCCTCAAATCTAGCCCTCACAATCCCAGAGTTATCAACAATTCTGTTTCTGTGTGAAGCAAACAAAATCTTCTCTAGGTCAGGTGTCATGGCTTCCTCAGGGACAGGGACCGACCACCCCCAAGAGGAAGCTGGGCCTGTGGAAGGCCCCATCATCAGTTGGCCCGTACCCAGTCTCTCATTGATGCTGAGGCAAGAGCTTGTGAGGAGGCCTGGAACAAGATCATAACGTTGCAGGAACTCTCTGTTATTTGCCTTTTGGTCTTCTAGGCAGTTTCTGGCCCGACCCATAGCAACTGCTCAATAGTCATCACCACCACTGTTGTTATGAAATATCCTTGAAGGCTGTTCCATGCAAGCCATGATGCTTTCCGGAGAGTCATTACTGTTCCAACTCAAAGGCATTTCCAAAGCTGTGATCTCAAACATCTGCTGCGCCAAAGGGTGAATAAATTGGTCTTCTTGGAGCCTTGCACCCTGTACACACTGCCCCCTGATGGCCACATGCTGGATGTGCAGTTTAAATTTATCTTGATTGTCTCTTTTTCTGGACTTGTTCCTTGATGGACTTGTTCCTCGACTGCGTGTTCTCCACTCCAGCTGCCCACTTTACCATTTGCTGGGGCTTGGGAGTATCCTCTCCTCAGCTACTGCTCCTTTGTAGAGATTTCTGCTCCAGGGACATTCTGTGGTGTCAGAGCCTGACACTTACTGATCTGTCTCCCGTATCAAGGAAGGTCTTGTTTGAAACAGAACTATAAAACTTGCCTTGGCACATAATGAACATGTCTTAATACCTGCACTGAGAGACAGGAGCAACCCTGTCACAATCTCCAGAAGCCCGAGACTGAATCCCTTGGATGACCCCTTTGAAACACCTTGTCCTTGGGCCTTGGAATGCCTGCTTTCCTCTGTTCCCCACCTCACCTCAAGCGGGAAGCTTGAGGAGCAGATTCCACCTCAGGTCATGCTCAGAGATGTGGAACCTGCTTTATCATACAACCTGGGAGCTGTGCTCTTTGTCTTCTAGGGCAGAGGAGAAGTGACTGAAGTTCCACTCAAGCCTGGTCCTCTTACTGCTGCTGGGCCTAGTTCTGGACCAAGTTCTGAGCCTATACAGTCTTGATATCCCCAGCCTCCCCTCAGTACTTACTAAAAGCAGCTCACAGCAGCAAATCCCTCCTCTGTTTCCAACATCCCTAGATGTAGTGCCAGAAATCCAAGAGCATCACCCAAAAGATTCTGAATAGCATCCCTCTGAAATATCCTCAGGGGGCGAATGGGACCTCTCCTAATTTCTGAGTGAACAGAACCCTAAGTCATCATGGCCAGCTGCTGCAGACACAGCTGACCTAATCTCCTCAACACTGACCAACTGTCTTTGTGCGTGTGGTACTGAGGATAGAACCCAGAATCTTAGGCACGCTCAGCAAGCACTATGCCTTTGTGCCTGGAGCACAGTTCTTGGCAAAGAGGTGAAAGACCTGATGTTTCTTACCAGAGAGAGTAAGCCTGCTTGCTGGGCTGTGTCAGTCTATGACCTTATGGGGCCTGAGTCTGCTTTGGTGTGTAGCTCTGTCTGCTTGAGGCTGCAGAGCTCTCTCCAAGTTCGCACACAGCTAGAGGCCAGAGGGATTCCATGGAAACACCTCATGTGGGGAAAGGGCTTCATGTCAGTCTTTCTATACCTTCTTGCATGAAGCTGCCCAGTCACTGCCCTGTGTCCGACACTATGTTCCCCACCCTGGACCCCAGTAAAAGCAGGTATCTAGGTTCACAGCTCTCTTTCCACAGCTCCTTGACCTCTGTGTATGGCCTAGTGTGACGTATGCCTTTAGAACCTGTAAGGATCAAAATATTTATTTCTATCGCTATCTCCTAACCCCTGCAGGGTGCCAGGGAGCGGGAAGTAGCCCTCCATGTCTCCACCCAGCAGGAACAGCGGCTGCTGCCAGGAAGTTCAGCGAAATTCAGCCACAGCCACACATGTCCAGCCATCCAGCACCAAGAAGCCAAGGGTTCAGAAAACAGCAGAAAAGGTTGGGGAGGCAGCCATCTTCAGAGAATCCCTTTTCTGCCCTCCAACCCTGGGCCAACAAGGATCTCAGGCACCCCAGACCTGAAGTCCTGATGGTAGGCATGCAACGGGCTTGGCCTGGCTGGGTTTCACCAGTAGATGCTGAAAGAACTGTCCTCTGGGCCCTGGGCTGACACAGCGAGGCCTGGCAGGTTAGGCTGAGTCTCTTCCTTCTGCAGCTCCCCAGTCCCAGCCTCAGAAGGCCCACAGGCCCTGTCTAGCTGTCACTTGGGTTCTCTTGTCCTTTACTCTCAGCACCCCACAGCCTGGTGTTACCTGTCAGTAAAGTTGACAACTGATGCCAATTTGCTGGGGCAGAGGGCCATGGGGGCACATGGGTCCTGGGCCACTCTCCTGCAGCCCTCTTTATATCAGGACTCTGGTACCCCACTCAGTTGGCTCCCCTCCTGCCTCTGTGCCTTCTAAGCATTCTATATTAAAGACCCACCCCCTAAACTCTTTAAGTTCTATTCTAGGCATTTCTTACTCTGACCCATCCCAACCCTAGCCTCTCCAGGTACAGCTCTCTCCTGACTTTCCAGTCCAAATACTTACTGGTTATTCTAACTCAACAGGAAGCAAAGGAAAATCAGAGTGTATCATATCCCTTTCGGAGGTGATCCTGCCTTGTGCGCAGCATTGAGCTGTCCGGGATGGCCTGGGACTCAGCACCTCTCTCACTCCTGGTTCCTTTCAGAGCAGTTCGGTCACTCACATGCAGATCAGGCCCAGATGACACACCTTTGTATCCGGCCCTCACTGGCTTTTCTCTCCTCACTACTGCTGCCTGGTCTCTACGACTGGGTATGCTGACATTCCGTTATATCTGGTTCTTGCTGGCTTTTCTGTCCTCACTGCCAATACCTATGGCAGTGTATCTGTTCATATGACTGGGTATCTGTTCAGTCTTTGGTTTACTGTGGATCCTGCAGAGAGGTCTCGAAATCGAGTTGGAGTCATTTTATTTCTCTAATTTGGTCATTCCATGGGCTGGTTGGTCTTAACTGTCATGTTGTAGAGATTTAGAATCAACCTAGGCAACATGTCTCTGGGACTGTCTGTAGGGTATTTCCAAAGAGGGGGAAAGGCTTTCCACCTGGCAATCAGAGATAAACGCAGTGTCCCTGACTGTCTGCCCTTCTTCCTAAATGTGCGTGTTGAAAGACACTGCTGCCATCTGACTCCAGTGTCTTTGGCCTGAACAATGGTTCGCCAGGTTTCCATCACCCACTTGGGCCTGCTGAAGCATCCAGCTTTAAGGATGGACCAGCTCCTGGATTCTCTGTTTCTCAAAGCAGTCATTGTTGGAGTACCCAGTCCATCCTACAGGGCAGTCTAATAAATACCCCCAGACCTCTACTGGTTCTGTTCCCCTAGAGAACCCTCTCAAGTTCACTCCTCAATGCCCTTACGATCAATCCAAGCCCCTCCACGGGCTCCAGGACCCCAGAGGTGAGTTCACCATACTCCCCCCCCCCCCCGTTCCCTAACCTCCATGGAACAGACTCCAGCCCTCCCCTAAGCTACAGGCCCTGGCTTGGAGCCCCAAGCAGGCAGTAGGACAGATCCCATCCTCAGATAATCAGGCACAGGGTAGGCCATGCTTGCCATGCTTGGGGACACGGGACCTTCTTTATTGCATAGCCCAGAGCACTCGCCTGGGAAATAAGTCCATGGTTCAAGTGCCACTTGAGTAAGCCTTAGACTCTCTCCTAATTTGGGCCTGGTTTTGGGTCAAGTCCAAGACAGCCAGTGGGGTACCCAGATTTTCCTCCACATCTCAAGAAAGTGTAGGGATCCTCTGTATCCAAGTCTCAGAAGTACAACCCGGAGGGCATTGGTGCCAGCTCCCTTTTCTTTTCCCCAGCCTGGGAAAGAAATGGAAAACAAGTAGGCGGAGGTGCGGCAGACATCAGACTAAGCAGAGCCAGGGTTTGTTACCAATTCACAATCTTGTATCAGTACTATTTATTAGGAATCAAGTTTTCGTTACAAGTCATGCTCACCACACCCTGCTTCACAGGAAGGCTTCAGAGATCAGGGTGGGAAGGGATAGGTTACCCACAGAAGCCCTGACTTGAGCTCTGAGCAACCAGCAGAGCCAGAGCCCGGGAATGAGATGCAGTATATTCTACTGTCCCTATGAAAATGAACCCTACCAAGGAAGAAAAGCCAAATAAATAGTCAGTACACAGCAAGGCTGGCTTTTCTTCCCCATGGAGAGGTAACACAGACAGCCACTGGCCAGACCCAGGGGAGGGGCCTGAGCTCTGTGCTAACTCACTCTGGGAGGACAGGCATGAGTGTGGTGTCCCTGCTCACTCTCTCAGAGGGGTGCAGCACAGGCTGGAGGGTCTCTGGGTTCCCCTAGGCCCTCCTCCTGTGGTCTGCCCTTCTATGTCTCTCACTGTTCCTGGCATACAGCCAAAGCTGGGGGACAGAGGAATGGCTAACGTCGGCCTCAGAAGCCAGGGAGGCACAGTGCCTGCAGCACCCTACAAACATCACCTTCACCTGACCCCGATCCCAGTTCCCAGGTCTGCTGGTGATGGTCTCTGGGATTGGCCCAGTAAAAAGTATGGTCTTGTGGAAGGGACGGCCATGCCTAGACTGACAGGCTCTGAGGAAGGGTGAGCTGATCTGCAGAGGGAGAGGAAGGTGAGTAGAGCACTTTGGGGAATACCACCTCCATGAGGTTGAGTGACTTCACTGGTACAAAGGATGCTAAATGAGCTTTCAGTTTTGACCCAAAGTATAGTACCGATTTGGGGGTGTGACTGTTTCTCTATGACTTCAACATTTCCAGAAATGTCAAATTTAAAAGTGTATGAAAATTAAGGAATAATTCCACAACAGTGCAGGACAAGACCTGTGACCTGACCCCAAGATTTCACAAGGTGGAGACAGAGCTGAGAAGCTTCCCTGGGCTTAGAATATTCTGGGCCATCCACCTCTTCTCCATAAAGGCGTATGTGCTTTCTGGGACTGGGCTGAGTCCTGGCTTCTGTGCCTGGATGAACACAGACCTGAGCAGGACCAGATCCTCAGCTTGAATCTGCTCAGGGCTGCCAGGCGTGGGGACTTCTGGAAAGGCTGGCTCCTGCTGCAGCCTGACTGGGCACAGGGCTTTCCCAGGTGGAGGCCCCCAGCAGCTAGAAAGTCAGGATGAGCCGAAACCAGGACAGCCCTGGGGGTATGGATCCCACAGTGCCAGCAGAACAGGAAGGGGTCAGGCTGCTGGGTGGGGGCAGTGGGGAGGAAGGGTCACCAGGAACATCCAGGCAGGGCCATCCAGAGCAGGGCACCTGAAAAGTATATCACATCAAGGGTTACCGCCCGACGTGAAGACATCCCTCCCCTTACCCTCTCTGGAGAGTTTCCCCAGCCCACTCCTGCCCCTGCCTCAGGCTCAGCTAACCCTCACAAGTTGGTGTCTTGCTGCCCTAGCCTCACCCCACTCAGAACAGATATGTCTCACCCACAACCCACCCCACCCACGGCCTGGCAATTCTACAGCTAGTGCTGTGCGTTTGGACCTTAGAAGGACAAGACTAGACGACTGTCTTCATCTCTCCTGGTGGGCAGCATGGCCTTTTGTCTCCTTTGCTAAACAAACGGATTCCTGAGCCCAGGGAGATGCCTGAAATGGCCCTTCTTCCCTTCTTCCCCAACACAGGCCCCCAGTCCCTCCTCAGTCTCTCCCCTCAATACCTGGAGTCAGGAGCTGGCTGGTCACTCCCACAGGAAGCGCACATACCAGATGGTCTCGTTCTTCAGCTGAGGCCCAAACAGGGGGTTCAGCTGGGCTAAGATAGCGATGAGCCAGCTGCCAAGGACAGCAGAGTGAGGGAAGCTGGGCACATAAGGGACCCAACCCACACGAAGGGAGATCTTGGTTACTCTCTCTTCCAGAGAGCATGCGGTGGTGAGGCCTGTGTCCTCAGAAGTAAGGGTCCAAGGAACCACTCACACTCTAGGCAGGTATAGGACACTGATTCTGGATTTGTGATTTTGATGTGGGTTGATCTGATTTTCTGTAGGTCTGTAAGGTCTCTGACCTATAGCTGGCTCCAGGATGAGGGGGTGTCACTCCCAGCACTGCCTCAAACATCTCTGCTCTGGGCACCCTAATCTCCACGTGCCTAGGCAAGCCTGAAGAATCACTGTTCTTTTGTGGAGGGGGAGGTATCCAGGGGATGGAACTGGCGCCTCATACATCCTGGGTAAGTGGGCTACACCCCGCCTAGCATCCCCTCTTTGCAGGGACCACCCAGGACTGCTGCAGCTAGTGAACAGACAGCCTTGCTGAACCACCTGTCTTCAGGAGGGTGAGGGCCCCGGGGACTTCACTGCATCCTGTCACAGCAGCTGCATGTCTGTGTGGCAGTCCAGTCCCATCTTAATGACAATCCTTCCCACATCTGCCCATCCAGTGGGGCTTGTCTGCCTGTGACTCTCCCCACCACACGAGGCACCCAAGACCAAAGCCTCCAGAAATCTCACCCACTTCATATCAGCATCTGCAGGCTTTCTAGTTCCTAGATAGAATTCTAGGCGTTCGTTGTATTCTCATTTTAACTATGTACCTGGAACTGGTGGCCTGTTTACTGTTTTCCACACACTGGTTCACTGTCTGTAATCATCTCCCATCTTCTAAGTTCTCTGTTTCCTCTACTCTCCCAGCTATCTCCTTTGTGTCCTGGCCTCTGAGCCATTGA
The DNA here is from genome assembly GCA_035773235.1 of Eospalax fontanierii. NCBI lineage: Eukaryota > Metazoa > Chordata > Mammalia > Rodentia > Spalacidae > Eospalax > Eospalax fontanierii. The sequence continues at coordinate 102,849,131 of CM069528.1, read as the reverse complement.
ATCCCAGTCCCTCTGAAGCTCTCCCCGTGGGAGCAGAGGAAGGTATTCGGTCAAGCCCTAAAGGGCCAAGAGATAATATTAGAGAAAGGCCTTGAAGATGCTCTGTCAGGAAGAATTTGGAAAACATCACATTTCATGCAGGCAACACTAAAAGGTATTGCATTGCATATATATATATATATATATTATATTTATAAATTTTAATGTGTATGAGTGTACTGCCTGCATGTATGTAAGTGCACCCATGTTATACAATGCCCTTAGAGGTCAGAAGAGGGAATCAGATCCCCTGGAACTGAAGTTATGGACAGTTATTAGCTGCCATGTGGGTGCTGGGAATCAAACCTGGGTTCTCTGCAAGAGCGACCAGTACTCTTAACCACTGACACAGCTCTCCTGCCCCTGCAAGTGCATTCTTTAATTTCTTTTTATTTTGTGTATGAGCATTTGCTTGCTGATATTAGGTGCAACCAGGTGTTCAATGCCTGCAGAGGCCAGAAGAGAGTGTTGGATCTCTGAAACTAGAGTTATAGACAGTTGTTAGCTACCATGTGGGTGCTGGGAACTGAACCCGAATCCTCTGTAAGAGCAGCCAGCACTCTTAACCACTGAGCCATCTCTCCAGTCATATAACTTATTTTTAAGAAACTATTTTTTGTAAATAGGAGATGATAAATATCAAATGTTATATAAGGTAAAATGAGAGCACATGCTAATACATATTTCACAACTTAATCAAATAAAGCAGATTTTAACTATAGCAACAGGCACCAAATATGAAATCAATCAACTTAATCCTTTAAATATAGGTTTTATTCTGTACGTTTTGAAAAATTTGGCAATCCTGATATGTAACCAGTTGTTTTTATTTATCTCATTTGTCCTCCCTTTTAAAATTTGTTATTTATTTATCTATTTATTCACTTATTTATATGAGCATTTTGCCTGCATGGAAGTGTGCCACTTGTGTGCAGTGTTTATGGAGGCCAGAGAGGGTGTTGGATCCCCTGGAACTGGAGTTACAGGCAGTTGGGCACCTCTGTGTGGGTGCTAGGAACCAAACCTATATTCTCTGCAAGGGCAGCCAGTGTTCTTAACTGCTCAGCCACCCCCTGCTTCTCCCCCGACCCCTTTTTTTGGATAGGGTTTCATGTGGTCCAGGTTTGTCTCAAACTCTCTGTGTAGCTAAGGGTGGTCTTGAACTACTCAGTTATCCTTCAGGCTCCACCTCTCAGGTGATGGGATTACAGCAACGCACCCTACACCCAGCCTGAAAAGTTGCTTTTAACAGAATCAGTTTCATTCTAGAGAGTCATCATCTTATTTCACCTGTCCTGTTTGGATTTTTTTTAATTATAAATTTTTATTATATATATTATTATATATTTTTAATTATAAGCCCCTCCGTTATATAAGGTACAGGAAGATGGGAAACCTCTGGGGCTTAATTAACAATGAGAAAAGCTTCCCCCAAACCAAGGACTGACTCACACTGTCCAGGCGCTTGAATTGTTTTTTTTTTGTTGTTGTTGTCCACACCCCCAACACACACACACCCTGCCGCATCCCCAGGGCGCCTCTCTAAGAGTCAAAGACCAATGCTGTCCTCTAGTGGCTCTGCACTGGCTATTCCCATCACCAGAGGACTAATTAGAAATATGGATGCCCTGACTTTCAAGTGACTGGCTGAGTCCAGAGTGGAGCAGGTTTGACCAGGCACTCTGGAGGATTCTGAAGCCCAATCAGAAACAGATCCCAGTGAACTGCCCCAACTCGTGCATCTCACATGGGAAGCAGAGCCAGACCCAGAGCTGGAGAGATGCCAACCCCCACGTCCCAGTCCCCACGTCCCGAGGAGGGCAGTACTCACAAGAGGTAACAGCAGACAGCAGTGGCTACCAGCATGGTGATGATCACTCTGCAACAGGGAAAAGAGAACACAGGTCAGGGTGGGTGGAAGCAGCAGCCAGGGTCAGAGACAGAGCTGGTGTCCGCCTTCCTGATGCCATCTCGGAGGAGGTTGAGGTCACTCAGAGTAAGAATTACAAGGTGGAGAATGAGAACATGCTCATTCACATCCTGGCCGTGTTACAAATCCTTCCTTTCTCTCCCTTCTCCATCAGTCAACACTTCTCCATTGTAACACAGACATGTCAGGAAAGGCTTTGTCCACAAATCATTTGTGGCAGCCCACCATGGGCGGCCTCTGGAACTCAAAATTCATCCAGCAAAGTCAAAGAGAACAACAGACCAAAAGACAGGGCAAGAAGCAAGGAGACAGAGACATTTCCGAGAGTGAGTTGTTATTAAAAAAAAAAAAAAAAAAAAAAAGACTTTGTAACTACTCAGAGAAAACCAAAGAGAGACACAACACGGCGAGAGAGATGTCGGTCAGTTAAACCAGAAGCTCACCAGGATTTTCAGGAGAGGTCACACTAAAGTGATTTACAAAGTAAAGCTGTGGGGCTCTGGAGCCCAGCACATTTCAATCATTTTTAAATTTTGGATATATTTTTATTTTTATTATTTATTTATTTATTCATTTTGTTTCGTTTTATGTGTGTGAGTATATTATATGCATGTATGTAAGTGTATCTGTGTCTTGCAATGCCTATGGAGGCCAGAAAAGGGTATCAGAGCACCTGGAACTGGAGTTATGGACGGTTGTTAGCTGCCATGTGGGGGCTGAGATTCAAACACAGGTCTTCTGCAAGAACAACCAATGCTCTTAACTGCTGAACCATCTCTCCAGCCCCTGTTTTGGTTTTTTTGAGACAAGGTTTCCCTGTAGCCCCACCTGGCTTGGAACTTGCTATGTAGACCAGGCTGGCATTAATCTTACAGAGATCTGCCTGCCTCTGCCTCCCAAATACTGGAATCAAAGGCATGAGCCACCACACTGGGTTAGATCTATTTTTAATATTTTATTTATGATTTTTAAAATTTTATGTGTATGAGTATTTTGCCTACAGGTATGTAAGTGCACCCATGTCATGCAATGCCCTCAGAGGTCAGAAAAGAGTGTTGGAACCCTGGCTGTTAGCTACTATGCAGATGCTGGGAACCAAACCCAGGCCCTCTGCAAGAGCAGCCAGTGCTCTTCACGGCTGAGCCATCTCTCCCGCCCTTATTTAATTTTATTTTGATGTGTGCACATACATGCGTGTGTGTGGCCAGAATAGGGCATCAAATTCCTCGAGCTGTAGTCACAGGTGGTTGTGAGCCATCTGACATGAGTCCTCTGGAAAAGCAGTACATGCTCTACACAGTTAAGCCATCTCTTCAATTTCTCCAGCCTTCATCAGATTTTCAAGAACAAAGGCAACACCCCTCTGTCCAAGCCTCCAGCAAAAGCTAAATCTAATCCAGGGCAGAGCCCAAGCATCTCAGAGATTAGCAACGGATCCTTTCTGTCAACATTACTAGGCAGCTGCGTAGGAAGAGCTGGGACAATGGGCTTGTGGGAAAACTGTTAGGACTTCACAGTGGAGAATAGCAAGGTGCAGGTACTGGTACAGAAATCTGCCTGGCAACCTTCCAAAAATGAAGGCAGCTATAATTATCCAATATACACAAGATGCCAGGCTCTGGCAAGGGCATTATTTCCGGTAAAATTCACGGCAGCCTTATAACGCAGGAGTCACCAGGGTCTCAATTTTCCTCATTGAGAAAACTGAAGCCCGACATTTGCTCAAGGTCACACAGTTGCCAAGGACTGGAGAATCTGCATCAGTGCCCATCTGTGTCCTTTACCAACTGCGGGGCGTGGGAGGAGGGGAAGAAGGTGACACTTAACAATATACAAAAGTCACCCGGACCTCCTGTCTGTTTCCAGGCTGCTGCTGCCTAGGTGAGGAGTCTGGAAGGAGGAGTCAGGGAGAGCGTTCCCTGTGTGGACAACAGCTGCAGGAAAGCAAGCTGGTACCCGGGAGTGAAGGGCCAAGCCAGCCAGGGGACAGAAGAGGGGCCCGCAGGGAGTTAGGGCCTGCGCGCCTTCCTTACCCGCGGTTGGGTCCTTTGGGCACGAACCAGGGCCCCGCGATGCCGATGAGGCCCCAGAACGTGGTAAAGATGATGACCGGGAGGGCAAAGGAGTGCGCCGTCATGGCTGGGTGAGGGATGCTCGGGGAGGTGCTGCACTGAACCCCGGACGCTGGAAGCAGGTGCACGTCCTGCAGTGGGCGGCGAGCATGCGCAGTGGTACCCAAGCCTCGGACCAAGCCGATCTGCGCACGCGTCTCTCTTAACCCTGTGGGTCGGGAATGCGGCGGGATTAGCTGTCAGGCGGGGCCTGGGAGGAACCGCCTTGCAGATTGACTGAGTGGGATGCGCCGTCGTTTGTGGTTCCAGGGTTGGGTTTGCATTTTCCTTTTCTTATTCCCACACCGAAGTGGTGCCCTGAGACGCCAGGCTCCCAGGGAAGCTGGAGATGAGGGTTCGAGGGTAGGAGAAGACGTGGGTTGGAGTGTGGGGTGGGGATGGGGGACACAGGAGCTGCGCCTGGACTTGGGGAGCTCAGGGCGTTGCCAGATGCGTCTGGTTGAGAGTCCGTGGACTCGGCGGTCCATCTTCGACTCATTAAGGCGCCCTCTGCTGCCATCAGTCTGTCGCAAACCCTGCGGGGTGCTGGGTTTCCACCCTTCACTCCTTGTGTAAACAGCTGCGGGTTGCTTAAATATAAAACCGGCGTGGCAGTGAAATAAGCGTGTGGAGAGCGCCTAGCAGCACACCGAACAGTTTCTTACATCAGGAACGGAAGGTACCTTGGATTCTGATGCCTTCCTTGGGCTTTTTGGTCTCATAACCCCTCCTCTATGGAGAGCAACAGGATCTGTTGATCTCTATCCTCTGTAGAGGGCCTTTCTGTAGAGAACAGTGGCTCCAGAAGGCATTTGTTGCAGCGGGCCTGCCCTCTTGTCAGCCGGCCTGATGTTAACGGTTGCACAGCATGGGAAATGGGGCCATCTTCACGTGATGCAGAAGGGAATTGTGCTGGTCTAGTACTTACCTCTGCCAGTGGTGTGTGTGTGTGTGTGTAGCTATTTTCTGGGCAGGCCGCATCCTCCTCCGCATTGCTAGTTGGAATTCCTTTTCAGTATTTGTGCAAGTTAGACATGGGAAGGGTGTGTTATAGATCTTAGGTATAAGCTTCTAATCTAATTGAGGTGTGATATGATTTTAAAAAAAAAAGTAATGCTGTTCACACTAGTTTAAGAGCCTTGTTATTGCCCAGTGTGATGGCCCTTGCCTGTAATGCCAGTAAAGTGAAGTCAGTGGATTTATGCCCCTCCCTCCATGGGGACTTCTGGCAGAAACTGGCTACACTGAACACCCTGCTCTGTGTGGCTCCACAGCAAGTGGTCCTCACTTCACATGCACTGTGGCACATGTGCCCAACACACAAACATGTCCATTGTACATATACATACATCCTCAAATAAATATTTTTTAAATGTCCCAAATCCTCCTGGTCAGATGAACAGGAACTTTGGGGTTCCTGAGAAGCTATGGGAAATCAAGCCCTAGTGCCACAGACCTGTCCTAATATTCCTTTGTAGGTATAGTGTACATGCTGGGGGTTGCCTGTCTTTGTGGGTAAGGCCTTAAGACATTTAAACATATGGCCTTATACTCTCACCAGAGAGTGGTGGTCGTGGCTGAGAAGCCGAGGAACTTACTGGCTACGGAGGAAGGAACAGACAAGGGCAGTGGTCCTTTGATTGATATTTGCTGGGTGCTCCTTGACAGGTAGAGTCCTGAAGACCTAGACTAGACCGTGAAGGTCTTTGTCACTAGTTGAGCCTGTCCCCCCAACACACACACACACACACACACACACACACACACACAGTGAGTTCGAGGCACTCCTGATAGTGCTCTAAAATAAACTTTACTCCTCCTTGTTGCAAGGCAGTAGGCATCTCCAAAGACCCCTTAAGATTTTCAAGCCACTCTCACTGTAGTGCCACAACCTCCAGAGCCCTTCCCCTGCAGTGATTTTTCTTTTGTAATTGAGGTAGGGTCTATATAGCCAAAGCTGACCTTGAACACTCTCCTTCTGCTTCAGACTCCCACATCATGGGATTACGGGTATGTGCCGTGGACCCCGGCTCTTTTCTGCTGTTGTAGGAGGCAAACGGTGGGCTTCAATCAGAAGCACATCCCCATAGGGGCCTCTGGCAGTGTCCTGGCCATGGCAAAAGGTTCAAAGATGGGTTGTCTCTGGATAGCATTCTTGGTACAGAGGTGAACAGACCTTCAGGTGCTAAGGGTGGCAAGAGCTGTGGTCAGAGGCAGCACCTGAAGAGCACTTGACAGGCCCTGCAGGGTTCACAGCATGGGGAAGGTCTGGGCTTTGAGGATTGTGTCAACCCATGGGAAGACACGCTCAGGAGGCTCTGCCTCCTCAGCAACATGAGCTATGGCACCTGGAGAGAAGCAGCAGATAGCTGCACATGGGGTATCCCCTGCACCTAGAGAAGGCAGAGACACATCAGTCCCCAGGCCTCTGCTCAAACCTTTACCTTCCAAACAGGCCTTGAAGAGACTGCCTCTCTGCCTACCAGGCACTGTCCTCCCTGGAGATGTCCTGCTAAGATGAAAGGCCCACCCCAGAGGAGACTGCCTGTGGTATCCTGTTTCCTGACTAAGTCCACCCACCTCAAGGGGAAGACCAGGGAGCTGGGAGGAGCTTCCTCAGCCCCAGTGTGGGAGGCCTCTGCTGACATCACAGCTAACAGTTCCAGCCCCCAAACACTGCTGCACATGCTGCTGCTTCCCGTGGCTGTGTCATTTTAAAAACCTCGCATATGCAGATACAACTGAGTAGTCTGCCTTGTACCGCAGCACCTGCGCATCTTTGCTCCATCCTGCCACAGAGGGCCAGCCAAGGGAAACAACCACTGAGCAGGGATGTGGAGGGTATTCTGAGCCTCGGGAACTGAGTCAAATGGAGTGGTGGCTCTAGCAGGACTGGTGCAACAAGTGACTTCTGCAAGTCCGGCTGTTCTTCCCCATGACCCATGTGGGAAAGCCAGAAGAGGTGCTATGAGGCGCTATGTAGCAGTCACACTCGCCTCTGGGTCCTGTCCCTGTTGAACAAGGAACCATCCTGTTAGCCTGGCTCTCAGTTAGGAACTTGCAGGACAGACACATGTATTGAAATAAAGTCTGCTTTATTCATATAACAAAATATTAAAGACTTGAATGTGGTTTTTTTAAAAACCTAATTTGTATATCATTGAATCCAGGAAGCCAGAATATCCCTAGCCAGGCATCCTTGTTCCTGGCTAGAGGGCCATCTGTGTGAGGGAATCATGGACGTTCACTCTGACTTGACCACACTTAACACCCCCAGGGACTTGCCCTTTGTGGTCACAGAGAGGCTAAGGTGTGGCGATGGCTCCACAATACAGTGTCTGGCTGGATGGGAGCTGAACTTCTTCACTCTCCCCAGTCTCTATGGCTATTGAAATCCAAGTGCTGAGTACAATGCTGGTTACTTGGAATGGCAGCCCTAGTGGGCATCAGTCATCAGGGAAGAGGGACAGCGCCAGGATGTACACAAGAAGATGCTGTCAAGAGCCAGGCGGGGAAGGAGAACTCAGGCCAAAGGGGCGGCACTTTTTCTTCATCTTCACAATTCTCTTCAGCTTTTTCCCTGGGGCAAAATCAGGATGCCTCCAGGGACTGACATGTTGCTACCTCTAAGGCAAAGCAGGGCCAGCCTGGGCTCAGAGGCTCTTAGGTACAGTGCTCACCGTGTGTCTACCTGAGGACCTAACAAAGAGCACTGCTTTTTTTCCCTTGAGCTGGCAAAGGGGCATGAGAGAGTGCTGGCTCTGGGCTAGAAAGCTGAACAGGGTCGACATCCAGGCTAAGTAGTGGTTTCAGTTGCCCTGCTCCAAAGGGCCCAGATTTCTAACTGAAGCACCAGGCAGCAGCCTCAGGGTGCTGATGTGGAGAAGACAGGACACCCGGCAGCCACCTCAGCTCTTTAAGTCCCGTTCCAGAACCCGTGCCCACACTGCTCACAGGACTGGCATCTTAATGAAGGGACTCCTAAGGGATGGGAGATGCTGTGGTTCCTCTCTGGGTGGCCTATACCCCAGATCCACCTGACCTGGAAAATCCTGGACTCCAAGGAGACTTTGTTGGGTAGGAGAGGGAGGCCCAGGCTCGGCCTAGCTACTTCCCAAAGCTATGGCCAAAGCCCGCCTACTCCTTGACAGGCAGGGAGAAAGGAAAGGCATTTCTGACTAGAGTGGGAGGACAGGCATGCTAAGGCTAGTGCTACAGCTAGAAGCCAGGCTGTCTGCATAATGGTGAGGAATCTGGTCCTTTCAGCACTTACTGAGAGAAGTAGAAAGGTGCCTGAGTCAGGGGCTGTGTGTGCAACACAGAGCAGGGGCTTGTGTGCAGATGGGCAGCAAGCAAGGTTCCTGCCCATTTAAAGAGAGCAGGAGGCAGCGGCAAGGAGCCCCTCCCTGGCCAGTCCTTATTTCCACCTGGAACTAAGGAAGGCAGAACCCAGACAAATCATCCTAACCAGACAGGCAGCTACTGCCCCTGCAGGGCCAGGCTGTCCCTGGAATAATAGTGCCTCACCTCAGGCTAGAAGGGCAAATGGGTGAGGGACTGAGGGCCTCGTAGTCCTGGAGGCCTTTCCATGAGCATGGGAGTGGCTTTCCAGAGGATGCCCGTGAAACATATAGAGAAGCCTATGAGAAACCACAGCTGCTGCACCTGTCTGAGGAATGTGACTGCATGTGTCCAGGGGCACGTTTGACAGGCCCTGCTACTTCTGAGCAGTCCTTGGCACAGCTTAGAGAAGAGTGGATGCACCTGTCCTGGGGACAGAACATGTGGATAGCACCTGTTCCTGCAATAGGACTCTGGTGGCAAAACTGACACTATACCACTAAGGCCAAGGTTGGGGTAGGAGGAACCCTAGACAAGCCCTTCCTCCAGGAGTGCAGGGCTCTCGCTGAGTGCTGCTAGGGCAGACAGAGAGCCAGTAGGCACTTGGATTCTCAGCAGCCAATACATGGAGAGTGAAACTGAGGCACAACAAAGAGGAAAGCATCACTTACAGGCAGACCACTGTCTACAGCAACTGTCTACAGCTGGGCTGTGCTCCAGGCTCCCAACTCTCAACCGGATCTGCTGTATTCCTTAGTAATCCGCTTAGCAGAATAGTAGCTAAGCCAAGGGCAGGGTGGGAAGGGGGCACCAGGCTCCCTGCAGAGGAAGCATGGCCCACTGTGCGGGAGCTGGTAAGACCGCCTCTCTCAGGTGCTCTCTCTGTTTAATGGTCTGTTTCATGCTAGAAGCTGGCCTTGAGGAGGAAGGGTCTCCTTGATTCCACTGCATGAGGCGTGGCAGGGGTCCAGAGTGGCCAGTCCTGGAAGCTTCTACACAGGGTCCCTACAGCATGCAGCATGGGCATCCTTCCTTCTAGACCACTTCCCACTTGTGCCAGGGGTGGCAGAGAACGGGGTGCTTCTTTCAGTCACCTCCTCATTCCCACTTTAGGAAAGTCCTCCTGCCAGCAGGATAGGTGTGGGATGAACTCTCACGATGGGATTCTTTCTGGGAGCACCTCAAAAATGGACTGATGTCAGTATCTTCCCGGCAGAGTTTTGCTCTAGGCACTGCTGCACCTAGAGGCCTTGTCCTCAGCGGTGCCTGCTCGATGACACTGTCACTGCCTACTTTGGGGAGCCTCTGAGGTCTCCCCATCAGAATAGCCTACAATGAGCCTTTCCCTGTGATCAAGGGTGTCCCCAAGCCTTCTCTGGGCTACCATTCTTCAGAACCATAGGGCCCTTGGGCTGGTACAGGGTTCAGGAATCTTCAGCATACAGTCTTTCAGAACCTCCATGGCTCCCCAGATGGTGTGATGGGCGATTTCTGGGCCACTGATTTCTCCTTGTAGAGTGCTCCCAGCCCCTCCTTCCCAAGTTCTGCATCTGTGCAGGAGAGAATGATATCAGACTGTGCAGGGGTGAGTGCCTTCTTCACCCAACTCTGATGTGTGGTGAAGATGACTGCCGTGCAGAACAGACTGGCTCGGGGCCAGCACTGCATCTGGCAGCAGTCATCTGTGCCTGCTCTGCTTGGTCTTTTTCCCTAGGGCAAAGGATCTGCGGGGGATGGGGAGAACGTTGTCTCCTGGAGATGCCGACCCGCCAACATTCTCGCAGTGCACAGAGCCTTCTATAAGGAGTTATCTTGCCCCAAATGCCCACATGGCCCTCCAGAGAGGCTTCATGGCATGCAGCCTCCTGGAGTCTCTGTTTCGTTCCCTGCAGGTACCTGTCCCACTGGCCCTGAGGAAAGAATAGCTTGCTCGGGGCCATGCTTGCCGGCAGCTTTTCCTCCATCACCCCACAGGGCTGGACCCTGAGAACAGCTCCCCCAGCCCATGTGCAGTAGCAGACCCAGTGAAGTCCCTCTTAGCTACCACGGGGAAGGAGTGGCCCTCCTACTCCCTGGCCACCTGTGCCTGGCCCCATGGCCACCAGGCTTTCTGAAGAGCTTCTGTCATCCCTGAGACCCAAGTGCATTGCTGGTGACCACAGGCTCAGAGGCAAAAATGGTAGCAGAAGCAACGGGAAGGCAGCCAGCTAACAGAGGAGGAGAGAGGGGAACTCTCCGCCCTCCTGAGCAAACGGAAGAGCCTGGAGGATCCTCGCAGAGTGGCTGCCTCTGGTCTGTGAGGACTGGACAAGCGGGGAGATTCCTGTTTCGGCTATTAGTGCTTTGTCCTGTGATAGACTGTAACCTCATCCTTGGGTCTACGGCCAAAAGAAAGCTTCCCGTCTGTTTTCAGGCTCCCCTGTTCCATGTGGTTCCCACATCCCAAATGAAACACCCTGATTTTCTGCTAGGCCTCGTCTTCATAGCCACCCTGACCCACACCGCTCTCTTCTATCCTGAAAAACTCCCGCCTGTCCCAGCCAGAGTCCACCCAGCCCGGCTCAGACCTTGATGCCCTGCCTGACCCCTCCAGCCCTTATTTTCCAGAGTGGATTTATCATAGCACCATGTATCCTGCTGGCCACAGTTCTAAGTGTGTTCACTCACTCCCGTATGAGAATCACAGCACCAGACCAAGACACTGGCTCGGGCCAAGCACACAGCCAGCTGGGCAGCCGAGCTAGACCTGGTGGGGAAGACAGGCTTCCAAATTGTACATTTGTTGCACAATGCCTGCTGTCCCCAAGCATGTACACCTGGTCTCTCTAGCTGGGTCACATACTCCCCTAGGCTGCCTCTCCTGTCTCCAGTACCCCCAGCAAGTGACTGGGCATACTCAACACTCCACAGGCCCCTCCTTTGTTGGTTGATTACTCAGACTCGGCTGGACACTAGATTCTGTGCTTTGCCTCCACACCGGGGACTTTGACTGAGTACTTACTTGCGTGGGAGCGGGTTGGCACCTGGGCACACGCATAGGCATGGCTGAAGCGCCGGCCTGAGGAGCTTAAGTACCAGTGCTGGATGGCGGGCTGGGGGTCGTATTCTGTGACTGGCACACCATTCACGGCTGTCATCATGAGTGTGTTGAGCACTTCATTGGAGAGCTTGGTCCTCTCATCAGTCCTGATCCTGTTCATGGTCTTGAATCCCCGCTCACAGCAGGAAGTGGAGATGGGCACACAGACCACCGCAGCCATGAGCTTGCTCAGCAGGGGAAAGCGGTAGGGCTGGGTCAGGGTGTTCTTACACAGCACGGAGAATGGACGGTTATGAGTAGCAGCCTTCAAGCTCAGCCACTCCTCTAGCAGTGTGTCCTCCCTGTACCCCGGGGGGAGGGAGAGCTCAAAATGCCTGGCAAGGCTGAGGATGTCATCGTTCCCAAAGCTGGCTAGTTCAACCCCACCCGGCCAAGTCATGGTGTCTAACACTTCCATATTCTTGAGCTGGGGGGGACGGCCTGAATCAAACCTCTGCCGGAGGTACTTGACCCCAGTCAGTATCATCTTCTCTCTGTCTACCTGAAACCACTGCTCTGCCATCTCCATTCTGTCCAGGGAGATGCCATGGAGTTGCCCGTCCTGAAAGCTGGCATTGAATTCTTCTTCTTTGGGCCCTGCCTGGTGGCGGAGGCTTTCTAGTGCCACATAGGCATGCCCCAGTGTGGAGTTTACCTCTGTGACTGGCACAAGCTCCTTCTGGCACACCTCAGACACCTGTCTGTAGATGCTCAGGAAGTCCAAAAGGAAGTGGCAGAACTTGATGAAATGGAAGCCCTTCATCAGCTTCAGCATGCCTTTGGCCCTCTGACCAGTCTGGCCCCCAGCTTCCACCACGCTCAGGAGGTGCCTAGTCAGAGCAGGCCAGCTCACAATGAGTGCATTTACTGTGCGCTCTCTGCTAGCCACCCACCTGACCGCGTTCAAGTCCTTCAGACAGATGATTTCCTGCTCCAGTAGAACCGCACAGTCTCGCAGCTCACTTAACCTCTTGTTGGAGCACTGGTAAAACTTGAAGATGGTTCGGATGTGCCGGTCACACTTCCTCACCAGATTGATGCTGCCACACGCATCCACCACAGCCACGTGCAGCTGGTGGGCAACACAGTGGACAGGCAGCAGCTGAGGGATGATCTCCTGAAACTTTTCCACAAGGCCTCCTTTGCGGCTGAGCATGGCGGACCCATCTGTTCCTAGACCTACCACCCAGCCAGGCTTCCGGAAAGGGATGTCTAGCTCATCCAGGGCAGCGATGATAGTTTCAAAGTACCCATCCACTGTCTCACTGGAGAGAGGGGCCAGGACGATATAGGATTCTTTCACCTCCATCTGCTTGAAATAGCGCATGTATATCCCTACACAGGCCTGGTCAGAGGAGTCCGTGCAGCTGTCCAACATCACGCTCATACATGGGGAGCTTCGGATGTCACTAAGGATCTCCTTCTTCAGAGTCTCCGAGATATACTTGATGAACTGAGTGCATGCGGTGCGATTTCGGTACTTGCCTAATATTGTGGTCCCAGCGTTCTGGAGGAGCTTCAGGATCTTCTCAAAGTCATTCAGAGGCCTGGAGTGGTAGGCGATAGAGTAGGCGGCACTAAAGAAGTGCTCCATGTTGGCCGTGAGGTCGTTGGAGATCTCTGGTGTGAGAGTGGGCTGAGGGTCGTCATCGTCCACCCCCACAGTGTTGACACACAGCTTGTGAGCCTTGCTGACATCATGGTATTTTAAAGTCTCTACTTTGAAAGGCCCCGTGTAACCTTGGACTAAACGAGATGATTTGTCATGGAGAGCTGGTCTTTCTTTGCAAACTGAGCAGAACAGTTTGGTCTCTTTGGGATCCATGACTAGCCAGGGAAACTGCCCAAACCATGACCTCTGAACGGAGCGAGGTCTGTAAGTCCTCTGGGCGTCCATTGGACTGTCCACTTCTACTTCACACGCCCTTGGAGGGCAGCAGGAGGTACCTGTCTCCACAGGCGCTGGAAATGATGCAGATTCTGTAGCTGAGCCCTGGGTTTGGGTGTTGTTGGCCTCTCTTACCATCACCATCTTCTTTTTCCCTTTGAAGAAATTAAATCATGCTTGGTTTCATTGACCTGAGCTCTGCAGACTTCTAGGCTCTATGCCACCCTCATTGAGTCAGTGCCCCTTGTGCAAAGCAGAGAGGCTGAGCATGATTCCTCGGTCTAGAAGCCACGCTTGGCTCCTTGGAGGCCCTTTGGCACTCTAGGAGGAGAGGCAGATCCTTCTTTGTTCTTTCACTAGCCGCCCCCCTCACCCTGCTACTCTGGGATTATAAGACACCGGATACTAATGAGCCTGATCAGCCACCATTGGCCAGATATTATCAGAGACACAGGTGGCTTTAATCTTGTGAAGCTGCACAAATAAATGAGGCTAGACACCCAAGAGTCTTCTCACACGTCTCAGAAAGGAGGAAAGACACAGTGGCGACTAGCCATCAGTCAGGGATTGGGATGTGTAAAACACTTAAGTGCTCACCAGCCCACAGAGCTGCCACTGTACCTGGGAGAAGGGAAGAGGGAGGGAAGCCTCCTGGGCCACCTGGCTTAAGGCCACGGGTCTCCCATTCCCCTCCTCCCATCAGCTCTTCCAGCACTCCTGTTCACAGAGGACTTTACTTCTGTAAGGTCCCAGTTTCTAGACTACTCTAGATGCTTGGGCAGGGTTGTTTTCTTATTCATCTAGCAACACAATATTCAGGGTAAGTGTGGCTGAACTAACACTGTGTGACTTTCCATAGCCACAAGTGTCCCCGATTGTGCCTTTTAGAACTTGGTGGGTCTAGACTCACCTGGAGGGTGACTTTTCCCCAAGTTTTGCTCAGGGTCCTTGATCCAGGGTGCAGCTCTCCGTTCCAGTTTTAAGATCAAGTCTGGCTTGGTGGCAGCAGGCCCTGTTGCAGAAATGAAGAGTCATGCTGTCACTGGGCTAGCATGGCAAGTTGCCCAGCACAAACTAGGCCTGGCCCTACAATGCTGGCATGCTTGAGTTAGCTTTGGTAAAGGGCAGTCAGCAGGGCAGGCAGAGAACATCCATATCCACAGTGCCAAAGCGGATGCTCAGGGAGAGTGGAGCCCTTAGCCAGGATGAACTACTCCAATAGCCTCAGAATCAGGGGCCATCAAGATGCTTCCACAAAGAGAGGGGAAGCAGGATAAACAGAAAGAGAAAGACACAGGAATGAAAAGGAAAACCACATAACAAGCCCAAGTTCCCACCCATAGCTACTTGTGCATGAGCCCCGTCCTGACATAATCAAAATCTACATAACCTTAGCTGGCTTTTGTACAGGTAGCTAATTGCACATAATATTTGAATGAAGGGCCCTTGAAATTATCTACCATTTACAATGGATCCTGAAATCTGATTAAGAGACCTATGCCTTTGGATTACACATGACCTTTGCTTAAAACATGAACACAGCTCAGGGACATGCAAAAACTTTCTTCCTTATTTAAAGTAAAACATATTATCTCCACACATGGGCCATAGTATGCATGCATGTACATGTATGCATGTACACCCAAACACACACAACACATACACACTAGATTATTTTTAAAAACTGTTAAAAGAGTCAACACATGCAACTAGTGTCAGTGAGTGTTTCTGGGAAGAACCAAAGGATGGGAAAAAGGAGATTCTTTTTCAGGTTTATCTCTTGGATCACTTGAGTATATTTATATGTACCACATAGGTATTTATGTGTTACATATTTACTACTAATAAAAAGTAAGTAATGATTAAAGTGTGGCAGACTGAACAGATGTCCTTCTTGAAACATCTTTAAAATAAGAGAGACGGAATCACAAAAAGAACAAGCCCAGGGAACTTCTGTGCTGGAAACACTAGTACATTTTGGAAGAAGGAAAGGAAGCAGGAGAATCCACAAAGCTGCACCGAGCTCCTGTGAGGGGGTAACAGGCTAAGCGAATCGGTTTGCAGCCAGAACCCCAGACCAACTGAGAAACCAGCGGCCTTCGTGGGGGGGGTGGCACCAGCGGATAAGGAGTGAGCAGAGCAGGGAGAGGGTCAAGGTCTGCGTGGAGACCCAGGAAAACATGGCAGCTATTCCAAGGAAGCCAGGATACACCATTTCATGGGAAGGAGAACAGAGATTGAGGAAACTCTCCCAAGAGGAGCTCCAGATCCCAGAACACTGAGAGCTGAAGGGGGAGGGGTGCTGAGAGCAGAGGTGCGTACTGAGCATAGGCTGAGCGGTGCACCATGGGCATCAAGCGCCCCGGCTGGGG
This sequence comes from Eospalax fontanierii, assembly GCA_035773235.1. Lineage (NCBI taxonomy): Eukaryota > Metazoa > Chordata > Mammalia > Rodentia > Spalacidae > Eospalax > Eospalax fontanierii. Next base: position 102,833,371 of record CM069528.1, on the reverse strand, counting down.
TCATATCTTCCACACCAGTCACAGAAGGGTTTTCTGTAGAAATGGAGCTGTTTTGTATGCTCTTCTATGAGACATCCAGGCTACAGACAGTCCCTTCGATGCTCCCCATCCTTCAGTGATTCCAGCTACTTACAGAGCTTCTATGGCTTTACTCTTAAGTGGGAATGAACCTAGAGGAAAGTGTCAGAAAGCCCCCAGTATGAAAGAGAGATCAGAACAGCAGGAAAGGGCATCAGAGGAACGAGAGATCCTGCAAGGAGCAAACAGAACCTGTACATGGGAACTGGCTGGAAGGATGGCTCAGCAGTTTAGAGCCCTTCCTGCTCTTCTAGAGGACCTGAGTTTAGTTCCCAGCACCTACCTGGGGCATCTAACAACCATCTGTAACTCCAGCTCTATAGGATCTGATGCTCTCGTCTGGTCTCTAAATGCGCGCACGCGCACACACACAAACACACACACACACACACACACACACAAAATAAATCTAAGAACTAACAGGGACAGTGAGAAAAGTCTTGATGGTTGTGTGTGAAGGGAGTAATAAGCGCTCAGAAATAACAGCAAAAAAACAGAAAATTTGAATTGTTAGAAAATAAAATTGAGAACATCTGTAAGAAACTGTTACAGAGAAAACAGACACAAAAAATAGAGGAAGAAAAACAAAATAGGCTCCGTCCAGGACATCCATCATCAGAAGAACAGAGTGGAGAAGAAAGAAAAGGAAGCAGAGAGGGGAAGAAATCACAAGGAGAAAATACAAGAACATTCTCCCCAACCAGAAAGTGCAAATGAGAAGTTACAGAACAGAAACGAGCAACCGTGTGGAGGAACGCCGTGAAGCACGTCAGGACACCACAATTTACTTTAACAGCCTTCTGAGGAGAATGGATGGGTTGTGTTCAAAGGTTTATGAAGAAAAGCAGCGCTTAGTGTCTCAGCAGCACCAGTAAAAACCCGACAGAGCAACACTTTCAACCTGCTGAGGAAATGGTTTCCATCTGGAATGCTGTGCCCATCAAGCTATCAATCATTCGTGTGGATACCACACAGGTACCCCCAAATCTGCAGTGTCTAAACAGCCCTTCCATCTACCCTTTATTACGAAGTTATTAGAAGACATGTCTACTTAAATGAAAGAAAGAGAGTCTAAGGCCACAGCTGTGTGGCGGGCCTGGGAACCATTTGGTAACGGGTTGAGACAGGGCAGAGGAGAGGAAGGCCCAGAAGGGAAGCCTCCAGAAAAAGAACGCAGTGAACAAATCTCATGATGTTTGTCCACAGGGACATCTGAGACATTTCTTAACTCCACTGGAGGATTTGGGGAGAAACAGAGCGAGTACCAAAAAAATCAGCAAAATAAAAAAAAAATATGAAAAAAAAATCCATTTCCAGAGTGAAAAGGCTCTACAATGAAGGAAATAACACAATATACCAACTCAGCAGTAAATAATACGTAATCATAATTAGGCAGATAACTTGTACTGATGCGACCATAAAAGCGTGCTACACCTGTTCTGAGAGGGTGGAGGAAAGAGAAGTGGGCCGGGTGCTGTAAGAGGCTGTATCTTCATCCTCCACAGGGGGAATCACTAGGTAACATCTAAAATCAAACCAGGAGGAGCAGTGAACACACGCAGCAGGGTGCTCAAGTACGGTTCCGTCTGCCCAGCACCAGGGAGGAGGCTCAGCAGGTAAAAGTGCTTGCCACCAAGCCTGATGACCTGAGTTCCATCCCTGGGACCTACACGATAGAATGAGAGAACCCACTCCCACAAGCTGTCCTTGGCACATAATGCCCAGACACATGCGCATACACACACACACACGCACACACACACACACACACACAACTAAGCAAATGTAATTTCTTTAAAAAAAAAAAAGAGGCACCAGGTATTGCCCATTCTGATGCAGGACCATGCAGCAGAAGGAAGCAGGGCGCACTGCACTCACCTGTAAAGGGACATGAAAGAGCTAACACTGCAGAGGTCTGAAAGTTGGGGGTTGGAGATGTCCTTGGGAAGACGGTCAGGTGGACTGTGAGTGCCCCCATCACAGAGATGGTGGGCTCCCCCTAACTGTGAATCTGCACGGGACTGCACCCGTATCCCTGGAGCTGCTTGTGAGAAAGGTTGAGGGTGCTCCTTGGTCAATAACCCAGCAAGAAAACCGGGCCCTAAGTCCCCACAAGAAGCAGGATTCCGCCACTAGAGGGAATAAGCTCTCATTTCTCCCTAGTCATCCTCGGGGCCAGCTCCCTGAATGTTCTGTGAGACCCTAAGTAGGGAACCCAACCTAGCTGGCCTTCTGGCCTGCATAACTACAAGACAATCAAGAAGCTCGTGGGAGTCTGCTACATACCAGCAAAAAACAAGTCCGTCTGGCACAAAAAAGTATATGAAAGAAGTCAGAATATTTAACATCGACATACAGTACCTAATCTACAACTCAGTTCCTTCATTTGTCCCCTAAATGTCTAGAAGCTTTAAAAAATTTTTTAATTTTTATGTGTATGAGTACATTGCCTGCATGTGTTATCAGTGCACCCATGTTGTGCAATGCTTGCAGAGATCAGAAGATGGCATCAGATTCCTCTGGAACTGGAATTACCAACACTGGTTAGCTGCCATGTTGGGTGCTGGGAACCGAACCCGGGTCCTCTGAAAGGGTAGTCAGAGCTCTTAACTGCTGTGCCATCTCTCCTGCCCTTGTCTCCTAGTCTTCCATGGCCTCATTTGCATACTTTTTGCCAGCTCAGCTTCTAGCCCAGCATCACCCACAGTTGTCTTACTCCCTTTAATCTCCTTGAATCTGAAGCAGCTGTCAGCCTCCTCTGTCCTCACTGATAAGAACAACTCTGATGGGTTTCTTACTAGACTGGAGGAAGTTCTGTTGTGTGAGTGTAACAAGAAAAATAAAAATAAAAACACCAAGGGCTCTGCCCCAGATGTGACAGACAGGGCTGCTGTGCATCAGGGTGAGTGAGAAGAGGACTGTTTGCTGAGGGTGTCCTGGCAGAGCCACTTCCAGGATAATGTCCAACACACGACTTATCAAAGGAAGCCACAGGGAAGAATCTGGAGATGAGGAGTCCACACCTGGTGGGACAAGAGACTCTCATTTTGCACTGCAAGTCTCACTGAGACTACTTTGATAAAACCATAATTAAGAAGATAAAATTCTTAAAAATTTGTGTGGGATGAGTGTGGTTGACCACCTCTTTAGTTCTAACACTTGGGAGGCAAAGACAGGCAGATCTCTGTGAGAGTGAGGGAAGCCACCTGGTCTACACAGCAAATTCCAGGCCAGCTGGGGCTATAGGGACATGACCTACCTCAAAATACAAACAAACAAAATGTGCGTGTGTGTGTATGTGTGTACAATGCATGTGTGTACATGAGCGCATTCATGTATGTGAATGTGGGTACATACATGTAAAGGTTAGAGGACAACCTTGTGTCAGTCCTCACCTTCTAACATGTTTAGGACATGTTTTTCCACTGCTTACACAAGGCTAGCATGCCAGAAAGCTTGTAGGAATTCTCCTGTCTCTGTCTCCCATCTCCCTGTAGGAGCACTGGGATCATAGATGTACATGAGAGCATCCCACAGCATTCTGTGGATTCGAACTCAGATCCTCACACTTAAGTGATAAACTTGGTCCAAGTACATATTACTGAACCTTCCTGGTCCTCTCCTCCTCAGGCTGCCAGGCCCCACACCAAGAATCAGTTCTAACAGGGTTTTTGTGGCCCGTGACTAGTTCTCCCTCTGCCCCTGCACGGAGGCACAATCACAGGACTAGCATGAGAGGCTGGCCTTCTGGATGTCCCCCAGGCGGTTCTGAGATTCCTGTCTCTTTGGCAGATCTTCCTCTCCGTTCTGTTTTCAGACTAGTACTACAAATTCTCCCCAGCCACATATGGTCTGGCTATAGTTGAGAACCTCTTTCATAGACAGGCACTGCTCACTTGAAGTAAATGACCCAACAGCTCAGCACATGGTGCCTACTTTACTAGTAAAAACCCTTGCTTAGGTGGCTGGAGAGAGGGCCCAGGGGTTAAGAGTGCTGGCTGCTCTTGCAGAGGACCCGAGTTCAATTCCATGCACCCACATGGCAGTTAACAACTATCTGTAACTCCAGTTCCAGGGGAGTTGGATAACCTCTTCTGACCTCTGAGGGCACTGCACAACAGTGGTACACTTACACACATGCAGGCAACATATGCATACGCATTAAAAATAATAGATAAATATTTTTTAAATAAATCAAAAAAGTTTAATCCTTAGTTGGGGGCGGGGGAGGGCTCAGTTGGTAAGTGCTTGCCTAGTATGCACAAAGCACTGGTTTCCATCTAGCACCGCATAAACAGGGCAGGATAGACTATGCCTGTAATCTCTGCACCTAGAACTTGGAGGCGGTAAGAGGGTCAGAAGTACAAAGTCACCCTCAGATACACAGCCTGGAATCCAGGAGACTCTATCTCAAAACAAATAAACAACAAACAAAACAGTTGTCGATAACAACAAAAACAACAATAACAGACTGGCTGCTTCTGTTATTGACAAATACCCCTGTCTCCTCTCTCCTCCTTTTTCTCCTCCCCTCTGTAGCCCAGACTAGCTTCAAACTCTTGATCCTTCTGCCTCAGTCGCTGAGTGCTGGGATTACAGGCATGCACCACCACACCCAGTGATAAATGTTAGTTTCTTAACATAGAATGTAATTTAGATATTTTTTTGGCAGGAAGCAAGTGACCTCATCAAACTTGGTCAAAGTGTGAAAATGGAGTTTAAAATAAGGGAATAAAAATAAAATAAAAGAATGGTTGGAAATTCTGAAAAGTGACAAAATAGTTCTAAATGAGTACGTCCATAAGGGAAAGACTAAAACAGGAAACATTAAAAATAAAACAAGATGTGGATGTCGCCATGTGGTAGTGGTAGAGCGCTTGCCCAACATGTAGCAGGTCCTGGGTTCCGTTCCAAGTATCATAAAGGGATAAAATAAAGCCAAAGGTTCTTCTCTATGAGAAGATGAATGTCCTTCCTGGGTTCATCCTGCTTGGCAAGGCGCAGGGGCAGGCCAGGTACACGTCACAGGTGAGTGGATATTCCAGAAGTGCACATCTGCTGAAAAGCTTCAGTGTATGCCATTCCACTGCTAAGTGAATGACAGTTAATCTGACTTAAATCTGATCACATCAAGCTGAGATGCCTGTTTGACAACAGGTTCAAGGACTGGGGATGAAAGCGACTGCCTAGTGTGACGGCCCTGGTTTCTATCCTCAGCACTACAAAACAAAAAAACAGATTCAGTAGTAATAAACTTTAAAAGATGACAGAACCAATAGTGACCTGGGGAAGGTATGAAAGAGCCAGACCAGACTATTAGCCATCTGCAAGTTTGTGGCAGACCATAAGACTATAACCTTACACACAGGACCAGCCCTTGGCAGCCATTCAGGCCACAGTTAAAGTCACTGCTATTTCCAGAGGAATTAAAAAATAAAATTTACCTAAAGGAAAACAGGAAGAACTCCTAGCTGTGCTAGCTGTTATAATCAGATCACAGTGTTCTGAGGTAAGACAAAGACAAGTGTAAAGATAATATAAAATTATCTGGGCACAAACTCCCTCAGTACTGTGCACTACTTTAAAACGGAAAACCCAACTTTTTGTAAGTGAGCATATAATTTGTTTGCTTGCTCACTCTGTACTGCAGGCTGACCTGGAACTTATTCACAGTGGGCTTGAACTCACAGTGAGTCTCCTGCCTCAGCTTCCCACCCAGCTTGTGTGCGATTTTTTTCAAATGGTAGTGGCTCTCTGAGGGCACATTATATTCATGTGTACCTGGAGTTAGGGTATAAGTGCAAGACCTCCGTCACCACAAAATAAATGGTTGCTCAAGTGACTCTTGAATGTCTGGGGAGCCAGTTAGGCATTGCAAAGAAGTGGACTGGGGTAAGGAACAATGGCAGAGCACTTGATTAGCAACGCACTAGCTTCTGGGTTCAAACTTCAGCCCACACACACATACAAAGAATTATGGAACTGGCCCAGTGCTCAGAAAGCAGAGGCAAGTGGATGACTGTGAGTTTGTGGTTAACCTGGTCTACATAGGCCAGGTCAGTCAGGGCTACCTAGTGAGACCTTGTCCCAAAAAAACTATGGAATTGTGAATAATAATAACAACAATTACATAGAGCAGCAAGTTAGTGACCTGGATTATAACTCGGTGTGAACAGAGAGCCATGCCATCAACACAGCCTCTCACTCTGCAGAAGTCATCACATCCAGAAGTCACAGGAGAAGCTGCTGACTCCCTAGGTGTACACTGCAGCCGGCTCTGCAGCGGGCATTAGTAAAACTGACACACCAGCTCTAGAACATGAACGCCGCCTTCCCATCTGATGTCACCAAGGAAGCTGCTGTCTGCCTCCGAGGACGCAAAGAGTAAGAAACAGATAGAGGAGAGGTCAGAACAGCTACTGCTACCCTCTGAGCTCTCCAAGGCCCAGACCTAGCGACACAGCTGCCCAGGACCTCATGCTGGCAGCTGGGCAAGATGGAGGAGCCTCCACACCAGCTATACAGATGGAGTGGGAACCTGTGAGGGGCCCGTTTATTCCCAGGCTTTGCTCATGCTGCCCCCATCCTTGTCCTGTCTAGTGCCCTTCTTCCTTCCAGGACACCTGGCTTTGTGTCCCTTCCAACACTTCTCTGAAGAATTCTTGACTCTCCCTCACACATCCAGCAGATTTTCCTGGTCCAACTTCAGAGGTCCCAGGACACTCTTTGGAAGCCATCTTATGAACTCACATGCCGGACAGCTTCTAGTTGCTGCCACTAGTCCACTAGTCCCTAAAAGCTGAGGCCTTGGCTTATGCATGCTCACCCTCCATGTAGCAGTGTGTATGCAGGGTGCACAGATGGACGGACGGTGTTCAGTGTGTGTGTGCGGGGCGCACAGATGGACGGATGGTGTTCGGTGTGTGTGCGGGGTGCACAGATGGACGGACGGGAAGATGAAGAGGTGACACAGTATATAACCCAAAGTAGAGGGAGTTCTGAGGCACAGAAAACAGGTTCACTCTCTTCCCACACAAGGAAAGAGTAGAAAGAGAAGAAGGCCACAGGCCCAGTGGGTGATGGTGGCATCTACAAGCCTACAGGAAGCTTTACCCAGGGAAGCCAAGAGCTCATAGTTCATCCTCATCACGTCTCTGTACAGCTCCTTCTGCCGCTTGTCCAGCAGGCCCCACTCCTCCTGGGTGAAGTACACTGCCACATCCTCAAACACTGCAGGGAGCTCCCAGAACACCCCCGAAGCCTCCGGCTGCTCCCTGTCAGGAGGTTCCTGCAACACAAAGCAGCACCACTCAGCCCACCTTTGGACTTACGACACTACGTGACTTCTGTGCCTTCTGGACACCTTTCTCCCGGCAGCACCTAGATGTCTAGGTGTGTGCTACGACTGAAAGTCAAAGAAGCAAATTCATGAGGCTCAGAATTAGTAGGAAAATGAAACGGGCTCAGTCAGATCCAAGGATCTTCAATAAAACCACAGAACAGTGCCTCTGACTGCACGCTGTCCTCACGAGTCCCATGGTGGCCCCTCTACATGGCTGTAGAGGGGACTGCCTGCCTCCAGGAGCACATGCTATGAGCTCCCAGGAAGACGTGAAGGAAGCAGCAGCTGAAAAGAACTAAAGAGGCGTATAGTCAAGGAGTAAGCTTACACATACCTCACTGTTAAAAGGCCGAGACTGAAAGTTGGACTTGTTTATTACCTTTTAATGCTAAAATCTAAGAATAGGGGATCGATAGGAACTCTTGTTTCTCTGGATTCTGGAAAAGCTCGAGCTTAGTACCTTGTGCAGCCACCTTAGGATGCTCGCCACAAGGAACATCTGAGCTATTCATTGACCTCCTGAAGGAACACAAAAGTGATTTATTGTAAAATCCTCCTCATGAGGCTGGAGAGATGGCTCAGCAGTTAAAAGCACTGGCTGCTCCTGTAGAGAACCTGGGTTTGATTCCCAGCACCCACATGGCAGATAACAACTGTCCATAACTCCAGTTTCAAGTGATTCAGTGCTCTCTTCTGACCTCCACAGACATTGCACAATACAGGTGCACTTATATGCATGCAGGCAATATGCTCATATACACAAAACTAAAAATAATAAAATATTTTTTAATCCTCCTTGCTTGCAATAGTTGAGAACTGGGGAAGGTTCTGTGACTCAAAGCTTCCAATGAACCGTTTCCTTGCCTACCAACTTTCCAGAAAATTAGATAGTTACAAAATAAACTTAAGGAGAGCAGTAAGAGTGTACTGGGTTCCAGCAGAGCAGTAGGAACAGAAGGAAAGTACCAGGCTGGTGGCCAGGGCTCTAGAGGGAGGCCAGCACCAACCACAGCAGCTCTTGGACTCTGGACTCCAGGAATGTAACTTCCTCTGAGTCTCAGATTTCTCCCAACATGGTGAATTTAGTGGCTCCTGCTCTACCATCCTCACAGCAACATTAGACACGGCACAACACAGGCAGCACATGTGAAAACCTTTACGATGTTAGAAAGGGCCACACGACTCCCACTGCCAAAAATTGTTTAAACACTGATTATTAACATAGTCTGTGCTCAGTTTGGGGTGGTGGATCATATCTTGAGTTCTGTAGCTGTTTTGAATTCTGGATAAAGATTATTCTCCCTTATAACAGAAGGTGGGCTGTTCTGTCCCATGAAGTATGCTTTGCTGGGTGGTCTTGATTAAATGAAGCAGTATCTGCACAACACCTACAGTAACACCTGCCGCATTAAAGGCACAGGCGCTCACAATCCTACAAGGCGAGCACTGAGCACTGCTAGGATTCCTTTCTTCTTTCACACCCATTTTGCAATATACGTTATGGTGGAGAGACACCAGAATATGGCCGTGCCTGAACAAAGACAGTCTCACTCTTGGCACTGGCAAAAGCCAAGAGTGAGTCAGTCTGTTCTCAGAACTTGCTCCTTCTGAGTTCTCATGGAACGGTTCCCCCCAACAAAAGACTCTATTTATTGAAACAGTACATCTAGCATGGCATGGGAAAGAAATGAGGACCATTTCTTATCAGAGAAGAATCTTCCTTTTTCTGCCCCTGCGGACCCAGAACAGCACACGCAACCACAAACAGATTCATCAGTACAGTCCCACCTGTTGTTTGCAACATCAGCTCGGGCTATTTCATTGCTTCAAATGATATTCACTACTCTCAGCACTGAGTCTCTCTCTCTCTCTCTCTCTCTCTGTCTCTGTCTCTCTCTCTCTCTCTTACACACACACATACACACCCACAAACTTTTTTACACTAAAAATAAATGATTGTTAAGTGATCTCAGAATGTAAGATTACCTTTGGTTACCAGATTAGGTGAGATTCCCATTGGTAATAGCGAGCCCTCCCAGAAAAGTCGTTCCCACAACACGTCACTTCCAACATGTACCCCTCTCTTTACGATATGGCAGTCACTGCAAATACATTACCTGGCTGCAGAATTCAAAGGTGTCCTTATATAAACTGCTGCTATCTGAGGGACCGAGGAGGTCATCAGCAGTTCCTGTTTGCCTCAAATCTGACATGCAGTCTAGATACAGGGCAGGGATGGCTCCACTCCCTTCAGGATCCTCCAGCTCAACTCTCCGGTGGGACAGGAGCTTGGCCACACCATCTAAGTCTCTCAGAGGCCCCGGGGGGTGGAGCATGGGACAGTCTGCAGACAAGAGGGGCTCAGGACGGGCCAGGACCTCTGCAGAACTTTCCCTGATGCTCTGCAGATGGGCTGCCCAGATCGGGTCCCTGGCAGCCAAGGCACTGACACAGAACATGTGGGTTTTGCTCCTGGCATGGTATTTGAGGGTCTCCACTTTAAATGGTCCTGTGTAGCCTTCTATTAATCTTGACCGCTTGTCCCTGACAGATGGGTATTCTTGGCAGGCAGCGCAAAACAGAGCTGTCTGTTCCTCGTTCATGATCAACCATGGGAACTGGGTAAACCATGACTTCTGGATAGAGCGAGGCTTTGGGGGTTTCTTGTTTCTTCCTGTCCAGTCTCCTGTGATGGTGTCACTCTTTGTACTGCAGTGGGCAAGCCAAGCTTTCTTCTGAGGTGGTGGGCACTGTCCATGCTCTTTGGCAGGACCCCGAGTGTCCACTTCTTCCATGCAGCCCACCAGAGTTTTTCCTTTAGAGGAAAGAGACAAATGGAATTTGAAATCCCACAGTCTGAGGGCCGAGTCTACGAAAGGCAGAAGGGCACACTGCTCTCCTCCCGCTGAAGCGCGTCAGAGTTGCATTCATGACTTTCACTCCCGTCAGGCTCCCTGGGCCCATCTTGCTTAACCCAGAAGGAAATCAGAGGATGTGGAAAGCAAACCTTGCCTTTCAAAAACTGTAAAGGGAAGCTACACTGGACCAAGAGGACATCTCTGCACTTTGATCGAGACCACCTGAGGTAGTGGCATCATCTCAGGGTCAGAACCCACTTAGGATAAAACACTGAGGACGTGGAACTACAGGTTAAAAGAGACCATCAAAGCCAGAAAATGAAATTCTTTCTCTGTAGGCACCTCTGTCTGGGGCAGGCCTGACAGAGAGGCTCCTGCTTAAGTACCACAAAGCAAAAGAGTCAACTGTCCCCTGGGTACAGCAGTCCCCCGATAGCTTTTAGTAAATTAAAATCCATCTCCAAAGACAGTAGTTCCTTTCGTCTTTGGGAAATGTGTTCCAAAGCCCCCATCAGATGACTGAGCCCTGGAAAGTACCAAACTCACTACAAACTACCTATACATACACGGGACAAAATATAATTATAACAGGGCATGATGGCACATGCCTTTAATCCCAGCACTCAGGAGGTAGGTGGATCTCTGTGAGTTCAAGGCCAGCTTGGTCTACATAGTGAGTTCCAGGCCAGCTGACCCTGTCTCAGAAAGACCAAAAGAAAAGAAAAAATCTTTTAAAACTATGTAATTAATAAATTAGGCGTGGTACACAAAAGAAAACAACAACAAATAACAGAACAATGTGACGACACTACTGTAATTAAAGTTATGTGAATGTGGTCTCTCTCTTCTTCAGAATAGCTCACTGTATATTAAGTGTGGCTGATAGTGGGCTGACCGGGACCGTGGAGAGGGTAAAGGGGCTACAGATGCAGATAAGGAACCACTGCACTTCTTTCTGGTGATGGGGATGGAATGTCCAGGACGCAACTTTCCTCTCTTACGCCACAACCCTTCAGCACTGAAAACTCTTAGCCCGTCATGAAGATTTTTCTTCTTCAAGTTAAACGAGAAATTTCTCTCTTTACTCCTCACAGAAAATGAAGCAGACAACTTTAACTCCCTGGAGCCACTTCTTAGGCATCAACCTAGGTTTACATGCTCTGTGGCCAAGGACTCAACATTTATGCTGCAAGCCAACAGACCAGTCTACAAAATCAAGCACAAGGCTGTTAACAGTCAGTAGGCCCAGAACAAGGAGCCAAGCAAGGAGAAAGAAGACAAACAGGCCTCGTGCTTCTCTGTAGTCACTGCAGTCCAGGGATGCCTGTGGCCCATCTGCGAAAACCACAGGAGAAAGCAAACTTTGTGGGTCTGACTCATACAAGATCTTGTTATCCACCTCCCTCTTTCCTAAAGGGAAGCTCTGGGTTAACTCTGAAGTCCATTAAAGAACAATGTCATCTGATGTCATCTGGCCTGGCTCGAGTTAAGCCAGCCAGAGAGGCTTATCAAAGAAGGAAAGGAAAGGAAAATCCCCAGGACTTAGCAAAGAACTGCTCACTCATTCCTTCATCCTCCAGTCACCGCTGACTGCTGTGCAGCTACGGGTGCCGCTCACTGCACGCTGCCCTGGAAGCTGGGAATGCAGCTGTGGAAAACAGTCCCGCCTTCCTGAACTCTCAGGGTAAAGAAGCACAGGCAAAGAAAGGGGCTGGGAGGGTGGGACACGACACTGGGGGTGTGCACATTCAGAAAGGGTGGCAGTGTGGGAAGGACCGTGTCCCCCTTGTACGTGGTAGAGAGCATGCAGCATGGATGAAATTGGTTCCTAGTGTCCCTGGCCTGCTCCTTGCAGTAAGTAGGGACCACCTCCCAGCACAGACCACACTTACCAGGGTGAAGGCTCAGACTCCTCTGGCCCTGGATGTTGTCCAGCCATGGCTCAGTCACTTGCCCAGACTCATAGAACAGCTCAGAATCGGCAGCAGTTGGTCCTGAGTTTAAACAGAGGAAAGCAGTGTGAGGGTCTGGCTCCAGGTCACAGCAGAAGAGTGGGAAGGGGCTCTGCCTGGGACATCCTCAGTGTCGCGAGGCTGTGGGCAGGAAAGCAGCAGTCGGGTGGTTAAACTGTCAGTTCGCACACAGGCAATCTGATGACTTAACCTAAGAAAGCAGAGCTGGCATGGGGCTGTGCCACTTGGACGGCTTGATCCAGTAGGCCTGGCTACTCAGGTCCAGAAGGCTGTCCATATGGGCTGTTGGCTCAGCACTGCCACACAGTCCCATTTGTCAAGAGATACCAGAGATCCATACGTGTATATGAAAACTGCCCGTGGCTCAATGTTGGCAACTTCAACATCTTTAAGGAGCCAAACTAAAACAGTGAAGGCTAAAACAGCAGAGCAAAGCAGAATGGAACACACTGTGGTCCAGATCCAGCCCATGAACTGCTGCTCTGCAACTTGAGGCTATAGAAAACGTGTGGTTTTCAAGCCTTATTTAGCAGCTATAGCAAGACTCAGCCCAACTACAATCCCTCCAGCCACAGAACACTGAGATCACAGCTTCATCTTCCCATGCAGAAAGAAGGTCTTGGAAAGCAGTCATTAAATTGCAGTCAACAAACAAATTACCTTTCATCCAAAAAGCCCAGAACCATGGGGATATGGACATAGCTCAGTTGGTAGAGCACTTGCCTAGAATGTACAAGGTCCTGAGTTCATCACTCCATAAAGGGGTGTGGCAGCACATGCCTGTAATCCCACCACCCAGGGAGAGTTCAAGATCATTCTTGGCTACATGGGGAATTTGAGGCCAGGCTGAGCTACAGGAGACTACTGGATTTCAGAAGTTTTCAGACTTCTAAATATTTTCACTTTTCCAGTACAACACCCCTGATCGGAAATATCCCCAAATCCCAAACTTTTGAGTGTAGGTAACTGTCCAAAAGTTTCAGACTTTGAAGCATTTCAGATTTTAGATTTGGTAGTATTATGGACACTTAACATAGAATAGAACATATGTGTGCACATTCTTGTTGAACACAGTCACTTCTGTCTTTGGTATAGAAAGTACCACAGAAGCAGAGAAAAGTGAGGTGTTTTCATTGTGTATACACACACACACATATAAATACACACACATATATGTACACACACATATATACACAAACACAAAATCGATGAAAAATACCTACATTTGTACAGAGTTTTAAACTATTTCATCTCATTAAGTCCTGGTAATTCTAAGAAGAAACTCAAGGCTTAAAAAGATCAAATGCAGGGATGGGGGCAGAGCTGGAGAGATTACTCAGTGGTTAACAGCACTGGGTGCTCTTGCAAAGAACCTGGGGTTTGATTCCCAGCACCCACATGGTGGTTAACAGCCATCCATAACTCCAGTTACAGGGGATCTGACCCCTTCTGACCTCCATGGGCATCACATGACATGGGTGCACTTACACACATGCAGGCAATACACACACACACATAAAAGTAGTAAATAAAATATTTTTAGACAGGTCAAACGCACCCAGGTATCTATCAGTGGAGCCAGGAGAGAAGACATTTGCACGTTACAAATCTGATGCTGTGGCAGGACTGCGGACTCCCTCCCGAGTCCTGCGGGCTCCCCAGACCCACAGGCTATTCCCATCTGACACTGTGGAATATCTCAAGGTACTGGGGAGATAGACCTTCCCCATTTTTTCTGGCAAATTTATAAATAGAAGAGATAGGGTGGGACCAAACATATGGTAATGATACCTAGAGAAACCAAAGAATTCTAGAAAATTCTCCAGTATGTCCCAATCCAGATAAGGACGGATATTGTTCTAGATCAGCAGCAGTCAGGATGTGTGGAAATTCATACCTAGAGCGTCCACCAGCTTGTCAGAAGCACAGAAGTCCTTCTGCTGACTCAGCATCCACTCCTCCTGGAGCAAGTGGAGTGTGATGTCATCAAAGGTCACAGGAGCCTGAAAGGAAAATGACACCTGCTAGGTAGGTACCAACTTTCTCGGAGACACGCCTTCCACACTGGGGGTCAGGACAGTCAGAGAAGTCCCTGCTCTATTATCAGTTTACATGCACAGCCTGCCCTGTCACTCAAAACTTGTGAGGGATGAAATAAGGAAGTACCGTCCACTGAAACCAGCCAAAGCCTTCTTTAAAGGCTGACCCAGGATTTGGGTTTTATATCTGTCTGGGGGGGGGGTGCATGCATGTTTGTTTATGGGGGCCAGAGGTCAACATCAGGACCTTCCTCAATCACTTCTCCTCCTTATTTTTTGAGGCAGGGCCTTTCCCTGAACTTGGAATCACCAATTTGGCTAGACTGCTGGGCCAGTGAGTGCCAGAGATCCCTTTGGGTCCATCTCTTCAGCACCACACTTCAGGATGCTGGTTTGAACCCAGGTCTCAAGCTTGCATATGGGGCACTGCCCCTCTCCAGCCCCGAGTGCTTTTCATAGGGGTCAATACACGGTCACTTCGAAAAAATTTTGGCAATATAAATAAGCAGAAAAAAAATGTTTTAAGATCCTTTCCATTCCTGTCACTGAAGCAGAATTACTGCTATTTGGTATATGACCCTTCAATGTTTTGTCTATGAAAACACAAAAATGAACTTTAAAAAACAGTAGTGGGAGCCTGTGCCATGGCTCAGTGGATAAAGGCACTTGCTGCCAAGTCTAATGACCTGGGTTCAATGCCTGGGATCTACATGGTAGAAGGAGAAAACCAAATCATGCACATTGTCCTCTGACTTCCACATGCTCACCTGCCCACCCACCCCTCCACATACACAATAAACATCGTTTAAAAAGCCAGTAGTGGAATAATATTGCAAAGCATATGCTTTAAGTAATTATGTGTGCTTATAGTCTTCCAAAGCAAAATGTGACTGGGTTCCCAAATGTTACTGGAAAGTAGAATTCACCAAAAGGAGGTTTTCAGACAGGAATGAGGCATGTGCCTAAAGACATTAGTGTGGAGAAGCAGAGGAGGCAGCCTAATCAGGCGAAAGGCAGATCCCAGGGTGAATGCTGCATGACAGGACCAGAGAATAGTGTGTTCCTATGTAAATTAAAAAAAAAAAAAAAACCTTGTGACCAGTATAGTAGACCATACCTGCAATCCCAGCAGTTGGAAGACTAAGGCAGTGAGCCAACGTTCAAGGCTAACCTAGGCTACATGGCAAGACTCTGCCTCTAAAACCCCAGCAATCAAGTAACCAAGCAAAACCCCCAAAACTTGTGACCAGGGACATGCTCCTGGTCCCTCAGAGTGAGCAGATAGGCATAATGAAGGCCGATGGGTCCATCTTCTTAGCTGCAC
Source organism: Eospalax fontanierii (assembly GCA_035773235.1). NCBI lineage: Eukaryota > Metazoa > Chordata > Mammalia > Rodentia > Spalacidae > Eospalax > Eospalax fontanierii. The sequence continues at coordinate 102,817,757 of CM069528.1, read as the reverse complement.
CACGGGAGGACAGTGGCTAAGACTTAATGTTGGGATCATAAAGTTCTTCTCAACCAAAGCGGTACCATGGACACATAGTGTCCCTATTTCAAGCTGCATCATGGCGAACACCCTGTTTCTATGTGACTGCACTATAAAACCTGAAACCTGCTTGAGTAAGAGGAATGCTCCTGTGGAGGGTGCAGAAGAGTGCTTGGACACTGTTAGTAGTCCCCACTGTTCAGCACCAACCCCTCTCAGCATGATGCTCACCCACTCCTCACTCTGGCTGTCTCACACTGGACTCTTTCTTCCCACCAGATTAGTACTGCTACCATCACTCAACCGCTTTCCTCTCTCCATACTCCCAGACCTAGATCCCAGCTGCCTGCTTCCTCCCACCACTCACAGCCCACTGCCCAGCAAGGTCTTACTCACAGTCCATTTTATGAGGGAGTTCCTAACTTCAGAGCCCAGTGTGGCTTGTGCCCCTGAGCTAGGAATGCTCCCTGTCTGTCCTAGGGCCTGGCATTCAGGAAACCTGTGCTGATGGCTGCTATAAGCCCCTTTGCCAATACCACCCCATCTCTGCCACCGTATCACACAGAAAGAATTTCAAAGTCAATCAATTCAATGTTTTCATTCAACATATATTTATTAAGTGTTCTTACATGCTTACTGAACAACGATCTGCAGATATGGAAAAAGATTAAAATCAGGTAGTGACAGAGAACTATTACATAAAGGCAGTAACAGAACTGAGTTGGAAGAAAAACAAGATGGGCTGATCACCACGGGAAATAGAAGATAGCTCAGACAGGGCTGGAGAGAGACGACTCAGCCGTTAAGAGCCCTGGCTGCTCTTGCAAAAGACCTGGATTCAGTTCTCAGCACCCACATGGCCGCTAACAACCATCTGCAACTCTACTTCCGGGGAGAACTGATGCCCTCTTCAAGCCTCTGTGAGCCCAGGTGCACTTACATCCACTCAGGGAAAACACTTATACACATAAAGTAGAAATAAATAAGGATTTTTAAAAGATATGGCTAGGAAACACAGATGTAGAAACAATAAACACATCCACACAGATTTGTGAACAGCACACCCATCTAGGCCAGTATATCAGACCAGTGCTCCAGTTCTTCAAAGGAATGCTCCCTGACAGCCTGCTACACACAAGGTCCTGTTCTACAGTTCTAACTGGGGACACTGACTGTAAAGTCAGAAAAATGCAAATAAAGCAGAGAATTTTGCAGTGATCAGGGCTAGGAAGAAAATAAAGCACGATGGGGTGAAGTGTGATCTTAGTCTTTGGCCTCTACCCATTGTTCCCTCAACAGGCAAGCTCTCCTCCAAGCAATCCATTGGCTCATGATTGCTTTTAGTTAGTAACTGTCACAAAATGACACTTAAGAAATATTTTGGCAAAGAGACCATGCCATCACAAAAGGGCTCCCAATTTCCCAGCTTTTGCTCAGAATCTGAGTTCACATTCTAGATAATGTTTCCATCTCCCAAGGTAGAATGCACATATACCTGAAATGGATAAGCACCTTTTTGAGACACTCTGCAATTAAGATTAGAATCAAGGGTGAACTTTCTGAGACTCAGGGCTTCAAGTAGTGGTTGGAATGGAAAAAGACATTAAATTCCTTGGCTACCTTCAAATGATTGTATTTCTCTCTTTGGTTAAAAGCTAATAAATAAATAAATAAATAAATAATAAATAAATAAATAAATAAATAAATAAATAAATAAATAAATAAATAAAACAGGCTGGAGAGACGATTCAGCAGCTAAGAGCACTGGCTGCTCTTGCAAAGGACCAGAGTTCTATTCCCAGCATCCACATGATGGCTAAAAACCATCCATAATTCCAGTTCCAGGGGATCTGATGCCCTCCTCCGATCTCTCAGGTATTTTATGACATGGGTGCACCTATCTATATGCAGGCATTACACTAATACACATTAAATAAAAATAATAAAGAAAATGTTTAAAAAGCAAACAAAAACAGAGTAGAATTGCTATTAACCTTAAATCATTAATCCCAATCTCAATGTCATTTTTAATACATTTAATCCATTTACTCATCTAAATTCAAGTTCAATCTAAACCAATATGGAGATATTCCCCAAAGATAAGAGCCATTTCTTTTACTCTCTGTGTGTATCTCTGTTTCCCATTGTGCTTAATATAGGCTGGCATGCCTATATAGATCTGGTTGAGCTTGTCTTGGCCCAGGTATTCTGTAGGTTTCTGGATCTGGAAAATGCATCTCTGTAGCTAGTGTAGTGGGGGAAGGGAGGGTGGAAAGGATGCTTAAAGAGCAACTACTTTTCATGGGGCTTGAGAGATGGCTCAATGGTTAACGGCATTGGCTGCTCTTGCAGAGGACCTGGGTTTCATTCCCAGCACCCATGGTGGTTAACAACTGTCCAGAAGTGCAGTTCAAGGGGAATCTGACGCTCTCTTCTGACCTTTCTGGGCACTGCATAACACAGGTGCACTTACATACTGCAGGCAATACACTCAAACACATCAAATAATATATATATATGTGTGTATATATATATATATATATATATATATATTTTTTTTTTTTTTAAGAGCAACTGTGGGTTGAAGAGAAGAGCACTGGCTGCTCTTACAGAGGACCCAGGTTCCATTTCCAGCACCCACATAGCAGGATAACAACTGTCCATAACTCCAGTTCCAGTGGATTTCAACTCCTTCGGACCTTCATGGACATTGCATGACCTGAGTGCACTTACATACATGCAGGCAACACACTCATACACATAAAATAAAAATAATAATACTTTTTAAAAAAAAAGAGCAACTGCTTTTCTAAGTCAGAAGTTTTCTCTAGCAAAACTAGAGCTCCAAAATACCGTCCTCATCTTGCCTCTCTGGTATGGGCCAACCTTTCCAGGTTTATCCAAGACGCTCACGTGGGATCTGCAGGAGAGCTCCTTGGGGATACAGTCCCTTCCTATTTATTTTTGAACTTCCACCATCTTATTCAGTGCAAATAAAGCAGAGCACAAATGTTTATTAACTGAGGGTGGGGGTGGGGGAAACAGCTGACTACAACAGACAGAGGGAGGGAGAGACACAGACTCAGTAGGGCTTGAAAATATTTGTTGAAAGAATTCCCCCAGTGTCAAAAAATAAACCCCTACCCCCACAAAAGAACTGGCTGCGAAGTACATTCTTAAGGGCCTTGATTCCAAGAGGTTACCACTGTCTGTAAGCCCATGTGCCTGCAGTGTCCCGGAGCTCTAGACACCCCATCAAAGCACCTTAACTGCTCCCAAGCACTTTCTCACCCAACTCATCTGCCATCTCTATGCCTCTTCTTGCCCAAAGCCTGATGCAAATTTGTGGAGTATGTTTCCTTAGCAATGCCCACACGCTCCACGCAGGAGATGCTGTAGAAGTGGGCAAGAAGTAACGTCTTTTCTTTTCAAAAGTCCTTTCTTGGGAAAGAGGATCTAGGAAGAGCTAATTCCCTCACTCGGTCTCTCAGTCCCCAACCTTTGGCTACCACTGCGTCCTATTCGGCCTCGATGTCTTACAACAAGCGGGGCGTCTTCAAAATGCAAAGGCGGGGGGCGGAACGTTGGCATCCCTGCGCTTAGCGGGTCCCCAAACCCAGCAAAGCGGCCACATGCAGGAGGTGCGGCTGGCCAGAGCAGGCAGGGAGGGCGCGGGGCCTGGAGCGGCGCGGGGTCCTGGAGGGATGCGTGCCTCCCGGCGGAGGAAGGGGAGGCGGGCAGGCTCAGCCAAAGCAGGCAGCGGGCAGGGACGGGCGAGCACCTCCCTGCAAGGCTAGCTCATCTGCGGCCAGCCCCAGCAGGGATGCGGGGAGCAGAGCGGCGGCCGTGCCCTTCAGTCCTACCTTCCCCGACTCCCCCGGCTCCATGGCCCCTCTCTCGCGGCCCGTGCAGACCCCAGCCCCCCACTAAAGGCAGGTTCCAGGCTGCAGCTCGGGCTCACTCGGGACCCGGTCCCGGAGAGGACACAAACTGCTCTCCCACACTAGAGGACGATAGCACTAGCCGAGGTGCTGAGCTGGGACTAGTGTCGTAACAACAGAACGCTTTACAACAGAACGCTTTACGGCTACCGCGTCGCAGAGGCGTCTGGCATCACGGGAAGTGTAGTCCTGCCTGGTTAAGAGGGCCTCGAACCTGCTATTGGCTCCTGAAATCCGGAGGTCTGATTGGACCAGCTCTTCTCTCAACCCCAGTGGTTACTTGGCAATATGGCGGCGGCGGCCGCGAGGGGGTGGGGGATGGGGGTGAGGCGGAGTAGAAAATTTTCCAGACCCTCAATACAAGTCAAGCGAGCACACTGGGTTAATCAAAGAAGGCAATACTTTTTCTTACAGTCTTTTTCTTTAGTTTTTAAAGACAATATCTCACAAGTAGTCCAGGCTAGTTTTGAACTCCTGATTCTCCTGCGTTTTGAGTGCTGTTGATTACAGGCTGGGCCATCATTCAGGGTTTTACTCTGTGTAAGTGTGTAAATAAAAGAACTTTTATTTATAAATTACCTGGTCACAGGTATCTTGTTATAACACCACAAATAAAACTAGGGAAAAAAAAACAAATCTGTAAAATATATACTTGATTGCATTTCCCTTAAAAGACATAAAATTATATAAACTAAGAATTAAGACAATTTACTGCTTGTTATATAGAGTGGAAATGAAACGGGGTAAATGAGAGCGTCCCCTAGAGGGTTCTTAGTCTCATTCATAAAAGAATTTAAGAATGGACCCAATCGGAAGCTTTAAGACAATTTTATTGGAATTTGAAGAAAAATCCTCAAGACAGGCATACTGGGGATTTCAGCAGCTGCCTGGAGGGAGAGAATGGAGGGAGAAGAAGAGAAGCCAAAAAGTCATGCAAGTTTAGAGCCTGCATGGGGTCAGACACGTGGCGGACTGGCAGCCACATGGCTGGGAGAAGGAACTTTAGAGCAAAAGTAGAGAAATGCAAGACGCTAGGGCAGCCCAAAGCCTTAAAGAAAGCATGTTTACAAAAAGGATGTGAAAAAGAGAAGGAAAGATTACGCTTTTCTGAAGAATTCAGAAAAGCAGGCAGACTTACGGAGAGCAACATGTCTGTGGCCGGGTCCAGAAGAACTGCCCCAGGAGGCGGGATTCCAGGCAGGAAAAGTTCACTGCCTCATTAACACACCCTGTATTCCGCCCATCTATTTAGTATAGCTTAAGTAGAACCCACCTTCCTAAGGGTGGTCCTGTGATCAGGTGATTGACCAGTGAAACTGGAAATGTGGGTCTTTAAACAGATAAACTAGAGAATTTATAGTCTATCCCAGCTAAATAGGTATTTGCTCTATAACAGTAATATCTATGATAATTATAGCACAAGGTATTAGAGATGTCAGAGCCTTGAATCAGTCATCTGCCAAGGAGACCTGCATGCAGCCTAAGAGAGAAATGTATGTTGCAGACAGCAAAACTGGAGGGGTGGAGTCATCTAAGCTCTTTGAAACTAAAGTCCCAGACAAGGACATGGAGCTACAGAATTTAGTGTTCGCCCTGCTGGGTTCCAGCTCTGTTTTGATCCCATAGCCCTCACTGTGCCATCATTCCTCCCTTTTGGAATATTCTGTGCTGTTGATGTTGGAAATACGTAATTTGACTTTTTAAAAATAGTTTACAGGGGTAACAGTTAAGAGAGTGTCCTGAGTGTCAGAAGAGACTCTGGACTTTTGAACAGTGTTGATACTGTTAAAAACAATGGACACTTTTAAAGTTGGACTAAATGCACTTTGCCTTATGATATGGCTATGAGCCTATGGAGGCCAGAGACTGGAATATGGTGGTGTGAATGAGAAGTGTCTTCCCATAGGCTCAAGTATTTGAACACTTGGTCAGGTGGTAGTGCTGTTTGGGGAGGGTCATTGGAAATTTAAGGAGGAAGCACACCCCTGGGGATGAGCTTTGAGAGTTCATAGCCTCATGCCACTTTCAGTTGCTCTCTGTTTCCTGTTTGCTATTAGAGATGTGAGCTCTCTGCCTCTTACTCTGGCCACCATGCCTGCAGCTTGTTGCCATGCCTCCTAGCCATGATAGACTCATCCCTCTGGAACCATAAACCCAAATAAACGCTTCCTTCTGTAAGCTGTTCTCAGTCACAACAACAGAAAGGTGACTAATACACTGTGTAAATTACACTTCAATAAGACTATTGTCAAGAGGAGAAAGAGAACTTGGCCTGAATGTTCATGGAATTCTCTGTTGTGCTGCAGTAGAATCACACTGGGTTGATGACTATGACCTTGGACACTTGTGACATCTAATATGAGAGATCTTCAAGCTTTGTATTTAACCTTGTCTTACTACTACAGCTGAGGAAACTGAGGCTGTGATGAGATGTGACTGGTCCAGTTACCAGCCACAGTGAGTCCCATGGTGAATGATGGTGGCTTCACAAAGCCCTTGCACAGGTCCAGACTGTGCCCCTCCTCTAATCCCCTGTTGAGGCCAAGAATGGAGACATGCATTTGCCATTTTGTTGCCAGCATCACTTTATTTGAGATATGCTAATGCCAGAGCATGGATCCTAGGTTAGGGGGTGGGAGTAGGCACTGAAGGCAGTGGTAAGTTCCACAGAGCTCTATGGAAGGGACAGGAAAGAACACATCCAGTGGAGTCCATCAGCGCTTTGAGAAATCACCACCTGTGGATGGATGAGGACGATGGGCTAGTGAGAGGCAGCACGCTCAGGCTGGAGGAGCTGGGCAAGGGCAGTGGTAGAGCTGCCTGGAGAGAGCTCAGTGAAGCCAGGTCCCCACTGGGCTCCACCCAGGTTGCCTTGGCTCCCTTCCTCCTCTGTTTTTGCCCTATACAATGTGATCTCACTTAGTAGACATCAGGTATAATAACAAGAACTAAGCCCCTCTCGGGTACTTCACATGCATGCTTTTCCCAAGTTCCTCCAGCCAAGCCTGTGTGGGTGTCAGCCGTGTTTAAGGAATGGGATCGAGGTACCCAGTATTTAAACAGACGAGCTGGGATTTACTTCAAACGTTCAACTTAAGTAAGATTGGAAGAGAAATAAGCAGAATGCTGAGACGGAGTAAGGATCAGATTAAACTGATAGAAACTAAAGGAAGAAGAATGGGGCAATGTCTGTGCCTAGGCCTGAGTCGCTCCTGAGACCAGGCCCCAGCCCCCTCCATCTAGGCCCTACCTGGCCCAGACCCACCCTGGCAGGCACTGCACTGGCAGCTGTGGATGACTGGAAGGACCACAGGCTCTGTGTGGCCGCCGGGGCAGCGCAGGTTCAGGATCCGCACCGGGCTGTCAGGGTCCAGGCGGTAGCTACAGCAGTCACATTGGCTCTGCAGGTAGGGCTCCTGAGCAAGAGAAGTTGGCTGAACTGGGGAGAGCCAAATGGAGTGTCTCTCCCTTTCCCTTGCCTTTCTGTTCCACAGGGACCACCAACCCCAATCATCCTCCACATGCAAGGCAGCTTGGGGTAGGAAGTGCTAGCACCGAGCCCCCTTCCTCCAGAAGCCCAATTTCTCACTCTAGCTCCCCCTCCCATCTGAACATCCAACTATCTACTGGTTAATGCAAGGTAAAGACATGGCCTCTACCCTAAGGGGCTCCGGTCTAGATAGGAACAGACTGGTAATATATGAAACTTTGAACAAGCAAGCTGAAGTGCATAGTTGTGACTCTAAGCACAGTGGGCTGCCTCTTGCGTCAAAGAACACGTGACTTAATTTTACCTAGAACCATATTCATAATTCTATTTTGAGACATTCATGCAATATCAAATCCAAAACTTGCAGAAGTTATATCTCCTAACTACTTTCTTCACTCTGTATTCTAAAAGTTCTTTAATCCCAGCACTTGGGAGGCTGAGGCAGGAAGAGCTCTGTGAGATTGAGGCCAGCCTTGTCTACATAGTGAGTTCCAGGCCTGCTGGAATAACAAGAAGACCCTGTCTCAATAATAAACAAAAACAAAACAAAGTTACAAAAGTGGTTTGGGGGAAGCATTCCCAGGAAGTGCAGGGGCAGGAACAGGGTCTCTGGGGACCATTGTCTTCCTTACTAACAAAACCCAGATGGGTGGATGCAGAATACAGTGGCCTCAGGAGGCGTGAGGCTCTCGCTCCGGGAGCTGGGACCTTGGTCTCCATCCAAAGAGAATGCAGGTGGCTAAAATTACACCTTTCCAGGTTCAAAGCTAGGGGAGTCAGGGTATGAGGACACCCAAGGCCCCTGATGATGGGCAGGGTTCTGCTTCTTGGGTCCAAGGGGAGCAGGCAGAAAGAACTGACTCTGGGCCTGCCCAGGTGTCTTACTGGGAGAGTCAGGGCATATCTATCCATAACAAGCCAAGCCTGGGCTCCCTCCTGCCGTCAGTATGACAGACAATCTGGCTTCATTCATGCTCCCTTCTCCATGTCTTTCTTTGTGGGTGTCTGGACTTGTTTGCCTCAAGGGACATGGTGGGCTGAGCGTGCTCTGGGGATGTGTGCAGCCCTTGGTGAAGGGCTCTGACACGTCATATCCCAGCCCCGTCAGCTCTGTGAAAATTGACCATGTCCTTGTGTACTCTGGGCTTTGCCTGGGTTCTTGGCTGGTAGAAAACCTTCAGGGGCACTGGCTGACCTGCCCCCTGGGCCTGTAGGGCGGTCTCTGGCTCACCTCAGGCATGACGTTGGTGCTGGACAGGCAGTGTCCGATCCAGGTGGCAGGGACCCTTTGTGAGGTTTCGAAGTTCTGTGAGGTGCCTGCAGGAGGTTGGCTCTGACTCTGAAGGAGAGGGAGGTGGTACCAAGTATTGGCAGGAGATGACGAGCTCTAGAAAGAGGCTGTGCCTGGAGAACTTTAAGGGAGGGCATGTTGGGGGCACAGCCTGGGACTGATGGAGACACTTGAATCCCCATGAAGGCAGGCCTGGGGAAGGTGGGACCGTGGCAAGCTGAAAAGCTGGATGCAAGATGGTGGCACAGAAGGGTACAGAGCAGGGACGGACACAGGGGTGCCCACACCCTCCATACCCAAGGTGTCCCGTCGGCAAGTGGGACGGACACAGGGGTGCCCACACCCTCCATACCCAAGGTGTCCCGTCGGCAAGTGGGACGGACACAGGGGTGCCCACACCCTCCATACCCAAAGTGTCCCGTCGGCAGTGGGACGGACACAGGGGTGCCCACACCCTCCATACCCAAGGTGTCCCGTCGGCAAGTGGGACAACAGCTCCCTGGCTCCTGCACCATCATTTCGCCCTACAAGGAGCCATCCATGACCCACTCAGGAGGACACCCACTATCCCGCACTGCCTTCCAGAGGGCCCAAGGCCAGCTGAGAAGGGAAGGAGCTAGGGAGCTGCCCAGAGGGCTGCAGGGCCACTGGGTACCTGAGCACAGGAGAGCCCTGGGCAGTGCCATGCGCAGACACTCCTCCCACTGAGGCAGCGGCAGCTCTCACAGCCCTCCTGCCACTCAGATCCCGGCTGTGGGAAGGGCAGAACTTCCAGTTAGTCTCTTCCAGATTTGCTTTCTTTTTTAAAATATTTCATTTATTACTTTTATGTGTATATTGCCTGCATGTGTCTCAAGTGCACCCATGTCATGCAATGCCTGTGGAGATCAGAAGAAAGCAATAAATTTCCCTGGAACTGGTGTTACAAATGGTTGTTAGCTGCCATGTGGGTGCTGGGAATCAAACCCTGGTTCTCTGCAAGAACAGCCCATGCTCTTAACTCCTGGGCCATCTCTCCAGTCCCAAATTTTCTTTTTTTTTTTTTTTTAAGATTTTATTTTTATTTTTAAAGTATGTGTGGCGGGGGTGGGAGTGTGGGTGTCCATGGAAGCCAGAAGAGAGTGTCAAGTACTCTGGAGCTGGAGTTACAGGCAGTTGTGAGCCACCAGATATGGGTACTGGGAACTGAACTTTGTTCTTCTCTAAGAGCAGCACGTGCTCGTAACTGCTGAGCTACCTCCCCAGCGCCCCAGATTTTCCTTGATAACACCTCAGGCCTAAACCCAGCCTGGTAGTTCCAGTCAGAGCAGTGGAGTAGAACTGGATTCTGACTGGGAGAGTCTCAGGAATGCAATGCAGTGGGGCCTGGTGGGCTGGATTTCAACCCAGGGCCAGTTGAGGCCACAGAGGGCAGAGTCTGCCCACTGCTGCAGGCCAGGAGTGGGGAAGCCAGAGAGGTACAGATGCAGATCAGTAGGTGAGGGGTCCTTGGGCAGGAAGGGGCAGCTAGTGTCTCACCAAGTGGGGTCTGCCATGGTGCCAGCACTCGCAGTGGTCCTCAAGGACACAGGCGCCTTCCTGGCTACGGAAGTGCCCCGGCTGGCACACACAGCCTGGAGCCTGTGCTGCGGTGCAGTTCCTCAGAGCCACTGTTGTATTCATCTCTGGGCACGGCTGTTCACGGAGTCCAAGTTCCCCAGGGACCGCTTGCTGCCACATTTCCCCAGCAGGACATTCTGCAGGAAGATCATCCCCTGCTATCCCTGGTCAGTCCTGGATCTGACTTAGATGGCCCACTCCCTCAGGCACCCCTCGGGTACCTTCACTGCCCACTTCCTGTGCTGGCCCCTGCCTCCAGCAGCCAGAAGCTGTGCCTCTCATTCAGATCCCCTCAAGGCCTGGGGTTTTGTCAGACCAGGTCCCTCCTTTCCACTCACCCCTCTGGCCCTCAATTTCCTCACTGAGGAAGCTTCCACTTCTGGACTCACTCACAGGCTAGCTCAATGTGCACACACTGTGCTTGGGGATTGGGGTTACCCCTACGAAAAGACACCAGTAGGACTCAAGGAGTGCCGGACAGGGAGTGCTGGGCCCCAGAACAGGATGGCGCCCAGGTGGACCAGGAGCAAACACTTCCTGAAGGAAGTAGCTTGTCCTGAGTTGTAGGCAGGGTCCTCTTCCCCTTGGCATTGAATCAGCCATGAGCAGCCATGTCTCACCCTGACAGTCAGTGAGGTTACAGCTGAAGGCTCGCCTTGGCAGACGCTGGGAAGACAGAAGCAACTGCTCAGAGGCCCCCTGGCCCCAATCCTCACCACTCAGCAACCCTGCCCTCCACCCAGGGTCCCTTCTTGGCCTTTGGCCCTCACCAGCGAGTGCAGTTCCAGGTGAGCACAGTCCCTGGGAGCAGCTCCTGGGCCTGCTCGTCCAAGGGCAGGGTGAGGCCCCAGGTAAGCGAAAGCTTGGTGCAGGGGCAGGCAGCAGGGGGCACACAGGAGCCATTGTGGAGCAGCTGAGGCGGGGCAGATCAGTTACACGTGTATCCCTGCGCTATGCCTCCGCATCAGCCTGCCTCCCCCGCAGAGCAATCAGAACCCAGGCCGGACTCACCTGTCCCCCAGGGCAGCCACAGCCAAGCCGGCAGGGTTCCCGCACACAGATGCTGCCAGGCCACAAGTGGGAGCAGAGGCTCGGGCACATTGTGGCACAGAGCACCTGCCCAGGCAGGCACTCTAGGGAGCACAGTGAGGTAGAAGCATCCCAGTTATGGACTGCCTCTCCTCCTTGCCCACCTGGGCCAGCCGCAGGCGCAGGACACTCACCAGGGCTGCAGGCTGCACTCCCACTGTTGTTCCATGTCCAGGGCCCGACACTGTGCTCCCCCGGGGTGCTCCTCACAGCTGCGATGGCGCTTCATGATGCCTCCACCACAAGCCACTGAACACTGGCTCCAGGCTGACCAAGGCCCCAGGGATGGACACTTGTGGTGTGGACACACCAGGGATCCATTGATGCATGTGCTGTGGGCAAAGATGTGCACCAAGGGCTCGGGTCCCAAGTTGGGACAAACAAAGCAGTGCCCATAGCACCACCCAAAGTCCCTAGTGTGGCGCAACACCATGGCAGCGTACCAGTTATGGCAGTCCAGTTGGACCACTTGGGCTGGGGCCAGCTCCCAGGAGGCATTGGCCCTGGGGAGGCCACAGCGGCAAGAGGAAATGGGCACGAAGCGTCCATCCTGCACCAGCTGACCAGGGGGACATCGGCAGCCTGTGGAGGACAAATAAGGTTCAGTGCTTGAAAAAGATTTGAAAGTAGAAGAGCGACTATCAGGGAAGAGGAAGAGGGGCAGGCGGAAGACTGGGAGAGTGACGGGCTGCGGGAAACACGGCCAAAGCATACATATGCATGCAACAAAGCCCACCGTTTTGTGCAATTAATATGTGCTAAGAAAAGGTTAAAAATCCAGTGCTTGGGCAATGTTTGCACAATGGGTCCTTTCAGTAGCCAGACTGGGTCTAAAGCACGGGGTCTCCATGCACGGGAGGCACCCCGCCCCAGCACCCTACACCCCTCCCCAGTCCTTTTGGCCACATGTGACATCTGAATAGAGAAGATCTTGTTTGTTTTGAGACAGGATCTTGCTATGTAGCCCAGTTGTGCCTTGAACTCATGATGTATCCCAGGCTATCCTCAAACTCATGGCTATCCCCTTGTCTCAGGCTCCACAAGGCTGGGATTTACAGGTGTAAATAGTTGGCAGCCCAGCAGGATTTGATGAAGTCTCTAGGAAGAACTCAAAATGGCCACTGAAAGTGGCTCGAAGACTCACTTTCTCAACCTCATGACCAATGGTCTCACCTTTCACCTACTCCACCCCTCTCACTTTCTTGACCTTTATGATCAACAGTCTGACTTTTCACCTACTCCACCCCTGCACTACAGTGGAGAGGGCCCATGTACGCCAGAATCCCCCGGCCAGGTTGTGGTGTGGTCAGCTACCTGGGCTGCAGGGTCCCTGTAGACACTGCACACCATCCCAGAGGTCAATGCAGCTTCGAGGACACTGGTTGGCACAGTCAAGGGTAAGCACCGTGCCCTGGCTCTGGCAGCTCTCCCCTGGGGTCCAGATGTAGGAGTCTGTCCAGGGTGCTCCTGGACCCCAGAGCAGCTCCTCCCTTCTACCGCACCCTCCAGGGCAGAGGCATCAAGCCCCCTGGGGGCCATTTCCAATGTTCAATCTCAGCCCCCTCAGGATGGTGGTTACCTGGGCAGGACCCCATGTTACAGCTCTCTGTCTGAGCCCAGGGTCCCTGGCAGCCTCCTCCAGGGGAACCTTCTGCCTCTCTCCAGTGCAGCCGGAACCCCCCACTGCAGGGCACCTGGCAGGAGCTCCAGGGTCCCCAAGGACCCCATTGGCATATATCTAAGGAAGAAAAGTGGGAATCAATGCCTCCGGCCCCACCTCCTTCCTGCATCTACCCCAGGCCTTGGCTCCATCCCCGGAACCGTGTCCTGAGATCCCCAGGTTCCCCTTCTCCTGCTGGTTCCGGCACTCCACCGTGACCCAGATCCAGCAGGCACGCGGAAGAGTGAGTGCTTGGCTACATCCTGACACGTGGAGTGACGCTGTGGCTGGCCCCACCTGGACAGCTCCCTGCCACCAGAATGCCGGCCCCTTCTGCCTCTTAGCCTGGATCCTCCCTCACCATGGCAGGCTCCAGGGTCAGGGCAGAGGCGCTGTTGACTGAGAGGCACAATACAGAGGTCAGGGTCTCCGGCCCAGGGTCTCCCTGTCTCAGGATCCAAGCAGAGCCGATGTCGGTGCTGCTCTGAAGCCAGCAGAGGAGCCGAGGTTGGAGGGAGGCCTGTTGGGTCCAGAGGCCAGTGGCCCTCAAGGGCAGATGTGGAGGTGGAGGCCAAGGCACTTTGGGGCAGGCAGGGCCCACAGGGTGACCACTCTGACCAGCCACTCAGAGGCAGAAGACCTAGAGGAGCAAAGGGCTTGTGTTGGTCTCAGGGACTAGTCAGTCCAGGGAGCCCAGTGGGCAGGCAAGAGAGGTTTGGGATCATGTCCAGGAAAGGCAGCAAATAGGAAAGACTGGGGGAGGGGTGGGGTCAGGGTAGGACAGCATTTGTTTGGGACTGTCTTCACTTTAGCGATGAGAGTTCTATGTCCTGAAGCCCCCGTCCTGGGCAGAGACAGGTCTCCCAAGGCCAGAATTACCTTCACAGCCCTGGCTGGAACACTGCAGCTCTCCACGCTGGCATTCACTGTGACAGGGGGACATTAGGGTAGGATTTGGGAAGTGTTAACCAGCCCAGAGCTGGGAGGTATGTATTTCATCTGGTCTGAGGGGCTAGGCACCCTGGGGCACGTTTCACAAGGCTGGGCTGGGCCTAGGGCACTTAGCTTGGCCTCTGTGGGTCAGGGTGTCCCTTGCTCACCCCACTTCTGGCTTCAGCCTGCTGCCTCCCCTTCCCCAATTACTCACCATTCCTTACAGCCCAGCTGCAGGTGGTCCCCAGGGGCCAGGGTCACCCTAGCTCCATCTCCTGAAGTATGCGAGCAGTTACACTGCTCTGGGAGAATGCAGTCCCCATCTTGCTCCAGCAGCCCCTGGGCAGAAGGGAAAATGTGGGCAGCTTACAGCTGTGAAGCGACCACTGTCACCCAAGTGCCCAGCAGTGCACACATGTGCTGCTGAGCCCATGATTTGGGGTGCTGTGCCAGGTTGGTAGAGGCTCCCAGCATGGAGCATATGGCAGATGGTGGTCCTTATGGGCATCCTGGAGAGGGGAGTCAGGAGGGCTGGACAGAGAACTCACTTCTTGTGTGTCTCCTCAGCTTTCAGTTCTCACCTTGGGGCAGTAGCAGCCAGGCTGACAAGGTGGCAAGTCCTGGCAGAGCTGACGGCTCCGGTGTGTGGCACAAAGCCCAGTGCAGGGGGACCCACAAGACTGGAACTCAAAGGGAGGTGGGCAGGTGTCCTCTGAGGGGAGAGGAAGGGAGGCTGGTGGATAAGCAGCCCAGAGACACTGCCCTCCACCAACCACAGCACATGTTGCATGGTCTCGCTGCTGGGGGTCACCTGTCGACAGTACAAGACTCTCCCTCTGTCAGTCCCTCCAAGCCCCTTCTTCTTAGTCTACCTAGTCAATTCAAGGATTAAGAAAGCTAGGCCTCCTCAGGAGGAGGGACTGAGAGAGTGAGGAGCTTGGCGAGAGCTCTAGGGATTGGGAGATAGAGGACAGAGGGACAAGATGTAGGGCCGCTCTGGCAGAAGCTAGGCAAGTCACATGGATCTGAGGCACCTGCACAGGACTAGGCACTGTGGAGCCAGAAGCTGCAAAGTGCATGAAACATGAGGCACTGTGAGGTGAGTAACTAGCCGGGTAGGATGGAGGGGAAGTGACTGGGGCCAGGGAAGCGGCCAGTGCAAACCCTGGGTAATTGCACTATGGTCCTGGGGGCAGTGGGTCTGCATGCTGGCTCTACTTAGCTCCTTGGCCTCTCATTCCTGGGCCTCACCAGAGCAGTCGGCAGTGGGGCATGGCCGGAAGTGGCCGTCCGGACGGGTGCAGGGGGGCCCTTCCCCGGCCCGGCCAGGCCCTGGGCCCTGGTGTCGGTAGTACTGTTGTACCAGCACCTTGCATGAGCAGTGTGTCCAGCTGCTCCAGTCACTCCACACACAGTCCTCTGGGGAAGGGCAGGAATGTCAGCTGGGGGCTCTCCGGGCTCCCATAGCTTCTCCCATGCCCCTGTCTCTTCACAGGAAAAGGGCAAGAGAGAACCGTGGATGATTCCGAAAGGCCCTACTGGCTGGATTCTCTCCCAGTGGGTGAAGAGGACACCTGGCAAGGGGCTTTGATGGGCACAAAGTACGATGCTGAAGGACAGATGGAGGAACATTGCGGAGTGGGAGTGGGAGAACATTTATTCCCTGAATTTCCCAAGGTGAGAAAGCAGGGAAGCTTCGTTTCCTGGGCACACTTACCCAGGCAGGGCCCTGGGTAGCAGGCCCGAGTGTCCAGGCATGAGAAGGTGCTGTTGCACATGGGGTCTGCTTTGGTCAGCGGGCAGGGGCAGAACCCAGAGCGGGAGGCCAGGCCTGGTCCGCAGCTGCGGGAACAGGGCCCCCACGGGCCCCAGGAGCAGGCCTCCAAAAGCTTCAGGCATGGCTGCTGCCCGCAATGCTGGATCTGTGTGTCAGGGCCCTGGCAGGGTGGGCTCCCATGCTGAGTGGCTGGCACCATGCAGGCTCGAGTGCGGACCTGGTTTCCACCTTCGCAGGAGACAGGACAGTGGGACCAGGAAGACCACAGTGTCCAGCCCCTGGGCACTGTGGGAAGGCACAGGTGAGATTAGAGTGGCAAAGAGGGTTGAACTGGGCGTGCGATGAGGGATATAGATGGCCTGCAAGACATCAGACCAGTAAGGGTGACTGAGGTGGGGGACAGGACGAAGCCCAAACCTGCACACTCGGTGTCTTCGCAGATCACGCCCTCCGGGGTGCAGGAGCTGGGGAAGAGCCTGGACTTAGGAACCTGCTCTCCAAAAGGAAAGTGGGTCACCCTTCCCTGGTCTGTACTTACCACTTCTGGCACTCCCCCTGCAGCCAGCTGTCCCCCAGGGCACGGGTGTGGGTGTCATGTAGGCACAGGGGCGGGCAGGGGGCCTCAGGGCAGGGCTGACTCTGTGACTGCTCCTCCTGACACTCCAGGACCCACGAGCCTGATGTGGAGGACCTGAGCAGGGTCAAGCAGAGGAAGGCACAAACAACCAGTGTTCTATATAATCCCTCTGGCTTCAAGGGTAGCTCTAGGTTGGGCCTGAGGGGAGCTATAGAAAGGCCTGAGTGACCAGCACAAACTGGTCCAGGCACGGGCTAAAGCACAGTCACTGATGAAAGCAGGGCCCGGGAAAACTCTGTGAGAGGCGGTCACAGGCCAGGCAGAAGGACACCCAAATGGAGTCACTGGCCCCTTACCTGAAGCCGCTCTGCTGCCCGCCAGGCCCGCATGAGTGGCTGCAGGGACTCCAAGCAGACCAGCGACTCCAGGCACAATGCGCAGGAGGCGGGCAGAACTGAGAGGTGCAGGAGAGCTGCCCGGCCTGGCAGGAACAGTTGTTGCAGGCGTCCTGATGCCAGCTCCCTGGGGCCCAGCTACGGCCCTGGGCATCTGTACACTCACAGTGCGCCACTGACACGCAGCCACCATCCTGCTCCAGAGACCCTGTGGGGACGTGGCCCTCGAAGGCTGGCACTAGTACCCAGGGAACACCTACTTCCCACTGAGCTCACCTGGGGTGACTGGAGGACCTCTGGCACATACCTTCAAAGCAGTGACAGCCTGGCTGGCAGGCCTGGCCTTCCTGACACACGACTCCCTCTTGCAGATCTGAGCACTGGCGGGGGCAGCGGTTGGCACAGCTCACTAGCTCCATGCCTGCTGGACAGCCTTCCTCTGAGAGGAGGGGAAGGCCCACTGTCAAGAGGACCTGAAGCTCCAGGACCCCTCTCTTCCCTACTGGGGATTCCCAGAGGCCCCACGGCAATCCTTTGCTCCATATCTGTGTCCACCAAAACACGGGAGGTTTGGGGAGCCCTAGAACAGGGTCACTGCAAGTGCACAGCAAGCTCCTTTCACCCCCACTGAGGTCTCAGCACCTAGCTGGGCACCCAGTAAGTGTTCACTGAGCTGGACGGAATTTGTGCATCCCAGAAGCTAACGTTCTCACCTATGACTGAGGCCCTGACGTGAGGGGCATGACAGCGTGCAGGGTGAGTAGGGAATCTCCTGACAGAGAGGAGGAAGCCGGAGACGGCAAGGGCAGGGCTCACTCACAGTCTCCGACTCAGTTTACACCTGGACCAGGCACACCTCTGACCTCACCCCTCAGCCCCTCAGAAACCTTGCCCAGGCTGATTGGTTCTCCAACAGCTGAAGGGCTTAGAAATCTGGGCAGGTAGCAGATCTTTGCAGCTCAACTCTAGGCCATGAAGGACCCAGACACACACAGCCTATCCCTGTCCAGTATGCAGGTCAGCCATCCCTTGTAGCAGCCTGTCTCCTGTATCCCGTAAGCACAGTGGGTGAAGTCAGAAGCGGGGTGAAGAAGGCTTTGCAGAATGAAGCTCAGTGGCAGAAAGTGGCTGTTGCCATTGCAGTACCACATGGCATGGGATTGCAGAGCCGGGCGTGGTGCCTTTCCCCGACACAGGGTGCTCCCCCATTCTTGGGAGGTGGGCTTGAGCAGCTTCTGCTTCTCAGGGATCGGCCCCCTCCACAGCTGCGATCACACCAAGACCAGGGGCTCCAGCGAGACCAGCCCCCGGGCACTGTCAGGAAGGGAAGAGCTCCACTGGGCCCAGCTTGGGCAGTGGGGTCCCACACGTCCCATGAGCCTGGGAGGGGATGGGTGGGATCAGATGGGCTAGGTTCCTAGGAGCCAGCAAGGTCAGAACACTTGCCCTGGATAGGATCAGGGAGATCCTCAGCTCCCCTCACCTGGACAGGCACGCAGGTTGCAGAAGCGGCGTTCCTGGTATGCAGTAAGGATGTCAGGGCACCAGTGCCCTCCGGGCCCAGGGGGATGGTATGACCGCAGGCGGTGCTGCTGGCCCACCCCACAGCTGCGGGAGCAGGACTCCCACGGGGCCCAAGCAGTCCAGGAACAGTTACCGGGCCCACAGCCAGGCACGGGGCACAGGGCAGCTCTGTGGAATGAGGAGACCTGGAGCCATGAGAGCCTGCCTCAGCTCAAGTGAAGACTCCCTCAGCTGGGCCAGCTGTGACCTCATCCACACCCTCAGGCTCCCGTTCTGGATCTGATACCAATGGGTGTGTGACTTTGGCAACTGCGTCTGTGTGCCTTTTTCCCCACAGGGGACAGAAATTTCTGACTCAAAGGGTTGCTGAGGGACTAGGGCATGCACGACCGACCCAGAGACCTGCTGGAACTTCACAGAACACACCGCAGCTGCAGGGGCTGGTGAAGTGTGCAGGGGGCCTGAGGCCAGGCTCTGATCTGAGATTAGATAACAGCAGTGATTGTTTCAGGGGAATTGGATATGGAGGTCTGGGTGTGAGTTTGGATGCGCTGGCTGAAGGCTATGATTCAACAGGGCCAGGGTTAAGCCCAGGAGCCATACCTGTGCACGAGGGCAGGTTGCACGGGCGCTCCTGTGAGGAGTCCCCCACGGTGCAGTTGGCCAGGCAGTGGCGTGTGCCGCTGTGCCACGCAGGGTGAGCAGGGTCCGTGCAGCTGTGGGAGCAGGGAGACCATGGCGACCAGGGGCCCCAGCCACCTGTGGGAAGGGGAGGTGGAGGAGAGTGTGGGCACTTCTTGATTTAGTAGCTAAGACTCCAGCCTCTAAAAAGTAGCAGGGTTGGGGAAGGAGGGGACCCAGGGTTTGCTCTTCCCAAAAGGAGGCCATTCGAGAGAGGTGCAAGCTACCTGGAAGGCCTGGCCCTGCCTCCATCGTGGCCTCTGCAAGTCCTGTGTGAAAGGAGACCCTCAGAATGTTCCAGTATCTTCCAGGACTATGCCTAAAGCTGGTTATCATTGCCCCAAGCTCACTATCTAGCTCAGCACTCTACAGCTATCCTCTGGAGATAGTGCAGATTTCTCCTAGATCCAGCTGTTTGCTTACTTAAGCTGTTCCTGCCAGCCGGCATTCCTTCCCTTTCCAATGCTCAGCATTCTCTCCATCTCTCAAAATTTATCAGAGGCCTCCTCCTCCAGGAAGCCCCTGAAGATTATCCTGTTCTCAGAGAATCCCCACCCCCATCCATTGCCACAGCACAACTCAATCTGCTCAGCTCAGCACGTGCTGAACCGGGTTGTCTGAGCCCTTGAATTCTGACACAGGGTATTCAGGCCCCACCAGCTCTACACAGAGTGTAGAGCATCTGGCAAGACCCAAACAGAAGTCTAGAGCTATTAGGTGCGAGGAAGGAAGGTCCAGAGAAAGCAAGAGGGATGGACAGACACAGGAGAGCACAAAAGGTGGCTGAGCTGTCCTCGGCCAGGCAGGTATCTTCCTAGCGCTTTCCTTACCAGGGCATTCCGGACTGGGGCAGTACTCAAGGTCCTGATGGGGTCCATGGCAGCCCAGGCCACCAGGAGTAGGTGTGGGGCGCACACACTGGCGGGTGCGGGTGCGGGTGCCCAGTCCACCACAGGAGCGGGAGCATGGGCCCCACATGCCCCAGGGACTGAAGCTGCCATGGGCCTTGGTGCAGTCCTCCATGGAGCACGACAGCTTCCCATGTACACAGGAGCTGGGGGGAGGGCACAGTCACGAGGGACGGTGCAGGGTTCCTAGGGAGGTAGGCCGTGGGCCGCAAAGCATGGGGAGACACAGGCAGGCAAAGGCAGCAGCCAGACCCCTGGGTTCCCAATCCTCACATGTCCTTAGCCCCTCTTCAACATGTCACAGTCCAGTCCCCATCCTTGCTGGTTCCCTTACCAGTTGTGGCAGCCTATCTGAAGCATCTGGCCAGGTTCAAGGGGGTGGCCTTCCCCTTCCAGAAATGTCGGGTAGGCCCCAGGGACAGTGCTGGCCACCCCCAGCTCATGCAGCAGCAAGGCAGTCAGCACACAGGGGCATTCCTGGATGGATGGGCAGGAGACAGTGAAATCACACAGGAAGCCTAGCAGCCTCCAAGAGACTTCGGGAAGGAGAGGGAATGGGACCTGGAGGAGAGCTCTGGGTCACAGGAGGCATTTCCAGGTGCACATGGGACTTGGGGCCTGTGTGAGGGGCATGCATGACCCATCAGAGGCTTGCAGGTTATGGGCCTGGCCTGAGGGCCAGCTGTCTTTCCACACAGAAGACTTAGAGGGACACAAGCAGGCATAGACAGAGGCTCTGAGAGGACAGGACTTGGCAGAGGCAGAAAGCATCCAGTCAAGAGCCAGAAGGATCGGGATGCCTGAGTGTGTCCAACGCTGGCGTTCTGTGTCCTCCTGACCTTGGAGTGTCCCTTCCTCTCTCTGACTCAGTGTCATCCTAAACCAAGGAGGTGTGGACAGGCAGCAGATCAGGTCTCTTAAGGCCATGACATTCTGGCTGGCGAAGGCCACCAAGAGTAGAACTGGAATCCCTATGCATCTGTCAGACTCAGCAGAGCAGAGGGGGAACATGCCTGCCATCTGTCCCCACAGCTGGAAACGGGAGGGGGTGCTTTCCTCCCAAGGTCATTGTATGGAAGAGACGGGTAATAAAGACCCACAGTCTCTCCGTGGAGGACAGGGAGGGGAGGAAGACAAAGGGGCACTGGGCCAGGTGCCATAGGACCTATAGGATTCCAGCAGGAAACTGTCCTTTGCTGCCAGAAAGACTGAGTATCAGAGCCAGAGGGACATACAGATTGGGGTGACCTCAAAGCCCTTATGGGTGGCCTTGAGCTGGAACCAGGAGTTAGAAGGTGGTAGGGAATACAGGCCCAGGCACGGTCTCTGTGAGACAGGCGGCCCCCAGCCCTGGGGAACTAGGGACACCCTAGGAAGGTGCCCCACCTCCACTCTCCCTTCTGGGTCTCCTAATCTTCTAGCCCCAATGTTGGCAGCAGGGGTCTAAGTGACCAAGAAGCCATAGACTTCTCAGAGCTAATGAGCTGCCAGGTGCCAGGGAGCGAGGGCACGGTCCTGGATGCCCATCCAGCTCAGTTCTCACCTGAATACAGGCCAAATGGTGCTGGAAGGTGCCCTCAGGACAGTGGCAGCCTTCCTCACAGCCCTCAGAGAAGCAGGCCACCTGTCCTGTGATGTGGGCACAGGAGAAGGGGCATCCCCTGCTGGGCTGGCACTCGCGGTAGACGGTCATCTGGGCAGCCTGTCTCTGAGGCAACACTGGAGTCAGTGCTAGGCTCTGACACTGTCCTCACTGCCTAACTCTGCGCCCACCTTTCTACGACCCGAGAGTCACAGTGTCCGCCCCTTGTAGCGTCCCCTCCCCACAGGCCTCCCCATAATCGTGTTTCTTCCTCTTTCACTTGCTCGTCACCGTCACCGACCAGGGAAGAGGATAGAGAGGGAGGAGTCCACAGGCACTCAGAGGCACTTGGAGGCCATGACGGGACTCAAAGCCAAGTAGGGTGTTGAGCAGAGGCTGGCTCACCTCTGCAGACCTGAGTGTGGCAGGTGCGGCTCTGCCGAGCCAGCCCCGGGCAGGGGGGTCGGGCACAGTGCCGGGAGCGTAGCCGCTCCCCTCCCCCACAGGAAACACTGCATTCCTCCCAGGGGCCCCAGGAGCTCCACATCCCAGGACCAGGGCAGCTGGGCACCTCATGGCACTGCAGGATGCCTGCCACACAGGTGCTGGGGACAAGAAAAGGGGCGTCAGCCACAAGGCCTGGCCCACCCCCTGCGGGCACTGCTGCCAGCTCCACAGTCCCCTTTGCTTACCAGTTGTCACATGGCCCAGCCACCACTTCTCCAGGTTCCAGGCTCTCCCAGGAGCTGAGCCTGGACCCTACTGACCGGCTCTGGTTCTCAGGGATTCCTGAAGGGCACAGAAGTACAATTGGGGACTCTAGACAGCATGGCAGCCCTCACCAAGCCCTCATCCGACACTCCTGCCTTCCAGCACTCTACCCTACAGCACCCACGTCCTGGAGGAAGGAGATGGAGACTCTAACCCGGCCAGCTCAGATGCAGGAGATCCAGTTCCTATTCTGCAGCCCAGGGCCAGGCCCCATGAGCAGAAGTGCAGGGCACAGGATACTGCAGTGCTCGGTGGGCTACTGGGCAAGGGTGAGGACAAGGACGAGGGCAAGGGAGGTACTAACCCATGGCTCCAGGCTGGAACTGGCAACGACAGTCAGCTGGAAACACACAGAGCCCATCCTGGGAGAGCTGGCCTGGAGGACACCCGCAGCCAGGCTGGCAGCCTGCCGAGTCTTGCTGGCACACACTGCCAAGGGACAGGTCCTGGCAGGAGCGGGGACAGGACGGCCCACAGAGGAGCAGATCCTGGCCCCCTCCGCAGTCTAGGAAGGAGATTGGGTGTGGCTGTTGAGAAGCAATCCTAAGGGGTAAGCGCCTTCCATTGTACCCAAACCTGCTCTGACCTCCCACTTTGTAAGAACCATGGGTGAGTAGCTTAGGGCTGCCCTCTGCAGAGAGCTGTATGTATGAGCAGGTGTCAGTCAGAGTCAGAGCCAGCATTTGTTTAACCCACAAAGGGCTCTCCCACACTCCCCACCCCAAAGCCTTCACCTGTGCACAGCGTAGAAGTGTCCCCACAAGGACGGCTCTGTTCGTGGCCCCCAGGGCAAGGCCTGCCTCCATCAGAGGTGGGCGGCTGGCTGCACACCCGGCTCCAAAGAGACTGTCCCAGGCAAGAATCACAGGGAAACCACGGTCCCCATGGGCTCCAGGCTCCATCCACTGCACCAGGGAGACAGAATCATCTATCTTGGGAGGCTTAAAGGTCATTAGAATTAGAGCAAACATTTGGGGCCCATGGGGGAGGGGCATACCTGGGCACACAGTGGGGTTGGGACAGGCCTCCCTCTGAGTCTCGGCTCCTGTCTCCCTTCCCTCCTCAGAGCATGGGGCACCCCCATGCCGCGGAGCAGGGCCGACACAGGCCCTGGAGCGGGTTCTCATCTGGCCCCTGCAGGGCTGGGAGCATGCTGACCACTCGGACCACGGGCACCAGCCTCCAGGCACTGTGAGGGGTGGAGTGAACATTGTAGATCATCGATGTGACCCTGAGGTCACTCTTCTTATCCCTCCCCACAAGCTGTCACATACCTGGACAGGGCAGGTCTGTGCAGTTAAGCTTCCCCTCCATGCAGGTGCTGGGCAAGTGCAGCCCCAGGAAAGAGAAATGGCAGCTCAGTGCGACCTGGGCTCCCACAAAGCTCCCTGGTTGCCCCTTCCCTCCCCACCTTCTCTCCCTGTTCCATCTTCCTGTTCACCCATGCCCCTGCTCCTTAAATCTCCTCCCCATCCCATCAGCTGGCCTGCTGGGATGTCACAGCTGCTGTGCTGTACTGGGGAGTGACCGCGGGTAACCCACAGCTGAGTGTGAAGCGGAGCGGGGGCGGGCAGAGGGAGAACTATCCTAACTGTGCCTTGTCCAGCCAAGCTCAGCTCTCAGCTGGAGCTGACGGCCTCAGTTTCCCCATATATTAGACAGGGGTCATGAGGCCTGCTCTGTGTCCTCTCTGGGACAGGCGGGGTCTAATGTACGCCTGTGTAAGTCCCAGAGCTCAAGTGCACAGACACCAGGAAGGTCGCTCTGGCCAGCATCCCGCCTCCTGCCTCAGCTGCACAGCACAGTCTCTCACCAGTGGTTACAGCCATCCGGCCTTGCCAGCTGAGTGCCTGGATGGTGACGCTTCCCGGTCAGCAGGTCCAGGCAGCTGCAGTGCTCGGGCTTCACACAGACAGCGCCATCGGCACTCAGTACCTGCCCCGGGGAACAGTAGCAGCCAGGCTGGCAGCACCATGCACAGTGCTGGGGGGACAGCAAGAAGGGGCTCTAGTCAGCAGGACATGCGGGTTGTGGAAGGGAGGAGTTGGCAAGAGTCACAGACCAGGCTGGAGGGATTGTGTGATGGTCTATTTGAGGGGATTCAGAATCACCATGGAAACAAACCTCTGGGCTTGTCTGTGAGAGAATTTCATAGATTGGGTTGAGATAGGAAGACCCACCCTAAATATGGGTGGTACCCTTCCCCAGGATGGGGTCTTGGATTGAATAGAAGGGTGAAAGAGAGTTGCACAGAAGCATTCTGTGTCTGCTTCCTGACTGTTTATGCAGTGTGACGAGATGCCTCACACTGTCCCACCACGATGGACTGTACTGTCTGTTAGATACTTTGTTCCAGTGATGAACACACAGTGAAGAAAGGGTGAGGAAGGCAGAAAGGAGGCCAGAGGGACGGAGGTGTGCGGCCTTTCAACCACAAGCTTTAAGCACTACCTGCCTTGACGTTTTCATGAGAAGGGCAGGAAAGGAATTAGCCTACCACTGAGTCCCCTGCCATTGAGAAGGGGAATCTGGGGCAGGCCTGCAGACAAACCCTTCCACTCCCCTGGACACATCTGGAACTTGGGACCCTGCAAATGTGACTCCCCAATTCTTGATGCATTTTTACTTATAATTTTTATTTTTATTCTATGTGTCGAGTATACTGCCTGCCTATGTGTAACTGCACTCATGTCGTGCAATGCCCACAAAGATCAGAAGACGGTGTTGGAGCCCTTGGAACTGGAGTTATAGATGGTTGTTAACTGCCATGTGGGTGCTGAGAATTGAACCCAGGTCCTCTGCAAGAACAGCCAGTGCTCTTAACTGCCGAGCCATCTCTCCAGCCCCAGCTCCCCAACAATTAAGGGCTGCAGACTCAGTGGGGGACCTGTACTGATGACTTTGGAACTGAGGCATGTCCAGACCTCCACAGAACTCAGGGAACAAGGACCTCAGAAAGCTGGCTGGCAAAGGAGGCCGTGTGGGAAAGAGCTGGATGCTGTTGGAGAAGCTGGAGACAGGCTTTGCCTGTGGTGACCTGTGGTGACTGTGACATCTAAGGTGAATTCTCTTGCTCCTCTCTCACCCTCCTCCTCGCCCTCCTCCCTCACTGATCTGGAACCCACCTCCTGTATATGACTCCCTGCAGTCAAGCCTCCAGGCACCATCTTCTTCAGAGCTCCTATCACACTGCCCAATCTTTAATTCATGTCTGCTCTCCTTACCCCCAAGAATGTGGGACCACAGAGTAAGAGTTTTTGCCGCCATCTGTGTCTATGGTGCCTACATAGGTACTCAGAAAACACACACACACACATACACACACACACACACACACACACGCAGCCAAGCTTTGTACACCAAAATATTTATGGCACTTAAGATGATACGGTGGGATGATCCCCTCTTCCCACACGTTTATGCTGTTTGCAATAGCATTTTAATTTAAGAAACATTGGCTGTGCTGAAGCCAAAGGCTGCTGGGTGAGGCTGGGTTCTCTCTCCCTTGGGTTCTCCAAGGGAGCAAGCCTGCTGTGCACTGCGGTAGACTGAAACCCAGGGCCTCGCCCAGGCCCACCAGGACTGCACAGCACCAGGCAAAAGACCATGAGCCCAAAGCCATACCCTGATTCCCACAAGATGATTCTCTGGTCTCAGTCAGAGTCAGGTGGGGGTGCCAGGGGGGCTCAGACTCACCATGAGGTCGTCGCAGGAGCGGGGACAGGGAGGGCCACAGGGGCTATATTCGGCCCCTTCAATGGCACTGCAGTTGGTCACTAGGAGGACAGGATGCATTAAGAAGAGGGTTAGAGCCCCTGGCCTGCATCCCAGGCCTGCTTCCCAGCTTCTCACCCTCTGCTCCTGGGCTCACCCCATCCCTGGCAGGTACCTGGGCATGGCCGAGCCTGGCAGGCCTCCCCCTGGGCCTGAGGTCCCTCGCAGAAATCCCCCAGGCTCTGGGGCGGTGGCTGGTCACAGGCTCGGGTCTCCGCAGGCCTCCTCCACAGCTCCGACTACAAATAGACCAGGGTTCCCAAGGACCCCAGGCCCCTCCCTGCTCCTGCAGGAACAGCAGCAGGAGTGTGAAAGAGCTTGGGGGACTGGATGCAGCCACTGCAAGGCTGATATACCTGGAGAGACGGCCCCACCCTGGGCTTCGGGGAGGGGTCGGCAGGGCCACTCACGGTCACACCCTGGCAGGAGGCACGGCTCCTCCTCGGCCTCAGGGCCTGGGCAGAGCGGTGTGGGAGTGCCCACCGAGGGCAGCAAAGCCAGGCTGAAAGGTGCCACACTGGGAGGCCTAGTACAGAAGTGGTGCCGGTGGCGCAGGGCAGGGCCACAGGAGGCTGAGCACACGCTCCATGGGGTCCGGGGGGACCATGCAGGCTGGCCTTGGGGATTCAAGCAGGGCGGGAGACAATGAGTGGAAGGTAACACGATGCAGGGAGGCCCCCCATCGCCTCCTGCTTCGTCTCCCCCGAGGCCCATCCCTTCCCCCAGTCCAGCCCCCCATAGCCCAGGGAGGACACATCTGAAGTGGGGACCCTATTTTTACCCTCCTCACAAGGCCAGGAGCTGCAGTTGGTGATGAGTCCAGAGACGCAGGAGCTACAAGGCAAAGAGCAGAGGCTGCGATCCCCGGAGCCGCATGGGGCCCACACAGCCTGTGTTCAAACTCTGGCCCCAGGACGTGCAGAGGTGACCTTGTTTGGAGATAGGGTCTTTCAGAGGCAACCAAGTGAGTAAAGTTGTGACCTACATCCTTATAAGGAGGGATGTGGATGCCCACATGCACGGGGGAAGACGAGAGGAAGAAGACAGCCGTCTGCAAGCTAGAAAGTGCCAGATCGCTGCCTCACAGGGAAGGTGGGAACAGATGCTCCCGAGGAGCCTCGGAAGAACCAGCTCAGCAGACACCTGATCTTAGACATGTGTGGCCTGCAGGACTGAGACTATTGATGGATGTGTTGTTCAAGTTCTTATCTCTACAAGAACTTGTGTGTGTGAGAGAGAGAGAGAGAGAGAGAGAGAGGGAGAGGGAGAGAGAGAGAGAGAGAGGGAGGGAGCGAGAGATACTCTGCTACAGCAACATGGAAATTAACATAAGAGACAGGTGACTTTTTTTTTACTTCAGGAGACTGAACCCATATCCCAGGCAAGTATTCTACCAGAGCCACATGCCTGGCCCCTGAGAGAGTCAACTAGGGATGGGTGGCTGGAGGGGTACAGATGAGCTCAGCTGACCAGTCTGGATGCTTGTGCCTGGGGGAGGGAATGGGCATCTCTGTGGCTGGCTGGAGCCGACATCCCCAGCTGCTGAGGATGGACAGCTGTATAGCTGGGTCTTCGGGGGTCACGAGCTCACTACAGCAGTGGGGGTCTCACCAGTTCTCACATGGATGAAACACAGCACTTCCTGGGGGGTGCAGGCGCCCCCTGTGGGTACAGGGACAGTCCTGGGTGGGTACACACACATTGTTCTGGAATTGAAAGACTTGTCATCATGACCCAGCCTGTTCTTCACCAGTCAAAGCCAGCAGTCAATTTCCCCGTTCACCTAAAGTGCCATCCAGGCCGCTTTCACAGATGGCTCTATCCAGGTCCCTCCCATAGCTACGGAAGGAATGGAGGCATGGACTCCCTCCCTCTGGAAGAAAATGACCCTCTTCTGAAACTGAACCGCCTAGTAAAAATCAACTACATGAAATAAATACATATTTGATAGGATCTCTGTGGTTTGTACAACAGGGTACCACCCCACCCACCCACACATCATTTTCTTCAAGGTCTATGGCTCTGGCTCTAGCCAGAGCCAGCAGGTGACCCTGAGTATGTCCCACTTATCTCTTCCACCCATGGGATTGCCTAGTCTAGGACTGAACACACAGTAGTAGCTGGCAGTGGGTGAGAGTGCCATGCACTTGAGCAGGGACAATGCACGAAGCCTTTCTAGGTCGACCACTACTTCAGAAACCAAAGAATAGCCCCCAGGGTGTCTTCAACTCAGTAGAGTCTGTTTCCAGCTCCAGACCTTTGGCTCTGCCCTTGCCTAGGTCCCTGCTCATCTCTTCCTTGCCAACCCAGGGTCCCGAGTCCTGAAGAGGTCCCAGCTGTGGCCAGGCGGGGGACGGGGGGCACTAACCAGCAGGAGCATCCCCGCAGGGCAGTAGCAGCCAGGGTGGCATGTCTCATTGGTGTCTCCAGAGATGCTGAGATTGGCACAAGAGACTGGGCCCTGGGCACACTTCAGCCACTGCTGGCCCCTGGGACATACGGCAGGTGCTGGCCCTGGTGGCACGGGGTACAGTGGCAGCAGTGCCTGTGCTCTCAGGGTTCCCCTAGGCTCCCAGCTTGGGACAGGCACTAGCTTAGGAATGGCGGGGGCTGTCAGGGAGCTATACAGTGCTAAGGGACAGGGTTGCAGGGAGGGATTGGCAATGACCTGGGTTGGTAGGAATAACCACCAGGGTGTCCCTCACCTGCACTGGGCTGCAGGCTGCAGGTGGAGAACTCCATGGGGCTGTGTGGGCCAATGCCTTGGGTGCGGTTTCTGTAGCCACCACCACGGGGCACAGAACATGGAGCCCAGGGCCCCCACTCTGCACCAGGGCCTATGGGTAGCGTCCAGGTCACTGCTAAGCTCCCCTCCCATGCCCAGGACACCTCCTCCTCCCAACCCAGACACTCTTCCAACCCCCTTCCCTTTCACCTGCAATGTCATCTCCTCCCTGGGATCCGAAGCCTTCAGGGAGGATGTGGGCTGACCTCTAAGGAAATGGACTAGTAGGGTCTCTGGGGACCATCTCTTTTTAAAAATATGTTACTTATTATTTTTATTTTATGTGTATGTGTGTGTTGCCTACATGTAAATAAGTGCACCCATGTTGTGCAGTGCCCAAGGAGGTCAGACGATGGCGTCAGATCCCCAGGAATTCCAGCTATGGATTGTTGTTAGCTGCCACGGGGGTGCTCTGAATGGATTCTGGATCCTCTGCAGGAGCAGCCAGTGCTCTTAACCACTGAGCCATCTCTCCAGCCCCAGACCATGTCTTAATGGCATCTCTTAGGGAAGTCCCTTGTAGGTCTCATGGGGTCCTGGAAGGGTATTCTTGGCCTCTCTCTGGAAGGTTCTTTAAGGAGGTCTCAGGTGCTCACTCTTACCTCGGCATGGCCTCAAACTGTAGAATTCAGGCTCCATGTTGGGACCCTGGCACTCAGCACCCCCAAAGGCTGCTGGAGGTGCAGTGCCTGCTCGGAAATGCCGTCGAATGCCCACATCACAGCTGCTGCTGTAGAGACTCCATGGAGTCCAGGGACTCCAGCCACAGGCCACTGCCGGGGTAAGGGGTGTAAGGTTCGTGAAACGTGGCCACGCCACCAAGACCCTGCGTTCCCCAGACACCACCAACGCTCCCAGGAAACTATCTTTGAAGGGCCCAAAGTCCCCCCATGGTTCCCAAGTACTGACAATCACAAGGAGGAATTACCTGGGCAGAGTGCTGAGGTACATACCATCTCACCAGAGATATAGGTACTGCCAAGAGAAAGGGCCCAGTGAGTCCCGACCCAGACCACCCAGCCACAGAGAGCTCCGTGATGACCCAGGACTGTGCTGTCCCTTAGTTTCATCAAGAGACATCTTTTTATACTTTTTATTCCATGTGTGCTTATTCAAGAATGTGTACATGACCTTAAGTGATAGGGCTAGAATTCTAGAAGTGGGCACTTTCATGTGCTTTCGTTTTTCTCCAATGCATGTTTTAAAGTCTGTTTGTCAAACACTGGAGGTTCCAGGAAAATGCTATAGCAGAGGAATCGAGAGAAAGGGAGGAACAAAGGAGGGAACTGAGGGAGACAGAAGGGAAGAGGAAGAAAACATGAAATGGGATGAAAAGAGGGGAGGGGAGAGGATGTGTTAGAGCGCCCTCTGGTGGCGGACCCTGGTGTCAGCGCTGAGCATTGGGTCCTTCAAAGAGTCGAACCCAAGGGATCGCAGGTAGAGAACTACATTCATTTGGAAGAAGTCAGAAACCCCTCTCCAGAGAGGGTTATGAGCCTTCACTTCTAGCTGAGGAGCTATTGACAGTTGGTGGCTGCTGTGGGGAAGGAGAGTTCGTTCTCTTTAAGGCTGTAGCCCCTGGTAGGTAGACCATACTCAGGAGATGGTCCCATACCCATGAGTATACAGGCAGCACAAACTGAACAGGTTATTTTTAAAAACAACAAAAAGACAAGAAGCTGGGAGGGTATGGGGTGGATCTGGAGTGCGGGCATGTGTGAAATTTTCAAACAATAAAAATACTGTATTTTTAAAAAAGAAACCCCTCTCCAGTCTGTCATTCGAACCTACATCGTCTTCCCAATCTTCCCACAGTCAAACAGGGTAAACATTCGTCACAGATAACCTGTCTCATTCACTGTAGTCTTCTCAGGAGCCATGCCTGGTACGCTTGTCTGCTTGTATGTTTAACATACTGAAGCCCCACAAGTGAGCATGTACGTATATGTTTGAGTCCACACCTGCTCACCTCTGGAGCACAGCCCCTCCCCTGTCTGGTCCCCACCCCCTCCTCCTCTGTAGCCTACCAGTTGTTGCAGGAGTCCAGGTGAGCCACTGCTCCTGGTGCATAGAGCTCCCCATGCAGCTGGCAGGGGCACTGGCTGCGGGGCAGGCAGCTAGCATTGTGCAGGAAGAGGCCAGGGGGACAGCTGCAGCCGGGGCTGCAGGAGCCCATGCATTCCACCCCAGGATCCTGTGCCAGGCACAGCTGAGGACATGGACCCCCCTCTTGAAGACACTGCTCTGTTGAGCGGAACACCATGTCTCCTGGGCACTGGGCTGTATGGGAAGACAGAGAGCGTTTGGGCATAGACAGGCAAGGGGGAAGGGAGGCTGACAGGGAGGAGGCCTGAATGCAGAGGCTGGCAGTCATGCAGAGGACAAGACAGAGCTGAGGAAGCCCACCTCCTCCAATTTATTTCCCTCCCATTTCCGGGCCAACCTGTCCACCCTCCCCTTTCTCCAGGGCCTGGAATGTCACAGGTAGAGCCATGGCTCAAAGAAATACAATGTTCTTGAGAAAAGAACGGGACACAGGTCTGGTGCGCCCAAAGGGACGGGGTTTCTTTGGGCTGGTACTGCTCCCCTCAGGTTTTGCCCTGTGAATGGGCTCCGCCCAAGGCAGGTCACTCTGGCTTTCTCCAAGGAGCCTGTCCTCCAAGGTCACATGACCCTATGAGGCCAGGAGTGAAGAGCCTCAGCTGAGTGTTTAGGAGACAGAGGAGTCTTAGAGAGACACTGGAAATTCTGGAAGTCTCCCTAGCTCAAAGTATGGCCTGTAAATTCTGGAAGTCTCCCTAGCTCGAAGTGTGGCCTGCACTGAACCAGAGGTCAGCAGAGAGAAGGTGAAGGTGAGAAGAGGACCTGGGCTGGGCAAGGCTGCCCAGAGACTGCCAAGGGGAGTGCACCTGCACAAGGATGCATGCTGCAGTCTCTGGTCTGAGTATGGGGTCCTGGGCATATGAGGTTCCCAGGGGTCAAGCCAGAGCAGCTACGCCCACGGATCTGGATGCCGCCATTACAGGAGGCTGAGCAGGTGGACCACGAAGTCCATAAACCCCAGTCACTTGGCGCTGTCAAGAAGAATAGAATCTGGGGTCACGGGCGGTAAGATGCAGGTAGGCAGAGGGAGGGAGGGACCCAAACAATGTCAATCATGTGCTGGCCTCCTAGGAAGACTCGGGGTGGGGGTTGAAAGGCAGCAGCTAGGTTTATGCCTCCCCCTCCTCACTTGCTGAGGGTCAGATCAGGGAATCATTCTGTTTGGTTCCCTGTCCCACTCGAGTGCCCAGCCATATTAGGAAGGTAGGCAGGCCTATACCTGGACACACAGGGGGGCTGCAGGGCTCCTCCTGGGTGGCCTCTCCAGGACAGACTGTATCCCTGGAGCTGGGGCAGAGCCGAGACCGCTGCCGCCAGCCAGGGTCCCCTCCAGGGACAAGACAGCTTTGGGAACAGGAGGACCAGGACGTCCAGGGTGTCCATCCTGGGATCTCTGAAGGAAAAGACCAGACAAGCCTGTTATATTAGATACCCTGGCTGGGCCAGGAAAGGTTGGGGACCTGGGTCATGTCTGAAAACCTGAGGTCATGAAGGGTAAGGCTTACTCCTCTGAGCCCCTTTGCTGGGTCCCCCATTCTGAAGCCCTAATTCTCACCCTTGGAGGTGGAGATCTGGCCAAGCTCTGTGTCCGGAGCCTCCTCATGATTCAGCCAACATCCCACAATACATTCCCCATTGCCAGGGTTCCTCAGATCGACTCTTCTAGATTTCTCTGAGTGGAAAACCTCAGTCTCTGTAACACCGGCCAGTGACCACCATCCACTCTATACCAGCTCTTCCTTTCTTTTTGCAGCATGACCCTGGCCCAGACGCTGTGCTGCAGCCTTCTTTCCTTCCCATCTCCACTCACTCGGCCTCACATATCAGTAGTGCTGGACCTGCCCTGAAGAGACCGCCCCTGATACCTGCACAGCCTGAGCGGCACCCAGCCCACACAAGGGGAAGAAACTGGCACCTTGGTCTGGTCTCTATGTGCTTCTATCTGCCTTGCACTCTGATGCACAAAGCCAGCCCCACCTCACTCTTCTGGTCTCTACAGACACCTGTTCCACCCAGGCCAGGCTGCCTAGGTACCCAGGATATCTGCACAAGGGTCTCTATCTTTCCAACCCTAAAGTTCACTGGCCTAGAGCAGTCCAGGACACAGGCGGACTGGGAAGGCCTTGCCCACCACTCATCCCGAGCACCAGCCAGTCCTATCGTGCCATGCTCTCAGGACAGGGAACTGGAGGAAGAAGGTAGGCTCCCATCATATGGTACCTGTCCCACATTCTCTGTAGCAGGCCTGCAGTTCCTGCCTGTCACCCTCACACGGGGTGCCTCCGAAAGCTGCGGGAGGGTTTGAGGGGGACCTGGGGAGAGAGGCAGCCTTGGGCACCTGCCCTCCTCCGTCATCCAGTACTCCTCTTCCTCACCTTCTGTCCTGAGTCCACTGCCCTCTCGGCCCAGGGTGGCCTGACCCTGATTCTTCTCCCCATCCCTCCATCCCCTCCCCACCTCCATACCTGAACCTGACCCTCACTCCAGAGCCACAGGAGCGGTCACAAGGAGCCCAAGGGGACCAGGCAGACCAGCCACGGGGCTGAGGGCCCCCCTGCGGCTCACACAGCAGTGCTCCGTTCTCACATGTACTGTAGGCAATGGAGGGGCAGAGGTGCCTTTACGACTAGAAGGCTCTGGTCTGTACCTTCCCTCATCTAGTGCCCTCCCTGGCCGGAACCCTCCCTCAGGCCAGTACACCCACCATTTGCTACAGTTGTCCAGCAGGAAGACCAGCCCTGGCTGCCTCAGTTCTTGGCCCACCAGGCATGGGCACTCGGAGAGGGGCAGGCAGTGAGAGTCCTGGAGGAGGAGTCCTGGAGGGCAGCGGCATCCTAGGTGTGAGGGGAGAAGGGTACTCAGCGCCCAGACGGAAGGGAAGGGCTGAGGACAGCACTGGAGGCTCGAGGGTGGACACGTCTCACTCCCACTTTCCGGCTCGGCCTCACCTTCCACACACTCCACACTACAGCTTCTGTTGGCCTTGGGGTCCGGGCAGGAGACAGGGCATGGGGACACCAATCCCTTCTGACATAGCTCAGCGTTTACATAAACACGGTCTGGTCCACAGTCTGGGGAAGAGGGCCACCAAGCAGGGTTGGCTCCAGGAGGCCCAGAGACATAACCTTGGGATTCCACTGTGAGAGGGAACCCCCACTGTGAGAGGGAACCCCGAGCCAGCTTCTCTTTACCTGTGTCACCTGGGCAGAGCTGCAAGCTGCAGGGTGCCCTCTCTTGGGAGGCCCCAGGGCAGGAGGCACCTCCATTCTTGGGTGGGGGGTCCACACAGCTCCTCTGGCGACTCTGGTGGCCACCCCCACAGGATACACTGCAGGGTCCCCAGGGCTCCCACTCTGCCCACGCCTTGGCCACTACAAAGGAAGAACAGGGTCCACCAGGAAGACCCCAAGGAGACAATCTATGTCAGGGAGGGGAGGGCAAAGCCAGGGAGCCTCCACAGGCCTGTCCAGCGGCCCAGCTAAGGGCAGCACCCTGGGAATTTTACAACCCTTTCTGTTCAGAGGTG
Source organism: Eospalax fontanierii (assembly GCA_035773235.1). Lineage (NCBI taxonomy): Eukaryota > Metazoa > Chordata > Mammalia > Rodentia > Spalacidae > Eospalax > Eospalax fontanierii. The sequence continues at coordinate 102,783,330 of CM069528.1, read as the reverse complement.
AGACTTCTACAGCCGGACACTCTGGCGGCAGTGATAAAAGGAAGTCACCGAGGCCAGGGTGGGGAACCTGATGCAGGTGCTGGGGAAAGCCTGGTATTTGGGCGGGGGGGGGGGGGGGGGCTCTCAGAAACAGACCCAGCCAGCTGGGGAGCCTCTCTCTTGGATTCACATAACAAAATGTCTACAAAGCCTTCAGGGCAGAGCCCAGGAACAAGTGAGCAGCACAGCCAGGTGACACTGGAGATTCAGCTCCAGACAGTCTCAGGCATTGTCTCTCTTTGTCCTCACAGACAGACAAACAGACACACAGGGGATGGGGGAGGGGGAGGTAGGAACAACTGACACTCCCAGTTCACAGCAGGAGGACCCTGAGTGAAGGGACTCCCCTGGGCCACTTACACAGCCAAGGAAGAGGGGCAGGGCCAAAGGAACGGGGTGTTGGTGTCCCCAAGGAAAGGCCACTTCCTCAGGATTGTCTCTAGCGGGCACTAGCCCAGGTCTTCCCTCCAAAAGGGGCCAGTCTCTACTTCCTTCTGGGTACTAGGCTACCTGGGCAAGCCTGCTCAAAGCACGACTGGCTAAGGATCTGGCCCAACAGGCAGCTGCCCCCAGGCAGGGGAGGTCTCAGCAGCTCCCGGCACTGGAAGGTGAGGCCTAGGCCACAACTGCGGCTGCAGCCACTCCAGCCAGACCAGGGTCCCAGCACACAGTCCACTGCAGGCGACAGCACACCAAGGCTCAGAGGAAGCTCAAGCAGGAACGGCACTCTCAGGGCCGTACCTCAGGTCAGCATATACCACGTACCACAGCCGTCCTCATCAAAGCCATCCTGGCGGTTCAGCTGAAGGTCGCAGCGGTGCTCAGGGGCAGGCTCTCCCCACTGCCACAGCTCAGGGCAGGCTCTCCCCACTGCCACAGCTCAGGGCAGGCTCTCCCCACTGCCACAGCTCAGCTGAAGGTCGCAGCGCCAGGCTCTCCCCACTGCCACAGCTCAGCTGAAGGTCGCAGCGCTGCTCGGGGGCAGGCTCTCCCCACTGCCACAGCTCAGCTGAAGGTCGCAGCACTGCTCAGGGGCAGGCTCTCCCCACTGCCACAGCTCAGCTGGCTTGGGGAGCAGAGGGTCCTTGAAGCTGGCAAGCCAGGCAAGGCAGTGGTAGGAACAGTGAAGGGCCCACTTGCTGCCCACACATAAGGTGAAGAGAGAGAAAGGAGCCACATAAATGATTTCTGGCTGGATAATAAACTGAATCTCTTCAACTTCAGGCTAAGATCTGGACAGAGCTTGCTGACCGGAGGCCTTCCTCTCCGCCCAATGCCTCTGGCAGGCTTCATCCAGGATGAGGCCTACATAGGGTCTTTGTTCTGCATGAATCTCACAGTTTCTGAGTATCCAGAGCAGTCAGAGCTTGAAGAAGAGCAGTTTTTTCCCTTGGTTACCCTCTTTCTGAATGGGTTCCCCTGGAGTCCCCCTATCTGTGATTAGTTAACACTTTCTTTTCTCCTGATTGGAAGACCAAGCTTTGATCAGAATGATTTACTTTGGATGGATAGATGGTATACAGATAGATGGGTAAGTGGGCAGATGGGTGGATGGATGGAAGGGTTAATACATTAATGGATGGATGGGTAAATGGATGGATGGATGGATGGATGGACAGATGCGTATGTGAATGGGATGCTAGAGAGATGGTGAATAAAAATATAAGTGGGTAAATAGGTAAGTGGGTGGGCAGAAGGAAGGATCAGTGAGTGCACAGATGGATAGGTAGATGGATAGATGAGACTGGATAGATACATAGCGATATATATGTATATATATATATATATATGCAGATGGACAGATGGATAGATGGATGGGTAGATGGATGGACAGATTGGATAAATGGGATCAGATGGATGAGATGAATGAGTGTGTGGATAGATAGATGGGTGGGCAGGTTGATGATGGACAAATGGGTGGACTGATCAAGTAGGTGGGTGGGTGGATGGGTAGGTGGTGGGTAGATGGGTGGATAGGTGGGTAGGTGGTGGGTAGGTAGGTGGATAGGTGGGTGGATAGGTGGGTGGATGGATGGGTAGGTGGTGGGTAGGTGGGTGGATGGATGGGTAGGTGGTGGGTAGGTGGGTGGATGGATGGGTAGGTGGTGGGTAGGTGGGTGGATGGATGGGTAGGTGGGTGGATGGATGGGTAGGTGGTAGGTAGGTGGGTGGATGGATGGATAGGTGGTGGGTAGGTGGGTGGATGGATGGATATATGGCAGATGTAGCAATAGGAAAGTGGGAAGGCAGGCGGGTAGATAGATGAGAATCCTCAGTGGCCAGACAGGCCAAGACCCAATGCCTACCCCATTCCCCTCTTCATCTCCAAAGACACTTGTGCTCCTGATTGCTTTTACAGTTTCTCTCCCTGCCGCCTCATCACCACTGCCAGATGCTTCCCACAGGAACTCTCCAGACCCGAAGCCCTCTCGTCATCCCCGCTGAATGATGCAGTCCCTCCAGCTTACCACAGTGCCGTTCATCAGAGCCATCAAGACAGTCCTCCCTCCCGTCACACAGCTGCTCCCGTTCCACACAGCCCAGCACATCACAGGGCATCTGTCCAGGGCCACACCGCATGGACGGGAAGGGCTTGGGGGTGACACTTTGGCCTGTGGGCAGGGTACCACCACAGTCAGCTGACTAGGGACCCGGCCTGCCTTCTCCCTCAGGTACTTCACTCACTTTCTGCCTTTCTTGAGATAATGAAAAAGGCTTAAGCAGAGTCAGGAAGCTAGGCCTAGTCCACCAAGAATGACTGAGTCACATGACCTTTAACCAAGCGACCAAGCTCTCAGCACTCCTGCCCCTCAGAGAAGGTAGGAGCACACCGGTTTTGCAGGCAGGAGGAAGGGCACAGAATCTTACATCTTACCTACAGGAGTTACAGGAGTGGCTGGGTGCTGGGGGATCATGGTCACAGCTGCCATTCCTGAGTACAGGCTCTTGGTGTCAGGAAGGGATGTGAGGGTGGTGGCCACCGTCTGTATGGATTGCCCTGAAGTGGGGAGAGGAGTGTCAGATGCTCGGACAGCACCTGCTGTCTTCCCTGGGGGTGGAGAAGAGAGTGAGATGCTGCTGGCTCAGCTCCCTGCCCCATGGGAGGTGCTGACAGATCCTAAAGAGGATATCCCTAGTTTTGGGGTGGTACAGGGTAATCACAGGTATCATTGGCAATCTCCCACCTTGGAGGGACCCCAGATCAAAAAGAAGGTACAGAAGAAGTTTAAGCAAAAGTAGAAAATCTTAAGTTTAAATCTAAGGTTTGTACTCTAGTTGTAAGAAGACACAGAAACTTCCAAGTTCAAGTTCACTCTAAGATAAGTCAATTAGAGGAAAGAAGGAACTGGGGTCATTTAAACACAGCAGTAGAAGGAGCAAACACTACGGAGACTTGGGATCAACAAACTGTTACTGATGTACAGAAGCAAACTGGTTTTGAGCTTCCTGGCGATTAGAACAAAAAGGATATCAAAAGACTCATTTTTACTAAAATATTCATCTTCAAAGACAGACTTTCTTAGAAACAGATTCACAATGAGATTAGAATTCATCCCATGAGTCCACACGTTCTGGATATGATTTTCACAAAAGGCACAAAGACATGGTCCAGTCAGACTGTTGAATGGCTTCCATCAGAGCTCGCTGCGAGAAGCCTCCCAGCCTCACAGACGGGGAGTCTGAGGGCCAGGAAGGTGGCATGGCACATCCGATATCTCCCAGGGTAGTCAGGACAAACGCTGCTCTGATGGTCCATGTTCCCTGGGACTATGGTGCAGTTGCCCCATCAGTAGCCCTGGGGAAGCTGGCATATGCCTCTTCAGAGCATACTAAGCTGGGTACTCCACCCACTTTCATCCCCACTTAAGATATTTGCTGCCAACAAATACTTCAGAAAAATGCCTGATAGCATGGCTCGGTGAGCAGAGGGGGCATAGATTGCACTAGGTGGCTTCCCAACTCCATAAGGAAAACTCATGCAGGCTAGGGTCCGGAGGCCACCTTGCAGGACAACTGTACGGCCCTAGGAACTGTCCCCATCTCCTGGTCTCTTACACCTTCGATCCAGTAGGCTGAGCAGGGCAGGACCTGGCCATGCACCAGGTAACCAATATTTGAAAACCCTATAGCTCTGTAGTCTTGGAATAAGCCAGAGATGAGGGTGATGGTGAGCCTCTAGGATGCCACTGCCCTTTGTTTGGAAGGGCAGGTGATGGTGGGGACTGGGGCTGGTGGAGGGGATAGAGTCTGTGCACATACCTGTGGCAGGCATGGATGATTCTTGCTTGGGACGCTGGTGCTCAGTGTCTGCCACACCCTGCAGAAGGAGAGAGCTCAGCCACCCTGCTCAGTGCAGGCCTTGAGGACAGTTCAACCCGACCCATCCCTTCCTTCCCACTTCTGTCTGTCTCCTGGAGCACAGAGTTGAGTTGACTCTCCTGTGAGGTAGGAAGGCTGGGCACTCCTGGGCACTGGCCTACAACCTTTAGGGGGTTTATTGGTTGTTGGTCCTGTTCTCATTGGTCTACCTGTATATCCACTTCTGCTCTTCTCCCCCAAATTTCTGGGCTTCCCCTATACCCTGAGCAGGCTGTTCCTCAGAGTAGCAGGCCCCAACATGTGACAGATACCTCTTCATGCGACAGATACCCTCATCCTTCAAGTTTTCTCCCAGATGCCGCTAGGCATTCTGAGCACAGAGCTCCTTCAGATGCCCTAGTGCCACACAAGCCATGACATAGAGCTCCTGTCCCCCAAGCTGCATCAGGTGGATGCCCTGCCCTGCACCTCTCTGCACCTGCCTGTCCCTCCATCCGCCAGCCCTCCACCTAGCACCAAGCTGGCCCCAGATGGCTCATAGGATGAAGGCTTAACAGAGCAGCACCAGGAAACACAATGCCACTGAATGGCGGAGAGGGAGGAAAAACTGGAGCAGGAACAGTGAGGTGAGGCAGGGAGGATTTTCACTCACCTCCCTGGGCCGGGAAGGCAGCTGTCTGTGCCGAGGAGAAGGCAGGGCTGAGGTGCTGGCTGTGAACTGGACTCTGGGAAGTAAAACCACCAAGAGGGCTCCAGAGACCCTGCAGCCCCAGAGCCCACCCACCCTGAAGGGGTCAGGGGCTTTTGGACCAGGGTGGTGCATTCAGGAGGACTGGCCACTACAGTGGGACAAAGGTGAGCTCTAAGAGTGATTCTCAGCTTGATGATGTCAGGATTGGAGGGTGAGGACACCTCACTGCCTGCCCTACAAGATCAGGTAGAACAAGAGAATCTCCTATCTACCAAGTTCTGTGTGATGGTGGGACCACTGGTTCAGGGGCCGCCCTTCAGCATACCCAGGAGAAGGCTAGTTATCCAGCCCCTCAGTCTCCCATGGTTGGCCAGGGCTCTGTAGTACCCAGCTAGGACTCCAGGGACTCCTCAGTATGCAAGGTTTGTGATCCCCTGGACAGTGAAAGCTCCCCGATCCATGTTCAGGCTAAAGCCAAGCCATACCTGCGAGTGCCTCCAGACAAGGGTCCACAGCCCTCCTCATCAGAGCCATCCTCACAGTCCACAGCACCATCATATGACCCTCCCTTTGGGGCACACTCACCACTGGCACAGCGATGCCTGGCCTCTGGGCATGGGGGTGCCAGTGGGGACACTGTGGGAGATATGTTACTAAGGGCTTCTGATGTCCCACTGCCCACTCCTGTCCATCCTGCCCCCAACCCAGCCCATACCTGGCTCACAGCCCAGTAGCTCCACCCACTGGAAGATGCTGCGCTGGATGTTGTCGCTGTGGTGACGGTCTTGTAGCCGTACCCTGATGAACCTTGCCTGTACCATCTGGCCAAATGTCCATACCTCGGGGGCCACGTGGTCCCGGCTCCCTGGGAAAGGCTGTAGAAGAGGGTTGCCTGCCGCCTGAGTCTTGCCTCTTGTTCAAGCTGCCACTGTGACTCTGCTGACCTCACAGCAACCCTCACAGCATGGACACTGAACAGAGTGAGTGCCCCGTAAGAAGGTAAGAGTGAACAACTGTGTGGACTGAGCCCTATGCCTTGAGAGGCCTGTCTCCCTGGGGAAGATGCCAACCACTGTCCAGAGATGTGCCCAGGCTACTCCACGGGGACCTCCAAGGCCCTCTGTGGACTTCGTGTGCGGTCATCCCATTCCTTCCCAGGCTGCCTTAGAGCTCCACATTCTGAGTCCGAACCACTTCTGTGCTCTCTGCTGTCTCCAGCCCCTCGGCTCCCATGCTATTTATCAGGTGCTCACAAGCATCGAATGCAGGGACTGTCCTTTGCTGGGGGTTGGGGAGTAGACTGAAACTCCTGTGAGGATAGACTGTGGTACTGACAAAGGGACTTGCTAGGCCACTGCCCCGGGGCATGGAGAGCTTGGTACCTTAGGTGGGGGCAAGACGCTGGGCAGGATATTTTGATAATCATGCCAGTATAGACCATCACTGCTGAACTGGAGAGAGAAGCTGGCGATGTAAGCATCAGAAGAGCCAGTCCCCTGCACTATGATGCCTGAGGAGGGGCCAGGATGAGACAAAGGTCAGCACTGAGACAGCCACCCTACCACCCGTCCCTTCCTTCTCACTGACCAGTTAGGTTCTGAGGCTGAAGTAGGTCCAGCTTCAGGTAGAGTGGTTGGCTATGCCTTTCAGCATCCTCTACAGGACCAGGCCCTGCAGTAGGGGTCCCCAGGAGGGCTTCTCAGGTGGGGTGCTCCAGGTGGTGGGACAGTGCCCGCAGACTCATCTTGGGCAGTTGAGCCAAGCCCAGGGGAGAATAGCAGGAATCTGGGTGCAGGGGAGGGGGGCAAGCTAAACGGGGTCAGGACAGAGGGTAATAGGGACACAGCCACACGGGAGCTGAGGTGTGAAGGACAGAGTCGGGCAGTGAGGGCAGAGCTGGAAAAGACAGCTCGGGATGCCAAGCTTCGGGACCTCCATTGTGTAGGAGATGGGCAGTCCAGCCATCCTCTTTCCCTCACTGGTCGGGCAACTCCTCTCTCCATGCCCAGCATGGCAGCCCTCTCATCATCCACTATAACAGCGTGTTACCTCCATGAGGGGGAAGAGCATAGGTATCCAGAGGGGCTGCGATCTGAGGACTGAGGGCCAGAGGCAGGAGTGGTCACCGGGACTGCAGTCTGGTTCTTTCCTGCACAGAAACTGCAGAGTCAGGAAGAAGACAACGAGGGAGGACCTCCAGCTCCTCCCACCCCCTCCACAACTTTCTGGAGCAAAATTTTCTCTCCCAGAGCTTCCCAGGAGGAAACCCTGGCTGGGAAGGGCCCCTCCTTCCCTTTGTGTGAATTGTGGCTGTTCACTTCCATGGATTATTTAGAAAACAGAACAAAACCACCAGTCTGAAGCACCACTCCTAACCCTGCGGACATCAGAAAGGGCTGTCTCACCGTGCAATGAGCACAGTGTTACTGGGCTGGGTGAGTCCCAGCCTTGTCAATTTGTAGGTACGCTTTTAGGATGAGGGAACTGAACCATTGCTCCCTGTCACGGTCCCCGCTGGATCCTTCTCCCCTTCGGGCTCGTCCACCACCCCTTAGACCCACTCACCAAGCAGCGCACAGTGGCAGCATGAGTCCCCTTTCCCTCCACCAGGATCCAGCCCTGTGGGACACAGAAATCAGGCCCCTTGCCCATCCCTAACCCACTCCACCAGTTTCTCCAAGCACGGCTAGTCCACACTGCCCTCCAGACTGCCCACTCCACACTCCCAGATTCTTCACCTGGGGGCAGCTGCCCAGTGGACAGTAGGAGGAGCAGCGTGTGGTGTCCCTGTGGAGACACTCACACACCCTACAGGGACCCTCACGCCAGCGCTTCCCCACGGGGTGTACGTGGCCCCACTGCTCACAGCCCTCACAGGGCTCTGCCTGGCACCTGGGAAGGGAGAAAGGACCCAGCCTCACCAAAGTCATCTGCCCGTTTTCTGGGATCGAAGGCATTCCTAGAATTGAGACTGTCAGTCACAAGACTAGGACAGTCCTGAGTGGAAGTCCCCATTCCACCCTCCTCCTAAGAGACCAACCACAATAGGCCCAAGAGATGGGCAGGGAAGATGCCAGCACAGAAGGTTAGCCCAGACAGCCCCAGAAGGGCTGAAATAGCTATGTCCCTACAAGCCTCACCAGCCCCTGAATCTGTTTGCTGGCTCTAGGATCTGGCAGGCACAAAACTGAAGTAGGAAAAGGTGACCAGGGTGTCACAGAACAGGTGGCTAGTCTGAGATCCACAGCAGATAGGAAGTGCCCATCTTGGGGAGGAACAAAGAGTTGAGCTCCTAAGCAGAGGTGAAGGGATGGTCAGGTTCCTGTCCTGTACCTGCGGGCCTTGCGGTAGATGCCACAGCACTGGTGACCCTGGCCAGACGGACGTGGGTTGTTGGGACTCCGGAAAGACCACTGGAGGCTCTGGCTGCTGCAGGGTCCCAGGCACTTGGCCCAGGGGGACCAGGAAGACCAGCCACAATCCACCGAGAAATGACAGAAGTCAGGGCTGGGGGGTCTGGGGAGGGACCCCCCCAGACACCCAGGGAAGGGCCTGGGGCAGAGGCTTACCAGCACATTCTGGGTTGGGTCTGCAGCGACGTAGCCGTCCATCCTGGCAGAAGCAGAGCTGGCAGTCTGCCTTGACACGTTGCCCAGGCCAGTAGTAGGTGACATCCACCAGGTAGGGGCACTGCCCAGATTTCACACACCTCCCCTCTTTGCCAAACACCTGCCCTTCTGGGCACCAGCACCCTAGGGAAAACACAGCGTAAGGTGTCATGCAGTATGAGGCCTCCATAGAGCTGGTCCAGAGCCCCTCACCTGGCCTGCTGCAGGGCCTGTCAGATGAGCAGGAGACCTGGCCAGAGATGTCATTGCAAGTCAGAGGGCAGGGAGCACAGGGCCTGAATACCAGCCCCCCGAAGCAGGTGGCGTTGGGGCAACCCTCCTGAGAGCAGCGTTCTGGAAGAAGGCCGGGACCAAGGTTAGAAGTCAGGGAGAGGGATCTGCAGCAGATACCACTGTCCTACCAGTACCCTCCACCCCCTGGTATTCAGCCCCCAGTCCCCCAATGCCTTACCAGCAACCCCCCGCTCCTACAGTGCCCCCCACTGTGCCACCAGAGACCCTCTCTCCCAGCGTCCCACCGTGTCCACACCTTCCTCCCCTAGTGTCCCACCAGAAGCTGCCACCCCACCGCATCCATACTTGGTTCTTCCCCTTCACTCACTGGTCTGGTGGGTGCTGACAGGGCTCCCAGGCAGCAGGGCACAGGCCCGGCCCCATTCTGGGGTGGGTAGTACTGCCGATGCCGTGTCATGGTACCCCACAGGGCTCGGAACACAGAGACCAGGGGGTCCAGGAGCCCATTCACCATCCACTGAAGAGAGGGAATCGGGACGGCAGGGTGGTAGGGACTGTGGGGCGAGGCTGGAGCCCAGTAGCCTTCCCCTGTCCTCTAGGACCTGCTTCCCCTCAGCCCTCCCTGGTGACCCTGCCCTCACCTGGACAGGCCTCTGTGAAACAGGCCTGTGACTGGTGCTCCGGGCCTGGGCAGTGCTGTAGCACAGGGAGACTAGCTGGGGAGCAGCGTCGGCTCCTGTTCTGTTCCCCAGGCCCACGGGCCTGGCTGCATGGTTCCCACGGGCCCCAGTGGCTCCATGCCCCACAACCATGTTCTTCCGTGGACAGCTCAGCTTCACCTGCCAATTCACAGTCCGGCTTCCCGTCACACACCTAGGGAAGAGACAGGCTCGGGCTTCTGGCTGGGTGTACAAAATCTGGGCCTGTCCATCCCTACTCCTGATCCTCACCAGCCTGAAATCAATGCAGGTGCCATTTGGGCAGGAGAATTCTGGGCAGGGACCCCCTGTCCTGTTGTGGCCTCCAGGAGCCGGTAGCCCCTCTGGGTAAGAAAGAACAGTTAGCCAGAAGTGAAAGCCACCTCCTGGCCCACAAAAGTATAGCCCCATAATGAAAACAGTATCCATACCACAGCCCAACTCATCCTCGCTCTGGGGACAGTCAGGGATTCCATCACAGAGCTGGTCAGGGTTCAGGCACAGCCAGGGAGCCAAACCACAGGGGAAGAGGCCACGGCAAGATGGCATTTGGGTAGAACCTGTGGGCAAGAAGTGTCCCCCACCATGATCCTGCCCTCCCATCCCATCCCTGCAGAAGGCCCGGCAGAGAAAGCCAGAGCACAGGAAGAGGAAGTGGGGGGAAGCATGGCCCTGTCCTGGATCAAAGGAACCTTTAGGAGGGGTTGAATGGTAGGCCCTGAGGAGGAGTTAGGTGTGGGGAGGAATCCGGCCTGATCCTCTCTCTGGGAAGGCGGCCAGGACAGGAAGGACCGACTTGCAAAGGCACAAAGGGCTCCACTCCAAGGAGGTGAGGGGAAGCAGGGATGGTGGAGCCCTCCAAACAGACCCACTCCCCATGCTCTGGACCACCGCCCACTTACTGTCTTATCCCTTCTTGCCCAAATGGGAGCAGACAAAAGACCCTTCGTGTGCTCCCATGGGCCTGCATGGAAAAGCAAAATTTCTAAAGAAAGTTTCATGAAAAATATCAAAGGAATGCAAAAGCTACTCAGCCTCTGATGTGCCCAGACCTAAGTCACTGAATATCCAGCTGTATATGTCTGCCATAGCAAGGTCAACGATGGCCGGTGCTGGGGAAGAGGCCGTTCCAGCCTACTAGGCTGCCCACAGGGGGCTAAGCAGGGTAAGGCATGTGACTCTCACCGCAGGTGTCAGGGTCCTCGTCTGAACTATCAGGGCACTGGGGCACACCATCACATAGCTGTTCTGGGGACACACAGTGTGGGTCGCTGGCACAGGGCACATAATGCATCTCGCAGGGCCCACCACAGCCAAGCTCGTCACTGCCATCTGCGCAGTCCTCCTCCCAATCACAACGCCAGTCCTTTGGAGTGCACTCTCCGCTGCTACACCGGAACTCAGAGAGGCCGCATGGGGTTGCTGTGGTAGACCTGAGTATTAGACTCAGCAGGAGTGAACACGGCTCCCACAGGCCTGGCTCGCCTTGGCATCGCCTCTAGGGATGCCCTTCTATTCAGCACCTTCCCAACCTAGCCCCAGCCCTTTTGCACTGTTCTGCCCTCTTGGTTTTCCACAAGCTTCCCGGAATGTCCATTAGTTCTCCCCCACCTGTTCAGAGGGAGGCCCTGAACACCGGGAAATTAGACCCTCCAGTCTTCTCAAATATCAGCCACTTCATTCCAGAGTCTCCAGCCAAAAGACTTCTGAGGTACTCTGCCATCCCTCTCCTGGCACTTCAGGCCTCCAGCTTTCTCACCCCATTTCCTCTCAGAGACTCACCAGGGCTGGCACTTCCCAGGAGACTTGGTGCTACATCCAGGGAAGCAGTGGAGGGGCCCTGCCTGATGCCAGCAGGGGGTGTAGGCAGAGAAAGTAGAGGACAGTGACCAGGACCCTCATCAGCTCCATCTGGGCAGTCCCAAGCCCCATCACACAGCTGGATGATCCCAATGCAAGTTCCATCAACACAAGACACCTCCCCGGGGATGCAGTTCACCTGCCCTGCAGCCAGAGGAGAGGAAGTGATTCTAGGACTGCCCCTTATTCTATCTGTTTTGGGGTGTCTCTACTAAGTCACTGGCAGGTATCAACTTCACATGTGGAGACCAAGCAGAGGAAGGGGTCGGTGGGAACTCCTTGGGAGGGGATGCCTATTAGAATGGAGCCCAAGCGATTTCAAGTAGGCTGAAGCCCAGGGCACAGACTTCTCACCCAGACAGGACTCCTCATCCGCAGCATCCGGACAGTCTGGATGCCCATCACAAAGCAGGGTGAGTGGCAGGCAGCTGCCATCGGTGCAGGCCAGAGAGCCGTGGGGACACAGGCAGCTCTGCTCATCTGAGCCATCGCCACAGTCATCCCAGCCGTCACAGAGCAGAGTCAGGGGCAGGCAGCGGCCAGATTGGCAAGACATCTGTTCCTCCCCACAGCCTGGGGTGGCACAGCCTGGCATGGGGCAAGAGGCAGGTTCAAGATACTGTACTGCCAAAGAAGACCTCAGCCCAAGAAGGACCAGAGCGCCCTCCCTGCCCCTCACTCCACCCATCTACCCAAGCCATAGCTCTTGGCAGTGGAAGCAACAGCTCAGGAAGTCACCCTGGGGACAGCTGGTACAGCCCCAGTCACTGCTACACACAAAGACACTCACCCTCCTCATCTGAGCCATCGCCACAGTCATCCTGGTTATCACAAAGCCATTCATGTGGTACACAGTGCCCGCTCTCTCTGCACGGAGCCTCTCCTTCTGCACAGCCAGGCTCTAGCTCCTCACAGGGAGCACTGTCACCTCCACAATGCCACTGGCTTTCCTGGCATGTGCTGAGCACATGGGGTCCTGACATCAGCCACAGGCTAAGCTTGGTTAGTCTAGGGCTACAGGCTCCTCCTGGGCCCTCAACTCACCAGTTCCCACAGTCCTTCTTAACCACAGTCCCTGGCGGAAAGAAACTGCCACTCCATTCACAGGGGCAGGCAGCCAGCTCCACACAGACTCCTCCTGGGAGCACAGAGATCAGGACTCTCAGCAAAAGGAGGCCCAGTGCCTTGGCCCAGCCCACACCTATGGCGTTTTCCAGTCCTAGGATTCTCTACCCTCTGCCTGTTCTGACTACACACCATGTAGTAGCATCCCCTCAGGACAAAAGCAGCCCTCCACACAAGTGATGGCCTGGCACTGCCATCCCGGCTCAGGGTGATGTTGATCACGGCAGGTGGGAGGGCACGTAGGGCCACAGGCTTCATACACCTGTCCCCCTTCACACTGCAGGGCTGGGTGGAGAGGAGAGACATCCAGCTCACTGAGGCCCAAGGGCACCAGGAAGCAATAGCACAAGTGAGCCAACTTCAGGTGACAGCCACAGAGAGCACAGGGTGGTACGTGCTACAGACCTCTGCTAAGACCCTCCTAAGCAGGATGAAGCATGCCAGCCTTAGGGGGCAGCCATTCCCATGTTTGGTCCATCAAGAAAAGTGTTTGGCACAGGGTACATATCTGGCACATATCTGGCACCCAGCACATATATGAACTTGAGTGAATAAATGACCAGCTGGTAGGACAGGAGAAGTACCCTTCAAGGGGCTGAGGATGTGGAAGGACTGACAAAATGCAGCACACTCACGGCAGAGCTCCTGGCTTCGCCAGCGTACATGGTGTCTATGCCGGGCACACTCGTCAGCGTAGGTGGCAATGGCCGAACAGAGACACTCACAGTCATCCCCTGAGTCACAGCTATGGGAGGGAACTGTTAGTCTAGCACACCCCACATTCACACCTTGGCATGCCCACTGTGCCCAGCCCATGGGCCTACTCACCCACAGGCATCGTACACACACCACTCGTAGTGCTGCTGTGGGGACACCTCCATGTGACATGGGGCAAAGATTGGCTGCAGCATCACTGCACAGCGGGCCCAGGCCCAGCCTGCCCGATGGGCATTCACCTGCAACACAAGGGCATGTCTCCAGCATAGTCACAGTGGGACACACACACACACACACTCAGCTCTGGCACCACTACTGGCTACCCTGCCCATGCTCACTGTGCAGGGATGTGGTATGTCTCCGGGCTCAGGGCACAGGGGGTTGAGGCGCCAGGAATGAGCAGCCAGCTCTGCAGTGGGCTCCAGGACTCCTTGACGACTCCGCAGGTCATTACTAGCATCACCATCAAAGTCTCCACACAGCCCAGCCACACGACCACGGAAGTGGGGGGACAGCTGCACCAGGACCCGGGTGCCTAGTGGCATTGTTAAAGACAATGACCCTCAGCTGGGCCAGGGCAGGAAGACATGTAGGCACAATAAGCTCCTGCATGGGTGCCCACACCCAAAAAGGGGCTCTGGCTCCCTTCTTAGAGATAACTGAAGAGACCAACATTCGGGGAGCCAAGCAGGAGCTTAGTTTCCTAACTAGGCTAAGAGAACAAAATACTCCACCAGGTAGAGTACTGGATAGGAACAGGCTTCAGAATGGACTGAGACCCCCAGTTACTTTCTTCGTGGTGGGAAGTTCCAGGCTAGCCTAGGTGCATAGGACCAAGTTCATCTGGGGTTATTTTTGTTTCCCTCAATTTCCCACTAACAGTTATATTTCTAAAACGCCAACTGCTTGTGTTTGGGTGGTGGGTTGGGATGTTAGCAGATCTATTTTCATTTCTTCTCCTTAAAACTTGGTGTTTTCTAAATGTTTCTTGTGTGAGGCAGCAGAGTTTTCAGAATGAAAACAAAATCCCCAGAATTATAAAAACAGCATTTGGAACCTCTAATCGCTTTTAAGGGCTGTGAGGCAGGGGTAGCCCTGGGCTGGGAGCACTGGACAAAGTCTGGGAGGGCTTCGGATAGTAAATATCCTGAGTTGGCTGTCACAGTGGAAATCTAACTTGAGAAAGCTGTCGGAGGTCAACCTGTCCTCAGGAGGAAAGAGTCTGGGTGGAGTCCAACCACGAGTGTTAATGCCTGGTATGTGTTAGGTACATGACAGCAGAGCCTAACCTCCATCCCAGAGCAGGGTGAGACCCAGGCGTGTCGTCAACAGCAGGAAGAGGCCAGCATGACGCAGGCTCAGCCCTGGGCCTGTGTAGACCTTGGGGGGCTTTATGCTCACCCCGTTCATGGTCACTGCTCGGCCTATGTAGGAAGAAAGGCTGTCAAACCCAGTCTGTCATGCAGGGCCTCCCAGGTCCTCAGAAAGCCTTCTTAGCTACTCTTCCAAACTTCCTTTTGCTTCTTTCTTCATGTGACCTTAGGCAAGTCATTAGATTTCTCTGGGCCTTGATTCCTCAGTCTTCCAGAATTGTAGTTCCCACCATCCTCACAAGAAAGACAACCAAACCCAGGGAAGAGCTGATATGGGGAACCCGAGCCTGGCTGTACTGAGGAGCTATGATGCCACACTGCTGTGCTGCCACCCTCCGGCTGTGTCACAACCATCTTTGCCAAGCTCCAGTCACCTCGAAGCATGTGCACAACAGTGTTGTCCAGACGCACGAACACTGCCCTGGTGCAGGCGAGGCCGCTGGCCCCACAGGGCAGGTTCTGGGCAGAGACGCTGAAGCGGCCACGGGCTTCTTTCACCAGCAAGTACTCGCAGGCGCCAGGGAAGGTGAGGGCCAGTCCATCAAATGTCACATAGTGGGGGGCACCGGATGCCTGGCACCACCCACTGCACCGCTGGCCTGACATGCACTGTGGGCAAAAGGCAGGGGCAGACTCACTGAGGACAAGGGTAGTTCAGACAGACCCTCAAAGGATCCTGGAGGGTTCCCAGAGTCCAGGCCACTATGGATGCCCCTCCCCACATGGCATTCCAACGTCTTCTAGTGGAGAGACAGGTACGATGTCTGGGGACTCAGGGGTCACAAAGCCAGAGAGTAAGAGGCACAGGGACTAAGCATACCAAATGTTGCAGTCTTCCTGGATGGTGGCGTTGGGTGGGTACCACTGCCCACTATGGCGGCAGGGACAGAGGTCTGGAGACACACAGCGCTCATCCTAGGCAGAGGGCGAGGACACTGCTTTGGACAGGCAGGGAGCAGGGAGAGCTCCTTGTATGGGGAGGACCACCTTGCTGCCCCATGGAGTCCCTTTCCCAGCCTCACCAGCAGCACAGTGCCAGGGGGACAGACGCAGCCATCAGTGCGGCCTGCTAGACATGAGTGGTTGGCACTGGGGCTGTCACAGGTGAGAAGGCAGGCTCCAGGGGCATAGAGGAGCTCTCCAGGGCAGAGTGCCTGCTGTGGAGGGCAGTGGTGGGCTGTGCAGTTCCAGAGGCCCCGCTCCTGGCACACACTGCAGAGGAAGGGAAGATGGAAGTCACCAACCCGGAGGGCTATGGGTGGGGCTTATGGCAGCAGCAACCATGCAAACTGTCCTGATTGGATTCAGGTCCCAGTCGTGGAAGGGGGCGGAGTCCCAGTACACAGCCTTAGAGCCCCAGCTGCCAGCAGTATACGGAGAGCTGCAGCAGGTGGAATCCATTACAGGCTCCTTCCCCATTAGCGTAAAAACTGCGTATCCTATAAAGGGATGGGTGGAAGGCCTGCTAGCCAGGCCCAGCATGGACTCAGCTGGCATTCTTAGCCCCTAGTCTGCCTCAATCAGGCTCAGGAACCTGGACACCCATGACCCCTGCAGGTAGCTGGATTAGTGGAAACTGGGCCCTGATGCTCCTGTGCCTGGGATACACAGTTGCTCTTCTGTCCAGCTCCAGTGAGACTATCCACAGAGCTCTGAAATGGGGCAGAGACACTGGACTTCCCTAATACCATGGTTAATCTTGCCAATTTGATGGGATCTAGGATCACCTA
This sequence comes from Eospalax fontanierii, assembly GCA_035773235.1. Classification (NCBI taxonomy): domain Eukaryota; kingdom Metazoa; phylum Chordata; class Mammalia; order Rodentia; family Spalacidae; genus Eospalax; species Eospalax fontanierii. The sequence continues at coordinate 102,766,914 of CM069528.1, read as the reverse complement.
GGAGATAAATCTCTGGGCCTGTCTATAAAGGATTTTCTAGATTAGGTTCATTGAGGCGGGAAGACCCACTGGAGGTGTATGTTAGCAGCAGTTTTCCATGGGCTGAGGTCCTGGACCAAATTAAAAAGGAGAAAGCCAGCTGAGTACCAGCATGCATCTGTCTCTGCTTCCTGACTTAGATGCCTTTCCCACCACGATGGACTGTAACTCCTCCAACTGTGAGCCGAAACAAACTCTTCTGCCCTTAGCTGTTTGTTGTCAGGTATTTGGTCACAGTAACAAGAAAAGTAACAAAGACATTTATCCCTAGTCTAGGCAGGAGAGAGAGCCCACTGAAGTCTGGCTCTCATCTACAAAGCCCTCCTCTTTACATAATAACCTCAGCTTACGTCTTGGTAAACCTGTCTGGTCTACCTGAGCCTCAGTTTCCTCATCTACCAAGTGGGAATGGTTCTTCACCTCCTCACTTCATTAGGTTATGGTCAGAAAGTAAAACTACTAGACAGTGGGCATAAAAGAGCCTCCTGGAGTGACAGCACTCCAGCACTGAGAGGAAGCAGCAGCCCTGCCTCCCGGGCAGCCCACCGTGCCATGCAGCAGCACGGGGAACCCATGCTCTCATAAGCCCTTCCTCTTGCCCAAAGGCGGCAACTCTCACCAGCGGTTGCAGTCTTTCTTGATGGCAGTGCCAAAGGCATAACGATGGGCTCCAAGCTGGCAGGGGCACATGCTGGGGGGCACACACTGGCCTTCAGGGTCCCACAGCAGTCCCAGGGGACAATTACAACCAGCCACACAACTGCCAAACTCCTTACAATCCTCTGGCTCCCCACAGTGGTGACCGCACAGTGGGGCACACTCTTGGTACTCCTGGCCACTGGGACACAGAACAGCTGGACATAAGGACACAGCAAACCAGAGGCATAGCCACACTGTCTGGACCTTCAGTCACTGTCCTTCTACAGGGGAAAGCCCAGGAATAATCCAGCAAAAGAGGAATTCCTGCCTCCTCCAGCTCCCCCCACAGGGGACTTGAGAGAGGGAGGGGAGGAGACTGGCAGGGGGGTGGCTGAGCTGAAGGACTCACGGCACAGCGTCTGGGTCCTCCAGGGCAGCGGTACACCCTCCAGGGCACAGTGGCGTGCATAGGCAGAGAGCACGGAGCACAGGCAGTCCCTACCAGGGGCACAGCCACACACAGCTGCCAAACACCGCAGCCTGAATGGCTCCCTGTCCACCAGCCCATGGCATCCCTTGGTGAGAGAAGAAAAACAGCAGTTCTCTCTTTGAGGATCCTATCCTCTTGGGTGCCCACTGATGCCTCCCTGTGCTCTGAGACTCTGTCTGGCATCTGATCCCTTGAGTGGAGGCCATCCCCGTACCTGGAAGGTAGGGCCATGCAGAATGGCACAGGCTGCCTCTACAAAGGTGAGGCGCTGGGAGTGAGTGCTGCGGGGGGACGGGGATGCTGTCCACCGAGGAGCCCCTTCCAACTCCTGACAGCTGGAACCTGCTAGCAAAGGCCATGACGCTGGTCTCTATGTCCCCGGCTGGTGTCAGGAAGTCATCCTGCTGGTTCCAGGTAAAGGTGCCACACAGACCCTGCACCTGAGCCACGGATGACACGGGAGACAGTGACATCCAGTCCTCCATAGTTTTGCCCAGCCCCCACAGCCCCCCTAGCACACCTGGTGGGCATGGCGGGGATCCAAGGTAACGTAGGCTGCAGGGTCAGCCACTCCCCAGAGAACCCGGGCCCCAGGCCAGCGCAGTAGCAGAAAGGCAGAGGAGGCTTGGGAGACACTGACGCCCTCAGCACCAGTCCAGGGCAAGCCCACATCCTGCCCATCCACCAGCACAGCTCCTGGAAGAGGGGCCTGGTCATGGGGTGGGGTGCCTTTGGGAGGATGGGGCTGCGAGAGGGGAAATGGGAGGGCTTGTGTCAGGGCGGGCTGTGGGGGCGACTGGAGCGGTTCCTGGAGGTCACTGGAGACCCACCTCCTTCCATAGCTCGAGAACCAATGTCACCACCCATTTTTGCATATCCTTTTTGTTTTGTGGTCAGTGTATGGGAGGGGCTGGCACACAGAAAGCCAGCAGCAGGCTTGGGTGTGGCACACTTGGATGGACAGTCACCAAGAGGAGCTTGCCAAGGCCTTTCCACCTCTAATAACTGCATGATACCTATTTATCCTGAAGCCTAGGCAGAAGTGTCTTGGAGAAAATTTCTGGGCTAACGTGACTGCGCCTGAGGGGAGTGTGGGGACATGCAGGGAGTGAGTTCAACTGTGGGAGTCTGTGGGGGGACAGTTATTGAACTCCAAAGTGTAGGGTAGTGCAGAGGGCAGGTGCTGGGTGACGAGGGCAGACAGAAGGCCTGACAGGCCTCCTAGGATGCAGACTGCAGTGCTGGCCACTCTCCAGAGAGTGGCCCCATGACAGGAAGAGGAGACGGAATTGGGAGTACCTGAGTGTCTGAGCTGGATGTGGGTGTCCCCCAGGGAGACAGAGAGGGCAAGGAGGCAGCTCCCAGAGTCGCAGGCCCCGTGCTCCAAGACGACCAGCAGTTGGCCCTTCACAGAACCCTGGGGCAGACAAGGTCAGGTGTGGGTGGAGAGGTCAACACTCGAGATCCATGAAGAAGCCTCTGTGGCCCCTTCGGCTCCCATTTCAAGTGGCTACTAAGCACCTTCTAGCCAGCCAGACTCCGTGAGGCAAGGGACTTACCTTCACAAGGTATGGATATGTGTGTGTATATGTGTGCATGCTGGGCGCAGGTTTGATGACTGCATGTTTGTGTGTGAGACATGCTAGGAGGGGGGAAATTCCTCTCCTTCCTCCCCATGAGTATGTGTGTTCCTTTTACATGTAAATACAGATGCATGTGTGCACACTTGCTGAATCTATATGCACATACATGATTGTGTGTGATGCATGCATGCTAACTTTTCTCAGTTTGAGCATGAATGCGCGCAATCTGTGTGCACTGGCATGTGGCTTCTGGGTGTGTAGATCTCACGTATGTGTGCCGGGGAAATGGCTTCACTGGATAACACATCTGCCTGTTAATGGATTCTGCACTCCCCTGATTTCCTCACCCATCAGACCCATGCAAACAGGGGCAGGTAAAGGAGCAGCAGTGGTCCAGCACCGCACACAGGCGGAGATCACTGATGCGCTCCCAGAATGGAAAGCCGGCCTGTGCTGAACTTGGGAAGGACCAGCTTTAATGGGGGAGGCCTCCTTCTTTGTCCCCATAGTGTTGTATGAAGTAGCCTTTGGCAAAGCCAGTGTGTCCCATCTATGGGAGGGACTGTAAAGATGGGATTTGTTCCAAGGCCCCGAGCTAGAATAGCCATGACAGTGGAACTTTCAAGGAGTCTGAGTAAGGGTGGGGACTGGAAAGGGTGCTGGGGCAGTGGTGCGGGCGGCCATTCCCACTAACAGTGCTGTCTTGCCCGTCCTTGCTGGGGCTCTGTGCTCTGCCTATCTCTTTAATGCTTTGTTTGTCCCACAAGGACGCCCCTGAGAAGGCTCCCACGCTGACAAGCTCCCCTTCTTGGATTTGGCTCTCTGCCTACCTGCACCAGGCTGTAGCGGCAGCCTGGGTTGCCCCGGAAGGAGAAGCTCCGCCCGTCAAAAGTGAAGTAATGCCCATCACCGCCCACCGCACATTCAGCAGGGCACAGGGCCTGGGCACATTGCCAGCCGCCATCCTGGCACACACTGTGGGCATAGGAGGTGGTACAATCGCTGTTGGCATCAGTCCCACCCCACCCCAGGGTGTAGAGGCTGAGCTGGCGACCACACCCCCCCAAACACACGGGTTCTTTTCCTCCTCTGGTATGCCCGCGACCACTGCTGCCAGCAGAGCCATCAGTCATGCCAAGAGAGGTCACAGGTCACTGGCTGGGACACCCAGAATAGGCTGGTATTTGGGGGTTGGTGGGTGTCAAAGAGAGGGTATAAGTGAAGTATCAGAGGGAATCAGATGGGCCGGCAAGACCCGCAGACCCACCACGGGTTGCATCGCTGGTACACTGTGTCACCGGGGGCATGGCGCCGGTAGTAGCAGGGGCAGTGAGCGGCGGGCACACAGAGGGCACCATCCCAGAAGAGGCCTGGCGGGCACTCGCAGCCGCTCACACATTCCTGCCCACAAGACCCCTCCTCTCCCCGAGCCACAGCTGAGCAGCTAGGCGGGCAGGAAGCAACACAGTCAGAGTAGAGCTGGCCCCCTGGGCACAGGCGCTCTGTGGGAACAAGAGCGGTCCGTTAGGGTCTGGCCCTGAGGAGTCAGTAGGCCATGGGAGCCGTCTGAGAGCACACCGAGGGGGCCCTCAGAAAACAGGCCGTTCAAGGTCCTCGGTGAGTTTGGGGTGGGCAGAGCCAATATACCACAGAAGCCAGGTTTCCTCCAGCTCACATAGATGCGCTGCCTGGCACAGGCATGGGCGTAGTTGGCAAAGGTGGCACACACAGCCTCCTGCCGCCCCTCCGGGCCACTGCCTTCCACAGCCCCAACACAGTAGGCAAAGAGGCAGGTCTCATGGTACTCATCTGGGGGAACCTGGAGGGAAGAGACATCCTCAACCAGCAAATACCTTTCCTCACCAGCCCCTCACGAGGTCTCCTGCTTCCTTCACATCCTGACTTGTAGCCAAACAGAATGAATGCTGGAAGGGAGCTCAGCAGCTACACTGAGAAACCAAAATCAAAGCGGCAGGGCGCGGGGGCAGGGGGTTGATACAGGTGAATGATGGTCCAACCTGCACCACTCCACCACTCCAGCCCCCAGGACTCTCCCCTCCAGAGCTGGTCACCACCTCATCCCTGCTCTTACCTGGGCATGGCATTGCCAGAATGGACCCTCCAGCAACCCATGGCACACGCCTTGGGCTTCAGCCTGGAGCTGGCTAGTTTCCACGCCTGTCTCTGTGCCCTGCAGGGGGCCCTCACAGCCCTGGGCCACCTCCACCGCATCTAGACACCCAGGCTGGGAACACACAGAGCCAGGCCAGCTAGCAGTGGTGAGGGACATTAGCCAGGACGCCAGATCAGTAAGTGCTATTCTCATAGGTGCTTCAAGGCCCCCACTGTCATGCTCACCAAACCACTTTCTAAGCTGTAGATGGCAGTTAAGTGACAAGACCAGGTGAGCGGGGAGAGAAGCCAGGGTCGCAATTTGCCCAGGCAGAACTGGTCAGCAGCCAGCTCAGTGAGGACCTGGGATGGCCAGTGCACAGCAGTTGCCAGGCTTTCTATGTAATCCCAGGACCTATATGCTCTCCCCATGAGGACCCCAGGGAGAACAGGGAGCTAGCAGGAGGCTGTCCAGGCTACAGTCTCACCTCATAGCCAGGGAGCCTCCAGGAGTTCCCAAAGGTGGCAGCCAGCACAGCCAGTGCCCCGCCTGGCTCCACAAAGTCATCTGAGGAAAGTTGATGCCACTGCTAGGCCTGGGGGCCGGTGTCCCTCCGCTCCCTCCCTACACCAGCCACACCGAGCCACACCTCACATACCCTCTGGCCGGCCATTGTGAAACCCACAGAGGCCCTGCGTGTCCCCAGAGCTCGAGGTCCACAGAGATGGAGATGGAACTGGACCTGTCCAGACTCACAACAACACCCAGGCCCCCAGAGAGCACCAGCCAGTCCCCCTGCCACTGTAGGCTAAGCCCTGAGGAAAGAACGGGGTCATTCAGCCTCCTGGGGACACATTCTCATGTCCTCAGAACAAGGCCTAAGCTGCCTAGGGAAGGCACTGACAACTCTAAAGCTCTGCACTGGGGTTTTCTTCCTGCAGCTGCCATCTTGAGAGGAACTACAGCACACATGCACATACACCACAGAAATATATGCACACAATACAGATATCATATGCATGCGCCGCACTCTCCTTACAAGCATACTATACACATACCTCACATACATCCATACCACACCTGCACAGGGAACACATACACCATATACATGTTCCACTCATACCACATAAACACATATAACACACAAACTGTACATACATTCCATGCACCACCTATATCTACAATACACATATACCACACAGCACACATACACATACCACACGTCTACACAGATCATACATGTATACTATACATACATACCACACACACATACTGTACAGACAGATACACATTTCACCCCCACCCTCCTATCCCAGCCATGGTGCCATGGTGATACTCCTCTGAGGCAGGTGGGGAAACTGAGGCTCAGGGAGGGTAAGCAGAGTGCCTTGCCAAAGTCACAGCCGGAAGCCACAGGGAGTGGGGGTCAGGCTCATGCCCTCCTAACCCCTCATTTTTAAAAGCCTTCCGACAGCAGTGAGAGGGAGACAGCACCTCTGTCTCAGCCTATCTCTCTGCCCTCAGGAGTGGGCAGGCCATGCAGAGGGAAGGGCCTCACCATGGAGTAGTCGAGGCTCCCGGTCAGGTACTGGCTGACCCTTCACAGAGACTTCTCCGTCTTGGATCAGCACCTCCTCGGAGCCCATTGTCACCAGGACCTGGGAGAGATCAGTGGACCAAGACTACAGCTCTCTTCTTCCATGTGAGGCCCCTTCCTTGGGGCCATCTGTCATCTGTCTCCCTCCCTTACCAGCCAACAGTGCCCAGGCTGGGGACAGTGTCCCCTGGGCCTGAAGTGGACAGCCCAGGTGGAATCCACAGCGCCTGCCAGCAAGTAGGTGCATCTGCCCAGGAAGTGGTAGTGACGCCCATCAAAGGTACGATAGTGGAAGCCTGACCAGGTGGCACAGGTGGCTGAGGGACGCTGACGCTGGCTCCACAGCTGGCCCATAGCCCCTGCCAAGGGCTGCAGGAGGGCTGCAGAGGAGGCATTGCCTGGGCAAGACACATCACATGTGAGCTTCTGAGTGTAGGGCCAGAGGGCTGAGGAGTACACACTTCTTGGCACAGCAGGAGGTATGAAGATTAGGGCATGGCTCCTCCAGAAGGCAGAGGAGTGGCTAAAAAGTCCAGATCTCCTGGGGGAGGAGGGTGAGGACTGGCTATATCTATCTCCAAGCTGGAGCCTGCAGACCCACCTGGGAGGTGCTGGCTAGAACAGCTGAGGCATAACCCGGAGCTGCTGTCCCACCAGCTGTGTCCCCAGGGTTGGGCACAGCACTCTTCCAGGCTTCCTGCTGAAGAATTAGCTGAGCCTGCCAGGGGCTGGCATTGCCATGTGACAAAGCAGTGGCCTTTGGGGCTGGCTTCAACAAGGGCTGTGGTGGGTGGAGAGAATGAGGCACACCCAGCCTGTCAGCCTAAGGATGGCCTGGAGTGTTCAACCAGGCCGCTGTGCTCCCAGGCAGCCTGCTACCTCCCCTACACCAAAGATAGGCTCCCCTTTCCAGCCAGTCCCCCAGAAGGTACTGCTCCCTCACCCCACTGGGGTACTTACTATCTGTACAGTGGGTGCCCCCCCAGCCAGGGCAGCAAGCCCTCACTGTCCGGTTCCATGTGGCAGGCCGGGTTTCTGGGGGTCTGTACCCACCAAACAGGAGGAAACAGGTAGAAATGTTAGCACTCAGCCAAGTCCAACCGTGAGGTGAGACCTGGGACCTTAAGTTTGGTCTACCACTCTGAGGGATCCTGTCAAGTAAATCCCACCTCCTGACCTTAATTTCCCCAAGTGGAAAGGAATAATAAATGCTGGGAGGCAGGCAGGGGGCAGAGGGTGCAAGCAGCACATCTCTCCTGCCACATTGCACGGCGATGCTGTCCTTCTGTCATCCACCCACACCCCCCTCCACCCTTTCCTGAACCCAGCCAGAACCTGCTTCCCAATGCCCCAGTCCCTCCCAGTCCTCCCCGACTCTCAGGATGTCCTGCCGTAGTAGTTGTCGTCGTCGTCACTCTTTCCTTTCCTGCCAGGCAGAAAGCCCAGGTTCTGACCCTCACTCACTTGTAGATGGCACAGAGCCCAGGTGCTGGGGACCTGGTGAGCCCTGCACGGCCACTCCAGGGCCAGTCCAGCCGCCACCCTAGGCGGCTATAATGGTACAAGCTGGTGCAGGGTACCAGGTCCTCCTGACGAGGGGCTATTTCCTCTTCCACGTGGATGGTTTCTGTCTGTTCACACCACCGTCTGCCCAGAGATAGGGACCACAGCTATTGGCACTGTCCATTTTGTGCCCAAGTGACTGTGCTGTGACTATTGGACCATAAGGGCTGCTAGGGGAGGTCCCTGAAGAAGAACTAAGGATGGAAAGAAAAGCACAGAAAGAAAGAAGAGGGTCTGGCATCCCAGAGGGTTCCCAGGCATGGACAGGAAGGAAGAACTTACTGCAGCGGTCCCCATGGCTTGCTTACCCATTCACTAGTACCCACAGCATCCCAAAGAGGAGAGGAGGAAGCAGCATGGTGCCCACACACACAACCTCAGGCCACCTTCAGGGGGATCTGAGGCTTGGACTTGGGCAGTGCTGCTGCAGGAGACCAGATCGGACAGCACTGATCCCTGTCCTACACTGATGCAACCTGGAGAGACTATTCCTACTGGGAAGGTTTTATATCAGCCTCAGGGCCCTAAGTACCAGCTGCCCAGAACTGGATTGGACCTGCCCGCAGCATCCCCTCAGAGGCTAGCTCTCCCTGGAAACAGGGCCTTTCACACCCCTCCCTGTGTGTGTGTGTATGTGAAAGAGAGAGACAGAGACAGAGAGACAGAGACAGGGAAAACGCTAGATGTTCTGAGCCCCCAGCCTTTCTATATTCTCAAGCACTCCCAGAAATTAATGTGGGCATATGGTCAAGACACCGTCCCTTTCTTTTTCCTTGCCACTAAAAATTTCAAGGACTTCCCACAGGTGCACAGATGGGACTTGGGGACTCTATAAGCTCTTTGAAATTTTAACTGTACATTTCTCAGGACAGTTTCATAACTTTTATTAAACTCTCAAGGGGGAGGGTGGCCTTCACAAAAAGATTGAGGTACCAAGTTCAGTCACTGGCATGGTCTTCCAACCCTCAGAAACTGACTTTACTAGGGTGTTCTTTGCCTTTCTCCTGTTTCTGCTCAGACCAAATGCTCAGGAAATAATTGAGTGTGGAGTGACATTTGGAGAGACAAGTGGACAGAGTTCCTGGTGTGGTCTGACTTCTCAGGTGATTGTGTGGCTGGTTGGGGCCACCTAGCCCCCTGTGGGATTTCCTAGGATCCCAGGACACCCCAAAACTGCAAGGATCTAGGTAGAAAGAAGGGGTAGTACAGGACTGGGAGCCTGCTAGTCCTGTCCTGTCCCAGGAGTTGACCGGAGCTAAGCTGAGCCGGATGGAATAATCCCAGTGTCCGGTTGAGAAGGGGCAGCTGTAGGCTCCACAGGGGAATCCTGGTTACATCCTGGTTACCAGCAGAGCTCCAAGGAGACCCATGGAACACAGGCTGGACCTGAGACTCTGTACCCATTTGTTTCATAATCTCCAGATCCCACTGAGTATCCTGCATGGTCACCCCCCCCCCACACACACACACACGGCCTGGGACTATCACTAGTCCTGGAAACAAGAGGGTCCAATGAATCCCTCCAGAAGCTCACAGATGGCTAGGAGTCCTGGGACAGGGCCAAGGATACTTTTACCTAGATACGCCCCCTAACATCTTACACAGTTTTTGAAAGAGTCTTGCAAGTACACAGAGACACACTCTGCCCTTAAGGCCACCTGCAGTCAGTGCACATCCAGGTATTAGAAGAGCCTTTGCAGCTCACTCTGAGGACCTCCTGCTCCACTAACCATCACAAATGTTGAAGTCAATTCTGCTGTATCCTGTAAGGCCAGCCTTAGGTCATTGGGTCCTGGTTCCATAGGTGTCACCATCCTTGTGATAAGGTGACACTTTCCTGTACATAAGGGTCATTCACTGGCCTCCCCTTCCCAGACTCACTCCCAGTTCTTGATTGCAACTTGGCTGAGGAGGGAAGCTTGGGCTGAGAAGAGATGCAGTTTGCTGCTGCCCTTTCCCTTACAGGGGCAGGAGGGAGGAAATGGGAACCCAGGGGAGTTCCCAGAAAGATCAGGGCTAGGAGAAAGCAAAGAATAACCAGCCTGGATTTTAGCCCCAGGACAGGAAAGGGGGTCTCAGGAGTGGCGGTGGGTGGTAAGACCCAGGAATGCGCATAGTGCTTTAGGAGGGGACGTTGGGGGTGGAGTCCAAGGGGTGAAGGTAGCGCTCACACCTAAGTCCAGGGGTTCTCAGACCCGAAGACCCTCTCTGGGCGCTCAGAGCCTCTCCCAGTCCCTCCCAGCCTCACCCCTAGCCTGCCCAGCCTCTTTCAGAGGGTGCCTGGTTCTAAGTCTCCTTCCCCATTGCTACTTCATTGGCCCCAGTCTTCGGCTTAGTCCCCGGCTCCCACAGATCTTGGATGGAGCCCCTGGGACCCCGTGTTGGGCGTACGGGTTTGGGTGGATCCCAGCGGAGTTTCCCAGACAGATCCACTGAATCTCTGTCAGCCAGTCTCCCACGGGACCGCGGCGCTGCCACACAGTCCGCTAGCACCCGCGATTTTAAAGGCATCACTGCACACAAGGCTGCCCCCACTCCCTCGTCTCTCCCCAACTCTACACGCCTCCCTCCGGTCCGCGCTCCACCTTTCCCCAGCTCCTCCCTCCCAGGCTGCGAGCACCCTCCCTCCTAGCCCGAGTGCCCTTCCTCCCTAGCCTCCTTTTCTCCCTCCTCCCCCCCTTCTTCCCTTCCCCGGTCCTAAGCTCCCACTTTCCGTCTCCCCCTTCCCGGTGTCTTGCCTGCAGACCTTCACCTGCGCCCTAGCCCAGCGGTGCACCCTCCCGCGACTGTTGTCTCGAAGACCCCTGGCCCCTACCTCTCTGTCCCGGTGCCCGGGGTCTTCCTTGGTCCCTCCCCCACCCCGGGCACCGCTGCCCCGCACCCTCTCTCCCTTCGCGTCTTTTCCGTCCCCTCCCCGCGAAGTTTCGGGGCTGTCAGTCCTCGAGTCTTTCGGGCAGTCCGCACCCGAGCTGCAGGCAGCGGGCGCCATTGTGCACACAGCCGGCCCGGGCAGAGACTCGGGCGCCTGGGTCCCCGCGGCGGGCAGCGGCGCGCTGACCTGCGAGCGCGCCAGGTAAGGACCCGGGAGGCTCCCCGGGCGAGCGGCTCCGCCCGCCACCCCTTCCCCGCGCGCGCAGCGCCAGCCCGCTCGGGGCAGGTGACAGCCCCGAGGGAAGGGGCGCGCGGACCAGAGCGTGGGGGAGGGGCAAGGGTCGGAGGAGGGAGGAACCCGGCTGAGGAGGGAGGGCCAGGCGGGCACCGGCGGGGGTGAGGATCCCGGAGCCCGGCACAGACCGGGGACCTGGAGGGGAGGGCGGGGGCTGGGAGTCAGGTGGGAAGAGGGCGGGAGGGTCCCGAGGGGAGGATCCCAAGGGGAGGGAGTGGGGAGCTCCGGGGGAGTGCGGGAAGGGTCGGGGGAAGGGACAGGAAAACTGGCGCTGGGGATGGGGCGGTTGGAGAGAAGGACGCTGACAGGTGAGCCCAGGGGCAGGGCAAGGGCCGGGACCCGAGTGACTCTGGAGGACTAACCCAGGCAGGGAGGTGGGGGGTGGTCTGGTCGGGAGGAAAACTCGGGAGGGGTAAGTCCAGGGGAGCAGAAATGGGCACCCGGGCCACCGAGTCTCGGTGTGTAGGGAAGAATAGAGGAGGTGGATGGGGAAGGGCAGAGTCGGGGAGAAGGTCCGGAGAAAGCCGGGTCAGGTAGGTTTCCAAAGCTTTGGGGGGCGGGCTTGTGGCGGGGATGTGGGGGGGGGGGGCCGGGGCGGACTGGGGGAGGAGGGGAAGAGAGGGGCTGGGAACTGGGGACTGGGAGGGGAGGGAAGCGAAGCGGGAGCCTGCTGGGGAGGCGGAGGGGGAAGGGAGGCGGGGGCCGCGGAGGGGAAGGAGAGCTGCAGGAGGGAGGGAAGGAGAGAGGGAGGATAGTGTGGGGGAGGGGGAAGAGTGCTGGGGTGGGGGAGGAGTGCTGGGGAGAGGGAGGAGGGAGGGAACCGGAGAGCGGAAAGGAGAAGGAAAAGAAACCAGAGTGGGGGAGGAGAGGGGAGGGGCGAGCGAGTGGGGGAGACCAGCTGAGAGGGGGAGGGCGGGAGTTGGGGAGGAAGGAAAAGAGGAGGGGGAAGGAAGGGAGAGAGTGTGCAGCCAGGGAGGGGGGTGGCGCGCGGAGAGCCGGGCGGGCAGGCCCTGGAGGAAGGGGGAGGGGAGCGCTGCCAGAGACTGCCCAGAGCCGAGGGTCAGGGGAAGCGGCGGGTGCCGAGGGCCGACGGAGAGGGAGCGTATTGGGGGTGGGCTGGCCGGTGCGCGCAGGGGGGGGGGCGGGGGGGGCGGGGCGGGGGGTGGAGCCCCAGGAGGCTGCCAGATTTGGTGGGGAGAGAGGGCGGAAGGCAGAGGGGAGGGGAGGGGAGAGGGAAAGCTGCCAGGGAGGGGGGAGGGGAGTCTGCTGAAGGAGGGGCGGAGAACCCGCAGGAGGGCCGGCCTGGGAAGGGCACAAATAGGGAGTGGCCTGGCCTGGTGGGGGGCGGGTGACTGTGACCCAGAGCTGGGAAGTTGGGGGGTTGAGGTGGGGGTTTAGGGAGAGGAAGGCAGCGCCATTTACCGCCTCTACAAGGACCCTTCTTTTAGAGTCCTCTAGTAGCCCTAAAGTGGCACTCACTCCGCCCCCGGGTGGCTCCTGTTTCACTAGCTCTGGCCTTGACAGCTGGAAGGCCCAGATGAATTTTCTACTCCCAATCTTGGTCTCCCACCCTCCATCCCTCTCCCCAGACAGTCAAGTGGTTCCTGTACTTCCCTAGGCAAAGACACTGGGGTGTGTGGTATATAGCAGCTGATGGCCTTGGGGGTGGCTCTAGAGACCAGCCAGGAGAGAGGACAGGGGCTGATGTCCACAGCCATCCATAGTTTGCAGAAGGCTCAATGTCACTGGGCACCTACCTTCCAAAATCTCAAATCCAGTTTCCTGGTGTTCCTTCACCTGTGCCTAGTGGGGAGAAGCCAGGACCCAGGTTCTGAACAAGGCTCTCTTTTTTTCTTTAGGATCTGTGGCCTGATCACCAAAGGGAGTCACATCCGGTTGCCATGAGAGAGACCCTGGAGGCCCTGAGCTCCCTGGGTGAGCTGGCAACAAAAGAACTTGGAGGGTGGGGGTTCCTAGGCATCTTCCACTTAGCAGCAGCACCCTTAGGACTTTGAGCCCTGTGCCCTGAGACCCTTGGGGTCTAGAGAGGCAGCATCCTTTTAGGTTACCAGCATGTGTCTGAATGCCTGGACCAGGACAGTTATACTAGACTGTACATAGGGACTCAGAGCTCTGGGATTTTCAGTTTTTATTACATTAAATATTTATTTACATTTATTTTGCTTATCTTTTGTTATGTGTACATGTGTGTATATGGAGGTCAGAAGGCAACTTGGCAGTAATCTATTCTCTCCTTCTACCATGTGGGTTCCAGGAGCAGAAACTCAGATCCTTAGACATGGTGGCAAGTACCTTTAGCCTCTAAGCCATCTCCCTTGCCTAGCACTGGAATTCAATTTTACTCTATTTCACTCTGTTCAATTTCTTCCTTCTTTTGTCCCTCTTGACTCAAAAGGGTTGAGGGCAATACCTGGCCATGCTTCTGGAGAACTGGGCAGTCTTCTGTCCATGCAGGCAGGAGACCCCATCCTTCGCAAGCAGGATGGAAAAAGCACCCACCTCTGATACCTGTTAAGCGCTAGAAGCTTCATTTGAACCCACCCTTCTGCCTGTAACAGGATTCTCTGTGGGACAGTCAGAGATGGCCCCCCAAAGTGAGTCCAGGGATGGATTCCACAATGCCCAGGAGAAGATGTCCTCCTCTAGAGAAGAGAGTACACAGGGCACCTGCTCAGGTAAGTGGGGATGTGGAGGGTAGCTCAGGGAAACAGGATTCCTTCCAGATCTTTCTTCTGTAAACCATTTGTGGAGCACTTACTCTGTGCCAGAGGCTGTTCTAGACGTTTGGAATACCTCAGGCACCAAACAGACCAAGGTCCCTCCCCCCGTGGAGCTTAATCCTAGAAAGTGCAGAGTCAGCTAACAGGAAAGGCAAGCATAGTAAAGGTTATAAAGTACCTCAGAAGATGAAAAGCGCTATACAAAAAGGATAAAGCACAGTGAGAGGGACCTAGATGGTTGCAGCTGGGGGTGAGGCAGGAGTCCTTAAGACAGAGCTAGCTTGGTCTCTTGCCCCTTGAATGTTTTGCCTTGGAACTAGGAGGCCCAGCTCCCCAGAGACTTGTAAGCTTCAGGTCAACAGTCCTTCCTTGGGTCTATCTCCTCAAACATACCTATTCTAGAAATTCCTCACAGTATGGCTTCTTGTAACCTATACACACCCTTGAGCAACTGCCCTGATCACTGGATTTTGCCTTTGTAGGTGATACTTGGGATGGAGTTTTGTGGGTGGGGTCAAGATTTCAGGCTGGAGAGTGCTTCCCAGCAGCAATGGACTTTCTTCCATCTGTGATGCTTCTGGAGTCCTAGGCGCATCCTGTTCTCTTTCAGGACACAAGGCTCCTGGTCCCGAAGAAGGAATCCAGACAGAACAAGCTGAGGCTCCTTGCCTGGGAGGCCAGGTCTGCACCCCACAAAAGGCCGAGCCTGTGAGCTCTGTCCCGGGTGAGTCTTCCTGTTACTTTATCCACCACAGCATCAGGGACACAGGGTTATTCTCTGATGAGACAGAGGCTCCAAGCCCTCCCAACCAAGATGAGTCCAGGCCCTGTACTCTTTCCTCTGTGTAACTTCAGAGCCCAAAAGGAGTGTCATATCTGTGGACAGTGCAATGGGAGAGTCAGTTGCCAAAGGCAAGCACATCTTACCTTCACCCATGTCTGGAAGTCCTGACTTTCCCTCATCTTTTCCCCAGTTCATACACACATTGCTGATCTCCTGGATTCTGATTCCCACGAAGATTAAGGATGTTGCCCAGCCTGTTTACTGTCTCTACCCAACATGTTCCCCTTTCCAATTCTCCACTGACCTGGGTAGTACTAAGTGCTCCTAGTCTACAGTCATCAACTCAACTCTCCCACACCTCAGGCAATTACTCCACAACTCTACCCATCGCTTCTTCAACTACCTCCATCCTCATCAGCAATATTTAGTGTCTACTATGCACACGTGAGTTGAGCATACTGGGAAGAGATGGGCCATTGAGCTGCACAGACCTGGGCTATATCCTTGTTCCACACTGATCTGCTGAACAGTCTTGGAAGGACTGCCCACCCCTTGGCGTGTCGTTTGCTCCCCTGTCATCAACAGGGGGTGATGGTAACTTCTTGGTTGCTAAGAAGCTCTCTGACACTGTATGCACAGTGCTTCATCCATGGTTGGCTCCAATAAATGATTGCAGTGCTCTTTTTCATCAGACACATAAAAACATGTTTGTTATTGAACACGAAACTGGAACTCAAGATGTCTCCCATCCAGAAGCCAAAAATCTAGCTAGGATGCCACTAATATGATGCAGAATAAATAATTAAGAGAACAGTATATGGTCACAAATAAGTGTAGATGCTAATGTTGACAGGTGACAGGAGTCTATGGTAGGAGATCCTTTTGTGCTAGACCTGTCAAAAATGTTGCTTTGTGCTACACTGTGAGAAACATAGATTTCAGCTCTGCTGCAAGTGAGGTGAAGGAGGGAGAGACTTTCTTGGCTCAGAAAAGACATCCCAGGAGGAAAGGTGATGTGTGACTGGGGTTGAAGAGCAGCATAGTGAAAGAAGAGAAAGTTTCACACCTGGAAGAAGAAAGGCAGGGTCAGTGTGGAAGAACTCAGCTGTAGTAGAAGCTATTGCCGATTCTTGAGTAGAGGGTGGCACAGGGAGGACAGAAGTGACATCAGAGGATGATAAGTGGACAGTGATTTGGAAACAGTGGGTTGAGAGAAGAAACCAGGCTAGCAGATGTAATTGTAGCAATTTGTGTGATATAATCAAGGTTCAAGCTATGACAGACTTCAGGACCAGGTAGGACTTGGATCTACAGCTCAACAGTTCTCAAACAAGACTCTGAGAGTTTTAAAAGAAGAGAACCAGATCCAGAGGCTTTGCACACATAGATGCATTTTGTGGAAGTTCCTTAAAAATTTGACTTGCCCTAGGGCTTCTTTGGAGGCCTCTCAGGAGACTGAACATTCACTAGTTCCCCCACCTGTAAACTCCAGTCTGTCTCCTCTTCCTTAACTAGTTCCTATAAACCCCAGCCCCTTCCTTAATTGGACTTCCCAGTGGGGTGGAGCAGAAGGGGGGTGGCTGTGGTGCCAAAGCCAGGAAAGCAGATGGAGCACCCTTGTGCCCTGGCACTTACTCTGTGGTCAGAGAGGAAGTAGAGGTTGGGAGGCAGAAAAGGAGAAGGCCCAAGGTTCCAAGGCCATCCTACTGGGAGAACAAGGCTGCCCCCTAAGGTTAAAGTTAGCTAGGGGTAGGTCTTCAAAGGTCAAGTTTTCAGGACGCCAGAGAGGAGGTGCTGAACTGGAGTTGAGAGATTGCTTCCAGAAAGACAGGATGATGGGGATCCAAGGCCAGAAGAAGCTCGAGGCTGAAGTTGGCTGGGCGGCAGTCCTGATCTGTAGGGAGCAGGAGAAAGGGATGCCTGCTAAGGATTCAGGGAAAGGCTCCTGGGTGGGAGAAATGCCTCAGGAGGAGCAGTGTTTGCTAGTAGCCCTGGCTGTAGGGTGCTGGAGGAGGAGGGAGGACCTTCTGGTTTGCTCATTCCCAAGAAGCTTTGGTGAAGTGCAGAGAGGACAGAATGCAGGACTACTGGAAGCAAGGAGCCTACTGGCAAATGAACGTGGCAGTGGATGGGTCTTAAGCCAATTCTTGTTTCTTTTGGACCGTTCAGGGGAGGAGTGGATGATTCGCAAAGTGAAGGTGGAGGATGAGGATCCTGAAGCAGAGGAGATGGAATGGCCCCAGCATCTCTCCTTACTTCCCAGTCCTTTCCCATCGCCGGACCTGGGACACCTGGCAGTTGCATACAAACTGGAGCCAGGGACCCCCGGGGCACTAGGTGGGCTCGCGCTGTCCGGGTGGGCCCCCATCCCTGAGAAGCCTTACGGCTGCGGGGAGTGCGAAAGGCGTTTCCGGGACCAGCTGACGTTGCGACTGCACCAGAGGCTGCACCGGGGCGAGGGCCCCTGCGCTTGCCCGGACTGCGGCCGCAGCTTCACGCAGCGTGCCCAAATGCTGCTGCACCAACGCAGCCACCGCGGTGAGCGGCCTTTCCCGTGCTCAGAGTGCGACAAGCGCTTCAGCAAGAAGGCGCACCTGACCCGCCACCTGCGCACGCACACGGGCGAGCGGCCCTACCCGTGCGCAGAGTGCGGCAAGCGCTTCAGCCAGAAGATACACCTCGGCTCGCACCAGAAGACCCACACCGGAGAGCGGCCCTTCCCCTGCACCGAATGCGAGAAGCGTTTCCGCAAGAAGACGCACTTGATACGCCACCAGCGCATCCACACGGGCGAGAGGCCCTACCAGTGCGTCCAGTGCACACGCAGCTTCACGCACAAGCAGCACCTGGTGCGGCACCAAAGAGTGCACGAGGCCGCCAGCCGCACCCAGCCCTCCCCCGACGTGCCGGCCTCGCCCGGTTCCCCCGCCCCGTCCCCTCCCGGCCCCAAGCCTTTCGCCTGTTCTCACTGCGGCCTAAGCTTTGGCTGGAAAAAGAACCTCGCGACGCACCAGAGCCTGCATCTCAACGAGGGTCGTCCTCTGGGGTGCGACCAGTGTGCCCTGGGCGCCCCCGTGGACGCAGCCGCCGCGCCCTCGGCCTGCGCTCCCCACGCGGGATCGGGTCCCGCGGCGCCCCCGCGCACGGCCCCGGGGGAGCGCTCCTTCTCCTGCCCCGACTGCGGGCGCGGCTTCGCCCACGGGCAGCACCTGACGCGGCACCGGCGCGTGCACACGGGCGAGCGGCCCTTCGCCTGCGCGCAGTGCGGCCGCCGCTTCGGCTCGCGGCCCAATCTGGTCGCCCACGCCCGGGCCCACAGCGGCGCCAGGCCTTTCGCCTGCGCGCAGTGCGGCCGCCGCTTCAGCCGCAAATCCCACCTGGGCCGCCACCAGGCGGTGCACACCGGCAGTCGGCCCCACGCCTGCTCCGTCTGCGCCCGCAGCTTCAGCTCCAAAACCAACCTGGTCCGACACCAGGCCATCCACACAGGCTCCCGCCCCTTCTCCTGCCCGCAGTGCTCCAAGAGCTTCAGCCGAAAGACGCACCTGGTGCGGCACCAGCGCATCCACGGTGAAGCGGCTCACCCGGCCTCAACCGCCAACCTCCCGGCCCCAGCCTGGCCCAATCCCACCGAAGTGGCGGCGCCCGCACTCTTCTTCTAAGCGGAGTTTTCACCTGCATCCTTCCCTTTCTAATATTTGAGAGGCCAGTACCTAGAGACCTGGGCTCGCAGACTTAGGTTGCTGCAGAAGCGCGCCACCGGGACACTTGTGTCTTTGCACTGCCCATTGTTGCATAACCGACGAGCTTGAAATTCGTGACAAAGAACACACAGAGAGAACGCTTGCAGACACCTCCTTGGAAAGCAGGCATTTCAGGGGACCAGCCAGTTCCAGAGTAGACTAGGCAGGGAACTCACAAGGAAAGAATGGTTATTTATGTACTTGAAGTTCATTAAAGTGCACATCTGACGTTCTGGAGTTGTTAATTGAGCTGGAGAAGGAAAGCCTGGTTCCTCACTCACTGCCACAGCTCCAGCCTCACAGGAAAAGACCCTCACCTTCAGTCCGGGGAAGTTAGGGGTAGCCAGCTGCTCTTGGCTCTTGTGAATCAAACTGTAAAGTGCTCAGTTGCCAGACCATTACCCTGGCTCTTGCTAGCTCAGAGATTTGAGGTGGAAGAGACAAGGGGAGGGGTTGAAGACTAGAGAAAGGTAGAGAGGCCAGGCTGGCTTTGACCTTTCCTGTGGAGATAGCATGGCCACCCTCCATGCTGGGGCTCTGGGCTGCCTGTTTGCAACCCTTCAGGAGACTTCCCAGGTCCAGTCTCGTCTGCCACCAGTCTAGGAGGTAAAGAAGGGCCTCCCCTTAGCAGACCGTAAGGGTTGTTTCTCTGTCCAGGTTTCCAGCAGTCTGTCTTCTGATGAGGAGTTCTTGATCCAGAAGGCTGTGACTGCACATGCCCAGCTGAGGCAGAGGTAAACACTGGGGCTAGCTGGTGCTGAGGGGAGGGGTTAGGGAATGGGGCATGATGGGTTTGGAGGGACCCGTTTTAAAATTGGCCCCTCCCCTGCCTCATGTGGCACTTGGAGAGGAGCATTTATTCTCCAGGACCTTAGCTTTCTCATTAAAATAAGAGTTGGTGTAGACCAGGGCTGAGGCCCTTTGCATTTTATCAATACATCACTAACCCAATAAATACCCCTAGCAACCATCTCCTGGATGCCAAATACTGGGAATGACAAGGAGCCAAGGTAGCACTTGAGAAGTACTGTCAGAGGATGTGTGAGTGGGCTAGAGTTCAGAGTAGGGACATCCAAAAGTTCCAGTGGCCAGTGGCTGACAGGATGCCACTGCTGGAGCAAGGCCTGAAGAAGGGGCATGGGAGGCAGAGGAAGACCCAGACTGGGGCGGATAAACCAAGGTCCACCGCAGAGAGCTGCAGTGCCCAGTACAGGGATGAGAAGCTGGGGATGTGGGCCGGCTGGGAACTGAAAAGGCTCTTCCCATTTGTAGGGAGTCCACACAGCATCCAAGGAAGTGCAGATTTCAACAGGATTTAGGCAGGGCAGGAGGATGGCCATGTTTACATTCCTTCACTTTGGAAAGATGGTGGCTGGAGGGGGCCCAGACTGGAGGTCTGTATACGAGTTACCCTTCTGGACCATGATCATGTCAGAGGAGATGCAGAAGCGTCAGGTTCAAGAAACACTAGGCAGATCCCTGAGAGGGATATGGGAATCAGTGGAGCCTGGCTTCTGCCTAACTGACTAGACCATAACAGCCTTCCCTAGAGAAGTGGTCCACGGGGAGGGCAGTTTAAAGCTGTGAGGCAGTCTTGCACCTACTGAATGGGATAGATAGGAACTGGGCTCTATTGGTACAGAGCACAGGGGAAGGCTGCCCTGGAAACAGCCAGGTCTGAGAACCACCAGCATTTTAGAAGCTAAGGGATACCCTCATCCCCACCCCAAGGAAGTGAGCGAGTGTGAAGAAAGAGGAGGCCTGGACAGAGCCCTGCAAAGAAGATTGGGAATGGAAAGGAAGACCCTGAGAGGAAGCAAGAAGAGAGGCTGAATACAAGCTTCGGGGAGGCGGAAGCTCAAGGCTGGGGAAGAGCACAAGTCCAGGGCGTCTGCATCCTTCAGATTTTGCATTGATCAGCACCAAGGGTGGTTGGGTGAACTTAGATTGCATAGGGGAGCCATACAAGCAAAGTCCCAGAGCAGGTAGAAGAGAATGAGACTTGCACGCAGGTGAGGGGAGGGCGGGTGTCACCTCGAAAGCCTCTTGCACTGTAAGGCCACAGGCAGGAATTGGAGCAAGGTTGTGTTTCCTGGCTGAGAGTGAGTAGGTGTTTGCTGCTTGATGTGGGTGTGGCTGTAGAACATCACCCTTCCCCACACAGCGTTGTAAATGTTTGGAAACTGCACGCAAAAATCTGGACCTTCTCATCTTACGAACTTGGAAGTCTGGCACCTAGTGGTTAGAGCTGAGCAGAAGCTGCTTCTTCATTCCAAGGAACCAGGCTCCCTGCACTCTCATGGTCCAAAACCCAGCTCAGCTTCTCTCTGAAACTGCCTTCCAGCACTGAGCTCAAATGACCTGCAGAGGTGATTCAGTTCAAGCCCATGAATACAGTGCTCTCTCAAGGCTTCCCCTTCTCCAGTGTAAGAACAGCTTTCAGATCCTTCAGCATGTCTGGTAGGCACTTCCATGAGCCAGGCATTTCTGGATTTCTAATTCTCTTGAAGATTCATAGCCAGGCAAATCTTTTTGTCCTTTGAGCTTGTTTGCAAATAGTAGAAAGTCATTATTGTCAAGCCTGGTGATGATCAGAACAAAAGACACATGCTCAAAAACTCCAAGTAAGCCCAAACTGGTGGTGCATGGCTGTCATCCCAGCCACTCAGGAGGCTGAGGCAGAACCCGGAGGTCAAGGTTAACCTGGGCTACAGAGTGAGTTCAAGGCCAGATGGGAGAACTTAGTGAAACCCTGCCTCACAAAAAAGGAAAGAAAAAGTTGGGGACCGGTGAAATGGGTCAGTACGGGCGAAGGCACCTGTCACCAAGCCTGAGTCCGATCCACATGGTGGAGGGAGAGAACTGACACAGAAAGTTTCCTCTAACTTCCACATGCGTGCTATGACACACACCACCCATACACAAATACAGTAAATAAATAAAATAAATGTAAAAAAAAAGATAAGATAGGAAAATGGCTGGGGTCATAGCTCAGTGATAGCGGCGTTTGTCTAACACGTGCAAGACTCTACATTCAGTTCAATTCTCATCCATTTTGAAAGACTGGTATTTTTGAGGAATATTCCAAGGAGAAGCTCCAGACTCAGAGTGGCTCTTAATGAAATCGTATGTACTCGTATGTCTGTCCAGGTGTGACCCCAGGTTTGAGCCACCCCAGGTATGACTACTTTGGCCAAGCCTCAAACTTTATTTTAGAACCACATATTAGTATGTGAAAATGCTTTAAGAAGTACAAACAAATTTATATATATTTATGTATATACATCTGAAATGTTTCCTTAGTTAGTTAATTTCACTTTTCTCCAAATCTGATTCCACAGAAAGATTTTTTGTGGTTAACAGGTGTGAAGCAGGCGGTATGTAGTCCCAGTGTACACTGCAGACATGTATAGTTTACACCGCCTGTTCATGAGGAACTTGCAGTCTGCCTAGAGATGAGCTGTCCAGGCACAGAGACTGGAAGTCTCAGCATGCTGCCTGCTGTTGCCTTTGCTTCTGAAGAGCTCAGGGAAGGAGCTGGTGTGCACAGCAGACATACAGCCCCTGTATTGCCTCACCTTAGCAGCTGTTCAGATGCCCAGAATGTTGCTTCTCATCCTCTTCTATGTGTTGCAATGCTTGGAGAACCAATCGGTGCTCAAGAGACTGTCTGACAGGAATAGAATCAGGGCAGAGCAAAGTGAGTAGACCTTAGCAGTATCTAATCCAGGCGACAGCAAAATCCGCCAGTCACCTGATACACAAGACACAGGATTCCTGTGTCGAAGGTGGCCTCGCTTCTGGCATCTGCTCCCTCTCTGCAGGGGTGGACACTGAGAGCTGCTCCTCGGAGTTCTGAACAGGAGTTCTGAACAGGCCTGACTCTCAAGGCAGAGAGCATCTAGGTGTGTCTCTGACGGCCGCATATTGGCAGGCAGGGGGACTCTGGTGTTTTAATCCTTCACTCAAAAGATTGGCTGAGCCTGCAAATCCACATAACCCATGTGCAAACATAGTAGGGAACAGAGCATAAACCCTTGCTCCCAAGGAGTTAATTCCTCAGCTGTAAGACAAGCTATGTCTCTGATAAGCCCTTAACGCCGGATGCTGTGGGAGACCACGAGGAAGTAAGAACCATAGTCCTGGGCTCGAAAACTTGATCCTGAGCCAAGAGAGAAAACTGGAGTTTCACAACACACCCAGCCCATCACATGTGGCTGGGTAGGCTCGGGTATTTCATCCTATTCTTCAGGACAGAAGGGCAGAGAAAGGGCAGGGTGTAGGCTGGAGCAGTCAGGACTGGTTTCTGGAGGGAAGAGGCCCCTGTGCAAATTGTAAAGGCCGCTAGAACTGTAAAGAAGCAGTAGAGCACCCGGGATCAACCCAAACCATTGTGTGTGGGCTTGGGCCACAGGAGGACAGCTTTCTGTCACAATGGCTTAGTGATGGGAACTGGTCTTACTCAAGGTCAGTGATGAGAAATCCCACCTCTGTTGCAATGATACATGTTTGAGGCGATGGATATGATGATTACTTATAGTTCATCACTAAACACAACACTATAACCCATAAACATGCAGTTTCTAGTGTTGGTTAAGAAAATAGAAACTCTGTGTGTAGCAAACAGCAATTCCTTATTCTCCCTCCAGTGTCTGACAACTAACACTTTATTTCTCTATGAATCTGACTATTCTAGGTCCCTCCACATTATAGCATGTGCCAGAATTTCCTTCCTTATTTCCTTCCTTCCTTTCCTCCTTCCTTTCTTTTTCTATTCTTAAAAAAAAAAGGAACTTTTAGGGCTGGTGAGGTGACTCAGCAGATAAAGGTGCCTGCTACTAAGCCTGATGATCTGAGTTCAATCCACAGGAACCACATAGTAGAAGGAGAGAACCAATCACTATGAGTTGTGCTCTGACCTCCACACACACACTGCACATGCGTGCACACACATACACATGCACACAAAATAATGTAATAAATTTTTTAAACTTTTAAATACATTCATATTGTGTCTGTGTCTGTGTCTGTCTCTCTCTCTCTCTCTCTCTCTCTCTCTCTCTCTCTCTCTCTCTCTGTGTGTGTGTGTGTGTGTTTGCATGAGCCACCATTCATTCTGAAGTCATAGGAACAACTTGAGGGAGTCCATTCTTCCCATGTGGGTCGGTAAGATGGCACTCAGGTTATCAGGCTTGGCAGCAAGTGGCTTACCCCGTTCAACCATCTCACCACCCCAACTTTCCTTTATTCTTTATTTTAGTTTTCTGGGACGAGATAAGAACCAGTTTTCTTCCTCTTAAAGGTTGAATAATATTCCGCTGGGTATCTGTAGTTTTTGTTTATACATTCATCTATCAATGACCCATGTTACTTCTACCTAATGACTATCGTGAATGATATACCCTCTTGCAGAGAGCACCCTCAAATTCCTGGACTTCACTGTACTCACAGATTCATAGATGGGTCTAGTGATTTAATATGTGAAAGAATTATGTACAAGGGATCTAAGACAAAGAATAGGGAGGGATGGATTCTGTCTGGAAGATCAGGAGGCATCTCTGAAAAGATGAACGAACTTGGAATGTAAGTGCTTCGGCCTAGGTCTCCAGCCAGCCGGGCAGCAAGGTTCCATCCACCCACCCACACAGCATCCAGACTCTGTCCCCTGGGAAAGACGAGGACCGCGCACCCTTCCCTGTGTCCAGGGCTGAGCTGCAGAACTGGAACCGAAACCTGAGGAAGGATGAAGCACCTGGTCTCAGCTGCAAACACGGTTCTTCCAGGAACGTCTGTAGTTGCCGAGACATGCTAAGGCACAGGCTGGAGCCTATGTCAAGGTGTGGATGACAGCTAAAATTGTGAACATTTAGGGATGAACAGGCTGGGCAAAGACCAGTTTTCATGGAAAAAGCATTTTGCGACATAATGAATAAAGGCACTGGAGATGGGTAACTAGTATCCTAGTGGGAGGTATACAGGGAAGGCCAGCTGTGTGGACAGGCAAGACTCAGGGAACACAGGAGGGAGGGAGCCAGAGGAAGGCAGCAGACTCTCAAGACGTTTTCCCAGAATAGGTGAGTTGAGACCCCAGGAAGAGACACTTTGCAAAACAGTCAGGTGAGACCCCGCCTCCATCGAGGGTATCTGAGAATCACCTAGAAGTTTCTCTGCCTCCTGATATGTCCTGCTTCCCCTTCATCCCGCTCCTGGCCTGTACACACAGAGGGGGCTTTGCTGATTCCCTTTCACCACGGACACCATATTCCCTTCCTGGAGTCTTCTTAACAGATACCACAGGTTGGGAGACTCAGAATGACAGAATTATTGTCTCTTGTCCTGCTGTCATGAGACTGGAGACTGAGGACGGAAGTAAGTCTAGGTGCTTCTAGACCTTCTGAAGGCTTCGGGTGGAGGACGGGGACTCCAGTCTGAACCCCGCTCTCTTAGCTGCTCCTTCACTGGCAGACACCTTCATGTCTCCCTCTGACCTCACCTGTCTTCCTGAGCCATCACTCTGAGCACATCTGTGTCTCCTCTTCTTAGGAACCGGGTCCTATTGGATTATCCTACCCTAATGACTTCAGTGTAATTTGATTACCCTTGCAAAGACTGTATTTCCAGATATCTAGCCTCAAAGCTGGAAGAGAATCTGAAAGGAAGGTTCCAGGTGCCTGGAGTCTCGGAGTTGGCTCTGGAGATGTGTCAGATCACGTAAAACAGCTACATTAAAGACAGAACTGCATTTTTTCTACAAGTAATTTTTAAATTTACATCTTCCTCTGTAATAGTAAAATAGCTTTGAGATGACAGTAAACAGCTGACTTCTCAGGAGCCTGAAGGAGCAAGCGAGAACTGAGCATTTTTTCTGTCAGTGTGACCATTTTTGTTCACTGTTTCTATAATCTCGCTCTCGTGTGTGTGTGTGTGTGTGTGTGTGTGTGTGTGTGTGTGTGTGTGTAAGAAGGTGGAAATGAGACCATCACGTGGGCAGGCTGGTTGGAAGGAAGCAGGAAGTGGAAGCAGGGCAGTGTCTGCAGGGAGACCTAGAGAGCCCAGGGACGTCAGCAGGCTTGGAGGGTCTCCGGTCTCGGGTAGTCAAAGTTTTTCTACCCTGGGAACTCAAAACACCATTGATGGAATGTTGATGAATCTAAGGACCTCGGACAAACTTTCTCTCTGCTCTTTAGTGGGGGATGGGGGACTAAGTCACTGTTCAATTTCTTATTGATCATTGGGATTTAACAGGAGACAAATCGGAAGGGAGTAAAACGTGTCTGGAAAAGGGTTGGCCTCTGTTCACCCTCTTCTGTGAATGAGATACATCCAGTGCTTTCAAGGGCAGTCATTTGGGGTGGGGCTGGGCAGTGTCTCTGGGAAGGGGTGTGACAAGAACTAGTGATGGCCGGATGCAGGATTGGGAGATTCCACATGGCCTAAGGATGGGAGGAGCTGGATCTACACAGGATGCACAGGGATGTAGGGAGCAGATTAACCCCACCTCCCTACAGAAGACAGAACCTTCGGGCTTGGGACTAGGTCAGCCTCAGGGCAGGGGACCTGCTTGGACAATGGCAGGTCACTGAGTTATGTAACAGGCTTATGTAACATCATTATATAATATCATTAGGAACATCATAAATTGAATTCTTCTTGAGGCTCTGCAGAAGCCAGACCGGGGTTCCCCTCCAGCCCTGCAAGACAGCCCTGGGGGGTCCAAGCCTAGTTTCTCTGCTGGGATTTCTTCTTTCCAGGACTCTGGGGCCCCACTCCCGATGACCTTCAGGGTCTTCCCCAGAGGATCTAGAGTTTAGACAGATGGGACCAGCTCTCTCCAGAGGGGGCAGTGTTCTGGGGAACTTTCCTCCACAGAATGAACAGTGGATCTGGACTCCTCACCCACATGCCCTTTCAGATGCCTGTCCCCTGACCCCTGCACTTGGATGCCTAATGTTGTCACCCTGGTCAGGCTTGTGTTGGAAAGCCCTGCACACTTTCCAGAACACTGTTCTTTAACCTTTTGTGGATCATCAAATATGCAAAAAATTAAAACATACATTAATTGTACATATCAATAGGGTTGGTGTGATATTTTCACACACAGTACAGTGTTCACTGGTCAAATCCAACCCCAATGCTCTCCACATTCTGTTATCCACCCAGTTTAGCTTCCCCATGTGAGAACAGGCAACATTGTCCTTCTGTGTTTGTTCATTTCGTTTAATGCCCACCAGTTCCACCTATTTTGGTATAAAGTCATTCCTTTTTATGGCTGAATAATACTCCATTGTGTACATAGACTACATTTTCTTTATTCATTAGCAGTCAATAGGCATCTAGGTTCTCATGACTCGTGCCATAATGAACTGGATGCTTCTTTCAGAACAATGGGTGTTGAAATAACCTTGCATGTAACTTCAGAAAGTTTATGGTCTACACTTCACTCTAACCATGGGCCCTCTGCTCTCCTTCTAATGCATAAGTCCCAACAGGGCTGAGGAGATGGCTCAATGGCTTGCAGCATAAGCACAAGGACCTGAGTTCAGATCCCCAGCACTCATGTAAAAGCTGGACGTGGCAGTATTCATCTGTAGCCCCTGTGTTGGGGATAGGGCAGGACCAGGGAGATCCCAGGAGCTTGTTGGCCAGTCTGTGTAGGCAAAATGCTGACTCCGGGGGTTTTTCTCAAAAACTACAGTGGAGAATAACAAAGGAAAGCGTGTTCTTATGGACACCTGGCTTCCACACAAGTACACAGGCAAGGGCACCCACTCCCCTCTACCCACCCACACTCCACACCCTCTCTTGGGTGTCAGCAAGACTGTGACTTGGCCTCTAACTGATATATATGGCCATGGAGGTCACTGTTGTCCCCACTCCGTGGCAGAGCCCCCCTCCCACTATAGGCAGATGAGGTGAGTGTTGTGCTGGGCAACCTATGGGGCAGAGAACCTTGGGTGGTCTCCTGGGTCTGAGAATGGCTGCATTTAGTAGCTGAGCTACTAAAATGAGTCCTCTCTCCTGCGACCCGAAGCCCCAAAGAAGGGAAATCTTCCCACTCTGGCTTGGCCAGATTTTCCTCCATCAAGCCTGCGGCTGGCGGCACAGTGTGACCCATTGATGGTAGCCTGGAAGACCCTGAGCAGAACCACTCCCAAGTCAGGCCTGGACGCCCGACTCACCAAAGTAACCAGATAAGAAGCATGGGGCCAGGCTGGTGCGAGTGCTCCGCAAGCAAGGACTTGCCGCCAACAGCGATGGCCTGGGTTTGATCCCCAGGATGCCCATAGTGGAAGGAGAGAGCTCACTCCTGCAAGCAGGCTGTGGCACACACATGCTCCATCAGAGAGAGAGAGAGAGAGAGAGAGAGAGAGAGAGAGGGAGGGAATATATCGGCACTCCCATACATGCACATTCCATCTTATCACACATTTGTGTTCATTCTACTAATAAAAGAAACACATCACTTTTTTCTAATCAGGGAAAGGAGCTGCAGAGATGGTTGAGAGTAAGACCACATGCTGCTCCTGCAGAGGGCCCGAATTCTGTTCCCAGCACCCATGCCAGACAGCTCTTAACTGCCGGTAACTCCAGCTCCAGGGGATCTGACACCCCCTTCTAGCCTCTAGGGGCAACTGGACTCACATGCACATACCGACACACATACACATAATTAAAATTAAAAATAAATCTTTGAAAAAGATTTCCCAGGATTTGGAATGTTACCTGCGTCCTGAAAAGCAAAACATAATCGCAATTATATTTTAAATGTCTTGGTCTAGAAAGGCGTGCTGCTGCTAGTTATTATTTGGTGGCCTTTCCTTTCTGTCACTGCTTAAAAAGAATGACTTTTAGCCAAGACGGCATTCCAATAAGGACTCTTGTAGCAAACTTCACGGACTTTTCAGCAACACCTTCCACCTTGACTTGACTTCAGCCAGGTCACATCCTTCCACTTCCATTTGTCCCTTACCTGACTATGTTCCAGGACCTGTTCTCAAATACTACCTGCCTCCCTCCTCCCTTCCCTCCGCTCTCCTCTCCCTCCCCTTCCTACCGAGACTACAGTGAGAGCCACCCTATCTAAAATAATAATAATAATGACTACATTTAAAGCAGGGACCCTCTGTGGCTGCAGCAGCACTGGCAGGGTGCTGCCTGGGGGGTTAGCCCCAGTGGGAGATGCTCAGACACACAGACAGTGCGGAACATCCCCACCAGCGCCTGGTGCTCTCTCCCAGCAGCGCTTATATATGTATTCCAAGAGCAAGCCAAATACTCCTGAAAGGCAGCCTTGGAAAGAAGACTCACCTTAACCATAACACCTGAGTGAATGTGCGAGTGTGTGTACATGTGAATGTACGTATGGGAAGCTGAGTATGTCAGAGTATGTATGTGGGTGAGCGTGTGTATGTGTACATGGTAAGTGGGGTAAGGACAGGTCTACACAACTAGTCAAAGACTGGACAGATAATGAACTGCTTTTTTTGTATTCAGATTCGAACTTGAGCATTACTCCTTCTGTTTGTCTTCAGCCGTAGCTCACAGGCATCCCCTTCAATGTTGTTAAGCAGAGCAGAGGAAAAGCCTTCTATATGCCCATTCTGGAACATTGTCTTCTGCCTATTGGGACTGCTGTGTGAACAAAGGTCACTGGAAAGATGGAAAGGCCCAAGTGAGGAACTGCGGTGCTGAGAGCCTGGGAAGAAAAGTTGCCCATTAGAGGCATGCACGGGCTCTGGGGAATTCCATTCCTGTGAGGGGCTGGTGGATGCAGATCCCAAGCTTCAGAGGCCGTTTTCATGTCCATGGAGTAGCTTAGACACTGGGAACATAACTCTGCTCAGGCCTGTCTCTGTTCACAGGAAGCAGAAGAACATGAAGTTGAACTCCCAAAGGAGACCCACTTTTAACTGCTTCAAATGTAATCAAGCTTGCAAAGCTCTTGGCCAGCTGTCAGAGAGGCTGCAGGTCCCAAGGGGGAAAACTGGCTTACTAAGAGGGCAGCCAGCATGGAGGATGAGGACACAGGGAGAAAAGACTATGGAAAAGTGCCATCAAGACCCCACCCCAGGGGCCTAACCTAGGACCATGAAGCCCATCTTGGGAACAGGTAGAGGACAGTTCGTTTCCCCAGAGAGCTGCCCACGTTGTGGGAAGCTGAGCCAGGCTTCATAACGCTGGACTAAAGGATTCCCAAGATACTGCAGAACATTAAAAGTCTAAACTTACAGTCCAGTGTAATATCACATGTTCATAATTCTAGCATTCAGGAAGCTATGGCAGGAGAATACTGAGTTTGAGGTCAACCTAGGCTGTACAGTAAGACTCCTGTGGAAAACAAAAATTTAAGTTCTGTCTTTCATGGCATAGGGACCTTTATTTGTCTAAAACTTACTTCCTCCAGTTTGCACGCAGGGGTGAGAATCAGATTGGGAGCACGTCCTCTGTACCACACGTGCCCGATGCCTCAAGGAACCCTCTTAAGAGTTTGCTCATGACACTCGGCAGTGTCTTCAAATTAGAGACCACCATACTTGCAGAAGAGGAAGGAGGCTTGCAAAGTCTGGACAACTGATGCCTCATTTTACATCCTTGCCAGCTTCAATGAACTTGTCTTCATCAGGAGTCACGGGTTCTAGCTGATTCATACTTCTCCCACACCCACAGCCCCTCCCCCCTTGCTAGGAATAATCCACAAACAGTGAACACAGCTGCTTTCCCTCCTGGCCTCCTTTAAAGGCCCTGAAGATAGCCCCTGCTTTGGGATCTTTGCTTTTCTTCCTTTCGCCTTTTCCCTTCAGGTCTCATATAGCCTAGGCGGTCCTTGAACTCCTGATCCTCCTGCCTCCACCTCCCAAGTGCTGGGATTATCGGTGTGTGTCACCATGCCCAGCTCTTCTTTCTTCTTTGTTTGAATTTGTTTGCTTAACTGGTTCGCTCTTTTTATTTAAACTCATTGGATTTATTTAACATGTTTATTGTGGGGGCTGGAGAGATCACTGAGCAGTTAAGAGTGCTTACTGCTCTTGCACAGGACTTGGGTTCAGTTCCTAGTATCCACATCAGGTGGTCCCAGGAGACTTAATGCCCTTAGGGGGGCTTCCATGGGCGCACACATGTGATACACACAAACTCAAGCAGAAGCACATAAATAAAAAATGTTTATTGTGCACCTGCTATATACCAGGCACTGTGGTAGCAGCGGGTACTGGACACAGGAACACAAATCTAGAGGAAACATAAAGCATAACGAACAGGTAAATACAACAGTAGCTTGCTAGCCAAAGCAACTAAGTAAAGCACAGCTAGGACAGGGTGTGCAGGGCTGTGGGGAGCGGGGTGTGCAGGGCTGTGGGGGCGGGGTAGACAGGGCTGTGGGGGCGGGGTAGACATGGCTGTGGGGGCGGGGTAGACAGGGCTGTGGGGGCCCATCACAGTTTCAGTAGGGTGGTCAGGAAGGTCTTACCTAAGAAGCTGACTTGTATTTTTAGAGACAAAATAAACGTCGACAGCACCAATGAGTAAAAGCGGCAGCGCTCTGAAGGTGTGTTCCCACAGCTCACAGAAGATTTTAAAATGTCCGTTGTCTTTAGCAAACAATAAGCGTGCCAAAAATGGTTTAATGAGACCCTGTGGCTGTCACAGGGTGCTCAAGCACCTGCAAAGTTGCTGTTATTTTGGACCATGGAAAAATCAGGAAGACTGAGATTCAAGGCCATTAAGAAACAATTGCTGAGACTCAGCGCAATTGGTCACCTCTGAAGCAACAATACTCCAGTCAGTCCTCCCAACACTTTATTCATTTACTTATTTACATATTTACTTATTACACACACACACACACACACACACTCTACAGCATATGTCTGGAGAACAAAGGGCAATTAGTGGAAATCAGTCATTTCCTTTCACCATGTGGATCCTGGGGATCGAACTTAGGCTGTCAGACTTGGCTAGAAATACCTTTACTCACTGAGTCATCTCAGTGGCCCCAAGACTTGATTTTGGTTTCAGAAAACCATTCTAACTGAAATGAAACAATCTTCCAAGGAAATGACTACTTCCGAGTCTGGGCAGGGATAGCACAAAGCCAGTGTAGCTTTCTTTTAAGCCAGAAAGCAAGGGTTTTTTGTTTTGTTTTGTTTTGTTTTTTTCAGAGTGCAGGACAGAGGACCGAGGTTGGCCAAAGTGTGGGGAACTTGAGCATCAAATATAATAAAGAGAGCAAAAAGAAGCCATCAGTTCGTGGTTGGACTAAGAGAGAAGAGTAGGTAGAAAGTTCTCCCTTTTCTAGATTAACCTATGAAAATAGAGGGAACGACAGATTTTTAAACTAACATAGAACAAAACATTTGGGAAATGGTTGGAAAAACTACTGTGTGAGTTGTTGGGGGCACAAGATGGTCACAATTTCACACGTCACCGATTGGAAAGAGAAAGCATCTTTACAGGGAAGGGATGTGGTGGATGTCATTGGACCTGAGCAATTACATGTGTTACTATCAAGTCACATAACAAGTCAGATGGCAGATGCATACGTACTGCCTGGCATGAAGCAAGGGGACGTGCTTCATCTACGGAATATTCTTACTAAAAATATTTATGTTTAAGATAATAGTAAAGAAAAAAATAAATCCAGATACTAGAACACTGTGCAGGACAGTTGCTCTGGCCTATTAAGAATTGCCAATGTCAACATTATGAAAGGAAAAAAGATGATTCTAGACTGGAAGTGGGACCTATGTGCTAATCGGATGCAATGCATCATCCTTAGCTGGCACATGGACAGAAAGAAATTATAAAACCACTATTATGACAACTGGGAAGTCTGAATACAGACAGTGCATTTTGTCATGATGTCCAGCTCCTTGGGGAGTTAGTAATATGATCAGGCAGATTGTTCAGAAAAAATTGTGATGAAATATTTAGGAGTGATCTGTCATCTTTGCAACCTACCTATAGAGAGTCTAGCAAATAAGGAAAGACGTCTCCCTCCCTCCCTCCCTCCCTCTCTGTACACGTGGGTGGGGTAGAGTGAGAAACAGAGAAAGCAACAGCTATGATCAGATAGTAAGAACTGGTAAGTGGTAAAGAAGGTGTATGCAGATATTCATGGTACTACTTTTCCACATTGTCTGAAAGATTGAAGACAATTCTGTCATGTAATTTGTAAAATTAATAAAACTACACATCGATAATGGTGAAACTCTCTGGAATGCAATCTGACTTTCTCTGTTCACACCCTTTAAATGTAAAAGTAATCCTTTTCCTGGGAGTCTGTGTGCGTGCGTGCGTGCGTGCGTGCGTGCATGCGTGTGTGTGCATGCACCTGCAGGTACACATGCAGACTGAAGCCAGAGGACAACCTCAGGTGTCATTCCCCATATATCATTCACCTTTTGAAGATTTTAATTTTATTATAGTGATTATTTTTGTTTGTTTGCTTGAAACAGGGTCTCACGTACTCCAGGCTGGCCTTGAACTTGCAACGTAGCCTAGGATGACTTTGAACTCCTCTCTCTCCTATCTTTACCTCCCAAGTACTGGATTTATAGGCATGTGCTACCGTGCCCAATTTAATGATTTTGTTTTTAACCATCCTACAGAGCAGTGGGTTTCTCATGGCGTTCCCGTCTGTGGTCACTGTGTTGACTCTCCTCTCCCTCCCCATCCCTGACGCCCGTTTCTACTTAAACTTTCCTCCCCCAGTATTCTCCCTTCCACTTTCATATCATGTCCTTTTACTCTTCCTGACTCCCTTAAAGCCTAGTTTCCCCCTTTCATGGGCCCCTCTTGAGTATCCTGACCTCTAAACATACTCCCACACAAATACACACAAATTTACATCACTAGCTAGTATCCACGGAAGACAATATGCAGTGTTTGTCCTTCTGGGTCTGGGTTACCTCACTTAATACGAGATTTCCTGAAAATTGCATGTAATTGCATTTTTCTTTATGGCCGAATAAAGTTGCATTGTGTATACGCACCGCATCCTCACTGCATTCACCTGTTAATGGGTACCAAGGCTGATTGCATTTTCTCACTCCTGTGAATAGGGCAGCAATAAACATGGATGAGCAAATATCTCTTCAGTAAATTACAGAGTCCTTTGGTTATATGCCTAGGAGTGTTACACCTGGGTTATAATCTTTATTTTTTTGAGAATTCTCCATACTGATCTCTGTTCTCTAATTAACTTGGAACTTTCCGAGGAGGCCAGGCTGGCTGGCCTGTGAGCCTCGGAGAGCCACCTGTCTCTGCTTTCCCAGTACTGAGATTACAAGTGTGTGCCACCACATCTGTCATTTTGCATGGGTTTTGGGGCTCAAACTCAGATCGTCGTACTTGCAAGGCAAGCACTTTACTTAATAAGATTGAGCTCTCTGCCCAGCCTTCACCTAGAATTTTAGATATGCAGTTTGAAAGAAGTTATTAAACTGTTCGGATGCTCAGGTTTTGACCTGTAATATGGAAATAACAAACTTTATCTTTTAATGATGTTGTGAAGATTTGACGCCTTTAAAGCCCTTGCCACCGTTCTGAGACAGAAGAGCAAGTGCTTAATATGTGTTATCATTATCACTTCTGTCTGCAAGGCAAGGGCGGGAATTAAGCTGGGCTTTGAGAAAACTGGCTCCCAACTGAAGGTCCCACTTCACGCCACTCAAATTAGAATCTGTATGAGGCATAAATCTGGTTTTTCTTTTGTAAAAACACCTTTCCCGGGTAATCCCACTGTGCACTCAGGGATGGAAACCTCAGCTCTAAGAACTTTCCTTCATCATCTTGAAGGACCAAGTCCAGGTTACTACCAAGCCAGGGTCATTCAAATGTTTGGTTTGTGTGTGTGCACATGTATGTGACATGTTTGTGGGTATAAATATACACATATGCATGTGGAGGTCAGAGTTCAATGTAGGGCCTCTTCCTCTACTGCTGTTCACCTTCTTTTTTGAGATGGGGTCTTTCACTGGACTTGGAGCCCATCCATTCCGACTGGCTGATGAGTGAGCCCTGGGGAGTCTCCTGTGTCCACCTCTCCAGTAATGGAATTCTAGGCAGGAAGAGTCACGCCCAGCTTTTATGTTCATGCTGGGGATTGAATTTAGGTTCTCATGCTTGCACTGCAAGACATTATTGACTAAACTATTTCCCCAGCCCTTATAAGCATTTTAAGTGGAGGAAGAGAATACCATTAGGATCTGCCCAGGTTGACAAACAAGGAAAGAATATAAATTTGGTGTTTGTTTTTTTTTTTTTTCTCCTGAATGGATGATAGATGGCCAACTGGCTCACATGCAGAAGGGAAGCAGAGCTTGAGCCCTAGCTATCTGCTGATGGTCCCAGTTTGCGTCTCATCTAGATTCTAAAGGTTCAGTAAACCCCTGGAAAATTCTGCTGAATTCATGCCAATACCATGTGATCTCTGTTGTCTTCAACCCAAATAAAAGAGGTATTCAGATATTCAATACAGAAGCCTCCCCCCCTTATGAGGATTTGCTTTCTGTGGCCTCAATTATCCAGGGTTCAAAAGCATTTGAGACTTCCAGAAGCAAAAGTGCTAAACTTATAAGAGCACATAGCTCTAAGAGGCATGGTGGACTCTCACACAGCTCCTCCTGGGCTGTGAGTCATCTTTTGTCCAGTGTCTATGGCTGTACTCTGCCCACTTGTCATTTACTAGCAGCGGAAAGGCTGTTGAAAGAGAAACGGAGAATTCGTGAAGTCCACCCTTCCTATCCCTAAATATAGCTCTGAAGACCACTTCAAAGCGCCCCCGCTCTCTGGATTTACCACCTTCCATCTCGGTTACCGAAGTGACTGTGTATCCCAGGGCCTGTGCTCAGCAGCTCGCTTTACTTAATGATATCCCTGAGGCTCGAGTCCTGACACTGTGATTCAGATATACTGAAAAGAACCAGAAACAAACACGCTTCAAGAGAAAAACGTGAAAGCTCTCGACTTAATAAGGAGATATCGAGAAAAAAAAATGCTTTCCTGTGCTGACATTGCAAAGGTCTGTGGCGAGAAAGAATCTGTGAGCTTGTGAGGAAGACGCTTGCTGCTGCACCTCAGACTGCAGAAATCAGCTGCAGTGCGGGCCAAGAGCAGTTACAATGAGAACCACAGAACTGTAAGAGTGGGCACCGTCCATGGTTTCAGGAATCCACTGCAGTCTTGACACAGGTCCCCCTGTGTCAAGGGCAACTGTACAGGCCTACCAACCTTCCAACCTCGTGTGGGCAGGAGAAACGCAGGTTTATCTGTGCTCTTCATGGAGCTGATGTGGGGTGAGGCAGCAGACATTCCATAGTGACAGTGGTGTTGTAGATCAGTAACTTAAGAAAAAAATAATCTATTTTTCTTCCTGTCTGAATTGCCCCAGACTCCACACATTTAGTTCAAAGGTCCAGTTTTCGGAGTGACCCTTGCTCTCAACATTGTAGGGCCTCATTTTCCTCTGAAGTCAGACACATGGATTCAAAACACACTTTGTCCACCAGCTGTGTGATCTGGCCAGTTTCTTACCTCCTCTGTGCTTCAGCCTCTGCCCATGAAAATGAGGATACCCTGTTACAAGGAATTAAGGACTCATAGAAAGCACTCAATACTTTCCTATACTTAAATATAGATTTATTCCTAGATTCATTCTTACTACAAATGAAAATTCAAAATTTCTATTTGCTATTATTGGAATATGTAAATGCAAGTTATTTTGGAAATACCTTTTAAAATCAGTTATCTTATAAACTCACTGTTTTTATTTACTTAGAGACAGGGTCTCCTTATGTAGGTCTGGCTGTCCTAGAACTCGCTATACAGACCAGGCTGACCTCATTCTCAGAGATCCCTCTGCCCCAGCCCCTGCCTCTGCCTCCTGAGTGCCAGGATTAAAGCACATGCCACCACCTCTGGCATAAACTCACTTTTTTAAGTAAGAAATTCAGTTTTCTAAGCACAGTCACTGCACATGAAGACCCCTTTGTCCCATGCTTTTCTATTTTTTAAAAAGGGAGGAATCGTGTATTTCAGCTTTGGGTTTCTGAGGTGTTAGACTATCATGACAGAGTGCACTATGTACTCCACGAGCTACATCACGGCAGCCTGCTTGCAGAGAAAGGCTTGTTCGTTCATTGTTTTCGGACCCTCATTCCCTTTGCTCCTGTCCTACCTACCTTTCCAGGCTAGTACTAAGGAACTCTAACGATTGTGATAAATGACATCATGAATGAGTGGTCTGCTTTTCCTGTGCCTGAACTGAGGAGACACGTGGATGTATTACCATGATCATACTTGCTACAAGCTTTCTTTCTTCATTTTATCATTTTTTTTACCAAGTAATTTTCTTTCTAACCCTAACTGGAATGATTGGATATGGACTCCGCTCCAATGGTCTTTTTGCAGCTACTGACAGTGTGATTTCTCCTTTCAATCTGTAACAGAGGTGGGTTACCACTGGTGATTTTCAAATGTTAAAATTGTTCTTAAACTTCAAAGACATTCCCAATGTGATCATAGTGTTCTAGTCTCCCTGTGCATGAATGGGTTGTTTTGGAATATTTTGTTGGGGATTTCTGCTTCCATGTACATTTTCTGAACCTGGAAGCAATCTTCTTCTCTTGGATGGTCCTTATCAAGTTTTGGTTCCAAAGGTCAAGCTAGTCTCATGAGTCAACGAGCCCAGTATTCCTGTTCTCTGGGTATGTTGTATATTAATGAAGTAATTTCTTCTTTTAAGTGGGAGGTAGAAATTTCCCACAAGACCTTGAGGAACTGTGGTTTCTTTTGTGGGAAAATGTTTCATTATTTGTCCCTTTTCAGTGGCATAACGCTATTCAGGTTTTCTTTTTTAAATTATGCGTATGAGTATTTTGCTTGCATGTATGTAGGTGCATCATATGCCTGCAATCTCCACAGAGGCCAGAAGAGGGTGCTGAGTCCCCTGGGACTGGAGTTAGCAGTGATGTGGGTGCTGGGAACCAAACCTGGGTCCTCTGACAGTGCTCAGTGGTTACTGAGCCATCAAGGCCCCAGATTCTCTATCTTGTGAATCTGTATTATTTGGAATTTTATACTTTAATTTTCCTGTTTTTGGTAAACAATTCCTTGTCACCTTGTCTTTCTATAGCTGTGGTTTCTGTAGCAATGTCTCCTTTTCATTCCTGAGGATAAATATTTGTGCTTTCTGTTCTCATGGATGCATTTTACCACAGGCTAGTTAGCTTTCTAAATCAGCACATTTTAGCTCTTTTCTGTGAACAATGTGTCACCAGCTTCTTCACATGTTCTCCTCCTCTGTGATTTCTCTTGTTCTGTTTGTGCCTCTGGGAATTCTTACCTGCCCTTCTTAAGATTCAAAATATTTCATTTCCACTATAATTTTTTCATTGGCACAGATTATTTTAGCAACATAACTCCTACTTTTTGAATATACATGTAATTTATTATTTAACTACAGTTTAGAAGGTAACATATGGTCAGAGAACACACTCCATGTAATTTTAATACTTTTTCCCTTCCTTTTGTAGCCCTTGTTGACCTGGAACTCACTGTGTAGACCAAGCTGACCTCTAACTTAAAGGAATCCAGTTGCCTCTGCCTGCAGAGTGCTGGGATTAAAGGTGTGTACTACCACATCTGGCAGATTAAAGAAAAGATTTCTGTGCATGCACGTGGGAGCGTGTCAATATGGCTGCCTGAGGATAAAGGGGCACGGTACCCCTGGAGGTGGAGCTCTAGGCAGTTCTGTTGCCTGAGGCGGGTGTTGAGAATTAAACTTGGGTCCTCTGCAGGAGCAATATGCTCTTAACAACCAAGCCCTCTCTCCAGCTCTATCAATATGTTAAAACTTGTCTGTGTCCGCCTGAAAACAGCAGTCCTGAGGTGCAGGGCTCCAACACTCACCCTCGGGCCAGATTCGTTACGAGCTTGTTCAAATTTTCTGCTTCCTTCTTGATTTGACCTATTAATTTCTGAGGAAACACCCAAATCTTCTAAGCATGATTATGAATTTGGATGTTTCCCCATTTCGTCCCCTGAAAGGGTGAAAATGGAAGAAGTGTGATGAGTAGAAAACAGAGCAACACACAGACAATCCAGAAGAAAACCGGAAAGAAGGAAGATATCGAAGCAAGACCCAGTCAACCAACCCCAACCTCTTGAACATGTGAGCACGTTCAAAAGTAAATTTATCAGCGATCACACCATTTAAATGGGGTAAGGGCTCCAAAAACAGAATTAGTCAGAATGGATTATAAGGTAAAATCCAACCATGGGTCATGGATAGGAGCCACATTTAAATTACAGAGCCCAGGTCTAAAGTTAAGTCTGGTCACAGCGTGCCGCACTCCTGAGGAATGGCGAATGGCAGGATGCTGTAGGCAGTGAATGGTGGTCGTTGTGGCTCCTCTCCCCTACCCCAGTCTATCAGTCTTTTCAGTGAGCAGGACCCTCCTCCCACTTTTCAACCTCATGGTGAGATTTGGGCTGACAGAGGACAGGTGTGAGTTCCATGCAGATGAAGAGAAGGTCCCCATCTAGGTGTGGCCAAGGGTCCCAGGGCAAAGGGGAGGCAGACCTCAAGGCCCTTAGATCTCCATCAATTTTAAACAGGTCCTCCAACCAGCGTGGCCACATTATCTTCTGGAACAAGCCCGAAACTGCATACACACAGGCTTTTCGGTTAACAGCCGTGGCACTAGAAGGACCCGGAGACCAGTGTCCTGCAATGCTGACGGGACTGCACCGGGGCATCTCACCACCCACTCCTTTCCTCAGATTCCAGTCTAAACTTCCTTAGTACCTGTGATACCACCCAAGTGGGTCCAGACCACCGACGCTGAACTTCATCTCAACTGCCCTTATCTGTCATAAGCAGGCACAAAAGGAGGTATTTACGCCCAGTAGCTAACCAGGCCATGTCACATACAGGCAGCACTGAGTCCAGCCCCTTCCAGTTCTGCCAATTGAGGCTTATGACACTGTTCACTCATGCAACCACAGGTGTGTTCTGGTTGTCTGCAAAGCAAGCATACGACCTTATTGTGCCCCAGAGCTGCATGGCAAGTCCCTCTCCACTGACGGGACAACATGGTCTCTTGCGTAGAAGGGAGAGGTCAGCCACCCAGGCAAGCCAAACAAAACCGTCATTCCAGCCAGTACCACCCATACCATAAGGCCTGTTTTCTTCACTCAGAACCCATGTCCTATTGGCACTGAAAGCACCCAGCATTGCTCTACAACTGGAAAAGCAGCCAGACCCTGCTCCTCTGCAAGTGGAGAGTTGTGGCCATTTATTTTCTACACCATGAGCAGGCTGTAAACTAGACGACTTGTTTCAGTCAGTGTCCTGTACACACAATCTTATGGATATTAATTTCTAGGCAGAAAGATTTCTTGCAAAGCCTGTACGCTTACTGCCGTCTGTCCTACACATTTACCAAACCCCTAGCAAGGCCACCTGCTGAGACTGAGGGGTACTCAGGTCCCAGATACATGAGGTGACCATAACTTTCAGGGGGCAAAGGACAAGGCAGCTATAAGGAACTGCTTGTGGTTGTCAGAACCATGCTGCCCTGAGGGTTAGCAGGCAGCTGGGCTACAGCAGTCTGCCTAGCTGCTGTAAGTATAGGCATCACTCCTGAAAAGTCCTCAGGTGCAGTAAGGATTCAGGTACAACTCTGAAGGCCATGAGGTAAGTAAAGGCAGGCAGACCAGCTGTGTATAGTGCCAGGCACCCACCATTAGTACTGAGGGCAGCACAGCCCAGTGACCAGGTTGGCAGCAGACTGAGCAACACCTGGTCATGCCAGGCCAAACTGAAGCCTGAAAGGTCTTACAAACATTATGAGCTGGATGATACCCGAGACCGCTATATTGGGTATGTCCACCTTGTGGCCCATGGGCTGGGGCTGTGTGTAGCTGAGAGCATGGCCCTGAACAAGACCTGGCACAAAATCATAAACTTACTTAAAACACTCCAAGAGTTTTAAAAACAAATTTTTTGGTATGTCAATTGTGTGGTTCTTGAACGTGAACTTTGCAGATGACAATAGTCATAATGTTAAATGGCTGGCCATGCCTCCTGCCTGGCACTTCAGAATGTGATGCTTCTTAGTCCTTATAGAGACCAAGATCAGAGAAGGGTACCCACCAAAACCGCTTGTGTCCTGAAATGAAGGCGGCGTTAGAAGCCACCATGTGAACGGAGACAGCCCTCAGCAGAACCAGATCCCTCTCACACAGGCTGCAGAGCCAACCCTGACAACACCCAGACTCTGGACCCTGGACTGGTTAAGTCTGTAACACTGTGTACATAGCTCTTCGAGACTAATCCGTGAGGTTGACACACCTCTCCCAAGGAGCCCTGTGACATCCTGTGCCCAGTCTAGCAGCATATCGCTCAGTTCCCTTGAGGTTCGCATGTGGGAAGGAGCATGAGCTGCCTTGTCTCCAATGGACTGACAATCCAGTCAGCCAGGCTTTGTAAGGTCCCCTCTGAGCACCTTCCTACAGGAGCAAGGGCTTTCTTTAGCAGCCAGTATGTTTAATGTCAGAATCCACATGGGTAAATTCAGCTTAGAACACAGGCCAGACTCCCCCTACACGAGACCTCGGAAGTATTCACCCTAGACAAAGGCTAGCCTTTCAGTGTTTCTGAAATTGGGCTGGGGGGGGGGGGTGGAAGGTGATCAGAAAGAGGTGCCTTCCTCCACTTTGCAGCTGGCTCTGTGCATACGGCGTCCACCTGGAACCGAGATGGTCTGGTAAAGTGAAGAACAGCTGACTGAACCTGAGCCAAGAAAGCCAAGGTGTGGGAGAGGAATGCTTCCAGTTCTGCCCGGACACCCCTGGGATCTGGCGCAATAGGAAAGGGCCAGACCTGCAGCAGCAATGGAAGGGCTAGAAGAGCCAGCGGAGAGAAAGACGGGCAGCCCCGGGTGGGCACCAGGGCAGCCTGGCCATCCTGCATCCTCAGCAAGGCTGAGCAGACGAAGACCACAGTTAATGGGCCCCCCACCTTGGGTCCCTGTGGTCACCACCCCAGAGGTCCTCCCTGAGGGCTCCCTCTAGTAGGCTGTTTGACTCCTTGGGCTGGTTTGGGATGCCGATCACTGCCACTCCAGCAGCCTGAGGCTCTGTGTCTGCACTGGTTGCAGGTGAGGCCACAAGGGGGGCCAAGGCAGCAGGCACTGAAGGGGACAGGCAACCCTGGTGGCACCCAGTGTGTCCCGGAAGGGGGTGTGCAGTCAGAACAGTATGGCAGCTGGGTGCCAAGGAGGTCTGCTGGGATGAGCTGCAGGTGGGCCTGGAAGGTTCTACCAGGGAAGCCTCTGGAAGCAGCTGAGGAATTGAGTTGCCCTTTCCCCTGGAGAGTCCCAGGTGGTCTCCAGACCTGTAGCCTTCCAGCTGGGCCCACAGGATCTTTGGTCTGGGCCTGGGAGGGCCCTTCTGCCTCCAGTAGGGCAGGCATCTATGATTCAGTCTGTTGGCCCAGCGAGGGCCCCGGATCAGGGTCCATCGCCAGGAAGCCTGGCCCTTTGGTCCAAGGTTCCGCGGGCGCCTCCCTAGCCGATCTACCTGGGTCCTCATGGTAGCCACTTCCTTAGTCAGGCCTGCCAAGGCAGACGCGAGCTGGTCCAACCTCTCCGTGAGGGCGGTGCCAAGACTGTGCAGCTCCTGCTGCAGGGACTCACCACAGGTGCATGGTGTCTGGAGAGCGGTGTGTGGCCACTTTGGCAAAATGGTTGGGGGAGGGGGAGACTTGCTGGGTGGCTCCAGAGGGTCTCCAGAGAGCAGCTTCCCTTGGGTCCTGGCTAAAAGCAAAGGAAGGATAGCATCGAAGTGCTTAGGTTGTACAGACCCTACCTCTGGCACCAGAAACCTCTGTTAACTAGTGTGTTCAACATCCCATCTCCATAAGGCCCAACTTGCAAAGGAATTTAAACAAGTCTCCTCTCTCAAAATCATCTCATTCTTTAGTCCCCATGCCCTGAAGCTAGTCTTACCCCAGGCACACTATACAGGGAGGTGTTGCTCAGGTCCCAGCCATTCTCCAGGAGCTCATCAGCCTAGGCAGGGAGAGGGACCTGCTGTTTCCTGAGCCCTAGTCAATGCTCTGTCCTTGCCTTTCCAGCAGCTTTAGGGCTTGGCTTGCAGACATAGGAGGAAAGGTAACAGCCTAAGTGGCCCAAGGACCCACATCCTGGTCAGTCTGGGTTCCTCAATGAGATCTTACCTCATACAACAACAGTAACAACAAAACCCCAGAAAATAAAGGCAAAGATGTGGTTTGGTGCTTCGTCTGAGGAAAGGTAAGCCTGTTCACTTATATAAAAAGCTGGAAGTGCAGTGAAATGTGCATCTGAGTGGCTTAAAGGGGAGACCTGCCTACCCGTGACCCCACAATGAACTTGGAGGATAATCACTTCTCTAGACTGGAACCTGATTCCTCCATAGGGAACTAAGGCAGAAAAATGCTTAAGATGCCACCAGCTCACCTGCAGCACTGGGTTGTCCACATTCAGGCTCCATGTCCCTGTGGTCTTCAGTACCCTTGGGTCCAGGCCTTTCTTCCAGCTGATAGACAGGGCATGTGTGCCTAGCTGCCTCTGCAGAGAGAGCACAGAGCCTTGGGACAAAGACACATACTGTTCTACCAGAGCCCCTCCAACATATGGATGCTTGGATATGCACTACCCCCATCCTCAGAGACAAATCTTCTATTTTTAAGTAAGGATTAATTCAGGTGTAAGGTGTCAGGGAGCCCAATACTGGCAGGCTGAAGCCCACTCTGCCATTTCCCACTAAAGCCCCAGAGTGGCGAGGAATGTAGGTCAACCTGGGTGCGACGCAGGTGACGGCTAAGGCCTGGTAGTGGCACAGCCTTTCAGACTTTTCCCCGGCCCTACCTCCTCTCCCTGCTCCTCCTCCTCCTGCTCCGCGGGCACGGCTGGCAGAGCCAGGCTGGCAGGTGTGCTTTGCTCTCTCTTCTCTCCTGGGTGACTGGGACTTGCCTCCCACTCGCTGTTCTTTTCCTGTTAGGAGCAAACTCTGGGTCATGGCTCAGGGGAAGGTGGTCTGTAGCAGTAGGTAACATTTCCAGACTTCTGGGCAAACTCCAAGTTCTGTCCTGTCTTTTGAATTGTGTGATGGGCATCAAACCCAGGCACTTATGCATGCTAGACAGGTACGTTACCACTAGAAAATAGCATTTTTGGTATTTCTTTTGTTGACTGCCAAGTTTTAAAAATGTTAGAGGATACTCTAGTACCACTGTGTACACATGCAGGACACCTGGTGACAGTGAGCAGTGACAGAGCAATGGGACTGAGAACGTGGTCGGGTCCCTTGGCCCTCTGGGGACATGCGGCTGCCATGCAGGGAAGACTCTCAACTCACCTGCACTGAGGTTGCTGCAGTCTCTGGGTTCTATTCTCTCAGAGTCTTCAAGACTGCTGCTGCTGCTGCTGCCGCTGCCGCCGCCTCTTGAAGATACGCCAGAGACAGGGGACAGAGGGACAGGACCCTTACAGGAGGG
The DNA here is from genome assembly GCA_035773235.1 of Eospalax fontanierii. Lineage (NCBI taxonomy): Eukaryota > Metazoa > Chordata > Mammalia > Rodentia > Spalacidae > Eospalax > Eospalax fontanierii. The sequence goes on along the minus strand of CM069528.1, from coordinate 102,722,913 downwards.
AAGGTGGTCTTTCTCTGTGTCATAAGCAAGCTGGCATCAGAGTACTGACAGGCACTTCACGGAGCAGCTCACTGCTCCCCCCACCCCCACCCCAGCAGGCTCACTCTGGAGAGGTGGCTGCCAGAGTGTGGGTTCCGGCCTCAGGTCTTCTCCATCAGAGCTGCTGAAGCTGGCGCTGGAGCAGGGGCTGGGGCTGGGGCCTGTCACACAGGTGAAGCGCAAAGGCCTCACGGGCAAGATCCCCCTCAGAGAGCTCTCCAGGCGGTGCAGCGGGGAAGGCATGGTGGCTGGCCCTATGCAAATGAGAGAAGAGCCCACTGCCCATTATCCGACACCACCAAGAGGACTATGCTTTGATGGCCAGCTATTCAGGATGGGTCTTTTTCTGCTCAGTTGCACCTGGGCTCCAGAGAACCCTGAAACTCGTTCTCTGACTGTGAACAGTTGAGGGAAAGTCAAGAGGTGGGCCTAGCTAAGTGAGCTTGGAAACTTTCTGGAAGTCTCAAGTCCCTAGATGCCATTCGTGGTCAGGTTCCCGTGGTCAGGTTCCATCCAGGTCTTGCATCTCGCAAGCCAAGATGCCTTTCCCATTGGGCAGGGTGTCACCAACCTTCCACCCAGCAACCATGCAAGGCCCAGCAGTTTGGTGGGACTAGCCGGCACCTGGCAGTAATGTTAGATAAACCGTATTGCTGAGCTAGTCATCCTTCCACCCACTGTGAAGACGAGAAAGGTCCTGCTGGAGCTACTACACAGTCATCGTGTGCACAGAAGTGCCCATCACTCCCAACATGTGCACTGCAGAAACCCCATGGATGAGGCGGACACTGTCTATTCCTTTCAGTCCACATCCATCAGGGAGGGGAGGGAAGGGGAGGTGATGGGGGAGGGAAGGGGGGAAAGAGGGAAGGAAGGGAGAGGACAGGGTATTCCCTTGGCAAAAACTAACCAGAGGGAAAGCACGTCTGTAAATACCAAAAGCAGCTCACCATCTGGCAGCCATCTCCACGCTCCTGGCTTGGTGGTCCCAGGGTGACTGGTGGGGATGCAGGTTGGGGGGAAGGTCTGGGGACTGCCTAGATGGAGACTCCTGCTGGGTACATCTCCTCCACCCTGTCCAAGATGGGCTGGCTCACAGGCCTCACCCTTCTGCCCTGTTTTAATGAGAAAAGTCCTGCCAGCCCTGTAGGGCCTCATGCTGCTACAGAATGGACAGAATTTCTGCCACTGTCTGGTTTTCAGCACACAAGTTTCACATGTGGGAATGATCTGCCTGGAGGTGTCCCCTAGCACCAGCGCAAACCCTCTAGGAACTCTTTACCCCCAACCCAAGCTACATGGACTCCGAGGAGCCACACAGCTCAGTGCCCAGACACCGAGGCACCGGGGCTGAGAGAGCCAGACAGAGGCTCAGCTCGCCTGTGGAGCCGTGGTGCTGGGGCATCTGGGTCCTGGACTCTGCCCACCACTCATTCATCAATGAGTCTGCCTGTGTGGGGAAGTGACCTTGATCAAGCCTCTCTGTCTAGGTCAATTTCCAGAGCATCTCAGCAGAGCTGAGATCTGGCTGGAGGGTTACTGGGAGCAGCAGTGGCCAAGGTAACAGTGTGGGAGGGATTATTCTTCTCCTAGGCACCCAGAGATATGACTGTTACCTTCTCTGTCCGCTGCAGTCCAGTTCCTGGGCTCCAACCTCTTCAGCCCCCTGTCTGCAGCTGAGGAGCAGGACCAGGCAGCCTGTGGCCTGGGCAAAGGGATCTCTCTGAGACAGTTCTCTAAGCCCTGGAGTGGGGAGCTTCCTGGTGCATATCCTGTGAAGGTCAGACATGAACAGTCTTGGAAGGCTGTAGCCAGTGCTCTGTGGGCCCCAAGGTGCCCTGTCTAGTGGGAGAAGGCAAATTATGGGACATGTTCTGGTAGCTCATGGCTGCTTTCAACCCTCCAAGGAGGGCAACCCTGCAGGCCTTCCTGCCTTTCGGTATGCCATCAGGCCACAGAGGCCAACTCTCAAGGTTCCAACTAGGAAAAATGATACTCCCAGTGACAGAATCTTATGCAAGCAGCAGGAACTAGCTGAGCTGCAACTCTAGCGGGATAAGGTAAGCAGACAACATTGGTCACATCCCTCCAGGAGGCATCAGTCAACATCTCTGGGTCTAGGCAGAGGTTATAAGCAAGAAACTGTCATGTAGGGCTGGTGCAGAACAATGTGAGCCACTGCAGGTAAAGGTGCTTGCTACCAAGCCTGAGGATGCAGGTTCAATCCCTGGGACCCCCCATAGAAAAGGAAGTTTAGAACTGACTCCCACAAGTTGTCCACTGACTACATAAGCACCATGGCACATGAACACCCTATACAGACAGCACACACACACGTGAATAATAAATAATAATAATTTTTTAAATCCTCAAAGCCGAAGGGCATTTCAGCTCTGTAGAAGGAGGGAAACCCCATGCCCAAGGGACTGTCCCTCAGGAGCACTCAGGAAGAGAAGAGCAGGTGGCTCTGTAGTGAAATCAGTCTCCCGAATGCCAGCCAGAGTAACTCCATCTTGCAGCAACTTGCCACTTCGCTGTTCTGTGTGCCAGACTGCAGAGAAACAAGCCACCCTGCCTATGATTAGGCAGTGTTTGCCAAGACCAGCAGAATCTCTGATAACCAGGATGGGGAAGACATAAACACAGAACTGTGAGTCTGGTGTTGTCTATGCCTTCTGTTGTGTAAGCCTGCAGCCAGCTTGCAGCTTTAACACTAAGCAGCGCTCTGAGCCAAGGGTTACATTAATTTTGCTGTAGACAGAGCTGTATGCTAGCTAGGAGCTTGATAGGTATGGGCTTGCTGACTTTGGGAAAATGTAGCTGTCCATAGCTGTCCACTATGCCTGAAGTAACCCCTAACAAATTTGTTCAACTCATCAAGATGAACCAGAATGAGTTGTTCTTTGGGCTGTTGGTGCCATCCCAGTTTGGGGCAGATGTTAATTTTATATTTCCAAAAAGTCATGGAATACCTGGTTGCCGTTCCAGGCCTATCTTATAATAATAGATGTAGCCAGGACACAAACAGGGGCAAATGCACTGGGTCTCCACCCACGGGACAAGACAGACCAGATTATTCCAGGGGGAAAATGGAGAGCTCTGTAAGAGTGCCAAAGTCCTCAGGAGTGACTTACTCTGGCAGGACCCCCAGGTTACCAAGTACAATTTTGAAGGTGTTCTTACACAATTCTCACTCCATTCCCCCTAAGTTGAAGATCAGCTAGTATTACAGACACTTCTTTGCATCTGAGAGAAAGAAGCATTTAATGCAAAGGGAGATTTTTAAGAACACATTTTCAGCCATTGCCCATCTCTTTGGAGCCAAGTCACTAAACCAGACTCCTTCCCACCCTGCCAAGTTCTGTGTCTCCTCCTGCCCTGGTATCCCCAGCTCTTCTTCTGATGCGAGGCCAGAGACGATGCACAATGTAGGTAAGGACCTTGCATCCCTTCCCAGAGGGGACTTTGGCCTTAGGTTGGCCCAGCTCACCTTTTCCAGGCCGCTGCCCTTGGTTCCCTCTGGGGCTCCCAAAATCCAGATCCCCATCACTGCTGCTGGCTGAGGAGAAGCTGGAGGGTGTGCCTTGCGAGTCAGTAGGTTGAATAGGACCCTCTCTCATGCAGTCCTGCAGGCCCAGGGGCAGAAGGGGCTCCCTGGTAGCTTCTGTAGGGATTTGCACAATTGGGTTAAGGCAGAGCCTGCTGGAGAAGAGGTCCCTTGGCCTTGGAGGAGGTGGCACAGGAGACCCAGCCCCAGGGAACCCCTCGCCCTTCAGGGGTTCCTATGGCACTGATGAAAAGTCTAACCTCCCATAAATAGTCTTGGAAATAAAAAGTCCTCAGAGTAGGAAAGTGTGTGGGAAGACTTTACTACGACCAAACCTAGGGGGCTGTTGAGGGAAGGCACAAAGCAGGGGCCAGGGAAGAAAAGGACAGACAGATAGTGCCCACGGGGACAGGGGCAAGGTCAGTCCAGGCCCACGTACCTTCACTGTGAGAGCCTTGGGGCTGTAGCTCAGGCCTCTGAGACCCAGCATCTCCTGGCTGGGGGCTTCGGGACCATGAGGTAGCTAGTGGCTGGAGAGGTGATGGCCCACCTGAAGGAATGCCCTTCAGACAGGCCTCCAGAGCTTCCAGGGGTGAGCCTGAAGTCCTGCTGGCTGAGACAGAAGAGGACACCCTATCATTCTGTCGTGCTGGGCTCTGGCCTGCTTGTCAGGTCCTAGTTTGGCCCCTGGCTAGCTGGCCCACAGTCAGCCTTCTACAGGATGAGATGTCCTGTAGCAGGCTCCAGGGACCTGCAAGCAGGAGATCCTCCCACAAAGGACTTGGGATCTGTTCTCTGCTTCTTCAAGAGGAAGAAAGAAAGCTGTCCCCAGCTTCAAGGGAGGCAGGAGAGCCTCCTGCACTGCACACAGAGGCCAAGTTCCATAGAGGAGTTCACTGCAAAAGGACAGTCCCAAAACCTGAGCATGAGCCTGGATTGAGGACACAAACTCAGGTCACAACTTCAGAAGAAAGGCAGAGGACCGGCTCCTTGCCCAAGAGATAAGCTGGTGCTTCTTTCCTGTAGGCTATGGAACTGATTCCCACTTGGATATGGAGGTTGATATCCCAGAACTTACCTGGAGGTATGGGGCCCCAGCGGGGGACACGGACCTCTCTGGTGTCTCCACCAGAGTAAAGGCTGTGGCCTTGCTTGCTAAGCTGGCAGGATGCTGAAACTGGGGGAGTCTGAACCCAGCAATCCTCTACCTTCACCATGGCAAGCAGCCTGCCAGTCCCATGACTAGGATGAGGAGGAGTCTGCGGCTGCCTTGTACCTGTAGGGAAGATGGATGCTGGGAAGTTGGCCTGTACATACCAAGTTCTAAGAGGCCTTTATAGGATTACAAGGGACGTCCCTGTCTCCACAGCAGTCACTGGCTCTAGAGATGACAACTTCTCAATCCCACACAGACTCAAGTCGAACCCTGCTGCCCATCCCTTCTGGGTCTCTAAGTATTCTAAGAGGTGTTAAGTGAACCCTCTCTGCTCAGCAACAAATCAGATCTTGCTCCTCATGCAGCAGACATGGCTCAACGCCCCCCTCTCAAGGCTGTTCTAAGAGTTTGTATATAATGGAGAGCTGTCAAATGAGCCCAGTCCAAACATGGCACAGGAATCCCACACTCCGGTCACATTACCTATGGAAATACACATGCCAGGAATCCAGTCACAATGACGGTCTACTGGGCTACAGCTCTTCTGCTCCATTTCCCTAACCCTCTCCAATATCCTGTCTAGAAAGTTCTAAAATTTTCACCTTCTGTAACAGGAGCCAGTCTGGAAAATTATGAAGCACTAATTAAATATTTCTCATATGCTTCACCCTTTGTGCACAGTGATGAGGTCTGACACTGGGTCCCCTGACCAACATCCTGAGGAGGGGCACATAAATTCTGTTGTGAAGAGTCACCCACAGCTCTACCTGGAGCAGGGAAACCAAAAAGGACGACATCTGGGGCCCTCCCCACCAAGCAAGGGGTCTTTACCTCCAGAATTTCTTTTCCAGGTCCCTGAATCCTCCTGCAGCCTTGGGTTCGCTGCTCCTGAGGGGCTGGGACGCCTGCCTGGGGCTTCTGGGATCTCCTTCAGACAGTTCAGCAGGCCCTGAAGGGGACAATCCCCTGACGCAGCCTCAGTCTTCACTAAGGGAAAAGGCACATGTTTCACTGAAGTTCAGTGTCTTCAGCCTCCTGATGGACAGACAAGGACCATCCTGGGGTGCAGGTGGAAGAGCACAGGGCCAGAGACCATGGCACATGAACCTTCCAGTTACAGGTATCGTGGGAGCATAGGCATCACTCAGGGTGCAAACTGAAGGCACATTGCTACCCTAGGCAGTTCCCAGACTGAGTACAACTTAGCTTCGAAGTGGGTCAGGCCATGACATACACATGCAACATTCATGCATGCGAGAGGAATTCTGTAATGAGGGTGGAGAGCTATCCTCTTTACAGATGCAAGATGAAGGCTGGAAGCTTCAACAGCCTTTTGAGGGTGACAAAGGCAGTGTTCCTGCTCCATTGCATTGCTCAGACCTCAGTGTCTACTCTGACACCTCATCCACGCCAAGAGGAAGTGACATTTGAGTACTGAGGCCCTTCTCCTTGGACTCCCACATTAGGAGTAAATTAACAGTGAGGAAACCAGATGGAGCCTGCTGTCGCTATCCTTGAAGGGCCTACAGGGTTTCTGACACCCGACACAAGGGTCACGGGAGTACCCAAGCCAGTAATGATCTCAAGGAAGACAGTGTGGAGCACAGAAACAGCCACAAATGGCAACCTGAACTTTCCAGAGACTTTGGAGACCTGGCCTGACCGGGCCAGGTGCTAGGGACTCACCTGGGCAGGGAAGGCTCCCCAGTTCCACCTCAGCTCTGGTCTGCCTCAACACACTCAAGCCAGGGAGAGGAGAAGGCAAGTCTGAGGCTGTTTCAGGGTGCTGTGGCCCAGGCACAAGGATTTCCTTCAGACAGTTGATGAGGCCTTGCAAGGGACTGTTCTCAGAAGAGGCTCCTGTGCACATACAAAGCAGCTAAGGTCAGTGTAGTTCTGACAGGCAGCATGAAACACTCAGCCATCCCTGCCATCTCTGGACAGCTGAGAATCACCCATGCAAACAGATATGGCAGTCCTGTAGGGCTGTCATGAGGCTAGACCAGAGAGCAACATGACATTCACCTTCACTGACCCTGCTCAGTTTCAGGCTACCCTACCCTTGGGAAGGTCAGCCTTTCACCTGATCCTGTGGTCCCCCTATCTTGTCTTTGGTGGTTCTTGATCTGGTCCAGGCTATATGTCAGAGGGCTGGAATCCTGGCCTGGGGCTCCTGAGCCTTCCTTCTCTGTAGGCTGTGGTTTATCAGCAGTTACTAATGCAGAAAACAAAGAAGGCCATTTTAGAGGGAACTCCAAACTCTAGGATCACCCTAGTACTGGTCCTCGCGAGGAGAGAGCTTTCTAGCTCCCCAGTTCTTTGGGGGGCAGCCAAATCCTGGGGACCTGGCCTTGTGCTAGGGTTGGATGTGAAGGGCTTGCTCCAGGAAGGCTGGAGACCTTTTCCTGCTTCCTTCTGGTTTAGCTGGAAATACTGAGATTTGTTCACCTGAATAGTGCTAGACCCTCCCCCTGACCCCATCCTCTAAATATGACTCAGCCAATGAAGTCTGCAGTCTCAATACAGATTAGTCTTACACTCATGCTTCTAATGGGAAACCGGTGGGATGGATGGCACCTGAAACCACAGCCACGTGGAGTTAAGTTTTGGGGGAATATCTATTTTAATCTGAATTCCTTTAAATATTTTTAATTAAAAAAATAAAAAACAGAAAACCAGGCATTTAGACAACTGCAAGCTTCTGAAAAATTTGAAAAGACAATTGAGACCCCCAGAGAAACTCCAGTGACTAGTCTTGCTCTGCTGTTTGCTTGGCTAAGAGGGTCTGAGAACCAGACCAGGTGTACTCAGGTAATTTACCTGCCAGCCTGAGCTTTAAGGAACTGCCCAGGGCTCCCTATGTACACACAGTCCTCAGTGATCGGGTGGGTGAGGGGTCACTGAGCATTATCACCTGGTTTGCAGACCAGAGGCCAAGTGTGTTTTCTCACTACTTGGAGATCTTTGACTCCATTTAGCTACAGAGGAAACTAAGTCTTAGAGAACGTGAAAAGGGTGTAGAGTCCAAGGCCAGATTTCAGGGTGAGGCCTTTTCAATGCTGGATCTCCCTGCGGCAGACTCACTGGTGGACAGAGGGCTCCCCTGTGGCCAGTCTCTGGGAGGACCACTGGAAGAGGAGCTGCCTGTGGGTGTGGTGGCCAGGCTGGGCTGGCTTGCAGGGCTCTCCGGAAGACAACTGAGCAGGCCTCGGGGAGGGCGAGTCTCCATTGCCACAGCTACTGTCAGATATGGAGAAGACACCAAATAGTAAGTTGTCCCCAACACCATCCCAGTTGGGGCCTTCCTTGTCATGCTCCACTAATGACAACTGGGAGCCAGCGACTTATGTATTGTTAATACTAGACTCTGAGACCTAGATCTGTAGTCCAGTTCTGGTCATGTGCAGATAAAGCACAAAGAAACAGATGTAAAGTCACAACCTACCCACTCTGTGCCACCCTGTACTCTGTCATCTTCCTATATCATCCAGCATCAACTGAGAAAGGTTGTGGGGGGAGAGGCAGGACCCGAGCTGAGTGAAGACAGGGAAGGAGTGTGATGAGGCAAAAAGAATCCAACTGACAGCAGCGTCTGGGCCTCACCGGCTGTGTGGAAAGCTCAGCCTCCTCTAGTCCCCTAATGGTGACAAATGTGCTACTCAGCACTATGGAAGATACAAGGCAACAGGCAAGAACCACGATGGAAGGACCGTCCCGTGGCGGAACCCACACAGAAACCATCATGAGAAGGCATGAGATGCTCCTATACTAGGCCAAGAGCTCAGAGGATGGGCACACAGTGCACAGGTTAGGAACTGAGTGCTGCGGACTGCAGTGAGGCCACTCTGGCAGCTTCTGTGACTTACCCTCAGGGCTGCCTCGCTCTGTATCCAGACTAGTGCGCCCACTCTCAGGGAAGTCCTCAGTGCCTTTGACTTCTCCAAACAAGAACTCTGGAATCTCCTTCACCAGCTGCACTAGGGCGGAGAGGTGCAGGCTATGCTGGGGCTGTCCTGTGGAGGGATGCATGAGCACTGCATTCGTCGTCAGCTCACACCTAGCCCCGTGGAGAACTCTCCCACTCACAGGCAGAACAGTCAAAGGGAACAACAAATGGCCTATGGTGGACTGAGCTCAGGCAGGCATGGAACAGAAGGGCTCTTCCTGTCTCCTTTCTATCAAGGGCAATGCTGAGGGTACCATACCCATCATCTGGCCCTCTGACTTTCCTAGAATCACCTAAGCCCCTGTGGGTCACTTGCATCATCTGAACTGCAGGATGGCTCTGAACGGGCACAGGAGAGGCCTGGGGCAGAGAGTGACACATGAGACTTTCTCTTTGCATTTCTCCATGGGACAGACAAAATGCAATGGACCCCTAGCCCCCAGGAGGCCTGGATTGAGCCAGCTGAAGTCAGTGAGGTGTAACAGGGAGGAGGAAGTCTGTTGGGAAGACTTACCCTGGCGACCATGTCCTGAAGGAGGTTCTTGTCCCTCATCATGGCGGCTCTCTGCTGCTGCAGCTCCTCCAGGCTCTGTGGGTGACAGGAAAGCAGAGAGGGGGAGCAGTTCAGCTGTTCCTGGGGAGAGAAGGGGCAGTTACTCTGGGAACCAAGTGGCATCTTCACACCCCCCAACCCCAGCAGTCACTCAGGGACCCAGATGCCTGCTCATCAGTGCATGATTTTCTGTACTTGTCGCCGTGGTCACCCAACTCAAAACCAGAGGCCCCCTTCTTCCCACAAGACTTGTATCCAGACCATTCTGGTTCTCAAAACAAACATGGGAATAAAAGAAAGCTCAGCCCATGGGCAGCTTCAAGCTCTCAGCACTCCTGAGACTTCTTGACTCACAGATGAGGCCAGACACTGCAAGGGCCTAGGGTCCTACTGAGACTCAGATTCCTTTGTCACGGCCTCCAGCCTCCCTTTCCAGCCCTTCTACCTGCTCCTGCTGCCCATACTCAGGCCTCAGGCCCTCACCCACAGAGACCAACGTCTCATAGTTCTCCCGCATCACGTCTCGGTAGAACTCCCGCTGCCCCTCCTGCAGGAGGCGCCACTCCTCTTCTGAAAACCGCACAGCCAGGTCCTTGAAGCTGATGGGCACCTGTGGGTACAGTCTCTGGGGAGGTTAGCTGCTTCCATGCCAGCAAGGCCCGCCCAGCAGTCCCTCAACTCAGTAGGCCACATGTGTCTCCTGGTGGGTACTGCGGACGGGGCAGTGGAAACTTGAGACATGAGTGGACTTGACCCCTGGACACAGCAGGTATTGGCTAGAGACGGCGCCAGGGTTAGCTGGATGCCCAGGAAGATGTGCTAAAGCCCTCACTGCCAGCCCCATAAATATGACCTTTTTGGAAAAAATGTCACTGCAGATGTAACTAGGAAGGATTCCTAACTAAGCAGCCAGCCCTAAACTTGGCCAGCTGAGTTAATAAGCAAACTTCCCATGAATGTACGCGGACCTGGGCCAGAGAGAATAAATACACCAATAAACCAGCTAGTTATTAAGGTCTAGTATTCCTTATCCCAAATCCTTGGGACCAGATGTTGTTTTGGATATTTGATTTTGGAATATTCACATGTACATAATGGGTTATTTTATAGATGGGACTCAAGTCTAAACTGAAATTTACTTGTATTTCACACTTTATATGCATCATCTGAAGGTAGCTTCATAAAATATTTTTAATGTGTCTGCTCTTTGCAATCATTCACAGGAGCTCAGATGTGGACTTCTCCACATGTGGCACCATGGTGCTCAAAGTTTTAGATTTTGGAGCATTTTTCATTCATATTTTTGGATTAGGGATGCTCAACCTGTATAACAAAGAAAAGTATCACTTAATACTTTTCAGCAGCATTAACAAAATGGTCAAGGATTAAGCATACACAATTTTTTATACTGTTGACTCCCAATAGCAAAGGGTGTTGGGGGGGGCAAGAAATAACTCACGCAGCCTTGCAAGTCTAGACTGCCCCTTCACCTACCAGCCAGGCAGCAGATGAACCAGGCACTTGGAGACCTGACCTGTGCCCTGTACATACGGCCCTTGATCTCCAAACTCCAATCTGAGTTCCACCTCTACCAGACAACTCTGGCTGGTCAGGCTGGATCCAGATTCCCAGCTGCTCGGCAGAACCCACCTTCATTTTCCTAGTCCTGCCTGCCTTTCAAGACTGTAACTCTCCACAAAACCTGGGACAACAATGGTACCTCAGTTGTGAGCTGTGAACCCACCACAAGGTTTATGCAGCAGGAGGTGATGTCCAAAAGCTTTTCTCAGTTGCAGTCTTGGGGGTCCCTATCTCACCATGCTCCCTACTCCACCCTTCCAGAACCTCTAGCACTGAGAGACTGGGGTATAGTTCTTAGAGATCTAAGAAGAAACCCAGAAAACCAGGGAGCTTGGGAACTTGAGTTCTTCACCTCCACACTCCACACATTTACCTTCCATGTTCACCTCTCTGTGGTATGAGAAAGGCAACATCTCTTAGCTTCTTTAAAAGTCATCATCAAGCGGGCTTTAAAAGAGCCATGAGAAGCCAGGTGTGACCAGCATCTGATTAGCAGGAATTTAAGTTATGGCAAAAAATTAACTTTGCACAAATGACACAGCAGAATGAAATGATGGGAAGGGTCCTGGTTTAGAAACAAATGTCATTTGCAAGAAGGAACTGTAAAGAGAATGGATACACTCCCCCAAAGCGGAGTATACTACGTTTCATCCACTCAAGTCAGTGATTTTTAAAACATCAGTGTTACAAACACAGCCTTGTCATCACTCTGCTCTACCACCGACAGCCAACAGCTACCACTGTGCAGTCACCCAGAGCTCTGCCATTCTGAAGAAGTTAGGCTCCGGCCATACATCTGGCTAGGGACAGTGTCTCCGGGGACAGTCTGCCGCCACCCAGGTGTCTGGAGAACCACAAGGGATCAGAGGCGTGTCCTTTGCCTTCATAACTCACTGTGCATCTCCAAACATGTCCACGCCTGCTATGCAGCCCAGCAGCCTCTTTACCCAAGCTCAGCTTGTGGTTCCAGCCCACACTGGCCACTCTCCCTAGGGAACATCTCAGCACACCCCCCTGCACCAAACCTCCTAGGGAACCATTTGCATTTCTTGTTGGCTTTTGGACAGATAAAAGGTGGTCAATTAGGACAAGATGGTTTCCTGGTTGAAAGCAATTGCTACTCCTGTAGAGGACCTGGGTTTGGCTCCCAGTACCTGTATCAAGTGGCTCACAACTATCTGTAACTCTAATTCTAAGGGATCTGATGCCCTCTTCCAGCCTTCATAGGGACCCAAAAGCACACACATTTATACACACACACACACATACACTCAAATAAATCTTTAAAATAAAGTCAATTGTGCTAGGCATAGTGGTGCACACCTTTAATCCTGGCATTCGAGAGGCAGAGGCAGGAGAATTTCTGTGAAACTGAGGCCATGATAGTTTACATAGTAAGTTCCAGGCCAGTTGGGGCTACAGGGAGACCCTGTCTTAAAAAAAGGAAAAAAAATCATTTGGGCAATTAATGTGGTCAATCTTAGGTTCTGTACCAAAGAGCCAACAAAGCAGGCCTGACGCGGCTGCCCTTCAAAATGCCTGGCAGCCAGGGATTCCAGGCTCCTCATAGGGGTCCCTTGGCTTTAGGTGCTCTTGGGGCCCCATATACTCGGCCACCTTATGCCCCGATGCATTCGACCCACACCACTTTGCGGTCTCTTCCTTGGCATCCCCCCTGCTCTAACTCTGCCCTGTGGTCTTTACTGCTGCTGTACCGACTGCCCTCTATCCCTTACGGTATCCTACCAGCCAAGGCCTGGGACCTGTGGAGACCGACAGAGTGGGAAGAAGCCATGTGTGAGCTGCAGATCTCCAGGAGTTTCAGACTGATGGCAATAGGCTCAGAGTCCAAATGGGCCCATGTTTTACTTACACACATTAATTACTATGTTTAAACATGTACAGATGCTGTTGTGATGAACAACAATGTATGTCCTTTAAAAGTAATACAAATTTACAATACATGAACAAACTACTACCTAATGCACTAAGCAGACAAGTACATGTGGGATTGGAGAAGTTTCAACACTAAGAAGTGGGGAGGGATCACAGAACCCAAAGAATAGAAGCCTCTCTCTATAATCCAACCCTCTCACTGTGATAGCTAGGGGACATGGGAATGAGGTCACCCAGAAAGAGTGACCAGAGTCATGACTCAGAAAGGAACAACCCAACCAGGGCCTGGAACCTGAAGAACTTTAACAGTAAACCCCACTTGAAGAAAGGATGCTTCTGGGGCTGCAGAGATGGCTCAGCGGTTAAAAGCACTGACTGCTCTTGCAGAGTACCCAGGTTCAGTTCCCAGCACCCATATGGGAGCTAACAACCATTTGTAATTCCAGTTCCAGGGGATTGATCTCTGTGGGCACTTCGTGACACAGGTGCACTTCTATACATGCAGGCAATATACTCAAACACATAAAATAAAAATAAGAAAGTATATTTTAAAAATTTTTAAAAAGGGGTGCTTCCAAAGACTGCATTAATCTTTCGAGTTCAGTAAAGAACACACAGGAGCACAGGACTGGTTTGCAGGTCCCTGGCCAGGACACATAAGTGGTCTTCCTAATTGCAGTGATGGCTCAGGCTACCAGAGCTCTATGCTGCCAGCTGTCAAGCAAATCTGTTTATGAGACAGCTCTCCATGAACATCTGGCTTCCCACACAGGGTCCACTTCAGGAGCAAATGTGCCCCAGAGTTCCTGTGTTGGAAACTTAATCCCCAACACAACATTGCTGAGCAAGAATAGATTAAGGCCATTATCAAGGGCGTGGGCTGGTAAATGGGAACCAGTTTCTGAAGAAAGGATAGGCCGTTTTCTTCTTCTCTGCAGTACTCTTTTGCCCTCTGCCTTCTACAGTGGGACGACAGCATGATGGTTTGAATCTGAAATGTCCATCATAGGCTCATGCTTTAAAAGCTTGTACCCCAGCCAGTGGAGCTTTCTGGGAGGAGAGGGAAGCTTTAGAAGGTAGACTCACCTAAAGGAAGGTCACTGGAGTTGGGTTCACAGGGGATGTTACCCTGGCCCTGTCCCATCCACTCTCTGCCTCTCAAGAAGTGAAGACTACACTTTGCTGCTATGATTCTCTGCACAAGCACAGGGGCCCAATGACCACGGCCGAGCCCTGTGAAACCACAGTCCAAAACAAACCTGTCCTCCCTTAGGTTGTTTCTGCCAGGCACTTGGTCACAGTGGCAGAAAAGGAACTAATCTATGCCTCAAGGCAAGCCCTGCCGGACACTGATCCCTTGATCTTGAATTTCTCAGCATCTAGAACCGTGAAAAATAAATCTGTTCTTTTTAAAAATGTATTTTATGTGTATGAATATTATGACTGCATGTATCTAAGTGTACCCATGTGTTGCAGTGCCCACAGAGCACAAAAGAGGGTGTCAGATCCCCTAGAACTGGATTTATAGACGGTTATAAGCCATGTGGGTGCTGGAATTCAAACTGGGTCTTCGGCAAGAACAGCCAGTGATCTTAACAGCTGAGCCATCTCTCCAGCCCCTGCTCTGTTCTTTATAAATTATCTACCTCAGGTATTTTAGTATAGTAGCACACAAACAAACAAGATGAGTGGCCATAGATTTCAAAAGCTGTATCAGCATATATTTTCAGTTTGTCAGCTCTATTTTTCTTTGTAAAGAAAGCAACTGGCTTTCTCTGTGTCTTACTTGTTTCTATTGCTGTAGGAGAAAACCCGAGACAGGGTGATTTATAAAGAAAATAAATTGACTTCTTACAGTTGCAGGTGCTGGGAAGTCCAAGGTCAAGGGGCCATGTTTGCTGAGGACCTTCATGCTACATCATATACTATATGATAGTTTGATGGAAGGCATCACATGGTGAAACAAAGCAAGCAAACCAGAAAGACTTTATAAATAAGACTGTTTTCCCAACAAGTCACTAATGTACTAATCCAGTCATAAGGAGAGAGAACTCGTGTTTCAATAACCTCCTCCCAGAAGCATTAACACATGACTGGGAATTAAGTTTCCAACAGATGAAATGTGGGGGAAGTATCAAGTCACAGCACTTTATTCATTTGTCTTTTGTGAGTCTGCTTAGAGTAAGTTGTTCCTCTTGAGAACTGTAATGTAAAAGGTGTACTGAACAAAACCATAGTAGTCATGAGGCCTTAGCCAAAGGGCTGATCCGGCTGAGCCTTAGCAAACTCATGTATAATACTGGATCACAACCTATTTTCATGGGGATGCTGTAAAGACAAAATGAATTAAAATACAAATGGTGCTGAGAATAAATGCTGGGACACAGTGTTATAACTGAGCTATCCGCAGAATATGCACTTACTGAGCACTGCTGTCACCTCAGCTCTTCCACACCCCTGACTTCTGGGGGCCTCTTTATCTTGAGGCTAAATATATCCGGCCCTTTTAGACCTTTGTGAGTGATGCTTCACAAGTCGCTCACCATCTTAGCTTCAAAAGAAACTCTTCCCGACAAAGCTTTTGTAAAATGTGAACGGGAACTTGCTGTGGCTCCGTAGGTGCTCCTATCAGAGGCTTCCCAAGAAGGGAGCAGGACTGAGGATTTCACTGGGATGGTAAAGTGCTTGCCTGGCATGCGTGAAGCCCTGAGTTTGATCATCAGCACCATATAAGCCAGGGTGAACATGCCTGTAAAGGCAGGAGGATCAGAAACTCAAGGTCATCCACAGTGAGTTCAAGACCAATTTGGGCTACATGAGGAAAAGAGTGGAGGGAGACTTGAGTGGGGAGGGAAAGAGGGCAGGAAGGAGAGAGAAGAAACAAGTGAGGATGCGAATGCTCCTCTTCAGGAGGAGGAAAGCCACCACTGGCTTGTCAGCTGGACTCTGACCCCAACCAACAGAAGAAAGGCTTCTGGAGCTGAGCAGGAAACCTTGCTCATAGCTGCCATGCAAGGTTCCCTACAACATTGCTTCTATTGTGTCACAGTCCTGACATGAAACTGCAGTTCCCGCACTCAAAAGACTGGTATGTCTCTCATGGTCTTCGTCAGTCTAGCTCTACTGCCCTAGAATGGCTCAGACTACCAGATCAGACCTTGTACCACACTCCCTCCACTCCCCCCACCATACAGACTGAGTTCAGAGCCCTGGGCTTCTGGTAATCATATTGGACATAAAGACTGCAGGCCTTCCCTGGCCTCTCCATCAGACTGTGATCTTGGACTCTGGGAGGCCATTCCCGACCAAATTCTCCAAGTCCCTATACAGTGTGAACATCAGGTCTGAACAATCCACGGCCTAACTGCATCATGTGAGGCCCAAGGATGAGGCCCTAAGTACATCTGAGCCTAGAGTGTCCTTGCTTCTCTGCCAGAGCTGCAAAGGTCGAGATGGGGCCAGACAACGTCCCATTTACCTGGTTTATCCTTTCCCCCAAGACATTTGTAGGGTACTTAGTGATGCCTAGTTTTGTCCCGGCCACCTCGCCAACACAACTGCGAGTGGTCAACGCTCGTGAACACCATAACTACACAGCTCCAGGTGCCCACCCAGAAGGCAGTGCAGCAACTGCCCCCTGGCATCTTCACAGCCCACAACCTAGCCCAAGTGTGCCCAAGGCCACAACAGCAGATGGGGCTCTCCTTCCAGCTCTGGGATCGACACCTCTTACCAGCATAAAACTTGGATCCTGTTTTCTTTCTCCCCACTTCACGGGATTCCGGATATTACCAAAAATGTGTCAGACGTAGTTATTCCCCAAGGCCTTTGTACGCAACACTCTCGGGATAACTTGTACTTGAAAAGGCTATGGGATAAGTTCCTCCGGGTGGAGAAAAGCTCCAGGACCGAGTGTCCTGGGAGAAGGGGAGGGACCTAGACTTCAGGGCACAGCATCCTGAGCATCGGGCTGGCCCGGCTGGTCTCAGTGGAGCCCAAAGTTGGCGGTGCCAGCTCTTCTCGGCCCCGCCGCCCCGCAGACCGAGCAGCAGGGCCGAGACGCCCGTCGGTCCGCAACGGCTCGCCTTACCTGGCGCGCCATGGCGGAACTCAGCCTCGCCGCTCCCCGGCCCACCCAGCTTCCGGCGCGGCTCCACGGCTGCACCGAGACCTTCGAGACCCTCGGCGACGGCGACCATTCGCGCACGACAGGGGGCGGGGCCGCGGGACCGGGACGCGCGCGGAGCGGCGGGGGAGGCGCGCCCGAGCCCGCCCCGCGCCTCGCATCCCGGGAGGGGTGGTCCCGCTTCCGCCCGCAGCCCCCACCCGCCTCACGGCCTGGACGGCGCAGGCGCGGACTACACTTCCCAGAGGCCTTCGCGGCGCCAGGGCGGAGTTGAGGGTGGGGCTCCTTGCTGCACCACCCTCGCACCTTGACCTCCCTCAGCTGCTGACCCTGGCAAGGCCGCTGAGTGTCCGGTTTGCGGCTGCGCATGCCCTGGTGCAACCCACCGCTCATCCATCCATCCCTGCACTTGAACCTTCACTCCAGCAGCTAACGCTTTCTGAGTGCGTCCTGGGCAGGTGCCTGGTGGGGATGCTTGGATGAAAAAGGACCCATCTCTTCCATAGGCCGTGGACGTGTAAATCGGACCCTGGGGGCCGCAGTGGGAGGACTTGGGGTAAGGGTAGAGTGAGCCTGAATGGTTGTCTTCAGATTTGTCATCACTGACCTGCGGTACATTCTATTTTGCGTGACTGTTTGCTGGTTCTGTTGATACAGGCAGCCCCAGTAATTCCTGACAAACAGTAGAACTTAAATACACGTGTGATGTATGAACTAAGTGTGGGCCCTATCCACGCTCCTAATTCGTTTGTGGTGGTCTCTGAGGTGCAAGCGCAGGCTTTTGGCTGAGCACAGTGAGTCTCAGTTTCCTGCCTGGAGGAGTTCCTCCCCGACTCTGTTTTGCTGGAACAACTCAAAGGAGAGGCATGGAGCTTAAACTACTTTTTGAAACGGAAGTTTGGACAGAGCAGAAGCAGAGGCCAGGCTGCTCTGGAGTTAGAACCCCAATCAAGCAAGATGCCTGCATCTCGTCTGCAACATTTAAGGATAACCAGTTGCTCCCCGAAACACCCAGTGTAGCTCCTTAGCAGCGCTGACTTAACCATGGACTCCGCTAGCTTTCCCTGTGGTTATGCTGGGAATCGAGATTGTGATCTGCGAGGAAATGAGGGAGCAGAGAGCACTCTCTCCATTATAGCCCAGCACAACTGAGTGAATGTCCTCTTCCCCACTCCAAGACACCTTCCGCACAGGACTGGAACAGATTTTAAGCTATTCCATGGGTTTCCCTTCATGGACGAGGTAAACTTAAAGTTCAGGTTCATCTCCAGAAGCACCTCAGGGTAAGTCCTAGGCCAAAGCCAAGGACCCATATTGGACCCAGATAACCAAAACCTTAAAGTCCTCTTAACGTAAAAACTTTCAAAACAGAAAGACACAACTTCCAGCATATACAGTTGGCTGCCTGGCCATTTTCTGAATTGACTTTTGATCGACTAGCCAGACATGTTTCCCAAATGGATCGCTTAGCTTCTGCCAGCAGTAAGCTGCACTGTGCATTCCTTCATATAAAAATGAATGCAATATAAAACACTTTCTCGTTCTCACTTTTGTTTTTTTTTAATCCATGAGGTCATTAAAAGGACTTTTGAATTTCCACTTGTGAAGTTATCAGTTTGGCTTTTAGTTTGGCCCAATAGCCAGAGACTGTAATGTTGACTATAACAGGTGTAGCCAAATTTTTGATGTAGTGCCAGGATGTTGTCCTCTAGAAAGTTTGCCATACAGTTGAGTTACCAAAAATATTGCCCCCCCAAAAAAAACCTTACAGTGTTTTAAGTAAACAATCTGATGTTGAGCATATCTGTAACCATTGTCGGTCAGGGGCTGGACACACCTGCTAGAACTTTCCAAGGCTTATCTGTTTCTTGTTGCTTCAACAGTCTTCATATTCTGTTACAGATATGAAATCAAGCACATTGATCATATTTCTGCCTTTCATATAGTATTTGTCTTTTTGAACTATCAGTTATTGAGCTGTGTTAAAATCTCACCTCAAGATTATGTGTTTGTTTTCATTTCCCTGTATTAGTTAACACTTTTGCTTTATATATTTGGTGGCTCTGTGCATAAAAATTTAGAGCTGTAAGATTTTTCCCAGAGAATTGTTAATTTGATTTTTAGGAAATAACACTGTCCCTAATAATGCTTTTTGTCTATAATCTATTTTGTCTGATATTGCTGTTGCTATGCTGGATTTTTGTGAGTTAATATTTTCTTGGCATCTTTTCTCATCTTTTATTATTAGGCTGTCTGCAGATTTATTTCAGGTATGTGTCATATAATAAGAACACATAGGTTGATTTTGCTATTGTTGAAGCCTTCCTCAGTTTAGTTATTCCTTTGTATGTAGTTCATCTTTTCTCTCCGACTGCTTCTGAGATCATCCCTATCTGTGATATTGTGAAGTTGTGTTGGGATGTGTGCTGTGATGTGGCCGGGTGTGGACCTTTGTCTTATTTGGATCTATATACTCTAATTTAAGTATCAGATCTTTGTGCAAGTCTAGAAAATTCTCACCCATCACATTCTTAAAACTTTACTATTGCTGTGAGGGTGGGGGACATACCACAGTGCACATGTGGAAGAGGACAACTCTGTGACGTCAGTTCTCTCCTTTCCCCTTTTCATGGGTTCTGGTGATTGAACTCAGGCTACTAAGCTTGCACAGCAAAAACCTTTACCTGTTGAGCCATCTCACTGGCCCAGCAATCACATTTAAAAATATTCCCTTCTTTTCATTTTATTCCTCCTTGTGGAATCCGTATTTGAGATATGTCAACCATCTTTATTCTTCTCCATTTTTCTTAACTACTTTTTCATTTTTAGTCAGTGTGCCCTCTTCTGTCCTCCGCCAGTACTGCATGGCACGAGTGCACTTACACCCACACAGGCATAACGCTTACACACATAAAATAAAATTTTAAATCAGCCCCTTCTCCTTCTGTGTGACTGTTCTCACCACTGCTCGCTCTTCTCTCCGTTTAACTGTGCACTCACCCACATACTGTTTTTCTGCATCTGTCTTTCTTATGTCCAGTATTGAGTAGGAATCTAATATGTCCTGAGTGAATGAGTGATTTCATGGATTAATGGATGGATGAAAGCCACTGCTGTGATGTTGGGAAGCCTTGTGAAGGCAGAGCAGGATCAAAGAGGTCATGCCTGTACAGGGAAGACTGGCCACAGACCATGTGCTTAAGCTGCCCAGCAGCGGAGATTGCCTCTTAGCATATCTTCCCAACTCTGTAGTCGTATTTGTAGGTAAACATTGGCCATGGTAGGATTACTTCCACCATGAAATTAGAAAACACTACAAATCACATACCCTTAGGCAACTTTTCCAGCACACTGCTGATCTGGTATGGGTGGGTCTCCATCTCCAGCATGGCTGTTGTACTCCAGCCATGCCAGAGAATGAAGGACGATAACAGGGCCTCATGTGGCTCAGAGTGGGATGGGAGGAGTTTCCAGGATACTACATCAGTGGGTAGTTCAGTTATAAAAACCAAGGCAGGGGTTTATATAGGGAGGCCTATCTGACTGTTACAGAAGGCAGGAAAGTTAAAGGTAGGGTCTTTAGGTAAAGGTGGGAAGGTTGTAGAGCTGATGTGGAAATTAGGAATGAGGAAATGAAACCCAAAAACCTGGTTCTGGTCTGGGGTGATCTTTGTGGGGGGAAAAGAAGATTCGTATCTACAGTGGCTTCCTGGGGCCAGGTTATCGCATCAGGCAGAGCTAGGCCAGACTCCTATTTCAGGGTATCTGGGATTGCTTGGCTTTGCTCAATACCTTTTATGATAGACCCAGTCCCCACAATCTGGGGTCATGAAAACATGGAGAAAGAGTGAAAGCGAACCAAGTTATTCTGAACACAATCTTTGGGGAGTGAAATAAAAAGTCAGAGTTGGAGGGGTGTGCCAGTCTGGGCCTGTGGTACTAAATGACAGTTTTAGCTTTGTCTCTCCCTGAGACTTTAGGACGCTCAAGACCCTGAGTTTTATGATCAGAGAAAGAAATACAATCTTCAGCACTAACTTCAATAAGCAAAACAGTAGGTCAGTAGGGGGCACCTGGATTTGAACCAGGGACCTCTTGATCTGCAGTCAAATGCTCTACCCCTGAGCCATACCCCCCAATGAGAACATAAATCTAAATAATGCCTTTTACCTGCATAGCCATGCCCAAGGTGCTCATGAAATGTCACAGGTGTTCATTCAGCTGTGACTCTTAGAACCGGCCAAGCCTGCCTCACTGAAGTGCTACCTTTGCGGTGCAAGACGAGCAACACCTTCCCCTCCCCTCTTCCTTTGCTGGACAGGACTGATGCGGCCAGTCATCGCTGAAAGGGCCTTCAGTGTCAGTAGTCTTTACCCTCCATAGCAGGCGTCTGACAGCAGAGATTCAAAGCACCCTCTTCTCAAACACATGGTGTCACCACTGAGTTTATTCCTCTTGACTAGGTTCAGGACTCTGATAAGCCAGTGACTCTCATACTTTCCTATGACCCCAGTCTTTTATCAGTTTAGTCTGTGCAAAGACTCCCTACCTGGAGCTATGCGGATAGATGTATACACTCTCAAGGCCCTAAATTGAGCACAGACATGGGAAACACGCCACACAACTCAAAAACTTCAGGGATGGTTGATGGTGATTTGAACAGGAACTAGACTGCACACCTGGGGCCAGTCCTCAGATTTCATGCCCTGGGAATCACCTTGGGAGCTTGCTACAGATGTCACCAGAGATTAGGAAGAAACTCCTGATGGTCAGTAGACCCCCTGGGGAAACCCTTGCCACACACCTTTGGCCCCTACAGGAAGAAGTGGGTATCGCAACAAGTGAGAAGGAACCAGGGTGGGAATTCTCTAGTGGCACCCAGAGCCCAGTGAAGTGCTAGGATTTAAGCAAGGGCCGCGGTCACATGGCTTCTAAGTTTGGAGTGCACCAGGGTACTAGAAGCTGAGGCTCAGAGAGTAGGCCTGGTGAGAAAGGGGAGAGTTCCTGAAAGAGAGGTCAGTACCGGAGACGAGGGGCTGGCATGGCACAAGCCTACATCTGCAGGCAGCACTCGGGTGGATCCTGACCTGGTGGCAGGGGAGATGTGCGAGCTGAGCTCACTCCCAGGGGTCTGGTTGGGGGCCTGGAGAAGTGACCTTGCCAGCACCAACACAGACCCACCTCAAATGTGGGCTGTACTGTGGGCCCAGGCTTTTGTGTCCTTGGTCACTATAAGTGATACAGGACCCCTTGTTTGAAGTTTTGCACAAGGGTAGAAACGTGATTCCTCTATGCCAAAGTGACTTGGATTCTCCAGGCAAAAAGACACCATTGTCCACGGAACCTGTGGAGGGAATACAGCCCTGTTAACACCCTAATTCTGACCCATTGACACAGATTGTGAATTTTAATCCTCCAGGCCTGTAAGAAGATAAATCTGATTTTTTAAAGCTATTTTTTAAGTAGATTGTTTCGTTGTTACAAATCTTTGAAGTTTCTGGTAGTCTAACTTTGGAGAAGAAAGTTTTTCAGCAAGTAAAATAGTTTTTTGAAAAAGGGATTTATTGTGATATTTTGGAGCCTCAAAGTATCTTTGGAAGAAGGAGCCTTTCTGTTAACCTTACAGTTAACTTTCTTTCCTGCCTTGTGTTACTCTAAGCAGATTTTCACTTATCCCACTGAGCCGGTCTTTACTTTCTTGGTCATCTTTTGTAAGAGAGAAAAAAAAGTAAACTAAGTGAATGTGACTTTGAACCAAGAACCTCCTAACTGGCAGCTAAATACTGCCCTAAGTTATAACCCTGTGCATTAAGCATGCACTAATTGGCACTTTTAACACTTGGCAGCACATCCAAGACTCCAGTAACTTATTACTGCTTCTGCATGTCCAAGGGGGCGTAGGTCTGGCTGTTGGTATGAGTTGAGTTGTGTCTTGAATCTCCATGTATATTAAAGTCCTATTCCCAGTGAGTGTGACCTAGTTAGAATTAGGATCACTCAGATATAATTAAGATAAGATGAGTCATGTTGGAGCCTGGTGGCCCCGATCCAAAATGACTAGTATCCTTAGAGAAAGAGGAGAGGAGACGCAGAGACATGCAGAGAAGGCTGTGAGGATGGGAGCATAATGGAAGTGAGTGGCACATTTACAAGACAAGGAGGACCAGGGTCTGTCAGCAACACCAGGAGCTAGAAGGCCCCATGGATAGTTTGATTCCAAACTTTGAGCTTTCAGAGCTCTGCAAGAATAAATTTGTGGTAGCCACTGACCACAACTCTAAGAATCTGATTCACCTTCCAGTTAGGTGACAGGGTCTCTCGTCCTACTACACTGTCCCCTCTCTTGCCTCTGATCCTAGATTCTCCAGACTTGGCCAAAGCCCCAGCAGGAAGAACTACTTACCTTCATAGTCAGTGAAGACTTCAACAGTCAACCAAGTGTCTGTTTACCTAAAGATATGGAGCAACACACCCCACACTGCTCCTTGCCTCCAGCTGGGACCCAGAGTCAACACAGCAGACTCTGGAATCCTTTCCATTCTTTTTAGAGTGAACGGAATTACAAGAGGTTATCTGTAGGAACTGGAAGAGAGATTGGCCTCTAAGGAAGACTAAAACCCACACAACTGGGAAGAAGCAGCCCATGCACTGGCTGGCCTCAGTCACAGCCTTCACCTAAGCAGAAAGCAGTCCTCTGGGGCTCCAATGTGGAATTGAGGCCTGGCCTGCAAGCCCTCTCCTGAAGGGTGTGAGAACCGAGCCTCTGTATAGAGACATGCTGATGCTGGCCAGCAAGTCCCAAGACAGACTGGGGCTGTGAGGTCACAACCTACTCCATGTGTGTGCCAAGGCAGAGTACCAGCATGTTACTCGAGGGTCACCATCTAGAGCAGGTATTTCCAACTTCTTGATGTCTTATTCAAAGAACTGGAAAAGCACACACAGATTGCAAACTGCTAAGGAAACTTTACTCAGAAGCAGAACTTCAGTGCTCCTTGAATCGCAGGCGTTGGTTATCACTTGGAGTTTCCTTTTATGGTCCAAGAGGAAGAGCTAGTTGTTAGGTGCAGAGTATAGTGGTCTTTGGTTTTGATTGACAGACTTGGGTTATATAAGCCTTTGCTTGATTGTGCATTGTCCGTTCCCATGATCCATTTGGTTTTAATCATAAGTACACCCAATTATGCATAGGCATGATAGTTTTTCTCTAAAAGTTCATTCAAACACTGTTTGCACCCAAAAGTAGTCCAGACCTGATTGGCCCTTGTTTCCCATATATCCAGGAGTATGTTTGAATGGAAACTGACCCCCAAAGGGGAGTCACTAAAGGTTGCTAGAGATGGAGAGAATTAGTCCACTGTTTGAAGCCAGTATCAATGAGTTTGGTGCAGATGAGGGTCCCACGTTGCTAGGAGAAGGCTACGCACACAGCCGAAGCCGAATGTTGTCTCGGGTTGTTGAGCTATCCCTATGCTTGACTGCTCCACCTCCAAGAAATCAGCAGCAAGAAGCAGGAAAGCAGGTACACGTGGGGGAGCTACCAAGACCCCTTTTCCCGAACCATCCCTGCAACTCTCCTTACTGGCAACTTTAAATACCCTGCTCACTTGAAGGAGCGACTCAACCAACCCAGTCTCCTGTGGCTGAGCCATGATGGAAGGGTTTTTGGGAGGGGACAGAGCCACTAAGCTGCTATCTTGCCCAACAGAGTAGTAGCGAATGTAAGGTAGGCAGCACCTGAAGTCTGGCACTTCCGCCAGCACCATGAGGCACATTTGTCAAGCCACTGCCCTTTCAACCTGGCCTCAGAATGAGCACCCATGACCACACCTGACTCCAGCTGGCAGTGAGGTGCCCAGGCCAGCAGCTTGAAATTGTGACAGTGCTCTGAGCCAAAAGGGAGTCACTTAGGTTGAGTGAGGAAGCCATGAAGGAAGGATTCACAGACAGAAAGACAGACACACACATGGTTAAAACTGATGTAAGAATTCTCTGACTACCACAACATTGCAATTCTACCTTTTCAATGAGGCAGGATCTCTCAGTCAAGCCTAGAGCTCACTGATATGGCTGGTCTCACTAGCTAACTTGCTCTGTTGTATGATGCCCCCCATAGTCACATACACAGTACTTCTGTAACAATGCTCACTCTAAGTTCGATTGGGAGATCCTGCCTCATTGAATAAGGTAGAAGAACTATGGAGCACGATTCTAGACATCAACCTCAGGCCTCCACATGACCCACACTCACATACATGTACATATACTACACATGTCCACACACAAACATATATACACACACAAGCACACTAACACGCACAACAATGGAAAAATCCAAATAAAGGGAACCTGTAGCCACATCATTTTAAAGAGAAGGGAAAATCCAGAGCCTTCCAAGGAGCCGTGACCTTGGGAAATCAAGCACAGTAACTGTGGATTGGATGCCCTTTGTTACGGCTGCTCATATAATCAAGGTGGTGAGAAACACATCCTGTCCAGAGGACAGAGGTGCTCCTAGGAAAATGAGGAGTGTGACTCCACAGAAACCTGAAGTGCTCAGAACTTGACATTGAACTAGGAGAAAAGCAACACTGGAAAGATTGTGAACATGGCCCTTGGAAGATGACATCAAATTCATAGGAAACCCACGGTTCTCGGGAGAGCTGTAGTGACAAGACAACTTCAACTGACCCTGAAATTGACAGAGCTGTCTACAAGTCCGCAGGTGACAGGAGAGGAGAATGCTCACCCTCCATCAACCACAGTGACCTCTTCAGAAATTACAAAGAACCATGGTGGAAAAGAGGATTCTCAGAGGGCACAGCCAGGGCCTAGACAGGGGCTCCTCAACCCTGGGATGCTTATTGTTCTATGTTGGTGAGTTTTTGTTGAGTTTATTTATAGAAGTATGTTATTTGTATATTTAAATCTCATGTGGGATTGTCTCTCTTGACACAATAATTTTAATAGCTTTTGTAAAATTGGGTTTGGGGGTTGGTTTTTTTTTTTTTTTGAGACAAGGTCGCACTGTAGCTCCAACTGGCCTAGAACTTACTATGTAGACCAGGCTGACCTTGATCTCTGCCTAGGGAATACTTGGATTAAAGTCATGCACTACCACACCGAGCTTTAAATTGTTAATTGTAGATTGATTCAGTGATCTTATGTACATGTAAGCGTCTCCTTTACCCTAAAATACCTGGCTCTAGTTTTCTTCTCCTTTAGAGTATCGTTTATTTCATCTTTGACAGTTTCATGCATGTAGGCAGCAGATCTCAATCACATCCACCCCTGCTTTGGAGTTGGAGCTCTGTGATTGGGTTGGAGTAATAGACTTTTAAGTGTACATTCTTGGAAGTGAAGGCCGCTCCAGTCCTTTTGTACCTGTCTCCACAGAACCTGCTTTTCTGCACGTTTCACCTCCTTGTATTTCTATTTAAAGTGGGTGTCTTACAGCAGGTATTTTTATCTTGCATTTTTATACTCTTGTCTGTGGTCTTCCGGAATCTGTGGTCACATGATTTCCTTTCTCACAATGTGTCTTTTTGGGACTGGTTTTAGGTGTGCCTAGACGTGGTTTGCTGTGTTCTTACGTTGGTGTTAGTAAACTTGCAGCTTTGTAAATGTATGCTATTAAATTTGGAAAAAAATTTTTTTTAATGTATGTAAGTGCACAATGTCATGCAATGTCTGTGGAGGTCAGAAGAGGGCACTGGGTTTGCCTGAAGTTATAGTTGGTTGTCAGCTGCCATGTGGGTGCTGGAAATCAAACCTGGGTCCTCTGTAGGAGCAGCCAGTGCTCTTAACCACAGAGCCATTTCTCCAGCCCCTGCTTCAGAGTTTCTTTTTACAGGTTATGACAGCCTGGAAGGTCCTGAAGTTGGTACCTAGAAGGGGGCTTACGCTGTAACAAAAGGGGACCAAACAGAGCCATGCAAGGACTCTGCCCAGCCTTTGAATTTTTTAGGAACTAGTTTCCCTCTGATGTCCAATTGGGAGTGTCAACTTTTTTCTTTTCAGTAGATCAGTTCTTGTACTTACACTGTATTTGTAGTATTAAAGAGACAGAAATTGTCTTTTAAGTTCATAGATCTTAGAATCAAGACAAGCTTCACCAAGATTTAATGCAGATCAGAAGATCCTAGATTTTATAGAATGTGGCTTTAGAAGCCTCGAGGAAGAGGTGAGCATTTTGCATGTGGGTCTGACCCAGAGAGCAGGCCGACCACAGCAGACCACACTCAGACCTTTACTTATTCCTGTGTGGGGGCTCTTTGCAGCAGACTGTTTAGCTCTCCCCATTAGATGCAGAAGGCATTTTCCCACCCTTAGGGCTCTGTCCTGGGACTTGCTTTAACCAATCAGATAGTGACACAAGCAGAGGCTAGAAACCTCATGCCTGCTTGGACTGGGCTTTTGCATTCCTCCATTGTCAAGGAAGTTGCCCGCTGCCAGCCGCTTTTCCTCCATCAAGGGCCCCAGGATGAAAATACAAGGAGCAGGCTGAACCCACTTGACAGAAAGAATCTAAACATGGGTAGACTCACAGCTTGAAGCAGAGCCATCCAAGCAGATCTCTGTGAGGACGTCTACAGTGCTGAAATCTGAGCACTGAGCATAACTGTTTATTGTTGTAAGCTATGAACTTCCGGATGATTGGTTGGAATGAATTATTGTGGAAGTGATTGACTACCTTTGACTCCCCCGTGCTAGGCTGAGCCTACCACTGAGCTGCAGGACTAGTTGGAGAATTTGGTTTATTGAACAAATTCATATTGTGACTGTGAGATACAAAAGAGCCGGTCAGACAAATGAGGAACCTGTACTTGATTCAAAGGGAAATTCATGACCTGAATTAATGTCTCTAGTCAGTCGGTGGAGGGTCAAACCATTTGCACAAACTAAAAATAACTAAAGTTTTACTGGTAGCACAGGTGAAATGTGATAAAGAAGAAATCCCATCAGGCAACAGGGCTATATTGCTTGGAGTAAAACATTTGACTGCAGATCAAGTGGTCCCTCATTCAAACCTGGGTGTTCCCTTCTAGTGTCTCATTTTAGTGCCAAATCATTAGCAACATTTCCTGGTGTCTATGTTTTGATTAACTTCCTCACTGCCACTCTTCCTAGGTCTTGTATTATTGTTCTTTGGTGACACTGGATATGTGGCCACAAGTTAGGGTCCAGTTATTAATGCTGTGTGTATCTCAGAAGTTTTTAATTAATTGGTCTTTAAAGTTTATACTATGAATCGGTGCACCAAATCTGAGGTTTACCAAGCCTCAATTTGCATCACAGTTAACTGGCTAGACCTATAAAAATACAGGCAAACTAATTCTGATCAGAACTTAAGAAGACTCTTGAAACTTTGATTATAGGGCCCTCATTCCCTTGCTAAAATCCATCCTAACATCTAGTGATTCTGAGTATCAGGAAATCATGTTGGAATGCACCACACTATGCCATTGCCAATGGCACTGTGGAGGACACTGGAGGCTGGGCCTCAGCACAGACAATGGACAGGAGAGGTGGGACTGTGGGAAGGGCCACAGTGAAGCTGTGGGCTTAGAGAAGGATGACCTGGGGTGGTAGCAGGCCAGAGGCAGGGACTCAACTCCCTGCAGTTGGCTCAGAACTGGACTCAGGCTTAGCAGGCAACGCTGGCCTCTGAGTAAAGCTTTTGGTGATGATCACAGTCCCATGCTCCCTGCCTCCATTTGCTTTTGCGCACAGAACATGACATTGAAGAAGAGTCTCCTTTTGCTTCCCCCAAATCCAGAATGTTCCTGCAAGGAGAGGATGAGAGCATAAGAAAGTAACTAACTCACAGCCTCCTGTCCTGGTCCTTCTACCCACGTGACCTCCACATTCCAGCCCTTCAGTCCTGTTGAGTCTTATCTTACTTTTCTTGGGCAATTCCCAGGTTTCAGCTCTTGTTTGTGCCTAGCTGGTCAGTCTTCTACCCACATTGAGAATCCCCAGTGCTGTGATCCGTAGGAAGAAATGCCTCTACTTACATTCTCAGAAGCCAAAGTAAAGTGCTTTTTTCCCTTTGTCCCTGTGACATCTGCCCAACTAGGTGCCCAGGCTCACATGTGACAAGGAAGTAATGCAGAGATGCCGACAGCCACATACTTTCACATGAGAGATAGCTAAGTTCAAGGCCAGATAGAGATCTGTGCGGTTAGTCCATTCCCACTAGTGCACCAGAACTGAGGAGATGTGCTGGACAGACATACTGGATCCTTGGGTGAGGCAACAGAGGCAAACTGGTAGGAGCTGCAATGCTCCACACAGCAACAAGGACATCATTCAGGGGTAAAGCATTTGTCTGCATATCAAGCAGTCCTGGGCTCATGACTCTGTTACCTCCCGGCCACAGGTTGGCAGTTGCTGTCCTATGTCATGCTCAGGGACCACAGAGCTCTATGAACCTCTGTGGATTGGATCCTATCTTCTGGTAATTTCTTCTAACACATGGAGGGATACTGTTCTAGTTTGCTTCTCTGTTGCTGTCATAAAACACTGAGCAAAACCAACTTGGGGAGGAAGGGTTTATTTGGCTTTCATGTCCTAACCGTAGTCCATCACTGAAGAAAGCCAAGGCAAGAGCTCAGGTAGGAACCCAGAGGCAGGAACTGAAACACAGACCCCGGAGGAATGCTGCTTACTGACTTGCTCCCACGTCCTGTGCTCAGCCTGCTTTCTGATACAGCCCAGGACTACCTACCCAGGAATGGCACTACCCACATTGAGCTGAACCCACCAATACCACTCAACAATCAAGAAAATGCCTCAGAGATAATACCACGGGCCAATCCCTAGAAGAAATTCCCCAGTTGAGGCTGCCTCTTCCCAGGTACATCAAGTTGACAATTCAAGCTATCCAACATAAATATTTGAAATGGAGAATAAGGAAGGAATAGAAACACAGACAGGTCACTCTCTGCCACAGAGTATTTACTACAGAAAGGTCCTTTAGCATGAAAATGGACTCCAGGCATGACTGGGTTAGTAAGTCAGATATATATCATTTGGGCATGATTTTAATCTGTTCTTCCCCATGAAAGAGCGCAGATTAAATCAATTTCCAACTTTCAGCAAGTCAAAATTGTCTATGGAAATTTGCAGAGACACTTACCATTCTAGGTCATTACCCCTGAGTGTCCAATTTATGAATTGTCAGGTGAGAACACTTTTTTGGTGGGTGCTTTTTCCTTTTGTCCAACCGTACCCCCTATTTAACTCCAAACATTAACTGAGCTACCAATCCCTTGAATCTGACTTTTCTACGTGGGTCTGGAGGATGTACTAGCTGTAGACACCCAAGATTTAGTGCCCTTGTTTCAGCTGGGGACTAGGACTAGGGCAGGAGGGGGTTGGTCAGCAGGTAGAGGAGCTCAGGACTAGTTGTCACAGAACGAAGCAGATGATGGCAGGGCACTGGCAAGCACAATGTCAGGGTTGTGACAGGGAGTGGCCACACTGGTTTAGAGTGCTTATTAGGCAGACATGAACAGGTGGGGGTATAGCTCAGGGGTAGAGCATTTGACTGCAGATCAAGAGGTCCCTGGTTCAAATCCAGGTGCCCCCTTAATAGCATCTCTTTTAGATGCTCTGAAAGTGTCAAAGACAAAGAGCCAAATAATGTCCCTAATCCTCCTCTTGGCCTTACTCTCCAACAGTGCTCCGGGTATGTGCTGAACTGTGTCCTCTTATACTCTGGGTTCTGCTCAAGCCTGTCCTTCTCTCCGGAAGTGGCCAGTAGAGGGCTGGCTCACTGTAAAGCCCCTGCCAGTAACCATGAGGCTCATTCACTGCAGGAAACCCATCCTATAAGCTACTTTCTTTCTTTGGGAACTCCTCCTTGTCATGTCTCAGGAAGCCCCTCCCTCAGGAGGAATAGTCTTTATACCCCCCACCCCACAGGCCCCTGCTTAGCCTCCTGGCACTTCTGTAAAAATATTTTGGTACATGGATGGGTCTCCTATTTAGACTCTTTGAGAAATAAGGATCATGTCTTAGCTGTCTCCTTGTCCTCAACATGGATGACAGCCTGGCTCTTAACAAGATCCATGAGTGTTTGAGTGGATCTTCCTGAGGCCTTGGAGCATGCAGGAGGCTCCCTGCACTGACAGTGAGCTTTACTGAGCGTCTAGGATGAACAGTTCTTGACAGTTGGGTATGGGACTTGGAGGAATCTCACAATTCAGTGTCTTTTCTATGTGCAAAGGCTGATGGCATCATTATACCAGGGTTAGGCAACGGGAACAGTTAAGGTTGGAGATGGGAATAGAACAGAGAGAAACACTTGCAATGGAGAACACTTGTCAATTTCTGGAACATGTAAAGAGTAGATTAAAAGTACACAGGTAGGCTGAGTGTGGTACCAGGCATGAAAAGGTGCTAATGAGAGGTTATACTTAAATGGGGATGTAGCTCAGCGTTAGAGCATTTGACTGCAGATCAAGAGGTCCCTGGTTCAAATCCAGGTGCCCCCTTTATTTTTAACTTTTTAGAGATGACTTACCACCTTCACTTTACACAAACCTTCAGTGAAGTTAGGAGGTTTCAATTACTTGGGTTTTTAAAAATCAACCCAAGGCTTCCCTCCCAGCTCTGTATAACATGAGCAGCATGTATGCACCTTTTATTTATAGAACTTGGTGGCTGATTAGAAGCACAGAATGAGGGAGAGCACACGAAAGTGGAGTGGTATAATGAATCTCACTTTTCTAGAGGCTTCGTGGGACAGGTGGGAACCCTAATTTAACTTGGAGATTTGAACATACTTTTGGCTGGGGAAAAACAGGTTGAAGAATTGAATCAGTTTAGCTGTGAGGACCAGAGCACAGATGGAGTGACTAGCTTGGGAAGGAAGGAAGGTTTTTTTCCTCTGACAGAAAAGGGAAGGAGCTAAGGAAAAACAAAGGAAGACGTCTATGAGAAATGTCTTGTGTCAGGGAGGACAGGATGAGCCTGTGCAAAGGGATGTAGGCACGTGTGCAGAGGGCAGTGCAGCTTACTGAAGCTGTGATCTGAAGTCCACCTACTGTGGCACTGAGGTCTCCACAAACACTGTACCCACCATGTCAGACATTTTCCTTGTTGCTGTGACTTGAGAGAAGCAACTTAAGAGCTTATTCTGCCTCACAGTTTGAGGGTCCAGTCTGCTGTGGCCAGAAGGGTGTGTGGGTGGAACTTGGAACACCCATAGTCAGGAAGCAGAGAGTGATGAATGTTCATTCAGTCTAGGACCTCAGTCATTGGATGGTGCCATCCACATTCAGTTAAACCTCTCTGGAAATTCTCTAAGACACACCCAGAGATATGCATCCTAAGGATCCCAGATCTAGTTAGTTAACAATGGATATCATCGACCCCCACCCCCACCCAGAAACTGCTGAGGATTTTGTTCTTTGACTCTCTGTTTCCATTCCACATATATGCTGACCTTAGGAGTCTAGGCTATCTCAGGACTATACAAAGGTTTGTGTTTCCTTGTGGAAACTTTTAGCTTCTGCAGTCCACACACTACCCAGGTGTGGCACGTGCCAGGTGATCCCCTTGGCAGTGGAATTCATGAAATCAGTGAACTCCTATGGGTTTTTTCTTGCCCTATATTAAGGGGTTGTTGATATTAAAGGTTCCAGTTAAAAAAACAAAGAAGCAGGCCAGGCATGATGACACACGCCTCCCAGGACTCAGGAGGCAGAGGCAGGTGGATCTCTATGAGATTGAGGCCTGCCTGGTCTACATAGTGAGTTTTAGGCCAGCTGGGGCTATGGGGAAACCTTGTGTCAAAAAATCAAAACAACACAAAAAGAAGCTGGGGCTGGAGAGATGGTCCAGAGGTTAGAGTGCTTCCTGCTCTTCCAGAGAACCCAAGTTTGGTACCCAGCACCCACATTTGGTGACTCACAACTGCCTGTAACCAGCTCTAAGAGAGTTGACGCCCTCTTCTGGCCTTCATAGATATATGCCCTTACATGTTGCATAAACTCAGAAACACACATAATTTAAAATATAAAGATAATTGTTTTAAAAACTGCATACTAGCTAACTGGATCAGAAAACAAGATCCAACTGTTTTCTGTCAGCAGGAAACATACCTCATATTATACACAGACTGAAAGTGAAGATCGAGAACCATATACCAAGCAAGTGGAAGCCAAAAGCACCCAGAGTCCTTGTACTTTTAAGCTAAAATAGCCAGAAGAGACAAAGACCAATAAAAGAAGAAACCATCAAACAGGTACAATGTCTATAAATATACACCAATTTCATAAAATGAATACTATTGGATATAAAGGGCCAGATAGGTTGTGACATAACAATAGTATAGGATTTTAACTCCCCACTCATTAAAAGATAGAACATCTAGACCAAGAAAGAGGCTCAGACATAAGTGCACAAAACCTACACACACAGTTTCAGCACCTGTTCCATCAAACACTTCAGAAAAAAACGATGGCTTATTCTTCTAGAGAATAGATATCATTGGTACCTTCCCCATCTCTGTTTGACTTAACCTATTCCAAAAAGGTGGTTCCTGTATCCCTTTCACAAATAAACAGCTTGCTTTAGTGTAGCGATCTCCTTCTGGAACAATCCAAACTAAGACACCAGACTCAAGGAGAAAAATTTAAAAATCACACATCATTAAAACAGACGAAGATAATCTTCAGTAAAAGCAAACACAAATTCATGGTTTTTATAAATTCTTGGTTGACTAGAGAAAGCATTTTGCCTCCTTAACATGCTCCAAGGACTCTCCCTAAACATAAACGTGACTCAGTGTTAGGCTGTTGAAAGCTGTCCACTGAGACTGAAAACGAGAAAAAAAGGCTGTCACTACTACATCTGATCTCTGACGCAATGAAGACCTAGTCTGGGAGGAAGGAGTTGACCAAAGTAAAGCAAAATATGTGGTTTTACAGGGGGAAAACTGCTATTGTTTGCAGATGATATGAAGAATATGAAAAGGATCAAAAAACACACTGATTTGGATTATTAGCTATTCCACCAACGTTGCTGGATTCAAAGTTGAAACATATATATCGGTAGTTATAGTCCAATATACTATTGAGAAATTTTGGAAAAAGAAAAATGCAGTTTCAATGATGTGAAATGTCATCTCCCTGTATTAGTTACTCTCCCTGCTGTGACAAAATACCAGACAAGCACAACTTAAGAAGGGGTTTGTTTTGCTCACAGTTTAAAATGGGGTACACTCCATCAGGGTGAGGAAGGGTGGTGGGAGAAGCAAGAAGTGGCCTGTCACATTACCTCCACAGTCTCTTCCCAGAGAGATGAACACTGCTGGTGCCCAGCTCCCCTTGTTTCATCTAGTCCGGGACCCCAGTTGTGCTGGATGTTGTAGTGTCAACTTGACACACATGGCTTGAAGGAGCCTCAATTGGAGAATTTCCTTCATTGGACTGGCCTATGGCCATGATTGTGGGGTATTTTCTTGATTGTTGAGTGATGTGGGAGGTCCAGGCCCACTGTGGGCAATGCCACCCATAGGTAGGTTGTTGTCCATTGTGTAAGAAAGCAGGCTGAGCCTGGGTCAGGGGAGCAGCCATTAAGCAGCGTTCCTCCATGGCCTGTGCTCCAGCTCCTGCCTCCAGGTTCCTGCCCTGAGTTCCTTCCTTGAGCTCCCTCGGTGATGAACTGTGACCTGGGAGAGGTGAGTTAAATAAGCCCTTTCCTCCCTAAGCTGGTATTGGTCAGAGTGTTTGTCGTAGCTATTGAAAGCAAACTAGAACACCAGTCCATAATTAAGGCAGCTGTGCAAGTCTTCCCTCCACAGTTAACCCTTTCTAGAAACACTCTCACAGACAAACCTAGAAGTCTGTCCAAGGTGATTCTAAGTCCAGTCAAGGTGACAAGATTAACTGTCAAATCCCTTCAGCAAAGATGTGCAAAAAATGACACAAACATTCTGCAATTATAAAACACTGTAGAGAGAAAGGGAGGAGCTGGAAAAAGAGGGGAGCCGACTCGGGCTGGAGGCTGGGTCCGTCTAACCACGTCAGCTCCCCTGCGTTTGACTAGACGTTAATAAAAACACTGAAAGCATGTGCTTCTGTGCGTCTGTGTGTTTAATTGTACAAGTAGTTTCTAAAATGTCTAAGAACAATGCAGTAACCAAAACATCTAGGATGGTCTTAGATAAAAGATGATGGAAGAGGGGCTGGAAAGATAGCTCAGCAATTAAGAGTGTGTATGGCAAAAATTCAAAACCTGAGACTAGACTTGTCAGGAGGATTTGATGTAACATGTCCCCCATGGACTCATGGTTGAAGACTTGGCCCCCACTTCGTGATCTATTTTAAGAGACAGTGCAAATTTTGGAGGTGGGCCCAGCTGGAGGAAGCAGATTACTGGAGTGGTGGTGTTTTGAAAGGGATCTTGTACTTGGCCCTTCCAGTTACCTGCTTCCTGGCTGCCATGTCCTCAATAGCTTTCGTCCGCCAGGCCCTTCCATCTTGAAGTGGCAACACAGACTACAGATGTTGTAGGTGTGGCTCTAGAACTGAAAGACATTAATCATCAGAAGTCTTGCATTAGCAGAAGGGGGTATAGCTCAGGGGTAGAGCATTTGACTGCAGATCAAGAGGTCCCTGGTTCAAATCCAGGTGCCCCCTATCCACATTTATATTAAGTTTGGGGGGTGCATACATTGTATAGAGGACAGAAGTCAGCATTGGGTTTGTTTATTGCTGTGCACTTTGTGTTTTGAAGGGTCTTTCAATGCACCTGGAATTCAGTGATTGGCCAGGCAGACTGGCCAACTAGCCAGTTCCTCCAACCTATTCTCCTCCTCCACTAGACTGGCTGACCAGCAAGTCCCTGTCCCCCAGTTCCCTTCCCTCCCCAGTCCTTGTCCTCCTCTGAACGCCTCTCAGTGTTGGCATTACAAGCATTCTACGCACAGTACGATCTTTACACGGGTGCTGGGATTCCAGCTCAGCTACTCACACCTGTGGGACAAGCACCTGACCCCACCAAGCTATCTTCCCAGCCCCCAGCCTAGTTTTAACCTTTTAAATAGACGCTGGATTTTCTTGTTCTTCCTTATTAGATACTAGGATACATTATATATTTTCAGAACCAGCAAATGGCGAGGCTTTATTGTGGTGGTTCTGAACCCCAAATATAAATTAGGCTCACCTGAAGAGTCTATAAAAGTTCCCTTTCCCACGCCTCACCCAGTCCAATTACCCAGAACATCCTAGGTGGGGCCCAAGTACCATAAAAGCTTCCCGGTGGCTTCTGAACCTAGCAAGGTAAGAACCAGCCTGGCAGACCTTCCTGGCAGCCTCCTCAGCAGAGCTGTGTCTGCCCTGCATCTGTGCTCTGGCCATTTGCTTGTGTCTGCAGTATCCATGTGAGAAACGTGCCTATGTGTGCAGCACCCAGAACTAAACTGAGCCAGCACCTTTTGGGGACAGTTCCATTTTATTGTCTCTTAGTTTTCTTAATTTTCCCCGTTTCTATCCAGGAGTTCTCCCTGGGTAGCAGAATTAGTCTTATGATCCCCAGCACCAGGAGAACTTGCCAATGATGAAAGATCAACTTGGTAAAGTCAGGTCCTGTGTTTAGTTAGTGCACCGTTAAGGACGACACTACATCTTAACTTCTTAAAAAAGAAAAGTTCTGCATAAGGGATCAAAGAACTACCAATCATCAGAAAACTAAACATGTGATGGTTTTCCTGGGTTGGAGAATATATGACATTTTTGGTAGCAGATCTGAAGACTGATAGTGGTTTTAGCCAGACGGCATATGATTCAGAAGTGTTATCATGATTTGTACCATCCCTTACACCAATCGTTTTTTGTGATCTTTTGTCATAACTATTTAAAACAAAAGGCATGATTCTTTGGATTTGTGTAAACAGCAGAAGCTTATAACTTACTGAGTTAAAAACAAGTTCTTATAATAAACCTATATGGCAACAAGAAAGTCTCAGTCTTCCCACTGTATGGCAGAGAAATCATTTAAATCTGAGCCTGGCCGCATCTCGTTTCCCTAGAGGCTTTGCCTGCAGCCGGTAGCGCTCGTTTTTGCTCCTGTGCTGTAATGTGTGCCCACAACATTCCTCACCAGTTTCTGACACAATATCATCCTCAGTGATGCGCCTCATAGATTCCTTTTCCTTAAAGCTGGTGGCTTTTGATATCCAGAAGCTCAATTTTTTTTTTTTTTTTTTTTTTTACTTAGAACTTTTCCCCTTAAAGAAATGGCTGCTGTTCTAGTCTTATAAGCACCTAGAGCCTCGGCTGGAACTGACGCCTGGCCCTTCCTCTGATGCTTCCTCTGGGTGCAGAGAAAACACCTCTAGTGTTTGCCTCCTTCCTGCCTCTCCTTTCCCACCTGAGGGTTCTCACCAATCCACCCAGCCCTCAAACTACTCTGTGGACAGTTTCCTGCCCTCTCACCTCTCCTATGAACTTCTCCCTCTGACAGGACGCTCAGCTTTCCTCAAACTGGCACCTCTTCCCTCAGACTCCTCAAGGTGCCTCCCCGCTCCCTGCTCTCCATGGCCTTCCACACCCAGATCCTCTGCCAGACCTCGGCACTGTTCTTTCAAAGTCACCTTACAGCACATCTTCCTCATCCTCATTGATAACTTTACAGATATTTGGAACTCCACAAGCATCATTGGAAATTTTAGAACATTTGCACATTCTTCCCTGTCCTCCTCAGGAATATCAAGATTAGGAAATTTTGTGAAACAGCAGAGAGATAAATGGTCTGCAAAGACAAATCACCATTATTTAGGAAGAGCGGAGCATTGCACTGGGATGTGGGTGCCACACTACACTCTGAGCAAACTCAAGAGTTTGGGGCAAGGGGAAATTAGTAAAGGAAAAAAGAATCACGTAAGATACTGAGACAGCCAGTTCCATCCGGTTCTAACTAGACACCAGAACAGAGTGGACAGATGCGTAGGGGTTAGCAAATATAGTGGATTTTGTGCGGCAAGTGTGGCACTGACAGGTCAAATGGAAAAGTAAATGCTCCAAAACAAGATACCAACTGAGAGTGGCTGCCGGCAGGTGTCACAACTCTGAGCTCCCAGCAGGCCTCAGGATGCCAACTGAGATGGGGATTAGTGAGCATTATGGCTACAAAGATGGGGACCAGTGAGCGTTATGGCTCTGACTCCTTGGCAGATGACTGAGGCCCTAAGCTCTCCATTCACTAGCCTAAGCCCCCACGGCGGCTCTCCAGCAGACCAGGCTGTCTTTCCATTCTGGGTCCTGATCACAGCCGGACTCCTTTCTTGACGGACTCTTACACTGATCTACCCTGTTCCGCTGGTTCAAGAGGCCCGGAAGCCATTTATGGGTGCAAGAAATAATTACGACTGCAACTGTTCCTTGGGGTGTGTCTGGGCCTTACTAAATAGAAGTCCAAGTCAAAACTCTGATTTACCAAGTGCAATGGGCAGGTGGGGGAGACTAAGAAAAACATCAGTGAGCAAAAGAGTTCACAGGAGAAGAAAGTGACTGGAGGACACGCTCATACCTGCCCTGTCCGTGACCCCAAAGACTGTCTCAGTGTATTTAGCCTCCTGATTCAACAGGAATAAGAGATGGATTTATTGAGGTAGAAAGGCAGTGCATGTGGCCACAAAGACTAAAGGTGTTTACACAAACCCTTGGTAGGAATGGGGATGTAGCTCAGAAGTAGAGCATTTGACTGCAGAGAGATCCCTGGTTCAAAGCCAGGCGTCCTCTGAAGTTGTTGCTTTTTCTTACCTAACTTTGGTATTAGGGCTCCACCTTGATTTCCCTGCCTGGGTGCCAGAATAGAGAGTCAACCTGGAAGGAAGAAAGGATCCAGATCTGGTCGGGTCCAACAATGGTTTCTAACTCTTCTCTGTGGATTTCTATCCTACCTCCTGGGCCTGTATGGTTTTGTGCATTTTACCTTCATGTGTGGAAGAATCACCTCTGAATTAGAAAGGAAGAGTAGCAGCTGTGTCAGATACAGCTAATCTCCCTTGGAAAGTGGGTGAAGTGTTGTCAGTTCCCACACTGGGAGCAGGGAGGGTAGGGAGACAGATTACTTTATCCTCCCATTGTCTATAAGTGAAGTTTATAGAATTTGCTAATGGTTTGGATATGAGGTGTAGGAAAGGCAGAGGAGCTATGCATAACTCTAAGCTTTAGTCTGAATAACTGGAAAGCCAGAGTTACCATTAAATAACATGGGAAAATCTTGAAGAGAAGGTTCTGGAAGGGGAGATATTAAATTTGAGATGCCTGGCAGGAGGCCCTATGGGAGGTGGCCGGTGGGGAAGGGAGTCTAAAGATTATTAAGATTGTCTGAGATGTTCTATATCACATACACAAAAATTCAATAAAAACTCACAATAAGGGAATAAAATAAATTTGAGATGCCTGATAAACACTGAAGAATTTTGACCCAGCAGTGAGATACTTGATACTTGCTTTGGGATTGAGGTTGGGGCTGGGCGTGGCGGTATGTGTGGTGTGTGTGTACTGTAGTTGAGTGCTATATACTGGAAAATTTGCAATGAACAGAAACTAACCTCAAAACCAGAATCTAAACAGTCTCAGTGAGCATCATGCTGGTGCCGTCTTAGGTCATCTGTTTACGCCATGCTTAGGCATCTTTGCTAACTTTGGCCATCTTCCATGTAGCAAATATTTATTGTAAAACAAATTTCCTGTTCAGGGTTGTCTTGGGAACTATAAAAAAAACACAAAGATTGTATTTTTACTTTTTCACCAATGAGCATTTATCACTAGTCATAAACACAAGTAGCAAAATTAAACTGCCTAAATGACTTTCCTCTCTAAGCCTGTGTGTCCTGAGCTTTGGGTCTCCCTGACACAGTCCTCACAGGCACTCGTGTCCCATGGGCCCTTTTGGGTGAGCATACTTTTTTGCGTTTTTGCCAGAGGTGGGGAGTGTCTATGACTTTTTAAGTCTGAAGAGCAATGTAGGTGAGGGCTTGGCCCACAGAGGACACACCGCTGGTCCTTTATGCTCTGGCCGGAGTGAATTCCTGTGTTTCTTCTACACAGACACACTAAAGTTTTGCCACTAGGCCTAACAATCAGAACTGATGCCGGAGCCCGCCGGCAGAAATTGAACCGCACCCGAAGCGGGGAGTGAGGATGAGAAGAGAAAAAGAGAGAGAGAGAGAATATAGGGCAGACTCAGGAGGGCTGTCAGTCACACTGAAGCAGCTTGCCTTTATTAAGTCCCTCCTATTTATATTGTAAAGTAAGCAAAATACTAACACAGGCAAAATAACTTAAGACATGATTGGCTTCCTTCAAAGATCTTCATGTGACCTCAGTCTTAGGTGAAAAATAAACTTCTTATCAGATGTAAATCATTTTGCCTAACGAAAACTCCTGCTTCCAACAGCACTTCTGTGCACGAGATTGACTTCTGCCTACCCCAAAACTAGGGCATAGTTCAAGGCAGGCACCTGGCCCCCGACATCTCCCCCTTTTCTATTTTCTAAAGATACCATAACCTTTCTGATTATGGCGCAGAAGACTGTGCCTGTCTTAGGTCATTCTCTCGGTAACACAAGCTTTACCCGTCATTGGTACGTGAATGCCCACCATCCACACCGTGTCTTAGGTCAGCTTAGTTCGAGAGAAAGTTGTCTTAGGTCATTCTCTCTGAAACACAAGCCTTACCTGTCATTAGTACGTGAATGCCCACCATCCACGCCCTGTGTTAGGTCAGCTTAGTTCGAGAGAAAGTTGCCCGTCTTTGGCTGCCAGCCTCTCCTGCAAGGGGCAACTCTATAGAGTTTGGAGCCGAACACTGTGCACATCAGCTGTAACATCCCAGAATGTGCTGAGGATATATGTCCTATGGAAGGAGTATGCAAATTCTAAGGAGAATACATAGAATATTTCCTGATCTGAGGTCAAAGAAGACCCTGAAGGCAAAGAAACCTTTAGCTTATCTAACAAATCAGCAGCAGTTTCTGCTGCGTCAAAGTCAAATAACTATTGTTTTTTACAGTTAACATAAATCTAAGGATATATGTTCATTATGCCAAACCTTGCAACATTTATAACCCTCAAACCACATATAACATTTACAGAAATCATAATAAATGAAAATTACTAAGATACCATAACTTGCATTCACCCATGGGAACAACTGAAATGCAGTTAATCAAGTTACATTAAAACACAAGAAATACATTGAACACAGAAAACATCAAACCTAATACCATTATGAGCAATATTTAAACTGTCCAATCAAAAGTATATATAGGGTTGACTTAGGCAAGCTATCACACGTTCTTAACTTTGTCCATAGTTGTTGCCTGTTTCCCCATATAAGTCTGTGGGAAACTGTCATCTGATCACCAAAGTCCTGTACTTAGTCCTTTTTCTTGTTCATCAGCATTCCCTGCAGTAGAATTCTGATTCGTCCCCATATTAGTACCGGGTCTGGGCCATGCCATTTCCCATCAATCGGATCCTTCCATTTCACTTGTGCATAGGTATCCAAAGTCTTAAGATGCCACAACCTATCTGCAGCAGAAAGACCAAAAGCATCCACATTAAAAAAATTCAAAACAAAAAGAACATGATTCAAAGAGTTCTGTGGAGATCTGGGATATAACTCCCCCTTTATTTTTTGTAATTTGTAATTGATTTTTTTAAAGCTCCATGGGCATGTTCAACAATCCCTTGTCCTCAAGGATTGTAAGGTATGCCTGTTTTATGTTTAATGGATAATTGAGCACAGAAACGTTGGAAAGTTTGACTAGTATAGCCTGTGCCATTGTCTGCTTTTATTATAGGTGGTAAACCTACTACAGCAAAACATTTAATGCAGTGTGCTATAACATGTTTAGTAGCTTCTCCAGTTTGAGCAGTAGCCATAAGAAAACCTGAGTAAGTATCTATGGACACATGAACATATTCTAGTTTTCCAAACTCCAGGATGTGAGTTACATCCATCTGCCACAATTGATTGGGCATTAGTCCACATGGACTAACTCCACATTGAGGGAATGAAATTCAGGACATAAGCAACACTGTTTAACAATTTGCCTAGCAGCCTCCCTGGTAAGTTGAAACTGCTTTCGTAAACTTTGGCTATTTTGATGACGAAGAGCGTGAGATTTTTGTGCTAGTTCCAATTGAGATAAACCCACGAAATGTGTGGCTTTATCTGCTAAGTTATTCCCCAAAGCCAAAGACCCTGGGAGCCCAGTATGAGCTCTAATAAACACCTTTGTATTTGACCAAATAATTCTTGAACCTGAGTGTTAGTTGCCTCAATATAAGATACAGTTTCAAGTACCTGCAAGGCTTTAACAATATAATGACTATCAGTATACAAATTAAAAGAAGTAGAG
This sequence comes from Eospalax fontanierii, assembly GCA_035773235.1. Classification (NCBI taxonomy): domain Eukaryota; kingdom Metazoa; phylum Chordata; class Mammalia; order Rodentia; family Spalacidae; genus Eospalax; species Eospalax fontanierii. The sequence goes on along the minus strand of CM069528.1, from coordinate 102,680,679 downwards.
GTCATAAACTGAAATACAGCAGCCACAGCCTGAAGTTCTACTACTTGAACTGAAAAACATGGGATTGCCCTTGTAACACATAAGTAGCCCTACCATTAGAGGACCCATCTGTAAATATCACTAAAGCGTCCTTAATAGGATCCTGTTTCACAATTTTTGGAAAAATAAAAGCATGACTATTTGCAAATTGTAATAGCTTGTTTTTCAGATAATGATTATCTATGATGCCAGAATAACAGGCAAAAGTTATGGCCCATGAATCCACATTTTGAAATAACCAATCTATCTGTTGTTTTGTAAATGGAAGTCCTATTACAGTAGGTTCCTTTCCAAAAAACTTACGAGACTCAGCTCTAGCCATTTGAACTAAACACACTACTGCCTCATAATAAGGAGTTAACACTCTAGCAGGTGAGACAGGTAAATGCAACCATAGCAAAGGTCCCTCCTGCCATAAAACTGCAGTCGGAGTATGAATAGTAGCCAAAATATATGCTGCTATAATCTATATATTGTATTTGTTGATTTTCAATAGCCCGTTCTACCTGAGATAATGCCTTTCTGGCTTCCTCCATCAAGCTTCTAGCCGATTTAGGATCTGAATCACCTTTTAAAATGTCGAAAAGAGGCTTCAGTTCTCCTGTAGCAATTTTTAAATGAGGTCTAAGCCAATTAATATCTCCCAATAATTTTTGAAAATCATTCAACGTTTTCAACCCATCTTTCCCATTCTGAATTTTTTTGAGGCAAAATTGTTTTAGGATATAATCTATGACCCAAATATGAATACGGAAATTCGGCTTGTACCTTCTCAGGTGCTACAATTAGCCCTTGCTCTTTCACAGCCTGCTGCAAATGAGCATAAGCTGCGAGCAAAGTTTCCTCTTATTTATGAACTTACTGTATGCTATGCAGCTAAAACTTGGGTAAAAATCAAACATTCCTAAATAAACCTTGATTAGACATATTTTGTTTTATTAGGACATTGCTTCACTTGATGTCCTGGTTGTCCATACCCAAAAGAGCTTCCTGGGAACATATTATCGAATTGAAGCTTACAGCACTAACTGAGAAGTTTTTAGGTAGAGGTTGCCATTTACATTCTCCAGGAACTGTAAACTGTATTAGTGACTTTTTGTTGGTGTGAGAAAATAGAGAATTCCATGTACTAGTTTCGCTATAAACATGTTACGCCATAAAATGAATAACTACCTCTGTTGAAATTAGTTTATCCCTTATTCTCAACACACAATGTCCTTACTCTGAGGCTGTTTTGCACAGGGTCAGGTGGCCAGCCTCATCGTGTGTCCTTTAACTCAGAGTTTACAAGGGACAGAAGAGCTGCCGAGTTCAGTAACTACCAGTAGGAATTAAAACACCTGTCCTATTTCTGTTGCCATCACCTCTGCTGAGTAGCAAAATAATAGTACAATTAATACCAGGCACTGTTAGGACAGGAACCAGCTGTCTGATTGGGAAAAGATCAGTTGTGCTTGCGTTGTTCAAATAAGAGACTTGGGTGAGAATTGAGCTCACAGCATATGTATGCTAGGTAAGTATCCTACCACTAAGCTATAGTCTCAACCCAGCAAACTGTAAACTGAAAAAAAGAACTGCCTATTTAGTAGTTGTTTCGGAAAACAAAGCACCCTAGGGCTGGTGAAATTTATGTAATTCACCTGGTAATTAAGTAGCAAAAAAACCTGAGGTAATTAACAAAACCTGAGAAACCTGAGATCATGGTCCCTTGATGTTCTAGGCTCTAGCCTCCTTGACCACGAGCTGCTGTAGGAGGATGGACTTATAAAGATATTCAACTACACCCTGTAAATGCCACATTTCTTCTAGATATTCTTTGCTTAGGCAACAAATGGTGAAAAATCCTCCTCTCTCAGGCATCTAGCTGCTTTCTTCTCCCTCTCTTTTTCTTTGGGATCTAATGACTCTTGAATAGTTGCTTGATTTCAGGTTTCACAAAAGCTAGTTCCTCAAGCAAAGCAGCTTGACGGTCAATCCCATTTCCATTTGCCTTTTTTTTTTCTTTTTTTCTTCAAACCTTTTCTATCCCGTGTCCAAGATCCAAACCATTCCTAATCAAAGCCCCGTTAGATCACCACATTAGTAAGAAAAAAAGATCACAACTTATTCACTACTTATAAACTAATTGCCTATTGCCTATACTTATACATTGTTACAACTTACAAACTAGTCAACCTATAAGACTTAATTACTTAGCACTTGCTTCTTATACTTATGAACTATTTAATACATAAAATTATCTTAAACCTATGGAACTCCCAACATATTTACAAAAAGCAAACAACTATCAGATTTCTTACCGCATACATTACTTTTCCTTTACTGTACATTCTATTACTTTTTCTATTGAAGATCTAAACTATTCCTAATTAAAGCCCACAAACGAAAGGTATCCACTGGAACCTTACTCAGTCCATAAACATAATAATCCTGAAGTTTTCTTCCTACTTTATTTTCCAACATATTTACAAAAAGCAAATGACTATCACTCTGACCCATTTTACTCCTGAGATTTCTCACCACACTCTTTTCCTTTATTTTACTTTACTTTTTCCTTTCCTTTTCCTTTTCCTTTACATTCTTTAAGTGAGCTCACTCATACCACGGTGTCCTTCACTTTACCCCCAATCTTCAGGTCCCTGTTCGGGCACCACTTGCCAGAGCCCGCCGGCAGAAATTGAACCGCACCTGAAGTGGGCAGTGGGGATGAGAAGAGAGAGAGAAAGAGAGAGAGAAAGAAAGAAAGAGAGAAAGAGAGAAAATGTAGGACAGACTCAGGAGGGCTGTCAGTCACACTGAAGCAGCTTGCCTTTATTAAGTCCCTCCTATTTATATTGTAAAGTAAGCAAAACAATACTAACACAGGCAAAATAACTCAAGATATGATTGGCTTCCTTCAAAGATCTTCATGTGACCTCAGTCTTAGGTGAAAAATAAACTTCTCATCAGATGTAAATCATTTTGCCTAACGAAAACTCCTGCTTCCAACAGCACTTCTGTGCACAAGATTGACTTCTGCCTAACCCAAAACTAGGGCATAGTTTCAAGGTGGCCAGGTGGAGGTTGCTATTTCTGTCCGCCCGCTTTAGCCACTGTGCAGGGTTTGTGATGCTCTGGTGTCCGAATCTGTGGGATTAATTACTGAAGCTTCAAAATGTTTACACAGATAATAGACTAGGGGATCTAAGTAATCGAGGCCATGACTGAGCCTCCTGTGTGACTGCCTGCTCTGCCCACACCTGCAATCACTTCTGCCTGGCCACAGTTACAGTCTGGGGCCTGAGGCGACCTCTATGGGTCCATAATTTTTGGTGCCACCCTGCCCAGCTCTGGCAAGGTGTCCCTTCTGGCTCCATGGGAGTCCAGGACCTGGTCAGCAGCCCATGACACTCCAAGTGGACCAGATTATGTCACGAGAAACCTGTTGTACAGCTGGGGCCAAGTGGTACAGGACTTCGACTGGGGGTCCCAAGCAGCCGGTGAACATAGGTCAGAACCTATGCTACAAGAATATTAAGTGCGTGGATGCCGCACCCCATGCATTCCTTCAAAGAGAACCTTTCCATTGGCATCACTTACTGCAGAGAAACGATGTGATAGTGGAGCAACTAAAAAAAAATACTTGAAATTCAAGGTTGACAATTTCTAACGGGTTCCTACATGCAAAGTTATGAATGTCCATCGATGATAAATCACCTTACATTTATCCATTCACTGTTCTAGTAACAATTTCCTCTCCTGTGAATTAGTTCAAACACCACATTATGTTTCAACTGTTAAATTAAACCATCATGCTATAGCTCTAAAGAGATTCATTTAAAAATCAAGATTCAGAGCTGGAAGGATGACTCTGAGGTTAAGAACCCATACTGTTCTTCCAGAGGGCCAAAGTTTGTTTCCCAGCACCTACGTCTGGTGGCTCACAACCACCTGTAACTCCAGCTACAGAGAGCCCACTTTTTTCTGGCTTCCCCAAGCACTGTGCTCATGCGCACATGCACAGACATACATAATAAAAAAATAAAATACTTTAAAGATTCTTTTTTTGTAGCATATTGATTTAAATAAACTACTAGAAAGGTGTCCAACATCTTGTAATAGGAATGAAATGTTTTAAGTATGAATGAAAAAGCAAGACATCAATTTGAGGTGAGAACTGTGATTCTCGTGATAAATACCAGCATGTATGTACTTATGAAACATATGCTGCAGAACAAATAAAGACTTTAGAAGTAGATGCCATCAAGGCTGGGGAGATGACACAGCAGGTAAAGTGCCGGCTCTCAAGCACGAGGACATGATCAGATCAGATCTGAGTTCAGATCACCAGGACAAGGTCAGGGTGGTGAAGACAGGAGATCCCTTGGAGCCTTCCTGGCCAGACAGCCTAGTGAGACCAGTTTCTCAAAATAAGTTGTGGAAGTCATAGAGGAAAATGCCTAAAGCCTGACATGCTTAAAGCCTGACATATATAGATAGAGACACACACACACACAGACAATTTATAAATGTTATAAACAGAAATTTGATGATTTACTATAAGCTCCAAGAAGGAAAGTCCAAACGAATTTTTTGAGCTCTACTATATTATTACAAACAGAATTTTTGTGAGGATTGTTTTCCCTGTGGGATCAGCTCTTTGTAGTCAATTTTCAATTTGAACTGCCCTGAATTCTCTCTTTTTTATGTTTGTTTTAAGGTATAAAGGTTCTTGTTTGTATTGTGTAATATGTCTTTATAAAGAATAGATATTCTTGTTTGATATTTTTCTTGACTTTAGTTCACTTTCTACAGCTGTCCCCTCAGAGCTTGTCTTTCCATTCCACTATTCTATGAATGGTGGTCAAGTCCATAGCTGCACTGCAGTTTTAGAAAACAACACAATACACTTCACCTGTAGGCTTCCTTGGGATTTAAATGCACACACACACACACACACACACACACATTCATTTACATATGCCAATTTCTTAAAAAACACAAAATGTTTTACCCTTAGGAAAGCTACTTAATAACCAATTAAACTAAGAAATAGATTTTTGGTGTTTTGTTTTTTGTTTGTTTGTTTGTTTTTTAACACATCTCCCTAATTCCAGCCTGCCTGGAAGACACTCTGTGGACCAGGATGGCCTCAGTCTCGCAGAGATCTGCCTGCCTCTGCCTCCTGAGAAGGCACCCACTGTAGAAATAAATTATTTAAAATGTAGTTGCATGTTCCAGAGTAAATCTAAGCTCGTTTAACCCTGCAAGTTAAATGTAACTTAATGCTAAAGAGTACTTACACCTTGGAAAGGGCAGGAGGCTTCAGGTCAACAATCTTCCCTGCATTCTCCTCCTCCTAACCCTACCCTCTGGCTTCTTGAATCCTTTCATTTTTATTTTGTTTTGATAAAGGGTTTCCCTGTAGCCCCAGCTAGCCTGAACTCACTATGTAGACTAAGCTAGTCTCGATCTTACAGAGATCCACCGGCCTCTGCTTCCCAGGCACTAGGATCAAAGGCATGTACCACTAAGCCTGACAAAATAGAAATGGTAATGTTAGAAATTCCACAGTCGGAGCTGGAGAAGTAGTTCAGTGATTAAGAGCACTTGCTACTCTTTCAGACAACCTGAGTTCACTTCCCAGAACCAAGTCAGGAAGCCAACTGTCTGTTAACTCCAGCTCCAGGAGAATCTAACACTCTCTTCTGGCCTCTGTAGGTACCCTAACTGTATCATGAATTCTCTCATGGTGAGTCCCAGCATTCAGCCTCACTCCACTCTCAGGTTTGAACCTACTGATCGGACAGAGAATGTTCTTTAGAGAGATTAGTTTATTCCATATTACTTACACAGAGTTCATCCCCAGATAGAGGGAGAGGGAGATTTCCTATGGCGGAGCCTGCATTTTGGTCATGGGTCCCCCCAGAACTCTGGAAAGTGCGCCCAAGATGGAGACCTGGCATGGCACCCGCCTCTCTCCTTCCTAGCCTTCCCTGCGGTTCCGTTAAACTTCCCCCCTTAAGTCATTGGTTAGTTGGCTGTTAATCACACTTGAAGTCCTTCCCTCATAGCAGACAGAGAGAAAAACTGCTTTTCTATGCAACACTAACACACATGGCATATACTCACACATATAGACACACATACACATAAATTTAAAAAATAAAAGTAAATCTAAAAAACACCCTACACTTGAAAGAAGTCTTATCAGTAGCTTTATGAAAGCATAAAAATAGACTTGTGTTTGTTTGCTCTGAATAACTTATTGCTAATTAAGTTCTTACTAAGTATGGGGAATGCTTGTATATAATGTTAGCAACGCTATGATATTGTTCTATGATAACATATATGTCTTGGTTTGCCTTTAATTGCTGTGACAGAACACTCTGACCAATACCAACTTGGGGAGGAAAGGGTTTATTTGGCTTACCTCTCTCATCACTGAGGGAGCCCAAGGTAGGAACCCAGGGCAGGAACCTGGAGCACAGGCTGTGGAGGAATGCTGCTTACTGGCTTGCTCCCCTGACCCATGCTCAGCCTGCTTTCTTATACAATGGACACAATCTGTCCAGGGATGGCACTGCCCACAGTGAGCTGGGCCCTCCAGCAGTACTCACCAAGAAAATACCCCACAGACGTGACCACAGGCCAGTCCCCAACTGGGGCTCTCTGAACCCAGGTGTGCCAAGTTGACACCAAAGCTTTCCAGCACAATTGATCCCTTGTTAACTTGACACACAAAACACATCACTCTAAAAGCACAACTTTTCCATTTCTTGTCCCCAAGATATGATGTTAACATTAATATCATAAGACATTACAACCTTAAAAGCCCCACAGTCCTTTAAAAAAATCCAAACACTTAAAAGTCTCTTAACTGTGGGCTCCCGGAAAATCCAAAACAAGTTCTGTCTTATTCCAAAGGAAGAATCGGGCATACCTAAGCAAAACCTAAGTCCAGCAAAGTGGCTCAAGGCTGGACATCTGGGATTCACTCACAATCTCGAGCTCCAGAGGGTTTCCGCAGCTGTACTTCTCTGGCTCTGCCATCCACAGCACACACAGTTAGTCTCTCACAGACCCAGGCCGGCTCCACTCCACACCTGCTGCTGCCCTTGGTGGACATCACATGGTCCTGACATCTCCGAAACCCTGGAGTCTCCACTGAAACTGAGGCTGCACTCTACCAATGGGCTCTTCTGGGCTCTCCTGATGCAAAGCCTCAGATTCTCTCCGTGACCCCTGCAGTCCCGGGGTCTTCACCGCAACCGAGGCTGCACTTTCACCAGTGGCCTTTCCTGGCCTCTCAGGGCGCCCAGCCTCAGCTGCTCTCTGTGACCCCTCATGCTTTCAACACCAGGACCATGCAGGGGACTCATACACATTACCAAGTCCTGCTTCCAGCTTGAGATGGAGGCTCAGGCTCCCTCTGGACCACAGATTCTGTGTGCTGACCCTAAGAAAATACCTCCCAGAGGATTTCACCACAGTGATGCTGGAGTCTTATTACTTACAACTGATTTTTCAGCCCCAGTTAACCAGTATCAACTGTCCAGTAAAACAAAGATTTTACTTCATGTTCTGATCTCTTCTTAATCACAGCTGATTCTTCACCCGCAGAACCCAGATTCTCAATCTAAAATATCACACAAACAGCCCTGATTCTCCTTTCCTTTGAGGCTTCACAAGCTAGGCCTCCATCGTCTACAACTCTTTCAGCTTAGCTATTCCAAGCTCTCCACTAACAAACTCTAAGCACTCAATTACTTTTCTAGCCCTTAAGTTCCAAACACTTCCACAATCCTCCCCACCAAGCTCAGGTCTGTCACAGCAATACCACACGATCCTGGTACCAATTTCTGTTCCAGTTTGCTTCGGTACTGCTGTGACAAAACACTCTGAGCAATACCAACTTGGGGAGGAAAGGGTTTATTTCACTTACACAGTTCATTACTAAGGTAGGAACTCAGGGCAGGAGGCAGGAGGAGGCAGGAGGAGGCAGGAGGAGGCAGGATCTGGCACAGGCCATGGAGGAACGCCATTTACTGACTTGCTCCCCTGGCCGGCACTCAGCCTGCTTCTTATACAACAGACAACAACCTGCCCAGGGATGGCACCGCCCACAGTGGGCTGACCCCTTCCACAGCACTGGACAATCAAGAAAATGCCCCCTACACATGGCCACAGGCCAGTCCAATGGAGGAAATTCCTCAATTGAGGCTCCCTGAACCCGGTGTGTCAAGTTGATGCCAATGCTATACAGCACAATATAATATTATAATGTAAGGCTTACATTTTGTTAAATAGCCATTGCTTTTAGAAAACACTTGGTGTAAAGGTTAATAGTTTAGACTTCAAAAACTTTATATTACTGTTCTTTTATTATAAAAGACTTCAGTATTGTTTTGATGAGTCTGAATGTTTGCAGGCCCTGAAATAAATCTTGACTATGTGACAAAAATAAGAAAAATACAAACAGATGAGACTGTGCAAAGACGACTTCTAGGGGCTAATGTTTAGACAGGTCCATATGGAAGAAAAGAACCCAAAGATGCTAATTATATGTGTGGTAAAATTTCTAAATTAGAGCTTCTTTAGCACAACTTTCAGTTCACAGATATGAGTATTCGATGTGGATGCTGCAGTGTGGCTCAAAGGTATTTATTAGATATTTCCAGTGATTAGGAGTATAGCTTGGAGGTATAGGATCTGACTGAGAATTAGCAGGTCCCTGGTTCAAATCCAGGGGCCCTCTATTTTTCTTTTAGTGCCTTACACATGCCCAATGCACCCTGTTTGCCGCATTTTATCTGCTAGGTGAGGGGCATTGGTAGAAGGTCGTGAGAGAGGGAAAGTAGGCAGGAAGGAGTCTAGTGTGCCTTCTGAGCTGGGGCATGGAATGATCAGAACTAGACATGTGGTTCTAGGACATGATCATGTCCTAGACTCAGGCAGACTTTCTATTACAGCCTTTCTTTTCTTGCAGGCATCCAGAATGACCCAAGAGTGTGATGCTTTGCAGATTCACTGGTCCTGTAGCTGAGCATCCTGGTCTGGGAGGTCTGGTTGTGACCTTTTCAGTTGTGCCTTCCTTCCTCTCATTCTCCCACAGGGGTGTCTTAAGGTGTTCCCTAGATATTTAACTGAGAAGGGAAGACGCCTCCTGAATGTGGGTGGCACCAGAGTGAGCTGAGACCAGCAAGCATCTCTCTATGCTTCCTGATTGTAGAAACAACATGACTGGCTACCACTCTGACTTCCCTTGCATGACAGACTGTATTGCCACAAACTAAAAACAAAGGTGTGTGAATTCCAGAATGATCTGGGAGTGAGTGGGATGGTTTGTGGATTCTCCAGATATTCTGATTTGTTAGGTCTGAACTGGGGGCCCATGAAATCTAACTTTTCAATTGACTCTTCCTTTTCATTTACTTCCCAAATCACCAAGATATCATGGTCTCCTAGAATGGCAAATCTAGCACTCTCTTGAGGAGATTCACCATGCATGGTTGTCAATCTGAAATTCTGACCACTTGCATGAATTTTGTGAGAGAATATTCATTCCCACAAGTTAAAACAAAGAAACATCATTCCTCCCAGACAGGCAGCAAAGGACAACAGAACTCTAAGATAGGATTCATGAGGAATCCCAAGGTTCAGGAAACCTACCTAGAGCAGATGGAATCTCATCCGTGCATGCACCACATTACTCCACAGTGGCAGTGGCCCAAGAGCTCTCCACTGCAGGGTGATCCCAATGGACGCTGGGATCATGGTGAGTGCAGTGTTCTTTTCTAGGAAGGATGGAAACAGAGCCCAGGTTGTTCCAGATAGTTCCCTGTTATTTGAGGGTGATGCACCACCAGATCACTCTGCAGATATTCTGAAATCTACAAGCAAGAAATAAGATCTGGGTCATCCAAGGCCATCAGGGAACTCATTCTGTACCATGTACTGGTTCATTGCAAAAGCCTTTCTGGAATAGCATTGGTGGCTTTCCAAGTGTCTTTGCTGTAGAAAAGCTGCCGAACTATTGGCTGTGAGGTGGGAGGACACTGAGATATGAAGGAATAGAACAGGGTGGCTTCCGTTTGTAATGGATCGTTCCTACAGAGTGATCAAAGAGACGCAGGTATTGATGAGGCTGCACAGGTGCTTATTAGTAAGAGCTGAAACATATATTCAGGTGCAACCAAACAGAGTATTTGTCCGCAGGTAAAGTGATCAGCGCCTCAAATCTACATGTCTTCTACACACTTCAGTGTTTTGCTTACTAAAAAAAAGCCTTCTCACCTCTAGGTTCGAAGATACTGGAGTTCTAGAACAAGGAGAGAGGAGAAAGTAAGCATTTTAGAGTTTTTCTAGAAAGCTCTAAATTGCTAACAACTTGTAGATCCAGGTGAATGTCCCCAGGACCAGCTCTATCCCCTTTGGTGCTGATCCTTATGGCCTTGCAACTTATTCTGTGGGTAATTTTGTCTTATCACACTTGGCCACCATCTTGGGATGGAAGAACCTGAGCTCATTTTGAATTCCCACCTCACAAGAACATCCTCAAACATGGCTGTGCCCAAAGCAGCCCACATGGCTACAGACTGTAGGTGCTGAACTTTGATGCAAAGAGCAAATGAGCGTATTAAAAGTAGGGCTATCAAGACTGGGAAACAGCTGCCGCCTATGAGGACCTGCAAGGCACTCTTGGGCAGAAGGCTGGGAACCTCTCTAGGACTGTCCACAGCCTCCGTAATGTGCTCTGAGTGGTGTGATGGTTAATCTTTCTGGTTAATTTGACTGAATCTAGAATCACTGTGGAACTACACCTCTGGGTGTGTCTATGAGGGGATTCCCAGGAAAGTTTAACTGAAGGAGGAGGACTTCCGTATCTCTGGGGCTTTGCTGCCTCTATGACATGTAGCCTCTCTCTCGGGATGACTTTACTCCATGCCTGCAGATTTCATGGGCGGATACCCAGGGTCCTGGTGTCTCCAATAGTCTATGGTCGCCTCTGCCATGTAGGTTTCGCCTTCCTGCCTTCATGAAAGTGGGCAGCACCATCATATGGGCTGGAGCCTCTCTTAAGCAAAAAGAGAAAGTGAGCTGCTCACCAGCTTTGGTCTCTCTGCTACCTGACTGAGGAGGTAATGTGACCAGCCACCCCAAGCTCCTCCTGCCGTGTGTCCCCTACGCGACAGGCTCCATGCTCTCAAACTGAAGCCAAAATAAACTCTTTCTACTTTAAGTTACTTTTTGTCAGATATTTGGTCACAACTGAAAGAAAAGTGACCACAGTACACACATGGAAGCTTAAGTAAAGCACCCGGCCCCGTGTTAGCTGCTAAATGAGGCAGGCATTCATGGGAACAAAATCTTATCTTAATACACCTTCAAAATGTCACTTTCTTTAGCTACAGCTAAACATGTTTTGAAAAGTTAACCAAGCCCAGAAGTACCCACCTCTTTATCACTTTAAGCCAGTCGTCACTAGAAGTATCCCTATCTGCCATCTTTCCTTTAAAATTATAACTTTAAAATGAACGTGACTGGTAAGTATCCGCATTAGTTACTTTCTTGCTGTGATAAATTATCCCAACAAAGGAAGGGTTTATTTTTGGCTCACAGTTTGAGGGTAGAGTCCATCATGGCAGAGAAGTCATGGTGACAGGAGCTTGAGGTGGCTGGTCCATAGTGTTCATAGTCAGGAGAAGAGAGAGACGAATGCTGAGGCTCAGCTAGCATTCTCCTTTTCATACAGCCCTGGGTCCCAGCCCAAGGAATATTCTGCCCACCTCTAGGGCAGATCTTCCCACCTCAATTAGCCTAATCAAGAGTGTCCTTCAAGGGGAGCCTGGAGGCTTGTCTCCTGGGAAATTCTAGATCCCCTCAAACTGACAATCACTATGAGCCACCACTACCCCATTCCCTGTCAACTTCATACTCTAACATATCACTTTTAAGTCATAATCTCCTACCCCTTGTCTCCAAACATCCTTGGCCCTCTCAAAATGAAAAATGCATTCAGTCCAGCTTCAAAAGACTCTATAGTCTTTAACAGTCTCAGCCCTATTCGAAAGCCCAAAGTATTCTGACACTCAAGGCAATCTCTTTAAAAATTATTTTTATTTTATGTCTGAGTGTTTTGCCTGCTTGTATGTAAGTGCACCATGTATGCAATGCCAGCAGAGGTCAGAAGAGAGCATTGGAGCCTCTGGAACTGGAGTTACAGACAGTTAACTGTCAGTTGCCATGTAGGTGCTGGGAAACAAACCTGGTTCGTCTATAAAAATAGCAATTGCTCTTAACTGCTGAGCCATCTCCTGAGCTAGCTACCTCCCCGACCAGGCAATCTCTTAACTAAGAGCTTGTACAATTAAAAAAAATGTTAAATGCTTCTAACACAGAATTGTACAAAATCAACATTTCTGCTAAAAGGGAAGAAGGAAAGCATAGCAAGAAAAGACCAGCCAAAGCCAGACCAAAACCACAGCTACAGATGCAGAACCTGGGGCTTGTGATGGAATCATGTGGGCTCCAAAGAGCTTAGAAAGTCCCACTCCTTGAGTTCTGCTTTCTGCAGCATGTATAGACTCTCATTTACCAGCTTCAGTCTATGCCTGCAAGTTTTCTTGGTGGAAGCCTCATGATCCTGGCATATCCAGTATCCTGGGGTCTCCGTGGCAACTTAGGTTTCATGATCACCGCCTCCTTGCAAGGACTCTAACCATGACAGCTCCTCTCTGAAACTATGAAGCAAGACTTCCCGATCCATTCAGTCTTATATCTTTCATGCTGAAAAACCAGTACCACTCGGAAAATACTGCCAAGATATGTTGACAGCTAGACATGTAGCCCGCCCTCTTGGATAACAGCTGTAACAGTTTATGTATCAGACATGCCAACCCTGGGGAAATACTTCCCTAGACAGCTGCTTTTAAGGAACAGGGAACCCCTTTGGCTCTATTTTCAGTTCAGGTTTTCTCCTTTCAGATAGTTTTACATCTTCATAGGTTGGAGCCTTCAGTGAGTGGGCTCCTGTCCTCAAGGCATGTTTCCAATGTCCCAGTACAGACCAGGAAGTCTCTTTTTAACAACTACAGCCTCTTTTATCGCATGCCTTTGCTTCAACTCTTAATTTGCTTGTGCCTTTTCCCTCATAGACAAACTGCACAATTTTTATATCCTTCAGTCCAACTTTTTGTTATTTGTCACTGCGGACCTGGGTAAACAGAGTGACAGCACTCTTGTCACTCAGATGCTGCTGTCTTGTCTTGAAATGTCCTCTGCCAAACAAATCAGTCCATTATCTTTAAACTTAGCTTCACTCAAATTCTCAGGACATGGACACAATGAAACCAGATTCTTGGCCAAAATATCATATGAATGACCCCTAACATTGTTCCTGCTAGAGTACTGATTTCCTCTGACACCTCGTCAGCCAGGTCTCCACAGTCTGCATAATTCTCAACCTTATGATTTTCTAAACTCCAATCTGAATGGCCTATTAAGCTCTGCTTACAGGATTCAAGGACTTTGTTTAGGCCAAAGTTCCAAACTCTTCTGCATTCCTCCTGCAAATAAGTTCCAACAGCATAAAAAAAATCACATGTTCAGGTTTGTAACAGCAACAACACTATTTGTATTAACTATATTAGTTATTTTTCCTATTCCTGTGATAAAAACTGGACGAGAAGCAAAGTTAAGGGAGGAAAGGTTTCTTTTGACTAACAGATTAGGGGTACAGTTCACCATGGTGGGAAAGTCATGGCAGCAGGAGCTTGAGGCAGCTGAACACGTTGTACCTGGTCCAGGAGGAGAGCGTTATGAAGTGCTCAACCAACTTTCTTCTTTTTGTGCAGCATGGGAACCAAGCCCAGGGAAGGGTGCTGCTCACTTTCAGGTGAATCTTTCCACCTAAATGAACCTAATTAAAATGTCCTTCACATGTGTGGCCAGAGGCTAACCTAATCTAGATAGTCCCTCACAGACATGTCCAGAGACTTGTCTCCAAGATGATTCTATATCTCCTCAAGTTGATAATCAATATTAACCATCACAACATCTTAAACTGAATATAATTTGTCCCCATATTTTCATATATGACTATACATGTCTCCTCCTGTTTGAGGACAGCACTGTTCTGGAAACAACTCCCCAGTTCTCCTTACCTGCTGCACTTAATAAATCTCCCTCTACTCCTACTGCCTGAGCATGCTTGATTTGGTTTTGCACTCACCAAGACATGGACCCCCTGCACTCAGTCTGGACCCGTAATGTCTCCAGCCTGGAGGATGAGCCTCGAGCTCCTGCTGCCTGCTTCTCTTTCTTCACTGGTCAGGTGGTCTGTTGCTCACAGGCCTCCTAGTTCCCCTTCCAATCCCTCTCACAGGTCATCGCGGCAGGGTTTCCTTAGCCCAGGGGTCCTTGCTTCCTGGAAGGAGATGGAGAATCTAGACCCATTTCCTTTGATTTTACGTGTGTTCTCTGGCACCTTTGTAGCTGCTATAACATGGAATTTAGAATGCCTGACGAGGAGGCAGGCATTGGTGGTCAGGACTTCATGAAGAGGCACCCACTCCAGGAGATGGCACCTGCATCTGTTGTTGAAGGAACTTACAAAGCCTTAGTCCTTAATTAAGGATCCTCATGACAAGATATTGTGGTAGATGCCACAATGTGGCTGTGCCTGAACAAAGACAGTCTGGTTCTTAGAGTCATTTAAACAAGAATGAGTGTGATCTGTTCTCAGAACTGGTTCCTTCTGATTTCTCCTAGAACTGTTCTTCTAATCAAGGACATATTCTCTTTATTTATTTAAACAGTAAATCTACCATGACATAGGAAAGAAATGAGGAATCTGTCTTATCAGGGAAGAATTTTCCCTTTCTGACCTGCTATTGACCCAGAACAACATACAAAACCACAAACAGAAATTATCTAATCCCACTTGCTGTTTTCAACATAAACTGAGGCTAATTTGTTGCTTCTGAAATAGCAGGGGGAAGCCCTGCATTTTGTGCTGGGCCAGTCCTGACTCCTGGTTTGCCTGCTTTGGCTTTCCTCTCAGCTGTTAGCCTCCCCCACCAACACATTCAGGACTTTTCACAACCCTGACTATGGCCTAGAAGTCTAACCAAACAGTCACTAAAGTATAACCAAAATAACAGCTGTAGCAAGGTCTCTCTGACCCCCATCTGGTCCAAACTGTTACAATTTTTGCCTTTATAAACTCTGTACACCTGAGCGTCAGCACTGAGAGGAATTCAAAGATACTAACCACTCTGGGTCGCACACTAACCCAATGAAGGACTCCTTTCCCTTTAATTGGCTTATGTGTGGGTTTGTAATTCTCTCAACGCTTCTTTCGGCAGTGATATTTTCTGTTTCTTTTTCTTTCTTTATTATTTTTATTGTATGTGTCTAAATGGAATGCCTGCATATATATAAGTGCATTTGTGTCATGCAATGCCCACAGGAGTCAGAAGAGGGCATCAGGTCCCCTGGAACAGGAGTTAAAGACAGTTGTTAGCTGTTAGTGGGTGCTGGGAACTGAACCAGAGTTTCTGCAAGAGCAGCCAGTGCTCTTAACTGCTGAGCGATCTCTCCAGCCCCTCAGCAGTGATATTTTAAAAAAATACACACACACACACACACACACACACACACACACATACATTCACACACATTATTCTAGGCCATGGGCAAGGCAGGGTCATGAGGGAGAAATAGGGAACATAATCTAAGATTAAAGCTATTTGTTTAGCTAGGTTTGTAAAAGTTGATTACGAGGGGGCTGGAAAGATAACTTAGTGGTTAAGCACACTGACTGCCCTTGCAGAGAACCTGCATTCAGTTCCCAGCGCCTACGTGGTAGCTAACCACCATCTGTAACTCCAGTAACAGAGGATCCAGTGCCCTCTTCTGGCCTCCATTAGCATTGCATGTCCATGGTACACTTTTACATGCAAGCAAAACATTCATACACATAAAATTTTTTAAAAATTAAAAAAAATTAAGTTGATCACAAGAGATACCCACAATGCCTAGTAAGATCATTTACATTGTTTTCCTAAAGGCTAGCTAAATTTAAGTAAGCTTTGGTTACAAGGTTAGGTAAAATTCCCATTTATAACAAACAGAAGGCAGTCCCAGAAAAATCATTCCCATACATATGCCGTCTGCTCGCCAAATGTGGCCTACGGAACTGGCACGGAAAGCTGCAGTTGGCCAGAAACATGCACAGAATAAAAGGTGATGTGATTGTTTGTTTTATTCCTTTACAAGACCAGAAAGATTCCTAGAGATGAGTGCTCTGCTGGGGTCAAGATATGACCCATTCAGGTGAAAGTTCCAGACATCATTCAGCCATCTTCTCCGAGACTGAGCACTAAAAGACAACAGAAAACAAATTTCACAATATGAAGAAATACAGTCTGTGACTATATCTATGCCCACTCACATTCCCCACCAAGGGTGTGAAGCTGGGTGTAATTACACACGCCCAGGTACAAGCACTGAAGTTTTTTCTTCCATTCATCTTCCACAGAAATCAACTAGAAAAGGTCTCTGGGAAAACAAAGAGTAACATTTGTTTTAAAAAATGTTAAGACTTGGGTTCCAGGAAAAAGGAGCCTTGATAACATGTGAGAGAAGTAGAAACGGGATGTCTGGGTGAGGGTGAAGGAGGCCACAGGGCCTTGACTGCACAGAAACCTGACAAAGGGAGCAGGAATCTGAGTCATACTAGAAACAGAAAGTGGAAATGCTAATTGTATGATGCTTTCCCATGTGGAAAACTGTCTAGAAGATGTTTTATAGAGAACTCAAAGTTTATGGGGAAAAGAAACCTAGATATTTAAAGAAAATGAACATTTTAAAATATAAGGTTGTCACTAACTCAGGAAAAGCAAAAGATTCTTCACCAAACCTTAGCCTACTTAGCATTGTGTAGATCATCCCTGAATACTATTAACTAATCATGGTGATAAAAACATCGAAGATAATTCAAGCGAAAGCTGAGCTATAAATCTATTTGAAAAAGAAGAAGGCAATCAAACTGTAATCCTCATCCAAAAAGTTTGTTGCTTTATGATTTTAAAGATAACTTTATTGAATTTTGTAAATTCCATACAATCTATTTTGTTTGTATTTCAATCCCCTCCTCTGCACCCCCTTACAACGTGTCCCCAAATGCCCCTCAGTATAGGTTCATCCCCTGGAGCCTGGTCAACCTACCAAGAGTCTCACATTTAAATAAGACTGACTGTCCCCTCCCAGCAACCAGTAGTTCCTCAGATAGGGTTGGGATTTCTTACTCACGTCTCCATGTCTATGCTGGGATTTTGTCTGGTTTGACCTTATGTGGAACTTGTGCATGATGACACCATGGAGTTCATATGAACGGCTTTCTGGAAATCTGTTTCCTGTAGTCAACCGCCACCTCTGGCTCTTACAGTCTTTCCACTTCCTCTTCCACAATGATCCCTGAGCCTTGGGAGCCTTGGGAGACAGGTGTCCTATTCAGGGATACGCACTCTACAAATTCTTATTCTCACTCTCTGGCCAGTTGTGGTTCTCTATGTTAATCACCATCTGCTGTATAAGGAAGCTTCTCTGCTGAGAGCTGAAAGATGCATTATTCTATGGATATAACAGTCAGTCATTGGAAGTCACTTTAATATTGTATCCATTTAACAAAACAATAGAATTAAACTGGAGAGATGCCTTCAGATACAAGGTTAAGCAAGGTCTCTTCACAGTGAGGTTTTCTATGTGTGACTGAGAAAGTCAGATGTGGAAATCTAAAGCCCTTTGTAGTAGTGTGTGTCCCTGTGTCTCCAGCTCTGCTGTTTCCAAAGGCTGAGAAGTGTCGACCTTTCAATACACGAGCAGGGGGCAGGGCTGGAGACAATGGGGACTGGAGAAGGACCTTTTGGCCTGAGTTTTCAGAACAATCAGTGCTGATCCTACCAACTCAATACAGATGAGAAGCACCATACAATGTGGTGTATAAATGAAGAGTGTGACTAAGAAGGTGGATGCCCTACCATGGGCATATTTACTTATCTAATCTTTAGATTAATTTGATGAGATGGAAGCAGAGCAACATGGAGCATGTGTAGATGCCACAGAAAACATGCAAGAGTCAGTTCTTTCTTCTACCAGATGGGTCCCAGGGATCAAACTCAGGTCATCAGGCTTGGTGGCAAACACCTTTAGCCACTGAGCCAAATTACCAGCCATATATATTTATTTTTCACTCACAGAACTATTGCTCACTTTCAGTTTACTTTTCTTTGATTCATTCCCATTATGGTCCTCAGTAGAGCTGGAAGGAAGATACAGGCCTGCCCTTGAACTCCTGTCAGGAGGATGGATACCTGCCTCCCATCTCTCCATGGTGTCTGAATGTGCCTTGTATTCCAAGTATCTGCTTCCTCTCTCTTTGAATACATCTAATTTTCCAGACTCTGCTGAATTCTCAGAGAAGGCAGTAACTATGATGAAGATCACTTCTGGGCTCAGTGAGCATAGAGCAGATAGCTATAGACAGAGCTGACTTCCCAGAGCCAGCCTACAGCAGTTACTCCCAAGTGTCCTGCCGCTGTCCTTCACAGACCTGGGGAGACGATCACAGAGCCCGGCTCTCTGCGGGGTGGTTTCCCATGAGAGCTGCTTGCTCCCATGCCGGAGCCCTCTGCACACCTGCCTCAGCAAAGGCCAGAAGCCTGGCCCAGCTGCTCCACCAGGGCAGAGAGGGATTCCGCAGCGGTCTTGCTGACAGTGCTAACTGGGGCACCATGACCCTAACCCTAACCCTAACCCTAACCCTAACCCTAACCCTAACCCTAACCCTAACATTGAACATTCTACAGGTAGAGGTCAGGCAAGGAGTCTGGTTAGCCATCAAAAAGCACACGTTTCTCCAACTATCTCTTCAGATAGGCCATACCCTTAATTATGTGGTATTTTGGTTACTAGCTTACTATATTCGACTTAGGTAGGCCCTCCATGATGTTAGACAGTTTCATTAGCTGGAGGTTTCCAGACCTAATCGTATTATGCCCCTTTTACATGCTTGGTTTACATTCTCAGCCCCACTCTACGGCCCAAAGGCTGTCTTGACCAGGAATCCCCACCAAATTTGTGCAATACACACAGTATATCTTGGACATGTACAGAGTCCATCCCACCTCCCTGCAGCCCCTCTTCTGTATTCTTCCCCTCCCCATCACTGTGATAGTTTTAATTGTTATAATATAGAATCACCTGAGAACAGAGTTTCAATGAGAGACTGGCGGGCTCAGGTCAGCCTGTGGAGGACTGTCGTGATGATTAAGTGAACTGATACCCGAAGACCCAGCCTACTGTAGTGGCCTCCTTTAGGCCGTGGGTTTGATTGTATGTGGAGGAGGCAGCTAAGCACCTGCCTGCATTTACTGCTGTCCACTCTTGAAGGTGGGTGTGATGTAACCAGCTGCTTCAAGTTCCTGCTGCCTTGACTTCCTGGAATAATAGACTGTGAGCTGGAATTGTCAGCTAAAATTAACCCTTCCTCCCCTAAATTGCCTTTTGTCAGAATGTTTTTTTATCACAGCATCAGAAATTAAACAAGGATATCTCTTTATCCAGTGCCCTCCAAGAATGGTGCTCACTGTGGTCCAGAGCTGACCATAGATTGATAAGCTGCATTCTGAATTCCCAGATCTACCTGGCAGTCTAAGTTGGGGAGGGCAGAGGCTGAGGCTGCACTAGCATGGACAGGTAGCATCTACAGACAAAGACTTGTGGGAGACTGAGGACATCGGCAGGGGTACGGTAGCATTGCAGTCACCGCCGCGCCAGACATCATCTATCGAGAAAATGCCAGTAAAGCACTGCTGTTTGATTAGGAAGATGGTTTCTTTCCTTTCAAAGGCTTGGCAGCAATGGAGTGTCACCAAAAGGCCACTTGGCTTGTCCTCTTTGATTTCAAGAGACAGAACCTGCAGGATGCTACTGCTGGGAAAACCAGTGAGGGCGACTCAAGTGAATGGTGGCCATGAAATCCCGTAAGGCAGAAAATACACTGGAACTCGCAGAGTTGCAGAGGATATTTCAGAGTTAAACACTGACTCTGTGAACTATTTGTGGAAGTGCTTTCAACGTGGCACCACAAGAAAGATTTGACTTCCCATGAGAACCTACTGGCTTCCAAAGATAAATCGGAGGCAACATAGAAAAATCCAGAGATTGCATAATTGGAAAAACGAAACTGATCTCTCCATGAAAGGAGGCTTTGACTACATCACCTCAAGAAAAAAAAATAAACCAGAGGCTTCCAGTAAGATATAACCTTGGGAACAGCCAACTAAACTATATGACTTGAATTTCTTTTAGAAGATCAGTAATTCAAGGGCTGGAGAGATGGCTCACTGCCTGCTCTTACAGAGGACCCAGGTTTAGATCTCAGTATCCACATAGCAGTTAATACACATGAAAGTCTGTAACTCCAGTTCCAGGGGATCTGACACCCTCTTCTGACCTCCATGGGCATTGCACAACACAGGTGCACTTACATACATGCAGGCAATACACTCATACACATACAATAAAAATAATAAAATATTTTTTAAAGTCACTAATTTGATTAACATAAGAGATGTCTAGTAGATTCTCTAATAGAAAAATCTATCCTCTAAATAGAAAAGAGATGTTGCAGAAAGATTAGAAATGTCCCACAGAAATCTGATATGCCCAAGTATACATAGTTGAGCTATGTGTGACATTGTGACCATGGCCTTTGGAAAATGCAATCAAATTCTTTGGAAACCCTCAAGTTTCTTGAGGAATCTATAGTGACAAAAGCATTACAATGTGGACTAAATGTGACTGACCATCTAAGACATGAAAAAGTCCTCTGGGCCTTGAACATTCTACAGGTAGAGGTCAGGCAAGGAGTCTGGTTAGCCATCAAAAAGCACACGTTTCTCCAACTATCTCTTCAGATAGGGCAAAGGAGGGGGATCGAAAGGAAGGGCTCAGAGGACAGAGCCAAGCTGTGATGGCAGCCACTACGAGGTTGCAGATCCGGGGCCTCCTCAAGGCACAACCAGACTCCCAGGAGCGTATTGTTCTGTGCGGCTGAGTTTGTGGGTGGCTTTCTGTCATGTGGTTATGAAAGGGCAAAAAGAAAAGAAAAAACCACCAATGTTGGTATCTAGAAGCAAAATTGATTGTATCTAATGGTGACAGGGGCATGGCCACTTTTGTCTAGCACTTGAACTTACAGACCAGTTTCTATGAACGTGGGTGTTTCCCATGTTGTCCAGTCTTTGAATGAAAATGTACTTGTGATGACTCTTCCTGGACTTCCAGGAACATTTGGGATTTAAGAATAGCAGAAATCTTGTGGTTTAAGTTCACAGATCTCTGGATCAAGAGAATGTGTATGGAACTTTATATACATCACAAGAACTTGAGCTCTGGTTGGATGAGGCTTTGGGAGCCTTTGAGGCCGGGATAAGTGTGTTTTACGTGTAGATCTAAGGATGTGGAACATGGCACTTGAAGCTGTTGGCCCTGTTCTTCACTTACTGCTCTTCAGATCTTCCCATCAGAAGAGGGATGTGCTTCTCTGCCTTGCACTGATCTGTTTCTCATTCTAACCACTGGGACAGTAGAACACAAGCAGAGCCTGGGAACCTTCTCTCCTAGTGGGAGAGAAGTGCATGAAAATGGGTCCCTGCCAGCTGTTGCTCCTCCAGCATGGACCTCAGAGTCATCACAAGAATAGGTCTGAGCCCAAGACACAGGGATAAGGCAAGCAGAACAGGAGTCGGCCTGAGGCAGGGCCAGATAAGCCTACCCAAGCTGATTGCATCTTCTCTGCTGATCTGTGAATACAAGAATGAACGTGCACTGCTGGTAAACTCGGGACGATTTGTTGGGAAGTATTATGGTGGGGTTAGCTGACTACCTCAGCCATGATTCTCATACCTGCCTCCTAATACCTATCGTGTACCAAATGATGGGGAGGACAAGGCTGGCTTATTGAAAGAATTCAGATTATGATCTATGGTAGAAAATAACTTTGAGACAAATGAGGGGTTTCTTGGGGATGGAGCAGGGAGCTTACAGTCTGAAGAGGAAAGAGTCTGTCTTTATAAAATTTATGGTACATTATGGGCTTCACAGGCATGGTGACACAGGCAAAATACACTAGGGAGGAAGTTTTCTCAAGCAATGGGAGTATAATTCAGGAGTAGAGCATTTGACTGCAGATCCAGAAGTTCCTGGTTCAAATCCAGATACCTTCTATTAGTTAGTCCCTTTATTTCCAAGCCTAGAATTCTCTCTTAGTGTTCTGCTTACAAGTCACCCTCAATACTGCCCTTCCTAGGACCTTGTCAGCTTCCTTTGGGAAATCACATATCTATGTCAAGATTCCATGTTAATGATCTGTGTCCATAAGAATTTCTTAGTCACTCCACAAACCTCATGTTATGGAGGGATGTGCTGAATTAGAGGTTCCCCAGTGGGTCTGTTCATCCCATGCACCTCTCCACCACCACACAACTGTCCACATGCCATCTGTCTAAAGTCTTTACCAAAGTCAGTAGGAGCACGTAGACGCCCCTCCACTATGCTGATGGCCTCAGCGCTTTATGAAGAGTGACTGAGATTGCTCAAAACCAAAAGCACAATTGTCAAATTACCACAGCGCTGGCTGGGGATTTGGCTGAGCTGGTAAAAGCACTTCCTGAACAAGCCACCTGGCGACCTGAGTTGGAGCTGTCAGAAGCCATGTAAAAAGCCAGATGTGGAGGGACATGCCTGTAATCCCAGAACTACTACCGAAAGATGGAAGGTAAAGACGGGATAATCCCCTAGAAGCTCACAGGCCAGGCAGCCTGTGGTGTGCAGTCCAGTAGCAAGCAACAGGAGAGACTTTGCTTCAAATAAGATGGGAGGTGAGGTCTGACTCCTGACGTTGTCCTCTGATCTCCACATGGGGTAAATTTAGTTTCTCTCAGCCTTGAGGAACATGGGCCCAAGAATGTGACTGACACAGATGAAACCAATAGAGTCAACTACTTTCCAACCAACCAGCTACTTAGCAGGGAGGGTCCATCCGGAAAGTAGAAGAAGCTGGGTAGGAGACGTGGGCGGGGCTCCGAGGGTTTCCATCTTGGATGTGTGCCGGAGCTCCACCAGACTTCTGATCAGAATGCTGGCTCCCCCGTATGAAATTTCTGTCTCTCTCCACGGGAACGAATTCTTTGTAAGTAACCCCGAATAAACTGATTTCTCCAATTGGAGAGCATTCTCCGTTCACTCAGTCAGTTCAAAGCTGGGGGTGGGGTGAGGCTGAACGCCTGGTCTCACTGCGAGAGGAGAATTCATAAGACACCACACATGCTCTGTGGCACACATATGCCCTCACACAAACACCTACACTTATATATACACACTGTCCCCATCTCTCTCTAATATTCATTTTTATTAGTATACATTAATAATACATAATAATGCATTTCATTACGTTTCATGCATGTATATATGATGCATTCTGATTATATTCATCCCCCATTACTTTCTCTTGTCTCCCTCCCATTTTCACTGAGCCCCTTCTTCTTTCCAACTAAGTTTCCCCATCTCTTTTCCTGTCTGTGTGAGTCTGATGCAGTTAGATTAATTAGCTGTTTGCAGAGCATGGGTGACCGGTTCTTTAGACACATGGGTGACTTACAGGTGGTTCCACTACTGAAGAAAGCCTCTCCCTTCCCTGCTACCATTAAGTGCCTATAGATGCTCAGGAAGGGGTGGGACTTGTGAGCCCCCCGCCAGTCTCTCTATGATGGAGTGTTGGGCAGCTCAGTATTGTGCAGGTCTTGTGCAGATACTCACAGTTGCTCTGAGTCCACGAGCAAAACGACCATGTCATGCCTGAAAGCCAGCATTCTACAACAGGCCAGTCCGCCCTCCGGCTCTCACATTCTTTCTGCTCCATGTTCTCCAGTGTTCCCTGAGCCTGGAGGCAGTTGATCTAAGTGCCCCAATGTCCCAGTTTTTTGTATTAATTGCCAGGGAAGCTTTGGAAGATGTCAGCAGACCTCCCTGAACTTGAAACAGAAGTTGTCACATCTCACATGGGCCTTTATTATATTTTCTTTACATTTTTCATTATATTTATTGTATATTTACAATACCTACACCTAAGGTTCAGGGAATATTGGGGAAGAAGGAAAGAAAGACTGTAAGAGCCAGAGGACCAGGACGCCCGCTGCTAGGTAGTGTCTTCTGGAAATGGTGAGGAAGCTACACCCGCAAAACCTCAACAATATGGCTGCTAAACCAGGCCTGCTTGATGACACCAGCTGACATACCAGGGGGGTGGGGAACTTTAACAAGGTTCCACCTCTAGACAAAGAGCTACAGACAATCAATGTATTGAATGTATGGGGAGAGAATCAGTGTCCTCCAGAGATGAGCTCCCTGACAGGTTATGAAATCCCAAGTGGTCAGCCCTAAGCAAATGCACATAAAAGTAACACTAAATGGATTTGTGTGTGTGTGTGTGTGTGTGTGTGTGTGTATGAAAGAATAATTATAGGGGCTGGAGAGACAACTCAGTGGTTTAGAGCACTGGCTGCTCTTGCAGAGGTCCTGGGTTTAGTTCCCAGCACCCACATGGCAGCTAACAGGTTTCCCAAACTCCAGTTGCAGGAAATCTAATACCCTCTTCCGACCTCCATGGGCATTGCACAGCATGGGTGCACTAACATACATACAGGCAATACTCTCATACACATAAAATAAAAATAATAGGTAAAATATTTTTAAAAAGTTAATTATAGAAGAGGTCATGAACTTGAGAGAGAGTGAGGGAGCCAAAGAAAAAATTATAGGGTGAAGAAAAAGGAGTGGAAATGATGTAAATACAGTACTCATGTATGAAGAAATAGTGTAAATATAGTACTTAATGTGTGAAGCAAAATTTAAAGGAAAACTTTTATCATATTATGTTTAATTATTATGTGGTGTGTGTGTGTGTGTGTGTGTGTGTGTGTGTGTGTGTGTGTGTGCATGCCAGGAGGTCAGAGGAAAAGTTGTGGTACTCAGTTCTCTCCTTCTACCATGTAGGTCCCAGAGATCAAACTTAAGTTATCAAGTTTAGTGGCAAGTGTGTTTACCTGCAGATCCATCTCCCTGGCCCTGGAATGATTTTCTGTAACACACAGTGGTGCTGAGGAAGATCACATGGTCAGATTTCAGGTTCTCCTGGTTTGTCATACCAAACACTGGGGTATGGCAATGATTCTCAGCTACCTAATGCCTCCTGAAGGTGCATGTATTTTATAATTCTAATGACTCAGAAACATTTTTCTAGGGGCTGGAGAGATGGCTCAGGTGGTTAAGAGCACTGGCTGCTCTTGCAGAGGACCCGGGTTCAATTTCCAGCACCCACATGGTGACTAACAACCATCTGAAACTCCAGTTCCAGAGGATCCAACACCCTCTTCTGGCCTCCACAGGCATTGTATGACATGATATGCCCTTACATACACATAAAATACCTCATACACATAAAATAACAATAATAAAATACTTTTCTAAAGATATTTGTCATTGTAATGAGAGTGTGGATGTGTACATTTGCACATGTACACACACACACACTCAGACACTGATTTTTTTTTGCAAACTTGAACATGGGTTGGAGAGATCATATAGCCATTAAAGGCTAAGGCTAACAGCTAAAACATCAAATTGGACATCAAGGCTTTGTTGACTCCATAGAGAATTGGAAAGTCTTAACTTTTTTGTTCTATTTTATAAAATGTTTGTATAAACTTTGTTAACTTGCATAGATACTTGTAAGAATTTAACAATGAAGTTTTCTAAAACTGTTTTGCTGTAATGTTGGGAGGTTTTGTGTACTGAATGTAATATATTTTGGAAGAATATTTACTAGCTAATAAGACATTTAATGACTATTTTCCCAAGAAAAAAAGCATTTTGGGGTTTTTCTGATCATCTTATGCAAATCGTAAAATATTTTGGATATCAGCTTTCTTGGAAGCCTTCCCTTCCTTGCCTAAGTCCTTTGGATATTTCTGCATCTTTAGTACCTTTGTGGTCTTTTGGGTTTGCTGAACTGGCTTCCAGGGAAGGGTCCACGTGGCTGAGATGCCTGTTTCACCTCAGCATGTTCTGAGGCCTGAGCTCTGCATGATGAAAAGGCCAGTCTTTGTGTCTGGCCTCTGCTCTTCCAGCTGTGCTGAGTCGAGCTGACGGTTTGTGACCAGCCTGGGGTCAGGATCTCTCTGGGGATTTCCTTTCAAATTCAGAACCAGGAAAACGAGTAAGGAATAGCAGAGGATGAAAACTACAGAAAAAATCCCAAATGGAAGAATATGAAGGAGGTTTGAGTGAGGTGGGGAGAGCTGGGGCAGGAATTCAGGAGACAAAACTGCAGGGTGGATTCAGAGCACGGTTCTAGCTCTACTAAGTGATTCTCCAACTGAGGCTCCACCGAGGCTGGGCAGGGGGAGGCTGCACCATGGTGGGCAGGAGGATTTCTAGTCTTGAGGCTGGTCCAGGAGGGCTTCAGGGTAAGTTCAAAGCCAGGTGGAGTTCTGTCTGAAAGAGCTGAGTCAGGTCTCCTCGTGCACTGGAAATGAGAAATCACAAAGCATTCTGCATGTTCGGGTTAGACAATGCAGGTACTGTGGTATTAATCTATAGAGAGAAGGGCATAACTCAGGGACTGAGCAATCCCCTGCATATGTCAACTGCATACTACATGTTGGTAATCACTGTCCCATTCATGCTCCCTGTTCATAGACCTGATTCTCCTTTCATCACAAGTCTGAGGACTGAGTCCTTTCTTCAAGTTGTTTCTTCTCCCTGGTACACTGAGGAATTCTGCAAGTGGAAGATAAGAGGAAGGAAGGGGGCAACAAAAGAGGTAGCTCGTTCCCTGCCCGAGAAGGCTAGGAAGATGCCCCTGTGATTATCAAGCATGTTTTGATTGGGCCTGACTTAATCACTGTCCTTTTTTTTCACATCTACAGCATGCAAATGCTTATATCAAATGTAAAGCTCCAAACAGTTTGTGAGTCTGAATAATGCCCAGTGCTTGTTGGAGACACTGATCATCCTTGGGTCCCCTTCCAGAGAGGTCTGGTTTAGGTGGGAACCAAGAACTTCCTCTGCCCATCCTTATCCCACCACCAACATATTCAAACGATTTGTTTAGCAGACAACCCTTTGGGTCTGGTTTTGATAGGTGGGTCTGAAGGAGGCTCTAGATGCAGACCTCCAGGAGTCACTGCCTCTGTCTCAGCTGTGAATTAAGAAGGGGAATGTTGGGCATCAGGAGGTGATAGATATGTGGAGGTGACTCAGGGCTGGTCTTACTGAATGAAGCAGATGACAGAGCACCAGCAATGCACATGTCTGATGACAGCCAGGGTGTGGTCATGCAAGTTTAGAGATACTTATTAGACACACATGAAGCAGGAGGGGGTATAGCTCAGGGGTAGAGCATTTGACTGCAGATCAAGAGGTCCCTGGTTCAAATCCAGGTGCCCCCTTATTTGTATACCATTTTGGTAGCTAACTTACCTCGCCTTAGGCAGGGGCTCAGTGAAGTTAGGTCTCTATCAGTTGGAGTTTCTTGAATAAAACTTAGAGCTTCCCTTTCTAGGCTGTTTAATGCAGGGTACCTTGATGTCTTCTATGTGTGTGACTTAGCACCTCAGCCCCACTATAGTCACCCAAGGGCTCAAAGCCAACATGACTTGGAATCCAACCCCATTAGCACAGTGTTACAAAACCCACAAATGATAGAAAGACAAAATACAAGAAGAAATGTGAGTTTTCATAGGAAAAGACACTGTGAGTGCTTGTCAGTAGATGAAAAAACTTCCTCACTGTGCACACTCAAAGTACATCAAAGAATTCCCAGACCACACACGAGACCCGAAAACCCTGAGAGTGAAGTCACAGGTTATGGTCACAGGACCGGGACTCACAGTGGTGTGATTGGCTTGGCTTTTCAACAACAACGCTAGACAGTGAAAGACAGTACTAGGAAATATGACTTACACCTAGAAATCTAGACTGCCAATCAACTGTCTGGGTGGAACTGCAGGCATTATCAGACATTCAAAGGCTTAGAAGATTCGTCTCCATTCGCCTCTCACAGGAGGCATTCATCTGCCAAAGAAGGAATGCTAATTTGTTTTGTTTTGTTTTGTCTTGTTTTGTTTTGGTATTTTCGAACAGGTTCTCCCTGTGGTCACAGCAGGCCTGGAACTCACTATGTAGATCAGGCTGGCCTCAATCTCACAGAGATTCACCTGTGTCTAATTCCCAAGTGCTGGGATCTGAGTGTTAGTTTGTTAAGAAACATGAAAGACCTGGATTCCAGAAAAGGAGGACTTCCACACAGGAGAGATGACAAATGAAAGCATGCCTAGGTAGGGGTGAAGGAAGTCACGGGGCCTGGACTACTGGAAAACACACAGTGGAAATGTTAATTATTTGATGGTTTTCCATGTAGAAAATTGATCTGAAAGGTATTTCATAGGACTCAAAGTTTGTGAAAAATGTAGACACTTAAAGGAAATGAAGCAGTTTAAACCATAAGGCTCTCGTTAAATTCAGGACAAACAAAATTTCTTCCAGAAATCTTGACCCTATTTAGAATGATGAACAACATCAATAATGAACAGTATTAACTAATCAACAATGAACAATATTAAATAATCAACAATGAACAGTGTTACCTAATCAACAATGAACAGTGTTAACTAATCAACAATGAACAGTGTTAACTAATCACTGTAATAAGACATGGAGGGCAATTCAAGTGAGACTCCAAGGCTTTCAGGTTATAACCCTGATCTACAACAGACAGTCAGTTAATGATTTCTAGATCTGAATGAATTAGACACACCACACTGTATTTATACTGCTAAGTGCACAAGGGAGATTACAAGGTTCAGCTAAGACTGAAGAACAGCTTACAGGAGAGATGTGCAAAGAATCAAGTGTTTGTGTGTTTGTTCTTTTTTATTGAATTTTTTGTGATTTTCATACAATGTAGTTTGATGTATTTAGATCCCCTCCTCTATAGGCCCCCACTGACTCCTACCCAATTTAATACATATCTGTGGCTTATAGAGTCTGAGTTGTGTCCTCAAATGGCCTTCAGTGTGGGTCTATCTATCCACCAGGCCCGCCAAGAGTTTCATCCCTGCAAGACATTGTCTTTCCCCTTCTCAGCATCCATCAATTACCAAAAGTTCCTTTTTAAAAAAAATTATTTGGGGGCTGATGTGGCTCAGTAGTTAAGAGCCCTGGCTGCTCTTGCAGATAGCCTACATGGTGGCTAACAACCATCTGTAACTCCAGTTCTAGCAGATCCGACAGCTTCTTCTGGCCTCCGCTGGCATTGCATGACATGGGTGCACTTACATTCGGGAAATGTACTTATACACATAAAATAAAATTTTAAACATTATTTTGATTTATTTGTATTTTTTATGCATATGAGTGTTTTGCCAGCATGTATGTAAGTGCATCCAAGTTATGCAATGCCCACAGGGGCCAGAAGAGGGCATTGAATCCCATGAAAGTAGAGTTACAGACAGTTAGTTGTTAGATACCATGTGGGTACTGGAAACCAAACCCAGGTCCTCTATAAAAGCAACCAAGGCCTTTAATCACTGAGTCATCTCTCCAATCCCTTGTGTGTTTTTTTCTTAATAATCTTTTCAAACAATATATTGCTTTCAAAATGGTTGTGCAACATATTCTGATAAAAACAAAGCATATCTAACATTAAGTTTGGGTTGTGGGGATAGAGCTGAAGGTCAGGCTAGAGCCCATGGCTTCACCGTCCCATGGCCTCAAAGCAGGGCCCCTGTGTTGCCTCATGCTCTTTCATCTTTATGGTGTTTTTCAAAAATCCTCAATTTGCCAATCAAGTAGGAAGAGACATCTTCACCATCTTGCCAGCTCCCACCTCAGGATCTAACACACAGATCCACAGAATGGAGAGATGCATTCAGATACCAGTATTGCATACATCCCAAAAGAAGTTAGGCAGGGTCTCTTCACAGTGAGGTTGTGTGTGTGTGTGACTGAGGAAGTCAGACATGCAAATCTAAAGCCACTTGTAGTAGTGTGTGTCCCTGTGTCTCCAGCTCTGCTGTTTCCAAAAGCTGTGAAATGGAGAAATGCCAGAATGTGGGACTCTGGGTCTGGAGGAGGACCTTTCCAGAGCGGATTTTAGAGGCATCTGTACTGGCCTTACCCAGTCTATACAGAAAAGTAGAAACATACAATATGCTGTGGGAACACTGAGTGAAGGTAGAAGGCACCTAGTAAGCACTTATAGCAAGGAGGGGGTATAGCTCAGGGGTAGAGCTCAGGGGTAGAGCATTTGACTGCAGACCAAGAGGTCCCTGGTTCAAATCCAGGTGCCCTTTTCCATGTGATTTTGGTGATTCACTTTCCATATTCAGAGTATGCAGCCACTTTCTCTCTTGTCCCCTTGGGACTTCTGGCACCCTAGGCTTCCCTCACACCACATGGTATGTATGACACTTGGAATTAGCTGAGGAAAGGCCCAGCTCTGCCATTGCACATCCCCTCGCTCACTTGTGTGAGGTGTGCAGTCGCTGGCTGTGTGCATTCCTTGGATCCCAAATCTATCAAGTCACCAACTCTTCAGCAATTTTAGAAGGTGGAGCAAGTTCCCTGAAACCTAGACAATGATGGTTTCTCTAAAAGAACCAGTCTGTGGTTCCCGAACCATGTATGGAAGCTGATAGAGGAACTGGATTGGGCAACAGGTACGGGGCAACATAGTGTGCTGCTTTTCTGCCCTAGTTGGAAATACAATTGCTTCATTGGAACCGGAGATATGGGAGCTCGCTCTGTAAGGGGTAAAGCCCATGAGCTGTTGATTATCTGAATTCCATCGGCACCTAGCGTCTAGGCTGCTCATTGATCTGGTGGTCGTTCATGGCGGGCCTCTGTTATAACATCAGTGCCTGAGCTGCAGCAGCTGTGTGTCAGTACTTAGGTGTCACTTACTAGAATGAAGTTCCTTCCAAAGAATTGGACATTCTTGGGGAGCTGTTGCTACAGCACAGTGTGATGGCCAAACAGCCTGGCAGCACCCCATCCCCAAGGTGTATGTACCAGGGACAGTTCCGCTGTCTATAGTCTACTAAAAATAGACTGAACATGCAGACTCCCCTCCGCTGTGCTGATGGTCTCAGCTCTTTCCACAGAGTGACTAAGGTCACTCAGAAACAAAAGCACAGTCATCAAATTACCAAAGTTCCAGACTTACAACGTCTCTGTTTCTTGTTTTGTTTCTTGAATTGCCATATCACTGAGAAGCTTTAGTGGACATTTTGGAAAATGCCAGCACCTCCCCAACCTGGAATACATTGCTGTGTCTCATATAAGCCTTCACTGGGATGCTTTCCTCTAACAGGTAATAGAGCCAAGGAAGAGCCAATGCTGAGTCCAGGGCTCCCCCAGACTACACATGTGAAACCTGGGGTGGAACCAGATGCCATCTGTGAGCACACATATTTTAATATTTATAATAATCCAAAACATTTTTCCTTAAAATATGTACCTCATTTACAAATACACGCACACCACCACCACCAGATTCCTCTCTCAAAGGTGGGTTTCAAGTGGTGTTGTCTCAGTAGTGTGTTAGGATGTGGTGTCTGTTCTATTTTCTGAAATGCTATGTGAACTTTATGCTATTTGCTTACATACTTAAAAGAATTTACCAATGAGGTTGGTATTAGTTTTAGAAAGTTTAATGTTATAAATATACTATATTTAGAATTATGTTTATTAACTAAAGAAATTTAACAAAGTTTTCCCAAAAAGAAAGCATTCTGTGATGATCCAGATTTATGCAGATCTTATGCAAATCACAAAACCGTTTGGGCTTCAGCCTCCCTGGCGTCCCACCCTTGTTCTTCGCCTCCATAGATTAAGTCCCCTTGGACCATGGTCCTCTGCTGCATCCTTGGTGTCTGTGTGGTCTTTTAGCCTCGCCGTGTTGGGTTCCAAGGGAAGAGTTCACCAAGCACAGATACGTGGTCCAGCCTCAACACATCCTGAGGTCTGAACTCTGAGTGTTCAAATAGCCAGTTTGTGCCTGGTCTCTGCTCTCCCGGCTGTGCTGAGTTGGTGGTTTGGGGGCCACCATGGGGTCATGATCTCTCTGATTTGGAGATTTCCTTTCAAATTCAGGACAAGCAAACGAGAAGAGAGAGAGGCAGAGGGAAATAAACACAGGAAAACTCCGAAATATAAGAATATGTAGATAGCCAGGATGTCTGTAGAGAGCAGCAAGGCAGGAATTAAGGGGACGGAACTACTGGAGGGAAGAGCAAGACTCCATCTACACAGTGCTCCTCAGCGGAGGCCCCAGACGCTGAGCAGGAGGAGGCTGCTGCGTGCTGCAGGGAGGACTTCTTCAAGTCTTGAGGTAGGACTATGGGGAAAGAAATAAGTTCAAAGCCAGACAGAGTCTTGTCGGAAAAGGTGAGTCAGGTCCCCTTTGTCATAAATGTGGACTCTGCTTTGATCTGGTTATTATTAAGATACTTTGTTTGGCTTTGATTTAACCATTGTCTTTTTTCTCATGTTTATAACATGGACAGGCAGAGGGGAAAAAATCAAAAGTTCCAGCTTGGTGTGGTAGTGCACACTCTTAGTCCCAGCACTTGGGAGATGGAGGCCAGGATGGTTGACATACAGTGCGAGTTCCAGGTTAGCTGTGGAGCTACAGGGAAATCCTGTTTCAAAAACAAAACAAAATAAAGCCAACAGCTCCCAACAGTCTGAGTCTGAATCAGCTAGGATTGTTAGAGACACTTCCGTCCTGGGTCTCCTTCCTAGGGTCTGAGTTGGGAGTCCCCAGACGGGAACAATGAATTTTTGCTTTGTCAGATCCGGCCTCTCGCTCACTTCCAAATGTCAGTTGAGCTGCCTGTGCTTTGCATCTGGCTCTTTTAGGTGGGTCTGAAGAATGCTTTAGCGGCAGGCCATCTGCATTTGATACCTCTGCCTCAGTTTAGAACGAGCGGAGTAACGTGCTGGTCATGCTGATATTGTAGTCAGGTATGCATAGGTGGCTCAGGGCTGAGTCTCATAGGAAGAAACACAGGATGGCAGGACACTAGCCGGCGCAGTCAGATGGTGACAGAGAGTGGCCGTCCAGGTTTCAAGAGACTACTAACAATAGTCCCCCACACATAAAGCAGGTGGGGTATAGCTCAGGCATAGGCATTTGACTGCAGATCGAGAGGTCCCTGGTTCAAATCCAGGTGCCCCCTTGCCAGAGTCTTTTTTTAGATGCCAGACAATAAAATGTCTTGAGTAGCCAAAGACAAATAATTAAATAACAGCCGGTATCACCCATACTGTCCCTGACCCCCCGTGGGGCCCAGGTATGCACTGAACTGCACTGGATTCCATTCAGGCCCCATCTCATCTGTGTGCTCCTCTCTGAAAGAGACAGCAGAGAGCTTTCTGTGAGCCCATCCGGGTCATGGTCACTCATGTTGTGTCACATATTATCTTCACAGCAGTGAAGATCATTAGGCCTAGAGGAAGCCAGAGCAGAGTCAGTCTGTGGCAGCTCCTCATGATCCTCTAGGCAGGGTGTTCCTTACTTCCTGCTCCCCTTGACCTGTTCTTAGGCTTCTGCCAGGGAAAAATCAGACCTCTGGATTGTATATATATACTGCGTGTACTAAGGCTCCTTAAGCGATAAGGACAATGTCTTACCCTGTGCCCTCAAGATGAATGACAGGGACCTGAACCTAACCAGCTTCATGGGTGTGTGCTGAGGAACAAGTGATGGGACGAAATAATGAGCACCCCATGAGGCTGTGGAGTATAGAGAAAGCTGTCCCTGGGCCTGAGGGGAGGGTCATTGAAAGTCCAGGAGAACATCTCTTGACCTGAGCACTAAGTGTCAACTTAGGAAGAATAGCATCAGGTATCTTCTCCAGTTCAAAAGTTGGCCCCTTTACCACATACTGAGAGAGAAAGAGAGCGAGTGAATTGAACTAATTAATGTTGAAGAGAAGAAAAGGAGAGGGCAGACTTCAATGGAGAGCCTGTGCCAGTTTCTGCATCATTAAAGGGAACCAGGATCATGAACATGTAGGTAACCTGGGTGTGGGGCCACAGATGAAGAGGTACTAATACCAGGTTTCCTTCAGGTGGGGGGTATAGCTCAGGGGTAGAGCATTTGACTGCAGATCAAGAGGTCCCTGGTTCAAATCCAGGTGCCCCCTTATTTGTATACCATTTTGGTAGCTAACTTGCCACATTTACTTTAGGCAGGAGCTCAGTGAAGTTAAGGTCTCCATTAGTAGAAGTTTCTTGAATAAACCCCAGAGCACTCTCTCTGGGCTTCATAGTACAATGTACCTTGATGCCGTCTATGTGTGGCTCCTCAGCTCCACTGCATTCATCAAGGGCCCAAAGCCCACATGACTCACAACCCCCTCCATTAGTACTAGTGGTTTTCAGCAGTGTACTGCACAGAGTCCCTCCCACCCGCCTGTGCCTCCCACTTGTATCTCCCTGCCTCGTCCCATCCCCTTCCATGTTCTAGGTCAAGGAGGAATAATGCTTCATATATTCCAGTTGGGTGCTAGGTAGTGAACTACAGTCTGAATAGGCAGGACCTCTCTGGGAGGCTGATTGACAGGAAGGGCTGAGGCTATGCTGGTACGGATGAGTAAAGAACCTGGAGGCTGATGTGCAAATGCTGAGGATTGGAGGAGATCTGTGGTCATGGTCCATCACTGACTCACTGAATTCAGTTGCCAGCAGTGTGCCATGCTGAGTGAGAGAGCAACTCGTTCCCAGCATATGTCCGACAGCAGCACAATGAGTCAGAAACTGCTGCGTGGGGTGAGCTTTGACCCAAGGTTTGACCCAGAACCTCCATGACACTTGGTCTAAATGAGTTTAGGATCTCCTGGGATATGTTGTCCAAATTCTCCTGTGTCTCACTGTCTTCAACTATAAAATGAGAGGTGACAACAGCAGCACCCTATAGGGATGGATGGATTGATTGATTGACTGATTGATTGATAAGAGAGAGAATATTTAAACAACCTTTTAAAATGCAAAGTGTTCCCATCTCTGCTGTTACTGTTCCCTACAAAAATCTGCTCTCAGGAGCCCAAATGTGTGGTGGCTCCTACCACTGAATATCTACTTTGGAAAGTTCTGTCATAGTTAAAGGTTTTGATCTTCTTTTGATGGATATTGAATTATTTTCCTAGAAGATACTGGGACCTTTGGAGAAGTTCACAGAACCAGCCACCAATGTGGGAGGATGTGCATCTCATCTTCCCTGAAGCGGAGGATCTGTGCTGAGACCTGAAAGAGCTTGCAGGACACCTTATAGTACTTGGATTTCCTACCCTAAGTCAGTCAGCTTTCTTCTAGTATAATGAATGCCCACGATCATCAGTTCACAAAGAGAACACATTTACTTTGGCTCCCAGTTTTAAAAGTTCAGCGGATCTGTTGTCCTTGCTGCTTTGAGCCCTCTATGAGGCACATGGCAGAGTAAACATGCCCATCTCATAGCCAGAAAGCAAAAGAAAGTGTGGAGGGGCCAGAGTCTCATTCTCTTCTCTGAGGGAACTTGAGGACCTTACACTAGCTCTGGCCTCCTAAAGTCTCCCAGTCGCACCATCTTGGCACCAAGCCTTTATACATGGGTCTTTGGGTAAACATTAAAGTTCCTAAACTGTGTAGGAACTGAGCACTCAAATTATCGAACACCTTGAAACCTAGAATAAATTTGTACAGTTTGAACCAAAGCCCATTTCTCCCCCAAGTACTCAAAGGGCAATGAAAAAGAATTTGCGACTCCTTTCGACTCTAGGATGTCAGTGAGGATGTGGCCTAGATCTTGCCCGCCCCCTCCACCCACAGTGGTTGGGGAGGTCAAGATCTATTGTTTGATGGAGGAAGTTGAACTTCTGTGTGCTTTTTAAAGAAAATGTGGGCAAACCAGAGCTGCTGCTTCTTGTCGTTCCTGCTGCAAATGATGGGAGCCCCGCAGCAACAAGAAGAACCCCTGCAGAGGCTCAAGGTGAGGTTGTGTTGCTGGTACAGGGACAGAATATTTCACTGTTGCTTAGAACGTTAGGACCCAACAATGTGTGGTGAAATAATGTTGGGAGGAGGGCTGGGGTTTCAGAGATGCTCCCTCCTCTGGGCCCCACACACCATCCCCTCAGCCTGACAGCACCACCAGGGTTTGTCTTTTACGATGTTTACTCTTTTGGTTGCTCCTTCCCTCATTTCCAACCGAAGCCACTGAATGGCTCCTGCAGACATCCTTAATGCTATTGTTTGTGGAAATAAAAGACCAGGCTCAAACAGATCTGCAAGCCAGGAAGAGAGATTAGGATTCTGCTGAAGCAAGCCTGGTACTGTGGAGGCTGTGGGCTCCCAAGTCAATCAGGGAGTCAAAGAAGAAGCTTCAGATTGATCCAGAATTGATCCAGAACAGAAACCGTGACACTGAGCTACAGCTTAATGAAGAAATCTTAGATAGGGAAGTGAACACAGAGATTCGAACCAGAGAACTCTGTCTGCATCTAATGCTAAGATCCAAGCTGCTATCTACCCTGACATCCAACAAGTAAATTTCTTTCTAATCAGTATCTTTTTAATGTTGAAAACCTGAGACTTCACCTTCCTGAGTAAGAAGAACTGATTCATTAGGTACTGCTTGCCCTGGTAGGCTGGACACCGATCTCTGTTCTATTGAATGTTTCCTTTCTACCACAGCCTCAAGACCTTCTCTCTGAAGTCCTTCTGCCTCCTTCTCTCACTCTCTGAGTAAACAAAACCTGAGTCATCAATCAACTGCCTCAATTAAAACCCTCGGCATGATTGCGCAGAACCTGATGCTGGAGGTGGAGTACAGAAACCAAGGAAATATGCTTGTGACATTTCTCCTTGTGTCATTTTAGAAGCATGATTTGCAACCAAAATTATATTCGATGTGATGGGATGGAGCACAGCATGGAGCCAGGCTGCCTGTTGGTGTGGGCTGTGTGACAGCCTGGCAGACATGGTGAGTGAGGGTCCACGGTCTTTAGGATGAAAGTGATCAGAACTAGATGTAAGACCCTATTGCTGAAGACACAATACACTTCAGTTACAAGACAGAGAAATCAAGCTGGAACTGACCTGAAAACTCCCTCCCTGCTGACTAGCTTTCAGTGTCAGAAGGTGCTTTGCGTGCTGCTGGGGGCAGAAAAGACAGCCGTGGCATCCCTACAGTCCACCCTGAGTGCTTTTCAGCTGGGCAAGATGCCCCCATTGGTGCCATATTAGCTCAAGGTTAGGGGGATAACCAACTGCTTTGGGATTGAATCTGAGGCCTGGAAGGAATTCAGGCCTGGGACTGTCAGCCTAATCACAAGCCCTAGGGAGGAACCTACTACAGTTGTTTTGCTAAGCAACCCGATGTCAAACTGCCTTCTGAATATTTATGCCTATGTCCACAGATTTGTACAACCCTCAACCTTGGTCAAAGAGGCTTCTCTCTGAGGTGATCGGCAGTTAAAGCAAATACTCATAACTGGTCAAAGTGCTGCGAATAAGTGTCTTTTGACTGCTCAGTCCTGAATGGGACATCAATACCACCTGCCCCCAAGGTTCCAGGAATGTCTTGGAAGAGGGGAGGAAAGAATGTAAGAGCTGGAAGATGGAGTGAAGTGCTATGAAATGGTGTCATCAGGGTGCGACGAGACACTGCACCTGTGTGCACTCACTGCAGCTATGCTTGCCCGCACATGATCACGTGAACAAGATGGTCAGCATTCCAACGAGTAGGGTTAACTGGACCAATAAGCTATTAACAAAGAGAGCACATGAATGAGGGAGGGGATGTGTTGGGGGCACCTGGGGGAGTGGTGGAGGGAGAAGGGGACACATGATTAAGATGCATGTTTGGGGAAAGTAGGCAAGAGCCTCCACCTTAGCTGGGGGACTACTGGCAACCAAAGCTGCTGAGAAAGGGAGAGTTGGTTTTCTTTAAGGATACGACACTGGATGGGTTAATCATGCTCCAGTTAGTGGACCCATACTGAAGGACATTTGGAGACACATTTGACTCAGTAGACTTAATAAGGATGACAGAGTATGTGGAATTGGGCAGGGGGCATTACAAGCGGGTAGACGGGGGATGTACATGTGCACGTGTGTGCAACCATGCTTGTAGGGCTGTGTGTACACACCTGGAGCTGGAAGTGTGTGTGCGTGTGTGTGTGTCTGTGTGTGTGTCTGTGCTTGATGACTGTGTAGAGGACACTGTGGAGGGAATGTGATGCCACCTAAGGATCAGAGGTGAAAAACTGGAGTGTCTTTCAAAGGAGTGGATTGGAGTCCAGGCATATTCTGGAGACTGCAAGAAGTCTTGTTTGCTGCATGGGAGCATCAAGGCAGGTCATTAATTTTAGACGATCTCTTAGGAGCCATCACAGATAATGGTTTGGAATTATAAAAAAAAAAAATAAGGATAAGGTACTGGCTTTATTTTTCGAGCCCAAAGAAATCAAAATCATGGATAATCTTATAAGTATTGAAGAAATTGAATTTATAATGAAATTTTTTGCCATTCAAAGCTAAAAATACTTGGGACTAGAGAGATGGATCATCAGTTAAAAGCATGCACTGCTCTTGGGAGGACCCCAAATTTAGTTCCCAATGCAATGTCAGGCAGCTCACAAGTCTGGCCTCTGAAGGCCACCACACTCATTTTCACATACACACACACACACACACACACACATGCACAATAAAAAATAGTTTAAAAACTTAAACATAGATAGTTTCAATATTTGTTATGTATAGTAAAAGTTTCAGAAAGAAACACAAACACATCCAGGGAATTAAAAACAAAAGCATCTACAACTGATTTTGTAAGTCTAATTAAACATGCTATAAAAATCTCAAAGATTACAAGAGAAAAAACAAATAATAGGCCAATCTCACTTATTAATACAGAATTTTAAAACCATAAACAAAAATTAATACATAAAAAACAGCATTATAGAAAAAAGAATAACAGGTAATAACCAAATTAACTTGATTCGAGGAATGCAAGGTTCAGTTCACAGTTAGAAAGTTCCATCTGTGTAATGTGCCACATTATTGCATGTAGGAAATGATTTGATGAGCACAGAGAGGCCCTAAGCACTCGTTCTTTCTGTGCTTGCAGGTCAAATGTCAACTTCAGCACCTCCACTTTACTAAGCCTACGGGCATGTTTGGCTACAGAGCACTGAACATGCTAAAATATCAAGGAAATAGCACTGTATTCCCACAAGCAATTCTCAACCAGCACAGTTGGACGTTAGTGGGTAGATCTCCCAGTTCCCTTGTCCTTTGTGGGGGAGGGTGCCCTGAAGCATGTTATTTCTGTTCAGAGCTGGTATGAGGCCCTAGTTGCCTATGATTGTGGCTTTCCTAATATCAAACATAGATTTGGCTTCTTTCCTTTATCTACCTAACTGAGCCACTTCCTACCAGTGTTTCCTGGATTTATCTTCAAAATAAACAACTTGTTCTCAAATTCTAGCTCCAAGGTCTCCTTCTGGAGGAATTCAAACTAATACACCAGATTAAGGAGAAGATAATGTGATTAGGTGAAGAAAAACATTCAATCAGAAGCTGCATTCATCTGTGACTTATTTATTCTAAAGCACAGTGTGGAAGGGATTATGGGTTCATGAAAGGAAAGGCTAAGAATCTAGCAGAGGAGAGCCATGTTAGGAAGAAGTCTCCAAACAGACATGTTCTCTTCCAGATGGACAGGGCTCTGTCCACCACTGACTTCTGGGTCAGATGGGGTTAGTCTGGTAACAGTCCTGGTCCAAGTTACAATCTTTGTGGCTGTTGGTCCACTAATGGTTTGGGGATTCCTAAGTCTACTTTTCTTGAGGAATTTGTTTGTCATCCTTCTCCACCTGCATTAGCTGAAAGTTCTGCAGAAAGTTCTCTGAACCGAGTACTCATTCAGGGGGGTCAGTCCTGACTTTGTCATCACATGTGACAGGACGACATCTCAATCCTGTAGTAGGTCGTACTATGATGGGCTCCAGCCTTGACTCAGGAATATTCTAGCGGCCAGTGTCAGCGCCTCTCCAGAAACTGCCTGGCCCTGTGGATCGAAGGCTGGGGACCACAGGCTGTAGGTGTCCAAGGAGGGGAAGCTTTTTATGCCTGAAGGTCATGAGTCTCCTCTGACTTCAGTCTGGTGGCTCCCAAGTGTTCTCATCCTGAAGTGGCAACATATAGGATACAAGTAGTGGGTGTGACTCTAGACGTGAAGGACATTAATACATTAATTAAGCCACATAACAGCAAGGGGGGTATAGCTCAGGGGTAGCATTTGACTGCAGATCAAGAGGTCCCTGGTTCAAATCCAGGTGCCCCCTATTTATATCTGCATTTGACCTTTTTACATAGATACCTGAAATTTAATTTCTTCTTCCTTAGTAAATGCCACTGTTAAAAAGTTTTTTGTTTTTTGTTTTTTTTTTTGGAAACAGTAAATATTAAGGCTTTATTATCATGGTTTTTCTACCTCAAATAAATTAGAATTACCTGATTTACCTTTCCCAGGCCTCACTCCAAGCCAATAAAATCAGAACACAATAGAACCTTTCCAGTGTTTCCTAGATCACAGCTGAGTTGAGAAGTAGCTTCTCAGAACTTCCTGGAAGTCTCCTCAGCCCAGGATGCCTCATCCCAGTTCTGCCTGCCCAGCAGGGTCCGTGCTCTAGACCCTTCGCTGTGTCGACAGCATGTGTGTGCAACATGCTTATGTGTGAAATGCCTAGCACTAGATGGCATCTTCCAGAATCAGACAGTTCTTCAGCACTCAGCATCTCAATTATTTTTCCCTTCTCTGTCCAAGAATTCTCCCTAGGCAAGGATGTGTCTTCTAAACCCAGACACAACAAACTAAGAGAGCTCTCCTAAGTCCAAGAGAGCTTGCAGAGGGTGAAATATCAGCATGGGAAAGTAAATCATGTTCTGTGTTGTGTTTAGTTTGTGTGACTATCAAAGGCAAAGCTGTGTCTCATTCAAACTTTGAAAGAAAAATTCTTCAAAAGAGATCAAATAACTAATCGGCCATCTCAAAACTAAAGACATGGTGGCTTTTTATGTTTTGGAGAACAAATGGTTTTTTTGGTAGAACATTTCAGAATCCACTGTGGATCTAGGAAACTATATTTCAGAGGTACAGTTCGTGATTTTCACTTTCCATCACACAAATCATCATTTTAAACCTTTTAAAATCTACCTAAAACAGGTTTCATGACTCTTTGGATTTGCATAAATAGCAGGAGTCTGCCCCTTGGATGTATCAAAACTGGGTTCCTGTAATAAAGCCATTTAGCAACAAGAACATCTTGATTTCTACACTGAATGACAGAAAAATCACCATGTGTGATTTTTTCCAGGGAGAAGGGACAGAGCTCGAGGGTAGAACATTCGATTGCAAATCCAGAGACCCTGCTTCAGATCCGGGTGCCCCCTTCACGTACTTCAGTGCCAAACCCAGACGGCCTTCTCTAGACCCCCACTCAGCTTCCACACGCAGAACCAGTCTTCCCAGGTCTTCTGCCATCCTTTCTACTCATATCACTTGTCACCACAAGTCAGGGTCCTGCTGCTCATGATCTCTATGTGTCTCAGAAGTTTTTTACGAGTTGCTCTTAAAGTTTACCCAAGGGAGAGACATGCTGAATCAGAGGTTACTACTCAGCCTGACATTTCATCAGAATTATTCACTGACCTCAATAAAAACAGATTACCCCTTTAATTTGGATTAGAAGAATGTAAGGCCTCAACTTTAGGGGGGCACAATCTCCTGCTAAATATCCACCCTGATGTCCAGGGGCAAGTACAATGTGTTGGAACTCACACCAGCATGCCATGTTAAATGGCACTGCTATTCCAAACATCATCGATACCCCTGCCAGTACCCTCAGCCATACCTGAGAGGTAGAGGACTCTGGGATGCTGGTACAGATAACAACCAGGTGTGCACAGTGGAAACTGTGGTCAGCCTGGAAGCTGGGGGCAGGGTGGAAGGGTGACTGTGCAGAGGCACATTACTGCTTAGGGCAGCAGCGAGAGACCTCAACTCTGCTTTAAAGTTCAGAACTGGAGCTGTCTACCCCCAGGGCTGAGAGGCTGTTAGTGAGCCCCTCCCTGCTTCCTAGGCATCACTTGTTTCTGGACTGTTGATCACAGGTCCCTGATTCCGATTCTCATGTTCCCAACCTACAGCTATTTTTGTTCACGGAACAATGGCATCGGAAAAGTCTCCTTTTGCCTCCTGGGTCCCGAATGCTGAGTCTTCCTGCAAGGAGTAACGAGAGGCTGACCAAGTCAGTCTGTCCCACTCTCCCCTCCACAATGTTCCCAGCCCACATGGCCTCTGCACAACCTACCTTCTGCACAACCAGATGGTCACCACTCATCCTACATGTGCTGAGCATGGGATCCAAGAGGCAAGGTCAACAGCTTCACATGAGGAACCCTTTAGTCCCATAAGGCACATTAGAAACAGTCAAAGAATATGCATTTTTTTATCCTGAACTTGTATTTCCTAGCTAGCTGAAATAAGCAAATAACTTATTCCCCCAGGAATAATGCATGGCCATTTCCCTGACTGTTTCTTGCAAATCGTGGTGCATGTTGGGTTCTGACCTCTCTCACCTCCTTCCCACGCTTGTTGCATCTACAGCCAAAGCCCCTTTGGAAGATGGTCCTTACTCTGTGTCGTGCAGTCTGTAGAGTCTTTAGTCCACATGGAAGCGATCCCTGGTTCCACTTGAGTGCGTCCTGAGGCCTGAGTTCCGGATGCTACAAAGCTTGTTTTCATGCTGGTTCCTGTTCTCACAGCAGGGCTGACCTGACGGTCTGAAACCAGCTCACATTCGAGTATGGCATCTCCCTTTCGACTCTAGGATCTGAGAATTAGAAAAGCAGAGAGTGAAAATTGGAATGCAGACTCTTAGGTGTGTGAACGTGCGGAGGCTGAAGGCAAGGCGGAGAGAGCAGTGTCAGGAGCAGGAAATGGAAAACAAGACTTTAGGAAGGAAGTAGAAAGGGGGACACAAGTGCTTAATGGCAGTTCTCCAAATTAAGGTGCCCACAGGACCTGAGGAGGAGGCTGCTGGGCTCTGGGAAGCTGTCTACAAGTCTTGGGATCAGTCCATGGGGAAGGGCAGGGTGCGTTAAAGGCAGACAGAGGTTTATGTGTACAAGACCAGTCAGGTCCCACTAGTACACAAGAAATGAGAACTCGCAGCCCACGGTATTGTTGGGTAAGACAACAGAGGGGACACAGTGACCACTGGGAAATGTGCACAGGTGAAACAGAATGATTCAGGGAGAAAACATCTGTCTGCACACCAAGCACTTCCTGTTTCAAGATCATTACCCAGTGGCCCTTCTTTGCATAATGACATGTTGGCAACACGGTCCTGTGTCGTGCTCCAGGGTCAAATACCCTTCTAAATCTCCGTGGACTGATGCTTTCTTCAGACCACATCTGTCTGCAAATGAGAGGGAGAGGGAAGAGGAAGGATCGTGGCAGAGCAGGGGATCACCTACTGCCTCGGAGCATCTGCTGCAGACGCCATTTACAAAAATGTGCACTCTGGTTAGGATTTGGTGTGTTTGAAAAGTAAATTAAATGACTAATTTTTGTATCTATATTAGTATGGAAGGTCACAGATTAAATCACTGTCTCCAGATTGTCTTTGAGTTTGGTAGAGACACACACCATCCTTAGGTCCCCTTCCCAGAAACTCAGCATTAGGAGTTTTTTATGAGAACCAAGAACTTTTGCTTGAATCTATTCTGACCTTTACCTCCAGCATCTGTTGAGCACGCTTTCAGCACGCTGAGTCCAGCTCTTCCAGGAGCAGCAGGACTCCATGGCTGTTATGTGTCTGCCTCGGCTGGGAACTAGGGCTAGAGGGTGCTTGTCATGAGGAGGTGGCAGTCAAGCATGCAGAGGTGACTCAGGAATGTGCCTCACAGGATGAAATGATGATGGCAGAGTGCTGGCAAGTACACATCTTATAATGACAGCCAGGAAGTGGACATGCAGGTCTAGAGTGCTTATTAGACATACATAAGCAGGTGGGGGTATAGCTCAGGGGTAGAGCATTTGACTGCAGATCAAGAGGTCCCCGGTTCAAATCCGGGTGCCCCCTCTCTTTTCCTCAATGATCAGAATGTTCCCCTTCCTGCTTTCACCAGACACATGAATTTAGCGTTCAGTTCTGGTAAGGAAGACAACAGTGGCAGATATGTGGATGTGGGCGTGTCATAGCTATCCAGAGAAAAGAGACCAGGAGGGTGAAGGAAGAGAGACTCTCCAAGGCAGAGGCCTGGCTTTGGGAAGCCCCACAGCTTAAGAGGAGCTGGTGTGGCATCCAGAGTCTGAGGACAGTGTGGAAGGAGAATGTCCTCTTCCTCAGAGACGTGAGGGGTTGTCCCCTCTTAAGGCTTCAACCACTGCAAGAGCCCCCAACACACACATACACACACACACACATGCACGCGCACACACACAAATACATACACCCCTTGTGGAGGGCAATGGACTTTCCTCAAAGTCTACTGATTGAAATGTGAGTCACATCGAAAACTGAGTTCAGAGCAAATATGTATTTGGCCAGACTTCTCAGTATGCAGGCTCACCGAAAGTTGACACTATCCAGCACAACAGGTAACACCTTAAGCTTAGTCAATGGCATGTCCCCAGGTAAGACT
Organism: Eospalax fontanierii; assembly: GCA_035773235.1. Classification (NCBI taxonomy): domain Eukaryota; kingdom Metazoa; phylum Chordata; class Mammalia; order Rodentia; family Spalacidae; genus Eospalax; species Eospalax fontanierii. Next base: position 102,635,769 of record CM069528.1, on the reverse strand, counting down.
ATGAGGCCAAGTAAACTGCACAGAGGGTAGATGGTGGCTTTGAAATCATCCTAGAGCTGGCAAAACTCTGGCAATAGCAGGGGCTAATGGCTGAGGCCAGCAGCTCCCACCAAGCTGGCTGGAGTCCTGGTCCCAGCTTCCCTTGCGTCTTACCTGTTCGTGAGCCAGGTTGCTCGTGCTTTCCTGCTGTGTCACTGCCCACAGTCCTGCCAACAACTGTTTCCATTAGCCTGAGATGCCTGAATCAGTGAGCCAGTTGAAAAGGAGAGCAAAGGCTGAACCTGAGGCTGTCAGGCTTCCGTGTCAGGGGCATAGGTAGTTTCCTTGGCTCCATTGCCAAAACTAGGTCAGGTTTTAAATGCAAGAATGAGAATTATGTAAGACATTTTGAAGCAATGGTAATGGCCACAGTGATGAGTAACGAAGCGATGTCCATCCATGGCGAAACAGACAGTTGCTGGGCAGATGTCCTTGCAGAAGTGTCCTCTCTAGGAGGGCTGGCACTGTGCACGGTTGTGGTCCTGGCAGGGTCTTCATGGCAGCCACTATTAGGCAGCTGTGTGTTGGAGCTGACCCTTCATACCTTCCTGGCTTCATTCATTTACTTTTGAATAGAACTGATAGAGACAACATTTTAAAGTTTTTTCAGCTTATTTTTATTTCAGGTGTGTGCGTGTTTTGTATGCTTGTATATTGGGGGTCACAGCACTCGGGGCCATCCCAAGGGGACCGAGGGGGGCCAGCCCGAGAGGGGAGGGGGCGAGTAGATGGAAAACTCTTTAAAAACTAAAAAATGAATCTACCATTTGGCCCAGTTATACCACTCCTTGGCATATTCCCAAAGGACTCATCCTATTGCAGAGATACTTATACATCCATATTTGTTGCTGCTCTTTTCACAGTAGCTAAAAGATGGAAGCAACGTAAGTGTCCCTCAACTGATGAGTGGATAATGAAAACGTTGTACATTTACACAATGGAATTCTACTCAGCAATAACGAAAGCCGAAGTCATGACATTTGCAGGTAAATAGATGGAACTAGAATCTGTCTTCTAAGTGAAGTAACACACACTCAGAATAACAAATGACGTATGTTCTCCCTCATTTGGGGATCCTAGGACCGAACCCTTATGTGTGAGTATGTATCCTCATGTAACTGCAGGAACCAGGAAAATGGAAGGGAACCAGGGAGGAAGAGGAAAAGAAAGAACCTGAGAGAGAAGACCAGTAGGAGACAGGGTGACTAAGGGAGAAGCAGATAAAAGGGGTCTTTAAATGGCAGGAGGAGGGAGGGTTATACCAGGAACTATGGGATAAAGGAAAAGAAGATGCTCAAGAGAAGTGGGGTCATAGGAGACTGGTATTATCAACGGAGAAGTGGGGAAGGGACACTTTAAATTGGGAAGCCAGGGAGGAAGGGTTAGATAGGAAGAGAGAGAGAGACTTAGAGAGAGAAAAGAGATAAATAATGCCTAGCTAGTATAAAACACCAGAGGGAATCATATTAGTCTAACAACCTAATGACAAATTCCATATACAATATCTCTACATGAGCCCATGTGCTCAGCTGAAAGCTACATAACAAGAAACACTGCCAGACAGGAGAAACCTTCCTTTGAGTTGTTGGCCATGATTGTCCAAGAGACTCCCAGAATTGCACAAGCTATTGCCACAGCCCTTTATTGCCTACCAGAACTTGAAGGTAAGAACCTATTGCTGAAAACAGGACATACTTCAGAGCCTGGATTTGGAGCAACAGAGCTGGAACTGACCTGGAAGCCACTTCCCCTGAAGACTAACCTTCAATCAATGGCCAAATACCAGCTTCTTAGCCAAATAACCACATCAGTGACCAGCACAGCAGTCAACACTGGTGCAGTAGTGGCACTTTTTTCTTGGGGGTAATCAACACCTACCTAATTGGTCTTAGAGCCCACTCATTTGGCAGAAAGTCATGTGTGGTACTGTAATTCTAGCCAAATATACATGACTGTAGAGGTCATAGATCTTAGAGAAATCCCCAAGGCTGCCACATCCCTAGGCTAATGTAACTTCTTACTAAATGCAAAATATGTCCTTATATTTACAGTTAAGTATCCCAGTCACCACTCGTCAAAGAAGCTTCTATTGCACCAGACTGAGACTAATACAGAGTACACAGCTGGTCACACACAGACATTGTCTGTGAATTACCCATGACTAAGCAGCACATCTACAATGCAGCTTCTACACTTAAGACTCATGCAACATGGAACAAGGGGTGAAGAAGACACTGATGATCTCTCAGCTCTCTCAATAATGAAGCTCCCTCAAGGTATCAAAGGGCCAGTAACACAAAAGGTCATAAATGGCCAAAGAATGAAGATTAGGAATCTGCAGAGTGTGGGTCCCTGGACAGGATTCTTATACTAACTTTCACTCACCCACGGTTCAGGGTGAGTTGCAGAAGAAGGGGCAGAGAGATTTTAAGAGCCAGTGAGAAAGTGTGTGACCATATGGAAATAGAATCCTACAAGCTCCTGGGACCCTGTTCATATGAACCCATAGCAATAATTTTGTCAGGCTCAAGACCTATGCAGACTCAAGCAGACAAAAACCCAGCATGGAACTAGAGAAATGGGTAACAGACCCAAATCACTGATGAAGGAATATTGGCAACTGATTACTGTTGGGTAAGGTTGAGCTAATCTTCCTAAAGTGAGGGACTCTGGATAGGCTGGCTAGACCTTGGTGAGTGAACCTTCCCCAGGGGACATTTGGGGACACTAACTTGACACAATAGACCTTAACGCAGATGAAAGAATGTGTGGATTCCAGTTGCAGGGTCACGGGAGTGTGCCAGTGGGCAGGGGGTATAAACAAGATTAAGACTGATTGAGATATTCTGTATGAAATGCACAACAATTCAGCAAATATCTCTCTCTACATATTTGTTTGATAAGAAAAAAATGTGCATATACAATCTAAGAAGAATTTAAATTAAGTTTCCATATAATGGGGGACAAGGCTCCTCCTGAAAGACACCACAAGCCAGCAAATCAAAAGTCCAATGCCAGGAATGGACCCTCTCATTTGGAGTTATTGACCAGGGGGTACTACAGACCCTCAAACAATTCTGGTTGTTGCCATTGGCCTTGGTTACTCACCAGAACTTGATGCCAAGACTCTGTTGCCAAAGACACTACATGTACAATCTTTCCATCCCTCTTTCATGATGATCCCTGAGACTTGGGTGTGTGTTGTATAGATGCCCCATTTAGAGCTGAGTACCCTGTAGTCTCCCATTCTCTGCATGCTGACAAGTTGTGATTCTCTGTGTTAATCACCATCTACTGCAAAAAAGAAACTTCTCTTATAATTGCAAGACAATGAATCTATGGGTATAATGATAAGCCTTTAGGAGTTGGTTTAATACTGTGTCCGTTTAGCAGAAAAATAGTAGTAGGTTCTTCCCTAGGATCTATGACCTACATAGTCATAGGTTTTTATCCCCATTAATGGTGCCAGACATGAGTTCCATCTTTGGGGCAGGCCTTAAGTCCATCAGAAAGCAGCTGATGATTCCATAGCATTCACTATTGTACCACTGAATACATCTTGCCAAATGAGCCATTGTTGTAGCTCGCAGGGTTTACAGCTGGATATGACTGAAAATTACCTTCTTTTCTGTAGTGTGTATAGCACCCTTCAGCACTATGAGAGTAAGCCAGTAGAGATGAAGCTTCCAGGTCTTAACCAGCTTCATTTCTCCATATTTATGACTCAATTATGTGGTGTCTTCAGCAATAGGAACTTACTATCAAGTTCTGGAGGGTAGCCAAGAGCTATGACAATGGCCTGCAATATTGGAGGGGTGGATTATGGGACTCTGTAATTGTGGAATAAATGTATTTATAAAAGCAAATCTTTTATAATTTTTAAAATATAGCGGAATACTTTTAGATACTTTGGTACAAATACTTTGGTAAATGTCAAAATACTTCTTTAAGTATCAAGTGTGTTTTTAATAACTTGAGATTTCTTTTTTATTGTACATAATTTTCATTTACTTTAATCATAATATGGCAGAAACATTGGAAAAAGAAGATAAGAGAAAGGACAGCAACAAATCCCACTGTCTGAGTCATTCAACATTCTGATGCATTTTCAACCTTTTCTCTGTTACTGTTTTCAGAATGCATTTAATTAGGCTGAGCTCTAACTTCACATCCTAGTGGATTTTGACATGATGTCACAAAAGTATTCCACTATAAAGAGTCACATTGGTACTAACAATATTATCACAATTTGAGTGACAAATAACAAACGCTCTGTATACATTTTCTTTTAAGGTTTATGGCAGGTTTGTGAAGTAAGCTTTGTAATGGTCCTGACTTTAGAGGAAGCCCAATCCCACCTCATAGCTGGTAAGAGGTAAAACGGGGTATCTGACCCGGCAGTAATGTGACCCCACACTGTGCACGCTGACATCAGAGGACAACTTGCAAGAATTGGTTCTCTCCTTTCACCACTTGGGTCACCAGTCTTGGCAGCAAGAACCTTCATCCACTGATCCATTTCAATAGTCCAAATGGGAAATTTTTATCATGCCATCTGTGATGGTGAATATTAATTGTCAGCTTGACAAGACCTAGAATCACCTAGGAGACAAGCTTCTGGGCATGGCTATAATAGATTATCTAGATTAGTGTAAGTCTGCAGAACTGTGAGGGGTTATCCAGATTTGCATAACTGAGGTGGGAAGAGCTCTCTTAACTATTGGTGACACCATTCTGTGGACTGGGTAATGAACTCAATAACATGAACTAAATAAAAGGGAGAAAGTGAGATGAGCCCTGGTGTTCATCTCTGTTTCCTGACTAAAGACACAACATGGCCAGCCATCTCTTCGAGCTCCCACCAGCAAGCTTCCACACCGTGATGTACGTTTCCTTTCAAACATAACCTGAAGTAAAGCTTTCCCTCCTTGAGTTACTCTTGCCGGGTATTTGGTCCCAGCAATGAAAAAAGTAGCTAATATGCTATGTTTTTAAAGCGAAGATGAAGCTGAGTATTGTGGTGACTGTCTGCACCTGCACATCCGGGTGCACGTGTGTATTCCTGAAGGAAACACTAGAATTGGAATGATTTTTGCCAACTTTATTTTTAAAAACTGTCTCACTAAGCAGTCTCAGCTAACCCCAAACTCAGAATCCTCCTGCCTCAGCCTTTGGACTACTGTAATTGTAGGCAAATGCTATCATGCCTGGCTAACATTTTTAAATTAATTTTTCATTAATTAATTTTTATTTTACATATATGTATGTTTTGTCTGCATGTATTTAAGTACATCCATGCATATACAGAGTTCCAAAGAGGGTGACAGGTCCCCTCTTACAGTTTGTTGTTAGCTGCCATGTGGGTGCTGGGAACTAAACGCAGGTCCTGTGCAAGAACTGCCGGTGCTTTTAGCCACTGAGCCGTCCCTCCAGCCCCCACATTTTTAAACACAAGCAATATGCTTGATACGGGACAGTTTGAACATAAGCAACAGTATATTTTTAAAAGCTGGAATTGCCCATACTTACATTTACATGCATTTTGTAATTTGCCTACACTTGACAAATTATCGGTAACATTATTCTGTTATTAGATAAGCCCCAGCTCTGAACTTTCTTTCCATGCAATATACTCTCACCTAGTGACAGTTAGGTACCAAACCCAGTGCAACTAGCAGAGTCAGCACTCAGTAATTGCTATTATTGAAGAAGATTCTCTGGCTGAGAGTCTTCAGCTATAAAAGCCAACAAGCCAAGAGAATGTCTTCAGTCAGGGACTTGGAGTAGCGATGGGGAAGAAAGACGCCTTCCAGCACGGTCCTGATGGGCAGAATTCTTGCTCATGGTATTCCGCTCAGGTAAAGGGTATTACTAATTATACTCCTTTTCAGACCAGGGGGTAGAACTCAAGGGTAGAGCAGTTGGCTGCAGATCAAGAGGTCCCTGGTTCGAACCTGGGTTGCCCCTGCCAGTGTCTCTTTTGTTTTCGGGATTCAATGATATCTTAATTAGGAATGTCTTCAGTTGGGATTCAATGGTATCTTCACCAGGAATGTCTTCAGTCATCCTTAACCCCATGCTGTCCCTGAGTTCTGTCCTTCCTCTACCCCACTGGAGGAGTGGCAGGTTCACAGCTCCACTTAATTCTTCTCCTTTCTGTGTCCATACTTTGAATTTGCTGACACTTCCTGCCCCTTCTCAATAGCAAGACAATTTCCAAGATCTTTCCTTCAAGCTTGACTGGTTGTATCAGTTACAGCCAACAAGGAGACACAAGCCCAGTAATTAAAGAAAGGAATTTAATAGAAAGAATTATACTGTGAAAGCAGAGTATAAAGTTGTAAAGAAAACTGTGAGTCTAAAGAATTATGTAGGCGTGAGGGACCCAAGCAAGGTCAAATCTGAAAAGGACTCCACTGCAAAGCAGGGGTTCAGCCTCGCTGGGGAAGATTGTTGTTGTTATTGCTGCTTTGAATTAATGTTTTGGGATCTGGCCTTTATTGTCGTGGGAGTCCACCTCACTCTCGCTCACCCTTCCGCCTCCCCACACCCATTCCCCAGATCCAGTTAGTTCCTTTTTCTTTCCCAACTGTTGATTTCCTCATCATATGTGTGAAATGACAAAATGGTCCATTTTGCTCTAGCCTACGTTTGCTCACCCTGTGTTTCTGCCTAACTGCCCCCCCCCGACTCTAACTGCAACCAGCCAACCAGAACCGGTCCCAAGTGGGCTGTACCCGTGGTTTCAGGGGGGACATTGTTTCTACAATACTGGGAAAGTTACCAGTAGCCAGGTAGCGTGTTCAGGTAGCACGTCCTCCCTCCCAGCTCCACCTGCACCTCCCTGGAGCCCATCATCTCTGCAATTCTGAGAAACTTGCTTTTCCTAATTGAAACATTTCATTAACGGAAAAAATTGTTAACTGACCTGCCCCTGGTCTGGTGTAACTATGGTTATTGGCTCTGCCCCTGACATAATGTAACTGTAGTTTTAGACTTTATAAACCACACTCTGCCTCCCCTCAAGGTGAAGAGTTCTTTGGGGCATTGCTCCTCTTGACTGCTAATGAAGGCGTCTTAATGTGACCCGAAACTGTGTGGCATTTCTCTGAGGGTATTGCATATATTCCGTTACCCTCCCTAGTTCTGTTTTCTCCCTTCATTAAGATCTCTTCATCCCCTCTCCAGATCACTTTTCTAGTTCTCTCTCTCTCTCTCTCTCTCTCTCTCTCACACACACACACACACACACACACACACACACTGTGACTAAGACTGGCAAGGAATTTCTGAATCTGCAATCTTACATAAAGCTCACTAAAACCTTAGACAGAAAATACTTCTGTGTGGATGCCTGCCCAGTGTCTACTTGTTCAGTCGTGGACAGACACTATCCCAATTATCAACCTTGTCTTTGATACATGAGTAGATAATTGTGTAGATATTCTAACATAATATCTTCATTTTATCTTTTTTTTAACATATAACTAACCATAATTTTATTTTCCTACTGTTTCAGTATTTTCCTCTCAAACAACAGAAAATTTTAGAGTTGGATCCCTTGGTCCACCCTCCCAGTTCAAATATTTGCATCTCTTAATGGCCCAGTATCCTCTTGGGTCTTCAATACATTCTAGCCTGAGCGCACTCTTCTTTGTGGTTTTGGTCTTTCAGAAAACTGGCTCTGTCTGCCTCCCATTGTAACAACCCTTCCCTTGGGCACTCAGACTGGGTGGCACTGTGCCACAGCTGCACATCACAGTTCTTACAGAGAGCTGTTTGGGCTTTAGGTACACTGCCCATCTTTGCAGCAGAGGTGCCACACAATGAAAACAAGAGACCCAGCAGCCTCAGCTGCTCCTTGAAGTCACTCACAGCTTCTTATTTTTAACAAGCAATCTTCTCTTGCCCCCAAGTGTGCCTACGGTTTGTCATAGCCTGTGCATCTGAATTATAACGTTTCTTCTGTTCCTGAACAAATTCATTTCCATGTAGAGCCTCTCTGTGTTGTTATTTGTGGTTGAGAAAGCTGAGACATCAGGTCCAGCCCCATCTACACCCTTCTATTCACATTCCAACTGCAGGCCCCTGGGCAAAATGACAGATGAGTATTTTTTTGTGACATTGAATCTTCCTGTGGCTTGTTATGTAACACCCTCGTGAATATGACTGGAAATACTGAAATAGATATCTGAAAGGGCTCCCACTGTGACAGATCTCCAAATGCCTGACTTTCTATGCAGCGGGGGGTGGCAAGCCATCTGTCAACTACAGACCTACTGAGGGGACTGCTGCCCAGGACAGGAAAACCCGTGCGAACCCGGGAGGCAGGGAATGAACTCAGTGGTGCAGAACTGGGAGCGCATGTTAGGGAGAAGGTTCAGTGCATGAGTTCCTTGCTATGGGCTACAGAAAGATTGTAATTCAGATGGGAACTATCTGGTTTTTAAGCATCATTCAGAGTCAATACAGATTATTTAGAAATTGCTTAGTTGGAAAAATGATCTCTCCAAAATTATCTTGTCAGTTTAAGAAAAGGGAATTCAGAGCCTTCCATAAGACATGACCTTGGGGAAAAGACTAACTCACTATGTGACTTGAATGCCCTTTATCAAGACCAGTAAAGACACCAGGGTGGTACCAGCTAGGTCTTTTCATTGGACAAGTGTTCCTAAGATGATGTACCCAAATACAGTTGAACCAGAGTAAAGCTACCAAGGAGAATTGTGTTTATAGCACTGGGAAATGAAATCAGATTCATAAGTGACCCAAAAACATCATGAGAGAACACATATCAGTGGGGCTTTTGTGTTACTGTGTCCAAATACCCAAGGAAAATGTCTTAAAGGAGGAAAGGTTTACTTTGCTTATGATTTCAGAGAGTTTTTGTCTATCATAGCAGGGCTGAGGATCAGGGCTGGGCAGAACAGCTGGTATGATAGTGACCAAGAAGCAAAGAACATAATACACAGGAAGGTACCAGGGTGAGGCATAATGCCCACTGACACACCCCATTATACTTCCTCCAAGGCCACCTCCTACCTGTCAGCGCCCCCAGTAATGACATCATATGATGAATCTATCCATTAGATCAGAGAGGTCTCTAGAACAATCTTAGAGAGCACTCCAGAGTCATGCTTTACTAATGCCTTTACTAATGCTGAGTCATCTCTCTAGCCCCACTTTTCTTCTGTTGTTTGTTTTGCTTTGTTTGAGACAAGGTCTCATATAGTCCAGGCCAGTCTTGAACTCACTACCTAATCAAGGATGACCTTGAACTTTTGATCCTCCACCTCTACTCTCTGAGTACTAGGATCACAGGTGAACTCAGCCACACCTGACTTATGTGGTGTTGTGGCTTCAGCCCAGCTTTATGTATGCTAGGCTAGCCCTCTACAACTGAACTACATCCCAACCTTTTATTTGAATTTGTTGAGCCAGTTTCTGTGACCATGTGAGTTTCCCAATATTTGCATGTAAGTGTACTGGAGAAAGTCTGTTCCCACACTTCCTCTGAATTTAGAATGTAGGAGGGATCAAGTCATGCCTTTTTAAGTTCATAGACCTCTGGATCAAAGACAGTGCACGTTTCTGTCTTTACTCTCCTCACTACTACGACAAAATGCTCCCAACAAAAGCAACTCAACAGAGAAAGGGCTTGTTTGGTCTTAAAGCTCCAGAAGTCCATCACAGCAGCGAATATGTCTGCAGCAGGAGGCGTTTGGGGACCCCAGACCATGAAATGGTACTCCCTACATTTAGAATAAGACTTCTTACCACATTAACCTAATTTAGAAAAACCTCACTTGTTTCCAAGGTGATTCTTAATCCTATCACAAGATTCTGAACTCCAATTGGTTGATGCTGTGGGGGCAACGAGGTGCAGGTGAGCATATTTTACATATAGGTCTGACCAGGAGAGGATGGTGAATGAAGCCGTCCACCCTGGTTCCTCATTGATTCCTTTCCCAATCTTCTCGGAACTGGAACATTCTTCCCAGCTCTTGGTCATCTGACTTACTTTATCATGGAAACCCATTTGCCTAGCTGGGCCTTCTCATTTGCATTTCTGTCCTGTATTGCTGTGAACAGGTCCCTCACCAGCTGCCACTCCTCCAGCATGAACAAGAAGAAGGAGGCCTGAACCCAAAGCAGAGAAGCACGTACTGACGGAACAAGGAGACTTCACTCCACTAAATTCAGACTGTGTTCTGCTGCGAAACCTAAACTTCTCTTTTTCCCTGCATAGGACTCTAAGGATTGAACCTGGAGCCTTCCACATGCTAGATCAAGCATGCTGTCCCTGAGAGGCATCCCCAGCCCTAAAATGTTCTTTTTTGGTTGTGTTCTGCTTCCTCGTCCCTCTGATCATCCCACTTCTTATGACTTCTTTCAGCTTTTTCTGGTGACATCGTCAGTCTGGCATGAGTCAGGGTTGTTGTGCTAACGACAGTGTGTATTTTTAAAGACTCTTAATTAGTTGCCACTTAAAGGTTACATTATGGATAGAAATGAATAAGAGGGTAGATGACCTGATTTCACATCAAATTTACTGGCTGACTCCTTCAATTCCAATTAATAGCACCCTGAAGGAATAGGACTTTAATGTTGGTAGATCACAATCTCCTCCTAACATCTACCCAAGATTCAATTATCCTAAATGGCAGGAGAGTGTCACTGGAATTTGTAGTGCCATATGATTGCATTATGGGATAATTATCAATGATGTGTGAGTGCGTGACTAAAGGTCATGCACACTGGGCTTAGTCATAGACAATGGCAGGTATGTCCCCATGTCCCCAAGGTGCATAACTGTGGGAAATGCCTGGAAAGTGAGCACAGACCTGAGATCACTGGAGAAAGGTGACAAGCTGGAGTGGTACAGCATTACTAAGGAGTGACATAAGGACTCAACTCTCCCTGTTCATTTCAGAATTGAAGCATGCTTATTGGTCAACACCAGTTGTTTCTGAATTAGGGCTTCACTGCAGATTACAGTCCCTCATTCTTCTCCTTGGGAGGAAACTCCCAAGGCCCATGAAAAACCACAAGACTCACCAAGCCCCTCCAAGAGGTTATGTAAGAGGGAGAGAAGGTCTTTGGTGATGCAGAGGCCTGAAGTCACTCAAGAGATTCCAGTGATGCAGATTCATGAGCCGTCAGCCATGCCGGGGTGACACCTCTGATTACATAACTGCCTGAGATATGCTCCTGTACTGACTCCAGTAGACTCATCATTGAAGGGCAGTTTTGTCCCTTTGTCCTCACACACATCCTCCCATACAAGTGCCCCCAACTCACACTCCAAGTGCCCAGTAAGTGGCACAGATGCAAAACATCTTAACATTTTACTACTGTGTTCTTGTCTTACAAGAGAGAGGTTCAGAGCAGTTATTTATAACAGAACTATATTTCTTAGTTAATCAAAATAATCAAATCAATTATTGTCCCCATTCAGAAAACACTATCATTTCTCTGACCTTGTCAGTCATAGAGATTTTAGGTTTTAACCTTCCTCACATCCTCCTCACAACTCTGGGCCTTTACAAGCACCCCTAGGATAGTGGTTCTTTCTTGCATCCTTGGAATGTATGGTGTTTGACTTCACAGTTTCCAGGGATGAAAGAGATGGCCAGTCCTGCTTCAGTGCATCTTGAGGTCTCTGAGTTTTCAAATACTTCCCAGTCTGCTTGCCTGGCCCCCACTCTTTGAGCTGTGCTGAGCTTATGGTTTGGGCCCTGGTAAGGTGCCTTACTGTCAAACTTAGAATTAAAAAAAAAAATAAGAAAATATTCTGAAAAACAGAGTGAAAAACATAAGATAAATCCCAAAGAACATGAAAGTAGAAGGTCAGAGAACAGTGTAACCGGAAAGTCAGATAAAACTAGACTCAGGAAGGAGAGAGCAAGACTCTAGCTCTGATCAGTGATTCTCCAAGCTGAGGCTCCACACAACATACTGAGGAGGAGGCTGCAGGGTGCTGGGGATGAAGATGTCCAGACGTCCTGGGATGAGTCTAAGGGAAGGACAGGGTAAGTTCAAGATCAAAGAAAGCTCTGTCTGAAAGAGGTCGGAAGTGAGGGAACATAGCGATGCGTACGGGTCCTTGTGTGTGGTAGAACACAGACAGCGAAGCAGTCGTGTATGGTAAAAACCCAGCAGTGACACATGGACGGTGTAACTCACAGGAGAGCATCTGCTGCAGCCCAGCAGCTCCCGTCCGAGACTGCCACCTGCTGGCCCTCGCTTCCTATCCTTACTTCGGAATTCTTCTGTCTGCATATTTAAGAATCTTAATTCTTCTGTATTAAGGAATCTAAAAGTGAGAAATAAAAGAGGAAGAAGAAAGGTAAAGGAGTCAGGTGATCCTCTGCCCCTGGGCATTTGGTGCAGAGACCTGTCACACTGAGTGTGGACTCTGCTTATGGTATGGATACAAATGAGGTGTATTTTCTTTCTTATTTTTATATGGAATTTTTTGTTTAATTTTTGTGAATTTCACTTCCTCAGTGGCACCTTCCCGCAGTCCCTCCCTCGCCCCAAATTTATACACTCTGTGATTTGTGTTCAGGTCTATTGTCCCTGGACATTCCTCAGTGCAAGTCCATCCACTGAAACCTAGTCAGCCTACCCAGAGTCCCTCACTCTAAGAGAATTAGCTCTTCCTCACCCAGCAGTAATCACCTACCAGTATCTCTTCCACTAAGATTGGGGTCTGCTGCCCATTTCTCCAGTTCCATGCTGGGTTTTTGTCTGCTTGAGTTTGTCTGCTCGAGCATGCTGACACCATTGCTGTAGGTTCATATGAGCAGGGACTCCATTTCTATAGGGTCACGCACCTCCTCCCTGGCTCTTACAATCTTTTCACCCCCTCTTCTACAATGGTCCCTGAGCCCTGGTGAGTGAAGCTTAATAGCGGAATCCTGTCCAGGGACCTACAATCTGCAGATTCCTAATCGCCATTGATGGAGATTTTGTATTTCTGGCCCTCTGCTTCATGAGGGAGCTTCATTAATGAGAGCTGAGTGCCCTCTTTACCCCTTGATCTATGTTGCATGAGCCTTAGGTGTAGAGATTGCAATGTAGATGTGTCACTCAGGCCTGGGAAACTCACAGACAACGTCTGTGTGTCACCAGCTGTGTACTCTGTATTAGTCTCTGTCTGGTGCAAAAGAAGCTTCTTTGATGAGTGGTGACTGGGATAATTGACTGTAAACATAAGGATACATATTTTGCACTTAGTAAGGAAGTTACATTAGCCTAGGGATGTGACAGCCTTGGGGATCTCTCTAAGATCTATGACCTCTTCGGCCATGTGTATTTGGCTATGATTACAGTATCACACATGAGTTTCCTCCCATTGAGTGGGCTTTAAGTTCACTTAGGTAGCCACTGATTGCCCCCCATAATAAAAGTGCCACTACTGCACCAGTGTCATATGCTGGTCTTTGATGTGATTATTTGGTCATGAAGCTGGTGTTGGGCCATCAGTTGATGTTCTCGCTTAGTGGCTTGTGTAGTGCTCTCCAGAGCTATGAGTACTAGCCTTCAGGGGAAGTGGCTTCCAGGTCAGTTCCAGCTCCATTTCTTTGAGTATTATTTTAACCATTGCCAGCTTTTCAACATCTATCCCATGAATGGGAACAGATTAAACTAATATCGTTTGAGTCAGAATCGTTCTTAGAGTTTGGAAAAGACAGATATCATCCCGTGGTCCTCTTTTCTGAGAGTCTTGTCTGCCTTTCAGTTGGTGACTAAGAACTTGGGCTTTTCTCTGACTCTATCCCAGCCATGCCATAATACAAATGGCCTGTTGAGCAGCCAGCTCTTTACGATTATCTCTATGTAGGTCTGAAAGATGTACTAGCTACGGACCTCCAGGATTTAATGGCCCTGACTCATCTGGAAACTAAGGCAAGAGGGTGGTGGTCATGAAGCAGAGATCTTCAGACATGCAGAGGCAGATCAGAGCTGAACCTCACAGAAGGAAGCAGACAATGGCAGAACACTAACAGGTACACATGTCTGGAGAGTGACAGCCTATGCAGCTTTAGAATGCTGATGAGATTATACATAAGGGACTGGGGGTGTAGCTCAGGGTTAGAGCATTTGACTGCAGATCAAGAGGTCCCTGGTTCAAATCCAGGTGCCCCCTTGCTTTAATCAATTTTAGATGACAAGAAGCAAAACTCCTGAGGTAGCCATTAACAGAGAGTCAAACAATGGTCTGTCACCTTACTTAACTTTAACTTCTAGTGTGGCCCAGGTGTGCACTGAACCGGGCCTTCCTTGTGCTCTAAATATCTCTCTCCTGGTCTGTAGAAGCCAACAGAGGGATGATTATGAGGCCAATCCAGGTCACATTTACTCGTGCTGTGGCATATTTGTCTCCTAAGGTAGTGACCCTGAGGCTCACTCACTGGGAAATCCAATCTAGAAGAGGCCTATGGGCTGAGGAGCCAGCTTCTTCCTGTGGCTTGTCACCCCCAAGAAACTCATCCTAACCTCCCTACAGGGTGCTTCTTTTGGGTTCTCAGTGGCCTCTGCTCAGCTTCCTGCTGTATCCACGGGAAATTTAGATTCAATGAGGAACAAGAACAATGCTCTACTATCTCTGTTTCTTAATCCTAGATGACAGGGACCAGTACCCCTGAAACTCTGCTAGTTTATTAAATGAAGGATGGGGTGAATTAATGAAGTCTTGGCATATGGAAGAGGCTCTCCCTTGGTTGTGTAAGTGGTTCACCATAGACCCCAAATCAGCAGCTCTTGTACTGATCACTGCATGTAGACTTAGAGAAAAATACCAGAGCTGGGCATATTTTTGAGGTGAAAGGCTGATGCTCTCCCCACATCCCAAGACGCAGGGGCCTCAGAATGACTAGGTAAGGCTGCAGATGGGAAGAAGGATGGACAGAGTGAAGTGCAGAGAGCTTGCCAGTGCCTAGAACAAGCAGAGCAGACCTTGGTATATACATATACAAGTAGTCTAGGGTGTGGTAGCGTGGATGGAAAGGTGCTAATGAGAGGTTGTACCTAAGTGGGGGTATAGCTCAGGGGTAGAGCATTTGACTGCAGATCAAGAGGTCCCTGGTTCAAATCCAGGTGCCCCCTACCTTTTTCCCCTCATTGTATAAAACTCTTGAGTCTGAGTTGTAGCCAAAGGGCCAGTGGCCAGTTCTTCATGTCTCAGTCCTGGTAGAGACAGGATCCTGCATCTGGTTAAGAAAGACAACAGAGGCAAATGTGCAGATTGGGTGTGTTAGTTATGGCTGTCCATAGAAAATGGAACCGATAAGATAAATATAGGAATATATATTGCACAGTGAAAGATTTTAAGAAGTGGCTTGCATAGCTGTAAGGTAGACACGTCTCATTTTTGCATGGCAGCCCCCACAGGATGGAGACCAGGAAGAGGTGACATGGCAGCCAGAGTCAGGCATAGCCCGTAGGCAGAACTCCTCCACAGAGGCATCAGCGTTTTTCTCCTAAGGCATCAGCTGGTGTACTATGCCTGCCTACCTTACAGACAGAAATGAGCTTTACTCAAAGTCTGCTGGTGGAAATTTAGGTCACAAGCATGAAGGACTTTCAGGGCAAACCCACATGTGTTTGGTAAAACATCTATGCACCATGGCCTCACCAAGCAGATCACATAAAACTATCTAGCACAACAGGTGATATCTTCAGTTTTTCTAACCCTGTGCTTCTAAGTGAGACTGAGAAAGTCACACAGAGAAGTGAGTGATGTTGGTGTCATCCTGGAAATGACAGAGCTCAGACAACAACAGGGGCCGGGGCTGAGGCCAACGATCACTGTGCAGATCCAGTGGCTTCTTGTCCAGGCTGGCTGAAGTCCTGGCCCCTCCCTTCTCTCGAGTCCTGCCTATCTCATGAACCTAGGCTATCAGTCTTCCATGCCAAGCCACGAACTCTGCACAGTCTTCCCAAGGAGTGCGTTTCTTTTAGCTTAAGATGCCTGAATTAGTGAGCCAGCTGAAAAGGAGAACACAGGCTGATGTGGATGTCATTAGGCTTCTGTGTCAGGAGCATGTGTAGCTTCTCTGGTTTCTTTGCTGATTAGAAATCAGTGGTTAAGAAAGTGAAACTTCAGGAATGGTGCTGTGGATTTATGAGAGCATTTGGACAACTCAAATCAACCAAATCAACAGCTCTGCCTAATCTCCCTGCAAATCAAGGCAGCCCCTTCTGCACAAAGTCAACCAGCTGGACTGTGGACTTACATTACAGAAAGAGATTGTCCCCCACTATCACTGTTGGAGACTGCAGCCACCTCTCAGCTGACTCTGCTCCAGCCATACTCTGTTCCAGCTTCTGGGAACATCAGACAGTCCAAAACCATCTCAACCAGCTAACTGATACAAAGGAATTTCAGAAAGCATGTGCCGCTGTATCTTCTTGGGGTGTTTTATGAAGTAGAAAGAGTGTAAATCAGATAAATCTGACCAGTTTTCATGGTACCCAGTTAACCTTCCATTTAAAATGTAACACCTGGAGCATTCAGAAAAATGTTGTTTAGTGGGGTAAGAAAGCCCTGAATCGACAGGTGGCCAATTCAAATGTAATTGAGATGGATAAATGGATTTCTTAATTTAATATAGAAAGAATCTTAGACTTCCAGGATAGAAAGACTAGAGAGTAAAATTTCAATTGTGACTTGTTCATCCAATCAATAATAATGACTCCCTTCAGTCTCCATATTGAAATAAACTCAAAGACCTTGTGTTCCTTGATGGCTGGGGAGTCTAAACTCAGAGAAGTATGTAATCACAATATCCAGTCATGAGCTATAGACATTCCCGTTAGATTCCCACAAAACCCCCTTCAGCCAATTTCCTGGAAACTGTCCTGAGATAAGGAAATGCCCACATTGTATTGGGATGACTAGTGATCTGGAACCTCTGTGAAACTCCTGGGGGTCCGGTGCTGTGGAGAACCTCAGAAAATTCCAGAAAAACCCTCCACATCCTACATTATCCCTGTTTCACCAGCACCCCTCTGAAAGAGGATTTGCGAGACCACACTGAGCACTGTGGGTGCTGCTCCCGCCTCTACTGGCATCTCCATCCTTGCAGGTCTCTGACAGATGCACAGCCTATATCATCAGCCTCTGTGTCTTAGCTAGCTTTCTGTTGCTGTAATAAAACACTGACCAAAACCAACCCGGGAAAGAAAAAGTTTATGTGATTACACTTTCTGATCATAGCCCATCACTGAGCGAACCAGGGCAGGAACTTGAGCGGGAACCTTGAGGCAGGAACAAGAGCAGAGACCATGAAGGGTCACTGCTTACTCGCTTGTTCAACTACTTTTCTTCTGTAGTCCAGGCCCATCTGCTCAGGAATGGCACCTCTGCAGTGTGCTGGGCCTTCGTACATCAATTATCAACCAAGAAAATACCTCACAGACATGTCCATAAGCAATTCTGATGGAGAAAATTGCTCAATTGAGGGTTCCTCTTCCCAGCTTTACACATAAACCCATCACTACAAGCCACATCCTTTTCATTTCCTGTCCCCCAAAGCTCGTGTTGATATCACAATATAAATCAGTCCAACTTGTATAAGTCCCACAGTCCTTTAAAATTTTGATCACTTAAAAATACATGTCTCTTAACTGAAGGCTCCTTTAAACTAAAAAAAAAAAAAGATATATACTTTCTTATTCCAAGAGGGAAGAGCCAAGATACAGTTACAGTCAGATCAAACCAAACCCAAAACCCAACAGCGTAAAAGTCTCAAAGTGCAACATCTGGGACTCACTCACAGTCTTCTGCCTCCAAAGGGCACAGCAGCCCCACTTCTCAGGCTCTCCCAGCCACGACACACACAAGTTGCTTTGTAGGCTCAGGCTGGCTCTACCTCATACTTTCTGCTGTCCTCGGTGGCCATCCCATGGTCCTGACATTTCCAATAGGCTGGAGTCTCCACTGTAACTAAGGCTGCACCTTCACCAATAGTCTCTCCTGGCTGTTCACAGTGCCAAGTCTCATCTGTGCTCCATGACCCCTTCGTACCTTCAAAATCAATACTAGCTGGGAGACTCTTACGCATTACCAAGTTCAGCTGCAGCCTTGTTGCCCTCTGGATCACAGGTTTTCTGTGTTATGACCCTGGGGAAATAATTTCCAGAAGATTTTGCCCCAGTGATGCTTGTCTCCTATTAATCTCCACTGATTTTTCAGCCCCCGCTAGCCAACACCAATTGCCCCAGTAAGGTACAAAAGCTTCCACTTCAGTGGTGCTCGTCTCTCGTTTATCACAGATGATTCTTCAGCTCCAGATGACCAGAAGCCACAGATTCTTAATTAAGAATACTAAACAAACAGCGCTGATACAGTCTTTGAAGAACTCTCACAGTTCTCTCTGAAACGTCACTAGCCAGGCCTCCATCATCTCCATTCTTAACTTAATCTCCCACAGAGCAGCCCGTTACACTCTGAGAACTCTATGCTTTTTCCAGCCCCAAACTCCTCAATATGTCCACAATCTTCCCAAACGACAGCATGGCCAAGTCCTTGACAACAACACCAGCAACACTCTTGGTACCAATTTCTATTCTACTTTGGTTCCATCGCTGTGATAAACACCACAACCAAAGCCAACTTAGTGGAAGAAAGGGTTCATTCAACGTACATTACATTCAATAACTGCAGGAAGCTAGGGCAAGAACTCAAGGCAGAAATCGGAGCAGAAACCACAGAGGGACCTGCCTATTGGCGCCCTTCCCCTGGCTTGCTCAGCTACTTTTCTTATACAGCACAGGGCCACATACCCAGGGATGGTATCACAATGAGCTGAGCCCTCCTACCTCACTTAACAATTAAGAAAATGCCTCACACCTCACAAACATATCTATAGGCCAGTCTGGGAAATTCTTCAGTTGAGGTTCCTTCTTCCCAGATGAATCCAGTTTGTGCCAAGTTGTCAAAACTAGTTGCTAAAAGCCAACCACACTGTGACAAGTTTAGTAGTGAGCCAATGAAACGAATACCCTCTTCTGCACGTGTATCTTAGCCTTTGAGCAACACATGGCTCTGGAACTGTGCTTATGGTTGGTACCTGGGCTGTTATAGCCACTGCTATCCCACCCTACCCACCCCAGTGTAGAGTTGACAATACCCAGGAGCTGTCCATGGCCTAGTGAGATGGTATGTATTGCCCCAGTGAGTGTATTTTGAGGGCACGTCTGTTGTGGGCATTGTCTGTTGGCATTTGGCTTCACTTCCACCCTGTATTGGTTAATCTTGTCAGCATGACCACAATATCTAATAGAAACAGTGAAAGGAAAGAACGATTTATTTTGTTTCGTGGGTTTGAGGGTTCACTTCTTCATGGTGGGGAAGGTAAGTTCACGGAGGCAGGAGTACATGACAGAAGCTCCTCAGCAAGAAGACCCGGGAAGCACCCAGGGTCTAGACCAGGGCAGGGACTGGAACAGGTGTAGCTTCCAAAGGCCTGCCCCTCATGACCTACATCTGCAAGCTAGGCCCCATCTCCTAGAGAGTCCACATCCAGCCCAAAATAGTGCCAGCAGCACCTGTATGCTCATGGGTGTGGGGCCAACCCCTGGAGCATGGGCAACCCACCAGTGACCACACTGCCAAAGAAAATGACTCTCCTCCCTCTGATGGCTAATCTTGGTTGTCAATCTGATATGCCTGGGAAGAGGGAGCCTCAACTGAGGAATTTCCTCCATCAGATTGGCTTAGGGGCATGTCTGTGAGGCATTTTCTTAGACTGCTAATTGCTGTAGGAGGCCAGTGAGTAGGCAAGCCTGGGCTATAGAAGAAAAGTAGCTAAGGAAACCAGGGAGCAAGCCAGTAAGCCGCATTCCTCCAGGGTTTCTGCTTCCCTTTCTGCCTCCAGGTTCCTGCCTTGAGCTCCTGCCCTGGATTCCCCTGATGATGGATGGTGACCTGTAAGCTGAAATAAACCCTGTCCTCCCCCAAATTTCTTTTGTTCAGTGTTTTATCACAGCAACAAACTGCAAACTAAAACAAAAACTTGGTACCAGCAGAATTGGGTATCGTTTTGAGATTTGACCATGTTGTTTGGGGGATGACTGTGGAAATGTTTGGAACTCTGGGCTGAAATGGCCAGTGAATTCTCAGTGCTAAATGGGCTGTTCTGTGGGAGCCTGGAAGATGGTGAGAGAGCGATCGATGACGGAGACCTGGTTTGTGGAGGTTGAGAGGAAAACAAAACATTTATCAGGGCTGTTTGTTTCATGTTTTGAAGTAATATGGAAGCAAAGCCTTTGCTTTACTGGGACAATAGATGTTGCTTCACTGGGGCTGAAGAATGAGCTGTGATTAACAAGAGACCAGCATCACTGAGGGAAAATCTTCTAGGAAGTATTTCCTCAGGGTCAGCACTCAAAAGCTGTGGTCCCTGAGGGTTTGACGCTGCAGCTGGAGCCTGAAGCTGAATTTGGCAATATGTAAGAGTCTGATTTGGAGGAGTCACGGTGAGCCACTGAGGCTTTGGTAGCATGAAAGACCAGGAAGACAGTGGGTGAAGGTGCGGTCTCGGTTGCAATGGAAACCCCAGAAGTTAGGGAGCCCAGAAAGTAGCTGAGGCTTAGCATTTTGAAAGCCCAGGGGATGCCATTGTTGGAGATGTGGCTTCAGTCTCAGTTGCAGTGTAGACTCTATGCAGTGTAGACCAGGATTGGAGGACATCAACCAAGAAGAGTGGAAGTTTTAGGGTAAAGCAACCTGAATTTAGGAGACCAACTCTGTGTGTGCTGGGGATGACAGAGCTGGAGATATGGGACTACACAGCCCTTTGGGGCCAGAAGATCATGAGTGAGACCCAGGACACTGAGCTATCAGATTTTGAAGTGACATTACTGAACTACTGTTTACTTTAGCATGATTGTTTTTATTCCCTGGCTCTTCCCTCTTGAAATAAGAAAGTATTTAACTTGTTTCTTATTTTACAGAAGCCCACAGTTAATATACTTTGGATTATTTTAAAGAGACACTAAAGTTTTAAGGGGATGACCTTTTTAAAGACTGTGGCACTTTTACAGTTGGACTGTGCTTTATATTATGATATTAATGTGAGATCTTAGGGATAAACAAGAAAACAAAGGTTATGGTTTAACAGTGATGTGTTTGCATATCAAGTTGACAAGTGGCAACTAAGTAGACTTGTGATAACTAATCTTGGTTGACAACATGACACTCTGAGAAAACTTCAACTGAGGAATTTTCTCCAGCAGATTGGCTTATGGGCATGTCTGTGGGACATTTTCTTGATTTCTAATTTATGTAGGAAGACCCAGCCAATGAGAATAGTGCCATCCCTGGGCAGGTGGGCCTGGACTGTATAAGAAAGGCAGTTGTGGAAAGAGGAGGGGGTATAAATTTGGTTAAGAACTTTTGTATGAAATCAAAAGTCTTTTTAAAAAAGAAAGAAGATGGGAAAGCCAGGAGAAAGCCAGCCAGTGAGTAACAATCCACAGACTGCTTGAGTCCTTGTCTTGGCTTTCCTCAGTGATGGATTATAACTTGTAAGTTGAAATAAGCCCTTCCTTCAAGATCCTATTGATCACGGTGTTTATCACAGCAACAGAGGAACCAAACTAGGACACTCCCCCAGCCATCAACTGCTATGACTTCCCAGTTAGAAGTGGAATGTTGAGATGCCCTCTGCCGTCCATGCAGGAAGTTTGACTGACTTGATCTTGTGAAAAAGGTCTTTCACAGGTAACCGCAGCTGCTGTGTGTTCACAGTGTGATGGCCACGTCGTGTTCATTTCACAACAATCCGCTCCATCCGCCAGCTCTTACATTCATTCTGCCCCCTCTTCTGTGCGGTTCCCTGAGGTTTAGGGAGGTGCTGATGTCTCATTTAGGCCTTGGCACTCACAAACACTCATTCTCAGCATTTTGACTAGTTGTGAGTCTCTTCATTAACCCCTGCCCTCTACAAAAAGAAGCTTCTCTGTCCAAGGTTTAAGCACAAATATTTAGAATGCATTTTGACAACATGGTTCTTCAGCAAAACAACAACAGTGGGTTGTCGTCTGGGGCTTTTGACCAGGTTTGTATGATCCAAGCTGAATTCCCTCCTGTGGAGCAAGCCCCTCAACCAGTCAGGAAGTGGTTGGCCACCCTCATGGCATGCCTTCTCTTCAACAACAACGACTGCTTCGTCCTCTCTTGTTCTGTCTGAAACGCTCAATGTGTTCACTGCATGGATTTTTATTGTTGTTTTCATCTTTCTGCTCTGTTTTTTAAAATATCTTATTGATCATTTGTAATTGCGTTTTATGTGTATGAGTATATTGCCTGCATATATGTAAGTGCTCCTGTGTCATGCCCAGGGAGGTCAGAAGAGGAACTGGAGTTATGGATGGTTGTTATCTCCCATGGGGGTGGTGGGAATTGAACCTGGGTCCTCTGCAGGAGCAGCCAGTGCTCTTAGCTGCTGAGTCATCTCTCCAGCCCCTCTTCTCTGCTTTTTAGTTTCACTTCTCACCACAAACCTGGCTAAAAGCAGTTAGCATATGAACCTTGTCACAGCCTAACTGCTACTCTGTCTTAAATTTTCCTCCACCAATTTAATTAGTTCACCATTTTCTATTTTAGTTTCACTTTTTAATTTTAGTTTCATCCTGCAGTCTCAAAATTTCAAGACGCAGGCAAAAAGTAGACAAATTCTTTGCCAGAATATAATACACGTGGCCAGTGAAGTCATTTGTTTCCAACTGAAATCTCAGAATAGTATTTACTGTCTGCATTTCTGTTGGCTCAGCATGACTCTAAGGGTCACTTACCAGAAAATATCCATGTGGGTTGCTGCCTGTCTCTAGCAACTGAACACTGAGACAGCACAGGCTGCAGGGCTTTCAAGAAAGGGAGGCTGCTGTTTGTTTTACAGCAGAGTGATGAATTCCTTATGACTCTGGCCTGGACTCTTTGAAGAGCTCCCATCCTGAAGTGGCAACACAGGTTACAGGTGAACTAGGTGTGGCCTTAGAAGTAAAACACATTAATTAAACAGTGTAGCAGCAGATGGGGTATAACTCAGGGGTAGAGCATTTGACTGCAGATCAAGAGGTCCCTGGTTCAAATCCAGGTGCCCCCTACTCCTGCTTTTTTTCTCTTTTTTTTTTAAAGATGCCTGAATTTCAACTGCTTAGTAGACACAATGATAAGCATTTGACTTTTTCAGAACCAGAAAATAACGAGACTTTGCTATGATGGTCTTGTGTTGTTACTTTTCTCATCACTGGGACAAAATACCTGCCAGAAGCAGTTCAGAGAGGAAAGATTTACTTGGGCTCGCAGTTTCCATCTATCATGATGAGGAAGGCATGGTTGGGTTCATGGCAGCAGGATCATGTAGTGTCTTACATCAGAGAAGACCAGGGGACTTGGAGGCAGGGCCAGACTATAGCCCACCAGCCACCACCTACTGGCCCACAGCCAGCTAGAGCCTATGTCAAAAGACCTCCAACCTCCCAAAATAGGTCCACCATTTGTGAACAACATATTGAACCGTATGAGCCTACATTGCATCTGCAGGACATAATTTTCTGCCACTGGCTCCCATAGGGTTGTGGTCACATCATAATGCAAAATACATTCAGTTCAACTTCAAGAGTCCCCATATGTTCCCAAGCCCAAAGTCTCTTCTGAGACTCAAGGCAAACAACTGTAAAATAAAAATACAAATTATGTACTTTAATGTACTGTGGCACTGAATAAACATTCCCTTTCCAAAAAGGAGGAATGGGAAGACAGCAAGAAATATTGGACCAAAGGAAGATAGAAACCCAGAGTTGAGACATTTATTATAGATCTATGTCTAGTATCCAAGGCCATGATGGGGTCATCCAGGTCTTTTTTAATATTTTATTTTTTTATTTATATTTATGTATATGAGCATATTGCTTGCATGTGTATTAGTGCACCGTGTTGTAGAATACCTGCAGAGGAGGACAGAAGAGGGTGTTGGATCCCCTGGAACCAGAGTAGCAGACAGTTGTTAGCCACTATGTGGGTTCTGGGAATCGAACCCAGGTCCTCTGCAAGAGCAGCTAGTGCTCTCAACCGCTGAGCCATCTCTCCAGCCCTCTCATCTGGTCTTGGGGACCAATGGTCTTGGGGAGCCCAGCCTCGCCAGTCCTAGCATTCACAGCATGTGTCCTCTCTCAGGCCACCTCCACACCACGCCTTCAATTTTCCCTGGCAGATATGCCATGTTCCTAGTCTCATCATCCTGGGGTCTCTACTGTAACACAGAGTTCACTCTCACGGCCTCAGACATAGTTCCCTCAAAAGTTCTCTCCTGGGACTCTGACATTGCTACATATTATTTAGCCTCCCAGGCTTTTCTCTGAAACACAGCTGTTGGTACAGGGGAGAAAGAGGGCGCCCCCTAGAGAATCCTTCGTCTGGTCTGTATTTGAGAATAAACTCAAATGGAAACTTTAGGACAATTTTATTAGAATCCTTAGGGCAGGTAAACCGCAAATCGCTTGAAGAGGGGAATGGAGGAGAAAAGGAAAAAAGCATAAAGCCATGCAGACAACAGTCACATGGTGGGAAGCAGAACGGAGGTGTAGAGAAAAGATAAAGAAACCCAAAACTCTGGGGCAGCCCAGAGCATCAGGGAAAGCATGGCTTGAAAAGAGGTATAAAACAGAAAAGGAGAGATTACACGTTTCTAAATTCTTCAGAAAAGTGGGCAAGACTTCTGGAGACCGCAGTCTGTAATGGGTCCACGCAAACTGCACTGAGACGGGAATTCCAGGCAGGAAAAGTTCACCGCATTATTAATGCACTAGGTATTTCTCCTGTCTAATTAGCATGACTTAAAGTGAACCTGCCTTCCTAGGGGTGGTCCCATGACCAGATGATTGACCAGCAAAACTAAAAGGATAAACTTGCAGCCGTAGTAACGTAGTAATGTAGTCTCCCAGAGACCAGGGGGAGCCCAAGAACAGATGGGGACCATGGTACTCAGGAGTCTTAGAAAGAGGTAGGGCTACCTGGTTATTAGTGCCAATCCCAGCCTACATTATGGAGAGGGTATAGCTCAGGGGTAGAGCATTTGACTGCAGATCAAGAGGTCCCTGGTTCAAATCCAGGTGCCCCCTAAGTATTATGCTTTTATTCCCCAAATCGGCTATGGTCCCCCAACACAGAAAATTCCAATGCAGAGAGACAAGAGGTAGGGGAGGACCCTTCATTTCAAGTTCAACAGATTAGTGATTTGCAGACCCAGATGGGCACCACCAGTCACCCCTGTTGTGCTTTGTCTGTCCCTGTCTTGTGGCCTGATCAGATATGATGTTCTCAATTGATAGTACAGCAGGTTGAATTCCTTAAAGAATGCCCACATCCTTGGCCCTACTCTGGTGGAAGACCTGCCTATCATTATGGGTGACCACTTCCTGGGGGGCTTTCCAATCCATCTGAACTATGTGCTACAAGTTTGAAATCTACATGACTTTTGCAACAAGGGTTGCATGGCCTCCAGCAGGTGTGCCTTAGGGGAAAGTACATAGTAGACCTCTGGTTTGAGGGGCCTAGGCAGGGGCTCAGCTGCGGAGGGAGAGTTCTCTTTCAGTTAAGAAATATCTTAGATCTGCATTTTTATCCTAAGACAGAACAAGCCCTCTTCTAAATGTGCTGACCTGCTAAGATGAAGCCTTCCAAGAAATGACTTTGCTCACTGGATGTGACATAAGCCTCCCCACAAGCTCAGCCCTGAAAGGTCAGTGCCAAGAATGAGGCCTTGGGATAAAGAAGAAGAAACGCTAGGAGATGGAAAACAAAACAAAATTCCAGCCAGTGGTCTACAGGGTGACATTGGGGTGGAGAGAGCCTAGGACAGGAGCAATGCGGAGGGTCATGCCAGCAAAAGATGATTTCATAGCCAGTGCTTCCCACTGGATACCAGAGAGGAATGTACTGGGAAGGACTTAGGAGGCCTCTGGTGTTCAGATGACATCTCAGGAGAAGGCTGATGATCCGAAGAGAAGTGGTTTACATACAGAGGGTTGGCCACAATATGAGGCATAACAAGCAATAAACAGAATTCTTAAGGTTACTGGAGGGCCTCTCCAGGAGAACCTCACAGTATTTAAATAGCATCAATGAGGGAACTTGATTGACATGAGCTCCAGATCAAAGGAAAAGCATTTGACTACAGGTCAAGAGGTCCATGGTGCAAATATAATGTGCAAATGTGTCTGTCTATCTCCTTTTGGGTCTAGTCAGTCCAGTACTCAATAAAATGGGAATCTTTTAAGTCATTTTACAAGATGATGAAGCTCACCGAGCCTGCTAGGGACTAAACAACAGGTGTAGCCAGCAGGTTGTATTGTGGCTCAAGGCTGGGTTGGTAGAAAGAACCCAGGAATAGTCATATGGGATTTGTTCCCAACCCTATTTTTAATAAGGTGAGTATGTTTGGACATGTCTCATAATTATGACCTTTTTGCAAGCCTACACCATGGGGCATCAAACAAACTTGGATACTCCCAGTTCCCACTGGGATCATCTGAAAAACTTGTTAAATAAAGCAGTCTTTGCCATACTCCCAAGAACTTACATGCAGGAGATCCGAGGTAGGTCTGTGAATCTTTATTCCCATATAAGTAACCCTCTGTGATCAGCATCTCCTACATTTGAAGCTCTGATGGGTGGCCCAACTGGGGAGCTAGACCTCAAGTTTATCTGCAGGTCTTCCATGGAAACATCCCTGGTGTAGAGTGATAGAGAACTGTCTCTCTGCAGCTTTTGTTTCTTATTGGTTCATTCTGTGGGAAGTCCCACCCTCTGACCAATAAGGGAGGAGGAAGGTGGGAGAGTAGGGGGAAACAACATGGCCACGAGCTGGGGAGAGAAGCGGAGGTTGCTAAGATCCACGTGGGAAGAAAAACACCCTGGTCCCGGGCCCATGAACCCAGGAGACAGTGTGCCACGCCCCTGCCATCCCATGGATCACATGAGTGTCACGGACTAAGAAACCGGCGCCCCCACCCATAGTCTCTGACCGTGGGTGGATGGAGCGAGTCCACAGAGACTTTGTAAACGCCGCTAAATGAATAAACCTTTCTAAATAGAAAATCAGCTTCTGTTTTACCAGCTGAATGAACCAGATCCCACCTGCTAAGGCATGGAGAAAAAATTTATGCAACACCTGGCTTTCCCATGATGTCCATGGCTATGGATTGCTAGATAATAAAGGGTACTGAGTACTGTCAAAGGTCTTCACTAAGTATTGAGATGAGCTTTTAAGGACACATAAAAAGGTCCCAATCCAGATCTTCTTACTCATTGATTTGGGGGTGTGATCTACTTTCCTTTTCCTGCTGGAGCCCATGATTCTGACTCTGCTATCATGGAGGACAGAAGGAAAAGAGGTCAAGAAAGATAGGTCAGTCCTCCACGAAAGCCCTGATGAGGTCCCTTACCATTTCAACCCTGGGCTTTCATCACAGAGAGCCTCCTAGAATCCTGTTCTCCCCTAGCCCTGGGTCAGAGTAAGGAATGGCATAAGTGTCTGTGGTCAGTGAACCCACAGCAGGCCTGGGAAGGAGCCCCAGACCTGGAACACAGAGTCAAGGTCCAGGGACTCTGCCTGCAGCCTGGCATGCTAGACTCAGAAATTTTAGGAGCACTTCATTGTAAGGAACACAATGTTACTCCTGCGTTACAGCCCAGAGGCCAGAAAAAAATTGGAGATCTCATACATCTCCCTGGGAGCTCTTCTACAATCCTGAAAATTCCTGGAACTCAGTGGAACCCAGAGGACTTGAGGAAGGAAGGAAGGAAAGGTCTGTGTCTTGCAAGTGCTAGCATGCATATGTCCTGGAGTGTTATGGAGCCTGCATTTACTTTGTGGGTCAGTTTGATGAGCTTCAACATTCCTGGCCAGTGGCTCTGGCCTGAAAGGAAAAAAAACAACATACCTTCAGTGGCAAAAGGTAGGGGCACCTGGATTTAAACCAGGGACCTCTTGATCTGCAAATGCTCTACCCCTGAGCTACACCCCCACTTACATATTTACAAACCTCTCATTAGTACCTCTTCAGCCATAGCACTGAATCCAGCCTACAATCCACTGTGGCCTCTTTATGTTCCAGAAATTGGCAATCATTTTCCACTACAGGCTGCCCTCCCCCTTCACCTGTGCAACTTTAACCTGTCCCACTCATCATCCCCACACCTCAGGGTGTGGTGAAGGTACCAGCCTTTCACCTACAAAGGATGCCTGACTGTGAGAGTCCCCTAAGTCTATACATAGTAATCAGAACAGGACCTGTTGCTCATCCTTCTTCAATTAGTCTAACACACAACCTGAGAGAGCCTTCTCTGTACTCCCAGGCCTCAGGAAGGTGCTCCTTATTTCACTCAATCATTCATTCATTCAACAAGCGCAGTGCTTCTTAGATGTCAGTCCGTCATCCATGTTGAGGAACAGATACAAGGGAGACATTGTCCTTATTCCTCAAAAGGTTTATCATGCGATAAACCCATGACCCATAGTGTTTCCACAGCAGTCACAGAAGCCTATGCAAAGGCCTGTGGAAGCAGGAAGTGTGGAGAACCAGGCTTTCACAAAGCGCTTCAAGCGAGATGGTAGTCACTGTGGTCACCCCAAAACCTCTCCTATGGGAGTGGAGGGTAAACAAGGCTACTGCAGAGTGCAGTTGTCCTGGGATGCTCTGAGGTGCCCCAAACACTGGTCTTCTAGAAGGTACACAGAGGTGACAGATCACCAGTCATTCCAACACACTGTAGGCATTTCCTTCTCTTGGGACAGCGTTTCCAGGTAAATGACTATAAAAGATTTTGAAGACATTCATCAGGAAAATCTGTAGCCCATGATGGGATCATTTCACTGGGGCCTCATCTCAGGCTTAAATTTCTCCTACCATCAAGGGATAGAGGATCTTTGAACCAATTAGTATATGAGACTGAAGGGAGTGACTATAGTTGACTGGGTGGGCAAGTCCCAGAGGATAAGTCCACCCCAGCTTTCCTCTCCCCTAAACTGTATAAGGAATTCCCTAGGATCTCAACTGTCTATACAGTCGGCTACCTGTGAATCCGGGCGTCTCACCCTACTGGAAAAGGTTTATTTTAGCTGCTCTAGTTGTGACCTCTTAAGCTGAAAGTTAACTGGCTACACTCATGAAAATAAATTCAGACTTAATTAAGCATAGACTCTCTGGCTTATAACTACTCCAAGAATCCACATCTGCACATGCTCTCTAGCATTTGCTGATGTAAATTAGCTGGTGGAGATGGTTTTGGTGTGTCTTCAGTGCCCAGTGGCTGGAGCAGTCAACTGAGATCTGACTGTAGCTGTTGGCTCCAGACAGTGGGAGTAGGACCAATTCCTCCTGCAAGGCAAGCCCACATCCAGGCTTGTGAGCTTGTAGACAGAAGGGGCTGCCTTGACTGACAGGGAGATTAGACAGAGCTGTTGATTTGGTTGACTTGAGATGTCCACATGCTCTCATAAATCTACAATGCCATTCCTAAAGTTCCATTCTTTCTTAACCACTGAGCTATTTTCAGCAAGGAAACGAGGGCAGCTAGAGACGCCCTTGACATGACAGCCTGACAGCCCCAGGATTGCCCTTTGCTCTCCCTTCAGCTGCTTCTCATGTGCAGTGATAAGAGGGCAGGCAGTCTCACAGTACAAACAGGAAGGGTCCCATGCTCGGACCAGGCCATACAGTGTGGCATCTGAGCGTGCCATGTGCCTCTGTTACACAATGCTCTCTGGAAACTGCACAGTGCTAGAGGGAAGGCAAAGATTCACCCTCCTTGTTCTGGAAGTCTTGGAGTTCTCCGCGTGTACCCCCAGAGCTATCCGGAGTCTCATTGTCTTTAGGTCCAGTGAGGCCAGGTAATCAATCCTCACTTGCTTCACTTTCCTGAGAATCTTTATTATTACCAACCTTGGTACCAGCAGAGTACTTTGGTTAAAGGAGAGCCCATCTCCCGTTAGTAAAAATATGGAAGGCCATCCCTGACAGGATGGTAAAGACTTCAAGAAAAGGCAGGAAAATAGGCTGGACCCAAAGGAAGCTGGGCCCAGAACATGAGCCTTGTTGCCCACTGGAACAACTCTGTGTGGCTTATTCGGTATGCACAGTCTTATTCAGCTGCATGTTCACTGAGCTTGAGGCACCTGCTGTGCTAGACAGTGTCATGCTATCAATGTGGCAATGCAATAGTGCTGTGATGTTGGGCCCAACACCAATGAAGATGATGCTGTGAAAGCATTTGCTTTGGTTGTGACCCAAATTCTGTCAGTAGTCTTTGAGTAAAACCTACTAGCCGCCATAAGAAGGGTGGGCATTGGTATTAGTTGAAGCCTCTGGAGGAAACAGAGAAAACCCAGTGAAGAATTTGGCCTCCTGGCTGTTCTCAAACTCTAGATACCATGTTGCATCCTCCTGGTCTCCACCCTGTGAGGCTGTCCTATAGAACCCAGACTTGTCCACCTCACAACTGTTGTGGGCCCTTTCTTAAAATTGCTCTCTGTGGGGGCTGGAGAGATGGCTCAGTGGTTAAGATCACTGGCTGCTCTTGCAGAGGACCTGGGTTTGGTTCTGAGAACCCATGTCAGGGCTAACAATTTTTCCTAACACCAGTTCCAAGAGATCCAATGCCCTCTTCTGGCCTCTGCAGGCATTGCACATACATGCAAGCAAAACACATAAAATTAAATTTAAATAACTAAAATTTTCTCTCTGGTTTTAAAAAGTATCCAGGCCAAGCGTAGTGGTGGATGACTTTAATCCAAGCTCTCAGGACACAGAGGCAGGTGGATCTCTGTGAGTTCAAGGCCGGCCTGGTCTATATAGTGAGTTCTAGGCCAGCTGAGCTATAGGGAGACCCTACCACAAAAAAAGACCAAAAGAAAAAAAAAAATCCAGTTGAGCTTGCCTTGGGCGGCCAGCCTTGGAGCCTGGGTGCACTGGCTCATAAGGGACTGAGTCGGTGTGCGGGACCATGTGAGAAACCTTATCACACAGAGTGAATATTTTCCCAACCATAGTTGCTTCTATAGTGATCTCAAAGCTGAACCTGGGACTTAGCAAGTAAGAAAGAAAATGACTGGGAAGCCACGATGATGGTGGCCCAGCTGCAGGTGCCAGAGCAACGGCGGCAGTCAGGGGGATGGGGTGGGGGGGGCTCTCTTTGCAAGGATTTAAAACATCGGCTCCAGTAAGATGTTTCATGACTTGCTCCCCTTGGTCATGAAGGAAGACGCAAGGGCAGTGGCCAAGGGGCCAACGGATCCTTAACAATGAGAAGAAATACGAGGCAAGGGCAGTGGCCAAGGGGGCAACCGATCCTCAACAATGAGAAGAAACACTTGGGCCTGGCCGCCAGTGGGGTGCTAGACCCCCTGGCCAGTGAACTCAGACAAGGGGGCCAGGCAGTGGGCATGGACAGGAAGTGCCTACAGCCACCCCATCGTGCTGCACCCTGGGGTACCTCTCTTGCCAGAGGCTGGGCCTGCAAGGGCCTGCTCTCTGCACACCCGTGAGCGGCTCGCCATCAACATCATCCAGCGTCTGTCAAACCGTGGCTGCAATCCTTAGCAGCAATAGGAACCTGAGAAGTATCCACATTTCAGAAAATAAGCCAGAAGACTGAGGTGTAAAGCTGCTATGTGAAGCTGTGACACACCCCGACTACCACTCAGAGATTCCTGGGTTGGAGGCCTGCGAACTAACTGCTGCCTGCTATGAGGGCCTGGCTTCGGCTTTTACCACAGTAAAACCCTCCGGGGAATGAGCCTGTTGGAGAATTGGACCGCAGTGGGGTGACTGTTGAATGAGGCCCTGAAACGGCTGAAGCGCAGCCTGTGCGCACTACGACTAGAACAACGGATTTTGACGAGGAAACCCAGGTTTCTCTGTCTGCTGATGAAGAGAGAAATCCCTACCTAACAATCCTAAGCAGTGTGTGTGAGAAACGAAAAGCAAGTGTATGAGTTCCACGCCAAGCAACCTGGGTGTATTCTGACCCAAAACCACACGCAAAGGAAAGGGAGTGGACTCTTACTTTGGCCCATGTGTGTATAAGAACTACACATGCTAGTGAGATGTGATTCTTCTGGCACCCAGATCAGATGTGTTATGAGACAGAAGGGGCTCTTCGTTTGCTAATAGAGGACATGTAATTGGGGTGGGGAGGGGGTGCAGTGGGGAGCGGTGAGGTGAGGGTAGGGATGGGGAGGGAGTTATGAATACGATAAAGTACTGTATGAAATCGTTGAAGCAATAAATTTTTTTAATTCTCTCTATAAATACACACACACACACAAAGAGAGACTCACAAAACCTGCTAGTTCTGTTTTCCCTGGACAGCTATCATTAACACAACTAATTTAAACATCTTCCACTGTTGTCATCTTTAACCAGAAGCAGAACCCTGACTCCGCCAAGACTGAGCCAGTGAAGTGCTCAGCCCTCTGAGCACTGAATCTCTATAAAAGCAGGTATCAGGACAGCTTTCTAAGGAATTCCTGTTTCCATGTTCATTGAGGAAAAGGGAGAGGAAGGGGGCACCCGGATTTGAACCGGGGACCTCTTGATCTGCAGTCAAATGCTCTACCCCTGAGCTATACCCCCACCTACTTATGTGTGTCTAATAATCACTCTAAACCTGCATGTCCACTCCCTGACTATCACTATACCAACATGTGCACTTGGCTGTGATCTGCATCACCTGCTTCCTCCTATGAGGCCCAGTCTGGCAGAGCCACTTCTGAAAGCCTGACTGACACCACCTCATGACCAGCACTCTCCTGCCCTAGTTCCCAGGTGGGGCTTAGTCTTTAAAGCTTCAGATCCCCGTCTAGGAGAGCCAGACTCAGAGGGTTGGCTACCCAACTGACATTTGGAGGTAAATGGGAAGCAAGATTGGAAAAAAGTGAAAGTTCTTGGTTCCTGCCTAGAACTCCTAAACCAGACTTTCTGGGATGAGGGGATGAAGGGATTACCTGCGTCCCCTCAGTGCATGGTTCGGACTCACTGACAGTTTGGAACAAGTGATTTGATCTGCACCCTTCCATGGTACAACTGTGGAAGAGATGGTCATACTTATAATCATGCCCAAACAAAACACGCCTAATTAGCAAATAAATCATAAACAGAGTCCACATTTATGGTGAAAGGCCTATACACCAAATGCTGCAGGGCAGGAGACAACCTACTTCACTCTCCTCTCCTCCTAGTCCCTCTTTTCAGAACCCTTTAATTTGTCAGACAGAAGTACCTTGAAGAAAGGACCCAATCCACAGGAAGATGATGGAGTGGGAATCACAGAGGTTTATTCAGGAGCATGACACAGGACAGCCATTGACAACGTGTGGTCAGCATGAAGGCGAAGGCCAGCAGGTGACATCTTGAACTAGGAACTGCTATATTGCAGTCAGGTGCTCTCCTCTGAGTTATCCCTTCCACCTGTTTCACTGTTGGGATTTACAGCACTTACCTATGTTTTGCTTCACACGAGGACCTCCATGCATTGTTACGTTTCCCATTTTTAGTAACCTAATGCTAACAAAGCGACCTCCTTTAAGCAGACCTCTGTTGACCTTGAATTTATCTCTCCCTGCAAACTTCTCCCAGGACATCTAGAGATCTTCCCTGCCCCCAACTCTCCAGCCTCCTCCTCAGTGTCTTGTGGGGTCTCAGCTTAGATAATCACTGTTCAGAGTTGGAGGTTTTGCCCCCTTTACTTGATGAAGTCCTGTCCTGTCACGGCCTGGTTATTCTCTGCTCTCTCCACCTCACTCTGACTGCCTTCGGTTCTCGTTCTTAGGGATTTGTTGTCTATTTCCATACACTCTCTCATTTTTCATGTACTGTCATTCTTTCATTCTTGGACTATGGAAATTGGCAACCTACCTCCAACTGACTAGGCACATCATTTCCAGCCACGAGTTCTCCACCCTGTCCCCCAGCGACCCCTCACTTGTCTGAGCCTCTTTGAACTCTGTATGCATATTCTGAAGTCCTTGAATGAACTGAAGACTCTTCCTCCCCTCGGTCAGTACCGAATGGTTGAGGAGCAGGTGTGAGTCCTGGCTGAGGCTGTCCCCCCACAGTAATCAGCCCAAGCCTAACATGCATCAATGACAACACTCACTCTCATGCTCACAGTTCAGCAGTGTGGATGCTAATTACCGTCTAGGCTGGGCTTAGATGGCTTGTGTCTTTCCCTGGTTTATCCCTGTGACTTGGGCTTGGGTCTGCTTCCTGTATGTCCATTCTGGGGTCCCTGCCAAACAAGCAGTTTTCAGATGAGAAGGGGCAGCTTGGTGAACAAGGAAGGTTTGGAAGAGCTATTGATACAGTGAAGACCTGACCCATCCAAAAACATCCCTAAATCCACATTACCGTGCCTGGAGTTCCACCTTTTCTTGACACTGGCTTATTTTAAGCAGGAAAATTAAGGAAGAGAAAGACGCCCCTGACGTGGAATCCTGGTAATCCCAGGATTAGCCCTGTCTCTTCTTGACAAATGCTTTACTGATTCAGGCCTCTCTGACTAATGGAAACACGGGGACAGTTGTTGGCAGGACTGTAAGGAGTTCATGGCACAGCACTGCAGCATAAGGACCCAGATTCATGAAATGCCCACACACTTAGAGAAGCCAGGGGCCAGGACGCCAACCTGTCAGATCAAAAAGCCACTAGAGCAGCACATGAGCACAATGGTCCTGTTGCTGCCTGACCTCTGTCACTTCCAGAATGACTCCAAAGCCACCCACCTCCCCGTGTGATTTACTCAGTACTCACAGACTTACTTGGAGCATGGCATTGGCCAAGCTTAAGGTGTTATCTACTGTGCTGGATAATTCTATGTGACCCCTTGGAGAAGCCATGGTGCACAGGCGTTTGGCCAAACACATCGGTCTTTGCTGTGAAGGTGCCTTTTGGCTGTGACCCACATTTCAATCATCAGACTTTGAGTAAAGCCAATTTCCCTCTATAAGGTGGGTGAGCCTCCTACATCATTTCAAACACCAGGAGGAAAGACTGATGTCTCTGGAAAAGAAATCTGACCTGCAGTTTATATGTAACTCCATTTTCTATGTCACATCCTCCTGGTCTCTACCCTGCAGACATCAGACTTGTATACTCTACAACTATATGGGCCACTTCTTAAAATCTCTGTCTGTCTAGGGGACTGATTACTACTGAAGAGGGAGAATATGCCTTACTTACAATCTGTAGATAGCCTGGCCAAACTCCAGTGGATCAATTTGTACTAAAGGACATCTGGGCACTAATGCTTATGAGGTCTGGTGGGGGTTGTAGGGACATAGATGGGGGGAGGGTCTAAATTTGATTAAGAACTGTTGTATGAAATTATAAAACTCAGTAAAAACCCTCTATCTGCATAGACACACATAGACTCTCCCACACGTACAACCTAACACTCACGTATCTGCCACTGTTGTCTTCCTTAACCAGATGATGAAGGATGCTGTCTCCACCAGGAATGAACCAATGAAGAACTGGCCCCCCAGTGCTCAGAGCGCAACTCGGGCTGGAAGAGGGTCAGCATCTCTGGCCCAGTAGGTGTCAGGATGGATTTCTAACGAACACCTGACCTGCCTGCCGCGCCTCCTGCCTTGAAGGATGAATCATTGTAGTGAATAAAAGCATCAGGTGCATTGAGGAGAAAAGGGTAGGGGGCACCTGGATTTGAACCAGGGACCTCTTGATCTGCAGTCAAATGCTCTACCCCTGAGCTATACCCCCACTTAGGTATGTCCAGCTATAACGTCTCATTAGTACCTTTACATCTATGACACCACACCCAGACCATCTGCATACTTACATTACGAGGTCTTCTCCGCATGTTCTGGGTGCTAGCAGGCTCTCTCCACTGCAGGCTATCCTCCACCCTTCTCCTGCTCCGCCTTAACCCTTATGTTGCCCCTTCTGTTTGGGGGTGTGGTGGGGCACCAGTCTTTCATCTGGAAAGTGGTCCTAGTTGTGGTGTTCCCAGTAGTAGTCAGGACAACAGTTGCTGATTTGGGGGATTCAACAAACAACACATGCAGCCCAGGGAGAGCTTCCTCCATCCTTCGAGGCCTCAGGAGGATGCTCATTATTTCACACCATCGTTCATTCACTCTACAAACACGAAGTCTGTTAGATGCTGGTTTCTGTCATCCATGTTGAGGACACAGAGACAAGTAAGACATTGTTCTCATTCCTCGGAAAGGCTTAGTCCAAATAAGAGACAAGTTCATGGATCAAAATATTTTCACAGAAGTGGCAGGAGCCTATGCAGAGACCATTGGGAATGAGGAGTAGAAAGAACCCACCTTGAAAGTCAGGAGGGGTTTCCTAGAGCGATAAAAAGAAAGTTTTAAGAGGAAGGAGCTGGCTCCTCTACCCCTCAGGGCTCCTCTAGGATGGATTTCCTGAAGTGAGTGAGTCTCAGGGTTACTGCTGTGAAGGACAGCTGTGCCACAGTATGAATGACTGTGATGGGCCTCATAGCCAAACCTCCAGTGACTCCTACCAGCGGTAAGGACATAAGCGAATGTCCAGAGCACAGATGCTGGGCAAACAGCTGGGATGAGGCAGCCTGGGCTGAGGAGAAAAGAAAGCTCTGCAACACTGGTTCTCACTTCAGCTGTGATCTAGAAGACACTAGAAAGCATTTATAATGCCTGAGCCCTACTCAGGATGTTCTGATTCATTGTTCTGGGTTGTGGTCTGGAAAAAGGTGCTTTTATAGACTCTTTAGGTAATTCTAATTTATTTGTAGTAAAGAATCTCAATAATAAAGCCTTAATATTTGCTGGTTCGGGGGGGGGGTAATTTTAATTCTACTGTCTACTAAAAAGTTAAAATTTAGGCATTTATGCAAAAAGTGAGAAGTAGGAATGGGGGGCCTGGATTTGAACTGGGGAACCTCTTGATCTGCAGTTAAAAGCTCTACATCTGAGCTGTTCCCCTTCTCTTGACAAGACTCTTAATATCTTTCACTTCTAGAGTCACACTCACAAGACTTAGACCCTATGTTGCCACTTCAGATGAGACACTAATGAGCTTCTAAGATTGACTCAAAGGAAACTCATTGCCTCCTGCATAGGAAGAGACAGGCTGCCCTCCTCAGAAGCCCTGCAGCCTGTGTCCTCCCAGCCTTAAGTCCCTTGGGAGAAGGGCGCATGGTCCTCGGGGTACGATCTAGAAACAGAAACTCCACAGGCCTGAGGTGTCTGTCTTGGCACATGTGATGACAAAAGTCACAACTGACCCTCCTGAACCAATACTCAGTTCAGAGAACTTTCTGCAGAACCACAGGCTGGGACAGAAGACCCTGATCTCTTTTTGTCAGCTAATACAGGTGGAGAAAGATGACAAACAAATTTTTCTAAGAAAAGCAGTCAGAAGTAGACTTAGGAATCCCCAAACCATTAATGGACCAGCAGTAACAAAGATTATAACTGGAACCAGGACTATCACCAGACTAACCCTGTATGACCCAGAGTAGGTGGTAGACAAAGCCCTATTCCATCTGGAGGAGAAAGTTACATCATAAACAACTAGGGCCTCATAAAAGCTCTGAGCATGTATAACGTGCTTCAGGTCATCCTCCCCCAAGGGACCAGGAAGCTGAGCTATTTACCCACCAACTGTCATCAGTGTTTGCTGAAGGCGGCTCGTGGGGACAGAGTGTTGTTTCCTTGATATGTTTAGCACGTTGAACATTCTGCATCCTGAACCTACCTCAGTCATAAAGGGGAGCTGTTGAGGTTGGTATCTGTCCTCCTTGCACAGAAACAAGTGTTGAGAGACTATCTGGGCACCCAAAAAATTGCTTCTGAGTGTGATGGTGAACACCTTTGATCCTAGCACCCAGGAGGCAGAGGCAGGTGAATCTCTGTAAGAGACGTCAGCCTGGTCTACATAGCAAGTTCCAGGCCAGCTGGGGCTACAGGAAGACCCTTCTCAAAAAGTAAAATAAAAATTTTGCTATGTATAGTAATATATCTGTCACATTACAATGACAGAGCTTTCCAATGTTACGTCAACCTTGCATTCCTTGAATAAATTTAATTTATTATGTTATTCACTTATATAATGCTGAATTTTATTTGTTAAAACTTTTATGGCTTTTTAAGATACATGTTAATAAGTAAGCTTGGCCTGTTGTTTTTTCTTTTAATCTTTGACAATTTTATAGCATACTTAACAAGAATTAAAAAGTAACCTTGGGGAAGGTATCTATTTTTTTCAGATTTTATTCCCCAAAGGGTTTGTGTAATTTCTTTCTGAAATATTTTTACAAATATCTGTGCCTAGAGGATTTTATGTTTTAAATGACAACTAATTTCATTATAAATTCAATTTTCTTCAATTATTTTGGGATATTAAAGACTAAACTATAAAAGTCAATGAGACTTACTTGGGAGCAGTTACAAACAATGTACCACAATGTCTACAGTTTCACCAATGTCTCCTTTTAAAATGTTTTTATAACATTCTTTTAAAATTTCATACATGTATATAATATGTTTTTATCATGTTCACCCCTCACTTTCCCCCTCCAACTCCCTCCAGGATTCCCTATCAAACCTCCCTGCAAACTTCATGTCCTTTTATACTTTTCACTTATATGCTCAATTATTTATATAGGTGTTTTTAACTGACTCCAATCAATGCTGCCTATATGGGCATAAATGTTGAGGCATCCGCCGACACACGAACAACCTTCCAGTGCCACACTCCTATGAAAAAGTACCTCCCCCTCCCCCAGCAGCCCCCAACTCCTCAGCTAGAGGTGGGGCCTTCGGAGTCTCTCCCTCCTTCATGCTGGACTTTTAACTGGCTTGAACTTGTGCAGATCTCGTGTAGGTAACTGCTGCTGCTATGAGTTCATGAGTACAACAGGCGTGTCATGTCCAGAAGATAACATCTCAAAGCATTCCTCCCCGTCCTCCAGCTCGTACATCCTTTCCACTTCACTCCACCCCCATCCATGATGCTGCTGAGCCTTGAGGGGGCAGGGTGATTAGATTTTGAGGCCTGGTACTGTAAACATGGCCAGGGAAGTCACTGGCCCTAGGGCAGAACTTATTGGTGGTGTTCTTCTAAGTGGGTGCTTGTCTCTATAGATTCGTGCTGCTCCCAACTTTGGTCAATGAAGCTTCTTATTATAGATATAATTATATCTTCTTAATGCAGAAATGCATTACTATTCAAAGTGCTGAGAAAAAGAGACTGTGGGCACTCAACTGTCGATGGGACATCTGAAGCAACACAGATCTCTTTATTCCAACAGCTGGACACAGTTAGATACTACAGTGGTTATTTACTGTTGCTGTGATAAAACACCATGCCCAAAATCAACTTATGAAAGAAAGTTTATTTTGGCTTCAGGTTCCAGAGGGAGAGTCGATCACAGTAGGAAGGCATAGTAGTAGGCTAACATGATGGCCAGAACAGGACACTGAGAGCTCACATTTCAACCACAAGCAGGAAGGAGAGCAAACCGGAAGTGGGGCGAGGCTGTGACTCCTCAAAGCCCACTTCCTAGTGACGTACTTATTCCAGCAAGACTGCACCTACCCAAACAGCATCGCCAGCTGGGGATGGACTGTTCAAATACTGAGCCTATAAGGGACATTACTCAAATCACCACAGATGCCTTAGCAAATGTCCCAGAAGACACATCCTGCTTTCGTCTTGCATCATGTCTTACATGATTTTGGGGTGGTCCATATGAAGGTGGAAACTTCTTGGTAAAGGAAATTACTTTCCTGACACACAGCAGGAGCTGGTGGAGCTTTCCTATCAGTGCCTGGTAAGTGAAGCCCCAGCATGTCTATCAGCTAAAATACTGTGTCTTTCCCCCGAATCCACTTAGTCCCGCCAAGCTAACTAAAGCAGATAATCGAGGAAGCAGACAGCAAGATCTTCAGAGAGATTTCTCTTTCTTCATAGAAGCTGTATTTTTCTAGACATTTTCTCATGCCATCTAAACAACATATTTTCTCAACACCAAGTGACACAAAGTATTTTATAATATGTTGATGTCTTTGAAAATGACACTAATGTACCTCTTATCTTTCCTGGTGTTAATTTTCACATTGTCAATATTATATAAATTATCATTTCCATTAATTGTTCCCAAACCAGCTTTCATCTCACTAACTCCATCTCATTTATTCTTATTTCATTAATTTACGTTTTAGTACTGAATCTTTGCTGCTTTCTTACTCTTTCCTTGGGTTTATTTTTTTCTGTTTCTTTTATACCATTCGGGGATAAGTGCCTAACTTGTCCATTTTCACTCTTTAAATATTGCCATAAGTAAATCTGGGCTCTCGGTCGCCTCTCCATACTGTTATCGCTGCCACTAACAGGTCAGCATCTACTGTGTCTATCTTCATCATTTAGCTCAAAATATCTTCTAGTTTATATCATAATTTATTCTCTGACCCAGAGTTTTATAATTTTTAGGAGACTGAAGAGATAGCTCAGTGGTTAAGAGCTCTGGCTGCTCTGGCAGAGGACCATGGTTTGGTTCCCAGCAACTACATGGTAGCTAACCATCCAAAACTTAAATTGCAAGGGATCTGACGCCCTCTCTGGCCTCCATGTGCATTGTATGACTTGGGTGCACCTGCATATATGCAAGCAAAACATTCATACACATAAAATAAAAATAAATAAATTTTTTAAAGTATAACTTATAGTTTTATGAGGTTTTTTTTCTAAACAGAACTTGTTACGATTTCTGATTTTCTAATGTTATTGATGTTCATTTTATTTTAGTTAGAAAACACAGTTTATAGTTGTAACACTGGAATTTGTTAAGATGCTTCATAGTTCAATGGTACAGTCATTTTTTTGTCAGTGTTTTAAAAAGCACATTTTCTAAGTTGCTGAGGTGGCTCATCAGGCAGTCAAGCGTGAGGACCTGAGTTCAATCCCTGGGACACACATGGTTGGTTGACGACTGACAGGTCTAGAAGTGGGTTATATGCAATAAAACTACACGCCTTGTGTACCCCTGATAGTGACTTAGACTCCCTGGCCTAGAATGTACACAGACTAAAAGCATAAACAGTCAAAGACTCAAATACCCAGCAGTTTCCTGTGCTGGCCCTGGGTGGGGTAAGGCAGAGCACGGGCAGACCTCAGTGCCCACAGGAAGTGAACTTCAGAGAGGAGCAGCTCCAGACCACAGCTCTGAAAAACTGTACCCTCTTCTCTGTGAGCATCCAGCTCCCCCTGCCCAGGCCACGGGCTCATCATCAACCTGCTTTGTGGCCTGTTTCTGTCCTCTCTACCACACACTGTTCCCCCAAAACGTCTCCTGCTCCCCTTAACTCCTTCCCTTCTGTGTCAAAGAGAAGAAGCACTGCTTCCTCTATTCCAAAGCAAACCACCTTGCTCGTGCCTCTGTCCCCTGAGGAGCCTGATTCAGTTCTCTCTAGTATCAGATCCCCAAGCTGAACTAGAGTTCCACCTGCCTGTGGCTGTTCCTTTACTGTTTTCTAGAAAAAGTTCTTTTCACCAGCCAACTCTACCTCCTCAAGTTTTCCTCCTCTTGTACTCTGACCAGGCACCAAGTCATAAGTATTATACACTAGAAGTCTACCTACAACTCCTTTCTCTTCTACATTAACGTGGATATTCCTTTCTGTATACCACCAGACAGGTTATCTAATTCTGGATCATGTCTTCATCTTAATCTGGGATAAGTTTCATGTGGCTGAAATGATAACCTATGATCAACTACCTAACATGGCACTTGTACATGGCAAGGGCTCAAAAAATGACAGATCCTACTCTTTTAGCCAACTCCATTGTCTGGAACATCTCCTTAAGAGATGTCTAGTGACAGGAGTCAGGGCACACCACCCACGCCTCTGATCCCAGAGCCTGAGAGACAGAGGCAGGCAGAGCCCCATGAGTTTATAGCCAGCCAGGCTACAGAGTGAAACTCTGTCTTAAAAAAAATAAATAGGCAAAAAAATAAAATGAGAAAAAGAGAGAGATCTCAAGTGGAAGACCTGAGCTGATGTAGCCCCTAGAATGAAGGCTGGACTACAAGCCACTCCTTGCCAAGACTCTTTCATCTAATCATTCACCTCCACTCCTTAAACAGCATCGCACTCCCACCACACTGTCCTCTACACACTTATGTTTACACACATACATGCTTCCAACTCACCCCAGGTGCCCACGCACACATACCCCTACAAGCATGGCCACACACACATGCACATGCATACCCAAGCATGCGATCACTCTCAGACATAACTTTGAAACCTAGAAAGTCTCCAGAAACATTTCCTTTGTTTCTTTGCACTGTCTGACAGACGATTCCTGCACACAGCCACATCCTCAAGCCTGTTGCCCTTCACCATCTCTGCCAGGCTGTCACTCCGTCCACACCCAAGGCAGCTTAGCTGCATGCTGTGCTCGTTCCAATTACATCGAAAATAATTTTGTGTTGCAAATCACTCTTACTAGAGCAAGAACCCCTAAACTGAACAAGTATCAAGTATCATGACTAGATCTCCCCTCTATAGTCCTCCAAATTCCCAGCCTCAGATTCAGAGCAATGTATTGAGAGGATTAACTGAAAAGGCAGAGTGATGACTCCTTGCAGGTCAATAGCTCTTCAGAAACAGACAAGAGACAGGGATGAGACAGGACGGTGGGTGGAAGGTCTTGAGGCTTGGTGGGCAGGCAGCATGCAACAGGAACACAGATCAGTTTCCAGACTGCTAAGGTGACCTGCACCCAATGGATCAGTCCTACTTAGTTAGGAAGATGAAGTCAACATTGAAAAGACACTATCGGAAAGAAATATCCATTTATCTGTTGGCTGACAAGCTAAACAACATCTTAGATCTTAGCTTTAGATACAAACTGAGTGTTCTCTGGTTCAAATCCATATCCACCACCTACTCTAAAATTTCTCCATTAAACTAAAGCTCAGTGTCACAGTTTCTGTGCCCAGGTGAATGGGCAGGAGTGGTAGAGATCGTAGACCTTCTAGACGAGGTCCAGGCTCCTGCTCTGACCCCTTGATTGACTTGGAAGCCCTTTGGTTTCCATGGTGCCAGTCCGGCATCCACAGTGTCCTGATCTCTGTCCTTGGACATCAGATCTATTTGAGTCTCATCTTTTATTCCCATAAGCGAAGACACAAGACATTCAGGATGGATGCAGGAACCAG
Source organism: Eospalax fontanierii (assembly GCA_035773235.1). Lineage (NCBI taxonomy): Eukaryota > Metazoa > Chordata > Mammalia > Rodentia > Spalacidae > Eospalax > Eospalax fontanierii. The sequence goes on along the minus strand of CM069528.1, from coordinate 102,592,478 downwards.
CTATGACTTGGGTTGGAAAGGGAGAAAAGAGGAGCAAAAAGAGTAAAAATCTTAACAGAATAACACTGGGGTGCGTCACAGGCTGCGAGGACCACGTTTGGGGCCCAGAGGACAGAGGCTTCCGGCTGCATCTGTGAAGTTGAGACCCTGAGCAGCACACGGGCCCCCAGCCCTCCTTCCTTCGTGCCTAATGCTTCACTTTCTATTCTACCTGCCTATGCTGGGCCACAAGGGCCCCAAGCAAGAGGAGTGATAATGCTCCTTCTCCACACAACAGCGCAGGCAGCCTCAAGCTTCTGCGAGGTTGCTCTTGCTGCCTCAGGTGCTACAGTCTCTTGTAAACCCTGAGGACATCAGGAAGAGGCTCTGGTTTGCATCTCTGTTCCTCAAAACACTCAGAGATCAACTTTCTCCACTGAAACATCAGCCTTGGTCATCCTTGGTTACCAGGGATCAAGTGTGGCAGGCCAGATCCAAGTGTAACCCCATCATCATCAAACACAATTGCCTTTCTTAATGCATAAGCCAAGTTGCAAAGGTAGTCTCTGTCTTTCACTGATCTTTGAGTCCTTGGAGAGAAATCAGCTTCCGGTTAAAACTGTGAGTTTATCATAGACATAAATTGGGCTTACAGGAAGTTCCTGATAATAGTTTCATCTTAAATGTGATGTGATGGCTAAATCTTGGCTGTTGACTTGACTGAGTCTGAAATCAATTAAAATGTAAGTCATTTGACACTCCTGTGAGGGATTTTCCTGGTCAGATTATCTAAAGGGTAACGTGGGAGGCCGCTTCTAGTAACAGCCCAGATGAAAGGCGATGGAGGAAGGCAACTGCTTTTGGCCTGCCTGCCTTCACTCTTGGTGGCAAGTCCCTCTACCCTCTTGTTGCAGCATCCCATCACTGTTACTAGAACCAGCTTCTTTGGGTTCCAGTAAAGACCCAAGACTAGGAGGCCTTCAGGAATCCTCTAGACCTTCAGGGTGAGATCGGGACTGCTGAGACATCCAGCCTCATGGACTGAGCAACTACCGGATTCCCAGCCTCTCCAATGTGGATAGCCATTGTTGTACTGCTCAGACCATATGGTATGAACCAATCTAATAAGTCACCTTCTATATGTATACTAAATTCGTCAGTCCTGTTTCTTTAGAGAACAATGTCCCATCAAAAGACCCATATAGAAAAGTTTGGTCCAACATGGCGCTATTGGGAGGTGGCGGAGTCTTTAGGAGTGTGAGGTCTTCAGGTGCCCACAGAGGGGAGAGTGAGACCCTGGCCCCTCCTTGTGGGACCTGGGCCTATTGCATAAAGGCATTGAGTGGGCAGTGTGGCAGGTGTTCTGGCCTGCTCTGTCTGAAGCTATAACCTAGGTCCCAAGAAGCCACTACAGATATGACATCCTCGTTCCTCAGCAGTTGCTTAATCTTCTTTTCTTCCCACAAAGATCACCCTAGACCAAAACCAGGTTTTTGGATTTCATTTCCCCGCTCCTAATTTCCACATCAGCCCTACAACCTTCATGCCTTTACCTAAAGAACCCACCCTTAACTTTCCCACCTTCTGTAATGGCCAGAAAGGCCTCCCTATATAAACCCTTGCCTTGACTTCAATAAATGAACTGCCCACTGACACGTCTCCCGGGAACTCCTCCCGTCGCACTCTGGGCCACCTGAGGCCCTGTTCGACTGCCCTCCATTCTCTGGGACGGCTGGAGCACAGCTAGAGATGGAGACTCACCCACACCTCCTCACTCTCTTTTGCTTTCTGTCCACGAGGTGAGAGCATCTTTGCCCTGCCATGTGCTCCTGACTCACAGAAGACTCAAAGCAGCAGGAAAAATAGATTATTTCAGGCTTCAAACTGTGAGCCAAAGTAAACATTTGTCTTTGTAAGCTAATAATCACAGGCACTTGCTATACTAACAGAAAGCCAACTGACTCAGGGTAAGAAATTCAATTGTGTCAGGTTGACCTGTGACCTCCTTCAGTTTATTCCTCAGCAAAGCTTCTCTGCTGTGGGGAAGATGCGTATCTTCTCACAGTGGTGGCTGGTTCTCTGGACTTCTCCAAAGGCATTGGTCCCAGCAACTCCTGGAAAAATAATGCAACATCCAACAAAAGTAGCTAAAATCTTTCCAAAACAGATATTCAGCAATAAAAGCTACCACCTGTTCATGTGCCTGAGAGGTTTTTTTTAGGGAATGATGACAACAGAGTTAGGAGCACTTGGGCCATTTTAAAAGTTGTTTAATCTCTCTCACTTTCTTTCTCTCTCTCTCTCTCTCTCTCTCTCTCACACACACACACACACACACACACACACTTAAAATGCCTTAGAGAACAGTACTGTTATCATTTCTCATTTTATAGCTGCAGACTCTGAGATACAGAAATTAGGAAGTTTACCCAGGAGACTCCGAACTCATTTAACCCAAAGCATCTTGGAGGCTCTGGTCCTTGGCGTCAAAGCAAACAGCACACAGCACTTTTGATTCATTGTATTGTGTCAGATGCAAGCAGGGAGCAAGCTGTCCTCCTACTCAGCATGGCACATACCCAGCATGGCATGCTGCTAACAAAGAAATACAGTGAGTCAGTGATGGACCTTGACCACAGCTCTCCTCCCATCCTGAGCCTCCTGCAATCTTTGCCTATATGTAATGTTCTTCCTTGCTGGCACAGCCTCAGTCCAGTCCACCAAAATTCACCTTCCAGGTAAGGAGTTCAGGATGCAGGTCATCACTTAGTGGCCAAGCACAAAACAAAGGTGAGGAGTTGGAAGGCGGGTATGCAAGTGAGGAGATTCAGGAATCTGCACAGTTCACCTTCTGAGACCTACTGTGTGCTAATGGGGGAGGGCTGAAAGTCATGTGGGCTTTGGGCCCTTGAGTAACGGTGGAATTGAGGAGCTAAGACACACTCATAGAAGACACTCAGGTGTCCTGCATCAAGCAGCCTGGAGAATGAGGCTCCAGAGTTAATATAAGAAACCTCAATTAATGGAAACTTCCTAACTTTTCTGAGTTCCTATCTCTGGTCAATATGGAAGTTAGCTACTAAAATTATATGTAGTAAGGGGGCACCTGGATTTGAACCAGGGACCTCTTGATCTGCAGTCAAATGCTCTACCCCTGAGCTATACCCCCACCTGCTTATTTATATCTAATAAACATCTCTAAACCTGCATGGCCACGCCCTGGCTGGCACCATCTGACATATACACTTGCCAGTGTTCTGACATCATCTGCTTCTTCCAGTACAGTCCATCCTTGAACCACCTCTGCACATCTGTCTGCTACCTCCTGATTCCCGGCACCCACCTTTCCTAGTTCAGAGCTGAGACAGTGGCTTTAATTCCTGGAGGTCTACATCTAGAGCCAGACTCAGAAGGTTCGCTGCTAAATAGATCCTTTGGATGTGGTGGTGGTTGGACAGGGAAGGGAAGAACTAAACTAGACTCTCTGGGAAGAGGATTCAAGGATGATCCGTGTCTCAAACAAGCTCAGGGTCAATTCTGACTCACAGACCATTTGGAGCTATCGATTTATTGTATACATTTCCGCGCTATAAATGTAAATGAAAAAGAGACAATGGTTAAAAAAGACTCAAACAAAACATACTGGATAATAAAGTCATAGCAGAGTCCACATTTATGATAAAGAGCCTCTTGTCCCAGCTGTCCACAGGCAGAGAATGATCCGCCTCCTTTATCTCCTCTCTTCCTCTTCCTCTTCCTCTTCCTCTTCCTCTCCATTTTTAGACACTTTCAATGTATCAACCAGAAGAAATAACCTGAAGAAAGGATTCAGAACTGTGATGAAGTGAGAATCCGAAGGCCTATGGTCCCCGGAGCATGCAGGAAAGCAATATGGTCAGCAGATGGCAGAGTGGTCCTCTGTCCCTGAGTCAGCCTTTGCACCTGTGTAGACGTTCCTGGTTGCTACCACATCACCTGCACTGCCTCATCCAGGGATGTAGCATCCGCTGTGGCTCTCCTCACAGTGCACGACGGGACGTGACTCATCTCTGTCTGGCAGGATTCTGTTTGGCTTTCCCCATAGACCTACCTCCGGACTTAAAGAAATCCTCCCTGCAGCATGCTGCAAGGCTGCAGCCTCCTCCGGCTCAGCATCTGGGGCCTCCACTGAGGAGCGCCATGTAGATCAAGTCTTGCTCTTCCTTCTTGTCTCCTCTCCTTAACTCCCCCACCCCACCTAACTGCCCTCCCCATATTCATCACTCTGATACTCTGCACATTCTTACATCTGAGGATGTTTTCTGTGTTTTTCACTCTCTGCTTTTCTCTCTTCTCAATTTCTGGTCCTGAATTTGAAAGAAAATCTCCAAATCAGAAAGATCTTGACCCCATGCTGGCCCCAGACCACCAGCTCAGCTGGAAGAGCAGAGACCAGGCACCAAGACTGTCCATTTGAATGCCCAGTCAGGCCTTAGGATGTGCTGAAGCTGAACCAGGTATCTGTGTTCTGTGGACACTTCACCTGGAACCCAACATGACAAGACTAAAGACCACACAGATACCAAGGATGCAGGAGAGGACCATCGTCCAAGGGGACTTAGTCCATGGAGGCAAAGAACAAGGGAGGGACAGGACGCCAGGGAGGCTGAAGCCCCAATTTTTTTTGATTTGCCTAAGATGATCAGAGATACCACAGAATGCTTTTTTCTTGGGGAAATATTCACTAAATTTCTTTAGCTAGTAAAGATATCTGTAACATAAAACTTTCCAAAAATAATAGTATGTTCACAACAAAAACAGGCTCAGAAGACCCCATTGAAAAGTTCTCACAAATATATAAGCAAATAACAAAAAGTTTATGCAGCATTTCAGAAAATAGAACAAGAAGTTATCACTTCCCTTTACACCATCAAGTCAGCTTGGCCTTGATACACACTTTAAAGAGAAATCTAGCAAGTGAGTGTGCGCATGCAATGCATACAAATGAGTTAAATATTTTGGGGCTATTAAATATACAAAAATGTGCTTACCTGCAGATGCATTTACTAACTATGAACCATTAGCCATACCCCGGAGTCTCGCATGAGTAATCCAGGAGAACCCTGGATTCAGCAATGGAACTTCCTTGGCACTGTTACGTATGACAGAAAAATATTCCAATAAAGGCTCCTGTGAGATGTGCCACCTGCCTTTCCAGTTTGGGGAGGTGCTGGCATCCTCCAAAACTTCACTGGAGTTCATCACTGACATGGTAATTCACACAAAAGACAGCAACACGGTGAATCCCAGCACCGTGGTAATTTAGCAATTGTGCTTTTGGTTTTGAGCAACCTTAGACGCTCTGCAGAAAGAGCTGAGGCCGTCAGCGCAGCACAGGGGAGTCTGCGCGGTCAGACTTCATGGAACTGTCCATGGTGCACACATCTTGGCAACGCAGTCAGGTTCTGCTCGACCGTTCAGACTGTGCTGTAGCAAGAGCTGCCCAAGAATGTCTGATTCTTTGGTGGGAACTTCATTCCTATAGTGACAGGTAAGACACTGAAACACAGATGCTGTAGCACAGGCGTGGACTTTATAACAGGCGCCCCCAAGGAAGAGCCACCCGATCGATGAGCAGCCCAGAATCCAGGAGATCAATAGAATCCAGGGGATCAATAGAACCCAGGAGATCTATGGCTCATGTGCTTTACCCCTGACCACATGGGCTCCCAGATCTCTGGCTCAAATGTGAAGTAATTGGATTTCTCCAGCCAGGGCAGAAAACCAGCCCACTATCCCCACCTCCTCCACTTTCTTTAGTGCCCTTTGCCTGCTGCCCACTCCAGTATGGTTTCCCTGTACCATTCCAGAACTACATATTGGTTCTTCCTAGTGAAACTGTCCTTCCAGAGAACTTGCTCCACCTTCTAAAATTGCTGAGGAGTTGATGACCTGTAGATTTTGGATCCAAAGGTGTACACAGCCAGCTGTGACATACCTACACTGGTAAGGGGGCCTGATGCACCATGACAGAGCTGTGTTCTCCCTGTGTGAATCCCAAGATACCTGTTATGCACAGTGTGTGTTGAGAGGGGAACCTAGCAGGTCGAAGTGCCAAGGAGACAAGAGAGAGGGTAGCCATTTACCTTGAATATGAAAAATGAATTACCAAAATCACATGGAAAGGGGGCACCTGGATTTGAACCAGGGACCTCTTGATCTGCAGTCAAATGCTCTACCCCTGAGCTATACCCCCAGTGGCATCAGTGCACCTAGTTCAGAACTTCCATCATGTGGCAATTCCTAGACTACAAAGTTAAATTATAGGTCTCCTTAGACCTGCTCTCAAGAAACCACCAGACCTGCCTGACTGGTGAGACGTCCTCCTCAGCTCCACAGCTTCCCAGACCTGTCCTTGAACAGAATCACCAACCACGGAAAAGGAGAGAAGCAGATTCAGACCCCAAGCCCATTCCACATTGCTGCCCTGGCGTAGTTTATGAGCTCAACTGTCTTCCACCTGGGCTCCCAGATTCGCCTCTCCACCTTCTGTGAAGGCCGACTGGGCTGTCGCTCAGATGCAGTCATGGTGCCATAGCTGGCACTGTCAGCAGAACCCCTACAGAATCCCTCTCTGCCCTGATGGAGCAGCTGGACCAGGCTTCTGGCCTTGGAGTCTAAGACAAGTGTGCAGAGGGCTCTGGAATGGGAGCAAGCAGCTCACACGGAGAACCCACCCTACAAAGAGCCAGCGTCTGTGATTGTCTCCCCCGGTCTGACTCCGGTGCGCCTGTAGAGGAAAGGAGCAGGAAGGAGATTACTTTAGGGTTGGCTGTTGCTGTCTGTTCGTAGGATTCTGGCTGTCTCTGTAAGTGTTCCGCCCTTGAAAATCCCAGAATTATTCTCTACCATAACCCCTGTCTTCTCTTTACGAATCTAATAGAAGGTTGGAGAGATGACTTCACAGTTAAGTGCACTTACTGCTCTCCAATAGGACCCAGGTTCAGTTCCCAGCACCCACATGGCAGCTGACAACCATCCATAACTCCAGTTACAGGAGATCCAACACCCCTCTTCTGACCTCTGTAGGCATTGAACGACACAGGTGCACTTACATACATGCAGGCAATACACTCATCACATAAAAATAAATGTTTTCAAATTGATAAAAAAATTAAATTAAAAATACAACCACAGAAACTGTATACACATACAAATACGAAAAGAGGAGCCAGATATTAAGAATGGGAGGGACATTTAGAGTTCAGGAAGAGATGGGAGGCAGTTACCCATCCTCACGACAGAGTTTCAAGGGCTGACCTGTAGCTTCCAGCTTTACTGAGGACCATAATGAAAATGAATAAAAGAAAAGTAAACTGAATGTGAGAAAAAGCTCATGTGAGTAAAAACAAATAATAAACAAAAAAACAAATTCATGACAGGGAGAACCTGGATTTGAACCAGGGACCTCTTGATCTGCAGCCAAAAGCCCTACCCCTGAACTTATACCCTCTCCCTGTTGTAAGCCCTTCACCTTCATAGATACACTCAACATTCCTACAATATATTGTAGGCTTCTACTTATCTCTCAAGAGTTGACAAGACCAGCACTGATTTCTCCACAAACTCAGCCCAGAGAGGTTCTTCTCCAGTCCCATGTTTCCAGCCCTTCCCCTGCTCATGTGCTGAAATGCCTCCATTTCTTAGCCTTCGGGAACAGAGAGCTGGAGACACAGGGACACACACTACTATAAGGAGCTTTAGGTGTGTATTTCTGAGTTACTAGGTCACACACAAAATCTCAGTATGAAGAGACCCTAACTTCTTTTGGGACATATGTAATACCTGTATCTGAAGACATCTCACCAGCCAGTGGACCTAAGGGCCAGGAAGATGATAATGACATCATTCCAGGCCTGACGGAGTCATTGGGGATTTCTGAGAAGCATAAAACAGCGTGAGGACACACAGACTGCTTGGAGGACATAGAATGCTGAAGTTACAGGCTCTCCCCTGGCCTTCAGCTCTATTACTGCTCTAGTTTGCTTCCACTGCTGTGACAAAACACTCTGACCAATACCAACTTGGGGAGGAAAGGGTTTATTTCTCTTACATCTCCTGGGCCACAGTTCATAACTGAGGGAGCCCAAGGTAGGAACCTGGATGTAGGGGCTGAAGCCCGGGCCACGGAAGAACACTCTTACTGGCTTGCTCCCCTGGCCCATGCTCAGCCTGCTTTCTTATAAAATAGACAACAAACTGCCCAGGAATGGCACTGCCCACAGTGGGAAGGGCCCTCTGGAAGCATCTACAATCAAGAACATAATCCACAGACATGGCTACAGGCCAGTCCAATGGAGGCAGTTCCCTAGTTGAGGCTCTCTCAACCCAAGTGTCAAGGTGACACTAAAGCTATCCAGCACCAGTGACCCCTGTCAACTTGACAAACAAAACACATCACTATTATACCATGGCCTTTCCATTACTTGTCCCCAAGATATGTTAACATTAATATTACAACGTAAGGCAGTACAGTCTTAAAAGCCCTACAGTATAACCATAAAAGCCCCACATTCCTTTAAAAAAATCCTAACACTTAAAAGTTCAGTCTTCTTTAAAAGTCTCTTAACTGTGAGCTCCTGTAAAATCAAAAGCAAGTACTGTCTTATTTCAAATGGAAGAATCGGACACACCTAAGCAAAACCTAAGTCTAGTGATAGCTCAAGGAAGGACATCTAGGATTCACTCATGATCTTCTGGGCTTCAAAGGATTTCAGCCACTCAACTTCTCTTGCTCTGCCATCCATGGCATACACAGCTCATTTCAAAGGCCCAGGCCGGCTCCATTCCATACCTGCTGCTGCCGTTGGTGGTTGTCCCATGGTCCTGGCATCTCCAAAAACCTGGGGTCCCCACTGAAACTGAGGCTGCACCTTCACCAATGGGTTCTTCTGGCCTCCCCCAGTGCAAAACCTCAGATTCTCTTTATGTCCACTGCAGTCCTGGAGTCTTCACTGCAACTAAGGCTGCACCTTCACCAATGGCCTTTCCTGGCCTCTCACAGTGCCAAGCCTCAGCTGATCTTTGTGACCCCTTCACACCAGAACCATACAGGATACTCTTACATATTACCAATTCCTGCTTCTAGCTTGAGATGAAGGCTCGGGCCCCCAGACCACAGCTTCTGTGTGCTGGCTGATCCTGAGGAAAGTCTTCCTAGAAGATTTGCTGTGATAATGCTGGTCTCTTGTGAGGTACAGCTGATTTTTTCAGTCCCAGCTAACTATCATCAATTGTTCCAGTAAAACAAAGGTTTCACTTCAGGTTTTGGTCTCTTCTTAATCACAGCTGATTCTTCAAACCCAGCCAATCAAAGCCCACAGATTCTCGATTCAAAATTTCATACAACAGTCCCAGTAGCCTCTGCTTCCCTTTGAAGCTTCACAAGGCCTCCATCATCTACAACTCTTAACTATTCCAAGTTCCACAGCAACAAACTCTAAGCACTCAATGGCTTTTCTAGCCCAAAGTTCCAAACGCTTCCACAATCCTCCCGAAAATACCAAGGTCAGGTGTGTCACAGCAATACCCCATTCCTGGCACCAATTTCTGTCCTAGTTTGTTTCTCCATTGCTGTGACAAAATACTCTGACCAATACCAACTTGGAGAGGAAAGGTTTACTTCAGTTACATCTCCTGGGTCACAATAAATAACTGAGGGAGCCCAAGGCTCAGGAACTCAGGGCAGAAACTTCAGCAGGGGATGAAGCACAGACCATGGAGGAAAGCTACTTACTGGTGTGCTCCTCTGGCCCATGCTCAATCTGCTTTCTTATAAATTAGACAACTATCTGCCCAGGGATGGCATCGCCCGCAGTGGACTGGGCCCTCCCACATCACTCAACAATCAAGAAAATACCCCACAGGCCAGTCCAATGGAGACAATTCCCCAACTGAGGCTCTCTCAACTCAGGTGTGTCAAGTTGACACTAAAGCTATCCAGCACAATCACCAAGACACAGACTCAATATGGTACATGTTTTTTTAATCAAAGTATCTTGCACAATTATTTTTAAAAGTCAGGTGTTGTTTTAAAAGATTATTAAGAAGACCTGGAGATATGGTTCATCAGTTAAGAGCACTGGCTACTCTTGCAGAGGATCTGAATTCAGTTCCCAGCACCCACACTGGGCAGCTCACAACTACCTATAACTCCAGTTCCAGGGGATCTGATGCCCTCTTCTGACCTTCACAGGCATTGCATGCACACAGTGCACTTACATACATACACCCAAAACACTCATACACATAAAATAAAAATAAATCCAAAATATTAAAATATCTTTCAGGTTGAGCATGGTGGTGCATACCTTTTATCCCAGTACTTGAGTTTGAGGCCAGCCTAGTCTACATAGTGATTTCCAGACACCTGGGGCTACAGGGATACCCTGTCTCCAAAAGACACACACACACATTTATCTTTCAGAACAGATTTTCACATGGGAAGCATCCTATAATTAGCATTTCCACTTTCTGTTTCCAATAGTGACCCAGGTTCCTGCTCCCTTTGTCAGGTTGCCCCCCAAGCCTGCTGTGCAGTCAAGGCCCTGTGGCCTCCTTCACCCTCACCCAGACATGCCCTGTTTCCACTTCCTATCTAGACAGCCCTCTTTCCCGAATTCCAAGCCTTGAGTGCTTCTTTCTTTTAATATTTATGTCTCTGTGTGTGTGTATGTGTGTGTGTGTGTCTGTGTGTATGTGTGTGTGTATGTGTGTGTGTACATGCACATATGTATTACAGGTGCCTAGAGGTTGTTGGATCCCCTGGTGCTGGTGTTAGAAGCAGTTATAAGCTATCCAACATGGGTACTGGGAATGGAACTCGAGTCTTCTGCCAGAACAAAAAGTGCTTTTTACTAATGAGCTGCCTCTCTGGCCCTCTTAAATGTTTCTTAACAAAATAGCGTTCATTCTTTGAGCAGATGATCCCTTCCTGTTAGAGATAAGTAGAGGTAAATTTTCTAAGCCTAATTATACCTAATAATTCCTGTAATTCTATCCATACACCTGATTGGCATTCTGGACAGACATACTTAGGTACAAATAATATTTCTTCTTATGTAAAATGTGGACTTTTAAAATTTTTGTTTGTGTGTCCGTTTTTTGAAACATGATCTCCCTATAGCCCCCCTTGGCCTGGAACTTGCTATGAAGACCAGACTGGTCTTAGTCTCACAAAGATCCACTTGCCTCTGCCTCCCAAGTGAGTCCAGGGGTTAAAGGCCTGTGCCTCCATGCCCAGTTGTAAAATCTGTTTCTTACTGTCTCTAGTGTCTAGTATTGCTGTTGAAAAGCTAAGTACCTTTGTCATTCCCTGCCCTGCATGTACCACTTGTTGTTTTCACTCCTAAGTTTTTAAGATCTTTGTTTTGGTCTTGGAATGCTTTGATGTACACTTGAATGTAAGAATCACTTAGTAAGGATCCCTTTCTAGCCGCTGTGCTGAGTATCTGCAGAGCTTTTACAAATGGAAACATGCATCTTCCATTATGAGAAATTTTCTTAAATGTTGTCCTTCCATCATTTTCAGTTTCTATAACATTCATTGGCTGATGTTTACACATCTTGCTTTCAACCATTAATTTTAACATTTTATCTGGTTATCTGTTTCTTTGCCTTTTAATTGCATCTTACTTTCTGAACCATGGCTTTGACTTTGTCTTTGAAATTTTATATTTCATTTTATATTACTTTAATTTCTAAGGGTTCTGTTTTTTTTATAGGGAGTTCTTTTGTTAGTATCTTTTTCTTGTTTCGTGTAAGAAATACTTTCTCATATACACTGTTATGTAGCAATTTCCTCCCAGTTAAAACCTTCCATCTTGGAGGGAAGCTGGGTAAATAACAGGATGTCCTAAAAGAAAATAAACAACACAATGTCTAAAGGGAGATTTTTTTAAAATGGGATATGTCAAAAGGATATAAAAAGAGGATATCTTGAGGGATGCTGAAACATTCCATCCCGCAGGAAAGTTTGTTAAACTCAGAAGCTTCAGGAAGCCCCTGAAATTGACTAATTTCACGAGATCCCTCCTTTCCTCCCTAAGAATATATAAGCCCTAAGAAGTGCTGAGAGACCATCTCAGACTTTCTGAGTTGAGCTGCCTAGAAGAGGCACAGATCAGCATAGCTTTCTAGGAAGAGGCTCAGACAACGGAGCCACCTAGAAAAGGTACTCTCCAACCTGCTGAGCTGCCTGCAGGTGGTGCAGTGCATTCCAGGTTTCCTGTGCTCCTGACTTGTCACCCATGCTGGGGTAAGCTTCCGGTGATGCAGCTGTCTTCAAATCATTTCTCTGTAAGTAGCCCATACTCCTGTAAGTAACCCCAATAAAACCCATTGATTTAACAAGTTGAATTTTGGTGATATCCTTACTTCAGTCTGTCATTAGTTCTGTTCGAGTAGCAAATAACTCAACTGATGAGGACTATAAAATCCCTATTATCTGTTGAAAGATCCACATTTCCAGTTTCACTGGTCAATCACCTGGCCGTAGGACCACCCCTAGGAAGGTGGTTTCACCTCAAATGATGCTAAATAGATGGGCAGAATACCGAGTGTGTTAATGAGATAGTGAACTCTTCCTGCCCGGATCCCGCCTCCCAGTGGAGTGCTTCTGGACCCGGCCACAGACATATATGTCTTTGTAGTCTGCCCAGTTTTCTGAATTCTTCAGAAAAGCATAATCTCCTTCCTGCTCCTTTTTGGAACATGCTTTCCTTAACGCTCTGCACAGCCCCAGCATCTCGCATTCCTTTACTTTTTCTCTACAGCTTCCTTCTCCCCGCCATGTGGCTCCAGTCTGCCACGTGTCTGACCTCCATGCAGACTCTAAACCTGCATGGCCTTGTGGCTTTCTCTCCTTCTCCCTCCATTCTCCTTCTCAAGGCAGCTGCTGAGATCCCCAGCTTGCCTGCCCTGAGGATTTTTCTTTAAATTACAAATTGCCCTAAAGCTTCCATTTGGGTCCATTCTTAAATTCTTTTAGGAATGAGACTAAGAACCCTCTAGGGGGCGCTCTTTCCCCCATTTCAGTTCCCTGTCTGGAATGAGGTTTGTTCACAGCTCCCTAGGAAAAGTCACACAGTATACCCACACAGCAGCAACAACCAATCAAATTCTCCCTTTCCAAGATGCTTAGCACAACAGACACAGAAAAAGACTACAAGGAACTGACAGCAGAGAAAGCTGAAAGGACCTAAGAAGAATGGCTGATAGAGACAGATGTTGAGATATAAGCGGGCAGAAACTCTAGGTAGAGCCAGCAGGTGTCAGCAGGGGAGCAGACCTTCATCATGAGAAGCATCAGTGAGTGAGCTTCTGCTGAAGAAAAGGGACCATAAAGCTCCAGCCCAAAGCTTCACTATGAAATCAGGAAGCATACCCCAGTCTACACAGGTGTCCTGGTAGTCTGATTATTTCTAGATCCACATGAGAAGCCTGTGTTCCTGTTTCTGTCACACACCCCACCAGGGATGGAGCCTTAGAAACTGCACTCCTGGAAGCCAGCAGCCCTGCCATCATGAGGTGGCTGGCTGGCTGCTTAGCCTTGGCTTCCAGGAAGCATCCAACAGGATTACTGTGTTTAGTACTAATCATTTTGTAATGTCTGGATTTTCTTCCCAATGCCACAAAAAAATTTTTTTTGGTCTTTTTGAGACAGGGTCTCCTTATAGCTCCAGTTGGTCTGGAACTCACTATGTAGACCAGGTTGGCCTCAAGATCACAGTGGTCCAACCTGCATCTGCCTCCCTAGTGCTGGAATTAAAGGCCTGTGCCACCATGCATGGCCATTGCTACAATTTTTTTTAAAGACAGTTATTTCACAAATCCAGACTTTTCAAATTTAAAATTACTCACATTCCCTAATTTGAGCTCCCTTGCCCCACACATGGACAGTCTGGAAAGTCTATGGAGGAACTAAGTCAGGATGAATGCTCTCTGGAACTTTTCCCTGAGCTGGGCCAGATTCATATACAAGCAGAGCCCTGAGCTCTTGGCATCTTTCTGATCCTGCTGCAATGAAGTTGTACAAACAGGTGTAGTACCTTTCAGTCAGTGTAGGTTTCTTGCCAACTGCAACTCTCCATGCCCACCTGTTACCAGGCCACAGTTGGTGAAAAGAGGCATATCTAGTAGTCACGAGGATTATTCCATTGTCTTATTAAGAACCAAGACTTGGTAAGACTCCTTATTAACAGATATGCATATCATCCCCTAGAGTAGGGGCCTCTGTTCGAGGACCTGACCACCAAGTTCCCAGCAGGCATTCTTCTTTCCAAGTATAGCAGCTCCAAAGGTGCCAGAGAGCTAAACTGAAGGCAGAGGATGTTGCTCTTCCTTTTCCATCTACTCCCCCAAGAGGCTGAGAACATCTAGCTGAAGAAAGCTTAATGAGATGCCCTGTGAAAGGGACTGGAAGAGGAGCTAGGTGCAATGGCCAGCCGACTAGTGAGGAAAGAGAAGCACGCAGCAGGAGCCTAAGGCTCATCCTCCAGGCTGGAGACACTGCGGGGCAAGACTGAGCGCAGTGGGTCCACGTCTTGGAAAGCCAAATGCAGCATGGTTAAGCAATCAGAGTGAAGACAGACATAGTACGGCAGGCGAGGAAGGCATGGGGAGTTGTTTCCAAAGCAATGCACTTCTCAGGGGATTCTGTTCAGAGTGTACATATTCATGCCCTACTCCTCAGCACTACTTTTCTGGGTTCTTTCTTTCTTTCTTTCTTTCTTTCTTTCTTTCTTTCTTTCTTTCTTGTTGCTTTGACTAAATACCTGAGAAGTAACTTCAGAAGGATAGAATTTGTGTTGGCTTCAAATTTGATAGGATGTAGTCCATCATGGCCAGGAGGAAATGGGAGCAGGAACATGAGGCCGGAAGTCATATTGTATCCACAGTCAGGAAGCAGAGAGAGGTAAGTGATGGCACTCGACTTTCTCCTTTTTTATTCAGTCTGGGGCCCAAGGCCTTGGGATGCTGTCGCAAACATTTGGGGTGGATCTTTCCTTCTTTAGTTAAACTGCTGTGAAACCAGCTTTGTAGACATATCCAGATATGGTTTCCATGGTGAATCTAAAGCCAATGAAGTTGGCAAAGATTAACTACCACACCATACAAGGCAGACTGTGAAATAGGCCTGGAACATGGACTTCACCTTTGTCACTGACAGTGCCGAGCAGGGGCTCGTGGCCAGCAGCCATTTCCAATCATGCTGCCTCAGATGCCCTCACTGCTTTTCCTTTAGCCTCTGTACTCTGCACAGACCTCACCGGGCCAGCTCAGGATGGAGAAACTCCCTGTGGCGTGATTCAGGCAGAGCCCCATATTAGGCTGGTGCTGTGGGGTGAAAATTCAAAGGCATCTAAAATCCCCACATGAAGGAGATGACCATGTGTGGGGAGAGGAGACGTCCCTGAGAGAATCAAAGCCTCAAAATTCTAAGAACCAGCATGAATGAAGGAGGGGACAGACCTGTTCTTAAAGAAGTTTACCTGGAGCCACCAGAAACTGCCTACTTTCCTCCCCTCTCTTTGCAGGAAGAACCTATTATCTTGGAACCCAGAGGTGAAAAGGCGTTTATTCAGCAATGAAAACACTGAAATCTGTAGAAGGGACATAGATTCACTGCTTACTTTACCTGTAGGCAAATATGCTCTTTGATTGCACTCAACACATATTATAATTTTCCAATAATCACCTGTGTAGCCTCATCAATACTTGTGTTTCTTTGGTTGCTCTGAATGAGTGACTCCATTGCCAGTTGAAGCCACCCCTCCTTTCCTCCTGTTCCCCCTAAACCCCAACTTCCTTCCACTTAGCAGTTCACAGTCCTGCAACCTCTCTTATCTATAGCAACGATAGCCCCTTAGAAAGCCACTAATGCTAGTCCAGAAAGGCTTTCAGAATGAGCCAACATAGTGGCAGGACAAGGCCCCTGATGAGATGACCTAGATTGTCCTTGCTTGCTTGCTTGTAGTTCTCAGAATAACTGTACAAGCAGCTGGGGATGCATCACCCTTAGATATCAATTAACTATCTAGAACATCCTGGGCTCTGCTTCCTGGGCTCTCCTAGAACAGGTATCCTGGCCACTGGTCCCATCACCCACAGGATAACCCTGGAGCAGAGGGTTCTTGGAATACTCCTTCTGTGGTAAAGTAGTATATACATAGATGAGATTCCCTCGTCTCTGGGCAGATTTCTTCAGCCTAGGTTGTCTCTTGCTGCCTGTCTGGAAAGAATGAAGTTGCTTTTTTCAACTTGTGTGAATGTCATCAGTCCAAGCACATGTTAGAAACTGCAATTGGAAAAACTATCATAACGTGAAACTATGACCTCAGTATGGTTCTATGGGAGATGAAAAGGTGTCAATAAATGTATTTGACAAAATCCTGTGTACCCCTAGTATGCTTGTTGATACATGTAGGAATAATAATTAGGACTTTGTAAGTCTTTGTAATGCTTTTAAGGTTTTAGAGTTTATTTAAAAGCTTTAAGTAAAGGGGCTGAAGAGATGACTCAGTAATGAAGAGCACTGGCTGCTCTTGCAGAGGACCTAGGTTCACTTCTCAGCACCCACATGGTGGATAATAACAGTCTATAATTCCAATTCCAAGGAATTTGACACCCTCTTCAGGCATCTGCAAGCACTGTATGAAATGGGTGCACTTACGTATATGCAGGGAAAGTGTATATGCACATATAACAAAAAAATAAATCTTTCTTTTAAAAAGGGATAAAAGCGTCAAGAAGAAAAATCTTCCACTCTGGATTAAATCTCAGGCTGCCACAGGACAAGACAGACAACCATAAAGCCACAGTCTGTGAACACCTTGAAAAATGCTGCCCCCTGCAGTTATCTTAAAGAAACATCTGCAATATGTCTTGTTAAAAAAAAAATGGCTGAAATTGTACTGGAATCAGCAATAGATCATGTCACTGGAAATGTCACAACTCTTGCCCACACTTGCTGAGAATATCTGCTTTTGTAAAATGCTTACCATTTAAATGTCCTATTAAAGAGCGTGTACACATCTGTGTGGAAAGTGTCAAGTCCATAAATATCATTACTGCCAAATGATAATATTAAAAAATCCTATAAAACCCCTATGTAATTCTGGTCAGGGCCTCAGTTTCTCTAGAGTAAGAGCTCAAACTGAGGTCTGTATATAATAAAACTTCTGCTTTCTGCATGTGGTTTGAGTCTTTTCTCTGTGCCAGACCAGTCTCTGTTTAACTCCTATAGCAGGGTAACTTTGTATGGAGAACCTACTTGACAACTGGATGCTAAATGTGTCACACCAGGAGGTCATGTAATGTCTCTTTGATGTGGGAGAATGAGAGGAAGGGAAGATGCTATTAAAAAGCTAAACTACTCAGGCCCCAGTTCACACCTAACAGAATATCTGGAGATGGGATGAGGGTCCACATATCATCAAGCTTCCAGGTCATTCTGGAACTCAGAAACGTTTGGCAACCTTTGTTTTCAGCCTATATTTCCATGTTGTATGCCTGAAAGAAGATTACACTAGAGAGTCTGCCTGAGTCCACACAACACTTAGTAACATAATCACGTTCTATAACCACAATTTTGGTTCTAGAACTTTCCACTGCTTCATCCCAAGACATGACTAGTTTCTACTGCTCCAGTTCAGGCTAGGACTAGACTCCCTTCTGCACAAAAAAGTCTTCAAAGTAGGAGGACTAGTTGGGAAGAAGAAGGAGGAGAAGCGAGGGTAATGGAAGTGATATGATTCAAATACATTGTATAAACATATAAGATTGTCACAAAATTCTTAAAAGAAGGAAAAAAGATGCTCATATAAGTACATTGCATATACAGACGGTTTGGACACAAACAAAGGTTCAGAGCAGATTCTCAGGAGAAAGAGTTGGGAAGAGGTGGTCTGGGCAGAGGAAATTTCCAGAAAGTTCTGCAAAGCTGGTTCTCATCCCCACTACAGTCTAGAAGCTACTGGGAAGATTTTGTTGTGCTGGTTCACACCCAAAATACTCTGATTTAACCTGGGGCAGTACCTGGAAAAGGTCACTTTTATAGACTTTTTAGGTAAACCTAATGTATATTTGAGATGAAGATCCACCATAATAAAGTTCCACCATTTAGTGGTTCCAAAAGAATGTTTTTTTCTACCCTGGTGTCAACTACAGATGCCAAAACTAAGAACAAGTAGGGGGCACCTGGATTTGAACCAGGGACCTCTTGATCTGCAGTCAAATGCTCTACCCCTGAGCTATACCCCCTTCTGTCAACATAAGGCTTAATTAACTCCCTTAATCCTAGAGCCACACCCACTCCACTCGTAACCTATGTAATTGCCACCTCAGGATGGAGATCTCAGGAGTACCAAGTTTGAGTCAAAAGAAACTCATCACCCTGCTTTGTAGCAAGGACATGGTCCCCTTCACAGAAGCCATATTGTCCAGGTCTCCCAGTCTTCAGTCCCCAGGAACAGGCAGATCCCTAGAGAAGCACTAACACTGGTAGGGTCCTCACTCAAGACTGGAGCTGCTCATAGTAGGGACCTACAAACAGAAAATCTTCATGACTGCATTACCTGTCCTGACACATGTGATGGACGAGTCGAGCCTGAGCCTCCTGGGACAATATTTGGTTCCAGTTACTTCAAACGTAAGTCCAGCTGTTGTATGACTTATCCTGAGAGGTGTGAATAAACATCTATTCACCTCAGATAGGAAACCAACAGCAGACCAAAGAAATGATTCCATATAAGTCTGGTTTAGTGCATCAGGGAGTTTACTTACTGGGGGTTCCTTACAGGAGCATGGGTGAGGATGCCTAAAGGAACTGACCAAAAGACAGCTGCCCCACTGAAAGGCCCATCCCAGCAGAGGAGATCAACTTGCAGGCAGCTCAGCCAGCTGGGAGCTCCCTCCCGAGAGCAATGTTACTTTTATATAACCTTGGAGAGGGGTCTTGTGACTCTAGGAGCTTTTTAAGCTCCCTAAGTTTGTATGTTCCCTGTGCTTCCTGAGTCTTATGCCTCCCTCCTCCCTCCAGCAGGGCATCTCAATTTGTAGGAAATAGTATACAACTATCAAGGAAAAGAAGAATGACCCTTTCTACTTCCTCTTTTTCAGCTGATAGAGATGGAAAACGAGTCCCTCCAAGAAACAGCCTAAAATAGATTCAGGAATAAATACTCCAAGCCACTGAAGAAGCAAGACTAACATAGATCAAAGACTAGGATCCTAGGACCCTGAGGCTGACAGGCAAAGTCCTATTCCATATAGAAGAAAAGGATTCTTCTCCATTACCACCATGCTACCGAGGGCCTTTTAGTAAGGAGACAACCTTGTGTCACACCAGAAAGGAGGAAGAGCTGAGGTCTAAAGGAAGGAGTCAGTGGGAACTCAGGAGAAAGAAAATCAACTCTGGGATCTGCAGCTTCTGCTGACTGAAGGATTTGTGACCTGCACTTGCAACTTTTTAAAAAAAGATTTATTTATCTCTACTTTAGGTGAATAAGTGTTTTTGCCTGCATGTCTTATGTGCACTGTGTGAGTGCAGTGACCACAGAAGTCAGAAGAGGGCACCAGCTGGAATTACAGATGGATGTGAGCTGCCATGTAAGTACTGAGAACGGAGCCCAGGTCCTCTGCAAGAGCATTCAGTGCTCTTAACCACTGAGCCATTGCGCCAGTCCCTGCATTTTCATCTTTATGTGAGTCACATTCCAGGGCCTCAGAAGGGAGCTCACTATTTTCCATTTGGTTATTCGTTCATTCTGCAAACCTGTATGGAGATTTTTACGTCCCTGTTATCCATGTTGAATACATAGAGAAAGGTAAAACATTGTCCTCATTCCCAAAGACACGTTGCCCAACTAGGAGACAAACCCACAAACCATAATATTTCCACGGAAGTGGCAGGAGGCAGGGCAGAGGTCTACAGGACAGGAAGTAAAGAGCACCTCACCTGGGGAGTGATGAGAGGCTTCCTGGAGAGGAGAAAGAAGAGTCTCCAGAGGAAGGGGCTGGCTCCTAACCCCACAGGCCTCCTGGACTTCCTACAGTAAATGAGTCTCAGGCTCACCTCCTGGGAGGACAGCTGTGCACGACAGAAGTGATTGTGACCTGGATGGACTGCACAATGACCCCTCTGCTGACTCCTTCCTGGGATGTCTGATCTGTCTATAGCTATTCACTCCACCCTGGAAGAGCCCAGAAGAATTGGAATGAATTTAAGAAAAGTAGATCTTAATACGAGGAACAGCTTCTATGAAGAAGAAAAAGAAACACCATGGGGCAACCAGATTTGAAAAGGGAACCTTACCAGCTGGAAGTCAGACACTCTACCCCTGAGCTATACTCCACTGCTCAGTGGAGTATATGGGTCTACTAGCCACCTGTTATATTCATGGTGGCTTCACACAGCATCCTACAGTATGTTGGGAGTTTCTACTTGTCTCTAGAGAATTGAGAAGGCCAGCACTGGTTCCTCCACAAACTCAACCCAGAAAGGTCCTCCCCAGATCCCAACTCTACTCCTGCTCACATGTCTGTACATCCCTCTCCTTTCTTCAGGCTGTGGGAGAAGCAGACATGTCCTACATGTATATAGTACAGGAGCCTCTAGGATTGACGTACCTTGTTTTCCCCTGTAATACACCACAAAACCTCCATTAGAGGCCACTATGCCTACTGTTTTGGAGACACCTGCAGTATGAACACAGCTCTCTACGCTGTGGCTCTGTACATTAGGGTGGTGGCTGTGGGAGCAGTAGACATATACTGCTTAGGTAAGACATGCCTCATTTCTTCACGTTGGAAGCCACTCTGCCTGTTTTGGCAATACATCTGAATGTCTCCAGCCTGTAGATCTGTGCATTAGACCTGAGGGGTGGTGGCTGAAGAAGGTTGTGGACTTCCAAGGTCCTGATTGGGTCGTGGAAGTGTTCTGAGAACCGTCATTAAGACGACATAGAATGAAGACCACAAAGGAGGGCTTGGATGGGCACAGCTCTGCAGTGACACTTACCTGTGTCCCCACTATATGCATGTGTCTAATATTGCATATACTTATGTGTATATCAAAGTATCTTTTACAAGGTCAAATGTTGTTTTAAAGTTTACGGTTAAGTAGCACACCTACTGTTGGGCATAATGCAGGGTGGGCCTAGCTAGGCCCACCTGCCAGGAGGAAGGAGGAACGGCTCTCGTGGGTGTGGTGCTCCACACCGGTTGGTTGTGGGGCCAGTTTCTGCCCAGCACCTGGAGAGAACCTAATCCACCTGGGAACAAACTGCAATTGGCTGTGGTCAGGACCCCACCCCATAAGGCTATTGGCTAACAAGACCTATAAGACTCTCTGTTCTTTCTTGAATAAATGAGTTTGCAACAGACCACCACTGCTGGCTTTCCGCTCAACTCCCGGAGTCTGTGTGTTGGCTCTGTGCCTATTCACCCCTCCCCCACGGCGGAGATCCCTCGGTCCCCCTCAGGCTGGCCCTGAGTGCCTGGGACCCCCAACAACCTACCATCTGCCTCTCTCCCAGAAATCAGGCTCGCTCGCTCTCTTTCTCTCTCTCTCTCGCTCGCTCTCTCTCTCTCTCTCTGTCTCTCTTTCTTTCTCTCTTTCTCTGACAAAGAATTGTTAAGAAAGCTGATCACATGGTATGAAGCAGCCTCCTCATCACCCTGAGAAACATGTAAGTGTCAAAAATTCGCTTTTCTTGGGATTTGAAAGGAAGGCTTCTTGGGCCTATGAGATAGTTCAACAGGTAAAGGTTCTTGCTGTCAAGTCTGATGACCTGAGTTAGATCCCCAGAACCCACACTGTAGGAGAACAGCTCCCACAGGCTGTTCTTTATCCTCCACACTCACACTGTGACACATTCATGCACATACATATATGCACACGGATGCAAAAATAAAGAGAAGGTTCTCTCTCTCCTCTTCTCTCTCTCTCTCTCTCTCTCTCTCTCTCTCTCTCTCTCTCTCTCTGAAAACAGAAAGTAAAAATGTTAATTGTCTGCCTGTGGTCATGATGCTGTGTCTCTCCTGATACTTCAGGAACTGAAGGGCCTGCCTCTCTCCAGGACCTGGTCACACTGAGCATGGTTGCAGTCTCTTCTAACACTCTCCCACTTCAAGGCCCAATCATGGCTGTCCATGGTCCTGAGGCTGTTTCTTAGTAAAGCTCCCTCCCTCATTCTGAAAGAATATTTCACATTAACTCCTATTAGCAAAGCTGCCTTACTTTTCTTTCTTCCTAACACCGTGGGGGATAAAAGTCAATTTTTTGTGTAACTTTCTTGTCACCTAGAAGCAGCATTTTCCCCAGTTTGTTTCTTCTAGTGTTTTCACTCCTATGAAATTAAATGTTATGTATTTTGTCTAAAATAATCAGATTTAGAAATTAATATGCTTTTATAGATAAGTATTATAATTCATGTGCACTCTCTTATTCTTATTTTTACTTTATGTGTATGAGTGTTTTTCCTGCATATATTTAAGTGTAATGCCTGCATGTTTTTAAGTCAATGCCTGTGTAGACTAGAAGGTGGCATCAGATGCCCTAGAACTGGAGTTATGAACGGCTGCTAGTCACCCTGTGGGTTCTGAGAACCGAACCAAGGTCCTCTTCCAGATCAGCCAGTGCTCTTAACCACTGAGCCATCTCTCCAGCCCATCTTTTCTAGTCCTATTTTTCAAATATATTTATCTCAGTGCTGGTGAGTTAATATTGTTCATAGCTGAACTACACCGTGCTAAGTAAACTAAAAACTTTGGTATGACTTTTGGGGTTTTTTTTTTTCTGAAGTTAGAGTCAGAGTCATGTTTTCAACTACTTGGTCTTCTTTAAAAACTTAAGGTTTCTCACAATCTTTGATTTCCCTTTCAGACAATGGAAACCCATTAGATAATTAATGTTCCCACTTAAGTTTTCCAATATTGACCCAGATTCCTGCTCCCTTTGTTTTCATTGCCCCAAATATATAGTTAAGACTACTGTATAGTTAAGACCCTGTGACTTCCGTTACTCTCAGCAAGACAGTCTTTCTTTCCCCTTCTCTCTGCTCCTCTTTCCCACGTTTAAGTCTTTGATGTTTTCTTTAAAGACATTCCTTATTTGGTAGATGAATTTTACCACTTGCTTTCTGTGAGACATGAGTAAATTTTTCAAGACTTTCTATACCTGATATTGCTACCATTCTACACATGCACTTGATTGTAGTCTGGATGGCACAGATTTAGGTACAAATCATAGTCCTTAATATTGTGAAAGATGTTTCCTGTTGTCTTCCAATATCTAGTGTTGTTATTGGAAATTTACCACTGAGTTTTTATTCTGTGGGTCATCAGTAGCAAAGTTACAAGGTACAGCAAGCACGGTGGGAATGGAGAATAAAGACCCTGCTCCAGGAGTATGACCCAGACTTCTCTGCCCATGCAATAAAGCAAGTTTTGCACACTAATCTTTCTCTAGTGCTTTCTTTTATATAAGTTTAAATATTTTACCAAAAAAAAAGGCTTTTTCCCTCAAACTTAAGTTTAAGTGAAACCTAAGACTTTCCCATCAGTGAACTTATTTCTTGACTAAAACATACTTTAATTGAAAGGGATTGATATCTAGACCACTCAGTCTAAGAAGTATGTATCATGTCATGGAATAAGCACTTGTGTTTTCTGGTCTCTAACCAGTTTCTTAGTGAGCACTTCGAAGAACTGTCTTCCAAAGCCTGCATCAAGGCTTCAGAATGCCCCGTCTCGGTACAGCTAGAAGGTGCTGAGTAAACATGATTCTAAAATTATAAAAACTGAAAATGATGCAGGGTTTGAATGTAATGGGACCTTTTATGACCCAACTGTGCAGAATCCAAGGACCTAGTGCTGGATCTTAACAGTCATCAAAGACCAACCTGGAAGAGTGGCTCCAAGTTCACTGTGTCACACCAGTGAAGATTTAAAGATGACATTCATGGGAGTATGCAAAGCAGAAGCAAGCTTTATTAATAATTACATAAAAGTGAGATGTTGAGGGAGAGTGAGAACCCAAGGGTGAGAGTTTTCAAGAGAGGGAAAAGCTGTTGAACTTCCTTGTTCGGGGATTTTTATAGGACCAGAGCAGAAACTGGACAAAGGCTAAGGTAATTGTTATGAGATTGGTTAGTTCCCTAGACTACCATTGGTTAAGCCAATGTGGGGGCCGGGCACATGCTTTATGCATGTTCCCATAGTCAACAAGGAAGATAACCAAGCACCATCCATGTGCTGCCCACCCAGTTAGGGTGGTTAAAACCGCACCCTCTCACCCCGTCCCCTGCATCTCTGACTTGTGCTCTGTCCGTTGCTGACTGTGACTGTCTGCTAGCTGTTAACTCTAGCTGCCACTGTCAACCCTGCAGGTGTCTTGCTGATTCTTAGATTGTGTTCTCTTTGTTCTCACTTTTACATGATCACTTTGTAGCTTCACTGCAGCAGAGTCAGTTCCATCACAGACATTAAGCTGTAACTGTGGTCTTAACTGGTCACCTCATATTTAATTCCTTATGGGGTGATCTGGGGTGGCCTCCTAGGTGGAAGCTTCTTACAGTTTGGCCTGCTACAATTAGCTGATGAGAGCAAGGACAGTGTTGCCTTACATATGTTCCTCAAAGGTTTGGAGAATGAGAGGACAAACCAGCCTGACATCACTGGTCCATAGCCTTGTCTCTCCACTTAGCTGTCGTTCTTGGTTATCTATCCCATGCTCACTTACAAGCCCTCTTATTCATCTTTCTCAGTGCTTTAGACTTCATTGTTTTTACCCTTAATTATCCTTTTAATACAAGCCTCTGTTCTCACTAACTTAAATGAGTAACAGGTTTTCACCACAAGAACTTTTCCCGTACCCCCTGCTAAGAACTATCAGCTGCATCAAAAATAAAAACAGTTCTTAGCCTAGAGTTGAACTATAAATAAAATACAAGGTATTCATCTATGCCAGTTCAAACCAGTGTTTTCTGATAAATTATAAAATGCAAAGTTGATTGTTTCAATGACAGGACTCGGAACTGAAAGAGGTCTGTCGATAATTAGAGTGTGTCAGTCCGGGCAGAGTCACTCTTGCCTTCCTTCCACTCTTTCCTAAGTTCCACAGACCTTAGCCTTGCTCCCCAGCAGTTTCTCTCTTCCTACCCCATCCCTACCCCACCACAAGGTTTGGGCTTTCGTTGCCTATCTCCTCTCTCTGTTCTTCCTATTTCTTTCCTCAGCTCCTTCTTTAAGACAACATCTTAGCGGAACCCACGGAACTCCAGATAAATTATTCTAATTGTTTGACCCTAGAGACACAGCCCCTCTGTGTGTCTGTATAACAGAAGCACAAGAAACCACTCCAGACCAAACAATATTTGGCAAGCCCTGTCTCCCTGGACTCCTTCAAAACATTCCCTCTGAAGGGCTCTTCTTCTTGGTCTCTTCTGCCGGGTCCTCATGTTTTTTAACCTTGGATGGCCCTTTCTCTGCCTACTTTCATTGCTTGATTCCACCCAATCTTGTCACTTTACACACCATCTCTGCGGCGAACACCTCCGGCCAGCGGAGGAAGAAAGCACGCGATCACGAGGAGTCTTCCAGTATCACACTTTATTGGAGAGCCTTTGATTAACAGATGGACAATGATGGCGAGAGGCGGGGAGTAAGGCACCTACGGCTGCTTATAAAGCCCGGAAGGAGAAGGGGCACCTATTGATTGGCTGCAAGTAGCTAACCACAGGTGGACGCCACGGGATAGGCTCAGGACAGGTCATGTGGCGCGCATGTGCAGTAGCAAGATCCAGGTTGGCGCCAAAGCACTACCTAATTAGGAGTTGTTACCACAACACTGCGAGGAAGCCAGCGCCATCTTGTAATGGCGTTTACGGCTCCCTGCACATCTCTATGCTGACGATGGCTACATCCCTATCCCCAGCCCATAGGCTTGTGTAATTCAGTGAGATGGTTCAGCTAATGAAAAGCACTTGCTGAGCAACCCTGACAACCTGAGTTTGATCCCTGGAATCCTTGTAACGAAAGCCAGACACAGTGGCTGTGTGTCTGTGATCCCAGCAGTCCTGTGGTGAGGTGGCAGGTGGGGACAGGAGGATCATCTGGAAGCTCACATATGCAGTGCTGTGACAGAAATTACAAGAAAGACCTCGCATCAGCATGGTAGAAGGAGAAAACCAGCTCCCAAAAGCTGTCCTCTGACCTCAGCATACATACTGTAGTTCACACATACCTCCCTTTCCACACCACACATACAAATAAATAAATCTTTCTTTTAAATCAAATTGGAAAATTCAGGCCCAGTGCAGTAGCGCTGGAGTGAGGCCTCCTAGGAGGGCCTGGGCCATGGGGCAGAGGAGCTCAGCACAAGGCTGCTCTCACCCTTTCTACCGCCTGGCTCTCTCTTGGCCTTTCCTCCATGGGCTGCCTTCCGCCACAGTATGACACAAGAAAAAAGCCCTCAGCAGACACAGGCCCTCCACTGAAGACTTCTAAGCTTCTAGAACTGGGAGAACTACCTTTTTGTTCTTTACAAGGACCTCAGACTCCAGCTCCAAACTCATTCCTGAATCAAATATCAGGCTTCTCACTTTGCTCAATACTTCTCTTTAAATGTTTCCCAGGCATCTCAAATTTAGAATTTAGAATTTCCCAAAGCAGTAACCATCTCTTACCCCACAGACTTTCCAAGGGAGAGTGAAGAGGCTTAGCTATATCTGACACAGGTGAAGTTATCGCTCCTCCTATCCCTCTGACTATGAATGACACTTTCACACACAAAGATAAAATACACAAACTCCGCCCTAGGCGGAGGGCGAGTCACTGCAAACTTGTTTATTCAAAGAAGTGCAAGGGGTTTTATGGGTTTGATTAGCCAATCGCCCTATGGGGTGGTTCCCAACTGCAGCCAATAGTAATCTGCCCTAAGTAGATCATCGCGGTGCAGGTTCTCTCCAGACGCTGGGCGGAAGCTGGTGTGACGCCTGGCCGGATCGGAACGCCACGTCCACAGGAGCCATTTCCTTATTTCTCATGGCAGGCGGCCTGGCTAAGGCTCATCCTGCATTACAGCATACAATGTATAACAAAACTTTAGTTAGAGACCGCCATGCCTAACTTCTTTTGGGATACCTGCAGTATCCACATCTGATCACATCTCTCCAGTCCGTAGCTATGTACATTACACCCTAAGGATGATGGTTGAAGAAGGTTGTAGACTTCCCAAGTCCTAATTGGATCATGGAGGAGTTCTGAGAACCATCATGAAAGCAACACAGAATGAGGACCACAAAGAGGCTTCTATTGAGACAGCTCCGCTCTGACCTTTACCTTTATCCCCACTACCTGTATGTGTCTAATGTTACATATATTTCTACTTATATCAAAGTATTTTCACAATTATTTTTCAAAGTCAAATTGTTTCTAAAGCCTATCATAAAAAAACCCTGTCGATTATTTGCATCTTTTCTGTCACCTAGAGGCAGCTACTTTCCATAGTTTTAATTGTCTCTTCTAGCTTTTTGGCCTTATGGGATTAAATAAAATAAGGATAATATGCTTTGTCTAAATAAGTCAGATTTAGAAATCCTTAATACACTTCTATAGATAAGCATTGTAATTCATGTACTCTCCTATTTTTTTCAATATATTTATATATCAACTTTAAGTTGAATTATCTTTGTTTTATTATGACTAATTAATAGGGCTCGGGGTTCATCTACATCATGCTAAGTAGAACTAAGAACTCTGGGGGGAACTTACATTTTTTCTGGAGTTAGCCTCATGTTCTAGTTAGCTTTGTCAGCTCGGCCCAGGCTAGAGTCATTTGAAAGGAAAGCCTGTTGAATAGCCTAGATTAGATTGTCCTGTGAGTCATGTCTGTAGATTGCCTTGATTGTTAATTGACACTGGAAGGTCCAGCCCACTATGGGTGGTACCATTCCCTGGGCAGGTGGTCCTGGCCTGCATAAGAGGCAGGCTAAACATGGGCCTGCAAGCTAGTCAGCAAGCAGTGCTTCATGCTTTCTGCTTCAAATTCCTGATTGAGTTCCTGCCCTGACTTTCTTCAATGGGGAACTGTAATCTGGAAATGTAAGCCATATAAATCCTTCCTCCACCTAAGTAGCTCTGTGGTTAGAGTATTTTATCACAGCACTAGGAAAGTGACTAGGGTACCTCATGTTTACAACTACTGCTTTGTCTTCTTTAAATATCTAAGGATTTCTACCACTCTGAGTTCTCTATAAGATAACTTTCAGAATATGTTCCACATAGGAAGGCACCAGATGATTAACATTTCCATCTTCTGTTCTCCAGTAGTGACCCAGGTTCCTGTTCTCTTCATACTAACTCCACAAAATAGCTTATTGTACAGTCAAGGCCTTGTGAGTTCCTTGACCATCAACTTTCTCCTTTCGACTTCTCCTTCCTATCTGGAAGCCCCTCTTTCTTGAATTTCTAGGATTAAATTTTTTTTTTCTGGTGTTGTCCTTGTTATTTGAGACAGGGTCTCCCTGTAGCCCCAGCTGGCCTGGAACTCACTGTGTAAACTGGGCTGGCCTCAGTCTCACGGAGAAGATCAATCTACCTGTGCCTCCCAACTGCTGAGATTAAAGGTGTGAACCACCATGTCCAGCTACTTTGAGTATTTTATTTATTTATTATTTTGATGTGTATGAGTGTAATGCCTACATGTGTGTTAGTGCACCTGTGCCATGCAATGCCCCTGGAGGTCAGAAGAGGGTGTTGGATCCCCTAGAACTGGAGTTATGGACCATTGCCAGCTGCCATGTGGGTGCTGGGATTCAAACCAGTGCTCTTAACCACTGAGCCATCACTCTAACCCCCCTTTTTGTAATTTAGTTTGGGTATTTTTTAACAAAATAGCATTCCTTATTTTTTCAGATGAATTCTTCTTATTGCTTTCTGTGAAAAGTGGGCAGAGGTCAAGATTTTCTGTGTCCAATGAGGCTGTCATTCTGTCTGTGCACTTGGCAGTCTGAATGGCACAGATTTAGGCACAAATCATAGTCCTTCGTATTGTGAACAATGTTTCCTGTTTGCTCCTACTGCCCAGTACTATTTTGGAAGTTAAATGCCACTGTGACTCCCCATCCTATGTACGTCATCTGCTTCTCTCATTGGTCAAACTTCTAAGGTCTTCCTTTTCATTCTGGTATTCATTGGCATATACTTTGATAGACTTGGGGAAGATCATTTTTTTATCTATTTTTCTCAGTCCTAGAAGGATCTTTTCTAAGGGAAAATCTTGCTTTTTATTATGGGTAAGTTTAGTGGGTTTTGTCCCTCCATCATTTTATCTTTCAGTGATTTTCATGAGTTGGGTTTTTAAGATTTTTTCTGGTCTTTTTTTGAGACAGGGTCTTCCTGTAGCCCCAGCTGACCTTGAACTCACAGAGATCCACCTGACTCTGCCTCCTGAGTGTTGGGATTAAAGGCATGTGCCATCACGTCTGGCTCTATTTTTATTATTTTTATTGTGTGTGTGTGTGCACATAAGCACAGTGCCCACAGAGGCCAGAGGCAAGTTGGATCCCCCGGAGCTGGCATTATAGGCAACTGTGAGCTGCCTGACATGAGTACTGAGAACTGGGTGCTGAGAACTAAACTTGGGTCCTCTGCAAGAACAAGAAATGCCCTTAACCACTAAGCCCTCTCTCCTCATGAACTGTCTTTTACACATCTTCATTTCAGCCACTAATTTTTAAAATCTATTTTATTTCTTTTCCTTTGTCTTTTCAATTCACTTTATTATTTGGAAAATTACTTCAACATTCTCGCTTTCTATTTTCATATTTTAAGTCTTCCTTTTTTAATTTCTAAGCGTTATTTTTGATCCACGGAGACTCACTTTCTATAGCACCATCTTTGGGTTTCACATATGGTGTCCCTTTCCATCTTTAAGAAATCAGTTTCCTTGAAGTTTTCCTTCCTGTCTGGCCAGTTAACAAGCAGGTGGACCAACAATCTGCTGTGTGGTGATACAGCAATAACAATTAAATGCTCCCTCTTCAGGAGTCTTGACATAGTAAAAAAAAAAAAGTAGCTGAAAGCAGAGAAGAAAACGCAAAAACACGCAAAGAAGGGCCTGGATTTCTCTCCTTGGATTTACAGTAAACCATCACATTTCTGTTTAGTGTAGATACTTTTTCTGTGTGTGTGACATATGCACAAGTCCGATGTGAGATGTCATCTTCTATTGCTTATCGGGCTTAGGCTGAGAAACTAATCCCTCTAGTCTGACTGGTCAGGGAGACTCCAAGGGATCTACCTGTCTCAACCCCTCCCCCCGCACTGTCCTGGGGATCAAAACTTAGTTCCTCATGCTTGAGAGCCAGTCATCTCACCAGCCCCTGCTGCATTTAATTCTAAAGTAATTTCTTTTTAGCAGTGCATTTGTTCAGGTGCATACGCCCTGGTAACTCACCACAAGAATCATCGTTCTCATGTCAAACAGGTGACCTGCTTTCACTCATATTTATATATACAGCCAAAATTAGACTGGAGTTATGTCTAGAGATAGGGGAGGAATAAATGAGATAAATCTCCATCAGCCTTTGGAACCTGGAAGAAATTGTTGTCTTTGAGTTTCAATGTCACTTTTCAGTTGTTTTTAGCTACAATATCACTTTGAATCAATTTCATAGTTATTTTCTGTTCTGAGGTAGCCAACAAATGCCACATTGTTCTCTTTGACATCCTGTGCTGAAAGTGCTCCCACAGACATGATTCCTAAAATTCGCCAGACTTTCTCAAAGAAATGTGGCGAGCACCAACCGCACAGCGACTCAGTATAAGGTCAAGGATTCTCTGTGTCTGGGAAAAGTGGAGTTATGACAGGAAGTTAGACTACAGTGGACAGAAAAAGCCTATTTTTTATCTAAGCAAGTACTGGTTAAGAGATGCGAGCATCAGCAGGCTCTGTCTATTACTTGCCCAGGAAAATTCATTATATCTTGGCCAGAAGCCTATAGATGTACAGGAGGTCCTGATGCTGCTCACTGGGGACATGTGGGGCAGCACCTGGATTCCCTTTATAAGACTGTCAACCCCCAATGACCCAACCAAAGTTGCAGGGGAGAGTAGATAGGAAGTGTTTGTGTATGAAAGGATACACTCACAGGGCAACCTCAGCTAGAGAATTACCAGGGAGCAAACCGGGGTCCTTGTGCTTGAAAGGTAGCTGCTTTACCAACTGAGCCACCCCACCAGATTTTATCTTAGCCATCTTACTACCACTTTGAAGGCATCTGATGGAGCTATATTTGTTAAGAGCGAGGTCACTGGGCTTTTTTCACTATTTTTTCTCTCCTTCCTTTTCTTTCATTTCCACTTTATTATCTAGTTTCAAATCTAGTGTTAAGTGCCACTGATTACTTAGATTTTTTTTCCTACTATGTTTTTTTCCTTTTTCTGTTTTTTGTTTCTTTTTTATTTTCCTTACTTTGTGTTGGGGGAATAGAGCAAGTACAGGCAAGCTGGTCAAGGTGGGCATGTAGAGGTCAGAGATAGTTCTCAGGAATCAGCTCTCTCTCCTGCCACTTTGTGGGATCCAGCAATACAACTTGGGTTGTCAGGCTGGGGCACAGGCAGATAACCCTATCTCCTGAACCATCTTGATAGCCCACCATTATATTTTCTGTATACGCACTGAAGTTACAGTGGTCCTTCCATGAAACCACCATGATTCTGACAAAAGAAAATTACAATTCCTAACAAGTGGCTATGGTCTATATAAAAATCAATAAACCTCTAAGTGGGCACTTTAAAAGATGAATTATAGTTCTTAACAGTTAATATTCTAGAACCTAGTGCAGTGTACTCCTGGAATCCCAGCACTTGGGAGACCCAATAGGATGAGTGAGAGTTGGAGGAAGCTAGCTTGAGCTGCATAGTGACATATTCTCTCTCTCTCTCTTTCTCTCTCTCTCTCTCTCTCTCTCTCTCTCTCTCTCACACACACACATACACACACACACACACACACACACACACATACACATACAAATAAAAAGTACTATACTGTAGGTTATTTTACCTTGAGAAAAGAAGAGGGAAAAGACAGAACTGGACGTGGTGATCATGGTTTGTCCTAAAGGCTTCTGTAACACAATGAATGTGTCACAGTCAGTCATGGTTGGCAGGAAGGTGTGTTTCACAGATTCTTTTTTAATATCTTTTTTATTATTTTTATTTTATGTGTATGAGTGTATTGTATGCATGTACGTAAGTGCACCCATGTCTTGCAATGCCCGTGGACGTCAGAAGAGGGCATCAAATTCCCCTGGAGCTTGAGTTATCAACTGTTGTTAGCTGCCATGTAGGTGCTGAGAATTGAACCAGGGTCCTCTGCATTAGCAGCCACTGCTCTTAACCACTGAGCCATCTCTCCAGCCTTGACAAATTCTTCAGGAAGTTTCACTTCCTGTCGTTTTGTCCCTCCCTCCATCCTTGGGCTTCTCTTGTGGTTTCATTCCACAAGTAAACAGCAGACAAAAGGACAAGGTCCAGCACAGTTGTCATGGGGGAATAAGGAAACTACATTTTTAAAGGTGTATTTATTTTTATTTTATGCATATAAGTGTTGTGTCTGTGTGTATGCATGTGTGCCACATGCATGCCTGGTGCCCACAGAAGCCAGAAGAGGATGTTAGATCCCCTAGAACTGGAGTTAAAAGTGGTTGTAAGCTGCCATGTAGATCCTGAGATCCAAACCCAGGTTCTCTACATGAGCAACAAGTGCTCTAACCCCTGAGCCATCTATCTAGCCCCAGAACCTTCATCTTTAAGAGCATAGGTCCAGACTTCTTCTGTTCCATACAATAAAGTATGTTTTACACACGCTTCCTCCTCTCTTTTTCAAGGACTTTTTAAATATAAACATAAATATTTTATCAGAAAAAGGCTTTTCCTCCCAAACAGCTTTGAGTGTCTCGGACTCCCTACTCCAGAACTTACTTCTTCACTAAAAGGTAACTATTCTGATTGGAATGGTAGATGTCTAGCACACTCTGTCTCAGAAACCTTCCCTCATTGTGGAAAGGCACTTGTGTTTTCCAAGGTCTCTAGAGAGTGTCTCACTGAGAACTCAGGATGACTGTCCTTCCTCTGATGACTTCGTCGGATGACAAGGCCTCCAAGTGCCCATCACTAAGGCAGCTGGAGGAAGATGTTGAGTAAGTGTGATTCTGAAATTATGGGAATCAAACATAAAAATAGCATAGAGTAGAGTCGAATTATGTACAAAATGCAAAGTGGAGTCAGCAGCCTGAGTCAATGGGGTGAGATGCTTGCCACTAAGCTTTTATGACCTGAGTTCCATCCATCCCTGGGACGCACATGTGGAAGAAAAGAACCAACCCCCTCAGGTTGTCCTCTGACCCCCACATATGCACTGTGGCACATGGGTACCCACACATGAGCATAAATCAATAAATGTATTTACTTTTAAATCCAAAGTATGCATCCATGACAAATCATGCCTGCTTCATTCTCATAAATTATAAAATAAAAATGTAGCTGTTTCAGACTGAATACATAGATGTCCGTCTGAACAGAAGGCCAAGCCTCTATTCCGTCCTTTCCTGTGTGAAGCTAAACTTGGCCCCCATTCTCCCTCTTCCCTCTAATCCCAACCCAGCTGCATGGTTTGGGTTTCTCCCTTTGCTCTTCCTATTTCTCTCCTCACCTGTTTGCTTTGAGGGAGGGGTCAATACTAAGAATAGGAAGACACTGGGGCTGCAGGAAGAGCTGGAAAGGAGTTACTCACCTACATGTCAGGGGTTCGAGGCCTGTGGATTCCAACTCTGGACCACACTGGAGTGAATGGAAGAAAAGTAGAACTGAATGTGGACAGCAGCTTCTGTGAGTGAAAAAGGCAACAAAACACCGAACAGGAGGCACCTGAATTCTAACCAGGGAACTCACTAGCCCAAGCTAGATGCTCTACTCCCTGAACTATGCCTCTCTGCTCCAAACAGGAGTCTAATAACTACCCTTCATACTCACAGACACACGTAGCATGTCTGTAAAACACTGGAAATTTTATCTCTATAGAGTTGATAAATGAACATTGATTCCTCCACAAACACACAACCCAGAAGGTCGTTCTCCAGTCTCCCATGTCCCCAGCTCTACCCCTGCTCCCATGTCTGCACATCCCTAACCCTTTCTTCAGGCTTCAGGAATAGCGGGTGTATGCTGCATACACTACACTGTGAGGACCTTCAGGATTTACATATCTCAGTTACTGTGTTACAACAAGACTTCAGTTGGAAACCACTATGCCTAACCTCTTTCTTTTTAAAGGTCTATATATTTACTCTGTGTGTGTATGTACTCACACAAAAAATAAGTAAATAATAAGTAAATAAATAAATAAATAAATGACTGTAATTTAAAGAAATAAAAATGGGGTTGGAAAGATAGCTCACAAGTTAGGAGCACTTGCTATTCTTCCAGAGGACCTGAGTTCAGTTCCCAACACCCACATCAATTGACTCTCAACTACCTGTAACTCCAGCTCCAGGGGATCAGATGCCCTTTTCTGGCCCCCATGTAGCATATGCTCACACAGACACACACACATACACATAAATCTTTTAATTTTAATTTTTTTATTTATTTGGGAAGTTTGGGGACAGGATTCCCAGCTGTAGCCACAGCTGGCCTGGTACTTACTATGTAGATTGGGCTGGCCTCAGTCTGCCTGCCTCTGCCTCCCAAGGTCTGAAATTAAAGGTGTGTATGATTTAAAAAATAAAGATAGATAGCAATAGAGGAAGACACCCGATATCAACTTCTGGCCTCCACACACACACATACACGACCTAGTCAGAAGTCCTGCCAGCCCCTCGGACTCAGCACGGGCAATACTCGCTGTCCTGTCCCCTTGAGCCCATCATCTCCTCCATCGGGAGTCTTTGCCTCAGTGGATGAAACAAACCATCAACTTCTGCCTAAGTCGGAGCCTGAGCATCTTCTCAGATGTCCACCTCCCTCACCACTGGAATCGAATTAGTAATGAATCTGATCAAGTCTAACTCATCTGTCTCCCTAATCTTTTATTTTCTCCGAGTCAACACTGACCACCCAAAGACCTTAGTCCATTCTCTCGTGGCAATTTGTACTGCATTAACTTGGTGTGGCTGAAACTACTTTCCCAGAATCGTTTCTCAGGATGCATTCAGAAGAGAAACCAAGGAAGAATTCAAATGAAATATCAGTTATTTTCTGAAAGTTTTCATTGGGTTCCATCACACACGCACACCAACTGAGTCCACTGATAAGGCAATTTCACTCTTGTCCAGCTTCTTCCTGATGGTCGGCCTGTCCATCACAGCAGCCCCAATGTTACCTCCAGACACATGCCTGAGGCCTACACAGTGACAGAAAAGCAAGAGTAACTTTCTGCAGTCTTTTTCCAGTCTCTCAAGGCCCCACACAAGCATCTGGATGTTTCCCAAGTTTTGCTGTTGTCTTAACTTGTCCACCTGGCCGTGTTACAGGGCAGCTGGTTGATGACTGTTCTTTGATCCTCCAACTCCCACTTCTGGACTGACTTCTAGATAATCCCATAATATACTCCTATAATTCCTTAATTCATTAACACTTAATGATCCTACATCACTGTCACAGATCACTGAGAAGGTTTCTTAACTTTTCATTCAAGTATAAAATAAAAGTTTACGTGTCATAAATATTCAGCATTATTAATAATTTTTCATTTTTATGTGTATGTGTGTTTTGCCTACATATATACACACATGTATGTATGTATATATATACACAGAGGCCAGAAAAGGGCATCAGATATTCTGGAATTGGAGTTGCAGATAGTTGTAAGCTGCCATGTGAGTGCTGGGAACCAGGTCCTCTGCAAGAGCAGTAAGTGCTCTTAACAGCTGAGCCTTTTTCTCCAGCCCCTTTACAAATAATTTTTAATTAGCCTGTGTAATCTCACATCCTCTAATGATTCAAGAAACGTGTGCATTATAAATATATATAGAGAGAGAAAGAATGAGACAGCAAGGGGCAAAATGTTAATAATTGGTGATTCACATAAAGAACATAAAGATTTTCCTAATTTCTATTATATTTTATGATTTTTCTATGGATTTAAGGGTTTTTTCCTGTCTTTTTGAAACAGAGTCTCCCTACAGCCCTAGCTGATGAGGAACTCACTATGGTGACCAGGCTGGCCTTGATCTCACAGAGATTGCCTGCCTCTGCTTCCTGAGTGCTGGGATTAAGATTTGAGATTTTTTGAAAGGGAAAATCATTTTAAAAGTTAATTCAAAGGGCTGGAGAGATTGATACCACTGGTTGCTCTTGCAGAGGACTCAAGACACCTTCTGACCTCCATGGGCATTGCACAGCATGGGTGCACTTACATGCAGGCAATACACGCATACACATAAAATAATAAATAATAAATAGTTAACTCAAAAGAGAATAAGTACTGGAACCCAAGATACCACTTTTGTGCTTTCTCCCAGTCATGATTTCTTCTTGTGTATCTTTCTTCCAATATTCACTTATGACCTTCAGTCAAGAGTGTTGTTGGTTTTCACTGCTGTATTCTACCTTACAAATATAGCATGATTTATTTAACTTACATATCTGCTCTGACAGGATGTTTGGGTTGTTTGCCAGCTTTGGTCTGGCACACACACACACACACACACACACACACACACACACACACACCTAGGAGTAGACCTGCTATATTATGGGTATGCAATTTTCTGTTTGGAGGCTTAATAGCATACAGCTTTCCAAAATAGTTGTGTGTCTCGATTACAGGCTGTTACGACATCATCTGTGAAAAGCTGTTCCACTCCTATCTTTCTATTGTCTCACTGGTTTGTACCAGCCAGTTCTTTAGTTGAAGATAAATCCTGTATTGACTATACTTTTTCATGCCCCCCCTTTACCCTTGTCAGTTTTAATTTTTGGTGTTTGTTTGTTTGTTTTGAGACATGGTCTCTCTGAAGCCCCAACTGGCCTGGAACTTGCTATATAGACCAAGCTGGCCTCGATCTCACAAAGATCTGCTTGCCTCTCCAGTGTCTCAGTCTTTATCTTAATGATATATACATTGATGCACAGAATTCTTCTTTTTGGATTCATTTTTATTTATGTGTATACATGTTTGTCTCTGTGTATATCACATGCACATGGGTACCCACAGAGGCCATAAGAGAGTATCAGATCCCATGGTGCAGAGTAATAGGCATTTGTGAGCTGCCTGATGTGGGGCCTGGGAACAAGCCCAGTTCTGGGTCTTCTGGAAGAGCAGTAAGCACTCTTTAACACTGTGCTCTCTCTCCGACACATGTATAGAATTCTTTTTAAAATATTTTATTTATTATTTATTTTATGTGTTTGAGTGTTTTGCCTGCACATATGTAAATGTACCACACATATACAATGCCCACAGAGGCCAAAAGTGGGTGTCAGATCCCCTGGAACTGGAGTTACTGACAACTGTTAGCCACCATATAGATGTTGGGAATCCAATCTGGGTCCTCTGGAAGAACACAAGTGTTCTTAACCACTGACCCATCTCTCCAGCTCAGCATGTATAAAATTCTTAATATACTGATCTGACTTATCCATCCGTTCCTTTATTTATGTTAGTACTTTTGGAAGAGGTTTCTTTGGAAAATAGCTAACCTTCTTAGAAGATAACAATGACATTATTTTATGTTTTCTGCCTGAAGCATAATTTCAACAAAACTGTAATCCATCAGGAGTTGGTTTTAGTGCAGATGGTGAGATTCTAATGTTTTCCATACAGCTATCTAACTAACTCAGCATCACTGAGTCAAAGGATCCTTCTTTTTCCCATTAGTCTGAACCCTCAAGTTTGCTGTAAACCAGGCACCAAAATAGGTTTGAGTCTGTTCCTAAATCTTTTATTCCATTTCATTCATCTACATATGCCCCTATCCACCAACCCACAGCAAGTACTATGTTTTAATTACTGTATGGATCTACCTCCAGTTCTGTTCTCCTTCATGAATGTACTGCCATTCTTGACCATTTAAGTATTCACAAAAATTTTACAGTCAGGGCTGGAGAGATGGCTCCGCAGTTAACAGAGCTTGCTGTATTTTTAATTTTTTAATTATTATTTTATTTTTTATGTATGAGTGTTTTGTCTGCCTGTGTGTAAGTGTACCCATGCTGTACAGTGCCTGCAGAGGTCAGAAGAAGATGTCAAATTCCCCTGGAACTGGAACTACAGACAGTTGCCAGCCACCATGTGGGTGCTGGGAATCAAACCTGGGTCCTCAGCAAGAACAGCTAGTGCTTGTAACTGCTAAGCCATTTCTCCAGCCTGAGCTTAATGCTTTTTAAAAATATAGCATTTATTATTTTTATTTTATATGTATGAGTGTACTGTCTGCATGTATGTGAGTGTGCTGGTGTTAATCCAAAGGTCAGAAAAGGGGTCAGATTCCCCCTAGAACTGGAACTGGAGTTACAGACAGTTGTTGGCTACCATATGGATGCTGAGAATCCGACCCAGGTCCTCACCAAGAGCAGCCAATGCTCTTAACCACTGAGCCATCTTTCTAGTCCCCTTGCTACTTTTGTAGATTTTGTTTTATTTTCTGTGTATGAGTGTTTTGTCTGCATGTATTTAATTGTACCTTGTCTGCAAAGGCCAGAAAAGGGTAGCAGATTCTCTGGAACTGGGGTTACAGACAGTTGTTAGTCAACATGTGGATGCTGGGAACTGAACTCAGATCATCAGCAAGAGTTGTCAGTGCTCTTAACTGCTCAGCCATCAATCCAGCCCAAACTTGCTGCTCTTGCAGAGAACCCAAGTTCTGTCTTCAGGATCCACACTGGGTGGCTCACAACAGCGTTTAACTCCAGCTCCAAGGAATCTGACGCCCTCTTTAAGCCCCGTGGCCACTCATGTGCATCTGAGCATACAAAGAGGGGGAGAGACTGTGAGAGAGAGAAACAGACAGACACACAGACATAAAAACTTTTATTTTAATTTTCAAGTTCAGGGCTGTAGAGATGGTTCTGTGGTTAAGAGTGTCACTGCTCTTGCAGAGGCCCTGAGGTCAGTTCCCAGCACCTACGTAGGGGTTCTCACTACTCCAGCTCCACGGGATCTGACACCCTCTTCTGGACTCTGTGGATACTACTGCACACACAGGTGCACTTACATACATGCAGGCAAAACATTCATACACATAAAAATAAAAATAAATCAATAAATTTTTTTAAAATTTAGGGTCATCATATCAGTCTCCGCAAAAAAGATGTGATTTTTGCTGAGCTCACTCTGACTCAGGGGTAAAGATAAAGGAAAGAGTGATATGATCTCTGTATTTCCTTCTGTATTCCATTAACTTTGTGGAATCCACAGTTTTTAAATCTCTAATTCTTCTCAGTGATGTTTGAGGGTTTTCTGTATAGTTTTCATTTTTATTCTACATAGTTTTTTATGTGTAATATGATGTTAGAAGATGACTAACTTTTTAACTTCTGTAATACAGAAATTTAGTGAATTTTGTACTTTCCTCTTCATTGACCCAGTGACCTGCTAAATTCACTTACTAATTCCAACAGCTCATCAGAATATCCTTTGGGATTCTCTGTACACACAGCAATATCTGTTAATACCATCATTTCTTCTGTTTGTATCATTCATGATTTTCACTCTCTTCTCACTGCACTGGGAAGAACTTTGAAAATATAGCTGAAGGAGCACCTCTTTTTTTTTCTTGATCTCAAAGGAAAATCTGCAGTATTTTCCTCATTAAATGACATACATACTATGGTAATTGTGTATGTGGTGTGTGTGTGTGTGTGTGTGTTTCATGTAGCCCAGGCTGGCCTTGCACCTCTAATCCTCCTATCTCTGCCTCAAGTGCTGGGATTACAGGTGTGCACCACAACTCTCAGCTCTATAAGCATTTTCTAATACTCTTATCAGTTTGATAGAGCCACACTCTAGTAGGCTGAATGATAGCCTCCAACCATATCAGGTCCTAGTCCCTGAAACCTATAACTTGTAACTTACATGAAAAGGAATCTTTGCAAAAGTGATTAGGTTAAATATATTTAAATGAGAAAGTTATCTTAGATTATCCAGATGGGACTCTGGATTGAACACAGATAAGAAGGCAATAAATGTATCACCGCCACAGAAGCTGGCAGAGGTAGGAGTGATTTTCCCCCTCGGAATTCTAGAGGGAGTGCTACCCTACCCACACCCTGATGTCCTGTTGCTGAAACTGATTTTGATCTTCTGTCTTATAGAACTGGGAAATAATCGTGTTGTTGCAACACCTAAGTCTGTGGTTATTCTTTTAAAAACTTTTTTACCTATTATTTTTATTTTATGTGTATGAGTGTGTTGCCTGCATGTATGTAAGTGCACCCATGTCATGCAATGCCAACAGAGGCCAAAAGAGGGTGCTGGGTCCCTTGGAACTGGAGTTATGATGGTGATTAGCCGCCAAGTGTGTGCTGGAAACCAAACCCAGGTCCTCAGGTGCTCTTTACAGAGCCATCTCTTCAGTCCCTTCAAACATTTTTATGGAAAAATCTTCTGAAACATCCTGTGGAGATTTGGAAGAGGTCAAGTCATCTCAGAGCTCATGAACAGTTTCCCACTGATCTGACATCTGTATTGCACATCTCAGAGTTTCACTTGGAGAAGGGCTCTGCAACTACATGATTGGACAGCCCTTGACTTAGAAAATCAACAGGGCAACTTAGGAGCTGACCACTCATCTCATCCCATAATTCCCATTACTTTAACACTGAACTTTCCTGGCACTCTCTATGCATTCTTCAAACTTTCTGCTTCCTGACTGGAATATCCTTTGACAATCTTGACTGGC
Source organism: Eospalax fontanierii (assembly GCA_035773235.1). Lineage (NCBI taxonomy): Eukaryota > Metazoa > Chordata > Mammalia > Rodentia > Spalacidae > Eospalax > Eospalax fontanierii. The sequence goes on along the minus strand of CM069528.1, from coordinate 102,551,550 downwards.
CAACTAACCCCCACTGGTCTTTCTCTGTCCAGCTCAAGTCACTTGCTTGATCCCCTGACCGCTAGCACTCCTACTCAACTTTGTCCACATTCGCCCTTTCTTTTAAAAAAGATATTTAAGGGCTGGAGAGATGGCTCAGCAGTTAAGAGCACTTGCTGCTCTTCCAAAGGATCCAGGTTCAATTCCCAGCACCCACATGGTGGCTAACAACCATCGTCAACTCTAGTTCCAGGGGATCTGACACCCTCTTCTGACCTCCATGGGTATTGCACGACACATGTAGGCAGTACATTTCTACACATAAAAAAAATAATTACAGGTAAATTTTAAAAATGTTTTAAATAAAATATTATGTTTAAATATTTTAAATTATGTTTGTGAGTGCAATGCCCACAGAGGCCAGAAGAGGGAGTTTGATCCCCTGGAACTGGAGTGACAGGACAGACAGTTGGGAGCCACCAAATGTAGGTACTGGGAACCTACCTTGTGTCCTCTGCAGGAGCAGTATAGGCTCCTAACCTCTGTACCATCTCTCAGCCCCCACATTCAGTCTCCTGTTGATTTGCACAGCCATCTTCCACTAGACAAGGAGGCAAAGACTTCAGCTTTCATCATTGTGCTTAACTCTGAGCAGTTTGTGTGAACATGTGACCCTGGATACCTGTTTTTCTAGGTCAGTTATAATCTCAGATACACTTTTTTCCAGATGAACATAAAACTGTTCCAATTCTTTTCTATATTTTGGGTCCAGACTACATTCTCAAGCTCTCTCTTAACACTGATAAGTAATATAAGGATCTTCATAATACTGAAACCCCTCGGTTTGGGGTTAGAAAATATGGCCACTTTGATTATAAACCCTCCATGCCTAAGACCAGGCTGAGACCACAGTAAGCACTCCACATAGACTTGACTAATTCCCACTGACTAGGTTCTTTCCCTAGCCAAGCTAGAGAGGACTCAGTGTCCCTATAAAATATTCCTAATTTCATCTGACTGGCCTTTGATGTGACATCTTTCTCCCACTGTAAAAATTATAAAGCAGTATTGTATTCATTATGAGGTCACCAAAAATTGATGACTCAAAGGTCAGTCTTATAAAACTTCAAAATCTCTTGTAAATATGAGTCAGGATCTGAGTAATAAGCTTGTTTCTATTATAATTACTAATGTCATCGCTGGGATGGACTGTGCACTGCACAGTCATGTTCCTGAATTAAATGGTGAGAAATCTAACTTTTGTAAGTAAAACATTACTTTTGTGGAGTTGTGGAGAACTTACTTATTGTTTGACTTTTCTTGGGGAAATGTAAACAAATGTGTATTCATCACAGGTAGGGTGCCAATGACAGACCAAAGAAACTATTCTATCCAAGTGTAGTATGGGATTACCTTCAGGAGCATGGGTGAGTCAAAGGAAGCTGCAGCACGAGAAAGCCCACCTCAGCACGGGTGAAGATTCAATAGCTGCATACCTAGAATTCCTTGCACCAATTACAGTTGGTATCACCAGAGAGAATGAGCACCCGGCTCCCAGCATTGCTGACTGCTTTGATAAACTTGGCAAGGGGACTTGTGAATCTTGTAAGTTTTGAACTTCATCAGCTTCCTGAGTCTGATGAGCCTCCATCCTCCAAGAGGATGTGTTTCATTTGAAGCTAAACATTTGTTATGGGAAATTCAATAGCTTCAGTTACTAAAATTTAAAAATAAATCTAAATACAGACCGTAAAACTTTTTTCCTATGTCTTGATTTTTTCATATTTGGAGTTTATTTAAAGACAGGCAGACCTGTCTGCTTATTCTTTCTTGATATTCTGCATCTCAGCTAGTGAAAGGCAACCTCCATTCTGACCTACATAAATGCTTCTGTAAGTGCACGCAGGCATGCAGTGCCCACAGAGGCCAGAAGAGGGTGTGAGATCCCCTAAAACTGGAGTTACAGACAGTTCTTAGGCACCACGTGGGTACTAGGAACTGAATCTGGATCCTCTGCAAGAGCAGCTAGTGCTCTTAACTGCTGAACCATCTCTCCTGCCCCATAAGCAAGCTTTGACATCACCATACCACAATAACTGACACTATAGAGAATTCTAGAAAACATGAAAGGTAATCATGACTGTGAAGGCTCTGAAACTTCTTCCACACACATGCCCACATGTCTACCTTATCCCTAATTCAAAGCCACCGCAAAACCTTATCTCAGCTGGGCCAAGGGTGATGTCATCATGGCAGAAATTCCACAGCACCTGAGATGCTCCAGAGCTGTGCTTCTAACACAGAGGCTTGGAACCTCAAGGAGAGTCACTCGGGCATGCAGGAATGTGGGAGCAGGGAAGAGATCTTCAAGAAGCAAACTGCAGTTTTTATAGTGGTCAAAAGATTTTTTTAAATTTTTTAAAATTCAAACAAGCATGAACATTTTATAAAGGAGACAAGATTGACATTGATCATCAAAATGTGAAAATTCAACTCCTCTGGCTTGCTGAGGGCCATGCAGGACATATGCTCACTGTCTGAGAGCACTGGTGTGGTTCCTTCTAGGAAGAAGGCCGCAGACATCCCATCCCAGTGGCATACATGTCTCTTAGATCCCAGCAGAAGAAATGGAGGGGAGATGGCCCCACAGAGCCAAGGTGTGAAAACCATCCCCTCTGGAACTTTCCCCAAGGAATTCCACCTGGTACTTCCATTTGCCCTTATGGGAGAGACTCCAGAGCAGGCTTCAAACTCTCCTGCACCTTATCACTCTAATGGCAACAGGAGAACATTCTCCACAGGAGCATTCACACAGTGCCTTCTTTTTCCTGGGAGTGAGAAAGATCTGTGAGTCAAGCTTAACCTGGTGCTACCTGAGGCCTGAAGATACTGGCTCTATATCTAGCCAACTTTTACCCAATCTTAGTATTAGGCAGAAGAGATTGATCTGTGGTAACAAGCAAGCCCCAAATCATGAGACTTATTAAGCTCAGGGTTGGTTGGTGGTCCTTATGGATTGGCAGGTGATTCTATTCAACATCTTCCTCCAGGATTCAGGCTGAAAAGATCAGGAATTACAGGGCTGGAGAGATAGCTCAGCAGTTAAGAGCACTGACTGCTCTTCTAGAGGACCCAAATTCGGTTCCCAGCACCTACCTGGCAGCTAATAACCACCCATAACGCCTGTTCCAGAGGATATGATGCCCTCTTCTGACCTCCATAGGTATTGTACGACATGGGTACACTTACATACACTCAAACAATAGACTCATACACATAAAATAAAAATAATAAAGTTTTTTTAAAAATTGGAAACTAGGCTGGAGAGATGGCTTAGTGGTTAAGAGCACTGAATGTTCTTGAAGAAGACCAGGTTCAAATCCCAGCACCCACATGGTGGCTAACAACTGTCCATAACTCCAGTTTAGTCCTAGGGGATCCAACGCCTTCTTCTGTCCTCCGAGGGCGTTGCATGATACAGGTGTACCAGCATACATGCACACAATACATGCATATACACACTAAAATAAAAATAAAGCAAACCCATTTTTAAAAAATCAGAAACTATCTTCTCAAAGACTGAGGGTCATAACAGTAGAGGGAAAGAAATCTGTAGAGGACCCCAATCTTTAATTAAATGCTCAGCCCAGAAATGATGTTTTTCCACACACAGCTCACTGGCCAGAACTTGTCATGTGGCCGAATCATGCCAGAAGGTGCCAAAAAGTGCAACCCAACCATGTTCCTCAAGGTAAGCAAATTGGAAATATTTGGTGAGCAGTAATGATTGCCACAACCTTTTGTTAAAGTCCTAGCCTGAACAGTTTGTGTGATTGTCACTAAGGAAAAGAGTTTGGCCTAAGGTAACAGCTGGAGAAACAGAGACCTTTCTGTACATACTGTTGTACCTGCCCAAGAATAGGAAGCACTCAAAGGGGCTGATGGCTTAGAAGCATACCTGCAGTCTGAAAGCATATGCTTCCTCCCTCTTCCAGTACCCTGAGCTGGCCTGTGGCCTCAAGTCCACTAGCCTTCTGAGTAAGCAGATGATGCTGTTTGATCCCACCCTTAGTTTTCCAGAAATGTTAAGCAAGAGGATGGAGAGATGTGGGTGCCAGGGGAGTTAGACACAGGGAAGTGATGAATTTTTAGGGCTATAGTTTATCAAGCACATAGAAGAACAATCAGCTAGGACTTGCACAAAATTATTACTTTATGTTCTCCTGACTTGTCATTACAGGCACTGGAAGCAAGACTAGATAAATTCAAGATGATGCCCTTTGTAAAGGATGCTATCATCTTGTCCGTCTTTTTTTTCTCAGTGTCAGATGAATGGTACCTGTAGTAAAGGTTGTCAGAGTTTAGAAGAGACACAGTTTGCTGCTTTCGATGGAAAGATCATTGAAAAATTAGGGCACGAGGGAGCTGGAGAGATGGCTCAGCGGTTAAGAGCACTGACTGCTCTTGCAGAGGACCCCGGTTAGAGTCCCAGCACCCACAGAGCAGCATAGAACTGTCCTCAACTCCACTTCCAGGGAATCCACACCCTCTTCTGACCTCCAAGGCATTGCACGACATGGGTGCACTCACATACATACAGGTAATATACTCATACACATAAAATAAAAATAATAAAATAAATTAGGACATGAACTTGTTTGGGAACAATGGGGTAACAGCTGGACAAGTGGCGGGGTAGAAGGAAAAGCGTAGGGGTGCACATTCTCGTGCCCACTTGTGACATATGTGGGAAGACTGTGCCATTACTACAGAGAGAGAGAAAGCCTCTGACATCAATCCAAGGAGGTTCATCTTTATTCTTTCTGCAAATAGAGTTGGCACATCAGCTACCAGAAATGCTTTGCGATAGGCCCCTGTATCAAGCAGAGGCTGGGCATGTCAGTTTCTCACTCAGCTATGTATGACAGCCTCATCCTCACCCTTATCTCAACCCCTACAAGGAACGATTCAAAACAGAGCTTCTTTTAGAATGCTGTTGTTGTTTGCTTTTTTGAAACAGGGTCTCACTGTGGCTCCACCTGGCCTGGAACAAAACATATAGACCAGGCTGGCCTTGAACTCACAGAGATCCACCTACCTCTGCCTCAGAACTGCTCTTATTACTGATCACCTCGTTTCTGCTGCAAGTTACTTTCCTTCCATTTGGACTCAACACCCTGTCCTGCACTGGTTCCTTGAAGACGTAAAAAGAGTACCGTGCCTCTTCAGGCAGATCCTGCAGCTCTCTCAGTTCTGCTCCTTCCCCTCCATTTCAACTGCAGACACATGCAGGCAGTACACTCATACACATAAAATAAAAATAAAAATTTTTAAAGAATCACATCCATATACATAAAGAATCACACATATATATGCACACTCATAGAGAAAGATGGAGCTCTCCACACATAAAGAGGGGAATTCTGAAACCAAGAATCCAAATCTCCCAGGAGGGCTTGAGCTTTCCAAGGGTTCTCTCTCATATGGAGCAGGTCTCCCCCTGCCCCCAATTTTGGATTGGTCAGCTTAAAGAAAGAAGAGAGGGCTAATATGGCTTCAAATGATAAGATGTCCAGGTACAGCCTTCGTCTTATCTGAAGTGGTTTGAACTACTTTGCCAGAAAGAGAACCTTGCCAGCTAGATAGGGAGGCATCAGGCCTTTGTCCCAGGCCAAAAGGAAATCGGAAATACAACTTTATTATTTCCATGTGACCATGTTTGTTTTTTAGGGATTTAGTCCCTCACAGTCATTAATTTGTAAATGTGGCTCCCACAGTGATGTTACTGGGAAGTGGAACATTGAAGAGTTGGACCCAGAAGGAATTTTTATTTATCATTTGTTTAATTTATTCTTAATATTCTTATTTATTGCTTTTATTCTATGTCTATGAGTGTATTGCCTGCATGTATATACGTACACCCATGTCATGCGATGCCTGAGGAGATCAGAGAAGGGCGTGCAGATCTCCTGGAACTGAAGTTACAAATAGTTGTTAGCCACCATGTGGATGCTGGGACTGAACCCAGGTCCTCTGCAAGAGCAACCAGTGCTCTTACCTCTGCTGAGTCATCTCTCCGGGCAGCACCCTCCACCCTCAGTGTGAAATTTTAGGTCAAAGAGTGTTATAGGGTCCTAATGCCCCTTCCTCACTCTCTTTCCTCCTGGCCTCGAGGGCAGAGGTTTCACTCCTCTGCAGATTTCCACTGCTGTCTTTCAGCACTCAGTAGAGAACTAAGCCATGACTCTGCCTGGTCAGTGAGGGAAGCCTCTAAAACAATGAGAGATGTCTCAGGGTTAAGCAGGCTTGCTACTCTTGCTGAGGACCAGAGTTCAGTTCCCAGAACGCACATGGGGCAGCTCACAACCACCTGTGACTACAGCTCCAGAAGATCTGATACCTTCTGACCTCCTGGGACACCTGCACACAGGTGCACATACAAACACACACACAGAGAACACATAAGTAATAAAATTTTTTTAAATGTAAATCCTAAACCAAAATGAAGTTTTCTCTTTATAAGTTCATTGTATTAGGTATTTGGTTTGTAGAGACAGCAAGCTAACAGCCTATTTTCCTTTGTTATGCAAATGATGGACTACTCCATTTTTCCATGCTCTGTAACCTTCCTGCCTCTTGTTTTCTCCAGGCTGCCACCAGCTCACACCTTTATCACCACCCTCTAGTCTGAAATGCTATTTATTAAAATTCTACCTGCAAGATCCTATTCAAATTTTATCTACTCTATAACATCTTCCCACTTTGAAGAAGAAAAAAATGGTAAGATATAATTAAATACGTACATCTCTCACATATTTGGTTATCAGTTGTATGCTATGCAGTTTGCTACTCTCAGAAGAAACAAAAATAAACCAAGTTATGGTCCTCCCCCTAGTGGAATATCAGAATTCCTTTGGGGGACTCACAGGTGGTCTCCAAAACTCAGGCAACACCCTGTCTGGCAGAACATGTTCACTATGGAGGCACTGGGACTGCTTGGGCTAATACCATGGAGTTAAGACCTCTTCCTCCTTAAGCAGGAGCTAGTCGCTTTCTTTAAAATAAGTTAGAGTGAAAGGGACTATCCCACTAGGGAAGGTGAGGTATCATGCCTGTAATCTTAGCACTTGGGAGGCAGAGTCAGGATTTCAAGGCCAGCCTGTGCTACAGAGAAATGGGCAGGGGGAAGGTCATGAAAATATAAGCAAATAATTGTGCACATGAATGTAGGGGCTGTGAAACTTTTGGCAACAGTGAAAGGCTTCTGAATGTGAAACCAAATGTGTAGCCCAGCATGGTGGCTCATGCGTGGACTCCCACCACTCTCCAGAGGCAGAGGTGGAAGGATTAGCACAAGTTCAAGATCAAGTTGGTTTACACAGGGAGTTCGGGACAGCCTGGGCTACAGATGGAAAGACTGTCTCAAAACAAACAAACAAACAAACAAACAAACAAACAATAAATAAAGCACATAATGACTCCCAGGTGTTTCTCCCAGTACTTTTCTGGGTGACCTCAATTTCACTGCAACCTTGGCTCTGAAAACACAGCATCTGCATTTTGACTGTGCATGCCCTCACATCACACAATCCCACAAACATTTCCTGAAGCACCTTGGCTCAGATTTGAAACTATTGTGTTATGAATTGCAATTGTTTTACCAGTTTTCTGCTCATACAGAAACATAATAGTTGACAGAAAATGAAGCCTTTATTAATATTGTCCTACCATCATCCCACAGTAAGTGCATATCATAATATGTCTTTGAATTATTTTGTATAGGAATGCTTGATTTTTAAAAATTGCTTGGGAAACCTAAGAGGCACATCTACAATGCAACCTACATTTAAGGCTCATGCAACATAGAACAAGGGGTAAGAGGACACTGATGAGTCTCCCACTCTCATTAATGAAGCTCCCTCATGCAACAGAGGGCCAGGAACTTCTGTGTCACAAATGGCCAAAGCATGTAGATTAGGAGTCTGCAGGGTATGGGTCTCTGGACAGGACTCCTATATGAAGCTTCACTCACCCAGGGCTCAGCAACTATTGTGGAAGAAGGGGTGGAAAGATTTTAAGAGCCTGGGAGGAGGTGCGTAACTATATGGAAATAGAATCCTACAGGCTCCTAAGATCCTGCTCATATGAACCTACAGCAATGGTGTCAGCATGCTCAAGACCCATGAAAATTCAAGCAGACAAAAATTCAGCATTGAACTGGGGAAATGGGCAGCAGATCCCAGTCCTTGCTGAAGAAAGATTGGCAGCTGATTCCTGTTGGGTGAGGAAGAGCTGGTCTTCTTAAAGCGAGGGACTCTGAATAAGCTGACTAGACCTCAGTGGGTGAACCTGCACTAAGGAATATCTGAAGACAGAGTAGGCCTTAGTATAGATGACAGAAGGAGTGAATACCAGTCAGTGGGGGGCTATGGGAGGGTGCTCGTGAAGAAGCGGGTATAAAGGTGATTGCAACTGATTGAGATGCTCTGTATGAGACACACAAAGATTCAATTTAAAGAAAAAGAAAGAAAGAAAGAAAATTGCTTGGGGAAGCCAGGTGTGTAGGCACATGATTTAATCTCAATGCTCCAGAGGCAGAGGCAGACGAAGCCCCGGGAGTTCTGGGCTAGTCTGGTCTACATAGTGAGTTCCAGGCCAGTCAGGGTTACTTAGTGAGAGCCTGTCTCAAAAACAACAAAAACAAAATAAAGCTAGATGTGGAGACATACACCTTTAATTTCAGCACTTGTGGGGCAGGGGCAAGCAGCTCTCTGTGAAATAAAGGCCAGTCTTATCTAAATAGCAAGTTTCAGGCCAGCTGGGACTACAGGGAGACCCTTTCTCAAAACACAGACACACACACACACACACACACACACACACACACACACGCACACACACAAACATGCACACACACTTAACCCACTAAATTTATTAAATAAGCAAAAGAAAAATAAACTTAAATAAAAATTACTTGGGGCTAGAGAGATAGCTCAGTAGTTAAGAGCACTTGCTGCTCTTGCAGAGGACCAGGATCTGTTCCCAACACCAACATAGCAATTCACAACCACCTGTAACTCTAATTTCAGGTAATCCAAGACCCTCTTCTGGCCTCTACAGGCTCTTGGCACACACGTTGTATACATACATGTAGGCACTCATACATACACATAAAATAAAAATAAAATCTTTAAGAAATAAATCGCTGTTTAGGTTGATGACTTGGGTTTTATTTTTTTTTTAAATCATTACATGAATTTTCACTTGGAATTAGGACAGAATGGCCAACAGTTTCTGAAATGGTCCTAAGCATATTTATGCTATTTTGTACTATGTCTTTATGTGATGTGAGATCCTCAGCTGATATTCATCAGCTCTGAGAAACATGAAAGATGCTTCGCATCCTGCAGTACCAGATATTCATTCAGAGACAGGGTCTCCCTGAAGCCCCAGCTGGCCTGGAATGCACTATGTAGTCCAGCTGGCCTTGGACTCGGAAATCTGCCTGCCTTTGCCTCCGGAGCACTGGGACTAAAGGTGTTCACCACACCTGGCTTAGGATTTAATTCTTTACATAAAAATAAACAAGGGGTTAAAGAGATGGCTCAGCAGTTAAGATCTGGTACTGCTCTTCCAGAAGGCTTGAGTTTGGTTCCTAGCATCCACATCAGGTTGCTCACAACCACCTGTAACTTCAGCTTTAGGGGATCCTACGCCTTTTGCCCCCAAGTGCCACCCGCACTCACATACACATACCTACACACAGATCCACACACATGCACATAATTAAAAATATTAAAAATAAATGTTCAAACACTCTAAGCAAATTTGCTTTTTTTTGTTTGTTTGTTTACTTATTTGTATTTTATGCGGATAAGTGTTTATCCTAGAGGAAGGAATCCCCCCTTGGAAGAAGGGCCAACAGGAAATACAAAACTGAGTGGGAGGCAGACCTGGAGCTGTCTCCTTGCAGGGAGAGTGAGGCAAATGATGTTGGGGACTCCAGGTGCGAAACCCCTAGGAATCCCTCAGAGCACAGCGGGGTTAACAGCGGGGAAGACAGGGAAGTTAGGTTCAGGGAGCTAAACCTCTCTAAAGGCTGGCCTAGGACAGTGCCCAGGAATTCCATTTTTATACACAAAGAAGAATGCATCTGAATGACTCCCTGGATATACAAGCTGAATAAAGAGGTGTTAAGTTCCCAATCACTAGGCCAGGCCTGGCAGGTCACTGTGGGTTCTTGGAGCAGAGGCAATTCTGAAAAGCAGTATATCTTGGTCACCACAGGGCGGCTCCACACCAGGCTTCTTCTGCACGAGTTTTAAATTTCTATTTTTTTCTTCTCTCTCTTGATTAAAATTACCATTCTTGTTATTACAAATAGAAACACGAATTGAAAAAAGTTAGGAAATGCCCAAGACAACCAGAAGTTTCACTGTTAAAGAAAAGCTAGTGACTTGTTAATGTATAAGCTTTGAAAGCGTCTGTTATATGTAAAATTTTATATATAACTATATATTAATACATCATTTCCGAACACACATTCTGTTACACACATTTATGACAAAAATGCGATTGTTCTGGACTATATAATGATCATCTTTCCCTACCAAGTTCTTCAAATTAATTTTAAATGATGGTATTTTATTCCATTTTCCATTAGAACATTTATTATGATAAACACATGATAGGAAATTAGGCATGGCTACCTGCTGGAATTTACCATGCTATTTTTCGACTGGTGGGAGCGGTGCTACAGCTGTGCAAAACATAAAGCCTACTCTTGGACCAGGACCTAAAACTGCAGAAGTGACCTGGCCGGGAGCGCTGCGACCTGGCGGGGACGCGGGCCGAGGTCCTGCTCGCACGCTCCAGCGGTTCGGAGCTCGCCCGGCGGAACCGGCAGCCACTGCAGCGGGGACAGGACGTTTGGAACCCAAGCTCCTGAGAGGGTACCCCGCGCGCACGGACGTGGACCCAGAGCCGGTCCGCGCCCTCAGTGCGCAGCGGCGACCTGGAGACGGCAAGGGGCGGGGCGGTCTTGTGGTGGGCGTGGTCAGGCGGGAGGGGCGTCGCGAGGAGGGCGGGGCCAGGCGGGGCGGCGGGCGGGTGCCAGCGCTGCCGTTCGCCGCTCGAGCTGCAGGTGGGGCTGTGCGGCCGCGCTGCCTCCAGGAAGCCTCACGGGCCTTCGTCGCCTGGCCGCGGCGCCGGCTCCCAGGATGCAGTGTGGACCGGCCGGGCTCTGACGGCGGCGGCGCGTCTGCGGGCGGAGCGGCGGCAGGCCGGCCAGCGAGGAGCGCGGCGGGGAAGGCGGCAGCAGGCCCGGGCGGCGCTGCGGGCGGAGAGCACCCGGCGGCCGGGCCTGCGAGGGGCCGCGCGCGGCGGCGTCGACTTCCTCCGCGCCGGGCGGGACCGCACAGGGCCATGGCCGAGGCGGCCGCGGCTCCGGTAAGGGCGGCCCGCGCGCTCTGACGCGCGGCCTCGGGCCCCGGGAGGCTGGGGCCCAGCACACGGCGTCGCAGGCCCTGGGGAGGGCTTCCGGGGACCCGGCCGGGCCTCGGGGCCCGGGGCTGCGGCGAGCGGGACGCGAGGTCCACCGGGGCCTACCGCGGCCGCCCGCCGGGCCCGCCGCCCCGGGCCGGGTGGAGCCGAGCGCGGAGAACGGCCGTCCCGGCCTCGGAGGCCCGGCCCGCAGCCCTCGCCAGGCCTCCTGCCCGCGCCCCGGCCGCTGTCCTCCGGTCTCCGCGACCCCGGCCCGCGCTTCTTTCTCTGCGCTGGGCCGGTTCTTCTCCCCCAGCTCCCCCCAGCGGCCTGGTGGCACCTGGGAGGTGTCCGGCGTCGATTCCGCAGACACTGAGCACCCACTACGTACCCGGCTCTCCCCCGGCGGCGCGCCGAGGGCTGTTCGCGTTTGTGCAGCCAGGCACTGCGCTCAGCCCTGTGGAGGCATTATTTCGTCCTCACTGCAAACCTGAGGGGTATTTACTGTTACTATCTCTGTCGTACAAAAGAGAAACTGGAGGCCCAGAGAAGTTTTCTTGCCGAGGATCTCAGCGAGAAAGTGTGGGAAGACAGTGGCACACAGTTCAGTGACTGATAAGGACAACAGACAGGTACACGGGTAACCATATGGTCGGACAGAATGAGGTGGTAGGGTCCAGGTGGAAAGACCGTGCGAGTGCAGGTGCTGCATAGACCCTGTTCTTCCTGCCTGGCCTGGTGTTCTGTGCTGCTGTGATTTGAATTGGATTTTTGCAAAAGGCTAGGGTTTCATAGGGCTTGGGCCTATGAAAGGCACAGAGTCAAGGCAGTACAAGATCAGAAAGGACCACTAGCCGGAGAGCAGTGGTTTTGTTGTGAGGCTGTAATGTTGAAAGGGGCTGGAAGGCCTGAATTTGGTCATGTGGGTGGGGAATAGTTGAGGGATTTGGCGTCCTCGGACCTGCAGCTCCTCAAACTGGAGTTTTGGCTTCCCTGCCTGGGTGTTGTACAGTTGACTCTTCCACCTTCCCTTTGAATTAGCAAGGTGTTGGACTCCTGCTTCGCACTAGACACTACAAAGGCTTCAGGGCTCATAGACCCCCCGAAAGTGGTAAGAAAACTAGCTCATTGTTCAGATATTAAGCAGGAATATCGTCTCAGTGAGGTAGATGTTTGTGCAGATGCCCTTTTGTGCAACACAAAGATTGCAGCAGAGGGAGCAGGTGGCAAAGTACAAAGATGCATTTGGAATAGACTGCGAGTCTGGAATGATCCCAGTCACACTTGATTCCAACGAGGAATGAGAGGTAGAAGAGGGTGGCCAAGCACAAGGCCCAGGCGCCTGCCAGAGGTGTCCTTCTATAGTCAGCTTCCCCTTCCTACAGTTTGCCTGTTAAAACCCCGTCTTCTGAGATCACTGGAAGTTTTCAAGCTCAGTGACCATCTTCTAGACAGCCCGAGAACCTGCTAAACACCATCCACACAAGCTTTACTGCCCAAGTCAAGCTTTTTTGTCCCCATTTTCTGATTTGTTTTTCCATACTCTGGTTCTCAGTGACTCCAGTAAGTCCAGACCAGTTCCTAGAAATCACTTTATTTTGCAAGTAGTTGCCAACCTTATTTTGCTCCCAAATGTAAGGACCATCTGTCTTTAGGCAATGACTAGAATTGGCAACCATACCTGTAGGTTGGAGGAGATAGTCCACTCTGCACCCAAATTGTGCTTTTCATCATCCCAGACAGGTAGTCACTCCAGCCTCTGTGTGGCCATTCCTTATGACAGGGAAGCTTGGGTCTTGTGATTGTTGCTGCATGTGTAAAAATATGATCTCATCCAGGATGGGGTATGTCAATGATCTCAAGACAACTCGTGTATCTTGAGAGACAAAAAGTGATCATCTTAGGGATATCAGTGACATAAAGTCCCGCTCTTGGGGCTGAAGAGATGGCTTTGCAGTTAAGAGCACTTGCTGCTCTTGCAGAGGACCCAAGTTTGATTCCCAGCACTCATATGGTACCTTACAACTGTCCTTCACTCCAGTTCTAGAAGATCCAGCACCCGCTTCTGGCCTCTTTGGACACCAGGCATACACTTGTTGCACATACATATATACATGTAGGCAAAACAGTCCTACACATAAAATAAATTTGGGGGGGGGCGCGGGGTGGGACGATGGGGACCATGTCTCCCATCAGCCCCAGCGGGGCTGGAACTCACTATGTAGGTCAGGCTAATCTCATTTGTTCATGCCTTCCAAGTGCTGGGGTTAAAAGTGCATGTTACCATGATGCCTGGCAAAAACACATCTTGGAAAAAGAAAAGTCCAGATGTGATTAACATCCCTATAATCCTAGCACTTGGGTGGTAGATGGAGAAGGGTCAGGAGTTCAAGGCCATCAGCAGCCTAGCAAGTTCTAGGCCAACCTAAGTGAGACTTCATCTCAGAAACAAACGGAATGGCTGAGTGTAGTTACATATGCCTTTAATCTCCTAATCTACTCACTCAAGGAGCAGAAGCAAGCAGTTCTCTGTTGAGTTCAAAGCTAGCCTGGGCTACATAGTTCCAGGCCCTTCAGGGCTATGTAGTAAGAGCCTATCTCAAAACAAAACAAAATTCTGCCTCTTGATTGGTTAAAATTTACGGTAATGATAATTTTAGTTTGTGGGGGCGGGACAGCTAGAAAGGGGCAAAATCAGATTGTCCTAGAGGAAGGAGAATTGGTCATTAAGTTATCTGTGAAAAAGGGGACACGAGATGCTTTTTTGTAAAGCAGTTGAGCAACCCTCTTGTTTGTGCCTCTCAGTGAAGCAGCTGCGGTTTTTGCTGGGTCATCATCAGGCAGTTCCTGTGCAGTTGTGACAAGAGTGTAGGCCAGGCCCTAGTAAATCTGCAGTTTACCATTTCTCCACTAAAACACCCCAGCAATGCTAAGTCACTGTTTACTTTGCAAAATCGCACTGCGACTCTACCATGTGTTTAGCACTGTGCTGTGAAAAGACACAGTGTCCACCATTGAGATCCTCATAGTAAAGGCCAATGGGGAACGACTGAATAGGGTGGTAAGCACCAAGGTAGGAGACTGCAGTGTGCAGACCAGGTGCCTGCCAGACACAGGCCAGATCCAGCATACCCAGAGGAGGTGCTCACCAAAGCAAGATCTGATATATGGCACAAGATAGCCCTACATCCACTGACATGGGCTCCCCATTCCCACACTGGCTCCCCTACACCTAGGGGAGAAGGCCCACTGTACAGTCAGTGTAGTGAATGATGCAGGTTTCTCTTCTTTCTCAAAGATTTCTCCGTGGACAATGGCAGCTACCATTCAGGCCATGGAGAGGAAGATTGAATCTCAGGCTGCTCGATTGCTTTCCCTAGAAGGTCGAACTGGGATGGCCGAGAAGAAGCTGGCTGATTGCGAGAAGACAGCTGTGGAGTTTGGCAACCAGCTGGAGGGCAAGTGGGCCGTGCTGGGGACCCTGCTGCAGGAGTACGGGCTGCTGCAGCGGCGGCTGGAGAATGTGGAGAACCTGCTGCGCAACAGGAACTTCTGGATACTGCGGCTGCCCCCTGGCAGCAAGGGCGAGGTCCCCAAGGTAGTCTTTGGGTGCCCTTAGGTGGGCAGCCCAAGGGCCCGTACCTATAAGAGTGTGTGAGTGAGTGAATGTGACACCTGTTTTAGGTGCCCGTGACCTTTGATGATGTGGCCGTGTATTTTTCTGAGCAGGAATGGGGCAAACTGGAGGACTGGCAGAAGGAGCTCTACAAGCACGTGATGCGGGGCAACTATGAGACGCTGGTCTCCCTGGGTAAGGCCTGACACACTCTTCTATGAAGTAGGATTTTACAAGTCCCCTGACTTCTCTCTTTGTTTGGGGGGGCGGGGGGTTGTTGTTGTTTATTTTTATTTTATGTGTTTGAGTGTAATGTCTGCTTGTAGATAGGTACACCCATGTCATGCAATATCAGTGGAAGTCCGAAGAGGGCGTTGGATTCTCTGGAACAAGTTACAGATGGTTGTTAGCCCCTATGTGGGTGGGTCCTCTGCAAGAGCAGCCAGTGCTCTTAACCACTGAGTCATCTCTCCAGCCCCTACCTTTCATTAGATGGTTGTTTTCATAGCAGTGAGGTGTAAATCCCTTTGAGCAAGGCGACTTCTCTTGAAGATGTTGTGGGGTAATGGAGTTAGCTCTTTCTGCTTGGAGTGGCAGACCGAGGAAGGTGGTAGTCCTTGTCCTCATCAGGCCCAGAATGTGTACATCTGTATTCTTCTGAGTCAAGTATAGGGCTCCACTACCCTCTGTTCAATCTGTAATCAACTCCACTGTTCTTTTATCTTCTATTGGGTGGCTTTTATGTGACACACCACAGGGTCTATGGAGAACAGAGCAGATCTTGCCTCTTACAGCAGGTATTCTTTCTGTGCCCTGAAACCTTACTGCTCTAGCCCCTGGGGCTGCTGTCCTAAAAGGGCCTAGATCCCCTCTTCTTAGTCTTACCTCCTGACAAGTTGGTCTGGTGGCTACATACATATTATGTTCTGGTTTGCAGACATGCTTCTGCTTAATATGGCCTATATCCCAGCACCACTGGCACTGTGACACAGATCACTTCCATTGGGGTGCAGGCTGTCGTGTGGATCATTGGGTGCTCAGCAGAACCTCCCCCATCCCCTAGACTCTACGCAGGATTGTAGACATTGCAGTAGAATGCCTATCATTGAAAACTACTATACCAATCAAGATAGTTTCTAGACTGTTACTGGTTTTCCAATTGCCTGTCCTCGGCTCTGATGAGAACATGGCAAAAGCTGACCTCCTGTCTTTCCTCAGACTATGCCATCTCCAAGCCTGAGGTCCTCTCCCAGATTGAACAAGGCAAGGAGCCATGCACCTGGCGTCGCACTGGCCCCAAGGTCCCAGAGGTTCCTGTGGATCCAAGTCCAGGTGAAGGGTTGGGAAAAGGCCAGGAACATACTGGATGACCAGTTAAACACAGAAAAGTAAAGGGCTGTGGCTGGTGTTTTCTTTCCAAGAGAAAGTTCCAGGTCTCTTTCATGGTTGAATCATAACCTCTGAATTACTCATCTGTCTGTCCTCTAGAAACTTGAACTTTCTATCCTGGACATAGATAGCAAAGGCAGAGTCAGAGGTACAGAATTGGGATGAGAGAGGAAGCAAGAAGATGTTAGAGAGACATAGTCATTCAGAGCTTTGCAAGGGCTCATTCAGTCTTTAAGCCCATTTATTTGGAGGGACAGAACATTGTAGAAACCATTGGCAGGCTGTCTGGTATAATGTGATTAGAGCCCTGCATGTATTTCATCTGAATATGGGTACTGGATACAGTATTTCAGATTTCCCCATAGCCAGTTAGCACTCTGCAAGTTAAGGACAGGACAGGGGATACCTAAGACAATCTGGGTTCCCACAGTGAAGACCTCGCTGGGTCATTTGGTGAGCGAGACCTTGTCTCTGCTCAACCTCCGCTCCTCTCATCTGTCCCTTACCTGTCCCACCACTTGGGTTTGTGTTCCTCTGAGACTGTCCTATTCAGAATCTTTCCTTTGTAGTCAGATGTGTTTTGCACATGTTACTTCATCTCAATTAAGTTTTCGTTTTATACAGGGCAAAAGCAGGTATAGAAGTGAACACGCTGCTCATCTCACACTCATCAGTGTAGTTCAGCAAATGTATTTGGAGACTCTCTAGGTACCACGGACAGTGTGACAGCTGTAGGGTTGAAAGCACCTAGCATTCGGTCTGCCTGGTAGATGTGCGGGACACATGTGGCCTCAACTTCCAAAGCTGGGTGTGAAGTCCATGGCAGCCGTTTATTCATGTGTTTGTGGCATGTGGACCTTCCTGGTTCCTGCTACATCCTACCATCACTAATGAGAGCCAGTAGAAGCCCAGAGATGCCAGTTGCCAGCCCTCAAACTCCAGTGTCCACTTGAACCTGTCATCAAAAACCATATGTGGCCTTTCTCTCTTTAGTCAAGCAGCTGAGATCTCTGTGCTCCCTTCACCCTTGTTTGTCTTTGTGTCTGCCCTTGCGGATACTCATCCCCTCTTCTATAATCTCCATGGTGCTGTCAGGACCCACTGTGAGCAGCAAGTCTTGCTGGGTCCTATATGTTCCTGTCTTCTTGCTCACGGTGAACCCTGGCTCTTCCCAAGGAAGAGCTTCCCTGCAGCTTTCTCACCCTCCTCCCTATGTATATTTGACATTGTGCTTTCACAGGACAGGTGTCCCTGCTGCTCATCATTACTGCCTTCTCAACCTTCCTTGATCCTCTCTTGAGACCCTGCCTTGAAGGCTGAGGCCTCTTTAGACCTCTGTGCACCTTGTCACTCTTTGCTCTCCCTACTCTTGTGGATGACTGTGACCACATGGGTGGCCCTTAGTCCTTCTACACTTCTGACACTGTTGATGACAGTCAGCACATCTTTCCATGTCTCCATTCCTAGCCTGCCATCCTACCTCCAGGATCTTCAAAGTACAGACTCTCCTGCCTGCTTACTCTCCACTAGTCATCATTTCCCTGTGGCCGTCATTAGTCATCCCTTCTTACATTCTTTCATTTGACCCTCTGTTCACTGTCTCCACACAGCAGAACCTTAATTTCAGGGATGTCTTTCTGCCTGTTCTGTACCTGCATCCAGGCAATAGCCTGTGTCTGGAGCAAGCCCCACAAATATGGAGCTAGTTTCACCTGCTATTCCTGACTGGCAGCATCATATGGGAGCTCTGTATCACTCAGTGGTCACCAGCATCATATCAGAGGTTGGCAAATTATGGCTCACAGGCCAAATGTAGTCGAGCTGTTCATGTAGGGCCCTCAAATCACGAATGGTTTTGTTGTTGTTTTGATTTGGGGGTTTCGTTTTATTCTGTTAGTGTTTTTATTATATGTGTATGAGTGTTTTACTTACCTGTATGTTAGTGCACCATATGTTTGCAAACCAGCAGGGGCCAGAAGAGCCCATCAGATCTCCTGGAACAGAAGTTACAGACAGTTGTTAGCTGTTATCTGGGTGCTGAGACCCAAACCCGGATCTTCTAGAAGAGAAGCCAGTGCATTTACCCATTGAGCCATCTCTCCAGCCCACTTGTTATGTTAGTTTTAAAAGATCATTTTTTAATTTTAAAAACCTGCTCCCATGGCCCTCATAATTCCATCTACCCTGCCTGTATCTTTGTCTGGGCCTCTGCTTCCCTTGCAACCATCCCACCCTCTGCCCCATGCCACCTTCTCCAGGGCTGCAGACATTCTACTTTGACTCCATTCCCCTCCCAGACTGCTACACTTCTCTGCCTTCTGTTAAGGAGGACTCAAGAACAAACATTTACCATTTCCCAGCCCTTCCTTTTCTTAAGTTAGGATCCCCTTCAACTAAGCCCAACCTGTCGTGGGCTTAGTAGACCTTATAGTGCTGAAAGCTCGTTCTCATGTCTTTGGGAGATTTGGCACCATAACTCTGTCTTAATCCATAGGCTGGGTCATTTATAAAGCCTAGAAGCTAGGAAGTCAAGGTCAAGGGGCCATATTTGGTAAGATCCTTCTGTGCTTTGTTTCAGTTTATACATTAAAAAAATTTTTTAATGCCTGCATGTATGTAAGTGCAGCCATGTCCTACAGTGCCCACGGAGGCCAGAAGAGGGCATCAACTCCCTTGGAACTAGTGTTATGGGTGGTTGTTAGACACCATGTGGGTGCTAGGATTCGAACCCAGATCCTCTACAAGAGCAACCACTGCTCTTAACCACTGAGCCATCTCTCCCGCCCCATGTTTGTTTGTTTTTTTAATGTATATGAGTGTTTTGCCTACATGTTTATAAGTGTATCCATGCAATGCTCATGGAAGCCAGAAGAGAGCATTGAAGTCCCTATTCCCTGGAACTAGAGTTACAGATAGTTGTTGGCCACCATGTGGGTGCTGGGAACTGAACACTGGGTCCTCTGGAAGAGCAGCCAGTGCTCTTACCTACTGAATGAGCCATCTCTCCAGTCCCCGATAAGATCCTTCTTGCTGTTGGCAACAAAGGGTGTCCCATGGTGAGAGAGATCCTTTCCCTTCTTACAAAGCCACCCAAGCCATTAAGGGATGGAGTCTCACACTCATGATCTAGCTAATCCTGATTGCTTCTAAAGGACCCCTCTAATACCAATTGACAGATCAAGGGATTAGGTTTCTAACACAGGGGTACCAAGGGCACACCCAGCTGCAGCTGCGTCAAGTCTTCAGACGCACAGAACACCTCCCTCTCCTAGGATTCCTGCCCCGGCCTCACTGCTCTTCCTGCCCGTTTCCTGTGTCTCATCTTCACAGTCCTTTTTCCCTACTGTAAGCTTAGGTCTCAGACTACCATCTATGTCTAGATGGGAGAACCCCAAGCCTCAACCTCTGCCTGAATTTCCCATACCCCACTGCCTGGGCTGTGTCTCCATTTGGATGTCTCATAGATAACAATGGTGAGTCCATCCAAAGGTGACTGGTCCCTTGCCTTTGCCCAAACCCAGTCTCCCCACATTCTCTTGGCTTCTCCATCCTTCCAGCTATCTGCTCAAAACCCAGAACTTCTCTGGCCCTCTCCCCACAGCCACACACACCCTTTATATTCCTGACCCTCCCACTCAAATTTTTCTGCTCTACCCTGCCTCAGTCTCTTGCTGAGAATTGCCATGTCTGGACTCACAGAGAGATCACTCACCATCAAAGACACGCCCTGACTTTGCATCAAGCCCACAGAGCCATCCTCTCATTTTCCTCCCTTTCTGCTCACCTCCCTGTTCTCCACGCTGTTGGCTCAGTGCTCCAGGCCTGCCAGACATAAAGCCTTGGCTAGTGTGTACCTGAGTCAGGGCCAGCACAGGTCTTTGTGTAAGTGAAACTCCTCAGCCGCCCTGTGTGACACTGTGCCCTCCCACCCAGGATCTACTCTTTCTTCCTTTGTTTTGTTCCGAGTCAAATGACATTAGTTTCTACAGATATTTCATACTTATAGATGTGTTGTATGTTAGATTTATTCATGTATTCCAGACACTTAGATTGTGGCCTAGCAGAGAGTAGGAATTCAGGAATCTGAATACATCTGTTGAATGTATGCTGAGTTTTATCGTGTGAGTTTATGGTCTGGTATGGGTATTTGAAATATATTTCCGATACCATTTAGATTGCTTTGTGTGCCTCCTGATCCATTCTTCACTTAGTAACCACTTGCCCTGAATTTTTTTTTTTTTTTTTTTTGGTTTTGGAAAAGTTAACATGAATGTCATATTTCTTGGGTTACTGTATTCTGTATTTCATATTTACCTACATTAACTAATACCTTAGCGTTTCTGTTGTTTGGTTTTGGTTATTTATTTATTTACTTATTTTGAGACACAGTCTTGCTTTGTAATGCAGGCTGACCTAAAACTTAATATTTTCCTGCCATAGCCTGTGAGTACTGGTGTACTGATGTACACTACCATACCTGGTCCAAGGTTTTTAACCAGTGTTTGATATTTCAGAAAGAACTATCTAACTGGATGTAGTAGCACATCACTGTCATTTGGGAGCCTGAGGCAGAAGGATCTTGAGACCAACCAGAACTGCAGTAATAAACCTTGTCAAAACAAAATAAGGTGTAGTGATGTATGCCAGTACTTCAAAGGCTAAGGCAGGTGAATTGTCATGAATTCAAGGCTACGCTAGGCTACATAGCAAGTATAAGGCCAGACACTGTTGCATAGTAAAATCCTGTCTATTAAGAAAAATGAGAGAGAAAAAAAGAAATGACTGCAGTTGTTTTCCAGTCCTTTCTGGGTTTTCACTATTACAGGCAGCATGGAAACACCAGCCTTGAGCACACCTTTCTTTCTACCGAACTGTTTTCCACCCTCTTGTTGACTCTGGACTCTTGGTGTGCATTCTAGATATTAACCCTTTGTCTGTTATTTGCATTGCAAATATTTCCTCATCTGGTGGGTCTGTTAACTTTGTAGTTCTTTTGTAGATGCTTTTATTGTTGATATCACTATTGTTTATGATCTGTACTTTTTCCCTCCAATGTCTTTGCCTGCCTCCTTCCTCTAGGTCAGAAATAAACATAGTTTTTCTTTCTTTTAGGAGAATTTTCCATTTTTGCTCATGATTTCAGAGAGTTCTGTCAGTGATCACTGGCGTTATGTTTCTGTGCCAGTGCTGAGGCAGAGCACCATGACATTTGGAAGAGGATGGAGGCTGTTCACCTCAGCAGACAGGAAGCAGAGCAAGATACCATATTGTCTTAAGGTGTTTTGTTTTGGGGTGTGTGTAGATATGTATATGCCATGGCACATGTGGAGATCAGAGGACAAACTGCAGGATTGGTTTTCTCCAACCATTTGGGTGCCAGGAATCAAATCCAGTTTGTCAGGCTTGACAGCTAATCTTCACCAGGCTGAAACTGTGTTTTTTGGTTTTTGAATTTTTTTTTTTTTAAGTCTTTTTAAGATAGGGTCTTCCTATAGCCCCAGCTGGCCTGGAACTTACTATGTAGACCAGGCTGGCCTTGAACTCACTCACAGAGATCCGAGTGCTAGCACTAAAGTTGTGCACCACCACACCAGGCCAACACTGTATTTTCTTATAAAACTTCTAAGGTTTTGCTTTAAATGTTTAAGTTTTTAATCCATCTAGAAGTAATATTTGTGTAGACTGCAAGGGAGTATTTAAAATGTTTCCACTGGATATGGGGGTGCACGCTACACCCTGTGCTGGGGAGTAGAGGCAGGAGCAGAAGCTCAGGGTCATCCTCCACTACAGAGTGGGTTAAAGGGATGGCAGGATGGTTCAACACAAAAGGTACCTGACTGCCAAGTCTGATGACCTCAATTTGATCTCTGGGATCTATGTGGTAGAAGAAGACAACCAGCTCCCGAAAGTTCTCTGATCTCCACGTGCTTGCTATGTCATATGCACCTGTACTCAGACATACACAGTAATATATAGTTTTGTTTTGTTTTGTTTTTTAAAGAGTTGGAGGAGCTGAAGAGATGGCTTAGCAGGTAAGAGCACTGGCTGCTCTTGTAGAGAACCAGGGTTCCTTTCCTAGCACCTACATGGTGGTTAACAACCATCTGTAACTCCAGTTCCAGAGAATCTAGTGCTGCCTTCTGGCCTCCCCAGGCACTGCACACACATGGTACAAATACATACATGCAGGCAAACACTCATGCACATCAAATAAAAATAAATTCTTTTTTTAAGTGGGTTGGAGTCTAGCCTAGAATACATGAGATCCTGCTTAAGTAAATAACACTCCCTTGTTCACTGGTTTGCAGTATCACTTCTGGCTTGGACAGTTTTGGCATGATCATGAAGGTGTTCGTGAGTTTTTTCTTTGCTGCTCTCTGCCTGCAGCAGCACCGTGCTTTTCAGCCTCCTCATTGCCTTAGTATCTAGTGATCAAACTTGCCCTGCTGGTTCTTTGGAATTTTCTTGGCTCTTCTTGGATCTTTGCTCTTCAGTTTGCATTTTAGTCTTTATGTTGAGCTCTCAGGAAAATCCTGTTGGACGCCTGGATGGATTTGCATTTACTATATAATTTAATTTCTAGAGAATTGCTGTCATTACAACATTCAACTTTTCTGTGTCTGCAGGAGGACATTTATTGAAGGTTTCTTCTGTGGTTGAATAAGGCTTTACGATTTTCTCCTGATAATTTCTCTTATACATGGAATTTTCTTTTTGGACAAATTGTGTGTTTTAAAATAATTGTTACAGGGGTATATATATGTATGTGTATCTATATGCTTTTGCCTTGAGTTTAGTTTAAAAAAAAAAATTGGTCTCATTAGGCCTGGTGAGTTGTCTGTTCGATGTTCTTTGATTTTTTGATCCTTCATAGAAAAACACACAAATAACTCCTTTCTCTGGCAGTGCTAGAGACCAAACCCCGGGACTTGTATGTTCTTTTTTAAGTTGTATAATATTATTTTTCTGGTGTAGCAAGTTGGTCAGGGATAGTAGTAGTTGCTGGAGAGATGATAGTTCAGCAGTTGAGAGCACTGGCTGCTCTTGCAGAGGACCTGGGATCGATTCTCAGCACCCATGTGGTGGTTAACAACCATTCGTAACTCCAGTTACAATGCTCTCTTGTGGCCCCTGTGGGCATTGCATGACACAGGTATACTTAACTGCAGGCAAAACACTTCTGCACATAAAATATAAATAAATAAATAAGAATAGTAGTAGTTGACAACCTTGTTGATTATCTAAGAGTTTCCACATTAAGTATGATTTTTATAGGGTGGTTTGTTTTGTTTTCAGTACTAAGGATGGAACTCAGGGTCACGTGTGTGCTATCAGGCAAGCATTCTACTACCAAGGTAGCTACACATCTAGCCCTTCATTTATTTTCTTTTTGGGACCACATCCTACTGTGCTCATGTTTGCCTTGCACTTAATTCTATGTAGCCTCCTGAGTGTTACCTGGCTGGAGATTTCCTGGGTTCTTCTTTTTTGCTTGTTCTTTTTAAATATTTATTCATTTGGGATTGGAGAGATGGCTTAGCGGTTAAGAGAGTCATCTGCTTTTACAGAGGCCCTGAGTTCAGTTCCCAGCATCCACATCATGTGGCTCACAACTACCTGGAACTCCAGCTCCCATACTTGTCCCTCCCATGCACATAGTTAAAAATAAGAAAAAATAAATCTAGAGTTGGAAAGATGGCTAAGAGATCATACTGCCCTTCTTAGAGGACCTAAGTTCAGTTCCCAGCACCCACACAAGGCAGCTTACCGCCACCTAAAACTCCAGCTCCAAGGGATCCAGCTGCTCTTCTGGCCTCCTTGAACACCTGCACACATGTGGCATACATCATACAGACACATGAAAAGAACAATAAGCCAGGCATAGTGATATACATCTTTAATTGCAGCAGGAAGGAGACAGAGGCTGGCAGATCTCTATGAGATCAAGGCCAGCCTGGTTTACATAGTGAGTTCCAAGCCAGCTGGGGATACAGGGAGACTTTCTCAAAAGAGAGAAAGAGAAAATAACAGTAATAAAAACAAAACAAGTCTTAAGAAACACAACAGAATTTTTTTTATCTATAAAATGATTTATTTATCTGTGAGTATAAGCTACATGGGTACAGGTACCCACTCAGGCCAGAAAAGGGCATTGGATCCAGTGGAGCTGGAGTTACAGGAAGTTGTGAATACCCCAGTGTCAGTGCTGAGATTTTAACTCAGGATCTCTAGAAGAGTAGGAAGTGCTCTTAACCTGCTCAGTCATCTCTCCAGCTCTACCAGTTCTTGTCTTAAAGAACTTAGCAGTAAAGCTCAGTTTTAGTAATAATTTACTTAGCAAAGTGAGGCAAAGCAGCTGTGCAGTTGATGACTGAGTGCAAGCTGACTAAGGCTAGGACAGCAGTAGAAGATCTTGTGTTGGTTACTTTTATACAAGCTTTTATGAATATTTATGAGGTCAGGAGCATATTCATGGTAGGATGACCTTTTTTGATTCTCCAAAATCATGATGAACTGGCTTTCCCTTCTAGGGTATTTCTTCCCACAGTCCTTTTTAAAGACTCAAAAAAGATATTAAAACCACAATTTAGCCAGGTATGGCAGTGCAGGCCTTAAATCCTAGCACTCAGGAGGCAGAGGCAGGTAAGATCAAGGACAGCCTTGTCTACATTCAGAGTTCCATGTCAGCTGGGGCTGCAGGGAGACTCTCTTCCAAAAAGTCCTACCTGGTAAATGGTATTATAATGAAGCTGGGGTCCTCTAAGGATATAGACTCAGTTTACATGTGGGTAACTAAAAACGTCTAGTTTTTAATGGGAAGAACCTAACTGCAGCTAAAGGATGTTTAGTACAAAGAGGCATTTTGACCATAGACACAGCTACCAAGAGAACAGCTGCGGTTTCCTTGGTTACCTCACATCTGAATTACTGCTTATTGGGTCTCAGGATTGCCACCATACCTAGCTAGGAATTGTCTTTAAAAGTGTCTTCATAGGCCTGTTAAAGCAGTAAGACATAGAGGTGCACACCTGTAGCCCTGGCTTTCAGGAGGCAGAGGCAGAATGGTCAGAAGTTTGAGGTTACATAGTGAGGCCCTGTATTAGTTACATTTCTGTTGCTGTGATAAACACTATGGCTAATGCCTATTGTAGAAGGAAGAGTCTGTTTGGCTTAAGATCCCAGAGGGAGAAGAGTCCCTCATGCGGGGGAGGCCTGTCCAGAGGCAGCCTAGGCTGAAAGCATCAGGAACAGGAACCAGACAAACTAGAAAGGGCAAAACTGAACCCCTAGTGACACACTTCCTCCACCTCCCCAAACAATGCCACCAACTGGGACAAAGTGTTCAAACATTTGGAGACTATGGGGAACATTTTCATTCAAACCACCACAGGCCCTGGTGGTACACGCCTTTGATCCCAGCACTCAGGAGACAGACAGAGACAGGAACTCTGTGAGTTCCCACCAAGCTGGTCTACATGGTGAGTTCCAAGCCAATCAAGGCTATATAGAGAGGCTCAGTCTCAATAAATAATAAACAAAGAAAGGATGAGGATATAACCCAATGGTAAAGTTCTTGCCTACTATTCACCAAGTCTTAGGTTCTGCCCTCTGTCCCACACATGCATGCGCCTATATACATTCCTTTTGCTTGTGGCTAGCCAAAAGTTTGGGGGGGCGGGGATTTCTGTGCAGTTATGTGGAAATTGAATCTAAGGCCTTGCACATGGTAGGCAAGTGTTCTACCTTGAGCTAGAATCCTGTTCCCTAGCCAGAAGTTTTTCTTGTAAACCAGTGTTATCCAATGTTGGGTTTTTTCTTTTTCAATAATGTGTAATTTCTTTATTATTTTTTATTACCCATGATGGTAACACAAATACACAAAAAACTTAAGTTCATGAAACATCTAGAGTGATGTCAACACTTGTATTCCAAACTGCATAAGAAATGAGCGAGACCAGAACCTCCCAGAGTCCATGGTCCCTTCCTGATCACAGCCTTCCCTTATAAACAGAAATCGGAAACTTTAACTGAACTAGTTCATTGCTTGCCTTTCTTTACATTTTTATTCTGTGTATGTACTAAAAGCCATTGTTCAGTTTTCCTGGTTTTGAACTTGTTATGAATGGTGCCAAGGCACAGATTTTATTCCTGCGTTTGCTTTTCTCATTTAATATTGTGTCCTGGAAACAATTGGTGTAATGCAGCTATAGTTCATTTCCATGGTTTTCACTGTATTGTTTGTTTGTTTCTTGACTTACTACATTGTATTCCTTTTACTGCTGGAGAGTATTTTTAAGTTTCAGTTTGTTGGGGGACAGGGGTTGTGGATTTTTGTTGTTTCCCTTTTTTTGATGTTTGTGGTTTTTTGAGACTGTGTAGACCAGACTGTCGAACTCACAGAGCTCTGCCTGCCTCTGCCTCCCAGTGCTGGCATTAAAGGCGTGCCCAGCTTTGTTTTCTTTTAAGTACAATACTCCGGTGGCCATTCTTAGGCATTTGTAAAAGTTTCTCTCAGTAGAGTCCTGGGATGGACTGGGGAGGATGGGCCACAGGAAAGATGTGTATGTGATTTTAACAGGTAGTGTCAAAGTATCCCTGAAGTGGAGTTACCAGTAGGACTTGAGGGCTCCTCTCCTGCCTCTTCTCACCAGTCTTGGAAAGGCTTTTTGCATTTGTAACCATCTAAAACAGTTTAAAATGCATGTTCCACATTGGTGGAATATTATGTCCTGTATTAGGGCCATTCTTTTTTTCTATATAAAATGTCTGTTTATATATGTCATCCTTTTGTTTGTTTTTCTTACGGATTTATAAGAGTTTTTGAATTTTCTGAATATGAATCTTTGTATCAGTTGTGTAGGTTGCTGATATTTTCTATTTGGAGTGTTTTATTACTGGTGTATAGTACTGCAGCTGCTGGAACTCAGGGCAGGTGCTTCTCACTTTGCTGCACTTGGATTTTCATGTCTTTTCCTATATGGTTGAGCCTTTTTGTATCTTCAGCAATTAAGAATGTTTTCCTACATCAAGCTCATAGTGTACCATCTTGTATTTCCCACTGAACGTTCTCAAGTCTTGCCTTTTATAGTCAAGTCCTTATCCCATGGAATAGATTTTCTGGTGAGCTGAGGAGACCTTGGTCTTTTTTACTAGCACTTTGTTCTTTTCCTGTTTCTTCCTGTGAGGAAACTTTCACTTGCCTTTCCAAGTACCATGAAAAATCCAGTTGGGGGTTTGGTTGAAGTTGCAGAGAATTGACACTCTTTGGAGTCATATTATCCTTGACCACTTCAGTCACTTCATTCCATTGATAATGTCTCAATGAAACCCCACAATTTTATCCCAAAAAAGGTACACCTTTTTTTGGATTATATTTTCAGGTTCCTTATGTATTTTAGGGTTTTTAAATAGCTATACCGAATGGTTCTTGTTTTAACTTGCAATTTTCTTTGTTGTTTTGTTTTGTTTTTGACAGGGTTTCCCTAGTCTCAGCCGGCCTGGAAGTCACTATGTGGACTAAGCTGGCCTCCGTCTCCTGAGGGCTGGGATGAAAGGTGCACATCACTGCGCCCAGCTCGATTTCTATTTATTGTTGATTTATGGGGACTGGGGACAGGAAACTCCACTCCCCTGCAGCAGGAGCTCTATGCAGATGTTATTTTCAGTCCTCTACCCTTCATTCAGTCTCTAGTAGGATGAAGTCACTTATCCAACTGGAGAAGTGAGGAGCAAGAGTTGGACAAGTATAATACCTGGACCACTGGCCACCTCCAGGGACATGTGCCCTCACTGCTCTGCTAGGGACAGGCTCCCAAGCCCGGGCTAATATTAGGGACATTGTGGAAAGTTCCTTTGTCTACAAAAGCTACAGTATCCTGAATTATCACTAACAAAAATAGCTTAGCCTCAGTGGCCTTCATCATTTGCTTTTTCAGGTTAAGATCCACCTGAAGAAAAAACAATTTGATCAGCCCCCTCAGAACCCTGGTAGTATATTTAAAAAGCAGTTGTCTCTCTTTTGTTGATATTTCTGTCTAGAAATGATGCTAAAAGTAATACTAATAACTTTTCTAATTATCTAGTTCTCAGATTACCTGAGAATTTAATCACATCATCAGTTAATAGCAAGAAAACTAAGCCATGGAGTTTAGTTTTAGTTTAGGCTTAGTTTTCTCTTGTTTTATTGTACTAACTAAGAAATCCCACAAAATCCTCAATAGAAATGATAAACTATTATCTATAGAAGTAATATGCTAATGACATGACTTTTAAAGAGAATGCTTTTTAACTTCCACATTGAGAGTAGTGTTGCTAAAAGTTTCTTGTACAAATCCCTCCATTGCACTAAATAAGTTCCCTGCAGTTCTGGGTGGCTAGTGGTTTCCAACACCCAACTGGAGTGACTGCAGAATGTTATAGAATTAAGTTTTCTTGTAGTTGTTTTCATTTGGATTTAATTTGGTTTGAAATTATCTATCTACGTCATCTATCAAGGTGATATGGCTTCCTTCCTTAATTAATGTTAATGTGATCAGTTATGTTATTTCCCACAGTTGAGCCAGTCTTGTAGTCCTGGAATAAACGTAACTTAGTCATGATCATTTGTATACATTGTGGATAGATTATTCTGATTGTTTTGTTTAAGACTTTTGACTCTATCTTTGTTCATCAGGAAGACAGACTATAATTTTTCCTTAGCAGACTGCCTTCTTGCAATTTTGGTAGTAAAGATATACACTCTAGTCTATTCTCCATTTTTATTTGTTGAAATTATCCTTTTGAGTGTTCAGTCGCTGGTACCATTGAAGCTACTTGGGTCTCAGATTTTCTGAGAGAGAAGGTTTTGACAAGAGACTTAATTTATTTTAGTTACGACTCTTTCTGGTTTTTTGCTTGGTTTTGGCAAGTTGTAATTTTCTAGGAATTTATCCATTCCTCTAGACTTTAGATTCAGAGCACCTATTTGTAGTGTGCTCTTTACCTTTTCAATCTCAGCTCATCTAAGCTGACCTATTTTTTCATTCTTCAGATTGGTTGCTAGTGTTATTAGTGCTGCGTCCTTTTCTCCTGGTGTTATTACTAGAGATAAATTGGTTTAATATTCTTTTCAGTAAACCAACTTTTTCTCTATTCTTTCTGTTTTCCCTTTTACTACCATTTTTGGATCTGTTTTCTCTCTTTCCCTCCCATCTCTCTAGCCCTCATCTTTATCTTTTTCATGTCTAAACAGTGCCCTGTAGCCATACACAGCTATTGAGCACTTGACATGTGCTGTAAGGGTACAGTGTGGATCAGATTTTGAAAACTACCAAAAAGGTGTGAAAGATGTATAAAAAGCTAAGTTACTTTATGTTGATTATATGTTGAAATAACGCTGTGATATTGGGTTAAATATAATAAAGTTGAAGTTTATTTTGCCTGTTTCTTCACCCTTTTCTGGTTTGGCTGCTGGAAACAGTTCTGATGAGATGAGTAGTCTGGTCCACACCATTGCCCTGGCCATGGCGCCTTTTGGACCCTCTTCTCTGTGCCCCTTGCATGCCGGTCTTCACTCCTGCCTGATTTTGCATTTTCTCCACCATTCCTTTGGAGATCATTCTTTTTTATCCCCCCTCTTCAGACTGTAGTTATTTTTAATTAGTTTGGAAGTTATACTTTTTATTCTCCTAAAGGAGGCTTTAGGATTTTTTTTCTTCCTTTATGTTACTCTTTTTGAGTCTAATAGTAATATACTCTCAGCTTATATGTAATCATGAGGTTATTTATGTCTGAAAATATCTTTGTTTGATCTCTAGTTGAAAGACAGAATTCTAGTTTGATTGT
Organism: Eospalax fontanierii; assembly: GCA_035773235.1. Taxonomy (NCBI): domain Eukaryota; kingdom Metazoa; phylum Chordata; class Mammalia; order Rodentia; family Spalacidae; genus Eospalax; species Eospalax fontanierii. The sequence continues at coordinate 102,521,261 of CM069528.1, read as the reverse complement.
TACTTTCTCTTGCCTGTAAAGATAATCTCTTCCTTTCTTCTGACTTGGCTCTTGGAGAAGTCATCTATTAGAAAATTGTCTTCATGGCCTGCCTGCTTTCCCACTTTTTGGCTCTTCTCTTTGGAATCAGCAGTTTCACCTCAGTGTATCTAGATGTTGGCAGGGGGGGTCCCTTCCCAGGGCTAAGGGTCAAACCAGGGCCTTGCTCGTGCTAAGCAAGTGCTGTACCTCTGAGCAATGTCTCCAGCCAGGATGTGTGTTTCTCTTTTTCTCCTGCTTTAATTCCTGACATTTCCCCACCCCAAAATCTGGGCTCAATATCTCTTCGGATATCACCTTGCCCCATTCTCTCTAATCTTTGATTTGTGATGTAATTCCAGGGTCTGAAGTCTTTGTGAGTAGTACTCTGCAGTTCATGATTTCTCCTGCTTTGTTGGAGGTGACTGGTTTTCTTACTGAGTTGGTGATTTTGTTGTATGAGTTCATTCATTCAGAAGCTGTGCTCACAATGTGATGCTGAGAGAGAGAGACAGACAGAAAGAGACAGAGAGAAACATGCATGTACACCTGTGTGCCTCTACTGGCTGCCAACCGGTGCAGACTCAAGACCCCCTCACTCTGTGCTTTGGACTACGCTGCTGCTGAGAGACGGACAGCAGCACCCTTGCATACTAGGCCGTGGATGTCAGCTTCCAGGAGGGGTTCTTTTCCCCCTCAGCCTTGAGCCAAGGCCATGGCCAGCAGTTTCGAGTCTGTCAGATTTTAGTTTGAGCTATAAGTTTATTCCACAGGAAATGTTGCCTTTTGTGGTACTGGGTTTTGGGGACCATTACTGTAAGCCTTTCACTCACTCCTTCAAACCCAGGCAGCAAGAGCTCCAATGATCCTCCAACTTACCTTCAGAAACTAGGCTTTCTCCCAGCTCCTGGCCTCTGTTTGCTTTACTGTATTTATAGTCATCCATGCTTAAAATTTTTGTATTTTTCCTAAAAATTTTGGACGTCTCATACTGTAGGGAGTTTCTGTGGTTCTGACAAGAGTTCTCTAAGTCATTTGCCTTCTACTCCACCTCTTTTTGTGGGAGGTGGGGTTTTGTGTATCCCAGGATGACCTTGAACTTCTGATCCTTCTGACTATCTCCTTCACACTGGGATTATAGGGATGTACCACCACATATAAGTCTGGTTTATGTACTGCTAGGAACTGGATCTGGGTCTTTTACATACTAGGCAGGCATTATACCAACTGATTTATATCCCCAGGCCCTCATTCTCTTAATTGAATTGTTTTCTCTTACATCTGGAATCTTTCTTTTGTGCTTATGTATATACATGTGAATGGAGTGGTGAGATAGGATTGGGAGTTCCTTTTTATCTGGCATTCCTGCATTAAAAGTGAAGGCAAGACTGCAGGGCAGCTCAGGCCTACCCGGGCATGAGTCCTAGCCCTGCTAATATGTCTGTATGTTCTTCCCTCTGGCCACCTCAGCACCCCACCCAGGCACTCGCTGCCATGTGATCATATGTTCTGTCCAAAGGCCCTATTTGCGGTTACCTTCCCTTCCCACCTATGTCTGTTCCCTTGATTGGCTGTGCATCCAGCCCGTTCTCTCTTCCTAGGCTCTGGAGCCCCAGTTCCTGCCCCTGATCTTCTGATGCAGATCAAGCAGGAAGGAGAGCTCCAGCTGCAGGAGCAGCAAGCTCTGGGCGTGGAAGCCTGGGCAGCTGGGCAGCCAGATATTGGGGAAGAGCCCTGGGGCCTCAGCCAGCTGGACTCTGGGGCAGGAGACATCTCCACAGATGCTAACTCTGGTGAGTAATTAAGATGGGGGTGGGGTGGGGATCCAGACACTAGTATTAGTTTTAGAGGCTGAGGGTAGGAGCAAGGAAAAGCACATGAGCAACTGTGAGCTTTCAGAAAATCTGGCTGACTAGAAGAGTTTTCCATCTTGAGGCAGGGCTCACAGAAGACACTGTGTGACCCCCCCTGCCTTGGCAGGGACATCACCATGTACCACTAGTTGGAGAATGGTGAATGAACTGGTAATATTTGAGCTCTCCAGTGCTCCAGAGAATGGAGCAAAAGACACTGGCTTCAGAGAGGTGAAGACGTGTGGTCACTCAGAATGGTCCTGATGGGGTCTTCAGGGCTTAGCTGCCCTCCCCTCCCATTGCTTCCCTTCCCTGCTCTCCCTGCGTCTGTGTCCTTCCCTAACCCACAGGCTGTGATCCCTCTTCCTTGCAGGTGTCCATTCCAACTTTTCAACCACCATCCCACCCACTTCCTGGCAAGCAGATCTCCCTCCCCATCACCCCTCTTCAGCATGCTCCGATGGGACGTTGAAACTCAACACCGCAGCCTCCACAGAAGGTACTGGGGTGGCAGCAGAGGAGGGTGAATGCCCAGCCTGGGAACCCTGTTTGGGAGTCTGTGATCCTAGGACTTTTTGTACTTCTGTTCTCCATTTCCTTCAAAATTCTTCTGGTTTGAAAGCCTTTTTGTGGATGCCCATGTTTTTTTCAGACTGTTCCTTTTCATTCAGATAAGTAATTTCTTGAAGGTTCATGCCTTCCCCAGACTCAGGCAATCTGTAGCTCATGTGGCATGGGTGCAGACTGAATTGAGCTGAAACCGTTTCTCAGATATTTGTACTGCCAGAGACAAAGGCCAGGGTTGAAAAGAATAACTACCGTATTTGTGTACTCATTTTCTCATTCTGAAGGTCAGTTATCTGTTATCTTAATTAAAATGTCTGTCCTCTTTTGCACCACCCCTTTCTCCCAAAATACTAAAGGGTAGATCCCTGATGTGAAGCCTTGGGCCTGAACTTGGGTACATTTATATAAAACCACACACAGCTCAGCTCATTCACTAATACTTCCCATCCCTAGGCCAGTGGGTACATTTCCTGCGTGTGTGCTGCATGCCAGATGTATTCTGAGATGCCTTTAGGTATGTTATCCAGGTTATTCCTCCTACAACCTAGGAAGTTAGTTGTTCATGGTGGAGCTGTGGTTAAGAAACGGCCTGATATGCACAGTTGGTACAGAGCAAGGGTATGGCACAGTCACAGAGGCCTAGCCTATGCTTTCACCTGTTTTTTGGTACATAGCCACCATAGTTGATTCTTGGGATAAATTCAGTTTAATAGACAAAGTGGAAACAGAACCTAGGGGCCAAATGTGAGGTTGCTTTTCCTGTGGGCAAGGCCCAAGACACTGCAGCTTTGAAGTTGCCTCACATCCGGGATGGTGCTCTACTAGGCTGTGGCCCTGGGGTTTGGTGTTGGAAGACCCAGTGTGGTGTTCAGTGGGGCTGAGCAGCTGTTGCAGATGCAGATGTCAGACCTCAGACCCTTATCCTTCAGAGATAAGGACCAGAATGATCTTTGCCTTTATTTTTCTCAGCAGATGTAAAAATTGTGATCAAAACAGAAGTCCAGGAAGAGGAGGTGGTGGCCACGCCTGTGCATCCCACCGACCTGGAGGCTCATGGGACTCTGTTTGCACCAGGCCAAGCCGCACGGTTCTTCCCTAGTCCAGTCCAGGAGGGAGCCTGGGAAAGCCAAGGCAGTTCCTTCCCCAGCCAGGACCCGGTGCTGGGGCTGCGAGAGCCCACCCGGCCTGAGAGGGACATTGGTGAGCTCAGTCCTGCCATAGCACAGGAGGAGACCCCTGCTGGTGATTGGCTCTTTGGTGGGGTCAGGTGGGGCTGGAATTTCCGGTGTAAACCTCCAATGGGCCTAAACCCAAGGACCATGCCGGAAGGGCTCCCCTTCTCCTCACCCGACAATGGAGAGGCCATCTTGGACCCCAGCCAGGCCCCAAGACCCTTCAGTGATCCCTGTAAATACCCTGGCCGGACAAAAGGCTTCGGCCACAAACCAGGGCTGAAGAAGCATCCAGCAGCGCCCCCCGGGGGTCGGCCCTTCACCTGCGCCACATGCGGGAAGAGCTTCCAGCTGCAGGTGAGCCTGAGCGCGCACCAACGCAGCTGCTCACTGCCCGATGGGGCGGGCTCCGGAGCAGCCTCGTCCACCGCTGGAGGCGGGGGTGGCGGCTCTGGAGGCGGTGGCAGTGGCAGCGGCAGCGGCACTCGGGACAGCAACGCCCTGCGGTGTGGGGAGTGCGGCCGCTGCTTCACGCGCCCCGCGCACCTCATCCGCCACCGCATGCTGCATACAGGTGAACGGCCCTTTCCCTGCACCGAATGTGAGAAGCGCTTCACCGAGCGCTCCAAGCTCATCGACCACTACCGAACGCACACGGGCGTGCGGCCTTTCACCTGCACGGTGTGCGGCAAGAGCTTCATCCGCAAGGACCATCTCCGCAAGCACCAGCGCAACCACCCTGCGGTGGCCAAGACGCCGGCCCATGGGCAGCCACTCCCCCCACTGCCCACGCCTCCGGATCCCTTCAAGAGCCCGGCGGCCAAAGGACCCTTGGCCTCCACAGACCTTGTGACAGACTGGACTTGTGGCCTCAGTGTTCTCGGACCCACTGATGGTGGGGAGCTGTGAGGGCCCCTAACTCTACCGTGGGCCCCGCAGGCAACAAATGTACAAAGCCCCGTGTGCAGACAGCAGAGTGGCTGAAAGCTTAGAAGCAGAAAGGGAGACTTGGCAGAGAATCAAATTTCCATGTTGCCGAACTGATCACTGGAAAAAGAGAAACTATCAAACAGTGCAGCTTCCACTTCTAAACAAAGTAGGATTCTGATTGTGAAACTGAACATCCTAGTAGAATCTTATGTAATTTAATTACAAACCCAATTTTTGTTTTTTCTTTTTAATTCTTGAGGAAAAAGCTGGAGAATAATAGCAGCACCAGTTGACGTTTGCAGTATACTTTTCGTTTTCAGGGGTGTGTGTCCAGCTTGTCTTACAAGTGTTAGGTGACCAGGGATAAGGAGGCTCTGGACTCCCCTGACGCTACTGAGTCTTAGGTGTGGGTCCTTCGGCCACACCACCCTGTGGCAGTTGAGTCCCTGTTTTGCCCAGGCAGCTGGTCTGGACATTAGGCCCTGGGTGGTGAGGTCCCCAGAGCCTAGACCATCAGCCTGCATTTAACAGTAAGGACCCTACTAGGAGCAGCTTTTACAGCTGCCAGCTGGCCTCCCCAAAAGCCAGTGGCCTGACTTTTATCAATTTGGGGCCATCTATGGTACCTTCCACTGTTGTATATGGCTCCAGGGCCTGGCCAAGAAGAGTCATGTGGCTTTGTTAGTAGTATTAGATCTGAAGGTGAAGAAGCCAAAGCCAGGCGTAGAACCCTCGCACATGTGATCACACAGAGCCAGGGCTACCCCTCTTAGGCTGTTCATCTTTCACCCCTCTATGGTTCTGTTGGCTACCCATCGTGTAGTGTGCATTTTCAAAATGGTTCCAGCTCGCATCTTATTCAACCATTACCATGACTTTGAGAAGCAGCAGGACAGGTGGTTCTTTTTAGAGATGAGGAAATGAAAGGCTCAAAGGGGATACAGCCTCTCAACCTGAGTGCTGTGTGTACCAAGAGCTGGGAAGAGCTGCAGCTCAGCCCCAGCTCCTCCTAGAACAGCACTTTAGAGGAGAAAAGGTTTGGGGTATTTGCCCTCTTGAAAGATTTGTCCCACACCCATGGATCAGATCATCAAGACTCAAGGAACTCCTAGCCCAGCATCGCTAGCTGAACAGCCTTCCCGATGTTGTGCTCACTCATGACTGGGGGTGCTCAGGAGGTAGTCTGCAATGCCAGGTAATGGGTAAGTGGTTCTCTCAGGACTGCCTGGACTATCTTCAAGGTAGGATTAGAAATAAGCTGAGGTTTCTGTCCACCACAGTGCTGTCTCCACCTCACACACATCCACTCCCATTTTGTTAAGCAGCCACTGGTCCTCTTGCCCAAATGGTTAATGGCTCCCAGAAGAGGGCAGAGACCATGGTGCCCATTCAGCTCTCTCCTGCGTACTTTTACTAGATTAGTTAAGAAAATTGTTTCTATGTACTGTATATTTTGTACCTGTTTACACTTCTAATATTGATATAACTGATATTTTGAAAAACAAATGAACAGAAAACATCCTGTTAAAATAAACCCTAACCAGCACCAAGGCAGTTTGATGGATTCCATTCTTAAGCCTGTTACTTTTCCTGACGCTTCTAAACACATCCTCCAGGAGAGCTCGTCAGCTCGTCGACCCTTCTAGCACTTGTTCACATTGGGCCCAAAGAGGCCACTGTCCTTGAGAACTAGGAATGGATGATTACAGGGAAGTTTGGTTCCACGCAGATAAACTGACTTGGAAGGAGAATCAAACACATCAAAATCACAAAGTTTATATAATTTGAGATAATATTCAGGAAGATAGGAAATTCATGGAGAAGACCGTGGAATATCAGGAAAATGGATGTTAGCTATTCTGGCCTCTCATCTTTTCTTGCCATAACAGGTGACAATGCCTGTATTGTATCCTGGCCTTCCTAACACCCACACTCCCACTTAGCAGACAGTCAATCCTTACTCTTGTTTTACCTCATCTTGGGTCTTTTTCATCTTGGTCATGATTTTTTTTACGGAAATTTTTTTCACTTATTTCATGTTATTTTTTCTACAGAGGGCACAAGAATGAGACACAGAAGGGATAGTGGGTCCACCAAGCCTTGTGTGGAGAACCATGACTGTACCTCACTCCTTACCAACTTGACCCTTCTGCTGTGCTTCTGGTCTGTCTCCCCACCTATGTCTCCAGTACTAGAAAGCCTGCCCAGTTCAATGTACTCTTGCTCTGCCCCAATCCCGTCATTCTTACATGTATCCCCATACTCTACCTGCAAGAATCTACCAAGCCAGCACCTGGTTCCCTCATAAAGGATTCCTCCATCCTGGACTAAGGTGCCACTTAACCAGATGTCAGAAGATGAAATGGGTCAAGCTACATTTTAACCATATCAACAACATTAAGAACTCTGAGCAGAGCGTCATGGAACAGGCTGTCATTCTGTTAGTCAGAAGGTATAGGCAGGAAAATCACTGCAAATTCAAAGCCAACCTTGTTTATATAGGGAGTTCCAAGCAAACCAGGGCTTTTTATAAGACCTTGTTGACCGTACAAAGCACTTGAGATTGTCCTGTCCACTTGTAACTATAACTTTTTTTTCATTGTCATTCTTACACATTATTGAAGGTCTTCTGGACTTCAAAGTGTGACTGCCCATCTACCTTCACACTGCTCCAGGGTGACCTTGGTAAATCTGGTCACTGTTGGCATCAGGAACTCCCATTATCTTCTGATTAAAATCCAAACCTCAGAGGTTGAAGAGACAGCTCAGCAGTCAAGAGCACTGGCTGCTTCTGCAAAGGACCAGGGTTCAGTTTAGCACCCCCATGGAGGATAACAACCATCTGTAACTCCAGTTCCCAGGGATCCAATGCTTTCTTCTGGCCTCCATGAGCACTGCACAATACAGGTGCACTTACATACATACATGCAGACAGAACACTTGAACACAAAAAGATTTTTTAAAAATTCAAACCTCAACACAGCATTTCTGATCTCACAAGGGGAGGGCCCTTCCTTGTTTCTATTGCTCCATTTGCATCTCTTGCTCCATTCACATCTCACCTAAACAAACTGAGCCACTGGGTCTCCGAGCACCCTGCCACTCCCACTGCAGACAGTATCCACCTTCCTCCTGCCCGAGTCCACACAATCCTTCCTAGCTCCCACTCTTCAGGTTTTGGCTCAGAGTCACCCAGATTTCCCTGGTCTCTGCAAGTGGAACTGACACTAGTCCTCTTCCAGACCCCTGCACAGACTCCATCTGTCACCTTTTCTGACCCTCTCCTACCTTGTAGACAAAAGCTGTCTGTTTAAAAATGAGACAGTAGGCTTACAATCATGAGAAAGCCTTTTTTCCTTGACAACTACAAAACAGAATTCCTGATTTGGGTGTAACTGTCGATTTTCTTTTAGCCCAAAGTATTCTATGTACATATGTTTATTATTTTTATATGTATGAATGTATCGTCTGCATGTAAGTGCACCTGTGTTGTGCAATGCCCACGGAGATGTCAGTTCCCCTGGAACTGGAGTTACGGGCAGTTGTTAGCTGCTGTTTGAATGAGAATGTCCCCCACAGGCTCCAGGTATTTGGACATTTTGTCCCCAGTTGGTAATGCTGTTTTGGGAGGTTTTGGGTGTAGCCTTGCTGGAGGAAGCACATCACTTCAGAGTGCATAAGCCTTGCCAGATTTCCAATGGCTCTGTGCCTGCATGAAGATGTGAGCACATAGCTTTCTGCTCTGTTGTCCTAAGTCCCTCCCACAATGGGCTCTGCCCCTTTGGAACCATAAGCTAAACAAACTCCTATAAGTTCCCTTGGTCATGGGTGTTTTATCACAGCAACAGAAAAGATAACTAATATATGTGAGTGCTAGGAACCAAACCCAGGTCCTCTCCAAAAGCAGCCAAGAGCAGCCAGTGTTCTTAACTGCTGAGCCATCACCCCAGCTCCTACATATTTTAAAATATTAAAAGAACTGTTTAAACAATATATACACAATTTTTCTTTTTTTTAATGATGAAAATATCAGATGTGGTAGTTCCTGTCTATGATCCAAGTACTCAGGAGGCTGAGGCAGGAGGATCACTTCAAGTTCACGGCCAACCCAGGATATATAAAGAGCTCCAAGCCAGTGTGGGCTGTAGAGTGAGACCCTCTCAAAAAATAAATTTAAAAAAGCATTTAATGCCAATAACTGTGAATTGTATGACCCAAGCATAAAACTTATGAGCACTGTGAGAGGTTCTGAGTAAGACTTAATAAACATGCATGTAGAAAGTTCCATGCAAAGCTAAGACAAAGGGGAAACCTACATGCTCAGATGAAGACAAAACAGCACACTCAGATTAAAAGAACAGAAGTGCTTGCTACACCCACCTGGGTTGGGTGTGGAGAAGAGCATGGCTATAGGTCCAAGGCAAAACTGCACTCCACAAAATGCCCTTGAAGTCCTTGTCAGCAAGTGCAAGGTTCAGAAACCACACCACAACAGCATGTGAAGGTGGGTCCTCTGAGAGACAAATGCTGAGACAGTTTGAGGTACAAGAAGTTTATTAGGTTATTATGTGTGCAGAAGATCAAAGAGGAAGCGGGATTCTGGAGGCTAAGTCTCAGGCCACAAAACAGGTCAAACACCTATAAAAAGGAGAGACAGGAAGCACAACGCAGAACTAGCAGCCCAATAAGAGGCTTTGGGGCAAATGTCACCCACTGAAGGAGTCATGCTGGGCAGAAATGACCAGGCTCTAAACCTGGTCCGTGTCTGTCCCAGTCCACGAAGAACATGGAAAACCAGGGCGTTTGCCAGAGGTGTTCACAGGTGGAGCTGTGGTCACTAGTACTGCAAATCAACAGCAAGGTCTTTCTTCTTAGACAGTTTCAAACATGAGCACCATATCTGTATCACCCTGCTCCTCTTCCCCCTTTCAATTTTGTGGCCTCTTAATAGTTACACATATAAACACACACACACACACACACGTATAACGCACTCAGTCTGTTTAGTGGTGCTTGTGTATAGCTGTTTATGGCTGACCACTCGGGACTGAACAACACATTAGGGAGTTCATCCCTGAAGTAAACATTCTCCCTCCTTCAGCAGCCACTGATTACCTATAACTCTGCATCTAGAGGTAGGAGCCTGTGAAATTTCACATCCACACTGGCACGTCAATCGGTGGTGTCATAATGCAGGTCATGTTTACACAACCAGACTATTGAGATTTCGTGGGTGCAGCTTCCCTGTCATGTCTAGAAGGCACTAGCAGCAAGTGTCCTGGTCCTCTTGACTCGTAACAGTCTTCCAGGCTTCCTCTTCACTGTTCCCCAAGCCTTAGGTGTACAGTTCCCTTGCAGATGTTTCAATTATTCTCTGCAGTTTGACCAGTTGTGGAACTCTGTAATAGTCTCCATCTGTTGTAAAAAGAAGCTTCTCTAGTGAGTTGGGGAGAGCTAATTTATGTGTGAATAGAAGGGTGAGTATTTAGAGATCTGAGTGGTGCAGCTGAATGGCCGCCACAGAGGACAAGAGCTTGTCCATCTCAGGCTGGGTTCTGGGCCATGGCAAAGCAGTATCTCCCTGAGAATTTAAAACCACAGCTCGCACCTGCTGACAACCAGAGCTCGGGTTTCAAATTTACATTATTTGAAGGGCTGATAAACTGACACAAAAACTGGATGGTGGGGCTAGAAATGGCTTGGTGGTTAAGAACACTTACTGACTAGGTTCAGCACACACATGGCAGCTCACAGCCACCTGTAACTCCAGCTCCAAGGAATCCAACACCCTCTTCTACCCTCCATGGGCACTTGTATACATGTGGTATAGACACACACACACACACACACAGGTACACAAACATACACATAAAATGAATAAATAAATCTTTTTAGAGAGAGGGGGAAAAAAAACTGGATGGAGACGGAGGTGAAGAGAGCGACAGGAAGGACCGTCACACACCACAAGCCCTGCTCTGCGGAACTTCACCTCACAATACCTCAAAGAAACAGTCTGCCATGACCGAGGAACACAAAAGGAAGGGTTAAGAGTCTAAGAACTCAAATACTTATACTCCCAAAGAGAATACAATGCTTTTAGAATAGATAAAACAGATGGCAGAAAGTAGAAAAATCCTAGTCAACAGAAATCACCAAACCTTGGGAAAATCAAGATACCATGAAATAGGATGTACCATTGTTTTGAAAGTAGAATTTCTAGAAGTGAAAGGATAAAAAATTTTAATGAACTGATCAAACAATAGAACCACTAATAGTTTTTAAAAATATGGCTGTCCATCAGTATTTGTGGAGGACTCATTCCAGGGATCAGTTCCTAGAGCCAATGTGAAAATCCTCAGATACTCAAGTTCCTTGTGGTATACCATTTACAAACCTATGCACACCCTCCTATAAAGTTTAATAATCATCTCTAGATTACTTGTAGCATCTAATACAATATAAATAATTGGTATTGGTATGATATTTAAGGAATGGTAATTTTAAAATATTTTATTATTTTAATTTTATGTGTATGAGTGTATTGTCTGCATGTATGTAAGTGCACTCTTGTCGTGCAATGACTGTGGAAATCAGAAGAGGGCAAGGGATCCCCTGGAACTGAAGTTAGGGACAATTGTTAGCCACCATGTGGATCCTCGGAATTGGACCCAGACCCTCTGCAAGAGTAGCCAGTGTTCTTAACCACTGATCCATCTTTCCAGGCTGGAGTGATAATTTTTATATAATATTTTATGTCCAAATCCAAAAAAACTGTGATCTAATTATAGTCAAATACAAGATAGATGAATAAAGTACCGAGAATGAAGGGTAAAGAAAGTGAGATGAAAACACGACATGTTAAAAGCATAAACCAGGGGATGTAGGGATGGCTCAACAGTTAAGAGCACTGGATGCTCTTCCAGAGGAACCTGGTTGGGTCCCCAAGCCCCAAATGGCAGCTAACAACCATTGGTGACTCCAGTTCCAGGGGATCTGATGCCCTCTTCCGGCCTCCACAAGTACCGTGTGCACATGGTGCTCTTAAAATACATGCAGGCAAAACCAGGATTAGTGGTACACTCTCCCGAGGCAGAGGCAGGTAGAGATCGAGGCCAGCCTGGTCTACGTAGTCAGTTCCAGGTCAGACGGGGCTACAGGGAGACTCTGCCTCAAAAAGACAAAAAAGAAATACATAGACAAAAACACTCATACACATAAAATATTTTTAAAAAAGAAAAAATGACATATGGAAACCTGGTATGTTAAAAGCATAGACTAAACCAAGCATGGTGATACACACCATTAATCCCAGCACTCAGGAGGCAGAGGCAGATTCAAGGCCAGCCTGGTCTACATGGCAAGTTCCAGGCCATCTGGGGCTACAGGAAGACCCTGTCTCAAAAAGACCAAAAAGAAAAAAAAAAAAAGCATAAACTATGGGGCTGGAGAGATGGCTCTAAGGTTACAAGTGCTTACTGCTCTTCGGAGGACTTGAATTCAGTTCCCAGCACCCACATCGTGCGGCTCACAACCACCTGTAACTCCAGCTCCAGGGGATTCAATGCCTTGTTCTGGCCTTTCCAGATACCTGGTTCTCTCTCTCTCTCTCTCTCCCCTTCTCTCTCTCTCTCTCACACACACACACACACAAACACATGTACACATTTTTAAAAATCTTTTTAAAAAACACACAGACTAGGAATACTTACCACACATCTCTCTGATCAGATATTATTTTCTAGAAAGCAATTAGGTAGGAAGTTAGGAGGAAATAAAGACATTAAAATAATTTTTAAATTTATTCTTATTTTTAATCATTTGTTCATATGTATGTCTGTGCATGTGAATGTAGGTGCCCATGGGATCCAGAGGTGATGGATCCCCCAGGAGCCAGAGTTTCAGGTGGTTGTGAGCCATCTGACATGGTTGCTGGGAACTGAACTTGAGCTCTGCAGAAGAGCAGTACCTGTTCTTAACCACCACACCACCTCACAGCCCTAAAAAGAAATACTTTTTAAAAGAATGATCGATAGCCAAGAGTGGTGGCACACACCTTTAATCCTAGCACTCAGGAGGCAGAGGCAGACGGATCTCTGTGAATTCAAGAAATCCTGGTCTACATAGAGTTCCAGGCCAGCCTGGACTATATAGTGAGAACTTGTCTTTTTTAAAAATGCCTCTTTTGCCAGGACCCACTAACATGGGCTATATTCACACCAAAACTGTGAAGAAGGCAGCCCAGGTCATCATCAAGATGTATTGTATGTTGCTTGGATAACAACTCACCAACAACCATGTGCTCGAGGAGATTGCCATTAATCCCAGCAAGAAGCTCCACAAAAAGATAGCAGGCTAAGTCTGATGAGGTGGACTCAGAGAGACCCTGTGGGAGGGAGCTCTATCAAGTTGCAGGAGGAAAGAGAGGACAGAGATAATTACGTTCCTGAGGTCTCAGCCCCAGATCAGGAGATCACTGAGGGAGATCCAAAATGCCGAAGCCTCTGTCTGGATTTGACAATCTCTCCAACCTGCAAGTTACTCGGCCTATAGTTGGGATAGATTTCAAAACTGCATGTGGAGCTGTTAGACTCTCTTGGTGTTCTGTAGTATTTTCAGTAAACCTAGGAATGACAACAAAAAGAATAACCATTAAAATTAAAATACCTTTTAATGAAAGATATAAATCCTCAGATTCAAGAGTAAATAAGGTAAATCCACACCTACAAGTATAGTGGCAAAACTACAAAACTAAAACAAAGGAATTCCCAAAAAGCAGTCAGTGAAAAAGGCTGACATCAAAGGAAAACTTGATTAGTAATAGACTCTGCTATCATAAAGACAGAAACTGACAACAATGAACTCTTGCCCACACAACTGTATGAAAAACTGCCAGCAGAGATTTTTATACCCTGATCAATTATCAGTCAACAGTATAACCAAATAAACACACTGCAGGAAAATGAAAACCAAGAACACAGAGTTCATAGACCTTCTCTGAAAAGAAATTACTGAGGCCTATCTCTGGGAAGAAAAAGCTTAGAGTGAAAAAGAGAAAGATGTAAGAAGAGACTGTAGGCTTGGGGCACATGCCAGTAATCCTAGACAGAGGAGCTGGAAGCAGGCTGCAAGGTCATCCTCAGCTTCATAAAGTTCAAAGTCAGCCTAAGCTACATGTGACCCTGTCTTAAAAAAAAGAAAACTGGAGACATGGTGGTACATTCCCTTTCCCACACCTCCTTGCACCCACCATCTCTTCTGTTAGGACCCTGTGGACCCCCAGATCTGGATGCTTTTCCAGACCTGCCTTGAGTAATACATCTCTCAACTCTTGGCAGAGAAGCTTCCTTATACAACAGATGGTAATTAACACAAAGAACCAGAACTGGCCAACATTCGGAGAGTAAGAAGCTACAGAATGTTCATCCCTAAATAGGAAACCTATATCAAACTTCTGCCTACCAAGGCTCAAGGATCATTGAGAAAAAGGGGATGGAAGGATTGACAGAGATGATGGATGACCAAAGGAAACAGTTTTCCAGACAGCTGGTCAGTCACTCTTATGAACTCCCAGCAATGATGACAACATGCACAAGTGCCACCGTGTAAGCTCAAGCCAGACAAAATCCCAGCACAGACATAGGAAAGTGAGAAACCCCAACCCCACCTGAGGAACTACTGGCAACTGATGGCTGCTAGGACTGAATAGGTTGACCGGGCTCTGGAGGAGAGTGAAGACATGGGAGGGGATCTAAATATGATCAAAATACATTATCTGAAATTCACAAAAAATTAATGAAAACAAAAACAAAACTAGGGCCCGCAAGATGTTTCTGCAGGTTAAAAAAAAAGTACTTGCCAATAAACTTGGCGACCTGAGTTTGATCCCTGGAACCCATGTGATGGGGGAAGGAAGGAGAGAACTGACTCCCAAGAGTGCCCTTTGATCTCCACATGTGCTCTACACACGCGCATGCACACATGTGTACACACACAAAATAATTAAAATTAAGAAAATGTGGATAAATCTTAACATGCGTGCACTGGCTTTATAAAATATCAAACACTACTTTGAGAGATAAAAAACAAAGCAAGAACTAGAGAGATGGTTCAGCAGTTAAGAGTGCACACTGCCCTTGCAGAAGGACCCAAGTTCAGTTCCCAGCACCCATGCTGGGTAGCTTATACTACTTATAACTTCAGCTCCAGGGGATACAATGCCTCTTACCTCCAAGTGTTCCTGCACTCATATGCACATATCAACACACAGACACACATGCACACACATAATTTAAACATAAAAATAAATCTCTGGGGCTGGAGAGATGGCTCAGCAGTTAAGATTCCTTACTGCTCTTGCAAAGGACCTGGATTTGGTTCCCAGCATCCAATCAGGCAACTCACAACCACCTGTAACTCCAATTCCAGGGACTATGATGCCCTTTTCTGGCCTCCACAGGCACCTGGACACATGTGGTACACATAAACTCACACAAGCACTCACACATATACATGAATTTTTAAAAATCTTTAATAAAACAAAGCAAAACTAAATAAAATACTAGACAACAATACATGGAAGGGGAGTGGAGTGACTGAATAAAGGGCTCTGTGGTCCCTGTGATTTCAAGCAAAGGTCAGACATGTCAGAGGTGGCAGCGACCCCTGTCATCCTGGGAGGCAGAGGCAGGAGGATGAGAAGTTTAAGGCCATCCTCCCAAATAGTAAATTCAAGACTATCCTGGGCTATGTGATTGGAAGGAGAGAACCAATTCCTACAAGATGTCTTCTGCCTCCATGTTTGTACCATAGTGCATGTGTATATATATATATACACACACACACACATACACACACACACAGGTGCACACAGTAAACAAATAAATGTAATTTTTAAGACTT
This sequence comes from Eospalax fontanierii, assembly GCA_035773235.1. NCBI lineage: Eukaryota > Metazoa > Chordata > Mammalia > Rodentia > Spalacidae > Eospalax > Eospalax fontanierii. The sequence continues at coordinate 102,505,822 of CM069528.1, read as the reverse complement.
TTTTTTAAATAACAGAGAAAATTCAAACATCCATTATAAAGCAAAATCATTTTTAGTTCAAGAATAAATCGTGCTTTTAAGTTTTAGGAGGAGGATTAACGGGGCAGCAGTATGAACTCATTTCCTTCTCCGTGACTGCCCTGTGGCTGTGCTTCATGAGCGCTTCCTTTCTCACTGTCTTTTCAGCACCATAGTGACATCTTGCTAAAAATTCCACAAGGGTTTGCCACTTGCTATCATCAGGAAAGTACCTGGCTGAGTCCAGACTGTTCTGAACTTGAGTGTGTGACAACACTCAGCAAGGCTCTGTCTGGGCTCCAGCTGCTAGGGAAGCTTCCACAAGGCTGCTCCCCGAGCCTTCCCCACCATCCTGCTTTCTCTTCCCTCGCTTCCTTCACTCAGACTTTGGCCTAAACACACAGAGCCTCCTTTTTGACTTTACTGAGTTTGCAGAGGGGCTGGGCACGGTGGCACATGCCTTTAATCCCAGCACCGGAGTACCTTCACTGCACCAAGACCTGGGAGTCCCTGTCTGTACAGTGGTATCCAGGGCTCACCCTCATCCCCTGGGATGCTGAGAACCAGACCCAGTGAGGTAAATGGAAATGTCTGCCTCCATCTGGGATAGGCATCTCCACCAAAGGCATATAGCCACGTGGGCGGCCTGAGACCACTCCTTCCCACCATGCTGCTTTATGGAAAGGTGAATGCTGCTGGAGCTCCAGTGTACCCACCAGGGGTTGCGAGGGGTTAGGAGAGGTGGAGCAGCCCCATCCTTCCCTATTGTGAGCCACCTTCCTTCAAAGTCTCTGTGCTGAAACCTGTTCCTCATCTCAGTGTGCCCATCTCCATCTGGGGACACAGTCAAAGGTTCTCCACTCTCTCCTGCACTGGAAAAGGAGGACTAAAAAAGACCACATTCCCTCTGCTAGGCTCTGTGTCTGCTCTATGTGATGGAGACTGATCAATGACTGGCCAGCCCTGAACGCTAATCCTATCCCCCAATCTCTGTCTTGTGGCCACATGAAATTAAAAAGTATGGCACCCTTGGGCAAGATGGCTCACACCTTTAACCCTAGCACTCAGGAGGCAGGGTGGATCTCTGTGAGATGGAGGCCAGCTTGGTCTACACTGTGAGCTCCAGGCCAGCTACAGTTACAGGGATGACTCTGTCTCAAAAAAAAAAAAAAAAAATTTAAAGTAGGGTACCTTACATCTTTTGTTCTTGGTCCTTGTCATTGACACCTGTATGCTGTCTAGGTCATAAGTAGTTCAAGGTTAATCACTGGGGGATGTGGAAGGAACACATCAGCAAGCACCAGCCAACAGAACTAACACTACTTCACAAGGCAGGCTCAATGCCAGAGGCCTTATTTGGATGTTAAAGGTCACAATATCAAGGGAGGAAAGAGTTGCCATGTTCCCAATAATGTGGCCTCAAAGATACAAAAAGGAATAAAGAACTATGAACAAAAAAGTAGAATCATTAGATATTTTCACATTCTTACCCCAGTAACTGACAAGTCAGTAAGGCTATAGAAAATCTGAAAAGCATGTTTAGGTTTATGCAATTAGAGATTTTTATTCTTTTCCAGTATTTACAACAATGAGAAATTGGTGTGGTGGTGCACACCTGTAATCCTGGGGCTTGGTAGGTGGAAGCAGGAGGATCAAGAGTTCAAGGTCATCCTCAGCTACACACCAAACTCAAAGCCAGCTTAGGCTATATGAGACCCAGGCTCAAAAAAGGGGTGGGGAAGCTCTCGGAGAGATGGCTCAGTGGTTAAGAGTGCTGGCTGCTCTCACAGAGGACCTGGGTTCAGTTCCCAGCACCCCAAATGGCAGCTAACAACCATCCGTAACTGCAGTTCCAAGAGATCCAATGCCCTCTTCTGACCTCCGTACATACATGTGATGTACTTACATCATGCAAAACACTCATACACATAAATATAAATCAAAAACTTGTTTTAATTTATAAACATGGCTGCAAATCAGATCACAAATTCCAAATAACCTATTTTATTCAGGCTTCTCTTTAAAAATCACAATGCAAAAAAATAATAAAATAATACACAATTTTTTACTTTTTGTAGTACTAGGGATTTGACCCAGGGCTCTTCACATGGTAGGCAAGTATTCTACCATTCAGCTATCTCCCTGGCTGAATCAAACATTTTTGTAACGAGAATAACCACTTACTGAAGAAAATATAAAATACTTAAATACTGTTTAGGGGGAAGCAATACTCCCATGCAAGTATTGGGCAGGCCTGACCCTGCTTAGCTTCTGAGATCAGATGAGTTCAGGGTAGTACAGGCATAGATGGAACAATCCTTACTATGGCAAGTTCATAACAAAATTTCAGCTGCTTACAGAATATTTAGTATTGCTGTTTAAATATACAGTTGGTAAGCTTGAGGGGGAAACACCAAGAGTTCAAATAATTACAGAAATAATTAAACATGACATTATACAAAATAAAATACTGAGGAACACCCCCCCCGAAAACTAAACTGCTGCAAATGTAAAAGGGAGTATGTCCCAAGGCCCCAGGGGACCCCTGAAACCTCAGTTAGCACTACACTGTACAGGCCTCTCTTGGTATCCATGACGACTGGCTCCAGGACCCCCACGTACACCAAAATCCAAGGATACTCAAGGCTGTTAACTAAAATGATGTAATATTTGCACAGAACCTATGTTCACCCTCTGGTATGCTCTAAGTCATCACTAGATTACGGGACAATGCTGTGTAAACCTGTTATATGCCTTGTTTAGGGAATAATGTTTAGGGAAATAATGTTTAGGGGAAAAATCTACAGTCCTGTACAGATAGAATTTTATAAACATGTATTTACACTTGTATTTTCACATGTATGTGTGGGTAGGGCCGTGTGTCATGGTATGTGTGTGGAGGTCAGAAGACAACTTGTGAGAATCTGTTCTCGTCCTCCACCACTCAGAATCCAGGCACTGAACTATAGTCCTGAGTCTTAGGAAAAGCAGCTTTTAACCACTGAACCATCTCATTGGCACCACATATAATTTCATATATAGATATATAATTTTGAAATTGAAATACATTTTATTAATAAAGAATGCTAAAATAAGCATGTTTCTTAATTTGACAATCATTACATTAAAACATTTCTTTTTGAGGTAGGGTCTCACGATGTAGCCCTGGCTAGCATGGAACTCACTATGAAGACCAGGCTAGTCTCAAACTGGTAGAGATCTGCCTACCTCTCCTGAGATTAAAGGCATGTGCCACCACACCTGGATCTTAAAAATATTTTTGGTTCAAGGTTTGTCGAATCCAAGATCAAGAACTCATGGGTTCAGAGAACCAAATGTATATACTGCTTTTTCCTATATATAGAAAAATATGATAAAGTTTGATTTATAGATTAGACACAGAGATTATAATAATTAATCATGCAGGTAAATGCACGGAGTTGGAAACATCCTGAGGGAGGCAACCCAGACCCCGAAAAACAAGTATCTCATGTTCTCTCTCCTAGCTGGGTACTGGCTTTGAAATCATAGATATGCATGTTTCAATTTGAAAATCCAACAAGGTCAGGAAGCTAATAAACGGCCATGGGGGAGGGAGCGCTCCTGGGAGGGGAGACAGAGTGCAGTGATATGAAGGGGGAAAGAGCAATAATGGAATGAGAATTAAATGGAGTGGGCAATGGGGGAGCTGAGGAGGGAGTGTGAGGGAGGGATAACAACACTGAAGGTTCTTAGATAGAGCCAAATGCAAACCTACCACTGTAGAGACTCCTTAAAGTGTATACATACAGATTATAAAAAGAGAGTAAAAGGAGTTACCTTAACAGGGGATCTGCTCCTACTAGACACCGTAGGCTAGGTCCAATACCAGGAATGGACGCCCTCTTTTGAAGCTATTGGTCCCATAGACCTTACACTGGCTGGCCATTTTCCCTGCTCTTGGTTACCCACCAGAATTGCATAGTAAGACCCTGTGAATGAAGACTGAGAGCTTCAGTAGCTGTAGAACAAACAGGGAAAAATTAAGCTGGTGCTGACTTCAAAGCTTCATCTCTACTGGCTAACTTTCATAGCTGTTATGCATGCTACCAGAAGAGAAAATCAATCATCAACCTTACCCAGTTGTGAATCCTGCAAGCTAAAAACAATTGGCCTGGCAAGATATAACCACAGGTGGAATAAGGACACAAATACTTTGGAAGTAACCAACCACTTTCTTTTAACGAATATTTTATTATTTTTATTTTATGTGTATGAGTATATTGCCTGCATCTATTAAGTGTACCTGTATTGTGCAATGCCCTTGGAGGTCAGAAGAGGGTGTTGGATTCCTTGGAATTAAGGGCAGTTAGCCGTCACATGGGTGCTGGGAACAAAACCCAGGTACTCTGCAAGAGCAGTCAGTGCTCTTAACTACTGAGCCATCTCTCCAGCTCTCCAAGCACTTTGTAATTGGATTTTAAGGTCTACTTCATATATAAGAGCCCATATCTGACACTGATCATCAGGCCTAGGAACCTTAGGCTAGACAGGTCAGAGGCCACAGAGGAAAGCTTAATACTATTATTCTGCTAAATAGATACAATATTAAACTGACTCCTAATGGTTTATAGTTACATCCATAGATTAAAGTATCTCTCAACTCTCAGTAGAGAAGTTTCCTTAAGCAACAGACTATGATTAACCCAAAGACCCACAACTGGTCAAGATGCAGAGAAGAGACTGCAGAGTGCTTACCACGAACAGGACATCTGTATCAAACTTCTGCTTACCAGAGGTGGTGGATAGCCACAAGTAAACAGTTTCCACTCATGAATTCACAGCAATGGTGACAGTATATAAAAGTCCCACACATGCTCAAGTCAGAAAAATATCCCAACACAGACATGGAGGAGTGGGTAAGAAACCCACTCCTGAGGAACTGATAGCAATTGGTGGCTATTGGGAGGGGAAGAATTAGTCTTGGTTAATGGTAAGACTCTTTGTAGGGTGATCTGCCTCCAGTTTATATATTAAATTGGGTAGGAGCTGTAATAGGTGAAGGAATCTAAGTACAAACAAAATAAATCAATTAAAAGGGCTGAAGAGATGGCTCAGCAGTTAAGAGCACAGGCTGTTCTTGCAGAAGACCTGGGTTCAAATTCCAGCACCCACATGACAGCGAACAACTCCAGTTTCAGTGGATCTGATGCCCTCTTCTGTCTTCCAAGGGCATTACAAAACATGGGTACACTTACATAAATACAAGCAAAACACTCACATAAAATAAAAATTTTTGATTAAAAATTTTTTCATTTAAAAGAGCCAGGAATGGTGGCACATACCTTTAATCCTAGCACTTGGGAGGCAGACATGGGTGGATGTGAGAGGATGGCCAGCCTAGTCTACTTAGTGAGTTCCAGGCCATCTGGGACTACAGGGAAACCCTGTCTCAAAAAAGCCAGAAACAAAAAACAGCAAAAAATTCAATTAAAAAATGATTTATAAAAGGGAAAAAAACAGATGTTATGAATAAACATCACACCATCAAAAAATAACTAAAGATAAAATGGAACAAATTATAACAGTATACTCTAATAAAATTGGCTGGCATCAATTAAGAGAGCCACTAAGTGTCTAAGGAGTGGGTAGGCTATACCATGCGGATACATTGTATGGAAGGATGATTCACATCCTGAAGAGAACAGATTTCAACACTATTCAGAATGTTGCACAAGTTTATTTATTTATTAATTGCTTACTTCTGCAATTTTTTATTCAATATTTAGGAACAGTTCACCATGGACCCTGACCACACAGATAAGAGGGGGACTGTGGTTGTCTGTGTTACGGAGTTCTTTATCTGCAGATCCAAGCAACTGCAAAATAAATACATTTGGAAAAAAATTATGACTGTACTGAGCTTGCACAGATATTTTTCCAGTCATTATTCCCTAAACAATATCATATAACAACTATCTGTATAGGATTCACATTGTTTTAGAGAGTATAAGTAATCCAGCAATGGTTTTAAAGCATATGAGAGGAATGCATAGGCTACATTCAAATATGATGCTGTTTTACATAAGGGACTTAAGAATCCTCCAAGGGTTTTGAAACCAATACCTCGCCCTGTATACAAAGGGACAACTGCATAAACATAAAATATATGCTAATAATAACACAGAAGATGGCAAAGACAATCTCTTTTAATGTTATCGAGCCAGATTTGAAGTGGTATCCATTCATTCTTTATTTTCATTTATGTGTATGCGTCTGTGTGAGTGTATGCCATGTGTGTAGGTGTCCATAGAGGTCAGAAGAGGGTATCAGCTCCCTTGGAACTAGAATCACAGGTGGCTGTGAGCCACTCAATGTGGTTACTCAGAACCTAACTCAGGTCCTCTGGAAGAACAGCAAGTGCTCTTAACCACTTAGGAATCTCTCCGGCTCCTGTGAACTAGTATAATTTAAATGAAGCAGGCTCTTAAAAATTAAAGATAGAGTTGGGTGTGGTAGCTATAATTGTGGCTCAACAGTAATCTTAGCACTCCAGAGGCAGAGGCAAAGATGTTGAGTTCAAGACCGGACAGTATGTAGACAGAGGACAGAGAGATGATAAGATAGGGAGATAGGTAGGTAAATAGACAGGTATTCTATAACTTAAGGGAAATGTTTAAAATTAAGTGTAATAAGAAAGTAGTGAACACCAAAAATGAATTTAAACTTAGAATGCTGCATGGTAGTGCACACCCTTAATCCCAGCACTGGAGAGGCAGAGGCAGGCGGACCTTGGTGAGTTAGAGGCCAGCCAGGTCTACATAACAAGTTCCAGGCCAGCCAGGGCTACATAGTAAGAATTTGTCAAAAACCAAAAATACAAACAAAAACAAAACTTAAAAATTCCCCACACTTGGGAAGCTGAGTAGAGAGGACTGCAGTCAGTTCTGGCTGGGCTACATTGTGAGTTCTAGGCCAGCTTTGGCCAAGAGCCTATGTCAAAAAAAAAAAAAAAATAGTAAGACCACTAATATAAAAAAGTAAATTACTTTTTAAAAAATGTGCTCAGCCTATAAACTGGCAAATGGTAGCAAATTATCTTTGAACCCTTGAAACACATAGAAAATAACAGGTAAGATGGTCAATTTAAGTGAAATCATCTTAGGATTCTGTTCTATAGCACATAAAATAACTAACTATGTTAACAGTTGAGTGCTTCAAAATAGCCAGCAAAGGCCTGGGTGTGCTATCAGTGGTGGAGTGCTTGCTGAGCCTGTCTGAGGCCCTGGTAAAGATGATTTTGAGTAGCCCCAGGACAAAGAAAAGACAGAAGTCCTAACTAATGAGTATGTCACTTGCCCTGGCCTGGCTATTATAAGTGAAATACAAATACTGAAATGCTAAAATGTCACTCTGGCTGGCACACTCAGAGGCAGCACTCAGGAGGCAGAGGCAGGCGGACCTCTATGAGATCAAGGCCAGCCTGGTCTACACAGTGAGCTCCAGGCCAGCTGGGACCACAGGGAGACTCTATCTTTAAAAAAGAGAGAGAGAGCTGGTGATGTAGCTCAATGGTAGAGCAGTATCCTAGCATACACAAAGCCTGGGTTCAATCCCAAGTACTGCAATAAACTAATAAATACACACAAAAAAGCAATCATATCAGTAGTTAGAATAAATGTTTGGTGATAACATTAATAGCTAGAATGTTTTTCTTATAAAACATTTCTAAATTAACACGAAAAAGATGATACAACAGAACAGAAAAAGTGCTGACAAGAAAATCTACAGGGGAAGAAACCTAATGTTAGCACTGTAAATATGCAGTTTCCTCAATAAGGGCAACAATGTAAATGAAAATAAAGGAGCTGCCATTTCCCACTCATCTTGTTAAAAAACCTCTTAAGTCCCTTATCATTGAGAGTTGGCTAGAACTTGAAAACAGGAAGTCATGCATAGTTGGGGGCAAGTGGGCACCACCTCTAGTGAGCACTCTGAAGCCTGGGAGAGTTGAAGATGCCCTGTCACCCACTGTTCCATGTCTGGTTTCTCTTCTGGATGGAGTCTACTTTGTACACCTGTGAGTTGTACGAGACATCCCAGAGTCAGATTTGTTCTCAGTCCCCTCAGGGAACGAAATACTATATAGTGGTTAAAATGAATGAACCACATAGACTTGTCTACTCATGCTATACCTCAAAAATACAATGATCCATGGGCGGAGGGTGGCAGGGAAGCTGCAACAGAATATGGACTGAATAACATCACCTAAAATGGGAAGAAAACCCAAACCGGTAGTATGCATTGTTTGTGGATGCACACATCATCGGAAACTCACAGCCATGCTGGGGACAAGGGGGACAAGATGCAGAGGCCCTCACCTAGTCTCTGTTCCTAAGTTTCCATTTTTAAGGAGCTCTGAGCTACTGGGGTTGCCTTCCAAGACCAGCTCCCACCCAGTCATCCCAGAGGTTCCACTAGGCGAACAAATTTCTGCTTTTCTCTTAGGTCCAGTTGAGGTTCATCCGTGGTAACCGGGACACCTGATTATACTTTTCCTCTTTTCATTTCATTCCCACATCTTGCCACCTCCTGGACATTCAATAATCATGTGTTTCAATGAACCTGTCCAGAGAGGAGGGTCGCCAGTTGGAAGCTTTACCTTCCTGTTGGGACTCTCTCCCGGTTGGAGAGAGGAACACTACAAGGGGGCGAAACTGCAACTCAGGGTAAACAAGCCGCCACCCACCCGGCCTCAGTTTCCTCCTACACGACCCGTCCAGCCTCCTCCAGCCTCGGCCGGCCCGCAAAGATTCTAGGAATTCCGTCCTTTCTGGTCGAAAACAACACCGAGGCTTTGCACAAAGCCCCCCCACCCCCACCCCCTGCTACCCTTGGACGCGCAGCCCGCGTCCCTGGAACCCGGGCTGCACCGCGCTGGTCACATGCACTCCGGGCTTTCTCTGGTGTGACGGCTTTCTGCGATCCCTTTGTGAGCGCAGGTTTTGAAAGCCAACGACCCCGGGTTCTGGGTTTGAACCGCGCAGGCAGCCGCGGGAGGAAGGCTGTCGGAGCCGCGCCGCCCGCCTCCGGACCCAGCACGTCGCCGGGGCTGCGCGCTCCCGGCTCCGCGCGGCCTGGCCCGAGGGCGCCCGGGCGGCGAGGACCCCAGGTGAGCGGCCCGAGGCCCGGGGGAGGCGGGCGGCGCGGCCCGGCTGCACGACGGGCCGGCCCGGGCTCAGGGCGTGTCCGCCGCCGCCGCCGGGCGGCTCGCTCGGCACTGTTCGCTCCTACCGGCTGTAGATGGAGCTGTCTGGGTTCCGGCAGCCTCCGACGAGCCTCGGAGGGTTTCTCTTTAAACGGCCTGAGAGGGACATGCCTCCCAGGATGCAGTTTGTAGCAACATGGCAGCGGCGGTGCAGCTCCCCTGCTGAAGCGGCGCCGGGACGGCAGCGCAGCTCGCAGCCGGGGCCGGGGCCGCAGCCGGGGTCGCCGCGGCGGCCGCACAGGGCCGGGGGCCGCGGCTGAGCGCCAGGGCCCAGCTCGCCGCCCGCCGGGGCCGCCGGGGCCGCCCGCGCCGCCGCGCGCCCCGCTCCGACGCCGCCGCCGGGGCTCCGCCGCCCCGCGCCCGCCCGCCGCGAGCAGGCCGGGGCCCGACGGCCGCGCAGCCCCGCGGGGAAGGCCAGGCCGCGCCGCACCGCCCGCCCGGAGGACCGCGGGCCGGGCCTGCGTGGGGGCCGCGCGCGGCGGCGGAGGCGGCGGCGGCGGGGCGCGGGCCGGACCGCGCAGGGCCATGGCCGAGGCGGCCCCGGCTCCGGGGAGGGCGACCCGCGCGCGCACGGACGCGCGGCCTCGGGGCCCCGGGGACGGCCTGCGTGTTCCGGGCTCGGCGGCCCGGCCTGGGGTCTTGGTAAGGGACGCGGCGCGGCGACGTTGGCGGGGAGGGGGCGTCTGGAGGGCTCACGCGCCCCCTTGGGGGGGGGGGCGGGCGGGGATCGGCCGCCGTCCGTGCGAGGCTGCGCGGCCGCACGGCCCCGGACACGCGGCCCGAGGTGGGGCGGGCGGCGCGCTCGCTCCCTGCGGAGCCGGCGCTGCGTCCGTCGGGGTGGCCGCCGGCACGTTTTCCGCAGAGCTCGGCCCTGCGGAGCGGCTCCAGGCCTGGGCGCGGCGCTGACGCGGCTCTCCCATTTCGCAGAGCGGAGACACTGAGGCACGGACACCCGGCGGCGACCTGCCCTGCCGGCCCCAAGGTCACGTAGCGAGTCCTCCACCGCTTGGTGCCCGCGGCCCGGGAGAGGCCTGGCCGGTGTGCTGCGGGCCTGGACGGGGAGGGGGCGGCGTCGCCGGGGTGGGCGGCCTGGGCTGGCGAGCGGCAGCGGCGGCCCGTCGGGGGAGGAGGGGAAGGAAGACCGGGCAGCGCCCAGCCCAGCGTCGCCGCGGAGGGGAGTTGCTGACCCCAAGGCTCTGCGTCAGGAGGACCCCTGGGCAAACTTGGGGTGCCCCTGTGGAGGCCCCGGGAGTGAGCTCCAGAGAGGTTGGGGGCTCACGTGCCTCCTCGGTGGGCCATTCAGTCTTTAAACGCCCTCTCCAGCCAACGTGCTCCTGGAGGTGCCCTGGCTGTGCTAGGCAGGTTTACTGCATGGGAGTCAGTGCCTTTGAGCCTGTTTGCTCTGTGTCCCGGGAGGGAGTGGGATGTATGGCTTTCCAAGAGCCTCTGGTTCTTGAAATAATAACAATAACAAAACTCTTGGGAAATAAAATGATTTATTTTAAATATGCCTACCTCTGGGCTTAAGTGTCTAGAGCCCTTTAATGGCATGTAATTCTGCGTGAACCATCCTGGGTCAAGCAAGAAAATGGCACAGCTTTTCTAATAAGTTCGTGGATCTTTCTGTTTCTATTAATATGGCATGAATCGTGGACACCCCAGCCACTTAACAATACGCCACGGGGTGGGGGCAAACAGTGAAATCCCATGAAATATGGCTCAGGAACTCCTCCCTGCCAGCAGTCTGAGAATTTGAGAATACATTTTAGATGTATTTGTTTAGGTTAAGACCAAGCCACAGGTTTATGGGAAGTAAGAAAATTGTAGCAGGGGACTTTTATGTGGTGGATGGGGAAAGGGACATGTTCCTGCGGCCCACTGCCCCTTTCGGTACTCCACATTCCCATATGGCTAGACAGTCTCATTATGGAGAGCAAAAACTGTTTTCCTTTGCGCTCTGATTAGAGTGGTTGACAAAGATGTCCTGTCTTCTGGCTTAATGTCCTACATTGAGATTTTTTCAGTTAAACCCCTGTATTACTCAGGGAAGCTAACCTGGCCTTCCACAGGTTTTTCCCTTCTTCCTACTAGTTGTAGGCAAATACCCTAAAACTGCCCTGAAGACAGCCATAGGATGCCTACTCTGGTGGCTCTTCCAGGCTCCTGAGGAAAACATCCCGTCTTAACCTTAGCAGTCAGAGATTGAGAATAAGTTGTTGATCAACCTTTGGGTTCAATGTTTGCAGAATTATGCATCCTTCTGTGTTTTGTAGAGAACTCAACTCTTGAATTATATTTTCTAAAGGGTTCCTGACCCCACTTTTAAGTGGTAGTATTGTTTAGGACTAGGGCTGTCTATCCCATCATGACCACCTGTAGTAAGCCTTGCATAGGCCTCTTTAACGTCCAGTCCTCTGACTCAGTTCAAACCTACCAACGCCTCAGTTGATAGGTGAAGCCTAGAGGTAACCTACAGACTGGTGCCAGGAGGCTGTGTGACCTGAGGCAAGGAACACTTAGCGTCTCCTATCTGCAATGTTTTCATGGGCTAAGTGTGCATAATTCTAGTGGTGCCTATTTCATCAGGTTTTATATGACTTAAATGAGATAATTCTTTAAAATGCTTAACACAGTTTAAGGCACATAATAAACACTGAATAATTGCTAGCTATACTCTTCTATTTAACTCCCATATAACGGCGCTTTTGGATCAGGCTTTTTCAAAGATCCTTTGTTGACCAGGATCTTGAATCTTCAATCCTTAGCTTAAAAGTATGCTGTTGCTTTAGTTAAGTCACTCGATCATGATCAATCAATAAATATAAGAAAGGAATCTACAGAAAATAGGTAGTGGACTTAGAGAAGGCTTTGACAGGTGGCTAAAGGAATCTCACTACTTTCTCCATATTTTTTGGTAACTCATCAATGTACAATTGATCATTTGGCAATATACTATAAGTCAGGTTGGACACAAGGGATATGTTAATTTTTAAATGAAGAAAATGGAATTTTACTTTAAAGATCACTCATAGAGACCATAGTAGTTGAACAGATTCATTGAAGAAATACTATAAAGAGATAGACAAATTATTATAGGAAAATTCTGTTCAGTTCCGATAAATATATTGAATAACTAGGTTAGTGAACTGGCCACCCACAGATGAGCATAGCTTCACCTCCATGGTGTTTCAAGAATTTAATATGAATGTGTCAGGATGGGGATTAGAGAGTAAGGATCAGAGTGCACAAAGAAAACTGATCTTTATTTTGCTGCTAGTTCTCAGCACTCTTGACACACTTTCAGAACTAGTTGGCTTTGCTTCCAGTTGTTCCAGACCTTCCTTTCTCCTCACTCCCTACCTCAAGAGCCACAGGAAAGAACCCACCCTGAGAACCAGCCCCTAGGAACTTAACACAGTGACCATCTGCCCAGAAGGCACGGTCTCCTGGAGGAGCCTAAATTACCTGGTTGGCCATCTTCATGTCTCGTTTGACTCTCCCCTTGTAGCAGAAGTTGGTCCTACATGCCCAAAGCCCATCCAGCCTCTGCAGGCTTTTGTAGACAGGAACAGCAAACTCATAACCAGGCCAGGATGAAAAAGGCAGCAGTAGGTATTGGTAGAGCCAACAGCTGAGTGTTCTTATTCACTTCCATTACCCTTCCATTCATCGTAACTGAAATGTGTATTGTGGAAAAATAAGGTGGCTCTATAGAGAACACGGTGGCACAGCTATCTTTAAGTGGGACTCATAATAATTTTACCATTGATGCCCAGTTCAGTGCCACCATTTTAAGAGATTTGCGTTCATGGAGGGTGTCTATTGCTATGGAAACTGAAGGCCTTTTAACCTAAATTCTTGTCTTTGGGATTTGTTTTGCCGGCTGGAGACTGTGATCTTCAATCCTGTCTTCTTTGCTTGAACATAGGTCCAGCAGCTGGACATGGAGAACCAACACTCATCACCTCTGTCATTCTCCACTCTTCCACAAGAAGAGGCCTCGTGCCAGGCATCTGCTGGACTTCCCCAAGAAACTGTGTTCCCATCCTGTATTCTTCCCCCCAAAGAAATTTCTTCTTTGTCTCCCACCGTTCCCCGGCAAGGCTCGCTACCCCAGACTGCCAGTGCTCCCAAGCAAGAGACTTCTGGCCAGATGTCGCATGTTCTTCAGAAGGGACCGTCACTCCTGTATCCTGCTGCAGCTGAACAAGACTCACATCACCAGGGGTCTCCAGCTTCCCAGGAAGAAACCCAGTACCCTCCCTCAACTGCTGAACAGGAAATCCCCCTTCTCTCCCACTCCACCCACCATCAGGAAGGTCCGCTCCACTCTCCTGAAGTTCCTGAGAAAGATTCACTGACTCTTTCCCCGACAGTTCCTGAGACCGACATGGACCCCCTGCTTCAGAGCCCCACTTCCCAAAAAGACACTCCCCTCCGTGCCTCGTCTGCATCCCAGAAGGAGCAGCCACTGCCCACTGCAGAGATCACTCGATTGGCCGTGTGGGCTGCCGTCCAAGCAGTGGAGAGGAAACTGGAGGCCCAGGCTATGAGGCTACTGACCCTGGAGGGCAGGACAGGGACAAATGAAAAAAAGATAGCTGACTGCGAGAAGACAGCCGTGGAGTTTGCAAACCATCTGGAGAGCAAATGGGTTGTACTGGGGACCTTACTACAGGAGTATGGACTGCTGCAGAGGCGGCTGGAGAACATGGAGAATCTGCTGAAAAACAGAAATTTCTGGATCCTGCGACTACCCCCAGGCAGCAATGGAGAAGTTCCCAAGGTACACCTATCCACGGGGGGCTTCCCAAGGAAGCCATCTGAATAGAAATATGGTTCTGGAATTTAGTTTAATTGAAAGAAAAGGAAAGTGATGGTTGAAACAAAAAGTAAGGGTCTCTGCTTTCTAGTTTTACTTCACCAAGAACAGGGCATATGAAGAGCAAATCATTTCTCCTGTTGATAAAAGCACAGGCTGGTACAAAAATGCCCCAGGGATCAGATTGTCCATTTAGAAAGGGGTCAGTAGAGCCCTTCCCAGTGCCAAAAGATAGGAGGCAAAAGACCGTGAGAGTATAAGAGCATGTGCAGCCTTTACTATTAGTCAGCCCTCCACACTCTAAGGTTCTGCATACTGGATTTTACTAGCTCTGGGCTGAGAATACGGGAAAAAAGAACATGTACACTTTCTGGTTACTCCCTAAGTGATAGAGTATAAAAACTGTTCACATTCATATTGAGGTGATACTGCTAGTCATCTAGGGATGACTTAAAGGATACGTGTAGATTCTATGCAAACATTATGCTGTTCTATGCAAGGACTTCAGCATACCAAGAGAAATTGTCCTGAAGAACAGTACTTAATCATTTACCATCAGACTGAATGGAAAATATAGGTTAAATGTTACAGGTTTTGTGCTGTCTGGCATTTTTGTTGATTTACTTACCAATCACATTAACTCCAATAAAACTGATTTTTAAGAAGAATCCTTAAGCTGAAGACCATTAATCTTTAATCTTATTTTCTAGAAGGTTCAACAGGAGCATGAGTGTGGTCTAGTTTTCTGTTTCAAAGACTATATCTAGATGAAGACCTCTTGAACTGTGCTGTGCACGTGAACCCCCCAGAATCCAGAATCTCACTACAAGCACACTAACTTTTGTAGGTCTAGGGTGAGGCCTGAGAATCTGCATTTCCGTCAAGTTCCCTGGTACTGCCAATGTTACTGGTCCACAGACCATTCTTTAGAGCAGCAAAGTTTATCCTACAAGAGGGAAAGGCCCAGGCAAGATGAGTCTGTACTCCTTGCCAAGGAATGCGGCCAGACTTTCTTTCAGAAAGGTCTTTGGTCTTATACCAGAGCAAATGAGTGCAGACCTTCCCCTCTCCAGTCTTAACATGAGTAATTGGGCCAGGGATTACGGGTGGGGCAACTGGAATTTGTCAGCCTCTTGTTGTCACCCCTTCTGTCTCTTCTGATCCAGTTGTGTGGTTTCAGGTCCCTGTCACGTTCGATGACGTTGCTGTCCATTTCTCAGAGCAGGAATGGGGAAACCTCTCTGAATGGCAAAAGGAACTCTACAAGAATGTGATGAGGGGCAACTACGAGTCTCTGGTTTCCATGGGTAAGGACAGAGGCTGCCACTTATGGAGTCCTCAGTAGATCTGCTAATTGAAAACAAAGTAGAATGAAATTTTGTTTGGTTTTGCTTTTGGTTTTATTTGCTTGTTCTTGACAGGATCTCACTGTTTAGTGAGGCTGGCTTGAAACACCCCATTGTAGCCCAGGCTGACCTGGAATTCACAGTCCTGCTGCCTCGGCCTCTTGAATGTTGAGATTATAGGCCTGCACCACCACAAACAGAATTTTATTTTATTCGTGCATATGTAGTTCTGTATGCATGTGTGCACATAGAGGGCAGAGACCTCTATTGCTCTCCACCTTATTTTTTGAGATAGGGTCTCTCACTGAACCCAGAGCTCTCCTGGCTTGCCTAGCCAGCCAACATACTCCCAGGATCCAGGTACAAGTTCCCCTCACCCAGCACTTGGATTACAGACACCTCTCTACACCTAGCTATCACGTGGGTGCCAGGAACCAAACTTTTGTCTTCATTCTTGCTTGGCAGGCACTTTACCAACTGAGCCATCTCTTAGCCCTACAGACAGAATGTTAGCTAGTGCCACTGATTAAAACAAACACTGCATGCTCCTCTGTGTCAGTGTAGCAAGGTTGGAACAATTTTAGAGACACTTCTTCAGAGAAGCACTTGAGGCAACAGGGAGAAGACAGACATAGACCTTGGTGACCTCTCACCATCAGAGCATTTTCCCCATGGAGTCTCCTCAGAAAATTCATTTGTCTCACAAATGATTACAAAGGGGGAAAAAATGAACGGAAGACAACAGATGTGCTGAGGTGTGCTGTGTGCCAGTGTACGTGAGGTGTGCTGTGTGCCAGTGTACGTGAGGCACTGTGTGCCAGTGTACGTGAGGCGCTGTGTGCCAGTGTACGTGAGGCTCTGTGTGCCAGTGTACGTGAGGCTCTGTGTGCCAGTGTACGTGAGGCTCTGTGTGCCAGTGTACGTGAGGTGTGCTGTGTGCCAGTGTACGTGAGGTGTGCTGTGTGCCAGTGTACGTGAGGCGCTGTGTGTCAGTGTACGTGAGGTGTGCTGTGTGCCAGTGTACGTGAGGCGCTGTGTGTCAGTGTACGTGAGGTGTGCTGTGTGTCAGTGTACGTGAGGTGTGCTGTGTGCCAGTGTACGTGAGGCGCTGTGTGCCAGTGTACGTGAGGCGCTGTGTGCCAGTGTACGTGAGGCGCTGTGTGCCAGTGTACGAGAGGTGCTTTGCAAGAATGATTCTCAGGCTTCAGCTCACAGTGAAAAGACAGGGCAAGGGTGATGCTCCTTTTCTTATTCAAGTGACCGAACACTCATTCATTGAGACCTTATGGCCTTAGTCCTGGACCCCTTATGCAGACGAAGAGGCTATGATCAAGGTAGTTAAAAGTTGCTCCTAAGCTGGGCAAACAAACAAAAAACAAAACCCCCACAAATTTAAAAAAGGATAATTTAACCTATGGAAATGTAGGTCTGTCTAAAATCATCTATTCCAGGACTGGAGATATGGCTCAGTGGTTAAGATCACTGGCTGTTCTTGCAGAGGACTGAGGTTCCGTTCCCAGCACTCACATGGTGGCTGACAACTGTCTGTAACTCCAGTTCCAAGGCCTCTGATGCCCTCTTCTGACCTCTGCAGGCATTGCATGACACAGGTGCACTTAAATATACACAGGCAATACATTCATATGCATTAAAAAAATTGTTCTAGCATGAGTCAAAGTTTCTACGTAACAGTGTATTCTGTGCTTAAAATTTCCTCTGTCTCTTCTTTTGTATGTGTTGTGTCCATATGGGAAGCCAGAGATTGATGAAAGCTATCATCTCTTGCATCTCTGTCTTACTTTTTTGGAGGGCGAGGGGGTTTTGAGTCAGGGTCTCCCTATAACCCCAAATGACCTGGAACTCCCTATGTAGACCAGGCTAGCCTTGATCTCACAGAGATCCACCTGTTTCTACCTCCAGAGTGCTGGGATTAAAGACGTGCACCACACGCCTGGCCTTTTCTTTTTTTAATACACAATAGTTTGAAAATTTAACAATTTACAATAATGTAATAAAGAGCAACCACCACCCACCCCCAGAGAAGCCCCATGACCCCTTTGGACTCTGTTCTTTCTCATCTTTTTCTGTGTATTTGCAAACATGCATGATTCATGCCTTCTACAAATGCAGTATGGAATATGCACAAAAGGAATCATTCCCTTATAGTACCTCATTGTAGACCAGGGAAGGCTTTCTATAGCAGCACAGATGGGCCAGGATCCTTGGAAAGACAGTGTAATGTCCAAGTGAGTCCACTTTTTTTTAATATTTATTACTTTTCTCTATATATGAATGTTTTCTATTAACCATTTGCTATATGTGACAATTCTATGTGTGTAATATTCCTGCCAAATTTCTTCATCTTTTAATTTTATTTAAAAAATAATTTTAACTTTTGGAGGAATGTTGGTGATTGAACCTACACCTGATACTTGGTAAATACATGCTCTACCACTGAGCCTGTGTGTATATAAAGTGTACCCATGTCATGCAACGCCCACGGAGGTCAGAAGAGGGCGTCTGATTCCCCCTGGAACTGGCATTATCAACAGTTGTTAGCTGCCATGTGGGTTCTGTGAACTGAACCCAGGTCCTCTGCCAGAACAGTCAGTTCTGAGCTGAGCTGTCTCTCCAGCCCTGATGAGTGTGCTGTTTTGGTAAGCAGTGGTTGATTCTGTTTCTCTCACTACAGCGTGTCGGGATGAACAGTTCTGTATACTTGCACAGTGACCTGAGTGTTTCAACAGTGCAGATGTGACTTCTGTGTGGAGCAGTGTACACTGCCATGGAACCTCCTAGAAAGCTCAGCCACTGTCTATGTGCAGCAGCACATGAAAATGCCATTTCTCCATACCCAGCTTACTCAGATTGGCCTCAAAGTTGCTATAGCCAAGGCTGGCTTTGAACTCTATCCTCCCTCTGGGGAGAGTGCTGGAAATCTAGGCAAATACATTTTCCTTTTGATAGATGAGAAGTGATAACTTCATTGCTTCCATGTATTTGTTTGATGATCTGTGAACTTACACAGCCTTTTATATATTCACTGGTCATTTGTATGTCTTTTGTTGACCATTTGCCATATGTGACATTCGTGTGTGTGTAATATTTCTGCCGAATTTTTTCATCTTTTAATTTTATTTAAAAAGCATTTTGACTTTTGGGGGGGAATGTTGATGATTGAGCCCAAGCCTCATACTTGGTAAATAAATGCTCTACCACTGAGCTATGTGCAGTTTTTTTGTTGTTGTTTTTTTTGTTTGTTTGTTTTGGCAGTAGGGTCTCGCTGTGTAGACCAGGCTACCCTCCATCTCACAGATATCTGCCTGCCTCTTGAGTGCCGGAATTAAAGGCGTGTGCCCCAGCCTGGCCTCTTTTATTTCACTTTATTTTATTTGTTTATGTATGAGTGTTATGCTTGCATGAATGTTAAGTGTACCCATGTCATGTAATACCCAAAGAGGCCAGAAGAGGGCATTAGATCACCTGGAATTGGAGTTACAGATGGTTATTAGCCACTGTGGGTGCTGGAATTTTAACCCAGTTCTTCTGCAAGAGCAGCCAGTACTCTTAACTGCTGAGCCAGCTCTTCACCCCCCTCTTTTTTGTTTTTACTTTTTTGATGTCTTACCAGATGACCTAAACTGACATTGGACTCACAGTAGTTCTGTCTCAACCTTCCAAGTGTGGATATTACAGGCGTGAGCTGTCGTGCTTGGCAAACTTTTTTAATGGAAGAATCTCTTGTCAATATTTTGTTTTATGGATTTTATACTTCATCAGGATTAGTTTCTTTACCTTATAAAACTTCAGTTTTGTCATGGAAGTACTCATGAGCAGCATGAGCTACACGATGGGCCTGTCTCTAGAGGGACTGTTCCCCACAGCCCCACAGAGGACGCCGCAGCCGCATGCAGTGCCAACTGACCCCATAGACTATTCTCTTTCCTTCTATCCAGACTATGCAATATCCAAACCAGACCTCATGTCCCAGATGGAGCGTGGGGAGAGGCCAGCCATGCAGGAACAGGAGGACTCCGAGGAGGGTGAGACGCCCACAGACCCCAGTGCTGGTAAGTGGGAAGTGGCGCAGAGCCTCTCATCCTGGTCACCCTTCAGGTGACTGTAGCGTGGAATGTCACCAAGGGGCGTGGAAGCAAGCGGTACCGGGAGGAGGCCTGCAGGTGTAGGGCCTGCTTGGGCGCACCTGGGCTCGCCATTGGCTCGGGCAGCTGGTAAGTAGCAGTGCTGTGGAGTTCGTTGTCTCGGGGACTGTTTTGACGAGACCCAGTGTTACTTTCCTCTTCAGGAAGTAAGAACAGAGAAGGCATTCCTGTGTTGCGTTTATGCCATCTGGATTCCCACCAAAGGACCTTGTCCCTGCAGAATAGGGGGCAGGCATGGCCTTTCCCAGAAATGTCCTGTGGCACAGGACTCCAGCAGGCTGGGCGAGGTGGTTAGATGGAATCAGCAGATCTCTGGTGCCTGCATTGCACACAGCCCCACTGCTCTCCAGCAGCGTGGATCTTTGTGGAGTCCCAGTTTCCTCATCTTCAGCATAGGGCTGGTATTAAGATCTAACTCAGGGGCCTGGCATGGGGATTGGCATGTCACAGTGGCTCAGTAAACACAGGTGTGGTCAGTGTGCCTAGGGTGTTGTCCCTTCACGGTGTTTGGATCAGTAGCCTACACATAGTCACTGTGAGTGCTTTCTTGGTGCAAAATTTTTAAAGACTCTGCTTAGGATGTAGATCATTTGTCTCAAAGATCTTCACTAAAATCACATCCTCTCTAGGCATACATGACAATCAAGAATAAGGGAATGGGGGGTCCTATTGATTGCAAAAGGGAGGTGATCCAGCTGGAGAATTCAGTTAGGGCCAACAGTGAGACTTTGTTATAAGATAATACCTTTGGTTTGAAGACTGTATTAGTTTAGAAACTACCTAAGGCAGGAAGGATTTATTTTGGCTCACACTTTCAGAGTGTTGTCCATGGTCACCTGGCCTGTGCATGTGGAGTAGAATACCAAATGGAGGGGTAAGGCTTACCTGATTCAGTACCACAGACAAAAAGGATGAATTTAAAAGTAGATGAGCTTGACAGGTTGTACCAGAGTTATATTTTGGTTAGAGAAGAATCTTTACCTTAAAGGTTTGAGTGGCCACATCTGAAAATGAGTTGAGTGAGAAGAGAGAGATTTGAGGTTGAAGAACTCAGAGGCAGGGGAGGCTTAAAGTGATAATCTGGCAGAGACGATCTGTGGTTAGAGTCCTGAAACCTGGTTGTGAAGCCCAGGTGTTACTCTGCAGCACTTCTTCAGAAGGGCTGGGATGAGATCTGACCCTTTCATAGTGAATACCAGGCCAGCTGGGGCTACAGGGAGACCCTGTCTCAAACAAAACAAAATACCCAGAGTAGCCATGTCCATGTCATCCTCCGTGTGTCTATCCATCTGCACCCTTTTCCCTTGTGCTCACAGCCTTGCAAGAACAAAGCAAGCGAGAATACATGGCTGAAATGTGTTTTCTCATATACATGTTTTGAATATTCTTAAATATTCATATATTTGACCTAATATCCTTTTTGGAAGTCTGTAGCATGGAAAAAAAAAACTGCAATATTAATTGAAATGCACTACATACATCATATTATGAGATGATATGTTATCTACAACCTCTACGTCAAATTTATGAAGAACTGTTATACCACAGAACTCCCTTGTGTGTTTATTTAGTTCATCAGATGTTTTGTGTGTATCAGATACTCTGTCCAGAACTGTGTATCCAAGAGGTCTTTGCTCTCAGGCTTACACGCCAGTGGACAGATCAATGTTGGGAATCACACCTCACTATATGAAAACACAGTCACAGGACTGGAAAGGGAGCACAGTGACTAGAATGCATACTGCTCTTCCAGAGAACCCAGGTTCTGTTCCTTGCAGCCACTTTAGGCAGCTCACAACCACCTATAACTCCAGCTCCAGGATCTAACACCTTCTTCTGGCTTCCATAGGCATTTGCATGCATGTGGTATACATGCACACAGACCTACACATAAATAAAATTCAATTTTTTTAGATTTATTTTTATTTTATGTGTATGAGTGTTTTGCTTGTGTGTACATAGGTGCAGCCATGTGCTGCAGTATCCATGGAGGCTAGAAAAAGGTGTCAGATCACCTGCAGCAAGAGCTAAGGATGATAGTTAGCCACCATGTGTATACTGGAACAAAACCTGGGTTCTCTGCAAGAGCAGCTAGTGCTCTTAACCAATAAACCATCTCTCCAGCCTCAATAAAATTAATCTTTTAGAAAAAAGTCACCTTCTATAATAGATCTGTGACAAGAAACAACCAGACTTCACGGTGGAACACAGACCTTGCTATGCTTGGAATGTCAGAACAGGCCTCCTTGGGGCTGGCAAGATGGCTCAGCAAGAAAAGGTGCTTGCTGCCAAGTCTGACTACCTGAGTTTGACCCCTGGAACCTACAGACCTACATGATGGAAGGCGAGAACTGATTCCCACAAGTTGTTCTCTGACCTCCACATGTATATTGTGTCACACACAAGTATAAATTACATAAATGTAATAAAATTTTTAATTAAAACTACAAGAAAAGCCCTCTTGGAGAATATAGAAGTTTTTAGTCTAAATGTAAGTAACAAATGGGTTCCTGTCCCCAAGGAGAATCCATTGGAGAGAAGAGATGAAGAGCTAGGAGACTGTTGGTGGTGCTTAGAGGCCCAGTGGGACACCAAGGAAAAAATGCTGAGAAAGCAGCTGAAGAGTAGACTCCAGAAGCAGAAGTCTGGGCATGAAGATTGGGGACAGTTGGACATTTGGGTGTGGATGGTGTAGATAGGATTAGGTTATCTGCAGAGGAAGAGATGAGAGTCCAAGCTGTCACTGCAGAGCCTGACTCTAGGGGCAGATGTGGGGATCTGGATTCTGTGATCAGAAGGAGCCCAGGTCTTTTTTTCTTTTTGTTTTTGAGACAAGGTCTCCTGTAGCCTCAGCTGGTCTGCCCTCAGTCTCACAGAGTTTTGCCTGCCTCTGCCTCCCAGTGCCAGGATTAAAGGCATACACCGCCACATTCTTTGTAATGTGTATGTGTGTATGTGCATATGTGCATGGATCCATTGGGAAACTTCCTCCATCACGCTCTATCTAATATATTGAGACAGTTGAGCCCAGAGTTTACTGGTATGACCAGTCCAAGTATCCCTGAATCTACTTCCCTTGAGCTGATATTATAGACATGCCCACCCCTAATTTACACGGGTTCAAGGGATCTGGACTGTAGTTCTCATGCTTGGACAGTAAGCACTTTAATCTCTGAACCATCTCCCCAGTCCAGTGTTTATTTAGAACTTACAGTGTGGTTCTTATGTGCACTCAGATTTAAAAAACAGTTGTGGGATTGGAGCAGGGGAGACACCAAAGGAATCAAGAATAACAGAATGGCCAAAAAAAAAAAATAGCTGAAAATTTATGTTAGAGCCTCACTGAGTATTTGAAAAGAAGTTCTTCCAGAAGGAGGGGATGTGGTCTACTGCATTGAATTCTATATGATTTAGTAAAATAAAGATGGAAAAAGGACACTTGATTTGCACATTGAACATCATCAGTGACCTCAATGAGCGAAGGCCAGCAGTCGAGCACAGGGGAGCCTCACTAGAATGAGTGAGAAGCAGTCCAGTAAGGAGGCAAAGGCCACAAACACCCATGGTCTTCAGGTTTAACTGCAGAGGGAGTGGTAATTTGGGATGGTGGCAGGGACTTCGTGTTTGACTTAGATGGACTTTTTGAAACACTGATAGGAATGATTGAGTTGACATAGAAGGTTGATACAGAATGGGAAGTGTACACATAATATGAAGTCAATGGGTAAAGAAAAGAGCAAAAATGGATGAAGACATACTTGAATCTTACTTCTGTGATTTATAAAGAATTAGCACAGTGTCTTACACAGCCAGGCTGGCCTCCTGACTCACTTGTAGCTGAGGATGGCCTTATGCTCCTTCTCCTGCCTCTACTTCCTTAGTCTTCACCCTTGCTAGGCAAGCACTCTACCAACTGAGCTACATCCCCTGGCTCCTAATTTGTAAAATTTTTTGATGACAGCAGATAATACTGATTTAGTAAAAACATTTTTTAAGTCAGTGCATAATGGAAGACTTTTGAAGATCACAGACTGAATATGTTGACTCCGTCCCGCTCTATAAGTTTTTCTAAAATGAGAATGAAAGGACTTAGAAGAAAACAAAAAGGGACAGATGACGGCAATATTTGGAAGCCTGACTGGAAGGTGATTACTAATTTAGAAACCTGAATCTGAAGTTGGTGTATGAATGTTTTACTTGCATGTATATATGTGCACACATGTATGGCAGTGCCCACAGAGGTCAGAAGATGCCATTGGATCCCCTGGAATTGGAGCTATGGACAGGTGTTATCCTCCATGTGGGTGCTGTGAACTGCACCCAGGTCATCTCAAGAGCAACTAGTGCTCTTAACCACTGAGCCATCTCTCCTGCCCCCCGCCCTTTTTTTAATATGGTGTGAGAGTCAAACCCAGAGCTTTACCCATGCTTAGTCAGTTGTTCTATCACTGAACCACAATCCCAACCCTGATCAAGATTTTTTATGTATTTACTTATTTGTTATGCAGGGTATTTATTACAGGCTGGCCTTGAACTACCTGTATAACTTACAGTGAGCTCCTGAGTGTGGGGGATTGCAGGCAGGTGCCACTATACTTGGTTTTATGAGGTACTGGGGGCACCTACTCTACCAACTATGCTCCATTTCTGGTCGCTATCAAGTATCTTTTAAGAGACAATTAAACCCCTCTTTCTAGTCTGGCCAGGATCTCCAGTTGGTGTCATCAGGCACAGTGGAGGGTGGGTACCATTTTGAACATAAGATCTCCAGCCTGCTTTCATAACCTGGCTCCCAAAAATGATGCTGACATCCATCATTCCATCCTTGGGGCGGGATATCAGAGATCTATTTGTAGGCTTCTGGAACCAGCCCAAGAAATTGCCCATAAAGAGCATTATAGATGAAGGCCTTAGATAGCAAATCCTACAAAAATGTACTACCTTTCAGTCTCTTTGAGTCTCATGGGCAACCAAGAACCACAAGACAGTGGAGAGCTTCTAGTATAGAGAGACAAAGACATAGAATCTGGGTGTGGTGATACATACCTGCAAACCCTTGAGAGGAGAAGGATTAGGAATTCAAAGTCATCCTTGGCTACATAGAGAGTTTGAGGCCAACCTGGGCTATGTGAGACCCTGTCTCAAAAAAAGCAAAAAAGAAATAGATAAAACCAAAAGAAAATATTATTTAGTGGAACTTTACACATATGTATACTTATACATAAGTATAAGTCTTAAGAGAAAAGAAATGAATGTGTGAATGACATAAAAGTATAATGCTTAGCTAGGCATACCTTTAGTCCCAGCATGGGAGGCAGATCTCTGTGAGATCTCCACTTTGGATACCTCAGCAGGAAATTTCAGAGGACCCAAGGACAAGAGGGGTCCTGCAGTGTTCAGACAGGAAAAACAGGTTCATACAGAGAATGACGCTAAAAGGCTTGTCACAACATCCACAACTAGAAGACCATAGGCCATTCTGAGGAAAAGTATTTTCCTCTAAAATTCTGTGGAAAAACATCCTCCAACCTAGAACTCAATATACAGCCTAACTATTTTAATGAACTGTAGGAGTGAAGTGGAGACATTGTGAGATGATCCATTCTCCATTCACTCATTCTCAAATTGGGGAGGTAAATCAAGAAGCCAGCCATACTGGTCTATGCTGTAGTCCCAGCACTTGGGAGGCTGAGGCAGGAGTGCTTTAAGGCCAGCCTAGTCAGTAGAGTGAGGCCCTGTCTCAAACAAAAGAAAAATAAAAAAGAGATGAGAGAAGAACCAAAGGTAAGGTGGGAACTCTAAAAGGGGATCTTGCATATGCCAGAAAATTCTAGAATTTTTGCCAGTAGATGAAATAATATTCATAAATATCAAATATCTGTAAATGCTTCAAGAATAGAATCACGGCAAAGGAGGATCACAAGAGTTTGGAGCTGAGTTCATTAATAGTAAACTAAGCAAAATTAAAAACAGTCCTAGGAAAGTGAAAAAGAACAGATGTAAAGAGGTACTTTTGGTCTACATGATTCCATCATAAATATTCTTTACCTGGCAAGAGGCGTGCCCAGCACCGGTCTCACTGAATCATGAGCGTCCACAGTGGCAGATTAGAGGTTTGGAAATGGACTTGCTCAGCTCAGGTAACACTTAAGTTGAAACCTCAAGAAGTGGAGGGATATATTCCTGAGAGTCAAGAAGATCAGTGAGAAAAGAACCCCTAAAGGAATGAGAGTGGGGTACGTGATGTGCTGCGGGTGGGAGCAGAGAGGGGGGGTGGGAGCAGAGAGAGGTCTATCAAGAACTTTTTTTTTTTTTTTTAGGCAGGGTCTCTCTGTAGCCCCAGATTACCCAAAACTCACGATGTAGACCAGACTAGCCTTAATCTCACAAGGATCCTCCTGCCTCTGCCTCCTGAGTAAGGGATTAAAGACACCCCATCATGATCAGTGGACTATGGAGAACTTTTCAAAAACATTTTTGAGGGTCAGGGATGTAGCTCAGTGATAGCGCTCTCACCTATGCATACAGTACCCAGGGAGTCCATAAGAGGGTGACCCCTTGGAGCTGGAGTCATGAATGGTTGTTAGTCCTCCATGTGGGTGCTGGGGACCAAACTCAAGTCCTCTGCAAGAACAGCCAATGCTCTTAAGTGCTGAGCTATCTCTCCAGTGTCATCAGTTTTCAAGAAGTTTGCAAGCCTGTAATCACAGTGTTTACTGAATAAAATGGTCCAAGTTTTAAAAAACAAATTTTTTCCATTTCTGAGGCAGGATCTTACTATGCAGTCCTGGCCGACCCAAGTAATATTTCTGTAGTTGATGTGAAACCCAGACACTGAAAATAAAATCACTGGTAAAATCTGAATACATATGGGGTTGGAAACATGGCTCAGTGGTTAAGAGCACTGGCTGCTCTTGCACAGGACCTGAGTTTGGTTCCTGGCACCCACATGGGGCTAATAACTGCCTGGAACTCCACTTCTAGGTCCTATGCCCTCTTCTGATCTCCATGGGCATTGACCAACACAGGTGCACTTACATGCATGCAGGCAATACACTCATACTTATAATAAAACATTTAAAAAATCTAAATACATAGAAATTTAAAATAGATGATTCTGAAATGTTCTAAAAACATAAAACTGTTACACAACACACTGATACAGATACTATAAACAAAAGTAACCCAAAAAGTTGAAAAGAATATGACAGATAAGAGCTACTGTCATTGATGCTGAAAAAGTCTCTCTCTGTAAGTGCAGCAGAGGAGCACATGCTTATTTATAAACCCAGCACTTGGGATGTGGAGGCGAGAGGACCAAGAATTCAACCTTGGTTACATAAAATGAGCTGAGTCCAGCCATATGAGATCAGACCCAGGGCTTCCTGCTGTCTCTGGAAAGTTGTCCTCTGACCTCCACATATGGCATGCACACCCACTCACACACAAATACACAATAGACATAATAAAAATTTTAACTAGCAAAGTGACATATAGACAGCATAGTATTGCATGCCTGTAATCCTAGAGCTCGTGATGCTAACGCAAGAGAATCACAAGTTCAAGGCCAGCCTGGGCTACATATGAAGAAAGCAAAACAGCAAAAAGCTTGTTGATGTAGGTTGGGCACATTTCATGGTTTGTGTGAATGACCAGACAGCCTCCAGCAGAAGTGTCTAAGTCTCAGAGCTGAGCAAGTGCCAGTTGCTCAGCTCAGAGTGGTAGGACTTTCCCACCTGGACTTTTTCCTAGTGCCGTCCTAGTATGATTTCATTATCCATATTTGTGATTATGAATTTATCTTTCTTCTCCTCAAATCAGATAAACAGTTGTCTTTGTTTACTTAAACCTTCCCCTGATGGTTTGAAGTGCTAGCCTTAGTCAACTATGTTCCCACAATGCAATGTCTTTGATTTTTTTTTTTTTCTTATAAATAGTTAAATGTAGTTTGGTTGTCAGTACCCCTTCAGAAGTATGGAGGCCCGTACGATAGCTCAATGGGTAAAAGCAGTTGCCATGAAGCCTGATGACTCGAGTTTGAACCCTGGAACCTACAACCCACACAAAGGTGGAAGGAGAAAACCTGTTCTACAAAGTTGTCCTTTAACTTCCATATGCAAGACAAGCACATTTTTTCCCACACTCATCATACACTCATATCTCTCTCTCTCTCTCTCTCTCTCTCTCTCTCTCTGTGTGTGTGTGTGTGTGTGTGTGTATGTGTCTCTGTCTCTTTCTCTCTCTCTCTGTCACATACACACACACAGAGTTGTTGGGATGAGGAACCTTTTTGATTTTCCTGGCCTAACAAATGTAGCTGAGGGATATATGAAGAGGTGTACTTCCTGTTTCCAGGGGACCAAGGCTCCTTGAAGAGGAGTAGAACAGCACCTGGGTTCAGAGAGGAGTAAGGTGGCTTCAGCTGCTAACATGTTTCTTAGAACATGAGTCACCTTGAAACAGGGACAGGTGGTGGAGGCACTGGTATTCAAAGTGAGACATTCAGAGTCTGAAGGCCATGGAGAGTCCAAGAATACATAGATGGCTTGAGGCTTCCATTTCTAGGTCATTGTTCTCATTCATAAACTCATCTACCAAGAGCACACCACCCAAGTAGCTCCAAATAGGCAGACCCTCCTCTCCTATACCTCTACTATATATGTTAGTAAACAAAAAAGGAATCATACAGACCTGAAATCCCAACTGCTCAGGAGACTTAGCATCACAAATTCAAGTCCCTGCCTGGTCCACAGAGTGACTTCACCGTCAGTCTGGGTAATTTAGTGTGACCCTGTCCCCAACATTTAAAGTAAATGAGGACTGGGGATATAGTTCAGTGGTAGAACATTGGTGTAGCATGTGTGAGGCCCCTTACATTTAGTCCCTGGTACCACAAGAAATAAACTGGCACCTCCTGCCAACTCAGTCTTACTGTGGAGCATTTCTGAGGTATAAACCCAGAGGATCCAGAATGTTAGAGGACACACCCAGAAGTCATGGTGCTGAGACCCGGATAGCAGTTCTGTGGCTAGTTAGGTTATTTGCAGTATTTTGCTTTCGAAACAACTGAAAGAACCTAATTAAGTTGTCAGCTAATAGGCCATTAGGAACAATTTTTGATGATATGTTAACCATGTGATTTTTGTGGCATGTAATTCAGGATAAGTTCAAAGAATCACAAAACAGTTCTGTAAGAGGACTCCATCCAGTCCATCTACACATTGATGTAGATGAGATTGTTTCCCACGTTGGATAATTGTTTCTCATTCTGTATAATAATCACTAAGGATAACTTGAACCAGAGAAAACTGAAAATACACAGCCTTATGATATTAGAAATGAAAGCAAAAGTAATCTTTCAATTTATATCAACATTTTAGGGGGTTTCTTTTGGTTTGGTTTGTTTTTTTTTTGTTTTTTGAGACAAGGTCTCACTGTAGCCGTAGCCCCACCTAGCCTGGATGGAACTCACTGTGTAGACTAAGTTGGCCTTGATCTCACAGAGATGTGCCTGCCTCTACCTCCCCTGTGCTGGGGTTGAAGGCATGCACCACCATTTCTGTGGCAGATGGGATGAACAGTAAAAGGCTTCTAAGCATAAAAATACGTTTTTTAAGTGAGTAATGGTGGACTTAAAATTGCTAGGGTTAGGGCTGGAGAGGTGACTCAGCAGGTA
Organism: Eospalax fontanierii; assembly: GCA_035773235.1. Taxonomy (NCBI): domain Eukaryota; kingdom Metazoa; phylum Chordata; class Mammalia; order Rodentia; family Spalacidae; genus Eospalax; species Eospalax fontanierii. The sequence goes on along the minus strand of CM069528.1, from coordinate 102,476,550 downwards.
AAGTACTAGCTGCTATTGCAGAGGACTCTGGTTTGTTTCCCAGCACCCATGTGGCAGCTAACAATCAACCATAGCTTCAGTTCTAGGATATGAACCCTCTTCTGGCCTCTATAGGCATTGTATGCATGTGGTACACTTACATATATGCCGGCAAAAGATTCAAACACATAAAATAAATAAATGAAGACTAAGCTAGGGTTCATAGAGTCCATTGGTGACATTAAGAAATGAGGAAATGGTTTATTTCAGAATTTCAGTGCTTACTAAATAAAATATGGCAAGACTGGAGAGATGGCTTAGCGGTTAAGAGCACTGGCTCCTCCTACAGAGGACCAGGGTTTGGTTCCCAGCATCCACATGGCAGCTCACAACTGTCTGTAACTCCAGTTCCAGGGGGTCTGATGCCCTCCAAAGGCTTTGTATGACACAGGTGAACTTACACACATTCAGGCAATCCACTCATTCATGCAAAATAAAAACAATTTAAAAAAAAGAATCACTTTGTATACTTTTTTTTTTTTTTGAGGCATGGACTCACTGTGTAGCCTAGGCTGACCTTAAACTTGTGATAATCCTCCTGCCCAGCCTCCCAAGTGATGGAATCATAGGGGTGAGCCATCATGCCCAGCTTAGATATTTATTTTTAAAAGTAAAGAGAGATGGACTGGAGAGATGGCTCAGTGGTTAAGAGCACTGGCTGCTCTTGCAGAAGACCCAAGTTTGATTCCCAGCACCAACATGGCAGCTAATAACCATCTGTAACTCAAGTTCCAGGGAATCTTAGGCCCTCTACTGACCTCTTTGGGCATTACATGACACAGGTGCACTTATACACACACATGTAGACAATACACTCATACACATAAAAATAATAAAATATCTTAAAATTTTAAAAAGTAAAAAGAGATGTGTAGTTTTGAAAATTTATTTTAGGGAATAGAAAGTAAACTGTCTTCAGAGGTGTCTGAGTTAGGGAAGTCATTTTAGGGAGTGGATGTAACATGAAGGCAAGGCTCAAAGACAGGAAAAGGGGCACACAACTGTAGAACTGCAGGGTGAGTGTAAGCAGGAAATAAGGAAATGGGACAAAAGTGAAAGAAGAGGGAAGAGAGGAAAGAAGGGGATGTTATTAGCCTGTTTTGTGTTTCTATAACACAGTACTTGAAGCTTGGTATACTCTACAGAAAATAAGTTTGTTATGGGGATGCTTGGTAACATAGCCCTATAATCCCATCACTTGAGAAGTAGAGACTAGAAAATTAGGAGTTCAAGGTCATCTTTGATAAGATGCATAATAAATTCAAAGCGAGCCTGGAACTCAACAACAATGAGTTCCAGACCAGCCTGAGCTCATTGTCTCCAGGAAAAAAAACTAAGTTTGTTTAGCTTATAGTTTTGGAGGCCTAAGAGTGTGTCCCCAGCACTTGCTTGGTTTTTTTGTTGTTGTTTTGTTTTGTTTTTATATGTATGAATGTATTGCATGTATATGAGTGTACCCATGATGTGCAATGCTGAGGAGATCAGAAGAAGGTGTCAGAATCCCTGGAACTAGAATGACGGACAGTTCTTAGCCGCCATGTGGGTGCTGGGAATCAAACCCAGATCCTCTGCAAGAGCAGTCAGTGCTCTTAACCACTGAGCCACCTCTCCAGCCCCCTTGCTTACTTTTTTGAGGGCCTACTGGCTCTGTCACCAAATGGTGGACCATAGCTTGGGGGAAATCATAGCATGGCTTTCTCTGAGCCACTCTGAGGGGTGGGCATCACTGCCTTCATTAGGACAGTTCCCCCATCTAGTCATTGCCTTTTTTTTTTTTTTTTTTCTAAGAGTCTCACTGTGTAGCTCTGGCCATGACTTTCCTCTGTAGATCAGGCTGACCTCAAACTTACAGAGAGCCACCTACCTCTGCCTCCTGAGTACGGAGATTAAAGGCATGTACCACCAGGCCTGATCAGATCTAGGCATCTCTTACAAAGGTCCCACCGCCTCAGTGCATTACATGAACCACACTCATTGCATGTGAGCTAACTACCAGGCCTGGTAATACAGGCCTATATAGAATCCCAGGTGTTTCCGAGGCTGAGGCAAGAGGATCACAAGTTTAAGAACTGATGGTAAATGCCTATATAGGAAACTTACCAAGACTTTATCTCAAAACCGAAAAATAGGGGCTAGAGAGATGGCTCACAGGCTAAGAACAAATACTGTCTTCCAAAGGACCTGAATTCAATTCCTAGTAACCACATCAGACAGCTTACAACCATCTGTAACTCCAGCTCCTGTGGAATTCAACACCTCTGACTTCCACAGGCGTCTGCACTCACATGCACATAACCACACACAAACGTACACATACATGCAATTAAAAGTAAATCTTTTTTTCAAATTAAAAAAAAAATGGAAAAATAGGGGGCTGGAGAGATGCTCAGCAGTTCAGAGCACTGGCTGCTCCTGCAGAGGACCAGGGTTTGGTTCCCAACACTCACATGGCAGCTAACAACTGTCCATAACTCCAGTTCCAGGGGATCTGATGCCCTCTTCTGACTTCCTCAGGCATTGCATGACTCAGGTGTACTTACATACATGCAGGCAAAACACTCAGACACAAAACAGTAAATAAATATTTTTTAACCGAAAAATAAAGCCAAATATGGTGCCACATGCCTTTAATTCCAACACTTGGGAGGCACAGGCAGACAGAGCTCTCTGAGATCCAGGGCAGCCTGGTCTGCATAGCAAGTTCCAGGCTATTTGGTGCTATAGGGAGACCCTGTCTCAAAAAGACAAAAAAAAAACAAAAAACTGGAAAATAGGAAAAGGTCTAGGGGGCTGGAGATGTGTTGCAGTTAATAGAGAGCCTAGCATGTACAGAGTGCCATGGGTTCAGTCCTAGCTCTGCGTCAATTGGGCATGGTAGTGCCCCCTCTGAGTGCCACCCACACTGAGGAGGCAGAAACGGGAGGGTCAGAAGTTTAAGGTCACCCTGAGCTACATAGTGAGTTCAAAGCCAGTCTGGAATGCATAAGACCCTGTCTCCAAAGGCAGCAGAGAGGCTCTGGATGTAGTTCAGTAGTGTTTGCCTGTCATGCGTGAGAGCCTAGATTCAATCATCAGTACTGCCCAGAAAAAAAAAGTATCCAAACAATAGCAGGGGGCAAAAAAATTAATTTTCAGCTCAAGCAGAAGAAGTCATGAGTGTAAATATGGAAATATAAATGCCTTTTTTAAACTAGAGAATAGAATACAGACGTCTTTAGAGGGGGACTCCCCTGTAGCGCAGGTCTGCCTGAGGGCCAAGGGGACGGCAGCGCGAGAACATGAGAGCTGACTTATACTCCGTATTCTCCAGAACAGTCTGACTTGGCTGATCAGAGAGGAATTAAGGGGTTGCCAGGCCCCGGAAAGAAGCCAGTTTCAGGTCATAGAGTATTAATGATTTGGTCTGATTTCTCGGTGATCTAGTCTATGTTGGCAGAACATGAGGAGGCTCCACCAGGGTAGGACTGTCGGTTTGCTTCACTTGTTACCCAGTTTCTTTTTTTTATTTGCTGCCTCAGGACACTTAACCACTTTTAAACATACAATACAGTTTCTTTATTGTGTTAATTGCCTTAGGTAAGGCATGTTTTCTGTATTAATATATCCAAAGATATTAAAACACTACATGGCACATAGCTGGCACTCTGCACATCTGTTTAGAAACAATCAATGAATGAATGTGTTTATGCGTTATACATCTAACATTTCTTCAACTAAAAATGGTTTTCAACATATAATAGGATTCATTGTAGCATAGGTCTATGTGAAAGAAAATTAATTTCAACTCTACTTCATGCCATATACGAAATAAAAATAAACGTCAGACATAATAAAGACCTAAATGTTAATAATTGGCAATAAAAACCCTATGATAGAATCTAGAACAAGAGGAGACTAAGCCAAGAACAGAAGATCCAGTGACTGTAAAAAGAAAAGCCTATGTTTTTGACAATATGAAAACTGTTTAAAATTTGTATGTCCAAAAAAAATTGCATAGCCAAAGGTGCCAGGGATCTAAGGAAAAGAGTATTTGTCTGAAGACAAGAGAAAGTGGGTTTTTTTCAGCCGGATGTATTGTTGCATAACTGTAATCCTAGCACTTGCAAGGTAGAGTCAGGAAGATCAGGAATATAATAAGGCCATCCTTGGCTGCATACTGAGTTCAAAGCCAGCCTGGACTATGTAAGACCCCATCTCGAAAAACAAGCAAGGAGCCAAGGGATTCGTACCTTTAGGTGGTAGAGTGTTTGCCTAACAGGTAGGAAGCCCTGGGTTTGATCCCTAGCACAGAATAAACCTGGTGTTGTGGCACGTATCTGTGACCCAGCACTTGATAAGTGGAGGCAAGAGGGTCAGAAGTTCAAGGTCATGCTCTGTAAGTGGAGAAAGGCTCTATCTCAAAACAAACAAACAAAAGGCTCAGGATATAGCTCAGCAATAAAGGTCTTGCCTAGCATGTAGGAGGCCCTGGTTCTATTCACAGGACTAAATTTAAAAATTAATTAAAATATAAGTGTAAGAAAGTGGGTTTCCTTTAATATAAGAAAGGGGGGAGGGTGCTGAGACCAGGTATCTTGTACCCCCTGGCTGGCCTTCCTCTACCTCCCAAGTACTGGGCTTATATGCCTGTACCCCAACACCTTTTTTTTCTGTTTTGAGTTTTTCGGTTTTATTCATTTGGTAATGAGCTTAAGGACCTTGTACTTAGTAGGCACCAACTGAGCTACTGTCACCAGCCCTGACCTTGAATTCTTAAGTAAAGTTAGGCATGTGCAGTTCACAGGGTATCAAATCTAAAAGTCCAAAAAGGAAAGGAAATCATAATCAAACCTGCCCCATCCAACAAGTAGAACTAAAGTAGCAGTAGCGTACACTTCACATTTAGCTGAGGAGAATAAACACATGCAAGGTGTCTGTGGCTAGCAGGGATTCAAGGAAAGGGCCCTCTCCTGCAGACTGGTGGAAAGATGAACTCTTAGCCTTGTTCAAAAGCAATCTGCTAGCATCTACCAAAATTAATGTAACCTTTCAACTCTGCAGTCCCCCTGCTGAGAATGTCATAAAAGTAGAACCACTGTTTTGTAATTAGGAATACAAACAAATATTTATTGTATTGCTTACTGCAGCAAAAGAGTGGGATCAAAATGTGAACGTTTTTCCATTAGAGAATGACAGTGTGATCCTCATGATGGGATATATGCAGCATTTAAAAGAATGGGTTACCACTACAGAAAATGGGTTTGAAGGGCTTTCTACAAGATATTTTGTCATTGAAGGTGGAACCTAGAAGCAATTTTAACACCAATAGTGGCCCAAAAAATTAAAACATAAATGTGTATGTGCTGTTAGGAATATAGCCACATAGGCATGGAGGAGGTCCCAGCTAATTATGAGTCACCTGAGTGGTCCTCACAGCCCAGTGGGAAGGGAGAGCAAAAAATGACGCAGCACTGAGAAACAAAGATGTGTTCCGATCCCATTTATATAAGATGGTGCTGTACTAAATCTATTTAATCTATAGATCCTTGTGCAAGCCAAAGGTTTTTGATTTTTTTTTTATTATTTTATATGTATGAGTGTATTGCCTACATGTATGTAAGTGCACCCATGTCATGCAATGCTGAGGAGGTCAAAAGAGGGCTCCTGTGAAACTGGAGTTAAGGATGGTCTTAGCCACCATGTGGGTGCTGGGAATCAAACCCAGGTCCTCTGCAAGAACAGTCAGTGTTCTTAACCACTGAACCATCTCTCCAGCCCCTAAGAACCACTAATGTTAAAGCAATGTATCTAATAGGGTGCTATATAAAAAAAAATGTACACCTCTCATGTGCATATGTGTGCTTGAAAATTATATGGGCCAAGAGAAGAGTCTGGGGAGGTCTGTCTCTTAGAAACGAGCCAAAGAGTGAGAACTAAGGAGGTAGGCCACCTTTTTATGTGCTTTGATCATGTATGAGCCAAAGGAGAGCTATGTATTTTATCTACCTTCCATGAAAAGTTAATTAAGGATCTCTAAACAATTGTGGGACTTGCAGAGAATAAATTTCTCATCCATTTTAACTTGACTCTATTTTGTATTAGCATTCAAGACTGTAAAGTGTCCAGAAAATTCTGTCCCCTCACCATCAACTCTATTATATTTTCTAGGGTCTGTTTTTGTTTTTGTTGTTGTTGTTATTTAAAAGACCTGTTGGAATGTAAATTCTAGTATTCTAGAAACTTGGATAGGAGGCATGACTGCTCTGTATTCTCCTCACCCTCCCCTCTCAGCACACGATGGCATTGTGATTAAAATCGAGGTGCAGACCAATGACGAGGGCTCAGAAAGTCTGGAGACACCAGAGCCGCTGATGGGACAAGTGGAAGAACATGGCTTTCAGGACTCAGAGCTGGGGGACCCCTGTGGAGAGCAGCCGGACCTGGACATGCAGGAACAGGAAAACACACTGGAGGAGTCCACGGAAGGCTCCAGTGAGTTCAGTGAGCTCAAGCAGATGCTTGTGCAGCAGAGAAACTGCACAGGTGAGTTCTGGGCAGGTAGAGGGCCTGCAGAAGGCTCTGCCTCCAGGGAAGCTGTGGTCCTTCATAGAGATGTCTGGGCCCTGGTAAATAGACAGTTGTCAGCAGTTCACATGTGGGTTTCCTGATGCAGAATTTATTAGAATCTGTCAAGACTGCCTCAAGAACTCAAGGACAGACAAAGGTCAAATACATTGCCCGATGTCACACAGATGAGACAGAGCTAGAACTTTCTTCTGACATATCCATGATTTATTTGTCTTAGAGCACTATTTTGATTTGGGGGTTTGAGAGGTCTTACTAAGTAGCCTGAACTAGCCTCTTCAGAGCTGGGTTGAAAGTGTATGCGACCACACCCCGTAAGAAAAGCGTGTTTTAAAAGACTACTATTGGCCAGCCCTATGAGCTGCCGTGAGGTTTGGCCAGGTATGCCGGCCTTTCTGAGCTCTGACATAGAAGGGGTTCTAACTTTTCCTTTTTCTTCTTTTTCTTTCGGATGCTGACCTATTTTTTTCTGGTGTTTTGGGCTTCCTTCATCTTTCTCTAAAGCTCCCATCCCTGCGATGTGACAGCGAGTCCTCTATATGGCTCCACTCCATGTGGTCTTGATTCCAGTGGCACAGCTTTTTTTTTTTTCCCCTTCACCATTCACCTCCTCCAGGCAGCTGCTGAGATTTATACCTTGCCTGCCCAGGGGGGTTTCTTTTAAACTCTAATAAAATTGTGCTTAAGCTTAAAAGGAAAGAAAAAAGAGACTACTATGTCATTATCTCTGCGTCTGTTAGTTACATAATGTCATCCCTCTGCTCCCTGCTGCTCCCTGGGATATAGTAGCATGGCAGTGGGCTCCTGGTGCTGACCCTGAACACCCTCCTTGTAATCCTGAGGAAAGCCTTACTTGGACAGTATGATAGAGTTTGTTTAAATGTTGTGTTGGACCTAACAAACATTTTATTCCACAATTTATAACTGTGTTCATAAAGGAAGTGAATTTTTTTTTTTTTTTTTAACTTTTCAAGACAGGGTTTCACTATGTAGCCCTGGCTGTCCTGGAACTCATAGATATCCAATTGCCTCTGCCTTCCCAGAGCTTAAAGGCCTGTGCCACCATGCCAGGCAAGCCTAATTTTTGAGTTTCATTAACGTGGGCGGGAGGTGGAGAAGTATGCATGCCACAGTGTGCAGGTAGGAGTCTGGACAATTTTGTGAAGTCAGTTCTCTCCATCCAACTTTACATGGGTTCTGGGATCAAACTCAGGTCACCAGGCTTCTGCAGCAAGCAACTTTACCCACTGAGCTATCTCCTGACCCAGATTTTTCTTTTCTTGAATCATCTTCATCTAGTTTTAGAAACAGGATCATTCTAGAATTTTAAGATGATCTATCTTTTGTTCTTTTTCTGTGGTCTGCAAAAAAAAAAATCACTGTATACAGTTCTCAAAATTTTGGTACATCTTCAGTTGGGTTTTTGTTTTTGCTTGTATATTTTATTTAGTGTAAACCATTAACCATCAGATATCTGTATGTTATCTTTTTGTCATGCCAGATGTGATGGTACACAATCCCAGCCTATAATCCCAGCTCTCAGGAGGCAGTTGTAGGAGGATCATTCCAAGTTCAAGGCCAGCATAGTGGACGTAGCAAGTTAACCACCAAGCATAGCGAGACCCTGTCTCAAACAACAGCAATAAGAAAGAAGTTGGGTTTTTAAAATTCTTTCTCCTGGGTTTTTTCTTTCATTTTATCTATAGGAAAGGAGGTTGTAAAGGGTTGGGGGAGTTTGTTTTTGAGACTGAAGGTCTTTACATGTAACAACTGCACGGAGACCAGGCACGGTGGCTTACCCAGTGTACCTATCTCATTTGTTTAACACTGCCGTCCACAAACTTTAAAGGAGTTGTGCAGTATGGCAGTCTGGATGACTGAGCAGTCACCAGAGACTGAATGAAACCATGGTCAGGGCATAGGTACTGCTAGCTTCAGTTCCCTGTTGGGGAGCAGACAAGACAGCCCCTGATGTGGAAGCTCTGAACAGTCCTGTGATTTGTTTCTTAGAAACATCACTGGGCTGGGGCAATATTTGTGTGACTTGATTCTTTTCTACATTACTATGCATGGGAAAAGAAAGGACAGATGTGAAAATGCTAGAAGAAAGGTTTTATAAGAAATTGAAAAGCACACTTTTGTGTCTCACAGAGAGACTTAGAGAAGTTTCCCTTGCACCGTGAATAGACCTCTCCAATTAACTCTTGATTACGAAACACCAAATAACCACAGTGCACCTAGAGACATCCAAGTGTGTCAGAGGCCACTTAGGTTCTCAGGGGCCCCTGTAGAATAGACATTGTTTAAGGGGACAAGCCTGGCCCCAGGCAAGGGGCATAGTGCATGGGGGGGGGGGGGGGGACTGCCTCTGAAGCCAGGAGGAGGCTTCAAGGCTGGTGCTTTCTGCTCCTTATTCCTGGCTGCACAGTGGGACATGCATGCAGCTTCCTGAGCTGCTGCCAGAGGCTTGAGTGAGAGTCCGGCCCAGAGAGGAGCTTAGTTCTGGTTGAGTATCACCTGTTAGGATCACCACCCATGGAAGACATGGCTAATGTGGAAGGGGAAATTGATGGAGGTGAATAAAGGCCCAGGTAAGGTTAGGAAGGAAAAAGTCTGGCAGAGCAGAGTTCTGGTGAGTCTTTAGAAGGGAAAAAGATGGAGAACTTTGAGTCAGCATCCACTGGCACAGCTGCAGACATGACCCGTAAGTTCTCCACAGAGCATTTAATTGCCTCATGTCCTGGAGTTCAGGAGTAAAGTTCAGACGTGGCATGACGGTTCTTGGGCCTGGTGTCTTTTCCTATTGGGTGCGGGTCCTCCAGCAGCTTCCCCTCATGACCAGTAGGAAACCATGTTGTACTCCCTGCTTCCTCAGGAGGAGAGGACTCAAACTGCCCGTTAGCTCTGGGTTTCAGGTCCAGTAAACTGTAGGTGAAAATCATGGGCTAGAGACTTAGGAGCTTTACACAGGAGGAATTTGGACAATTTTATACACACATACACACACACACACACACACAGTCTGTTAGTAATGATGAAGTGGTGCTCTACCTATCCTATCTATCCAGGATAAGGGTTCAAGACAGTACCTAACACTTTTATTTCTGTCCTTGGAGCAGAGGGAATCGTGATAAAGACAGAGGAGCAGGACGAGGAGGAGGAGGAAGAGGAGGATGATGAGCTGCCTCAGCACTTGCAGTCCCTCGGGCAGCTGTCTGGGAGGTACGAGGCCAGTATATACCAGACCCCCCTCCCTGGGGAGATGTCCCCTGAGGGCGGGGAAAGCCCCCCACCCCTGCAGCTGGGCAACCCAGCAGTTAAGAGGCTCGCGCCCAGCGCTCACGGGCACGCACATGGGCACGGCGAGCGGCACCTGGGTGAGAACCGCGGGACCTCCAGCCAGCAGCAGCGGAACCGGCGTGGCGAGCGGCCCTTCACCTGCATGGAGTGCGGCAAGAGCTTCCGGCTGAAGATCAACCTCATCATCCACCAGCGCAACCACATCAAGGAGGGGCCCTACGAGTGTGCCGAGTGCGAGATCAGCTTCCGGCACAAGCAGCAGCTCACGCTGCACCAGCGCATCCACCGGGTGCGCGGCGGCTACGCCTCCCCGGAGCGCAGCTCGGCCTTCAACCCCAAGCACTCTCTCAAGCCGCGCCCCAAGTCCCCCAGCTCAGGCAGTGGTGGCGGCCCCAAGCCTTACAAGTGCCCCGAGTGCGACAGCAGCTTCAGCCACAAGTCAAGCCTGACCAAGCACCAGATCACACACACTGGTGAGAGGCCCTACACGTGCCCAGAGTGCAAGAAGAGCTTCCGCCTACACATCAGCCTGGTGATCCACCAGCGTGTGCACGCGGGCAAGCATGAGGTCTCCTTCATCTGCAGCCTGTGCGGCAAGAGCTTCAGCCGCCCGTCGCACCTGCTGCGCCACCAGCGGACTCACACCGGCGAGCGGCCCTTCAAGTGCCCGGAGTGCGAGAAGAGCTTCAGCGAGAAGTCCAAGCTCACCAACCACTGCCGCGTGCACTCGCGCGAGCGGCCGCACGCCTGCCCCGAGTGCGGCAAGAGCTTCATCCGGAAGCACCACCTGCTGGAGCACCGGCGCATCCACACGGGCGAGCGGCCCTACCACTGCGCCGAGTGCGGCAAGCGCTTCACGCAGAAGCACCACCTGCTGGAGCACCAGCGCGCGCACACCGGCGAGCGGCCCTATCCCTGCACGCACTGCGCCAAGTGCTTCCGCTACAAGCAGTCGCTCAAGTACCACCTGCGGACCCACACGGGCGAGTGAGCACGCGCCCCGCCCCCGCCGCGGCCTGACGCGTGGCCAGGTGGGAGGGCCTGAGACCCCTGGACAGGTGCCTCGGCTGCCGGGCCGAGTCCAGCGGGCGGGGGCGGGGCGCCCCAAGCCCTTCTGCTGTGAACCCTCCTCCCCTTCCGTCCCTCCTCCCCAGGACTTGGGGTAGCGAGACCAGGTCGCTTGTTGCCTGCTTCCCCAGGGCCCCGGGGGGGGAGCTTGGGCCTGGGGAACCCTTTCAGGCTGTTAATTTCCTTCACAATAAAATGGATGAAACCAATCTGCACGGGGGCAGTGATTTGGCTGCCGGCCACTCGCAGGCGCGGAGCAGGGCCGTTTAGTTGGAGATAGAACTTTATAATTACCTTTTGGATACTGTGGTTCTATTTGATAATAATAGAGTAATTTTGAAAAGATGAGCGTTTCCTGTTTGGTGTTCTTGTTTGGTTTTGAAGCGGAGGGGCTGAAGAGGCCCAAGGGACATGTGCCTAGTATCAGTTGACAGACAACTGAGTCCCTTTCACAAATTCTTCATGAAGGATGAAGAGACGCAGGTGCCACTGACTATAAAATCGAAAGGCCAAGCTGTGCTGATCAACCTGAAGGAGAGAAGTTAGGCATGTCCGACTCTCTGGTGCCCACCTGGGCTGTGGCAGGTCAAGCAGGAGTAGGTCCCAGTTCACTAGAATGATAGGAAGAATGTGGTGGTCAGGTTGATGATCTAGAAAGAAGTCCTTATAGGACATTTGAGTGTTGCATAAAAACTGCTTTCAGGATGTGTTGGATTCACCTGGGGATCCCTGCATTTCCTGTAACCCTTCAGCTCAATCCTCTAAAACAAACTGAATACATTGCTCACAAGCCATTTCCTTTCACTATGATGTTGAACTTAGAGGTAACAGGATTCTAGTTATTGAAGGGGAAGGAGGAAGGTTGTCAGCAAAGCCCTGCCCACTGGAGGTTGGGCTTCCATGGAAGGCAGAGACTGGGCCTGAGAGGAGGGCCAGCAGAAGCTAGGAATGTGAACTTAAAGAGTTCAGAAGGCATTTGGAGAGAAGAGATGATCCATTATTGACTTCAAGGCATCACCATTTACATGTCACTCTATAAAAGATGCATAAACTGAGGCATTTATATTTTGGTATATAACTTGTCCATTTATGTGAAAATTTCCAAAATGATAGTAGAGTGACAGAGGGCCTCCAGAGCAAGGCGATAGACCAGTCCTAATTGGTAGAAAGCTGGGACAGATACAGAACTGGATATTGCATTAGTGGGCACTAAGCATGCTGGTGCCAAGCAGAACATAGATGCACTGGGGGCGGGGGGGGGCGGGGGCCGGGTGCTGCAGGAGTCTGAGAGCAAGGGTTTCCAGCAAGTGGGAGAATTGAACTAGGTCTGTTGAATGAGTAGGATTTCTGTAGCAAATAGTAAGAAAGGACTCAAATGGGATGTTCTTAAGAAGTGTGGCAGGAAAACTCCCAGGTCCACCAAGTTCAAGACCTGAGTAGGAAAAACAGGGTCTAGATGCTGGCTTGGAATAGACTGGGGATAGGGAGTGTCTTGGTTCTAAGACTAAGTGGAGTTTGTGGAGTTTGAACTGGGTCTTGTATGAGAAACCTCTGAACACAGGAATAGGAGAGGGACAGGATGCCAGTGGTTCCAGAAAGCAGACTGAAGGCGATGGGAAGTATGCCCAACAGCCGGGAGAACCAGCTGAGCTCTGTGAGGAGTCCCACGAGGTGTTACAGATGAGGAAGCGTTGGTGGGGGTGAGGGGATGGCAGAAGGGGTTCTTTTGACAGAAGAGTACTGGAAGCCCCAAAGAGATACTGAGGTCTTTTAGCAGCAGTTGATGGCCACCTAAAGCCTTTACTGGTCTACCCAGGAGTGCTACAGGTGCTCAGACTCTAGACCAAGTGGAATCCAAGTTGGAGAGTTAAAGTCATTTGTAACATAAAGTGAGCCCAGTAAGCATGGGAACAGAACGAAGAGCCTCTCTTTTCTAGGGAAATGTAATTTTTTAAAAAATTAGACCAAATACAGTCAGTGACTAGTACTTCTTACATTGAGTGGGGTACAAGGGTTCTTCCCTTCCTTGATCCTCTTCCTCCAGGCCTGCCTCTTGGGCTCTGGCTCATCTTTCCCCTTGACCCTGACTCATGCTTCTGACCCTTCATGTGCTGTAATCTCTGCTAGTAATCACAGGTCAGAATCAAATAGAGCGCGGTCACTAAAGTGTACACAGACTCAAGAGTCGGAGGGATCAGAGGGATAGAGAGTTAATGGTTCTTTGACCTTGACCTTAAACAAGTTAACAGCGATTTCCTCATCTGTTAAATATGAGATAAAGTTTAATTGTTCTGGGGCTTAAATAACAAAGAATACATGCCTAGCAAAAACCTTGGTCCTACTGAGAACTCAGACAAGTTTACTAATTTCAACGTACAGCAAAGATATTTTCTTTTAAAGGGTATGCAAGGTTTTACTGAGTAGAGTAACAGCTCCCCGTAGCAGGAAGGGCTCCCCAAAATGGGTTGCCTGAGAAGAAGCAGAAAATGATTGTGCTGGAGGAAGTTTAAATGCAACCAAGCAGCTATGTCGTTTTCAGAGTGGACAGCTGAAACTCACCTTTCAGCCCCATGCCAGAGTCTGTACAGGTCAAAGCCCACCGTCTGGGTTTTCTGGTGACTTCTTTGGATGTCCTTAATTTTTTTTTAAGATTTATTTTTAATTTATATGTGTGTGTGTATGTGCATGTAAGAATGGGCCTGTGGGTGTGGGTAACTACAGAGGCCAGAAGAAGAGCGTTACATCCCCTGGATGCTAGGGATACAGGCACTGGCCATCTCTCCGGCCCCAGGTGCTTTTGTTTTTTGTAATATTTTATTATTTTTATTTAATGTGTATGATTATATTGCCTACATGCATGTAAGTGCACCCATGTCATGCAATGTCTGTCGACATTAAAAGAGGGCTTCAGATCCCCTGGCACCATAGTTACTGAGGGTTGTTATCGAACCAGGGTCCTCTGCAAGAGCAGTCAGTCCTCTTAACCACTAAGCCATCTCCCCAGCCCCAGGTGCTCTTAATTACAAACACAGATCTTGACATTTTTAAGTTGCCAGGTGTGATTGGCCTCACAAGACTATACCAAATAGAATAACTATCATACCCAGCATGCATCTTATTTTTGAAGACCTGATACATATTACTACAAACTCAGGTATATCTCATTACACCCACTTTATATAGAAGAGCTTGAGGCTCACACGTTCAGTAAGTCCAAATTCACACGGCAAAGAATAATAGAGCCAGGATTTTTTTTTTTTGGTTTTCGGTTTGGGATATTTTGAAACAGGATCTCACTCTGGTCCAGGCTGGCCTCAGACTCGTGGCAATTCTCCTGCCTCAGCCTCTCAAGTGCAGGGTTTCAGGTAGCTGCAGCTCAGATCTGAACCCAAGTCTTCAACTCCAAAACGTATATGCTTGCTCATAAAGTTCTTCTCCTGGGATTTGGAGGTTTTTGGAAAAAGAAAAGCCACTGCCTCTGTTAAATCACCTCCCCCCACCCCCACCACAGATTTTTTTTCTAATTAAATGAAACTGAAGGAAAGGGCATGTATGAGGAAGTGATTTGGCTATGGAAGCTTCATAGTGGGAACTTACGGATTAAAATTTGGGTAAAATCAGTTCTACATTGATCACGTCTAGTTGGGTTCCTTGAGATTAATATTTTTAGTCAAGATATAAGATTTAACGTTTTTATTTCCGTTTTCTGACAAAGGATATCTCCAGCCAGAAAGAATTTTTTTTTAAGGAAGGAAAAAGAAGAAAAGAAAAATATTTTAACTTCAAACTACTGATAGAAACCTTACATAAAAACTTCTGGATTGAAATCAGCTCTAAATTTTTTAAGTATAGTAACAACCATCATGATTCATTGAATCTGACCATGTTTCAGGTATTGTAAAGTAAATGCTTCCGTTCATCTTGTGACAAGCTCTGGAATTGCTATTCCTGTCCCTTTTAGGAGACAAAGTTAAGTGGTCAGCCCAGTCATGTGTCCAGAATAAGATGTAAACTGTTTGCTGTTGCCTGCTGTTACATACTGCCTCCCAGCGTCAAACTGGACCCTTAATCAGAGACAAAACAGCCTTATTTTTCTCTGATCTTCAACTCTGACTGTCCCCTGGACAAAGTATAAGTCTGGACCTGGCTGAAAGCAGATATCCTTCAGCCCTGCCACATAGCACTGAAACATATAGCACTTTTTCTCTGGCCAGGTTCCAGTAGATGTTGCTGGTGTATCACTAGCTCCAGCACCACACTAAGCCTCATTCTCACTGAGCACTTCGAGAAGACAATTATCAGACTGAACATTTGTCAAAATGATGGCTGGAGTGATGCCAGAAAGATTGGATCAAACCACACAGGCTGTAGCGTGGTCCTGATGCTGCATAAGAGGCTCACCTGAACTGCTATCCGGGGCTAGACTCTAAGAAGCCTTTTGTGCAACAGTCAGAGCAGCAGGTGGTTGAAGGGGATTCTTACAAGGAAAAGGTATCTGTTGCCTAATGAAGTAGTGCACACGGCAGCCTTGATGCTGCAGGCTCGGTCATACCTCTTGGATTCCCATTGTTTCACAACTCCCATGAGACAATAACTCACTGTAACCCAGCAGACCTTGAACTTGTGATACTCTTGATTTAGCCTTAGTAGCTAGAATTCCAGGCCTTTGCCAACAGGCCTGGCTCAAAATCATTTTAAGACCCAAATTCAAATAGATTTTTATTTACAAAATACACAGATAAAAAATGTATGCCCTCCCAAAGACTGGAATTGACTGAATTTAAACTTGTCAATTAAGAAAAGTAAATTGAGTTGGGAAGGCTGTACACACCTTTAATCCCAGCACATGGGAGGCAGGCAGAGGCAGAAAATGGAGATGCCCCACGAAAAGGAAACCTTTGGAAAGACTAGAAAGCCTGATGGCCTGAGTTAGATAAGTCCCTGGAACCCACGGTGGAATTAAAGGCGGGAAATGACTCCAGAGGATTGTCCTCTGATTTCCATACACGTGCCAAGGCCCATGGACCTGAATTAACACACACACACACACACACACACACACACACACACACACACAAATTGTTTTTAAAGATAAACTGGTTGCTGGGAATGGTGGTGCATGCCTTTAACCTCAACATTTGGGAGGCAGAAGCAGGTGGATCTCTGAATTTGAGGCCAGCCTGGTCTACCTAGTGAGTTCCAGGCCAGCTGGGGCTGGAGGGAGACCACATCTCAAAAAGACAAACTAGGTAAACTGGTTACGAAACTGTGATACTGGAATTTTTTTCCATGGAAATTAAGATCCAAAGATGCAATTTTTTGGCAAGTAAACCATATAATTTTTAAATATTAGAGGGGCATGCTGGGGCACAAACCCAGAATCTTGTTCTTTCTAGGCAAATGCAGTCATCACTGAGCCCCATCCCTGAGTCCTAAGATAAAAAGGTTATGTGTATTTTCCTACGTAGCATATAGTTATAGATGAAAACTGCATTAATTTTGTCTAAAACATAAAAGTACAAAATTGAGGTTTGGCATGGTGCACATGCCTTTAATCCCAACACTAGGAGGCAAAGGCTGGCAGATCGCTGTGAGTTCCAGCCCAACCTGGACTATATAGTGAGTTCCAGGCCAGCCACAGCTAGACAGTGAAACCCTGTCTCAAATAAATAAATAAATAAATAAATAAATAAATAAATAAATAAATAAATGTTACTAAATTGGTTCTCACAATTTACCTTGAAACAGTTTAAGGATAATGTCCAACTAAAATTATTACTCATTTCCCACTTTTAACCCTGGAGTTGCTTAGTATGAATTAATCTGGTTTATTAAGCCAAAAGCTTGTGGTATATTTTAAAGAAATTTGGGGGAGGGGGAGACCTTAAAGACTCCAGAATACTGCTTTAACAACAACAACAAAAAAAAAACCTCAATATCCAGACCAAACTAAGACAATCTCTAAATTTAATTCAAACATTAGACATATTGCAAGAAATAGACACATTTTTCTTGCCAGCTGTCTAGTGTCTTGGAACAAACATTAGCTTCATCTGAACATTCCAAACACATTTGAGTGTTCATTTTACTAAGAAAATAACTCACATTAGCATGTAATAACAGAATTTTAGAATTTCACTTAAAACTAGTTTCCTTCAAATGAAAATACTATTGTTTAGTTATATATTTTTTCTGACTGCAAAAAGAATTTCTAAGTTTTAAACAACAAAAACATTTAATTGGATGAAATTCCTGCTAATCAGTCTCTTCCATAAATGTGAAGGAAGAAATCCATGTTAGTTACCATCTGGTATGAAGACATGTAACCAATTCCACACCTCCTGTAATGTTAGCATTAAGCTAATTACTTGCAAGAGTCTGCTACCTACTCCTCCTTTTTTAAAACAAGGTCCCTTGTAGTATATAAGAACTCGCTATGTAACCAAGGAGGGCCTTGAGTTCCTTATCCTTCTACCTCCACCTCCCAAGTGCTAGGATTACAGGTACGGACCACCACACCCTGTTTATCCTTTCTTTTTGTATTTTAGAATCTCTTTCAGAAACAAGACACAAAGCTTATCAGCTATATGAGGATCAGTCAAATCTGCAGTTTTCAAATTTTCAGCACTTCATCTATCAATATTTTTACGATTTTGTTTTCATCTTCAGAATTCCTTGTCTAAATAGAACCATTTTCAGAAGCTAAATACGTAACGCACTAGAAGCAAAGAAGCTAGGACTGGAGTGGAAGAGAGCTGCACACCTACTGGCCACTGTCTGCTGAACTGCCCAGAGGGGTCTCCAGGCGGGAGCTCCCTTCAAACCCAAGGCTAACCCATGTTTCCCAATCTCACAATAACTCATGTTTCCCAATCTCAATCCAAATGACACATTCCAGAGTTACCTTACTCTTTGATACAGCAGATTTTCTTAACTTTAATTTTCCTTGTGGGATTCATATGGGTTTTTTTGTTTGTTTGTTTTTGAGATAGGGTCTTCCTGTCGCCCCACCTGGCATGAAGTTCACTACCTAGACCAGGCTGGCCTCAATCTCACAGACATCTGCCTGCTTCTGCCTCCCAAGGGCTAGGATTAAAGGCATGCCCCCATCTGGCTTCATATGCATTTAAAAAATAATCTCTAGGGGGCTAGAGAAGACCCAGGTTGAATCCCAGCACCCACGTGGCAGCTAACAACTGTCTGTAACTCCAGTTCCAGAGGATCTGATGCCCGCTTCTGTCATCCTCAGGCATTGCATGACACAGGTGCACTCACATACATGCAAGCAATACATGCATACACATAAAAAAATAAATAATTTTTTTAATCCCTAGAATGTTTGACAGATGTTCTTACCAGAAAAGCGGTAAACCCCTATAACCTCACCAGGCAATTCTAAGGAACCAACACTCACCACGGAACTTAAGTCCAGAAAAGAACTGTTATGCTTACAGCACATGCCTCCACCACCAATGCCCGGTGCAGGGCACAGAGTCAGGGACCTTGCCTCACACCTTGCAGGGATCTTGGAGGGTCTCTGCTCTCCCGGGGACATTAAGTGGCCATCATGTATTTGATTTTCTCCAGGGATGGGATAGCTGTTGTTCATCCTGTGCTTACTGCCATCTCTGACATATGAGGTATCTAGTAAATGTTCAAGGAGTGGATAAGTAAGCCACAAGTAACACTGAAGGAAAAACACTGCTACAAATCTCTATCTAACTGGAATGGAAATACTGTTCTAAATCAAAGGCTATCCCAAACCAGAGCAACGCCGGGTGGCAACAGCAATCCCAGCGCTCAGGAGGCTGAAGCCAGCCTGTGCTAATAGCAAGTTCCAGGCCAGTCAGGGCCTGTAGCAAGATTCTGTCTCAACAACCAAACAAACCCCCAAACCTTTAAATGATATTTTATGTGTATTCTAGCATTCTCCCCGATATTTAGCCCAAATATTAAGTAGAGACTTCAGGTACCACCAAACGCTACAAAAGGATCCCCGGTGTATGAGAGAACCCTCTAGGTGGCCCTGCCCTTTGAAGGCACCCAATTGTCAGAAAACGAATCCAGAAGCCGAGTAGGGTGGCACATGCCTTTAATCCCATCATATCACTGGGGGCAGAGGCAAGCTGATCTGTGTGAGATAGAGGTTAGCCTGGTCTACATAGTGAGTTCCAGGCCAGCAAGGGCTGGCTGCTTCCACAACCCCGAGAGCCCACTCCACCTTGTTGGCTGGGTGTGAAGAGTAAACCTAGAATCAGATTGTGAGGCTCGTGTTTTAGATGGCCTGTCTTGTCTGCCCACCTTCTAAAGAACACACAGAGGCTCCTACCCTGGACGAGGTTTTCCAATCCCTTCCGAATCCCCTGAGCTCCCCAGGCTTGCCCAGTGCATCCCCAGAGGGCCTTGATCTCCCTGGCTGGCCTCATACCTACCATTTCTGTCCCAGGAACTTTACAGGAACTGCCCAAATCCTGCACAGGCTAATCATGCCTGAGAGGTGACGGAGCCAAAAGCCATCCTAGTTTCTAATTCCAAAAACGTATTTTTATACATTTTTTAAAATAAATGTAAATATACTGTATGTAAACCGAAGCTAATGGAGACTCCGCCGACCAGGCATCCTCTCCCTGGCCCTCCCTAGGCCGGGCGCTGCTGCTGGGGTCCTTGCAGGCCGCGCCACGTCGGGTCGCCGTTGGCGGCGTGCTGCCCCCTGGCGGCCCGAGCGGGAGAAGCCGCGGAGGCCCGCGCCGCACCTGGCTGTTGGCGGCCGCTCTAGGAACGCACGGGGGCCTCTCGGTGGTGGCGCGGGACTGCTTCCGCGCGCCTCGGCCGGCGCCACGCCCCAGGGTGGCTGGCCTCTAAAGGAGCCCCAACCTCGCGTGCCAGCCCAGTACGCTTCCTCTGCAGCGATGCTCCGGCTACGTGCTGCATCCTCAGCAGAAGCAGCACCTGCGTCCTCCGTGCTCTTCACCCTCGGGCCGGCCGGGCCATCTCCCTAGGTATGGTGCAACCCGTTCTTTATGCAAATTCCGTGCAAACACAGTGACTGTAAACAACAGGATGAGGCCAGGACTTTGCAAGGCATAATGGATGTGAAACATACCTGGCTCCGACGGCTCCAAAACTCTGCGGAAGGGAAAATAAATAAATAAAACCACTCCCTGGAGTCCAAGTGGAAAGGATTTACACCAAGCTTTCAGAGTTACACATATTTTAAACGATGTGTATGTGTGTCTACGTGTAGGTATGTGTGCGGATGTATGGGTACCAGGAAGGCCAGAGGCATTGAATCACCTGGAGCTGGAATTACCTGCATTTTCAAGCAGCTGGACATCGATGCTGGGAACTGACCTCCGGTCCTTGGCAAGAGTAATATGCACTATTAAGCCATCTCTCCAACCATTCTCTGTTTTCCTTTAATTTATTTATTTTTATTTTACATATATGAGTGTTTTGCCTGCCATGTATGTAAGTGTACCCATGTTGTACAATGCCCATGAAAGCGGGAAGAAGGCATCAGATCCCCTGGAACTGGAGTTATGTAGGATTGTCAGCCAACAAGTGGGTTCTGGGAACCCAACCTGGGTCCTCTGCAAGAGCAGCCAGTACTCTTAACTGCTGAACCAACTCTCCAGCCCCTGTTTTTTAAGACAAGGCCTTGTTATATAACTCTGGGTGGCCTAGAACTCACTATGTATGTAAATGGGGCTAGCCTGAAACTTTCAACATCCTCCTGTCTCAGCCTCCCAAATGCTGGAATTATAGGCATGAGCCAACACACTCAGCCACAAATTGATTCTCTGACAGTTCTGGAAGGTGGAAGTCCAAGTTCAAGATGGGAACTCATTGATTCTCCCCAGAGAATCTATGCTAGCCTGAGGTTACCTAGCTGAACTTCCACCCTACACTGATCTTATCTTTGGAGATGGTATGCCTATAGGCCAGAAATCCCCCTTCTGGTTGGCCAGCGGAAACTGGACCTAAGATGGCTGCCAGCCTGTAACTTCTGGGATGCAATTTGCATTCTAAAAGACACACTCCCCAGTGACAGTTAACAATTGTGGTGTCCAGGTCTGGAAAGAGCCACTGGGGGAGGGAAGGGGAAAGGACAGAGAGGTGGCATCAGAATTCTCAGAAAACCTTCCATTCCCAGAAAACATGGCACTCCTTTTCTTAGCCTAGCCCTCCGTCTCATTTCTGTATAGCTTCCTAGCCATTAGGCATTGACTATGGAGCTTATCTGTCACATCTGCTATTCTGAGCCAATAATAACAGTTTCCTTCACTGCTCAGTTGTTGCTGATTTTTGTTGTTGTCTAAAGGATTTTCTTTGCGTGTGTGTGTGTGTGTGTGTGTGTGTGCGTGTAAGGTCAGAAGACTGCGTCAGGTCCTTTGGAGCTGGAGTCACAAGCCTTTGTGAGACACCCCATATGGGTATTAGGATCCCAACTTCAGTCCTCATGATAAAGCAGCAAGTGCTCTCAGCTGCTGATGCATCTCTCCAGCCCCAGTCCTGGAGGCCCACTTTATAGGGGCCTTACGGAAAGAATCTGTACCCTGCCTGTCTCTTAGTTTCTAATGGTAGCTCAGCAACCTTTGGCTTATACACCTGCCGCTTCAGCAGGAGACACTGCAGTTCACACCTGTAGCAGACTGAGGAACTCTTTCAGAGACCCCTACTAAAATAAAACAGATTTTTGTTTGCTTGTTTGGGTTTTCTGAGACAGGGACTCACTATGTAGCCTTGGGTGGCCTGAACTTGCTATGGAGACAAGGCTGGCCTGGAGTTCACAGAGATCCCCCTGTCTCTGCCTCTAAAGTGCCAGGATTAAAAGCGTGCAGCACCATACCTGACCTTTTTGTTGTTATTTTTTTATTTTATGTGTATATGTATGCCTGTGTCCTCTGGTGCCTGTGGAGGCCAGAAGAAGGGGGTCAGATCTCCTGGAACTGGAGTTAAGATTGATTATTAGCCACTATGTTAGACCTGGTAACCAAATCCAGGTCCTCTGCAAGTATAGTCAGTGATCTTAACCACTAAGCCATCTTTCCAGCTGAGATTACAGATATGCATCATCTGTGAGAATCTCTTAATTCTCAGCCATCACTTGATCCCTTCAATTAGCAGCTGTCCTAGTTTGCTTCTCCATTGCTATAACAAAACACTCTGACCAATAGCAACTCCAGGAGGAAAGGGTTTATTTAGCTTACATCTCCCTGGTCACAGTTCATTACTTAGGGAGCCCAAGGTAGGAACTAGGGCAGGAACCAGGAGGCAGAAGCTGAAGCGCAGCCCATGGAGGAACGCTGCTCCCCTGGCTCATGCTCAGCCTGCTTTCTTATACAATACAGGACCACCTGCCCAGGGGTAGGACCACCTACCCAAGAGGAGCACCACCCACAGTGGGCTGGGCCTTCCCACATCACTCAACAATCAAGAAAATACCGCACAGACATGGCCACAGGCCTGTCCAATGGAGGGAATTCCCCAATTGATGCTCACTCTACCCAGGTGTGTCAAGTTGCCACTCAAGCTATCCAGCACAGAAGGCTGACACATTGGATTAAAGGCCCACTCTTACTTTTTAATTCATAACATCTGCAGTGACTTTATTTCCAAGTTTGGTCACATTCTGAGGTTCTGGGAATGACAGGCATGTTGGAGATACTGCTCAGTCTCCACAGGCCAAGTCTCCAGACTTCAGGCTCCTGGCCTCTCTGGCCCATGGCACTGTCCCAGGCCTTTACCATGAGCCCCACCTACCTGGCCACTAATGTATTAGCTTCATCTTTCCTTCCTCCCAAATTTTTGGGAAATGTCACTGCCTCAGAGAATTCTCAGAATCCCTCAGATGAGGGTAACCCTGTCTCTCTGTCTGATGGGCTCATAGCGCCTTCTCACTGTTACAGTCAAGGCAACAGCAATGGGCTGTGATATGTGCCTTTGTGCTTCTGCCACTAAAACCCACTCCTCAAGGGTGGAACCAGAGAGACTGGATGAACCACACTGAGCTTTGTGCATGGGCTGAAGTGCTTGCAGACTGACATAGGAAGCCTGTTTCAACGGGACAGACCAGAGATGATGAAGACCTGTGTGGACCTCACTGCAGAGAATTCATCCAGGAGGTGCCAGGAGTAGCGGCTGGCCTCACAGGGAGGTGCCATCACCCTGGGGTTGCACCTGAACTAGAGCTCTTACCCTGACCATGGCTTACAAACCCCATGTAATCTTCGTAGGAGATTAAACTATGAGTTTAAAGTGGAACAATTCAAGCAGCGCCTCCAACAGTAAACACTTGGCATATATGAGCCATTATTCACGAGTCAGATTGCAACATCCTGATGTAGCAGGGGCAGTGCTGGGGGTGGGGTATGACTCTCACAGACCCCAGTGACTCAGCTGTGAATTCTTCCAATAGTTCAAACTTTACTCAAAAAGACAGAGCCTAAAACTGAATTCCTCAGAAACATTTTGAGTCTATGTCCTCCTCTACAACATGGAAATAATTCTTCCTACAAATGCTCACATGAATTGTTTGGGTATTTGATGCTTTTATTGGCATGTATTACATACACACGAGTGTTTCACTGTGACATTTTCATATGTGTATGTAATGTATTCTGGCCACATCCACTCCCAGCCTGTCTTGTCCTTCTCTCGCTCCCACTCCGCCCCTCTCTCTCTCCACCTAGCCCCCACTCTGCTTTCAGGTCTCTCGCTCTCGGTGATTCCCTGAGTATCATTAAGGTTCATAAGAGTACAGACACCTTACCAATGGCTACACCACTGAATAAAATGTCCCTCTGGGGCTGGACAGGTGGCTCAGCAATTAAGAGCACTCACTGGCTGCTCTTGCAGAGGACGCAGGTTCGATTCCTATCACCCGCATGATGCTGACAGCTGTCTGTAACTCCAGTCCCAGGGGGATCTGACACCTTCTTCTGACCTCTGTGGGCACTACATGACACAGGTGCACTTACATATATGCAGGTGATACATGAATACATATAAAATATTTCTTCAAAAATAAAATGTCTGTCCCTCCCCAGCCAACCATCAACTTTGTGTAAATCCTCTGGGAGTAGTGGGCCCATGAGCCACCATACCTGTGGGTCTTTTTTTGTTTATTTATTACCTATATTTTTTGAGGCAGGATTTCAAGTAACCCTGGCTAGCTTCAAATAGATTAAGAGATCGAAAATAATCTTCAACTCCTCATCTTCTGAACTTACACCATGCCCAGCACAGAACAATTTTTTAAATATTTCATTTATTACTTTTATTTTATGTGTATGAGTGTATTGTCTGCATGTATGTAAGTGCACCCATGTCAAGCAATGCCCATAGAGGTCAGAAGAGAGCATCTGGTTTCTGGAACTAGAATTAAGGACAGTTTTTAGCCACCGTGTGGGTGCTGGAAATCAAACCTGGGTCTTCTGCAAAAGCAGCCAGTAGTACTCTTAACTGATGAGCCACCTTTCTAGCCCAGAATAATTTATTTATTTTTATGTGTATCAGTGTATTGCCTGTATATGTGTGAATGTACCCAGGTCATGCAATGCCAGAGGAAGCCAGAAGAGGGCATCAGATCCCCTGGAACTGGAGTTAAGGACAGGTATTAGCCACCTTGTGGGTGCTGGGAATTGAACCTGGATCTTCTGCAAGAGCAATCAGTGCTCTTAACCACTCAGCCAGTTCTCCAACCATGAATTGGTGCAAGGACAACAGCCCTGATGTTGGGGGCCGGCAGGCTCCGACATAGTCACTTAAGATAGAGGCTGGCAGCTGGCCAGGAGGAGGACCTCTAGTTTAAGGAAGTGTATTGTGATTGGATCTTAGAAGAGCATGATGACCACGTGGTCGGCACATGATCACAAGGACCTTGATGTAACATGACCTTTTGGCTGATTGGTTGGCCCATATGACCTTTTGGCTGATTGGTTGGCCTATATTTTGCTTATGTAATGTGTGGGTATATAAGGCAGAAAAAATAAAGAGGAAGCTGTTGCAGCCTGAAGCAACATTCATCGTCGTGTGTCATTATTTGTCCTGCTGGTCGGGACAGCCTGACAGAATTGTCCCCGATAGCAGACCCACTCCATCCCGATGAGATGAGTAGCTCCTGAACTCTGGTGGTCAATCTGGCACTTGTTATCAGGATGGACTGTCAATTGGAGGGAAGGTGGATCAGGAAGGAGGAAAAAGCACAGACAACAAGCGCCACTCCTGCCAGGTCTAAGGTTTAAATTCTGGGGCGTAAGTCAAATCCCTCTGGAGTCCCAGTCTTGACTGTTGCCACCAGCCCCATGGTGTTGGGCAACCTTGGAGCCTCTTCAGACAAAGCTCAAAGGAGCCTTCCAGCGGCCTTGAGAAGCGGACAGTCGTGGAGCTGGTTTCTCCCCCATCATGTGTGTTCAGGGATTATAACTCAGGTCATCAGGTTTGGCAGCAAGCAACTTTATCCACCGAGCCCGCTGGCCAGCTCCCTTTCTTTACTGTTTTGTTCTGCTTTGTTGCCCTTTGTTAGACAGGCTCTCATGTAGTCCAGACTGAGCAAAAACTTAGGGTGTAGCTAAGGATGACTTTGAACTCCTGATCCTCCTGCCTTCACTTCTCAAGTGCTTCTAGGCATGTGCCACCACACTGGCAATCCAGCATCTTTGGTGATTTTAATGCAGGCATGCTGTGGCTTGCTTAACTGGCCACTTTATAATCAAGAGCTACTTATAGACACTCAGTGCTTTAGAGTGTCTATGTGCTTGATTGCCACTCCATAGTACTTAACACCTGTGATGGCAGAAGAACGGAAGCCAACTGGTCTTTGAGAGAAGAAGTATTGTCAGAGAAGTACTGGGGTCAACGTCATGGTCACAGGCATGGCAGCCTCAGACGCTTCTGGAGCAGAGCCTATCAGATTTAGCAAAACTGGTTTCCTCTGAATGTCTGTTAATTTGAATGTCAACAGATACACAATTAGGTTTTTGTTGTTGTTGTTGTTTTTATTGTTTGACACAGGGTCCTACTCTGCAGCCCAGGCTGGCCTCGTACTTGTGCTGATCTTTCTGCCCCAGTCTCCCAAGTGCTGGACTTACAGGTGTGAACCACCACTCTGGCTTCCTTTGAAATGATCTGTAAAATTATAAATGCTCAGAAGCTTAGGGGGTGGAGGGATGGCTCCACAGTTAAGAACACTGCTGCTCTTGCAGAGCATGTGGGTTGGCATCCTTAATTCCAGTTCCAGGGATCCAGCACCCTCTTCTGGCCACCATGGGCACTGCACACATAGGTACACAACATAAATGCACACAACACTCATACATACATAAAATGATTTAAAACAAATAAAACCTCAGCTTAGCCAGGTCCAATGTGTAATCCTAGCACTCAGAAGGCTGAGACAGAAAGATTTCCATGATTTCAAGCCAGCCAGGGCTAAATAGACCCTGTCTCATAAAAGCAAAACTTCAAACAGTAAAACTAGCTTTAAACATTCTGCCTTCCAGAAGCCTCCATAGCATTTCTGATTCTTGGCAGCTCCTTCACATACAAGGGGAAGCCTGTGGGATGCTGTTAGTCACAGAGCAAGGGGAAAAATGCAGTGGCTGTGAGGCAAATCTTCAGAGACCATCTGAAAGAGCAGCAGGGCTCCTCGGGACAGTGAGGGGATTGTTTAGCGGCTGATTCTGCCCGTCCATCGTGGTTTGGAGCATGTTGCTTCCATCCCGTGTCACTGTTATCAATAGCATTGCCACAAATAATCAACCTGCACATATGAAGCTTGTCGAACAGTTTCTCTGGCGGATTATAAGCACTCAAAAAAGAGCTGAAAGTGGTAGCACTTCCCTGTAACCAAGGAGTCCAGAGGGACTCAAGCCCGTGTGTGATTAGGAAGATCTGCAGGCC
Source organism: Eospalax fontanierii (assembly GCA_035773235.1). Classification (NCBI taxonomy): domain Eukaryota; kingdom Metazoa; phylum Chordata; class Mammalia; order Rodentia; family Spalacidae; genus Eospalax; species Eospalax fontanierii. Next base: position 102,449,676 of record CM069528.1, on the reverse strand, counting down.
AGAGACTCATTACCCCACTAATGCCATTCAGAATTTAGACGCAACATGAGAGAAACACTGAGGAATCCAGAGTGAAGCCATTAAATCTAGGCCATTCAGCAGAACAGAACCTAAAATAGAGATCACGTTGTTTTATAAAAGAATAAAGTTAACTATTCTCTATTGCTCAACTTATGCCACATTTAGACCCACTCAGCAGGTCACAGAGCTGAGCCCAAGAAGGGATGGAGCGAATGAAGAGCCACTGAAGTTTCCAGGCTGTGGCTGTGAGGAGCTATCCTAGTCTCTAGAGAGGGGACAATATTTTGGAACAAGAATAATGCATAATAATTTTCCTCAGCCTGAGAAAATTGTCTCAAGAGCATTCAGTTCCATTTGCTCTGATGGCAGCCTCACTAAGCAACCTTCTGTTTGGCTCATTTGGTTTCCCAGGTAACCTGAAGGGCATTCTGGCTTATTGTGTATTAGTCTTTGAAAACCTAATTAAGGAGATCTTGAGAACACAGTCAAATCTGGTTCAGGTACAAGTTGAGAGGTCTAGGGCTGCAAATCAGAGGTTCAAGCTCCATTCCTGGGTGACCACATTGAAGTTCTGTCAGTTCAGGATTTCTGGATGCTTTTTTTGAAGCTAATTATTAGCACTCTGGGGAGGATGAAGGACAGAGTGAATGTTGCAGGCCAGCCAGCAGCTACCTGGTAGGGGAGAGGAAATTAAGGGCCTATGGAATCTGGTTTTGGGTTAATCCCAAGAGTCACCTTTGAGCCACATTAGTAAGCAGCAGCCTTGGGCCCTGATACTACTGCTTTCAGGAAACAATGTCAGGGATAGAACCTGAGATGTAGGGAAAGATGCATGTTCAAGTTCATTAGAGTGTTGTTTATAATACCGGGAAGGGCCACCCACTTGCCACCACTCTTTTATGTGATGTATTTTACATGTATGAGTGTTTCGCCTGCATGTATATAAGTGCACCCATGTATGCAATGCCCCCAAAGGACAGAAGAGGACATCAGATCCACTGAAACTGGAGTTATGGACAGTTATTAGCTTTCATGTGGGTGCTGGGAACTGAACCTGGGGCCTCTGTAACAGCAGCCAGTGCTTTTAACCACTGAGCCATCTCTCCAGCCTAGTTTTTTAGATTAAAAAAAGAAGATTAATTTTGTCTGGACATGTAGGTGCACACCTTTAATCCAGCACTTGGGAGGCAATGGCAGGTGAATCTCTGTGAATTCAAAGCCAGTCTGGTCTACAGAGTGAGTTCTGGACCAGCTAGTGCTACATAGTGAGACCGTGTCTAAAAAAGCCCAAAACAAAACAAACAATAACAAAAAGATTTATGTTCCGTTTATGTGTGTGTGTGTCTGTGTGTGTGTCTGTGTGCCTGTGGAAGCCAGAGAAGTCCCTGGACCTGGAGTTATAGAAGTTCGTGAGCTGCCTGACATTAAGTCATGAGAACTGAACATGGGTCCTCTGGAAGAGCAGGAAGCGCTTCCTGCCACTGAGCCATCTCTCCAGCCTTGGGCCACCACTCTTTTAAAAATTTTTATTTATTTTATGCACATGAATGTTTTGTTGCGTGTATGTGTGCCAGAGGAGAGAAGGGATGCCTGATCGTCTGGAAATGGAGTTGTGGATGTTGGTTAGCAGACACTGAGTGCTGGGAACCAAACCTAGGTCCTTCCTGAGAGCTATCAGCACTCAACCACAGAGCCATCTCTCCAGCCCAAGTGCTACTTTTGAACTCTTCCCTGTCCCTCTCTTCCTCGTGTCCTTTAAGCTAAGTTCAACAACACACTTCAGGAAAATACAAGCATATCCATGTTGTTGGAAAAAAAATTATGTAATTCCCATGGGTGGGTTTTTCAGGACTCTCATAACAAGGATCCTAGACTGAGTGGCTATAAGAACAAACTTTCTTTCAATTCAGAAAGTGAGAAGTCGGATCAAGAAGTCGGCTGGGTTGGTTACTTTCAAGACTCCTCTCTTTCACTCTCTTCGCCTGTCTTCACTTGTTAATCCTCTGTGTGTGTTGTGTCCCAGTGTCCTGTTTTTCTTATTGATGTACTAGGTAGGGATGGAACCAAGGGCTTTGAGTTAAGCCACTGAGCCTTCTTTTCTTTATATTTTGAAGCTGTCTCAAAATTAAAAAAAAAATTTTTGTGTGTGTGTGCGTGTGTGTGTGTGTGTGTGTGTATGTACAAGTGCCTGTGGAGGCCACAAGAGGGCATTAGATCCCCTGAAGTGACACGCAGTTGTTGGGTCACCCACTGTGAATGATGGGAATTTCTTCCTTGATAAAACCTTCCATCTTAGAAGGAAGCTAGGTAAACAACAGGATGTTTTGAGAGGACATGGAACATTCCATCCTGCAGGGAAGCTCATTAAGCTCATGAAGTAAACAACAATAGCTTTAGGAAATCCCTGAAACTGACCAGGCTCACTAGGTCCCTTCCTCAGAGAGACTACGAGAGACTCTTAGACATGCAGAGCTGTCTGGAAGAGGCTCCGAGCCTCTGAGCTGCCCGGAAAGGCCACTCTTCAACCTGCTGAGTTGCCTATGTTGTGCAGTGAGCTCCAGGTTTCCTGCTTTTATGAGCTGTCACCCATGCTGGGGTGGGCTTTGGTGATGCAGTTGGCTTGGAGTCATTTCTATACCTGTATATAACCCCATAAAACTCATTGGTTCGAGGAGCTGGAAAGAGCAGGAAGTGCTCTTAACTGCTGAGCCGTCTCCAGGCCTTTGAGAGTGTCTTCTAAATTACTCAGGTGGTTCGGGTTGGCCTCAAATCTCACAAAAATCAACCTGCCTCTGCCTCTGGAGGGCTGGGATTACAGATGTGTGCGACAATACCCCAACTGGCCTTGGACTCTAGATCCTCCCACCTCAGTCTCTCAAGTAGCCAGACTCCAGTCTGCTTATAAGGTTGATGAGTACCCACCATAAAGACTTCATTTTAACTTCATTACCTCTGTGAAGACTCTAATCCCCAATCAACTACATTCTGAGGTCTTGGGGATTAAGTCATAGCACTTGAGGGACACAATTCACTTGCTAGCACCTGGTGAGTTCATTTGCTGTGTTTTGTTGCTGCTGTTGCTATTTGCCTTTTTAGGGTGGGCCCTTTGCCTGCACACAGCTCAGCCTCCTTTGTTTATTTGTTCTCTTATTTAAGACAAAGCCTTACTGTGTAGCCTTGGCTGACCTCCAGCTGAATATGTAGTTGAGAATGGCCTTGAACCCCTGATTCTTACGCCCCCACCTCCTAAATGCTGGATTACAGGCACGTGCCACTATGTGCAGTCTTAGTTTCTTATTGCTGTGACAAAATACTCTGGTAAAACAAGGGATCAGGAGTTATTTTAGCTTCTAGTTCAAGGGAAATCAAGGAAGCAGGAGCTTGAAGTAGCTGGTCACATCTCACCCACAAACAGAGATGGGTGGATACAAGCTCAGCCCATTCTCTCTGCTGTTTTATATAGTTTATGATTCCCCTGCCCAGGGAATGGTCTTCCCATATCATTTAACATAAGACAACCCCCTACAGGCATACCCAGAGGTCCATCTGCCAGGTGACTCTAGAGTTTGTTAAATTAACAGCACTAACCATCACATCCACCTAACTACTGTGGTAGAGACAGTGGCTGTTTGGGTTATTGTTTTTAAAAAATATTAACTATTTTCATTTATGTGTATGAGTATATTGTCTACGTGTATGTAAGCACACCCATGTCACCCTTGGAGGTCAGAAAAGGGCACTGTATCCCCTGGGACTGGAGTTATGATGGTTGTTAGCCGCTATGTGGGTGCTAGGAATCAAACCAAGTCCTCTACAACAGCAGCCGGTGCTCTTAACTGAGCCATCTCTCCAGCCGTTTTTTGTTTGTTTGTAAACAGGGTCTCCTGTATCTCAGGCTGACCTGGAACTTGCCATATAACTAAGAATGATCTTGAGCTCCCCATCCTGGCCTCTACATTTCCATGTGCTAGGATTTCAGGATCAAACCTAACATTTTCTACATTACCATGCTACACAAGCATTCCGCCAACTCAGTCCTTCTTTTTTTAAGACACGGTCTCACTCTGTAACCTAGACTCGCCCTGCAATCCTCCTGTCCCAGCCTCCTGAACTTGGGATTTTACAGGTGTGAGCCACCATGCCCAGCAGCATTTTCTATATCTATAATGTGATATAATTTTTGTTATTCATATCCTCCAAATTCTCATTTTTTGACTGTTCAAATTATCAGTTAACTAAGAAAGCTGTTATAACCTGTGTATGTGGCTAGGGTGGTAGCACACACTTTAATGCTGCCACTAGGAGACAAAGGCAGGTGGATCTCTGTGAGCTCCAGGCCATCCCGGTTGTGGCTGTTTATTTTATAACTGTAATCTGATGCTCTTTTACTTTATTGTTTGCACCTTCTGTACGCAGTGACCCTGCACCAATCCATGCCATACATGGGAGCTGCAGCTGCAGCATCAGAACGCACTGATGCGTTCTGAAATCTGCCCCGAGACACATGACCTGTGACCAGAGTCAGGAGAGGCTTTGGTGGTCATCTTATGTCAACAATTATGTTGTCAGAAATCACTAGCATTATGTAGAACATTTCTTCTTTTACTTTCAGAACAAAGTCACAATCACAATTGGCATTTGCAGGAGAAACGCAGAACCCTGCACATAGGTGGAAGTGAGAGCCCCTTGAATACATAACATCCCTCATAGGCTCAGGATCTGAATGCTCCGTCCCCAGAAAGTGGTATTTTAGGAGGTCCGGGAAACCTAAAGAATAGGGCTAAGCTGGAGGAGGGGTGAGTCCTTGGAAGTATATTATCCTGTCTCATTCTCTACCTCCTGGCTCGTCTTGATGTGAACTGAACTCAGATCCTCTGTAAGAGCAGCAGGTGCTCTTAAACACTGAGTCGTCTCAGCAGCCCCAAGACCTCTCTTTTTGAAGAAAGCAAAAGTCAGAATCTTTCATTATTCTAAAACCAGAAAGATGAACTTTTGTTTTTCACTTTTATGTTATTATGTTATATTAATTATACATAATGGACTTCATCATTACGACATTTTCATACATGATATAATGTAATTTCAGTTTTGTAGGGTCTTTTCTTTTTTGTTTTGTTTTGAGACACAACTTTTGAGACAGCCCCAGGCTTGCTTCAATCTCACAGCTGTTGCCTCCTGAGTGCCGGAATTAAAGGCTTGTGCCACCATACCCAACAATCTAATGTATTCTGATCAAATCCCTTTACCCCATTCTGCCCTGCTCCCGTTCCCACTAATCCCCTTTCTCTTCCCAACTGGTTCCCCTCGACTTTCATGCCTTTTTTATAATGGGCCAATTAATTTTCATTAGTGTTGCTTACAGGTGCATGGGATTGTTTATAGGACCATGGCCACCTTTTCAGTTACTCCACGGCTAAAGAAACTGTTTCTTCCCTAGGAAACATTAACTTCATTTAAATCTTCAGGGAAGAATAGAGCTCATGAGACCCCTCCCCGCTCCATAACCGGATGTTGATGGGCCCTATTTGTGCAGGCAATCACAGTTGCTGTGAGTTCAAAAGTGCCACAGCCTCAAACTTACTGGGTAGCCAGGGATAACCTTGAACTCCTCATCCTCCTTCCGCTGGGATTACAGGTTTATGCCACGGCGCCACCAGACCCCACTTTGTTATTTAAAGATGGACACTACCAGCTGATGATGCTGTGAAAGGCCACAAGAAGCAACAGCCTTCTATTGTAGGGAGTCCCACACACCAGCCAGTAATTGAAATGCCCTCTCAACTGGAAGCCATGGCATGGGCTCACATATTGATTTAGGAATGAATCAGGGACATTTCAATATGGAATACACATGCTACAGACACACAGCACATTCAGGGATTTGGATAAAGGGAAATCCCAAAGGCAAAGTGAGAAGGATTGCATAAAATGTTCTGAAACAATAAACCAGGCTATGGGGGTTAATAACAAGGGTGTTGGATGATCTGTAAACGAGGGTGGCACCAGCCCAGGCTGGACAGACAGTGACTAGGCAGCATCCCTAAGGAAGTGTTCTGTGCGAGGCTGTGACTTTTGTGTAATATCTTGCAGAGTTCCTGTTAGCTGGCTCAGGAGCCAGAACCTTCCCTTCAAAGCCTTCCTCTGTTTTGTCTGAGTGCCACACCTGTGATTCCAGCTCACTGGTTTCTGTATGCCTAACTGTGGGCATGGCTGTTCCTTAGTGGGAGACACATGTTCTCCAGAGGGACAAGAAGGGAGTGAGGGTCCCAGGGTGCTCCTCATGGGCCCGGTGTGAGTCTCTGTCTACTGTGAGAAGCCTCTCCTGCCCTGAGCACCCAGCCTAAGGCCTCAGGCACAGACCTAATCTCAGTATCTGGCTCTGATGACTGTGCATGGTTCCCTGCCGGAGAGAAAAAAAGCCTAGAGAGGAGAACCTCAGGTTTAAAGTCTGAGGGAGCAGAGAAGAGTCTGGGCTTGATCCATAGAAACCAGCTTGCCCACCTCAGCTTCTGTTGTGCCTGTCAGAAGTCTTCTAGGCTACTTCCCCATTCTTATGTTCTCTCCCCAGGATGTCTTTGGCCTCTCCATCAGGCTAGGCTCTGGGGCTTTGGGAGTGACCACTAGAGGAAAGGATCCGTGTTGGGTGGATCATGGAATGCTAAGCACAGAATGAGAAGTTTACAAAGGGGATGGGGATCCAGCACATGAGGCAGGGGAAGGGCCTAGTGTCTGGCAGTTTCTTCCAGTCTTGAAGGATAAGGAGGCCTTGGCTTCCCTGAGCCTCGGTGTCCAGGAGCCTGACAGAACGCAGAGGGAGGACTAGAGTCCTGAGAGGCTTTTACACTGTTGCCCTCCTTGTAGGGAGATTGGACAATAGTGGAGCAGGAGCTGGAGGAAAGAGGGAGGATGAGGAAGAGACCCAAGAGGGAGCTTGCCAGAGCCCGCCGGCAGAAATCGGACTGCGCCCGAAGCGGGGAGTGAGGATGAGAAAATGTAGAGAGAGAGAGAGATAGAAAAAAACAGAACAGGAGGGCTGTCAGTCACACTGAAGCAGCTTGCCTTTATTAAGTCTCCCCTATTTATATTGTAAAGTAAGCAAAACAATACTAACACAGGCAAAATAACTTAAGACATGATTGGCTTCCCTCAAAGATCTTCATGTGACCTCAGTCTTAGGTGAAAAATAAACTTCTCCTCAGATGTAAATCATTTTGCCTAATGAAAACTCCTGCTTCCAACAGCACTTCTGTGCACGAGATTGACTTCTGCCTAACCCAAAACTAGGGCATAGTTCAAGGCAGGCACATGGCCCTGACAGGAGCTGCACCTGGGCAAGTGACAGTGCCAGTCACTGCTCTGGAGTGAGTCAGGGCAGTAAGGAGCCAGGAACCGCTTCAAGGAGATGGCAGGCATCTGCAGTGTTGATGCTAGCTGGACATATCTGCCTCCTCAGGAAGCATAGTTCAGGGCTAGAGTATTTGGCTGGAGATCACAAAGGTCCCGGTTCCAATCCAGGTTTCCCTACTTGAGTCCTGTTCATCTGTCTGTTATTAGTTTTGGTTTTGTTTTTTTCTTTGGTTTTGTTTTTTTGTTGTTTTTGTTTTTGAGACAGAGTTTTCCTGTAACCCCAGCTAACCTAGAACTCACTATGTAGACTGTAAGGTTCTGGGTTTGAGAAACTCCACTGGGAGCTAACAGGACCCGGTTTAAGAGAAGACCAGATGGGACTAGCTTCTCTGCACTTGGGAGTGGATAAATGCTAGCCCCCCTAGGGGGCTAGCCTCCCCAAAGAGATGGGGGAGACTATCCCCTCATCTTGGGGCCTCGGGCTCTGGGAACTGGGCTGCCCTGCCTGGCTCCAGATCGGAATGGAGTGGCTCCCTCAGGGACAGTGTGAGAGACTAACTCCCTTTTTACAGCTGTTTGTGAATCCTGGGCTGGGAATCTTATCTATTCAAGAAGTTGTAAAAGTCAGTTCTTTTCTCAGATCTCTCAGATCTCAGTGGGTTCTGAGAGTCTGGTTGCAATCGCCAAGATGTCTGTCCTGGAACTGCTGGGGGAGGTTGGGGGTTCCAGTCACACCTAACATAGACCAGGCTGGCCTCAGTCTCACAGATCAGCCTGGGCTCACAGATCTGCCTCTGCCTCTGCCTCCTGAGTGCTGGAATTGAAGGTGTGCACCACCTCTAGTTTGTTTTTTTGAGACTAATATCTCACCCTGTAGCCCATGCAATTCTGTCTCAACCACCCCAGTGCTAGGATGTGAGGTGTGAGCCTCAATGTCCCAACTTGGTTCCTATGATTGTTTACCATGAGCTCTTGCTGTCCTTCCTCTCTCCTCAGAACTGGCCTCCTGAAGGTAACATCCTTCCTAGTAAAGGAAGAGGAAGTGCAAACAGAAGCTTGTTCTCACCTAGCTTTCCAGCAGGGTGGGAGCCCAAGTGCTCCCTGCTGTCTGTGGCACCATTGGGCACAGCTGAGTGAGTTGAGACCCGATTTTGCCTTAGAATCTCCAGAACAGGGACAACTAGGGTCCTTGCTTGGAGGCCATGTGTGGACAAGGGAGCATGCTTTACATCGTATGACCCAGGAGGCCACATTAGGTCCCAGTTGCACAGCAGTCTCTGAGGCTGCCACCTACTCAGCGAGGGGAGCTTGTGATCCTCAGTCAGCTCACTTCCTATGGTTTCCAGTGCTGCTTCCTAGCATGGGCCCTCCGGGTATGCCTGGATGTTCTTCTTTCTGCTTGTGGACAGCAGTGGGCCGGGACTGGAGTCACAGATGGTTGTGAGCAGCCATGTGGGTGGGACCTCTGTAAGACCGGTAAGCCCTCCCTACGACACTTTCACTTTCTCCTTTTTTATACAATCTACCGTCCCAACTCAGAGAATAGTTTTACCCATAAAGAGTAGATCTGTCCATCTCAGTTAATCTTATCAAGACAATCCCCAATAGGCATGCCCAGACCTCTGTCTCCTAGGTGATTCTAGAACTCATCTTGACAACTGAGTTTAACCATCACAGAGCAGTACAGAAATATTTTAAGAAATGGTGCAGAAGTTTTCAAATTTGGTGAAAATTAGAAATCCACAGTTCAAAAATCTCAACAAATCCAAAATCTGAAAAGTCATAAAGAAAATCAAACTAAAAATAGTTTCAGGGTGTCTAGGAAGTGAGAGGGAGGAACTGGGGGTTCCAGGGAGGCGTGGGATGGAAAAGATGGAGGAACTGTGCTAGATAGATAGTTTTAGTTGTCAACTTGACACACATAGGTAAAGGGAACCTCAGTTGAAGAATCACCTCATTGGATGACCTGTGGCCATGTGGGGGGCATTTTCGTGGTTGTTTAGTGGTATGGGAGGGCCAGGTGCAGTGTGGGCGGTGCTATGCCTAGGTCAGTGGTTCTGTGCTGTCTAAGAAGTATGCTGAGCACAGGCCAGAGAAACAAAACAAGCGAGCAGTGTTCCTCCATAGTCTGTGCCCTGAGTTCCTGCCTTGGCTTCTCTTGATGATGGACTGAGCTGTAAGCCAAATAAACCTTTTTCTCCCCGAGCTGATTTTGGTTAGTGTTTTTATCACAGCAGTAGAGAAGCAAACTAGAACAGGTACCTAATAATATGATGCATTATTTACATGAATGAAATTCTCAAAGAATAAATCAAAGATATTCTATTAAAAATAGCCTGACAATTGGTAAAAGCCTAGTGATAAAGGAAAAAAAAAAAAACATAAAGACAACCAGAACTGGAAAAAATACTTTTCCACATCGGGGAATAAAGAGCTGACTTCTTTCGAGAATCATGCAGTCCTGAAAAAGGGACTATGAAAATATTACTAATTCTTTATCCAGTGAGTTGCATAAAACACCTTTCAACAGTTCAAGTAAAACAAACATTTTTTTTTCCAGATCGAAAAAAAGCTGAGAAAATTCATCAGCAGTAGATGAAGCAAAGCAAGTTCTACAGGCAGAGAGAAAAGGTGGCTGAAATTCAAATCTGCACAAAGTGTAGAGTCAGTGGATCTCACTCTAGCCCAAGCTGACCTGGAACTTACTCTGTTCCCGAGGCTGGCCTTGAACTTATGGTGATCCTTCTCCCTCAGTCTCTTGAGTGATGAGATTTGCAGACCTAAGCCATCACAGCTAGCTGAAAATGCAAAACTTTAAGTCTCACTTAAAAAAAAAAAAAAAAAAACTTTTGTTAGATTTTTATTTAATGTGTATGAGTTCACCTGGGGCATGCTCACAGAGGCCAGAAGAGCATGTCAGAGCCCCTGGAGCTGCAGTTTGGGACAGGTGTAGCTTCCATATAGGTGATGGGAACTGAACCCAAGTCCTCTGCAAGAGCAGCGAGTGTTCTTAATCACTGGCCCATCTCCCGAGCCCCTTGACTATCCTTTAAAGGGATTTAAAAGTGAAACTTAGGACTGGAGACATAACTCAACAGTTTCATCCAGAAGACCTGAGTTTGGGTTTCCAGACTGCTTACACCTGTAACCACCTGTAACTCTAGTTCCTGGGGATCTGGTGCCCTCTTTTGGCCTCCATAGCACCGTGCACATGTCCCCAACACACATAAATAAAAACAAGTCTTTTTAAAAATTCATCACTGTAAGTATAATACATGAATCTTTAAAATAAAAGGATGAAAAAAATATGCCATGCAAACATTAAACAAAAGAAACACGGAGGGATTGTTATTTTACAGGAAGCTAAATAGACTTCAGTATAAGGAAAACTACTAGCAGTCAAGTAATAATACAAGGATCATTTCATCAAGGAAATACAGCGACCCTGAGTGTGTATGTATTTACTAACAGAGCTAAATGCAGGAAGCAGATAGTGCTCATGTAACAGAAGTTACACCTGGATTTCTACCACACAAGCAAAGCAATTGGGATGGAGCGCAGCTAGTGGTAGAACTTGTCATTCCTTCCAATTGAGAACAAGCAGAGAAGTCAAAGGAACAACATGTGGAGTTAAAATATTAACATGTCTAAATGCATTTTCTGTTTTCTTTAAATTATTTATTACTGCATGAGTGTATGCACGCCATAGTGCACATGTGGAGGTCAGAGGACAACTTTCAGAAAGTAGTTCTTTTCCTTTCACCCTGGGTGTCCAGGGTAGGTTGAATTAAGACTTGTAGTTAAGTGCTTTTACCCGGCTGAGACATATCACTACTGGGAATCCAGGTTTTTGCCACAAGCCCGGCTTAATAGTGGGACATTTATTACTATGACGTTAGGTTCTTAAACAGGCAGTTCCAATACCCCGTCCCAGGTCTTCCTCTTGCTTGAACTTCTTCCTCACAAAAGATGAGGCTGCAGCTTCATGGGCCAGATGCTTCCTCTGGCATAGATTCCTCTGCTGCCTAGGGCTTGGACCCTGAGGAAGGAAACCAAGACAGATTTGAGATGAGGAAAGATGGAAAAGAAATAAAAAGCAGAGGCAGAAGGGCTGCAGAGACGGCTCAGCAGTTAAGAGCACTGACTGTTCTTACAGAAGACCTAGGATCCATTCCCAGCACCCACAGGGTATCTAACAACTGAATGTAACTCCAGTCTCAGGGGAATTCAACACCCTCTTCTGACCTCTGCAGGCACTGCATAACACTGGTGCATTTATATACTTGGAGGCAATACACATAAGTAATAAATTAAAAAAATATTTTAAACATAGGTAGAAACCTTCTAATGCCCAGTAGTAGCAGTAATGATGAAGGACAGGTGGGCCTGGGTGGGAAGAATCAGTGAAGGAAACAGCTCTGAGTTGAAATACATGCACAGAAGAACAGTTCAAGCTGGGGATGGCTAGGACTATTATGACTATGAAGGCGGCTTTACTAAGTAACAACTAGCATCTGGGGGTATAGCTCAGGGGTAGAGCATTTGACTGCAGATCAAGAGGTCCCTGGTTCAAATCCAGGTGCCCCCTGTGACCTTGTCGTTTTTTATCCAGGCTAAATATAGCCTCTCATCGAGTTGACTCAGGTCCATGAACCTAAGGTTTTCATCCAGTGTCAAAGACTGTAGCGATCCTATTGTGCCATTTTTCATGCTCCATTTTTACCTCCTCCACCAGTCATTTCCTGAGGGATTGAGGAAGTCTGCCCCGGCTTTCTGAGCATCCCTTGTCTCTAATGATTACTCTGCCTTTAATTGTTTATACCAAGCTTGCTTTCAAGGGAAATAGGATCTGAGGCTTATAATAAAAAACAAAATAAAACTAACCAGTCTAGCAAGTTCATAAAGACAGGGATTGCAAGGCTCAGAAAACTGACAGTATTCCAGGGGACTTGGTTTAGAAGTTACTACAGTGAAACTCAGAACATATTGTTGTTTCCTGGTAATCAAAAAGAAATGAAAACAAGCTGGATGTGAATCTCTGGGTTCAAGGCCAGCCTGATCTACAGGGATTTCCAGGCTAGCCTGATCTACATAGTGAGTTTCAAGCCATTTGGCTACATAGTGAAACCTATAAACAGGGGACCCTGGCCTACATAGTGAGTTCGATGCCAGGGCTAGTTAGTGAGACCTTCTCTCAAAAAGGGGTGTGTGGTGCTGGAGAGATGCACTGGCTGTTTTTAGAGAGGACCTGAGTTTGTTCCCCAGCACCCACATGGCAGCTAACAACTGTATGCAACTCCAAGTCCATGGGATCTGATGCCCTCTTCTGGGGCTGCATTTCTTCCAGGACACAGGTGCACTTACATACATGCAGGCAAAATCACTCATACACGTAAAATAAAAATAAATAAACCAAAAGAAATTTTTTTAAAAAGACAAAGCCAGGCGTTATGGTGCATGCTTTCAATCCCAGGACTTGAGAGGCAGAGGCAGGCAGATCTCTGAGTTCAGGCTACAGGGAGACCCTGTCTCAAAAAAAACAAAAATAAATAAGACGAGCCCAGATGACTCTGAAAAGGCACTCCCTTCCTCCATCCCCTTCAACAGCTTAACAGTGCCAGGCTCAGTGGATTGAATTCATCATTGGAAGGGTTTCTAACAGGATGTTTCCTTAAGGAAGACATTCCCTCTGTTACAAAGTCATTGTGATTCTCCTGCGGCCTTCTCAGCTCTCAGGGAAAGGCCTGTTATTGCTGAACACTGTGCAGCTCACTGAGCTCCACTGGTCCAAGCCTGTCTGTCAATAGGACTCGCAGAATTCAGGGGATCAGTCACCCCAAGAGCTTTTTTCCCCTCACCCAGCAGTGAGCCATCCCACCCAGCACAGCAGTCAGTCCTTTCTAGCTGGTTCCTAGACACTGAACACAGTACCTACTGTCTGTTATACCCATCCACTGGCTTGAGAAAGGCAGTTCTACTGAAGACTTATATAAATAACTCAGCGGAGTGGTATGGCACCCCTGCATACAAAGATATCTCTTCACAGAAGTACCAGTCGACATGTGGCCCATGAACTGGGCCAGTCCATGAACTCTTTCCTGTGAAGAGTTCAGATATTGAGAGTAAATGATTAGGAAGTCTGCAGCAATCCAGCACTGGCCACCTCTGGGGCTGTGACGGGTCTCAAGTTCAGTAAGTACGGTGGTGTGGTATTAAACCTTGACAGAATAAGGACACAGGTGGACCTTGAGCCCCAGCTTGCCTGCTGGGATTACATGCATGTACCACCATGCCCAGCCCCTTGACAGACTGAAAGAAATATGGAACTCGAGAGATGACTCAGAGGTTAAGGGCACTGACTGCTCTTACAGAGGGCCTGGGTTCGATTCCCAGCACCTGGATGGTGGCTAACAACTGTCTGTTACTCCAGTTCCAGGAGATCTGACGCCCTCTTCTGACCTCTGCAGGCTCTGCACGACACAGATGCACCTACACACATGCAGGCAATACACACCTACACATAAAATTAATAAACCAAAATTTTTTAAACAAGAAGTATAAGCAGGGCCAGGGACGGAGCTCGATTAGTGGGGTGTCTCCCGGCGTGCGCAAACCCCGGGTTCAGTCCTCAGCACCACAAAACCAGGTGTGGTGGCCCATGGGAGAGTTTACTAAACATCTCTCACAAGTTTGAACTTAGGGAAAGTGCATCTCCAGGCTGACCTTCCAGGCTGGCCAAGCTGCAGACCTAGTGCAACTGAGGAACCGTGTCATCACCAGATGCCACAGTCTGTACTAATAGAAACACATACAAATACCATGATACCAAGAACTAGACCCTAGAGATAGACAGCAGTGAGCTTGTTCTTACAAACCAAACAGACTCTGTATCGGTTCACATCACATAGATATCTCTGCATTTGAAGGGGGGAGAGATAGGAGGGTGAGGAGTCAAAATCATCCTCAGCTGTATAGTAAGGCTAGTCTGGGCTACTAGAGACCCTCTCTCAAACAACAACAACGAGCTGGGTGTGATGGCACACACCTATAATCTCATCACATGAGAGGTAGAGACAGGAGGATCAGGAGTTTAAGGTCACCCTTGGCTTGAAGCTAATTTGCTCTCCTGAGACCCTACCTTGAAAAAATAATCACATATGATCCCTTTCTCACTCCATTAAAGAAGTACAAATTAATTCATGATCTAAATGTAAACTCAAACTTTCAAAGACACACACATATACAGATAAAGGAAAACTACATAATAATGCCTTTAAAAATATTTTTTATTATTTTTATGTGTTTGAGTGTATTGCCTGCATGTCTGTAAATGTAATGCAATGCCCACAGAGATCAGAAGAGGGTGTTGGATCTCCTAGAACTGGAGTTATAGGTGGTTGTAGCCACCATGTGGGTGCTGCAAACCAAACTCAGGTCCTCTGCAAGAGCAGCAAGTGCTCCTAACCACTGAACCATCTCTCCAGACCCCTGCCTCTCCCCTCCCCTAGGCAAGATATTGCTTTGTATCCCCTGGCTGGCCTGGCACTCACTATGTAACTTAAACCAGGAAAAGTCAAAGCCTGCTAGTTACAATGTATTCAACTTTTCCAAATGCTCCTTCTTTTGTTCTTTATTATGTGTAGAGTGTTTTGTTTGCATGTAAGGGAACCTTGGTCATGCAATAATACCCACGGAGGCCAAAAGAGGGCATCAGATCCCCAGAACTGGAGTTAGCATGCCATTTGCTACAGATGTCTGCTGCCAAGTTCAGCTTTTACAGAGTTTCTGGGGATTTGAACTCAGGTCTTTGTGCTTGCCAGGGCAAGTCTTTACTCGCTGACGCACTCCCCAGGCCTTTTCAGCTCGTTTTAATAACACTGTTCAAATCTTCTAGATCACTTATGGTGTTGTCCCTATTCATTAATCAGAAAGGTATGTAAAAACTTTGAACTCTGATTCTGTAATTTCTGTGTTATTCTGTGATACTTTTGATATTCATATTTTGAGACTCTGTTATAAGAAACACTAAAATTCGAAATATTTGTATCCTCCTGGTAAACTCAGCCTTGTGAGGAGTCTCTGTTAAAATCTCCAGTAGTGTGCCATGTCCCGTTAGAACCCCCAGTAGTATGCCACGTCTTAAACTCTGTTTTGCCTCACAGCCACATTTCCCACTTTTTTGACTGATGTCTTACAAAATAGCTACTGCTTCATTTCTTCACACCAGTCTTTCTGTAACTCAAGCTTTTGATGTGTCATGAGCAAACAGATGCAGTGGTTTCATGATCCCAAACCAATACAACGATCTTCATCCTTGGAGCATTTAATTTGTTTGTACTCAAATATATCACCGTATTTTATACTTTCAATTTGCATCATATTTTTATCTACTTGCTTTCTTTTCCTGTTTAAAAATTTTATGATGCCCTTATTCCTCCTGTTAGCTTGAAAACCATAAATGATATCTCTTCTATTTTAGTGGTTATGCTAGAAATTCATTTTGCATACTCATTTCTCTAAGTCTGTGGCTAACCAATAACTTCTCCACGTTTCTGTTAATGTGAGCATCCCAGAGCCCTCGAACCCCATTTTCTTCCTTCTCAGGTTAAATGTGGCTTCTCTTTCTGACATTGTTCCATATGTTGTTTTAACTTCAGTATTATTGTTTTGTACAGTCAAGATTCATTTAAATTAGTCACATAAATACGGCTTTTGAGGGTCTTTCATCCCTCCTATGGCTCTGTCCTCACATCTAGATCATTTCTCTACTGCTTTGGTGATGTTCTTTAGAGTTTCCTTGTGTGTGACTGCTGCTGATACATGCTTTCAGTTTTGTTTGAAGAAAAAGGAGAGGGAGGGAAGGAGGAAGGGAGGAAGGAAGGGAGGGACGGAGGGAGGGAGGAAGAGGGGAAGGGAAAGAATGAAGGAAACAAAGAAATTCCTTTCATATTGGTGGTGACAACCTTTCAATATGCATAATTATTCTACTGCCTTCTGACTGGCTTCCGTTATTCTCAAGAACGCAGTTGTCAATCTAAGTGTCACTGCACGCCCCTCCCCCCCAGGATGGTTTTAAGAGTTTATTGTCACCTCTAGCTTTCTTCTAGTTCTCTACCATCACACTAGGAACAGGTTTCATTTGTTTCTTGTGCTTGAGAGTCACTGGGTCTTGAGTGTAAGGACTGATGTCTTCCCTAGGCTACAGAACACGCTAGCCGCTGTCTCCTGCACGGTTTGTCTGTCAGGCAGGCCCTACTTACATGTTCCCCTGTCTTTCTGCTCTGTCCTCTTTATTAATTTCATGTCATAATGGACAGTTTTTCCACCCAGTTTTCCAGTTCATTGATTTTTCTCTTTTGCTCAAACTGTTCTTAAGTAGAGTACAAACGTATTCATTGAGTTTTAAATTTTAGTTATTGTAATTTTAGATCTAAAATTTGTTTATATCTTTTCTTTTTTCAGGTCTCTTCATTACTCTTCATGTTACCAATTTTCCACTGAAATCATCAGTCTTGGCATAGCAAGCACTTTCATTTTAGACTATGTGTGATAGTTGCTGTTCTTTGTGCTATGACAAAACACCGGACAGAGCAGCTTGAGGGGGAAAGGTCACGTGGACACAGTCAGGACACAGAGAGATGAGCGCTGGTGCTTGACTCGCTTTCCCCTTGCCATTCGGTCCAGGACCTCGGCCCGTGGGACGGTACCACCCATACACAGGGTGAGTCCACCTTGTAAGATGTGACTGAAACTCCCAACAGTTTCAGACTCGGGAAGATGGAAGGAAACCTGGAGCTGGACTTTACAAAACATGCATGAGGAAAGACCGACTTTTACAACTTCTCTCAGAAATCCAGGCCCTGCAAATAGCTGAAAATAGCTCAGATAAGCTCCAGACCTCAAATTCACAAAGGACACCAGGCTTCCTTAACAGATAAGGTTCCGGACTCAAGGAATACACAAACAGCTGCAAAAGAGGGGATTCCTTCCTGGCTAGAAGTTTATCTTAAACATCAAATAGATGCCAAGGGGTGCCTTTTCCCTTTAAAAAACCCTACTGACCAGCTAAGGGCGGGCTAGTTCTTTCTCCACTCTGGGAGAAACTAGTCCCAGCTGATTTCCCTTTCCCGACTGGGAGTCAGTTCAATGCCCAACAAAACCGGTTCAGTCAATTCCCGTCTCTGATTGATTCCTGTTACGTCACAAACCAAAATAAACCTTACACTCCTACTGTTAAGCCTTTCTAGAAACATCCCCACAGACACATCTAGAGGTATGTTTCCATGGTGATTCCAAATTCAGTCAAGTTGACAATTGAGATCACGGGATGTCTCTGATAACTTTCACGCTCACAGTTCCTTTGTTTAGTTCTATGGTCTGTTGTTTCTATAATTTTAGTCTTTACTTCTCTGTATGCATGGTTAATGGTCATTCTTGATTACATGCTAAACATCTTATTTAAAAATGATTTGTAAATGGGCTGGAAAGATTGCTGAACAGTGAAGAGCATTTGCTGTTCTTATAGAGGACCCAGGTTCAGTTCATAGCACCCACATTGGGGCTAACAACCATTCCTTAACTCCAGTTTTAGGAGATCTGATGCCCTCTTCTGGCCTTTATGGGCATTGTACATCATAGGTACACTTACATACATACATGCAAAACACTCCTACACATAAAAAATAATAAGTAAAACTTTTTCAATTATAGAAATAATTTGAAGATAGGACATAATACCTTCTATTTGCTTTTTCTGAATATCTGAGCACAGGACACCTTATATAATTCTGAAGATTGAATTTTATCATTCAGAAACACTATCACCAGAGTGACAAATTTTGTACAGTGTCCATTTTTCTTTCAGCTTTCCTGAGAGCCTTAGGGTCCTGATCCAAAGCCAGAGCTGGCTGTATCAATGTCTCTTCTGGAGCTGGACCCAGAAACCTTACTTCTCTACATTGTCCTCAGAGGCTTCTCAAAGGTCCACTTAGCTTCCCAGCTTCTCCTTCAAAATGGAAAGATGCTGAGCTCCAGAGCAGCTTCTATTTGAGTGCACAGCTTTCTATTTTCACTGATCAAATCTCCATCTAGCGACTGAATTTCCCGCCTACCTGCTTGGCGCTTTCATATTTTCTTTCTTTTCCTCTGTGTGTGGTGGAGGGGCTTCTTTGGAGACAAGGTGATGTTATTTAGAGCACACTGGCCTTGAACTCCTGATCCTTCTACCTCAGCCTCAGTGCTAGGGTTGCAGTGTATACCACCCTGGCCAGCATTTATTCTTTTTTTTTTTTTAGTTTGCATTTGTCCTCCCAGGAGAGGATACTTTAAGTTACTCTGTTCATTAAGGAATGCCGAGCATCGTCTGCAAGATTGTCTATGCTCGTTTATATGTATGAATGTTTTTATCTGAATTTTGAAAAATTCACTTGTAGGCATTCTCAGAAACGAAATATCCAGGGCAAGAAAGGAAAAGAGGAAGGTAAACAGGAAGGAAGATGGGAGTGTCAGTGGCCAGGATCTGCAGCAGAGGTGGCACCCTTGAGAAAATCCCAGTATAGAAACTGCTTCGATTGAGGCTCACATCATTACTACTGCCTCTTGAAAGTAAGAAGATGTACACACACACACACACACACACACACACACACACACACCGCATTCCGCAAAGGGTAAGAGCAAGCACAGAGAGATAGTCTGTACTTTCTGGAAAAGAGATGGAGCTGAACCTCCTAAGTGAAAAGTAGCCCTGGGCTCAATGATGATCAGGAAGATGTACAAATCTAACATTACCCTATGCAAAAATCACTTGTAGCAATTGACTTAATAAAGAGAAACTTGGGGATCCAAGAGACCTCCAAAACAATGTTGCTCTTGGTTGCTCCCAGAATTTGAGAAATACCGCTCTCACACCTCAGTAAAGAATCTTCTTTTCACTGCAGATGGAGGCTATTACAGAAACACACAACTGGTCAAAATGTAGAGAATAAATGACCATGGAATGCCAGTCCCAAGTGGGACATATATAACACACCCCTACACCCAAGACTCAGAGAGCATCACAGAAGAGGGGACAGAAAGATTGTAAGAGCCAGAGGACCTGGACAACCATTGAATGATAGTGTCTTCTGCTCCCATGAACCCTCAGCAATATGGCTGCCTGCACAAGTTAGGGCTGGGGAGGGGAAACAGCATGATGCAAACGCAGTGTACTCACTTATGAAATTTTTAAAAAAACTTTAAAGAAAATAAGAACTCAAAAACTAAAATAAAGAGAAATTAATTTAGCTCGTAGTTTGGGAGGTTGGGCAGCTCTGTGGGTTTGGGCCTCTGGGAAGGGAGCCTGATGGCCATGGCAGAAGCACACATTGGAGCAAATGATCTCATTTTAAGCAAGTAAGCAGAAAGAGAGGCCTGTCAGATTCCCAGAATCTCCCTGAAGGGCACATATGTTCAGTGACCTAAGGACCCACAAAACTCCATCATGGAAAGATTCCACCACCTCCCAAAATTACCACCCTGAGGATCAAGCTTTAAATACTTAGACTTGGAACTGGGGGGATGGCTTAGTGGTTAAGAGCGCTAGCTGTTCTTGCAGAGAACTTTGTTTCAGTTCCCAGCACCCACATGGTAACTCCAGTTCTAGGGGATTCAATAATGCCCTCTTCTGATGTCACAGGCATTGCATGAGGAGGTGCACTTTCATTCATGAAAGCAGTATACTCCTACACATAAAATAAAAATGAACACATAGACTCACCACCCTTAAGGACCAAGCCTTAAACACCTAGACTCTTGGGTGATATTTGACACCCAAAATAAACAAGAGAATTTCTAATACTCATTCTGTTTCAGACCCTGAACTTCATTACAAAACAATACACATTAATTTACTGGTAGGATAGAAAATACAGAAATTCAGGCTAAGCATGGTGGCATACACCTTCATCTCAGCACTAGGGAGGCAGAGGCAGATGGATCTCTGTGAGTTTGTAGGGTAAACTTACAGAGTTTTCTCTCTGCCTTGAGGGACGTGCCTCCAAGAATGTGATTGACAGCCAGCCAACCAATAACTTAAGGGAGGAACTAGTGGGAAAACAGTGAACGCTGGGAAGGAGATGCATAACCCTTGTCCCAGGTTTCCATCTTAGATATGTGTACTGGAGGTCCACCAGACTTCTGATCAAAATGATGACTCCCCCTATGAAATTTCTGTGTCTCTCCTGGGAAATGGATCCTGTGTAAGTAATCCCAAACAAAACCGGTTTCTCTAATTGAAGAGCATTCTCTATTTGCTTAATCAGTTCATACCTGGGGGAAGGGGGGTCCTCACTGCGAGAGGAGAATTCATAAAACAGAGTTCCAGGCTAGCCTGGTCTATAGAGTGAGTTCCAGGCTAGCAATAGCTACATAGTGAGACTCTGTCTCAAAAGATAACAACAAAACAAACAAAAGGGTAAAAATACAGAACTTCCAGCATCTGATCCAGTTGATTACAGGTCGGGACCAGGAACCTCTTGATCTTTAGTCAAATGCTCTACCCATGAACTAGGCCCCAGTCTGCATGGCTTCTCATTAGCACTCTTCAACCATCACAGCACACACAGGCTGTGTGTTTACAATCCACTACTGCTTCTACATGTTCCTGAAACTGGCGGGCTTTCACCATTCCCTCACTGCTTTTTCCCAAGTTTATCTACTGCTGTCCTGTATCTCATTTCTTGGGTTTTAGTGTGGGCATTATTGTGATCCAGAAAGGAGATCTTACTAAGGGGCTTTCCCCAAATCCACACGCAGTGGTCAGTGGAACTAGAGCTACTAGATCTGGGCCTTCAGTGACCCTCACCCAGCCCAGGGAGGGCTGTGCTCACTATTTCACTCCATCATTCAGTCATTCAACAAACACAGCTTGTTAGGTGCCAAGCCCAGTTGTTCATGTTAAGGACACAGAGACAAGCAAGACACTGTTCTCTTTCCTCAGAATCTTAGCCCAAACCAGAGACAACCATGAATAAATACAGTCCTTAGAAGTGGCAAGAGGCTAAAAAGAGGCCTGTGGGATAAAGAGTGGGGGTGGGGGGTGAAAAGGGGCTTCCGAGAGAGATGGCAAGGAAGAGCTGCCCAAGGAAGAAGCCAGTTCCTCAGCCCCACAGGCCCCCTCTAGGTTGGATGTCCTGCAATGAGTGAGGCTCATGGTCACTACCTTGAAGGACAGCCTGTGCCAAGCATGAATGGTGGTGGTCTGAGTGGGTCTCAGTGTCGGCCTTCTGTGTCTCTTCCAGAGGGGAGCACACAGGCAGGGCCTGAGCAGAGCTCAGAGCACAAGAGAAACACAGTACAGTGCATACCCAGAGCATTGCTGAGGGTGATGCAGGTGACAAGGGCTGTTATTTGACTCCTGGTTAATAACAACTTCTAAAGTATTGCTCTCTGGTATACCTGGATTTGAACCAGGGGCCTCTTAGTCTGTAGTTCTACTACTGAGCTGTGCATTCAAACCTGTCTTCCTCTCCTGATTGCACCTATTGAACTATGCAACTTACTGTAGATTCTAGACTGTAGCTGAGTTTATTGCAGGGGCAGCGTGCCCCATGATATCCTGGCCCTCTCTACCATCACCTACTCAGTGATCCACACAGTAACCATCTTCCATGTGGCAGACACAGTCTTTCTTTTGTAACCTCTGTTCTGTCTGCAGGCCTTGGCGTTCTCAGCTTAATAGCTCTGGCTTTCTTCCTACATTCCTGTGCTAGGGAACTGAGAAGCCACAGCTCTGCACAGATAAATGAGCAGGTCAGGACAAGAGACTCACCACAACCCCAAATCCCCAGACCCAAGATGACAATTTTCTCACTTCCCACCATCTGTGTCATCTGCTCAGCCCCTCCACAACCTGCTCTGTATTGTGGAGAGAGAGTGTGAAGCAGCTAAAGAGTCCTTCCCCCCAAAAAACAAAAACAACCCCCCCCCCAAATTGGGATCCATTCCAGTTTACTTCCTGTTGCTGTGATAACACAATAATCAGAAACAACTCCGAGAGGAAAGGGTTCACTTGGCCTACAGGTTGCAGTCTAACCCCAGGAAGCCAAGGCAGGAACTGAAGCAGAGACCTGCTGCTTACTGGCTTGCTAACCCTGCTCCATCAGCTACTTTTCTTACACAGCCGGGACCCACCTGCCCAGGGATGGAATCACTCACCGTGAGCTAGACCCCCTGCATCAGTTAGCAAACAAGGAAATGTCCCTGAGACTTGCTTACAGGCCAGTCTGGTGGAGGAACTCCTCAGCTGAGGCTCCCTCTTCCCGGTGACTCTAGTCTGTGTCAAGTTGACAAAAAAGCTAACTAGTACAGGGTCAGAGAGGGATTAAGAAAACACTTAGGCACACTGTCTTTTTTTCTGCCAGTTTTCCCTCTTGTGTAGTTACAAAATGTCTGCGGCCAGATATATGATAAAGGAGGTTCAGAGTCTGGAAAGATGGTTCAGCTGTTATGAGAATGTACTGCTTTAGCAGAGTTTGGTTCCTAGCACTCACATTAGTCATGTCACAACCACCTGTAACTGCAGCTCCAGGGCACCCCAAACACCCTCTTGGATACCCACCCACATGTAAATAAACATTTTTTAAAAGGAGGTTCCTACCAGGTGTAGTGGATCATACCTGTAATCCCAGCACTTGGAGGCTGAGGCGGGAGTATCACAAGTTTCAAGTCAGCTCTGGCGACAGTGAAACCCTCTCACAGAAAGAAAAGAAGGGCCAACAAGAGGGCTCAGCAAGTAAAGAAGCCTGTCCCCAAGCCTGATGACTTGAGTCTGATCCAAGGCGTCCATTAATTGAAAGAAGAGAGCTCACTCCTGCAAGACACCCTGTGATTTCCTCATGTGCACAATCAAAATACATAATTTTTTTTGGAGACAGGATCTCACTATTTCTCACCGACCTAAACTCGCTATGTGGAACAGGCTGGCCTGGAACCCACAGAGATCCATCTGCCTCTGCTTCCCAAGTGCTGGAATCAATAGGAGGGCTTGACTAGGGGGAGGATGGGATGGGATGGGATGGATATGGATGATTTGTTAAAAAGAGAAGAGAATAAATACATTTACACATTTGACTCAGGATTCTGGTGGCTGTAAAATCTTCAACAGTACCGTGTGTTGAGGGCCCCAGCTGCATCTCAACATGGCATAGAAGAAAGTGAAATTGCAGTATGTAGAGACCACCAAGCATGGGGGAGGGGTGGGATTTACTTTATTAAAACCCACTCTGCAACTTACTCGGTCCTAGACCTTTCCATGAATCCTTTCAGAGGCTGGTGTCAGAAGGGGCAGCAAGCCAGCCCTCCAGTTCAGCAGGCAGAGCAGCACTGGTCCCTGAGCTGAGTGCCCTGGGGGCCTCTCCTGCCAGTCTTGGGTGGGTACCTACCTTTTGGGAGATCACTGGCTGGCTTCCAGCCCATAGCTGCACTATCTCTTCCCGACACCCATGGTCAAGGGGTCTTTTGAGCTTGAGCTTCATGAGGAGATCTACAAAACTATCTTCTTGTTTTTGTCAGCAGCATGGAGGGAAGGAAGGAGAAGGCTGTGAGTCTGTGAGACGGCACCTGCAGAGGACGTGAAGGGCCATCACTGCCCGGGGACTGCTCCTGCCTCTGTTTCGAGGGCAAGCATTGCCTGACAGCGCTTCCTTTTCTTTCTCATTTCTGCCTCATCTAAGACTCCCCCTGGTGGCCACCTATTGATTCTGTTTCCTCAGCATCCATTTCTCCAGCTTCTCAAGAGTCTCTCCTTGTTTCTCCATCATCATCATCACTTTGCCTCCCAAAAGAGACATCCCACACCTACAGGTGGGGAGAGCCAGGGGGCACCCGGATTTGAACCGGGGACCTCTTGATCTGCAGTCAAATGCTCTACCACTGAGCTATGCCCCCTGCTGACAATGTGGGCTTTACTAATA
The DNA here is from genome assembly GCA_035773235.1 of Eospalax fontanierii. Classification (NCBI taxonomy): domain Eukaryota; kingdom Metazoa; phylum Chordata; class Mammalia; order Rodentia; family Spalacidae; genus Eospalax; species Eospalax fontanierii. The sequence goes on along the minus strand of CM069528.1, from coordinate 102,425,356 downwards.
TCACTTTTAGCATCCTCTTATGTTAGCAGTGGCTATAAGTAGTAGACATTAAAAGTCAACTGATACAAAAATAAAAGGAATTTATTGAACCACAACAGCAGATATATTATTAGAAAAGCAGCTGAATGCCAGGAATTCAAATGCTGTCAGAGAATTCTGTCCCTCCAGCTTTCTTCTTTGGCTTCTTTTTCTTTCTTTCTTTTTTTTCAGGGTGGGTTATTGAGACAGGGTCTCACAGTGTAGCTCAGGCTGAACTCCAACGTGCTATCCTCTCTCCACAGTGCTGGGGTTATAAGTATATGCCACTGAGCCCAGCTTTGGTTCCCTCAAAAATCAGCTTTAATGTTGCAAAGCAGTCTTGACATGCGGCTGAGATGATTTCCAACATTTGTAGGCCTACACTTTGATTCTTGGGTTTCCAGGGAGAAAAGGTTTGAGGCTTGAATCTGAAAAATCCAGAGGACTCTAGTTTGAGTGGTTTCTGCATCAAGCCATACCCCACCAACTCATGCAGGCGGCATAGGTCACAGGAGTGGAATAGAAAGTCTTGGAAGAATTTATCTGATCCATTCAGAATATGAATCCATTGAATGGAGAACAAGGGTTAGTCTCCAAAAGAAGTCAGGGTGAGCTGACATGGTGGCAAACATGTTTAAACCCAACACTCAGGAGGCAGAGGCTGGAGAATCTTTTTGAGTTTGAAGACAGCCTGGTCTTCTTAGTGAGTTCCAGGCCAGTTCCAGGCCAGTGTGACCCTGTATCAAAAAATTAAAACTTAAAAATTTTTAATTAAAAAAAAAAGGCAGGGAGCTCTTCTGACCTCCACAGGCATTGCATGACATGGGTGCAATTACATGTATGCAGGCAATACACTCATACACATAAAATAAAAATAATAAATAAAACATTAAAATTAGGAGCTCACCAGGCAAGGTGGCACACACTTTTAATCCAAGCACTTGAGAGGCAGAGGTAGAGTCAGGCAAATCTCTGTGTTTGAGACCAGCCTGGTCTACATAGTGAGTTTCAGGCCACCTGGGGCTACAAGGAGAAACAAAATAAAACAAAATTCTGAACTCCAGCCTGAACAAATGACTGTATGGAGCTGGATGAGACTTGAAAACTGATATTAGAAGCTAGAGGGAGTCTCTGGGTCAGTGTATGGACAGATAACACCTCAGGAATAATGAACAGAGCTACACTTGAATAAAGGTGTACCGCAGTTTTCTTTTGAAACATAATTTTTCTGACTATAATCACCCCCAAGTGACTCTATTTTGGCTTTGGCAGCTTTTGCAAAACTTTAATGGAGGCTAAACATCTGTTTATTCAGATGGTAACCATCTATGATGGTGTTCTAGGCACCAGGCAGGAACAAAACCAAACCCAGTCTTGTGAATCTCCTTTTCACAGAGGAAGGAAGATAATGATCAAATGATCATAGGTCAGATGAAAATCTAGGAAGAAACCTAAGACACCTATCATCCCAGCCCTCCATAGCCTGAGACAGGAAGATCACCATGAATTTTAGGCCAGCCTGGACTACATAGGGAGATCCAGGCTAGCCTCAGCTATAAAGAACCAGTCTCAGAAAACAAAGCAACAAAACGGAATAGAAGGGAGAGTGTCACTTTTCTCATTACTCTGACAAAGTGCCAACACAAGCAGCTTGAGGAAGGGCTTATTTTAGTTCACAGTTGAAAAGGATGTGATCATTCATGGTGGAAGGACTATGGCAAGTGGGATGGGCTTTGTCCGAAGTGGTAAGAGCTGGTGGCAGAGCTGGCTACACTTCTAGTGTCTGGGCGATCCTTAAGCCTCTCTGGAAATACCTTTACTGACGCCCCACCCCCAGGAGGCCTTCTAGGTGATTCTAAATTCAGTCAAGTTGACAGTGAAGATTTGTTTCAGGGATATGGTGTTTTGCTTTGTTTGGTTTGAGACAGGGTAGCCCAGGTGAGCCTCACATTTCACAGTGTAGCTAAGAATAACCTTGAACTCCTGATCCTCCTACTTCTACTTCCCAGGTGCTGGGAGGAAGGGTATGTGCCACCATAACTGGATTGATGAGGATTAACTGTCCCAGGGAGGGTCCAGGATACCTCTGAAAAAGGCCACCTGCCACATGTAGCCATCTGAAGAGGAAGACTTTGGGGTGAGGAACTGGCAGAAGCAAAGACCCAGGGGCAGTGGCATGGCTGAGGGTGGTCAGAGCAGAAGGCCACAGAGCCCTGCATCCTGAGGCGAGGGTGCCCGGGGCACAGCTGACAGACTGAAGAAAGTGCAGCATCTGACGCTGGGGGGTCACTGGAGAGTCAAGGCGGAGACAGCATGGTCCCATTGCAGTTTCAACCTATCATGACAGGTCTGAGACAGGAGTGGGACAGGACCTAGCAACATGCAAAGGACCTAAATGTGGAAAGTGGAGCCCTTTTCACTTACTTTGTGTAAAAACACCAGGAGAAATGACAGCAGATACATCACTGATTGGGTCGTGTTGGCTTTATGGATCTTTATGCTCTTTGTGACTTCAGGCCCATTGCAGATCTCCACTATCTCACCCTATAGGGTAAAACTGCAAGGTTCACAAACAAGGCTTTGCATTTAGCCACCAGCTCCATGCCATCAGTCACAGGACCTGTCTTTTCAACAGATCCCCAGATCTTACCATTTTGTTGACTTAACTAGTCAATCTCCACCACCCTCTGCCCAGAACTAGGTTTTCCATCACACCACCTGCTCCCAGACATATTGGCTTCTAGTTTCCAAGCATTTAATTGTTACATAGGACTTTTTTTTTTTAAAGACACTGTCCCATGTAGCCCAGGCTGACCTTGGACTCCTATGTACCAAGAATGACTCAGAACTTCTGATCCTTCTGCCTCCACATGCCAAGTGTTGGGGTCACAGGTGTGGACCACCATGTCCAGAGTATATGTTGCTGAGTATTAAACTGACCACTTCATGCATGCTAGGTAATCACTCTACCAGCTGAGCTACATCCCAGTCCTCACAGGAGGGTTTTAGCCTTACACTTTCTCGTTGAGACTACACAATGCAATATTGGCCCTCAGTGGGGCCCTGTGCTACTGCAGTCCACACCCATCAAGTCCTTGACCCAGTGGTGCTGAGACATGCTTGTGTCCTGGAATCAAGCACTGCAGAACCCAGTTTCAAAGTCCTGTCCCTTTTAGTGTGAAGTGGAGCAACAGGGTGATTAAGATTCAGGGATTGATTTATTCAGGAGCACTTTCTATGCTATGGGAAGCATTGAAGTAATGACACTGGTGGCTACAAGACTGTGCTTTGACGCAGAGTGGAGAGTGTGTGTGTCTGTGTGTGATACGTAAAGAGCGTGAGTCCAATACCAGGTACCAGTGAGGCAAAGGAATACAAATTGATATACACACTCCATTGGAGGCAGAGCCATTTGCTGAATCAGGATCTACCCCAAATCCTGACACTTTTGCTCAACTTGGAAACATGACTAGTTTGGATGCACTTAGCAACCTACATTGGTAACTGTCAGAGGGAAAGGGAGTTTTTTCTTGTTTTAAGGAGGTAGAAAATAAAGGTGTGCCTTATAATCAATGGATCTTAGACTTCATGAAAAGTTATGTCTAAATATTATTGCAGATGTTAAATGGTATGCTTAAAGTTGGTGTGATCAGATCAATGACACTAAAATTAGGTATGAAGCCACTTTATGGAGACATAGTTAACGCAGCCTAGTCCACCAAATCTACCTGGATGTGGATTTCCTGGACTTCAATCCATTTGATACTTTTTTTTTTCAGAACTTCAAAATGGAAACATGGTTGAAAACAACTGTTAATTCATTACTGATGTCCAAACCTGGGGTCAGATACAACTACTGCATCACAAACAAGAACCAACTTCAGCACGGTAATCAGGAGGCAGGGAGGGCTTACAATTTCCTATAAATATTTCCTTATTTACAGGTTGTAAGTGAATATGGAAAGTCACTGGTTTTTGATAAAAACCAACCCCAGATAAAGACCTAAAAGCCCAGGGAGCAGGGCTAGAGGCTGCCTCGCTGGAGCACAGCTCAGTTCCCACACTTCCCTTCACAGTGGGATGAGTCTCAGCCCTTCCAGGTACAGTCCCTTGGAGCACATGTGCTGTTCTGCTCCAAGCAGTCAGGGGCTTTGAACATCTAGGAGACTTTTTGTTGTTTCTTGAAACAGGATCTCTCATAACCCAGACTGGCCTTGAACTCCCTCCATAGCCAAGCATGACCTTGAACTTCTGATAACCTTTGCCTCAGTCTGCTGAGTGCTAGGATTACAGGATTGTGCCCTCACATCTGATTTTATATGGTACTGGGGACTGAACCAGGGCTTTGTGAATGCTAGATGATTATACAATTGAGCCATTTCCCTGTCTTGGTGAATCTTTGGAACCAGGTTGAACCATCTCAAGCAGTTGGGCAACTCAATGTCTCAAAATGGTAATACTCCAAACTGGGTGAAAAGCCCAAGTTGTTGGCCTTAACTGTTGAGATGGTGATGGAAGCCACCAGAATTTCAGGGCACTCTTCAGCTCCAAGCAGGTCACACCTCCCTTCAATGCTTTCTGCAACATTTCCTGTTCCTGTACCTTTGATCACCGATGGAATTACCCCTCCCAGCCTCCAGCTAGGAAAAGGCCTTGGTTTCCTTTACATCCATCACCCATAGCAGTCCTTTATCTGCCAGCTCTGATAGCGCTTTAAGGTAAATCTTGTACCTTATTTGAGCCAAGAGAGAAGCTTATGAACTCTGGGTTATGACCAGACCAAGCACTTCTGGACAAAGAAGCCCAGAAAGCCGTCTTGTCCTTTGTGGGAAGGGTAGGAGTCAGGGATAACTCCCGTTAATTTTTTTTCCTGAAACAGCCTAGGCTGGCTTCAAACTCCGTGTAGCTGAGGATGATGAACTCCTGATCCTCTTGCTGCCATCTCCCAGGTGCTATGATTACAAGCATGCACTACCATGGCAACTCAATTCCAGGGAATCTCATCACAACTCACCAGGGCTCTGGAATTTATGCCTGATGAGCACGTGGGGTCTTAATAGGTTATGCAAAGCATTGGGACACCTACTTATAATTCCAGTTACCCCAGAGGCTGGGGAAGGAGAATCAAAAGTTTGGGGTCAGAGCTTGAGCAACACAGGGGAGTTCAAGGCCAGCCTCAGTGAGTGAATAATAGCTATTTTAAAAGGCTAAGATGTAGCTTATTGGTAGAGTGCTCGCTAACCATATGCAGGATCTTTAATTTAATCTCTAGTAACCCAACTCCAAGATGGGAGGGCAGTGCTGTGACCTGGCTTCAGATGAGAAAGCACTTTGAAATATGCATAGTTGGCATATGAAAAGCAAGAGGCAAGCCTTGGAGGAGCAAGCAGGAATCTTTACCCTCACCTTATTAGGAAGTATGTCTCCCCAAAATACTGACGGGCAGAATCAAAGGCAAGCCACTCCCTCGCACACCTCCCCATGCAGGCAGTCCCCTCCTATTAAGGGCTCAGGCCCTCCCTCCAGGCAGCAAGAATCCCATGGACGCTCTGCACCTTCCCCTGGGAGGTCTAGCGGAAGGCACCATGTACTCTCATCCGGTAAGTGCCCCTCAGGAGAGGCAGCTTAGATTCAAGGGGCTCCAATGGCATGTGTCCTTTGTGACCCATTAAGGGCCCTCTGGGCACTACCCAGCATTCTCCATCTTCACAGAGAGACAACTATGCAGAGACCCTCCTACACCTCCATCATGGCCATTGAGCTGCCTGCCTCCAGAATATGCCCCATGGTCCTGACTGGTCCTGGTGTCCTTGGGTCTGGGTGGGACAGAAGGGTCACTGGAGAACTTTCCCCTAGCTGTAAGAAGGCCTGACAGAGGCTCTTGGCTTGTGGAGCCCTTCTCACGAGCCACACAAGCGGAGGAGGCTGAGCTGGCATGGCTGCCCTGGTGGCGCACAAGCCAGGAGCGACAGGTGAAGCTCTTGCCACACTGGCCACAGGTAAAGCGCTTCTCTTGAGAGTGGCTGCGTAGGTGCCGCAGGAAACTGGGCTTGTGAGTGAAGCAAGAGCCGCACTGGGTGCACTGGAAGGCATGCTCCCCTGAGTGCACACTCTGGTGCACTGTCAGGTTGGCCAGGCGTGTGAAGCGCTTGTCACATTTGGTGCATGGGAAGGGCTTCTCCCCTGTGTGCGTGCGCCGATGTTCAACCAGTGTGGACAGGCGGCCAAAGCGGCGGCCACACTGCGTACATGGGAAGGGTCGCTCTCCAGTATGCGTGCGCCGATGCTCCAGCAGTGTGGACAGACGGCCAAATCGTTTCTCACACTCGGCACACTCATAAGGTTTCTCCCCAGTGTGTGTACGGTAGTGCGTATTGAGTGTTGACTGGTGGACAAAGCTCTTGCCGCACTGGACACAGGTGTAGGAGCGCTGGGCTGTGGGTTCACGGCGTTGCCTGGTGAGAGTGACCCGCTGTGTGGCACTCTGAGGACACTGGATGCTGGCAAAGGGCTGGGGACCCTGATGTGGGTGCTCATGCTGTGCACTGAACTCGCTGACCCTGAAGTTCTGGCCACTCTCAGTGCCTTCAACAGCTGGCACAGACTGACTCTGAGGGCCTTGGGGGAGGGTGGAGAATTCTCTCCTTCTGGAGACAGGAAGCAAGTCCCCACAAGTGCTCCCCTCAAAGTCCTCCTTGCCATGTCTCCCTTCAGTTGCCCAGGCTGGAGTTAGCCTCATGGACTCTCCCTCCATGGTCCTCTTCTCCTTGCTGGCCAGCCAGGTCTCTGCAGGAAGGAAGATGCAGCAAATGAGTCATCTCTGCCACAGGCTCTGGAGCCAGGCCCTGACCCTCTGCTCTCTAGTATCTATGGCTGAGGCTCACATGAGCCTGTCCCTCTAAAGACCCAGCCTACCTGATCTTCCATTTGCCCTCTGCCAAGGGCCCATCCCATGCTCTCTAAACAATGTCATCCAAACGCCTATCAACTGAGCTGCATACCTCTGCTTAAGGGCATCCCAACCTGTGATCTCCTCTCTGCCCATCACCCACCTATGCTTCAAGACCCTTCAAGTCTCTCCCAAGGAGCCTCCCAAGACCAGCCCAGTGACGCTGCTCCCTGACAGCCCATCTGTGCCACCAACACCATGAATGCCAACCACAGCTTGACTACAGAAGAACTTCACCTGTATCCACAATGTAAGCACATGTGCTTTCTTGGGAGACTGTCCACATTTTATCATTCTCAAAGGGTTCTCTGGCTCCAGAAATAGTTTTCTTATGTTATACTGTCTATCTTTGATAGAACTTCTCCTCCTAAGTGTAAAATCTTTGTGGGGATGGGAAATCATGCCTTATGCATCAGTGAGTTCTTGCACTGCCCATCCAGCACCATGCTGGCTACAGTTCACAAAATGAAACCAGGATACTCAGGAAAGAAGACAGTCATTTCATACAACTGGGTGACCTTGCCCCCAGAAAACGTATCACAGAGACAGCAGGACAACACCTGTTTGCTGTCTTGTATTTAAAGACACTCCCACAGAAGGCCCTGATGGAGATGCCCAGATGTAGCCTATCCCCGGCCCTACCTGAGCACACGTGTGTAGTGGCCATCTCCTGCAGGCTCCTCTCATATGCCTCATCCTCCTGCTTGATCCAGGGAAGAACACTCTGGGGAGACTCCAGCTGGCCTGCTTCTAAGAGAGAGAGGAAATCCCAAGGGCATCAGATGTCATGGGCCTCTTTTGCATTGTAGTCTCAATCTGGGACCAGTACCACAAGGAACTTCCAGTACCAGAACCCAGCAAAGGCAGAGCAGACACTGGGATTTCTGGGAATGACAACATGTTATGTGGCAGGGAGTCAGGAGAACTGGGGTACATGGCTTGTGAGTGCCCAGCTACATCCTGTGACCACGGGCCAGCTGCCTTCTACCATCATCCCTCCTTTTGTAGTAAAGAGCACCTAGAGTTTGACTGGGCCCCCAGAAATCCCAGAATAAAGACCATGCTTCCAGGCTACCCCTATAAGCAGAGGACCAATAGGATGTGAAGGGTTCTGCCTTTTCCAGCTACATGACCTCTGACAATTTGCCTAGCCTCTCGGAGCCTCAGTTTCTTCATCTATATACACGAGGAAACCAAAACAGACAAGAGATTCAAATGGATCAGAAGTGCATAGTAAATACAAATGCGTCGTTAAATTGGGGGGAAAAAAGTGCTGTCCTTAAAAGAAAAGGACAATCCTTTTCCCTCCTCCTTGCTGGTCACCCTGAACTGCAGTGACAAGGCTGACACTAGGAAAGGCTGAACAACAAAATGAAAGGCATCTGGGCCTTTGAGACCTAGAACTGCCAAACAACCCTATTAAGGAATGAGAATGCAGTCATCTTTTTAAAATTAATGGTCCATTAATTGTGTTTAGGTTTTATCTGTCTGTTTCAGTAGCCTACATAACACAGTACCCTTGGGTAGGTACCCTCCAGGTGACCTCACTAATCCCTGCCAATCTCTAATTCCCCCTTATAAATTATTGTATAATAATTACTGGACTTATTACTCATCCTCTTCCTGTCCTGGGTTTGACAGAGAGTAGGCACTTTCTGTTAAATAAATGGAGGACCAGCAAGACAGCTCACAGGGAAAAGGTGCTTGCTATCAAGCTCCTAGTTCCAATCCCTGAAACCCATACGGTGGAAAGTGAGAAACCGACTCATGCAAGTTGTGCTCTGACCGTCACATGCATGCCACAGCATGGGGTATATGTACATACATATACACACACAAACATAAACATACACATATACACCAAACAATAGATATGGCTCAATGCTGTGCAAGGTTTTGAATCACAAATACAGGATCAGACATCTTCCCTTTGTGTTGACCTGAGGCACCTCTGATCCAGTCATGCTGAAAGGATGCTGGCCCAGCCACATGTGCCTGTCTGCCCCACACCAGCTGTCTCTGAGATTAACCACACAGCTGGGAAACCAAGCACAGGGCATGTCAAGCTTCAGAGAAAAAGCCAACAGAAACATACCATGGGAAATCTCCTTTAGGAGCTAGTGTGATGGCTCAATGGAAAAAAGGTACTTGCTTCTAAGGCTGACAACCTGGAACTGGATCTCTAGAATCCAGTCGAAGGGGAAAAATGACTCCCCAGAGTTGTCCTCTGATTCCACACATGGGCTGTGAGGTCTCTGAGTACACCAAGGAGCATAGCAGCTATACTGAGCAGGGTTTAGGGTGGGGCAGGCAGCCAGTTAGGACTACTGGTACACATCTGTAATCCCAGTATCAGAAGGAAGAGGCAGGATGATAGTGGGCAGGCCAAGGCTAGCCTACATAGTAAGCTTTAGGTCAAGCAGGGCTACATACCTTATCTTTAAAAAAAACAGGGGGGGGTGCTAGAGAGGTGGCTTGGCGGTTAAAGAGCACTGGCTGCTCTTAAAGAAGACCGGGGTTTGGTTCCTAGCACCCATATGGCAGCTAACAACTGTCTATAACTCCAGTTCAAGGGAATCAGATGCCCTCTTCTGACCTCCTCGGCACTGCATGACACAGATGCACTTACATACATGCAGGCAATACACTCATACATATAAAATAATAAATATTTTTTAAAGTGAGATAAGAGAGAATCCTTTTCTACCTTCACGCATAATCTGTGAACTGATTAGCACAAATATATTCCTGTAAGAGTACATTTGCATAATCAAAAAGTTGGTACTTTCAAAGGTTAGAGGCAAGTCAGTCCTTTCTGGGGATCCCTGTAGCCAGTTTCTCAAACTTTGAGGCACCCAAATCACTTGAGGAGCATGTTGAAACTGCAGTCCCCAGGCCTACTGAATGGGGATCCTGGATCGTGCCTTCCCCAGAATTTTGGCAGGAAGAGTGCCTGTGGAAACATCTGTAAATAAAGCAGGGGTGCTGGTTTGTGGCAGTGTGTGAAGACAGCAACCAAGAACGATAGCCAGGCCTGAAGTAAGGGACAAAGCAAAGCTTTTCCAGATGACTAGAAAAGCTGACAGAGCAGAGGCACTGCCATGGCAGTGAGGACTACCTACCCTGCAGAGGGCATCCCAGTTCCACAGTAGAGTTGCGGGCACCTTCAGGGACACATCAGCCATACCCAGGCTGCTCTGCATCTGCCTCCTGCCCACACCCTTACCATGGGGCTCCAGCTCCCCTCCCTGCACTCCAGGAAGGTGGTACCACTTGGCTCTTGTAGTATCGTCCTCAGTGAACCCACAAGTGCCACTGTTCAGCCAAGCCCTCATGGCCCTTCACACCTCCAAGCATACTTGGCTGCTTTCTCCATCTTGACACTCTGCCTTCTCTGTGATGCCCCCACTCCTGCAAGGACCCCAAAACACTTTTAGCCTTGGTGTAACACGCCAGCCACCCAGTACATTCTTATAAACACCTTCAAAAGAGTGCTTCTCTCCTCAAATAAAGAATCTAAAAACAAGGAATGGTGCCTTGGCTAATGCTTTGTGTTCTGAGCAAACGGGGCTCCATCCCCATTCAATCAGAGCAGTCCCTTTCTTCTGTTGTCTCTATCATTTGAATTAAGGGTTTCTCACTTTTAAAGAAGACAGATGTAAGGGCTGGAGAGAAGGCTCAGTGGTTAAGAACACCGACGACTGCTTTTTCAAAAGACCAATGTTTGGTTTCCAGCACCCACATGGCAGCTAACAACTGTTCACAACTCCAGATCCAGGAGACACCCTCTTCTGGCCTCCACGAACACTGCATGCATGTTGTACATTTACACACATGCAGGCAAAACACTCATACATATAAAATAAAAATAAATTAATTTAAAAAATGATAAAGCCCTACATGGTGACACACACACCTTTAACCCAGCACTCAGGAGGCAGAGGCAGGCAGACCTCTGTGAGTTCCAGGTCAGCCAGGGCTACATAGTAAGACCCTATCTCAAAAAAGCAAAACAACAACAACACAGATCAGACCTGTAACCCTAGTACTCAGGAAGCTGAGGTAGGAGGCGTGAGTTCAAGATCAGGTCAAGCTACACAGAAACTTCCCAGGAGGCCTGGGCTATACAGTAAGACATTGTCTGAGGGAGGCGGGCAGGGAAAGCTGGAGATATAACTCAGTGGGAAAGGGCTTCCCTTAGCATAAGCAATGCCCTAGGTTCAGCATCTCACACTGTAAAAACAAACACAATGCTTTAGAAATACTTGTTCAAATTCGGTCCTATCAGAAAGAAAATGAAAACTGAGCTCCTATTCTGATTCAACATCATTTACTTTTAGATTTCTTTTTATTGACTCACTGTGTACTTCATATAGAATATCTCGATCAGTCTTAATCATCTTTATCTCTCTTCCCCACTGGCAGTACCCACAGGCCCCCAACTGGAACCCATACATTCTTTCTACGTAAGGTCTATTGTGTCAAGTTAGTCTCTCCAAATGACCTCAGTGTAGGTTCATCCACTGAGGTCTAGTCAGCCTATCCAGAGTCCCTCGTTTTAGAAAGACCAGCTCATCCTCACCCAACAGTAATCAGTTGCCAATATCTCTTAAGCAAAGGTTGGGATCTGCTGCCCATTCTCCAGTTCCATGCTCGGTTTTTGTCCAACATCATTTACTTCTCATTGATCACCTATCATCTTAGTGTGTCCCAGGCACAGTGTTAGGTGCACTGTAGAAGGGAGATATCACACTAAGACTAAGCTTCTTCCCTGAAGGGAGTACAGCCTAGTGGAAGCAGGGTAAGGCCTGGACCATGAGGCATCAAAGGTCTGGTGGAAGTGGTAGCCTCTCTGCCCAACCCTTGATCCTTTTCTACTGCTACTGGAGTGGTAACAGGCCTCTGTAATGGCTACTGAGGGACATGGGAAGTGGCCTTGGCATTTCCTAGGCATCAGAACAGGAAGTAGTCCTGGCAGTAGGTTACAGAGTCCAGGAGCTCACCACTACTTCTACCTTCATGTTTCCAAGGGGAACGCCTGACACCAGATGCCCTCCAGGTAGAGCTGAGGTCAGGCCCATCCACACGGAAGGGCTCATCAGTGCTTGGCTCTTACGTCTCTCAGCGCTGGGCTGCCCGCCTTCCGTCCCAGCTCCACCAGGGACAGGAACTCTGCCTTGCTGATGGTATGGTTATGGAGAGGAAGGTAGCGACAGAGCTCTCCTCTGCTAGCCTACAGGAGGATCTGTTCACTCCCCCTTCAACCAATGTGTGACAAAGTGTTGAGGAGGACACCAACTGGAGCAAGGTGAGGCCTCCCAGTCGTCCCTATCCAGCAGTAAGAACAGGAGAAAGAGTTTCCATCACCTTTCATAGACAGAAGGAGTCCAGAATCACCTACTTTACTCTCACCCCATGTAACACTGAGGTAAACTGAGGCCCAAGAGGGGGCATCAGTTATATATCTCAGTCAGCTTACTGGCCCCTGGCTGCCCCTTCCTGTATGTAGAATCCCTGAAGCATGCTGGTACCCTCTCCTGGAAGAGGGTACATACCAGAAAGAAAAGGCTTTCCTGGACCTCAGGAAACAAGATGAAGGAATGGACAAACAGACAAATGCTCACCTCTCCAGATTTGTGAGAAATCAAGTGTGCAAGCAGGATGGGATAGGAGTGGGCACAGCTACAAGTCTAAGTCCCAGTGGCAAATATAAAGTATGGAGGCCTCTGCTCCACAGAAGTAAACTGAGAAGGGCTGAACAGTGAGGAGCAGATCCAATCTGTGTTTAATCTCCAAGAAGTCTTAGATCAGCCATTTAACCTCTCTGCAAGCAGTTTGGAACAGGAGTGTGGGTAGCTACAAACATCTGTATCTAATCAAGTCTCACACAAACATATACTTGTGAACATCTGCCTGGAGGACCTAATGTTTACAGTTGGCCCTCAATTCATAGGCCTGGGATACCTTTAAAAAGCATGCCTACAATTACATCTAAAGATGGGATACCTTCTACCAGCCTAAAGGCAGAGGACCAATCAGTGCTTCTAGCTCTCAGATATAAGAGTCTCAGCACACTGAATAAAAGAATGAAAACAGGGCTTACAATCCCTGGGGATGCCTCTTACCCAGAGGGCCCAGCGTGTCATGGCTCTCCTTTGCAACATGCTTGCAGAGCTCCTTCTGCCAGTCTTCCAGGCTGCCTTCCTGTTGCTCTGAGAAACACCCAGCCACCTCTTCAGTAGTCACGGAAACCTGGAAGAATACAAGTCCCGCACACCTTTTCAGAGAACAGCTAGAACCAGTACCAAAACCAGTGGGTACCATTGACCAAATAACTGGGCAAATGCTAGCTCCTGTCCATGTGGCTTTCAGATAAAAGGCAGAACCAGTGGACAGGAATCAGGACTCTCAAGGTCTCCTCCCATTGCCTATGCACACTTGCACCTTCTATTCCACATGTGAGCTACACGGCGAGCTTTCTGGTGATTTCTACTACTTGGACCAGTCTTTACTCTCAAAAGGTCATTCTGGAATAAGATGTACAACTGTTACTGCATAAATATTCTCTTCCAACAATCCCACTCTTGCCTAAGTGGATACCTTTCTGATGTCCCATTTTTTAAAGCTCCCTAAAATTCACTGGTGACTAGCATTAAGCACTAAGTGGTCAGACATGAGGCCTTCCTCCATCCTATTCATACCTTGTGGGCCTCCCCCTTGCTGCCAGGGGGCAGCCGCAGGACCCAGGAGTTCCTGTTGCGCAGTTGGTTCTCCAGGTTCTCCAGCCGCCTCTGCAGCAGCCCATACTCCTGCAGCAGGGTCCCCAGCACGGCCCACTTGCCCTCCAGCTGGCTGACGAACTCCACAGCTGTCTTCTCGCAATCAGCCAGCCTCTTCTCAGCTGTCCCTGCTCGTGCTTCAAGGTTTTGCAGGTGGACAGCCTGGGACTCTGTTTTTTTCTCCACAGCCTGAACAGCAGCCAGGATGGCTAGCAGGGAGATCTCTGCAGACTGGATCTGGGCCTGTTGTTGGACGTCAGTCCCCACATGCCAATCCTGTGACCAGAGACAAGGAAATGAGTTGGCTGCCAGAAGGAGATGGCCCAGAGTTGTTCTCAGACAGAGGAAGATCAGAGTTCTCTGGAATTGGGGGGCTTTCTTTGGGGTTCCAGAATCCTCACTGGTCAGAACTCTGAACAGACCCCACCTGACAGACAGTCAACTGAAGGCAGCAGGCACTAGATCCCACAGGGGGCACATGCTTCATGGGGAAGCATCCTGAACTAAGACCCAGTGCAATGGAAAATGAAATAGCAAGCATCCAAATGGGTGGTGAACAAAATGGATTTAATATCAGCTCTTCTATTAGTTTTGCCAATTATTTAACCACCTTTTCTTGGGGGACACAGCCCAGCAGCAGAAACCATGATGTACACCCACCTGCATACCCAGGTGACAATCTTAACCCTCACCTGATTCTAGCGCAGCCTCCCCTATACTAAGCTAGGAAGTAATCAGGTCTTACTGTCCTAGCCTTGGTGAGCTCTAAGATCCTTCTACTTTGTCATCTACTGGTGTGTGACTCCCTGACTTGCATGGTCTCTGCAACCATGGTGTCTTATCACACAGTGCCTGGGCAGTCACCACATTGGGAGGTCTGACCCTAGATGCCAGGAAGCAAGAGCCAAAAAAGGTTAAAAGCCAACATCTTAGAAGAAAATATTCCAAATACCACCCCATCTATAAGAGACGGTGTATTTTTTATCACTGGAAATATTAAAATGAAGACCTAAGAAATGCCTCAGTGGGAGGGTTGCATAGTGTAACAGAACTATTCCTGGAACTGCTCTTCCAGAACTTAAACTTAGGTGCCTATCTGCCATTTCAAGTCCGTGTAGTTTGAGGTGATGCCACGCTAATTCCTCTAAACCTCTCTTGTCTCATTGCAAGGACATCATGGCTTCCTTCTCTCTTAAGAGGGTGGTAGATAAAATGCACTACACGTCTAGAAAAACACCCAGGGTGTATGACACTACCATATATTGTACTACTAAAAACACAGGGAAGTCTGGGATCAGTGGCCAGAAGGGCTTCTAAACCAAACACTGTAATTAAAACCATTTTGTGCAACGAGTATTTCCCCAGGACCATTTCAGAAAAAAGGACACAGCAAAGTGCTCCTCCTGTATTAAATGTAATCAGACACCTGTCCTTTCCTTCCTCTTTTTACAGCATAATGGCACCAGCGTGGGGTCGGACCACTGACCCATACAACCAAGTGTGGCTGGGAGGAGGCAAATAATTTGTATGGATTAGGGACAAACAGCTTCATCTCCCTGTGATTTTTGCCACAAATCTGACATCAATGAATGTCTCTAAAGTCACTGTAAAGCTACTGCTACAGGAGGATGTCTTATACCTTCAAACACATAGAAAATCTCAACAGTTCAGTTACCTGGGCTGGATGGGAAAAGGTCAATCCTGAGCCTAAACTGCTTTTAACCAAAAGTCCAATACAGATTCTCTCCCAGCAGCCGAAGAAAAACTTCCTGGGGGATCTTGGAAAACAGCAGGCAAGGATGCATCCACCCTGAATGGAGTCAGAACTCAGGCCTATAAGACCTTAGTGGATTCCACCTACGTAGGGACAAGACTCCTGCTCCCCAGAGCCACGAGGGCCTAGAATGGAGAGTAGACCGTCGGAGATGGTCAATTATCCGGGGAGAGAGTGTCAGGAAGTCCCAGAAAAGGAGCCATTTAGTAAAGACGTCCACATGTAGACCCACAGAACCGGCCCACCGGACTCCGGGTTATCTAGTGATTTTATGTTTAATCGCCTTCCTGTATGGACGAGCCAAATGGGACCAAGAAGAGACAAACGCTTCATAAGGAGGCCCTAGGCATCCGTGTTCTCCACCCCGACAGAGCCCTTCCCAATTCCAAGAGGCGGCAGGCGTAGGGCCTCTCCGGGCGAATTCAGGAATCGGTTCCCCGTCCCCACAAGCCATTCTTACCGGAACCGAGGCCGCCTCGGCCATGGCTCTGCCCCTCTTCCCCACTCCCAGGACGCTAGAGGCCGCCGCCCGCGCCACCTCGGGACACAACCAGCGAGCGGGTAGCAGCGGCGACGTCCGGGCAGCAGGATCCCAGGCCCCAAGCTCGGCTTCTGATTGGCTAGCCCCGGCAGCCCCGCCCCCGCCCTAAGCACGGCAGGCCCCCTCGACCCAAAGCCGGGCTCCTATTGGAGCACCGGCCTCGCAGGTGTGAGCTGGGTTTAGCGGCTGCTTTTCATCGGTGGACTCGTGGACCGCAACTCACTGGGGTCGCCAGCTGTGACTACCCAATACAAGCCACTCACCTAGAGACCAGGAACTAGGCCACAGGCACGCAGTTGCTTATTCCGGAGTGTTTATTGAGCACCGATTAGATATGAGATGGCCAACTTCACAGCTCCTAGGGGCCTTCGCTCTTGTAGCCTAACCATTTCCTTGTTTATAAAATGAGTTGGAGCCAAATCAGGCCTCCCACCTCCAGATCGCGAACCACCGCTGGCCTTCATTTTAAACTCAAAAGGCTTTTTAAACATGGCCTACTGAATTCCCATGGCAAATGCAAGAGGCCTAGTCCAGGGGGCGGGGGTGGGGTGGGGTAGGGTGATGGTGCAGGCTTGCACGTAAAGCCCAGCACTAAGAACACAGAGGCAGAATCACTGCAAGCCAGTCTTTCCCATCCCCCAGCACCTAAACTCTGTGCTTAAAGAGTACCTGTTTTCTGATAGAAAATAGCCCTAGGAACTTTAGCCCTGCACCTCTGGGAGAACATCTAAGATAAGCTCTTACTGCGAAGGGTTAAGCACCGAACAGCTACACTTGAACCAGTCTGAGCACTTCCTGGTAGCTCCTTGTGGGGACTCAGACGAGGGTTGGGGAAGCAGGTAGGCAGGAAAGGTGATGCCCTCCCAGATACAGATCTCAGCTGACCAGTACTGGCTTGACAGTAACCTTTGCCTCAGGGATGACAGCAGTCTTACCACCTCTGCCCTATCTGTTCAGGGCTTTTAAAGGCAAGGAATTAGAACAGCCAGGGACTGAAACCTGGGAACAGGCTTGAATGTGTCCTAGTCTATGGTGCAATGAAAGACAGTAACTATCAGGAGGCCTAGGATCCATAACCTGCGTTTCAGAAGTACCCACCAGGCTGTCTAGGCAGCACCCAAGGTTGGATGGCTAAGAGGCAAAATGAACCAGCCATCCTAAGGGCTATGAGGCCTGACACCCATTGCCTCACCTTCCTTATCTTAAGCCTGTGCTATGGTAAAAGGGCCCCTGAGGTGCCAGTTCAACAGAAAAATCTTACTTCCCAGAACCTGAAGGAACCTCTCTACTCTCCAGAAGAGAAAGGTCCTTGAGGCTTCTGTCTGGGGGGAAAGGGCTGGAGACAAAGAGAAAGAAGACCCCAAACTTAAAAGGACAAAGCTAGAGTTATTTGTCCAGTGTCTTTCTGACACAGAAAACTCTGAGGCGAGACATCCTGGGGCTGTTCTCTTTGACAAAGATCATGAGCCTAGAGTTGAAAGATTCCCCAGACCTCCATAATTCAACTCAGGCCCCAGAATCTAGGTGCCAGTGTCCCCAGGCGGGGTTTTATTCCTGGGAGAAGGAGGGGAGAGATGTGTCTTTCTGGGCTCACTCTACATCCTCCTTAAGGCATTTCTGCAGGCCCAGTCACAATGGGTCAACCATACCACCAACCCTGAGACCTAAGGGGAGTCATCCATTCCTGGCTTTCATGTTCCCTCACAACTCATAGCAAAAGTATGTAATGAATGAGACTGTCTTATGAGAGAAAGACCAGGGAAGACTGGGAGACACTCTGGGAAACACTTAGCTTCCAGGACAGCAGCTACAATGTCCCCCACCAAAGCCCACAGCGGATCTAGATTGACCTGGTCTTCCATCCTGTCAGCCCCACAGACGAGGCAGCAGAAAGTTCCTGCCCCTCAAGAGCTCCTGGTCCCCTTTGTAACTACAAACACTTCCAAAAACACTAAGAAATGAAATCCTCAGGGTAACAAAGTAGGAAATGCAGATTTCCAATGCCTTTCCTTCCCTCAGCCATTTGTCCGCTCTGTTTTTTTCTCATGTGGACTGCAGACATCTGTCCAGTCAAACTCTCCCTCTGAGATCTCTATTGTTCTGTCCTGAAGGGACACCACTTCTATTTCTCCTGGCTGCAGTACCAGCAAAAGGTACTACCTTAAATTTTAAGGAATCCTTTACAAGTCAGTAATGTACAAAAGGAAGGAAAGAATGACACAAGTATTAGGAAATAGAGGCACCCTGTCACACACACTATAAACAAGAGAGTTGCTTCTTCCCACTTGAATGGAAAACACAAAGACTCTCCAAAGCCATCTCAGCATGAGGGGCCAGTGACAGGTCAGGCACAAGGAAAAGGCCCCAAGAAAAGAGCACAGGTCCTGCCAGGAGACCCAGGCGAGTCAGAGAGAGCCCTGGCAGGCTTCTGTTGGTCAGCCTTCTTCCGCAGGGTTAGGGCCCTGTACAGATGAGCTCCCCTGGCGGGCAGAGGGCATGAGGAAGTGCAGGACTGCCTGGCCTCGGGAGTGGGTCTGCATGTGGACAGCCAGGTGGTGGTTCCTATTGAAGGCCCGGCCACACTGCGGGCACTGATAGGGTCGCTCGCCAGTGTGAATGCGCTGGTGACGGAAGAGATCTGAGGGGCGACGGAAGGCCTTGCCACAGTAGGGACAGGCAGGCCAGCCTTGGCTATTGCCTGTGTGCAGGCGCTGGTGCGACAGCAGGCTCTTCCGCTGCTGGAAGAAGCGCAGGCATTCACTGCAGTGGTACACCTTGGTCGTTGTTGCTGGCCTCCGCGCCATGAAGGTACCGCTTGCCAGAGAGCGGTGGCCTTTGGGTTCCTCAGGCAGCCAGCGGATGACAGGCCCAGGAACCACTACCTCCCCTGGTTCCAGTGTGGAATGGTTTTCCCCTGAACCAAGAGGCGAGTCACTCCAAGCTTCCCTACGTTCCTCCTCTATGTGGGTCCGCTGGTGGATTGTCAGGTTAATCTTCAAGCGGAAGCTCTGCCCACAGTCAGGGCATGGGAATGCCTGCTCCCGTGGTCGAGGAAGGACACGGGGTGGCTCTCCCATAGCCTCTGATACCTGGGATTCCCCAATTCGCACCCTGGGCACTCCCTGGGCATGATGCCGCTTGGGGCCTCTAGTCCTATTCCTGGGCCCTTTGGGGATTCTACACTTGGGTTGGCTTGAGGACTCCAGGAGGAGTTGTTCTGGCACCATCTCGTCCTCAGACTGAGCTTCTGTCTTGATGGTCACACCACCACCTGGCAAAGGAATTGATATTGGTTCCAGACGGATAACACGGCTCCCCATACCATTTGATTCAGGTCTTACTTCCAGGTTCAGCCCTGTTCCTCCCTTCCCCAAATCTGTTTTTCTGTATCAACAGAGCAGGTCCAGAGACCTGTTCACAGACACCATGGGACAGGTACTGCCTCATGTCTCATTCAATCATTTTTTTCTTGTGTTTGTTCTTTTATGCCTCATTCCTGGAAACCAAGCTAAGAGCAGCAGAGAAGAGCGAAAGCTGCAAAACCTGATGCCAGGAAACCTGTGGAATCAGGGGTTAGAGTGGAGACAGAAAGGTGGGGTGGAAGTGGGGAGACAGAAGGGTAGCAATCCTGAGCAGTGAGACACTCTAACCATGACAGACGTGCTACCAGGACCCTAAGAGTCGTGATGACAATAGTTACAATCTGAGAAAAACAAGGCAGTCCCCAACTGCCTCCAGACTACGGTTAAGGGGTCTCGATGGGCCATGTTGGGCTATAACCCCAGCACTCGGGAGGCTGAGATGGGAAGACTGCTACAAGCCTTGGCTACTTAAAGCCAGCCAGCTACACAGTAAGATCCCCATCTCAAAAAAACTAAAATAATATAAAATTAAAAACCTCGGTGGTATAGAGGAGGAAAGGGAGTAAGCTGTTGATACTCTACGTTACTCATCCCAAGCAAATCTACCAAGCACCCTACTGCCCTCTCAGCCTGATTCCTCTGGGGTCTCAGTGCGGGTCCCACTTGACTCAAGGGTGGTAGTGAGTCAGTGAAATTATAGGGACAGAGCTGTGAAAAACACAGGCTAAGGCCACAATAGTGGTCCCCGAGTATTCTCAGGAGTCCTTAATGTGGAGAAGAAAGGGTCATTCATTGAGCCCTATTAGAAAAGCATGGACTCTAAGCAGAGGAACATACATTTAGAGGCCAAAACTCAAAAATGCAAGAGCCTAGGGCACCACACAGGGTCACCTGTGAGACCACATGTACCACCTGTCACCAGCAGGCCATAGCCTAATAACATGCAATATGCCAGGCCAGTTCACCACAGGCTGACTCCCACTACCAAAGAGCCTCTAAGCTTCTTCTGTGAGGAAGGCTCTGCCACAGCATTAGTGTCTTTTCCTTCACTTACCTGGCCCCATGGAAGATGGACTATCCGTGGGAGGAGAAGCTGGCAACTCACCCCCTAGAGATTCTCCCTCCTGTTTAACTGATAAAGTGCTGGTGCATGCTGGAGGCCCTGTGAGAAGGAGAGTGAGATGAAGGCCTTTGCTGACACAGGTCCCACATAGGCATGGTTATCTCCCCAACAGGTCCTGGATGTTCTTAAAGCCTTCTAGGAAGAAGAGGTTCTCAGACTTCCATCTGGAGGGTTTCTGAGATGAGAATAGAGCTATGAAGGTCACACTCCCAATTTCATGTAGGTCCAGGCTCACAATTTGTCTCTCTGTAGCTGACTGTCACCCTCATTGACCTCAAAATAGCAGAAGGAGGCCCTAGGGCAGAGTCCCAGACCTGAGATGTGCAGCAGCACTAACCTTCTACCTGAGGTCCCACTTCACAAATTCCATGAGCAGAGCCCAAGCTTACATACTGACTGGGAAGAACACAGAGCAGAGGGGAGCTCATGTGCAATGGGGGAGATGCACAGAAACCACCTGGAGGAAGGCAACAGGCAGTGATGTAAGGCCAGCAGCAAGCAGGAAGAACAGGAGCAGGAGGAGCCAGTCCAGCCGAGTGCATGAGCTCAATGCCCTCTGAGTCAAGCTCAGAGAAGGCTGGACTGGAACTGACTGTAAACAGAAGCAGTCACAGAACCCTGAATAAAGAACTAGAGTTCCCAATACTGAGAGACTGCAATATGCCAGCCCAGTACCACACTGGAGTTGAGATATACACCACCATGCTGATGTGACCTCTGCAATAAAATCCAGCAGGTCCAGTCCACATTCCTCCCCTGGATCCAGGAGACAGATGTGCCCAGGCTCTCAATGCCAATGGTGCTATTCACATTTCTGAGCACTGAAGATACTAAACATACCTGAGGCCTATCCTGGAAGCCCATTTCCCAAGCGCCTACCGGGTGTAGCCCAACATCTAGCATGGTTTCCCAGTGCCCCATGTTCAGTGCCAATGCTAAGGACTTCACTACTGCTATCCAGTGGTCCTCACTCACCAATGTGTGGCCCATATGGAGTCACTCTTGCTTCTTCATCTGGAGGATTTTCAGGGACCAGTCTTTCTTTTGGCTCCTCCTGGGCAGAGCTGGCTGGGCTTGGGGTCCGCTCTGGAAATAGAGGGATGCCTGGGAATGTAAACCAATGACATTGAACATAATACCAAGATCTCTCAGCCAGGCAGCCAAGGACTCAAGATATCAGACCACAGCCAGGATGTGATAAGGTGGCTGTGTCCAGAACGTCCTGCAATATCTGTCTAAAGCCTCCATTTCCAAAAGGACCGAGCAGAACAGGGAATTCATCTGAGAGTGCCAAACAGGGCATGAGAATAGAGTCACAAACCTGGCTACGAAAGGCGGGGAGGAGAAATGCACACTGCCTGTGCCGTGAGCCATCGGAGGGCTGCTGGCTTCCTCTGCAAGCTGCCCTCCATAGAGCCATGAGCCATCAGAGGGCTGCCGGCTTCCTCTGCAAGCTGCTCTCCATAGTGGCACGGAGCCCGATGGCACACTGAAGATGGGAGTCTTTGGAGCTGACATTTCCAAATATTCTATTCCAAGTCTTCCACCCCACATCTGCCTTCCTTACACCGCTCGGTCCACACAAGACGTTTGCTCAGGACCTGCCTCTGGCATAACCCAGCAGTCACAATGATTATCAAACAGTGAAGTTTCATCACAAGTGCCCCCTCCCACAAGAAACAGAGCTCTGGGGATGGGGGACTGGAGTTTATTTCTTTCTTTTAAACAAAATTATTGTGCCAGGCATGGGTTTATAATCCCAGCACTCAGGGAGGCAGAAGCAGGCAGATCTCTGTGAGTTCTGAGCCAGCCTGGTCTATACAGAAAGTTCCAGGCTAGTCAAAGCTGCATAGGGAGACCCTGTCTCAAAAACAAAAAATTGTGTAAATGTGTGAGATGTGGGTGGTGAGGAGGTTGGGGGAGGTACACACATGCTACAGGTTATGTGTAGAGGTCAGAGGACAATCTTCAGGAATTAGTTCTCCTTCCACTGTGGTTCCTGGAATTGAACTCAAATCAACAGGCTCTCATAGTAAGTACCCTTACCCACTGAGCCATCTCACCTGCCTATTTGTGTTTTTAGAAGTGGGGCCTTATAAATTTTAGGTTGGCCTTGAATGTAATATGTGATATGTAGCCAACGATGACTTTGAACTTCTAAGCTTTCTATCTCCACTTCCCCACTGCTGGAATTATAAGCATGTAGTGCCATACCCAGTTTTTGTGGTGATGGGGATCAAAGGAGCGCTTTATGCTATACTAGGTACACATTCTACCAAGTCAGCTTAGGCAGTTCTCCCTTCCTTCCTCTCTTTCTTCTTTCCTAGGAAAAAAAAAATGTACTAAGGGAAAGAAATGTATTTTGAGCAATAGGTTGATGGTTAAAGAGCTGATAGAATCTATTGTCTGATATAAAATCAACCAAAGATTCCTATGATTGATCCGTGTGTGCTGAGAACAGCTTGAAATCACACAGCATAAATGTTCAGATGGGAACTCCATAATCACTGAAAGAAATGGCTCTCTCACAGTATGAATTTGAGATGGCCATGGTGGTTTTTCATGAATGCAGGGTTCAGGGAACAGGAATGGATAAGAGACACACAAAGCACCCAAGTGGGGCCTCTCCACTCTGCCTCAATCAGCACTTCTTTCCCACAGGAACTGGTAACTCATGAGAGGTAGAAAATGCAGCTGGATCTGTAACTGACAATGCTACCACTGAGTCCCCTTCACAGACAAAGGTGCAATGCTGGACTCTAGTGGGCCACATTGTTCATAACCATTATATTCAGAACTGTCACCAGACCCTAAAAATGTCACTTCCATAATAAACCTAAAGATAGCCACTCCAGCAGGGTGTGGTACTCACACCTACAATCCCAACACTCAGGAAGCCAAGGCAGGAAGATTACCATGAGTTAAAGGCCATCCTGGCCTACATAGTGAGTTACAGGTCATTCTGGACTACAATGTAAGCCCCTTTCTCAAAAGCTAATAGGGCTAGCAGATTGCCCAGGGGGTAAAGGGGCATGCCACCAAGCCTGACAACCTGAGTTTCATCTCTGGAATGCACAAGGTGGCAAGAGAGAACTGGATCCTGCAAGGGCTGTCTTACCTCTACATACAAACACACACACACACACACACACACACACACATTGATTTTTTAAAAAACTTAATTTCTGATTTGAAAAAACTCCCCTTGTAGTATCCTGTACAAAAAAATTGCTCCAAGCGCCAAAAACAGCAAACCAACAACAGCTACAAAAACAAGAAGCCAGTATGGTGAGTCACATGCCTGTAATCCTGTTCCAGGGGATCTGAAACCATCTTCTGGCCTCTACAGGTACCCACATAGATGTGGCATACCCTCATACAGACATGCATACATAAATAAAAATAAATCTTAAGAAAAAAAAAAAAGAATCCACTACGGGGTTGGGATGCAGTCCAGTGTCAGAGTGCATGCCTGGCGCGCATGAGGCAGTGGGGGAAAAAAAGGATCCGTATGATGGGAAACATTTCATTCTAAAAGCAATTTTTTTTCTCTTCTTCCTATTCTCTGGAGTTCTGAATGTCAGAGAGCTCCCCTCCCTCCACCATGGAATCAAAATTGATCTAAGTGTAAGATTGTGAGTGGAAAAAGAAGAGACATTTCACCTTGATATAATAAATATCTCAAACCTTAAAAAAAGGAAAAGACGGAGCAGACGTCAGATGCTGGTAGATTTTTCATTCTATTTGTATGTGAATATTTAAGGTAAATGTGGGGGTTTTGGCAATTTGACTTTTTAACAATTATAAATAAAGCTATTAATTTTTTCAGGACAAATGTCAGCATTTGGAGGCTATAAAGACACCAAGTTCTTACTCTAAGAACTGATGAAAGTATTAAGCTCCCTGAAAGGGCCAATTAGAGAAACTATTCTGTATAAAATTTCAGATATTAAATGCAGAAATGACAGAATTTAACCATTTTGCAACCTTCAAAGAAATAAATCTACAAAGAATATAAAGAATCCACATTCAGGGAGATGGCTCACACCTGTCATTCCAGAATTTGGGAAGCTGAGGCAGGAGAGTTACCACAAGTCCTAGGGCAAAAACACTGTCACAAAATAAATCAAGATTGTGGCAATAGTTATACAAATCTTGTGACTATACTAAAACCACAGAACTGCCCAGGTATAGCGGCACACACCTTTAATCCTAGCACTTGGGAGGCAGAGGAGGGTGGGTCTCTGTGAGATGGAGGACAGCCCCGTCTTCATGGCAAGTTCTAGGCCACCAGCCAGGGTTACATAGTAAGATCCTGTCTAAACAAAACAAAACCCCACAGAATTATAAACTTCATTAAATGTATTATGTATGTGTGTTAAGCACGTATGCATGTTTATGTAATGGGGTTGAATCTATCGCCTTACACATGCTAGGGAAAAACTGTGACGTGAGGCTATATCCACAGCCCTATATCTACTTTTTAAAAATGTTGTTCAACTTCTTGACCCTTTTTAAATTTTTAAACTTATTGTTGTGTGTATATATGCTGTGTGTAAACACACATACACTCATGCACTGCACAAATGAAGCTCTGAGAACAACATTTTAGGAGGCAGCTTTGTCATTCCATTGTGGGTTCTGGAATGAAACACAGGTCCAGGGTCAAACTCAAGTCATCAGGCAAAAACAAGCACTTTGACTAGCTGAGCCATCTTGCCAATTCTATTTTCACTCTTTGAGGCAGAAACTCACTCAAGTGCCAGACTGGCCTTGAACTCTCTGTGTACCAGACTTTGACTTGTGATCCTCTTGTCTCAGCCTCCAAAACTGCTGGGATTCCAGGCTGTTACAAGCACAGATTTATTTGGTAGTTTCTTTTTGGGAGGGAAGACTGGGTCTCCCTGTACCCTAAGCTGGCCTGGAACTCGTTATATAGACCAGGCTGGCCTCGAACTCTCAGTTATCCACCTGCCTCTGTGGTCTCTCAAGAGCTGGGATTAAAGGTATGTACCTACCACACCCGGCTGGTTTTAGTTTTTTGAGACAGGGTCTCATATATCCCGAGCTAGCCTCAAACTGGCTATGTAGAAAAAGCTTCCTTGAACTCCTGATCTTTACCTATTTTGTTTTTGTAGATCACAATCCTCCCATCTCAGGCCCAGAAGTGCTTAGTTTATAGGAATTAAGAATTATAAACTTTAATAGGTGAATTGTGGGGCTGGAGAGATGGCTCAGTGGATAAGAGCACTGACTACTCTAACAGAGGACCTGGGTTTGATTCCCAATATCCACATGATGGCTAACAACTGTGCATAACTCCAGTTCCAGGGGAAATCAACACCCTCTTCTGACGTCTGCAGGTTCTGCAGAACATGGATGCACTTACATATACAGAGGCAATACACTCATAAACAAAAAATAAAAACAATAAAATGCTTTTTAAAAAATAGGTGAACTGGGGCTAGAAAGATAGCTCAGAGGTTAAGAACACTGGGTACTCTTACAGAGGACCTGGATTTGGTTCCCAGCACCCACATGGTAGCTAACAACTGTCTATGACTTCAGTCCCAGAGGATCTGATGCCTTCTTCTGACATCGACAGGCATTGCACTATACAGGTGCACTTATATGTATGCAGACAATACACTCATACACATAAAAAATAAAAATAAAATTCGTTAAAGAATAGGTGAATTGTACGGCACATGAATTATACTTCAGTAAACCTTTTGAAAATGTGGGAGGACTTTGATGGGGTTTTTACAGATTTAAGAGACATATAAACCCAATGCAAGGTAGATTTGGGGGCAAAATCTCAATCACTAACTATTATTGAGACAGGGTCTTACTCTGTAGCTCAGGCTAGCCTGGAAATCACTGCCAAAGGTCAATGATGACTATCTGGTGGTTTATTTTCTGGTTCTAATTTAGCTTATGTTTACATATTTTATTTTTTAAGAGCTCTCAGAGGATTTAACAACAGTTACCTTTGGAGCCACTGCCCCCCACACTAGCTATAGGAAGGGCAGGACCCAGCCCTGTCCCTCAAGAGCCTCTCTCAGAGGGAAACACAAGTGTAGCCACAGCCTCCTGCTGAGGACTGGGCAGCAGTGACGGGGCAGGCAGATGTGGGCAGCACTGAAGGGCGCACACGGCTTTACTGTTACTGAGCACTGGCCCACTTATGCGATGCCAAATGAGTTTGGCCCTGTGTTTGCCATCACCGGCCTCATAACCAGACGTTTCGTGCCGGTGCCACCTGTGCACCAGCTGCACCATACAGCTCTAGGAGAATCCCTGTCTACTGCACATCCCACACTGGATTACGGCCCTGTGCTCCTTCTCTATCTCCCAGATTGTCCAGTATACCCAGGAAGGTGGGCTGTTATTCACTTTGCCTCAACAGCTCCCATTATGTACCAACACTCACCAGCACCTGGCTTCTGTGGGCAAGCTGCCTTCTCCTCACTCCCTGGCTCCTGGCCCAAGAAGCCTTCAGGACAAGGGTCCTCTCCTCTCTCTATCCGGGTGAGGATGTCTGGTTTTGAGATGGCATAATCTGCACACAGAATGAGAAGGGCATGGGGAAAAAGTTGGGTGCTTGCCCAAAGCAGAGAAGCAAACACTGCAGGAAGCCGTCCTTGTTGGATGGAGAACCAAATACTCTTCTGTAGTCTGTAGCCTTACCCAGAGAGACTAGTGTCTCGTAGTTGCCCCGCATCACGTGCTTGTAGAGCTCCTTCTGCCAGTCCTCCAGTCTGCCCCACTCTGACTCAGAGAAATAGACGGCCACATCATCAAAGGTCATGGGCACCTGAAACCACAGTGTCACATTGGCTCACCCACATGCTTACAGGCATGGGCCCTGGGGCTCCCCATCTCGAAGGCTACCTTGGGGACCTCCCCCTTGCTGCCAGGGGGCAGCCGCAGGATCCAGAAGTTCCTGTTGCGAAGCAGGTTCTCCACATTTTCTACTCGCTGCTGCAGCAGCCCGTACTCCTGTGGCAGGGGCCTGAGCACAGCCCATTTGCCCTCCAGCTGGCTGCTGAACTCTACAGCTGTCTTCTCACAATCAGCCAGCTTCTTCTCCGCTGTCCCCGATCGTGCTTCCAGAGTCAGCAATCGGGCAAGGCAAGAATCTACTTTCTTCTCTAAGGCCTGAATGGCAGCCACCACAGTCCACAGTGTGATCTCTGTGGAATAAAGGTATGAGCTCTTCCCGGCATCTGGCTGGGGTAAAGAAGACGGGGTGGGAGGCTTCTCATCACTCATCTGCTTGTCCCCCTCAGAAATCTGCTCACAAGAGAGAAGAGAGAATCATATAGTTAAAATAGCCAGGAAGAAAGTCAGGCATAGTGGCACACACCTGTAATCCCAGCATTCACAAAGCTGAGATGCAAATTTGCCATGAGTTTAAGGCCAGCTTCAGCTACTCACAGAGTTCCAGGCCTGCCTAAACTAAAGAGTTCAGGAACCCACCCCACGGCCCACACCTTTAACTCCAGAACTCAGGAGGCAGAGGCAGGTGAATTTCTTTGAGGTCAAGCGTCAAAAATTGAGACCCCCATCTCAAAACCAAAATCTGTCTCACAAAAAAATGCATTTTATCCCCTGTACCTGCAGGTCTACATTCAAAGATCCATCCAACCTGGGATAAAAACATTTAAACAGAAAAACATTCCATCTATTCTGCACATGTTTCTGTCTTTATTCCCTCTTCATAATGCAGCTATTAGCATTTCCATTGTGTTAGGTATCCTGAGGCATCTGGAGCTGACTCAAGCTATTTGGGAGGCTCTGAGTAGGTTATATGCAACTATTACACTATTTTATGTGAGAGATTGAGCATCCCAGGGTTAAGGGACATCTGTAGTTTTTACAATAATGTGGTAGGTTGGGTTAAGAGCCAAGGCGTATCTAGCCTGTTGAGGAAGTTTCTTGGGCTTATTAGGTGCTACAAAACAGCTGTGGGAAAAGGGCAGGTGGAATGATCAGGAAGGAACAGGTACGGAAAAGCCTTCCAGGCCCACTCCATCCCCCACCCGATGTGGAATCCCCTGCCCCTTTCTCTCCCTTGCACTCCAGAGAACCCAAAGACACACAGCAAACTAAAGGGAAGGAGAGGATCCCTTCTAAAAGCATCAACTTCGCTGACATGCAGCAATAGTAGATACCACTTTCGGAGCTTTTACAAGTATTCTAGTGTGGCACAATGACCAAAAGATTATTTTCTCTGAATTAGTTGTACTGCACCTTTTCAAGCTAGCAAACTGCTAAAGTAATCTTTTAAAAAAAAAAAAAGAAAAGAAAAAAAAGCACAAGAAGTCAGAAACCTGTTGCAAAAAGGGTCGGTACTGTTCCCTTATATAAATGTGCAATTAGTAGGTATTTCAAAGGTGGTCTCAAGCAAAGTCGTGGCGTGGGCCCCAAGCACAACATCCACCTGTACCTTTCGGCCTCTGCGGATGTGGCGGGCTGGCCCACCGCCCTCCCTCCCGGCCTGCTCCGCCAGAGCCTCTAGTCAAACAATGGGCTGTGCGGCCCGTGGGGTCCTTCGTGGCCCTCGGGAGGATGAGGCTCGCGGCGTGGCGGGGCAGCGGGGAGCCAGCCGGATGCGGACGCCGTCGTCGGGGCCCAGCCCGCCAGGCCTGGCGTTTGGGCCGCCCGCTGGTGGGCTCCCGGCCGATGGCCTCTGCGGCCTCTCGGCGAGCCGGACCGAGGCCCGATCGGTGTCGGGACCGGGGCCAGGGCCGGGCCGGGTCGGGTCAGGTCGGGATCCCGGCCAGGGCGCTCCCGCGGCCGCGCGGCCCGAGACCCCTCCGCGCGTGGCGGCCCTGCCCGTGGCGTCCACGGCCGGGGCGCTTACCCGAGCGGCCGCCGCTTCGGCCATAGCTGCCGCGTCTCGCTGGGTGGCGGTTCCTCCGTCGGACCTGGAGCGGGCGGCGGGGCGGCGGGGCGGCGGGGCGGCGGGCGGAGCGGGAGCCGCCCAGCCTCGGAGCGGCCGCGAGCAGAGTCCCAGCCACGTGCCCCGCTGGCCCTTTAAAAGAGCTGGCGAGGGCGGCCGCGCCCCGGGGCTCGTACAGCGCCCCCTGCAGTCCGAAGGACCGCACGCCGGGCCGCCGTCCGCGGCCTTGCTGCGCTCGCTTCCCTCGGCTGTGTCCGGCGGCCCAGGCGGCCAGCCCCGTCACCCTGTCCAGGCAAGGCCAAGGCTTGGGGAGACACCTGCACGGTTCCCCTTCTGGGTCATCTCAAGTGTGTTCAGATTCGCTGTTTTAGGGCCTCCGACCTAAAGACAACAAAGCGTTTTGTATTTTAAACTTTTTTAAATTAAAATTTTATTTCTAAACTCCTCGCTCCTCTTTTTTTTTTTTTTTTTTTTTCTTTTTTCAGAACTAAGGGAAAGGCCGATGGAAAATATTCCATTTAAAACAAAAAGCAAGCTAGGCCGGGGTGCCCCTCACTGCAAAACAGCTGCCTAGCTTGCGCTGCGGTGACTCCTCCCCTCCCCCACTCCTGCTTTCTTGTCTCTGGGATCTGTGAGTCTCCTTGCTTACCCTTTCCATGGAGCCCTCTCTGTTGCACTCAGCCTGGACGTGCATCCAGTTAGTCTTCGCTCCAGGCTGGATTCGGTGCTGGCCATCCTTGCCTTCCCTGCCAGGAGGCTTCACATGCGACAAATGAACTGGGCCATGGCTACTGTGTTCAAGTGCAAGGTCCACTGCCATCAATTCAGGCCCTCAGGTATCCTCAATAAACCAATCTTTTTAGGACCAATTTCCTTTTGAAACCAGAAAGCCTCACTCTGGAAAGGCAGAATTAACCCTTGAATATAAAGTAAAATGTAAGTTTTTTATTTCCTGCGAAGTCCATTACCCAATAAACCACCCACTAGGAACTAATAGGTTTTTGGGGTTGTTTTCAGGGGAAAGCAGAGAGGGAAGTATCTCCACAACAAACAAAAGCAACAGTAAGGACAAAAGAAACACACCCTCTCTCTAAGGTGCGGCCTGGAATTTAGGACAAGGCTAGGAAGTGCTACTTTGAGTTACATCAGAAAATAAAACTAGAGTTATATCATGCTTAACTCTTTGTAACAAGATCCAAATCAGTGTTTAGCATTATTCATTTGTTTGTTTTAGGTTTTTGGTTTTGAGAAAGGGCCTCCCTGTAGCCTCAGCTGTCCTGAAACTCACTATGTAGACCAGGCTGGCCTTGATCTCACAGAGATCCCCTGGCTTTTGTTTCCCAAGTGCTGGGATTAAAAGGGTGAGCCACCACACTCTATAACCTTAGTATGTGAAAAGTCACAATTCATCAGCATTTTATAATCTTAAATATATATATTGGACTGACTGATGAGGTGCCTAATATCTTGAGCACACATTTGCACTTTGTCTCTTAGGTGAAGTCACTTTGGCAAAAATTCCTAAAATGAGTAGTGTCCTGCAGTCCTGGCACTGGGGAGCCTGAAGCAGAGGATCATGGGTCCAGGTTGTGCTACATAGCAAAATCCTGCTTAGTCAGTTCCAGGCCAGTGGGGGAACTACAGGGAGACCCTGTCTCAAAACAAACAAACAAAAATTAAAATACTAATGTCCAGTATACACAGAAGAGTCTAGAAATGTATTTGAAAGAGAAGAACACTAGTATTTAATGAGCTCTTCTCAGGGAAGTGTGGCTTTTTTTGTTGTTGTTTTTTGGTTTTTTGAGATAGAATCTGTAGCCCAGGCATACTCGCCATGAAGGCTGGGTAGACTTGACTCTCTCGGCACTCCTCCTGCCTTGGCCTCCTGAGTAGTGAGATGACAAGTCATGAATGACCACATGGTTGTATGTGGTGGTATTTCAGAAAAAAAAAAATTAAGAATGGTAATCTAAAGTATTTCTTAATTTAGATACATGCTGGAGCCAAGGACCATTGTTAGCCACCATGTGGGTGCTGGGAACCCAACCTGGGTCCTCTGCTGAGGCCATCTCTCCAGCCCCTAAACTTTTATCTTTGTGTACACACACACACACACACACACACACACACACACACACAGAGGCCAGGTATGTGTTGGTACCCTTGGAGGTTAGAAGAGGGTATTGGATCCCCTGCAAAAGCTGCCTGATGTGGTTGCCAGTAATGAAACTTGTGTCCTCTGGAAGAACCCTTAACTGCCAAGCCATTCTTCAGCTCCCTAATATGGTAATTTTGACAGTTGCTATTAGTGTTTTGTTTTTTTTGTTTGTTGGTTGGTCTTTTTAAGACACATTCTCCAATCCCCAGTTGGTCTGGAACTCACTGTGTAGATCAGGTTGGCCTTGACTTCACAGAGATTGGCCTGCCTCTGTCTCCTGAGTGCTGGGATTAAAGACATGTGGCACCATGCCTGGTTTGCTCTCAGTGTTTTAGAAGCTGACTTTGGAGTCCACAGAATGGTGAATGCCTGTTATCCCAGTACTCTGGAGGCTGAGGCAGGAAGATGACCCCCAGAACAGGCTGGGCCATACAGTAAGTACTGGGCCAGCTGGGGGCTATATAGCAAGATCTTGTCAAAAACAAAAAAGAACAAATTTCCTCTAAGTCAATGGTACTTATTAAATGTCATTGCACAGCAAGCCTACTACCTCAGGTGCCTGTTAAGACATAGCAGGGTACACCTCAGGCCTGTAGGTCAGCAACTGCAGTGATGAGAATTTGCATTGCTGTCTAGTTCCCACAAAGCACTGGTTTATAGAGCCAGGGATTAGTAAGGGACTCATTCCCCTGTGAATCAGCTCCCAAAGCTTCAATGCTGATTTTATTTTGAAAACAAACACTGTGCACCAAAATGTGATTTCCTGAGCAGACCAACCTGGGTTTGTCAGGCCCACTATAGCTCTGATATAAATTTGAATTACTTTCGTAATTATCTTTTTTTTAAAATATACTTTGTTATTTTTATTTTATGTGTAGGAATATATATTGCCTGCATGTGTGTACATGCACCTGTGTCATGCACTGCCAGAGGAAGTCAGAAGACAGCATTGGATTCCCCGGAACTGGAATTATGTATGGTTGTTAGCTACCATGGGGGTGCTGGGAATTGAACCTAGGTCCTCTGCAAGAGCAGTCAGTGCTACTAACTGCTGAGCCATCTCTCCAGTCCCCCGAATTATCTTCTATGGAATTGAAGCTTTCTTATTTTCATCAGATTGCCTGGGTACTTTGTGAACTTGTAAGGGCTCCTAGGAATTAAGATGTTTTTAACATTCCCAGGCTTTAGCTCCTATAGAAAATGTCATCTGTCATCATGCTGGGTACGAAAATGGCCTGACCCAAAAGCTCAGGCTCCTGGAGACAGAGTTTATTGCCCAGCTCAGACAGCTGGGGCTCTCAGCTAAATCCACAAAGTCGTATTTCTTGTCTTTTGTTTCATCCTTTCTATAAATTATACTCCCACCACTGAGGCTATGGAGAGATGGAGGCTGACTGCCCAGTTTTAAGTAACTTATTTTTTTTCCTCATATATTCAATTTTTCTCTCTCCCTCCTTCTCTCTGTTCCCTCTCTTTTTCCTTCCCTCCTCCCCCTTCTTTCTTTGAGATAGGTTTTCAGTCTGTAGCCCAGACTGACCTGAAACTCCATACATAGCCCAGGTGGCTCAGGTGGGCCCTCTCATCCTGGTACTGGGATTAAAGGTATGAGCCACCGCTTCTGGCTTAGTCATTTTCTCTTGATGTAGGTGATCATTCATATACAAGAAAGGCCTCATTTGCTGGAAGCTCCAGTGACAAACTTACAACAGTTACAACCTGACCCTTTGGATTTCTACAGTGGTCAAGACCCTTGACTAACAGGGTGCAGGTCACTCTGAAACAGTCAGCCGTTGACCTCTGCTGCAGGAGGTGGACTCACCAGAAGCTAAGGGCTACCAATCACCTAGGATTACTCTTGAAGTATGGGGTCAGCTTTAGCTGTCAACTTGACATATCTATGAAGAAGGACGCTTAGTTGAGGAATTGTCTCTACTGGATTGGCCTGTGGGTATGTATGTGAGGCATTTTCTTGATTGTTGAGTGATGTGGGAGGATCAGCCTACTCTGGGTGGTGCCACCCCTGGGCAGGTGGTTCTGGGTTGTATAAGAAAGCTGAGTGATGTGGGAGGGCTCACCTCACTGTGGGTGGTGCCATGCCTGGGCAGGTGGTCCTTGATTGTCTAAGAAAGCAGGATGAACACAGACCAGAGGAGCAAGCCAGTAAGAAGCATCTTCCATGGTCTCTGCTTCAGCTCCCACATCCAGGTTTTCCTCTTGATCTGAGTTCCTGCCCTGATTTCCCTTAGTGATGGCTTATGGCCTGGGAATTGCAAACTGAAATAAACCCTTCTTCCCAGCTTGCTTGTGGTCAGTTTTTTATCCCAGCAATAGAATGCAGCTAGGGCAGTATTCAATCTGCCATTGTCCCTACTAAAAGGTAGGGACAGCTCAAAGAGAATTCCCATGGCTCACCTGACTCTGCAATCCACGTTATTTAAGTCAAGAAGTGGACACTCAAGGTGGGGATATAGCTGAGTTTGTAGAGCACTTAGGTAAGTACATGTACAGGCCCTGGGTTCAATCCCCAGTAACCCACCACCACCACCAAAAAAGTGGATACTCACAAGAGGAATCATTAGCAAAGGGAAACTGGAAGTATAAACAAGTCTCTCTTCACTCATAGCTCTTCCCTGTGGCAGGCAAT
Organism: Eospalax fontanierii; assembly: GCA_035773235.1. NCBI lineage: Eukaryota > Metazoa > Chordata > Mammalia > Rodentia > Spalacidae > Eospalax > Eospalax fontanierii. The sequence goes on along the minus strand of CM069528.1, from coordinate 102,391,100 downwards.
CCTGTCTTCCTTTTCTATGAATATCCATTATATACATTTGTTCAATAAACATTTGGTAAGTACCTCCAGTGAGATCCAGTTAAGACCCTGAATTCCACAGCTTTGACTCAACCTTGGTGACCTTGTCTTTCTCCCTTCCCTGTGCAACAGCAACCTGATCTTCAGTCAGATCTTCATAGGCTCTTGCTTGGTCTGACCAAATGCTTGCCAAACATCTTGGGTGGCTGACAACCACCTATAACTCCAGCTTCAGGGCACCTGAAGCCTCTTCTAGCCTCTATGGGAACCCACACACATATGAAACATATGTACATAAGTAAAAAATGAAAGTTTTTGAAAAAGAACAAACCTATCTTTTAAAAACTAAGTTGTGAGGCTGGTGAGTTGGCTCAGTGGATAAAGGCATTTGCTGCACAAAATGATGCAGGCCTGATGATCTGAGTTCTGTTGACACAAAAGCACAGCTCTCACTTCAACGGGGTAAGAGATAGTTTATTCTGGAACCAAATATGAGTGGCAATGACCTGGGAACACAGATTCGGGTTACCCCAAAGTCCATGTTCCAACATGGATGCAATTTCATGAAGTTTTTACAGTAAGAGAACAAAGAACCGTTATAAACCAACACTTCTCAAATACTGCGGTGGAAACACAAAGCAGGCTATTACAGCGACAGAGAAACCTCACCTAGAGGCCTCAGATGGTTTCTGAGTTTTTTTCTGGGAATTTTTGTTCACAATTCAATCCCCAGAATTCATGTAAAGGTGGGAAGGAGAGATTAACCACACACACACACACACACAAGCACTCACCATGCATGGCACACACATCCACACACATAATACAGACACATAACGCACATATAATCTCCTTTATTACTTTGCATTAGAGTCCCTCAACAGTCTCTAAACTCAAGACCTCCATCTTACTTATCCTTGTCTCGTCTATAACATTTTGCAATGTTATAGAAGTGGGGGATGTAGCTCAATGGTAGAGTACTCACCTAGCATGTGGAAAGCCCTGAGTTCAATGTCTCAGGGCAAAATAGAGAGAAAAAAAAGACTTTATATTGATCTGGGTGTGTGGTGCCTGTTTACAATCTCAGCACTTGGGAGACTGAGGCAGGAGAATTGAAAGTCAAGGGCCAGTCTGGGCTATAGTGAAACTCTGTCTCAATATTTTTTTTTTTTGCACATGGAGGCTGTCAGTTATTTGGGAGTGCAAAGGGACTCTAAAAGGCAGAATGGAATAATATGCTAGTCTAGGGAAGGGTCGTGCAAAGATGCAGCAGAGGAAGTACACAAGCTGGAGCCAAAATGTTTGTTCATGGATGTATCCAAAGTATTAAAACTGCCTAGATAACATGTACCTATTATTTATTTGCTCACTTAAGAAATGAAGGATGGTAAGATGCCTCCGCAGTAAAGACATTTGTAGCCAAGCCTGATGACCTACCTGAGTTAGATCACTCGAACCCACACAATGGGAGGAGAGAACTGACTCCCACAAGGTATCCTCTGATCTCTATACATGAGCTATGACATACACACACACACAAAAGAAGAAAGAAAAAAAAAGACTGTGCCTTCTTGCAGTCACCTGAAGATGTTATTGAGTGTGGTGGTACATGCCTGTGGTTCTAGAGGGATCAGTTCAAGGCCAGTCTCAGCTCCTTAGGAAGTTTGAAGCCACCCTGGACCATCTGAGGCCCTGTCTCAAAACAAAAGATGTGGTTTCTAGCCCAGAGGTCTAGGATCAAGCCTGAACCTGTATTTCTATTAAGGTCCTTAACAGGCCCTGGGACAGAGACCATACTTCTGGGGACATGTACTTAGTATCTAACCATGACATTAAGGTACTTAACTGCAGAAACAATAGTACCCCAGGTCAAGGGAACAGGTTCTAAGACAAGTTGATCTTAGGTTCAGACTGAGCATGGCAGTGCACTTTTGTAATCCTAACACTCAGGGGGCTGAAACAGGAGACTTGAAATGAGAATGAGGCTAGCCTGGGCTAGTGCCAGTCCAGCCTCAGAAACATACTATCTCAAAAAACCAATACAAAAACAAACCCAATGGTCCAGATGCCCATCCCAGCACACTGCCTCCTTCTTCATGTCAGTCTTCTTGTATCTCCTATGTAAAACAGGGTAAAGCAGACCCATGGTTGACTGAGAACTAGTTTTTCCTTTTTTTGAGACAAGATCTCCCTGTAGCTCCAGCTGGCCTGAACCTCACTTTGTAGACCAGGCTAGTCCAGATCTCACGGAGATCTGCCTGCCTTTGCCTCTGAGCACTGGGATTAAAGGTGTGCACCATCCACACCCAGCCAAAGACTAGTTTTTATGTAAAGAAGTTAAAAAATGCGCAGCACCTAAGTGCTTAATAAATATGACCAAAGATCCAATTGCCTGACACAATTCCATCCCTGCCAAGGATAGAAGTCCCCTGACTATCCTTGTCCACACCCTTTTCTTGTCTGTCCTGGATTACAATAAAGGAGTAGGCTATGGAGGCAGTCCTGCCATCACTCCAGATCAGGAACCTCGCCCTACTTAGTTCCATTAAGAGTGGTGTGCTGGATAGTTTCAGTTGTCAACTTGACACATCCAGGAAGAGGGAACCTCAAATGAGGCATTTCCTCCACTAGACTGGTCTATGGTCATGTCTGTAGGGCATTTTCTTAATTGATGGAGGCCAGCCTAGCATGCTCTGGCTAGTACCAAACCCTGGGTAGGTGTTCCCAGTTATATAACAAAGCAGGCTGAGCACAGGCCACAAGAGCTCCTGTGATCCATGCTTTCAGTTCCTGACTTTGCCTCCCTCAATGATGAACTGTGATCAGGACATGTGAGCCAAACAATGCCTTTCCTCAAGTTGTTTTTGGTTGGAGTACTGTCATAGCCACAGAAAGCTAACCAGGACAAGGACAAACAGTCTTGACAAACAGAAAAATATCTGTATGTGCCTTTTTTTTTTTGCAAGTAGCAAGTTTTATTCTAGGTAACTGTAAATCATCCAAGGAGACATTCACACATGACCAAGGAGCCCATTCGCACCTCCCAATGACAGTGGGGCAGGAACTCAGCACTCCTGATCCAGGCATCTGTGCTTTTTCTCCATCATCTCCAGGACAGACATTAGAAAAGTCTAATCTGAACAACAGGCGATGGTTGCTGTAATAGGATCAAACTCAAATAGCTACTGGCACAAGCTGAATGATCTCAAGTAATGACAGAGGAGTCTTCCGTCCCCCCAGGCTGCAGAAACACAGCAAGGATAGGAACTGGAGAGGGAGAGGTGTGGGGAGATCTTCAACTCCCAGGACCCAGTTCTCAGTGCCTTCACGTTAGTCTTTACTTTGAACAGGGCCTTCAATCTTTCTTCCTTTCTTCCTTTCTTCTTGGTCCTCCTGAGACAATTAGCCCCATTTGAGAGCACGTAGCACCCCCACAAGAGGGAACCCAGCAGTGTGTCTTAGCTCTCTTGTCTAAGTTAAGTGTGGGTGGGCTAAAAGAGCCCCATAAGCTATTCCCTCCTAGAGGGTAGGGCCAGTTCCCATGTTAGGAACAACTACAACTCTTTGAAATTTAAAAAAACAAGTTTTGAGCTATATTTAAAAAAACAACAACAAAGAATAAGAATCTAACTCCAAAAAAGGGTCTTCAGAGCAGGTTAAGCAGTTCATTTAAATTATTTCTACTTGTTATTAACAAAGAGACTACGAAAGAAGGGGAAGTGGAGGGTTATACTTCCCAGAACTTCCACACACCTGCTCACCTCTGTGGCCCAATTCAACCATGGGAAGACACGAGTAAGATGCGAGGACAGGCCCTGGAACTGACACCAGTGCCTGTGGTGTGAGAGGGCCAACCCCAGCGCACCAGAAAGACCTGGACAAACAGATCAAAACGGCAGAGAGCGGCCAGATCCCAGATCCCTCTTCTCCCATGTTTTTCAGTTTAGCTTCTGTGCTTGGCCTGGCACTTGGCCAAGGGAACACAAAGCAGAAGCATCTCTCCTCAGGAGGACAGCCTGACTTTGCACGGTGTCTCTTCGGGGGACTGATGCCACTCCCCTCTGCCCCCGGACGGTGAGGGGCTGGCACCCTTAGAGCAGCCCATTAGGCCTTCCAGGCTCTAGTGGCAGCCCACCCCGCTCCCGCTGGTGGATTTTCTGGTGCTGCAGGAGGTGTTGCTTCTGGACAAAGCTCTTCTCACACTCAGGGCAGCTATAGGGCCGCTCACCCGTATGGATGCGCTGGTGTCGCACCAGGTCGGATGGGTGGCTGAAGCTCTTGCCACAGTACCCACAGATGAGAGAACTTCGGCTTTTCCTCCAAGGGATGTGACCAGGCAGTGCGACTAAGCTGTTAGGTGAGAACCTCTCCTGGACACGGGGGCTGGGGCTGGGGCCCTCCTGCAGGTGGCAGCGCTGGTGTGTCACCAGGTTGACCTTGCAGCTGAAGCTCCTCTGGCACACATCACACTGATGCAGCTTTGCCTTTCTGGCCTGTGGTTTCAGCCGTGGCCTGGGCCTAAGGCTCTCCTCTGGTTCTGAGGTGGAGTAGGACTCCCAGCCAGAGTGGCTCTGCAGGTGCGTAGTCAGCTGCTGTTTATAGCGAAAGCGGATCTGGCACTTAGAACATTCATAGGGGCTGGTGTCCCTTTTCACCTTCAGGCCCTGACTGCACTCCTGACTCAACTGTACCTGCCTGTGGGACTTCTGTTTGCGGGGGAAGTCCAGAGTTCTACCAGAGGCAGGGTCTCTACTGTTCTCAATGGGATCCTCAAGGATAGAGTCTCTGGGAACTGATTCCAAGAGGGAAGAGTCTCCTGGACTCTCCCAGAGCACAGCCTGCTCCGAGCCCAAGAAAGCCTGCTGTTCAGTAGCACCAGAGAATACACTGGGAAGACCTGCAGAGCCTTCCTGCGTGTACAGCGCCTCCTGCTTAACCATGGCCCCATCTGCTGCAAGGAAAAAAGACCAAAAAATATCACATTCCATCACTTTTGGTATCTCTGGAGCCAAACACTTGAAGACTTCAGAAGTTCAAATCAAAGCTATCCAGGAACAACTGAATTATAACAATCTGGAGGAGGACCAGACTTGACTGAATTCCAAGATGTGACTTGAATCTGAATATATTACTCTTAGAGAACAATGTTATGATAGATCTCCAAACTTGTCTACAAACTGGTATTTCATCACTATGAAAAATGACAATGCACTGTAACAACCAATTAAAATCAAAACTGTTAAAATAACAAATTTGAAGCTGGGCCTTGTGGTACAGGTCTGTAGTCTCAGCTACTCAGGAAAATAAGGCAAGAGGCTTACAAGTTGAAAAACCTGCCTGAGCTATAGAGAAGTGCAAAGTCAGCCTGGGCATCTCAGTGAGACAGTCTCAAAGTCTTTTTTAAGGTGTTGTTTTTTTTTTTTTAAAAAAGACTCAGGCTGGAGAGATGGCTCAATGGTTAAGACCACTGGCTGTTATTGCAGAAGACCCAGGTTCAAATCCCAGTACCTACACAGCAGCTAACAACTGTCTGTAACTCCAGTTCCAGAGGATCCAATGCCCTTTTCTGTCCTCCATGGGCACTTATATACATGCAGGCCTAACACTCAATCACAACTTGCAAATCAATAACATGTCCAGTTCTGTTCTTTCTATATATTCTGTCAAAGGTCTTTCTTACATACATTTCCTTTTCTCTTGACCGGTGACTCACTGCCCACACTCCATCTCCAGCTATGGCCAAAGCCTATTATAGCTACTGTTGGACCTAAAAAATTATGCTACAGAACTCCATCTAATCCTGGTGTGGAGGTGGAATCCCTCTTAGGAGGTGGAATTCATCATGAGTTCCAGAACAGTTCCTATAATCTACAGGGACCTGCAGAGTAGAACTGGCTCCTTGCTAAGGGAGCAAGAGAGAATATTCTGGAGCTACTCACCCAGGTGAGTACCATGGCCTTCTTCCTCCAAGTCACCCAGAATCTCTGCACCCAACTCTGCTTCTTCCTCTGGCTGGCCAAGCACCTCTGGGTTGGAAAAGACACAATTTGAGTCCAGTATAAACTTACCACACACTGGTCAGATGCTGATGAACAGAGTGACTGGTACGAGGGAGTATTAAACTATGCTATCGCCACTTTTCCCCAGATATTCCTGACCAATCGGAATGATTGCTCTAGCTGGCTGCTCTGCTGCTCCTTCCTTAGGGCCACCAGGCTTGGCCTCTAGCATTCTACACAGCATCACCCCACTGCTCACATAGCTCAAGTCCTGCCAAGGATCCCTTAGTGTTCAATTTTATCTTTGCTGAGGCCTGCCAGGTAGGTAGGCTCTGTGACACACAGAAACAGCTCCAAGGAGAGCATGTGACCCAGCTGTGGTTACACAGTCACCTCTCTGATGCACTACAACTTCCCTCACCCTCACTCTGGTCCAGCTATACTGATTTACCTCTTTGATATTTCATGGACCTACATTAAAAAAAAATTATCTGCCAAAAAACGTGTATTTGTCATGTATGTAATAGATAACATTAACATAAAACACAAAAATATCAATATAAGACATTTATATGGCTAGTACTTTTGTCTCCACTACAAACATGGGGACCATAGGTACTAGCTATGACTGGCCAATTGCCAAGGAAAACGGTTTTGTAAACTTGTGCTGTCTGTTTCATCGCAAAGTACTAGTCCCTGCTCCACCTGTCTCTGCCTCCTGAATGCTAGAATTAAAAGTATGCACTATCATGACCAGTTAGTTCTCCCTTTTACAAAAATGGTATTTTATTATTTGTGTCTATGAGACAGAGATACACGGGTGCACACATGCCTCAGTATCAATGCAGAGGTGTCTCTCCATTGACGACACCTGACCATTGGGAGAGGCCCTGGCTAGGTAAACTGTCTCCACCCCTTGAATAGCCATTCATCAGGGAGAAATGTACCCTATTTACTCTGGGGGGTTAGTATCCACCCCTGAGATAATTCTTATCCTCTGTGTACCTTTTGTGAACTGTTCCTCAGCACCTTAGCATAGAATTTGGCTTTTTATCAATCTTTTCTTTAGGAACTTGGGCTAGACGCAAGTCTCGCCACATTTGCCTGCAAGTAACCCAAGCAGACCTCCTTTTCTGGTTTGTCTCTTTTATACATCTTTTAGGTTGTCCTATTCTTCTACAGACATACTTGCATGCTGATCTAGGTAGCTTAAATCTGTCAAAGCCTCTCCTGCCTTGTAAAGATCTTGTCCTACTAGGGGACTTAGGAGGGACACTAACCCTCCATACCAATTTCGAGGTCTTTGTTCAATGAAGTCTTCATTAAATCTCTAGTGAACACGGTCCTATCTGGTCCTGTGAACGGGGCTCCATGTATTGCTCTCCTCACGCCCAGTTCTCTCAGCAGTGCCTGTCTCCCTTTTATTGTCCTCCACCTCCTGACATCCACGGGAACCTCCACTGGTGATAACCAAGTATCCCTAACGGCTCACACAAGCCAGTCCATCAGAGACTGCTTCCCCTTGTACTGCCTCAGGTTACACAGCCTGTGTCTCAAGGAAGAATGAGTGGTTATTTTGCTCAGCTTTCCCTCCTCTGCAGCATTTAAGCTAATATCATCTGCTCCTGTGTCCCAGATTCTAAGGAGCCAGGAGATGACAGGCTCCTTTGTGGCTTGTTTGAATGTCCTCCCTAGTTTCAGCAGCTCCAAGGCCGAGAACCCTCCATTCGCTAAATTCTCAGGCCTCCTTAAGGCCTCCATCAGCATGCTGACACCTGGAGTTCTCCTTTCTTTATATTACAGGTCGAATCTGAGTGTCACTCTTAGCTTCTTCTGGGTTGCTTCCTCCCTCATTGCTGCCTGATTCTTCCTAGGGGTTCCAAGTCCTAGGGTCCCAGGGTGGGTCTTGTATTATCAACCTGACCTGGGTTTTCGTCCTCTTTCAACCTCCTAGCTGTAAAAAAACGGCAGGCTAAAGCTTCTATCTCATTTTCTCTTTTATTCAATTTGCTAGCAAGGTCAGAGGCTACTATTGAGGAAGCAAGCCTCATATCTTTCTCTTGATTTAATTCTTCTCTCATATTTTTGAGTCTCTCTTTGGGCCACTGACTCAGCCTGAGATAAATCTCTCATGAGGCATAGAAGTGCCCAAGCCACTTTGGCAGCAACTTGCTGATATCTTTGCTTCTGGCCTGCCACTCCCAGGGATTGCAGAGTCTGTTGTAGATCTTCTGCTGCTTTCAAAGCATTGCCATATTCCCAAGGTGGCCCCCATTGGTCAAGCAGGCATGCCAGTCCATACCGCTTACACATGGATTGTCACCCTGGTATTTGCCCCACCAATCTCATCTGCTTAGGAGACTTCACCTTAGTTACATATTTCCCTATAAACTGCACTATCTCTGCAATGGCCGCCACACACACCAGTCCTATGGGGATAATCCACCATGTCAATATTTCTTCTGCCCACACTATTTCCTTCACTGGTCCCCACATTAGTGGTGGCCACATAAATCCTTTCCCCAGAAAAAATTCTCCATTTTTGTCAGTCAGTCCTGCTTGACTACACCATTCTGTCTTAAAAATTCTCTCACAGTGAGTCCTGCGTTCAGCCCCATCACCCCCTAGGTTTGACTGATTGAGAGAATGGAGAATGCTCTCCAATTAGAAAAACCAGTTTTATCCGGGGTTACTTACAAAGGATTCATCCCCAGGGAGAGAGTCAGAAATTTTGTATGGGGGAGTCAGCATTTTAATCAGAAGTCTGGTGAACCAACAGCACACACACCAAGATGGAGATCAGCGGCACCATGCTCCGGCCTCCTACCCAGATTTCACTGCTTTCCCACTAGACCCTCCCCCTCGAGTCACTGATTGGTTGGAAAATAGTTGACTCTATTTGCTTCATCTCTTTCAATGACATTCTTGGAGTCAAGTCCCTCATCGTCCCTCGTGGCAGAAAGAAACTGTAAATTTACCCGACAAGAGGTCAGAGGACAACTTTTGGGAGTTATCTCCCTCCTCCATCATGGTTCCGGGACTGAATTCAGGTCATCAGACTTGCACAGGAAGCTCTTTTACCCACTGAGCCATTTCACCAGCCCCCAAGTTATAAAATTTCTTATCAAATAATCTTAAAATATTCAAAATAACATTATCCATTATACTTCATAGCTGTACTATTAAATAGCTATACTGTACTTCAGCAATAATATAATCATATCTATGAGCAAAAATTCTGCAGAAGTGACTGTGTGATCATAAAGAAGAAATACAAAGGGCACATCCCTGAGAGCATTTCCAAAGTCTCTGCAGGTGGGAGGACCCAGGGATTCTCATTCTTCCTCCCAGCACAGAATTACAGAGGACCAGAGCTAGCCAGAGTCACAAGTACAGTCAGAAGCACTGGTCACTAGCCAGGAACTATAGGGTTCAGAGGGGAGTCTAGGGATAAATGCTACTCACTCAGAGAGACCAGTGTCTCATAGTTGCTCTCCATGACATTTCTGTAGAGCTCCTTCTGCCAGTCCTCCAAGTTCTCCCACTCCTGCTCTGAGAAACAAACCCCGTCATTCTCAAGGGACCTGGACACCTGCAATTATAAAGAGCAAACAATAAGCACTTCGACTCAGCTGTGAGGACAAGTCAGAGATTTAGGATCCTGGCTAATCAAGGGCTGGGCTCCCCTTCTTGTCCTTAGAGGGACTACCTTGGGGACCTCGCCCTTGCTGCCAGGGGGCAGCCGCAGGACCCAAAAGTTCCTGTTGCGCAGCAGGTTCTCCACATTTTCCAGCCGCCGCTGCAGCAGCCCGTACTCCTGAAGCAGGGTCCCCAGCACGGCCCACTTGCCCTCCAGCTGGTTGCCAAACTCCACAGCTGTCTTCTCAAAGTCAGCCAGCTTCTTCTCAGCTGTCCCTGCACGTCCCTCTAGGCTCTGGAGTCGGGCAGCCTGGGATTCCATCTTCTTCTCCACAGCCTGAATAGCAGCCACCACAGTCCAGAGTGAGACTTCTGTGGTCTGAAAATACGGACTTTTCTCTGTCGTTTGTGAAGGTGGTGTAGAAGCTAAAGGTATGGCACGCCGTTTTCTCCTGTGCTGTAGGATTGACAATACAGGGTTAGTCAGACCATGTCATTTCCAAACATCAAGCAATGAAAGCTCATCCACATCCAGAAGGACTAAGAACCTGAGATGTCTATAGATTTCAGAAAACAGGTTAGAGGACCCAGTGTAAAGCTTGTGTGAAGCTGTGAAACATCCCCACTACCACTTAGAAAATCTTGTGGAGGCCAGTGAGCTAACCAGTGCCTGCTGTGAGGACCTAGCTTCTTCACAGTAAAACCCTGTGGGGAATCAACCTGTTGGAGAATACCTGAGACTACAGTGGGGTGAGTGTGCTGGGACACTCAAAGTGTATTTGGGCTGTGAATAACTGGCTTTGATGAGAAAACCCAAGCATTTCTGATCACTGACAGAGAAGTCCCTACTCAACAATCCCAAGCAGTGTGTAGGAGAGACAGGGAACAAGAGTACAAATTCCTTTCCAAGAAACCTGGGTATATTCTGACCCAAAACCACGTACAAGGGAAGGAGTGGGCCCTTACTTTGGCCCATCTCTGTGTCACTGACATTCTAGTGAGATGTGATCGCTCTGGCACCTCTGCATGTCTTTGGAATTCCTCACACACCTGCTTACCTGTGATTGCCCTACTGTGCACAGAGTGGAGAGCAGACATGAGAGTTTCCTTCTCTGATTGCAGAGATGTCCATGAGCAAACTGGACATTGCTGTTTTTGCTGCTACATTTTGGGATGAGTTAATATACAGCAGGCCACCTAAGGTTCCAGTCTACAGCTAACTCACACTTGTGAGTGAGCATATGTCCATTCCTAATAGGCCATTTGTTTTGTTCGCTTGGTCTGTACTACATTGCTATATACAATGTTATATGCTAGTAGGAAAAATAGATTAAAAAATTAATCATGGCTTTAAAAATTTTTATTATTTTTATTTTATCTGTATGAGTGAAGTTCCTGCATGCATGTAAGGGCACTCATGTCATACAATGCCCAGAAATCAGAAGAGGGCGTCAGATCCCCTGGAACTAGAATCACAGACAGTTATTAGCGGCCATGTGGGTGCTGAGAACAGAACCAAATTGCACTTACATATATGCAAGCAATACACTTGTATGCATAAAATAAATATTTTTTAAAAATCATTATGGGGCTGGGCTGGAGAAATGGCTCAGCAATTAAGAGCACTGGGTGTTTTGCAGAGCACCTGGGTTCAGTTCCCAGCATGCATATGATGGCTAACAACTGTCCAAACTCTAGTTCCAGGGGAATCTGACACCCTCTTCTGACTCCATGAGCACTGCACGACATGGGTGCACTTACATACATGCAGGCAATACATTCATAAACACAAAATGAAAAAAAAATCACGATGGGGTCAGAGAGATGGTTCACTGTTTGAGAGCACTGTCTGCTCTTGCAGAGGGTCTGGATTCAGTTGCAGCACACACATGGAGGCCAACACCCTCTGTAACTCCAGTTCCTGGGGATCCAACACCCTATTCTGGCCTCTGTGGGCATTACACATATATAGTGCACTTATATACATGCAAGAAAAAAACACCCATTAAAAAAACAAAAAACAAAAAACCCCAAAATACCTACCACTACAGAAGCAGAGGTACGTGGATCTCTGTGAGTTTGAGGCTGGCCTGGTCTACATAGGGAGTTCCAGACCAGGAAGGGTTACTTAGTGAAACCCTGTCTCAAAAAACCAAAACAAGTAAAAATTAAAAATTTAGAAAATTGTATCTTCTAGAGACTGGAGAGATGGTTAAGAGCAATGGCTGCTCTTACAGAGATTCTTTTCCACATGGTGGCTAACATTCATCCTTAAGTTCCAGGGATTCCAACATTTTCTTCTGGCCTCCATGGGTACTGTATTCATATGTGCACATACACACATGGACACATACACATAAAAAAAAAAATTGTATCGTCTAGACTTGTGCTTCCCACAGCCACTAGTGACATGTGCCTATTTAAATTTAATCAATTTAATTTTTCTTTTAAATTTTTGGTCTGTTTTTGAGACAAAGTCTCAATTTGCAGCTTTGGCTGGCTATGCAGACCAGGCTGACCTCAAACTTTCAATGATCCTCCTGCCTCTGCTCCCCAAGTGTTGGGATTACAGGCATAAGCCACCGTGCCCAGATAAATTAAAGTTTAGAATTCATTTTGTTAGTCACACGTGCGACATTTTCCAGGGCTCAAGTGCCCCATGTAACCAGGCAAGATTTCAGTGAGCAGAGTCAACTGTCTCCACCCTCTGAGAATTCTGCTCATACAAAACCCTTAGTACTTTTTTCCTGCTAGATAAAACACTAAAGTTATATTAAAATATTCTATGATGAATTTTCCTTATCATTCTATTTTTAAATACATTTTGAGCCTATGTCTTTAATTTGTATTATATTGGAAAATTGTTCTTATATCCTTTATGTCTTACCATTTCTATACTTTTTAGGTATATCTCTTATAAACCATTAAGCTGGATTTTTTTCCCCCATCCTGACAATCTTTTCCTTGTAATGCAATTGTATTTATTGTTACTGACTTACTTCTAGTCTTTTAGCAATTTTCCCAGAAATTATGGAACACACATTTACAAAGACCACTAAACTTCCAAACTTTGATCTCATCTTCCTAATTTCTACATCAGTGTTTATTTTTAACTCCACAATAAATTACTCTTTTCTTTTAAATTATTTTATTTATTATTTTTATTCTATGTGTATGAGTGTATTGCTTGCCTACATGTAAGTGCACCTGAGTCCAGCAATGACCGAGGAGGTCAGAAAAAGGCACTGGATCCCCTGGAACTAAAGTTATAAACGGTTGTTAGCTACCACATAGGTGACTGGGAAGCCAGGTCCTCTGCAAGAGCAGCCAGTGCTCTCCACAATTTTTTTTTCTTTTTTCTTTTTTTTTTTGAGACAGGGTCTTACTTTGTAGTCTATGCTGGCCTGGAACTCACCCAGGCTGGCCTGAATATCAGAGATCTGCCTACCTCTGCCTCCTGAGCGCTGCAATAAAAGGCATGTGTCATTATATCCAACCTGTCTTTGAATCTTAATATTTTTCATTCTTACAAGTTCTGAATTACAAGTTAATGGATTTTCTTATTTGATAACTTTTTGAATTATGAACTACACTTCTAAGAATTTTATGAGAATTAAAGAAAAAAATAGTATGAAAAACTATGACTTTGCTAAAAATTAATTTTTTCTATGTACGAGTATCTTGCCTGTATGTATGTTAAGTGTACCCATGTGTATAATGCCCTCAGAGGGCAAGAAGAAGGTACTAGATCCACTGGAACTATAGTTACAGACCTTTGTTAGCTTTCATATGGGTGCTGAGAACTGAACCAAGGTCTTCTGCAAGAGCAGCCAAAAGCTCTGAGCCATCCCTCCTGCTGGGAAAAACTAAGTATTTAAAGGATGAATTTGTGTATCTTAAAGGAGTCAGATGGAGAAAACACTGTATACACTTGTGTGTTGTTTTCCCAGTTTAATTATAACCTTCCTTAAAAGTTAACACTATGATAAAATTTCCAGTCCATCTTTACTTAATTCTTACCCACTTCCAACAAAAACCAAATGCAGTGCTCCCTGAGGAGGTAAAGTTCTCAGTACAAATTTTCTTACCTCCCCCCTTTTTTTTCCCACAAAAGATCTCTCAGGATTCCTAAGGTGTTTCTGGACCCAAAAAGATGCATTAAAACTCAGTTCAGAGGTCACGTGCACGCCTGTATCTGTGCACTGAGGCAGGATTGCTGCAAGTTCAGAGCCAGCCGGATTACAAAGCAAGACCTTGTTACCAAAAGACAATAAATAAATAAATAAATATATAAAATCAAGACAAAAGAGGAACAGGGTAGCCCACCTAATCTCTGCACTTTAACGTTATCTTCTGCTATACCGAAAGTCTGAGGCTAGGCTGGGGTACATGAGACAATGCCTAAAATAACAAACCCTGTCTCAAAACACACACACACACACACACACAGTCAATTCAGTTCCATCTACCCTATCCTTTTTCTAAGTTAACCGTTACATTGCAAAGTATGAGAATATTTTGCAAATACAAAGAATCTTAGGAACACCCTGGCAACTAACCCAATACTCTCGATTCAAGTTAAGGAAACAAAGGACCAAAAAGAGGTGCTCAAAACCAGCCACTGAACAGGTGAGCGCAGAGTTATTACTGAACTCCCAGGACGTTCATTAAACCAATTACTGGTTTTCTATGTCTTCACATGGAGACGTTGGGGGAGGTGGGAGGAGTGGAAGAGTGCGCACCTACAGCTTCCAAAACAAAAATCTAGCTACTACCTATCAAGGAGAGATGGCCCCGCCTGGCTTCAACCTGTGGCTCCAAACTCAGTACAGACTGCAGCGGAAAGTGGCACAAGAACACGCAGCCTGTCAGACCAAAACGCGCTGGTGGGAGAGAAGCAGGGGGTCCTGGGGTCTCCCTGCAGGCCTGGGTGGGCTCAGAGGTGGCGGCGGGACCGAGGGTTTTGAGCCCGTGCCATCGCTCCAACTCGGGAGCCGAGTCCCTTCGGGCACAGCCACAAACCACGAACCGAGGCTCTAAGTTTCTGCGGGAAGGCGCGGGGCGCCAAAGCTGAGCCCCATGCGGAACGACCCCGAAGGGAACAGCGCAGGCGGGCGCAGGGAGGTAAGGCGGGCGACCGCCCGCGCCGGGCTCCCGAGAACCGGAGCCCCCCAACCCAATCCGCAAGCCCCGCCCTGGCCAGGGCGCTGCCCCCCGCCGCCTCCGGGCCCCACCGCGCATCTCACCCGAGCAGGCGCTGACTCCGCCATGGCTCCAGTCGCCCCTCAACACCCCAACCCGCCTGACAGCGCTCGCACAGCGCGCCGTTCCGCCAGACGCCGGGACCCTCCTAGAAGCAGCCACCGTCGCCGTGTTGATACAAGGTGCATTCTGGGAGCCGGGCCCTCCTCCGCCAAGAAGGGCTGCGGCCCCCTCCTCTCTCACCGCGCCGATTCCTCTTCCGCCACCGTGCGGCGGGAGGGTGAACAGCAGCTTAGCGCTTCAAAGGAAGAGACTCAAGGTAAGAGTATTTTGTGAATTTAAGGTAAAGCTTCTATGTGCCCAACAATCCTCTAAATGCTTTGAGGAGATTTTAAAAAATGGATAAATTTAAAAAAAGACATGGATGAAGGAGAGGGACTAGCAGCAGACAAGGGAGTCAAGGGAGCCAGATGTGGGTGGTGCATACCTTTAATTCCAGCACTCTGGAGGAAGAAGCAAGAGCTCTGAGTTCAAAGCTAGCCTCGTCTACAAAGCGAGTTCCAGGCCAGCTGAGGCTGCAGGGAGACACTGCCTCAAAAAGATAAAAAGAAAAGAAGGAAGAAGAGGAAGAAATAATAAGATATGACTGTAGGGATGACTCAGCTGTTAAGAGCATTGGCTGTCCAGGTTCAATTACCAGCACCCACATATGGCTAACACACTCCCAAACTCCAGAATTCCAGAGAATCTGATGCCCTCTTCTATCCTCCGTGGTTAGTGCACACACATGATGCACTTGTATACATAGAAGCAACAGTACAAGATAAAAATAAAATAATAGACATAAATACAAATAAATTTTTACTAGGTAGATTAGCTGGGTGTAGTGGCACATGTCCTTAATGCAGAGGCAGGTAGAGCTCTGTGAATTCAAGGCTAGCCTGGTCTACACAGTGAGTTCAATGTCAGCTAGTGAGACCCTGTTTCAAACAAAACATATCAACTCAGACATTGCTCTGAGGGAAGAACACTGAACCTAAGCTGAAAAAAAGAGGTAAGTTCTCAAAAGACTAGTGATTTTATTCCAGAAGCTCACTTGTTACTTGGCTTTTAAAAAACTAGAAATGCAAATTCAATATCAGTGGATTGGAATTTGGGACTCCGGTCAACCCATTATAGGTTATTAATTATGGTAATCACATGTCTTGGAAAATCCAAAATAGTCTTAACTGCAAATAATTAACCTTTTTTTGTCTTTTTGAGTCAGGGTTTGCCTGTCTTCCCAGCTGGCCTGGAACTCACAGAGATCTGCCTGCCTCTGCCTCCCAAGTGCTAGAATTAAAGACATGGACCACCATGCCCAACAAAAATAATTAATCTTAATTGCAAATAATTCCTTATGCCATAATGAGTATTAGACATCTGTTTGGCATTCTGGCTTAGAAAACATGGCCATATTATTCTGTGTCTCTGTAACCCCAGCACTCAGGAGTTTGAGGCAAGCCTGGACTACATAGTGAGTTTCAAGTCAGCCTGAACTACATAAGGACCCTGTCTCTGAAAATAAAATAAAAACCAATGCTAGAAACACTACTATAGTTGTGCTTGCCTAATTAATTTATCTCACATTGTCCCCAAGATGATGAATGAGAGTGACCTGAAGTTCTACTTTGAGCCACAGACATGAAGAGCTGCCTCTGAGAAGTAAACTCTTTAATTTTTTTTAATGTATTTGAGAGCTTTCTGCATGTATGTAAGTGCACTATGTGAGTTCATTGTCCACAGAAGCCAGAAGAGGGCACTGGATCCCCTGGAATTACAGTTATGGATAGTTGTTGCCTGCCATGTGTGTGTGTGTGTGCTGGGAACTGAACCTGGGTCCTCTGCAAAAGCAGCCAGTGCTTTTAACCACTGAACCATCTCTCCAATCCTGAGAATTAAACTCTTAAGATCAATAGAAAATTACAATCACCTGACTAGCTTCTTTGCAGTCAGGGCTTGGGCAGATTCTACAGGTGTTCCCTGTCTACTGTGTCTACAGATTGCACGCTCTTTCCATTCCACTGCTAAAATCTAAACACCTTGCTGAAATTTCTCAGCATGTATTGTAACAGCCACCTAACTACTTTTGCTTAAAAAGCGTTGACTCCTCATTTGGAACCACAAAGTAACTGTTAGTAAAAGCAGAATGAATTCCTGGCATCTCTGCCTTTATTTTATGTCTGTCTCCTTTCTTTGGGTCAAATTCCTGCTTGTGTGTATCCAGAAGCATGTCAGTCACTCAAAGTGGCTGTCTACCTAACCTAGCATTCAAGGCTGAATGCAAAGAGATAAGTCATTGTCCTAAGGCTGCAGTCACCTTGAATATCATGAAGAGAAAAACCTCCATGGACAGATCACCCTGCAGGTGAGGGCAGTTATCCATGGAGGGAAGTTGCACCCTGGAGCAGAAGTAAGCATATTGTAGGCGACAGATCGATCCTCTCAAGCTATGCAATGGCAGTAACAAGGACTTCTTGAGACCATCTTGCAGAACCATAACTGAGATAGTAATCAGCTAGACTCCATCTGGACCAGGACTGCTGAATTATTATGCATTCTTTTCTCTCTTTTTTGTTCTGTTTTGTTTTTGTTTTTTGAGACAGGGTCTCTCTATAGTCCCAGCTAGTCTGGAACTTTCTATGCAGACTAAGCTGGTCTCCATCTCACAGAGATCCTTCTGCCTCTGCCTCCCAAGTGCTGGCATTAAAGGCATGCACCACCATGTCCGGCTCTGTGTATGCTTTCTTGTCCTTTACTCCAATTCTTCTGTTTAAGCCTAGAGATCAAAGTTGTTAGTAGCCCAAAATCAGAATCCCTTTATCTACTTTTTCCCCTAGGGTTGTTTATAGAACTAGAAGAAACAATTTATGGGAAGTGCTCCATGGAGTGCCTGCCTTATAGCAAGTGCTCAGCAACAAATTTTCCAGTTTCTGCTTCGCTTTTGTATTTGCAAGAGAAAAACCTTGTACTGCAATTAATTCACCAAGAAAAAATGTAATTTTGTTGAGTCCCTGAGGCCACATGGTTGCTCTTTCCTACTGACACTCAAATGTTGACACATGCCTCTTGAAAAACTTTAAAATGTGGTTTCCAGTTACTGTCAGTAGTGTCAGTGCTGTTAGAGAAATCACGAAAAAGCACTTTCAGTGCGTGTGTCCTCCCATCTTTACATCTGCAGAGTACGAACACACAGAGGTGAGGGTGACCCTAACCAGCACCCATTTTTAGTAACAGACAAGTCTTTGCAACACAAGAAAAAATGACTTTTGCTTTTTCAGAAGGATGGTTTATTAACTACAAGGCAGAGGGGCAGCTGCCTGGGCAGTAGCCACGATGCTATCAAAGCCACAAATAGTGTTCTTTTGTTGCTGCTGCTGCTACTGGTGGTAGTGGTGGTCCTGAACTTACTGTGTAGAGGTAGCCTAGAACTCCTGATCCTTCTGCCTCTCCTTCCTGAGTGCCTCCCAATTGCAAATAATGCAATTTTTTTGAGACATAGTCTCACTGTGTAACATTAGCTAGCCTGGAACTCTCTACATAGATCAGGTGGTCCTCGAACTCACAGATTTCTATCTACCTCTGCCTCCTGAGTGCTGGAATTGAAGGCATGTGCCACCATACCCAACCTTAAATAATATATATTTAAGTTAAAAATAATACTTTCAAAATATCACTTATCCTTTAAACTTTCTATCACGTAAACGTTGGTAGCATGCATACGTGCTAGTATATATATGTATGTATGCCTATGCTAGACTTTTTTTCAAGAGTGTTTATAGGGCATGGTCTTAATTCCATTCCGTTGAGACCCTTCTGAATCATCACCCCGCTAACTTGCTAGTCTGTAGAGGATGAGGACCATGTGTTTCTTGTCTCCTCCCTCACATTAATTACCCATCCCCAGCTAGTCTCTAGGTCAATAAGAATCCTAGAATGAACATACGTTGGCTCCAGGTGCCTCCATTGCTGTGTTCATGCTCTCTCTCTCGCTCTCACTTTCTCTCTCAAGAGACTGAACAGAGGGCCATTCACATATAAGGAAAACTCCACCACTGAGCTATATCCCTGGCCTTTTTGCTTCTTTTTTATTTTGAGACAGGGTATCACAATATTGCCCAGACCAGTCTTGAACTCAGTCTGTAGCTCTGGTAGGCCTCGACTACCTCAGGTTGGCCTTGAACGCAGGATCCTCCTCCATGGGCTGGGATTACAGGCCTTTGTCACCAGGCCCAGTCCAGCCTGGAATTGACAGGCAAGCATCTGCCTTGGCTGGGCCCCATCATAGCATCTTAGCCTCTAGGCAACAGGAATTGAGGTAGGGTGGGCTTATGACCTGAGCTGGACCAAGTCAGGCTCTTCCCTGGGCTCTCCCACTGAGCTGAATGAAAAGGGCTGTTCTTCTCTGGGGAAGCTGTGACTATGTAGGTCAGGAATAGTCCTGTCCCTTATGATAAACTGACTCAGAAGTGTGGTCCCAACACACAGAAGGGATCAGAGGTCAGAGGCGATTTTCTCTGCATCCAGGGGTAGTTCAATGCTGCCCTGAGTCTGAACGATTCCAGGTTCCTTCCAGAAAGTTTCCTATTCTTGGCTGGTCAGCCAGCTTCTGTTGATATCAATAAGAAGCACTTTGACTGATAAAAGACTCACATGAAGCTGGCCTGAAAGTGTAATTCCCGCACCTGGAAGGTGGAGGCGGAGGACCAGGAGTTCAAGAAGCGCCATGGCTTCACAGTGTCAAGCCTGCCTGGGTGTTTTGAAAGCCCTGGGAAGATGTAAGCAAAACTCTACCCGCTCCTTACAGCACATGAATGACGAACCAAAGTATGATTCTATCCCAGGAGAAGGAGTACTTGTCCGAGCTGCAGCCATGCCTCTAGAAAGTCTCACAGCAGCACAGATGATAGTTTCCCCATAGCTGCGCAGGTGGAGTTCCCTCTCTAGTAACCCTTCTACTGTCTATATACCTAGCCTCTCCTGAGACCATGAGGCAAGGAGCAGTGAGGGCAGAATTACATACAGATGGCTAGGTGGGGGATTGAGGGAGGGAGCTCCTGAAATCTCAGGTGAGGGTCTAATAGCCCTCCCTATGCCATCCTTCTATGAGGGAACATCAACTGTCAACAAACCAGATGTAGTCTGGCTGCTAGGCTTGGAAGATGGCATTCTACAACACTGCAACCCATGAGACTCTGTCTCAAATTTTAGGAAAAAAAAGTATTGTATGAAGCTGGGTGTGGTGGTGTGTGTCTGCTATAATCCTAACAAGGATCTGAGGGAGGATGCCTAGGCAAGGTTTCTTTTTTACTGTTTTGAGCTAGGGTCTTGCTATATAGTCCTGGTCAGCCTCAAACTCACAGTCATCCTCCTATGTCAGTCTCTCCAATGCTGAAATTATCAGCTTGTACTGCCATGTTTGGCTTGAACAGGATATTGAGTTTGAAGTCAACTTGGGCTACACACCCCCCATCTAAAAAAAAAAAAGTATTACAGTTTTCTGTTTACCAACCAAATGTAAGGGCCCAGAAATTACCTCCTATCCTGTCTTTGGGCCTCCTCAGGTTCATGGTTCCTTGAATCTAGAAATATTTTAAAAGCTCTGCAGGAAATCAGAAGATACAACCTAGAGTGGTGAGGTGGTCTTCACTGAGGGGTAGAAGCAGAACTGGAGTTTAAGAGAACAGAACTTAAGCACAGCTTTCCTGACTAGGACTCTCTGAGAGCACAGGTGGAAAGAAACACGGTGTGACCTGTACCTGGTGAAGACACAGACCTGGCTGGGCACAGAGAGGCCAGTTTGAATAGTAAGCATTGGACCAATGAGAGTATTCCCTGAAAGCTAAAATGTTTTGTTATCATAGGTGCCGTGTGGAGAGAGAGATGCTACTTTATTATTTTTTTATTTTTATTTTATGTGTATGAGTGTTATGCCTGCATGGATGTAAATATACCTGTGTTGTTCAGTGCCCACAGAGGACAGAAGAAGGTGTCAGATTCCCTAGAACAGGACTTATGGACGGTTGTTAGCCCCCATGAGGGTGCTGGGCTTCAAACCCAGGTCTTCTGCAAGAACAGCCAGTGCTCTTAGCTGCTGAGCTATTTTTCTAGCTCTTACTTTCTTATTTGCATATAGTTACACATATAATTAAATACCAGAACTCAGGAGGTAGAAACAGATGGATCTCTGTGAATTTAACACCAACCGGGACTACACAGCGAATTCTGTGCCAGCCAGGGATACATAGTGAGATCCTGTCTGAAAAAAAGAGAAAAGCAACTGCAAAAAGAAAGAAAAATTTGTGTACTGATCACAGTGATTTCTCAGATGTGATAGATGAAAGCAAGCAAAGTGAATAACAAAGTATCGTTCCTATAAAACCAATATTACACAGAGAATACCAGAAAATGCGCACATATTTGTGAGAACCGATATCCTGGATGCTTCCTCACAGGGAACTAGGTAACTGTGTAATGAGGTTGTTTCGCCTTCACTTCCTGAGTGGCCAGGACTTCAGCTGGGACCACCAGGCTCTGCTAGATTTTTTTCTGTATATTTTTCATGCTTTTAATTTTGAATATATTAATTCAAAATCTCTTCAAAATTTCAATTAATTGATGGTTTGGATAAAATGATACAGAATTCTTCTTAGGAAAAGAATAATATTTTGTTTAGCTGGCTTTTTATTGGCCATTTGAGTTGCAGAAAAAAAAGGCCCCAGGAAATGGCTTGCAAAACAAGTGAAACAAAATTGTACACTATAAAAAATTCAGGGAGTTCCCTGTATCATGTGAGAGAAGGGTGGCCCAGAATAGGAGAAAAAAGTTACTCCTTAGAGAGGTAGAGAAACACAAAGTGGAGAAGGATCTCGATGGCGAATTCTGAGATATTCCAGCTACTGTGAATGGCACAGTCTTTTAGGAGCAGGGATGGCTGAGAGTTAAGGTCTAATTTTCAGGTCATTTGCTGGGTTAGGCTGAAATTAGGTACTTTTTTGACATCTAAAGTATAAAATTCTACTACACCAAGTGTCTTAATTGAGAGATCAAGGAAACTTCACTGAGCTTCCGTGTCAGAGTTCATACAGAGCCAAGAGGAAACTAGCTCTGAGATGACAGTCTGTCTCCATGGGGTATTTTTATAACAGTAACAGCTGGATGAACCGTTACTGTAGGTGGTTTGTCAGGACTGGTGTGAAGTTTTCTACCTTTCCCCTTATTCCCCATCAATGTTCAGTTCCCAGGGAACAGATCTCAAAGGGCCAAATCAAGAATCCTTGATTGTAAGATAATATTTGTGGCTGGGTGTCTAGCTCAGTCGGTAATGTTTGCCTAGCATGCACAAAGCACCAGGTTCAGTCCCAGTACTGCACAAACCACTGTGGTGACACATGTACTCAGAGGTGGAAGCGGGAGAAACAGAAGTCAAAGGTTATTCTTGGCAACATAGCAAGTTTGAAACCAGCCTGAGCTATATGAGACCCTGTCTCAAAAAAAAGCTGGGTGTGGTGGCACATACCTCTAATCCCAGTACTCAGGAAGCACAGGCAGGTAGATCTCTGAGTTCAAGGCCAGCCAGGAATATACAGTGAGGCCCTGTCTCCAAAGAGGCAGGGGAGAAGGAGGAGAAGGAGGAGAAGGAGGAGGAGGAGGAGGAGGAGGGGGAGGAGGGGGAGGAGGAGGGGGGGGAGGAGGAGGAGGAGGAGGAGGAGGGAGGAAAAGAGGGAGGGGGAGGAAGGGAGGGAAGAAGGAAGGAGAAAAAGAGAGGGAGGGAGACAGCTTAGTGGGCAGAAGCATTTGCTATACAAGCATGAGGATCCAAGTTTAAATCCATTGCTCACATGAAAAGCCTGTAACCCCAGTGCTGTGAGGCATAGAGACAGAAGGATCACCACCAGGACTCACTGGCTACCAGCCTAGTTCCAGGTCCAGTGGGAGAACCTGTCTTAAAACAATGACTTTGTTTACGTATATTTTTGTCATTTTCGATGGTGTCTGGCTTCTCGGGACTTCCATTGCATCCTTACTGACCTCTTTTGATGACTGTGCCTACTCTGCTTAAGAAGTTCTACAGGAGCTACACACAGTGGACCCCAGGCTTGTTGATGGTCTGTCTATGGGACAATCTCAGTATTCAAGGACTTCTGTGGCCTGGGTTTCACACCCTCCACTCTGGCCACATCAATCTCCTTCTTGCCTTGCAATCCTCGGTTCTCCCTCCACCTTGTTTCATTCTCATCTATCCAGCTCATGCCTCATCATAAAGTTGTGCCTGTTGCTTACTGCACCATGAGCTCACTACTCCTCACATGGACCCATGGTCAAGCAGACACTATTACCTTGGGTTGCCTGTTTCTTCTTCATGTTGGCCAGCCTCCCAAGCCCAGCACATGTACCTCCTCCCCATAGTTCTTGTCCTAACATGTGTTAAACATCAGAACAGGGAGTTCAGTAAATGAGATGCAAAGACCAATATACGGAATGTCGCTACTTTTGATCTGTTCTGGGTAGTAGAGCTTACTCTCCCAGGGCCTGTCTTGGGCATTGGGGCCATTGGTACAGTGGGACCCACTAGAATATGATCCAGGAGCCCACATTCTTGGCACTCTTTAGCTCTCTATGGCTTCTCTATCCCAGTGTCTCCAGGCTTCTGTCTTGTGCCCTTGTGGAAGGCCCTAGGGGAGACCATGTCTGTCCTCATGGTTTTTTTCTCACAAATGTCTTCTCTCTCCTATCACATTTCAGGCTTAAAGAGGACAAGAACTGAGTTTTATATTTGTTCACTAAATGTTGAATAATGATTCAAGATCCACTATCTTCAATCTTATCCTTTAAGTGCTCAGAGTGACACAAACTGGCAAAAGGGACTGAGGCCACAAGCCTGAAATTCTCTGAGCTGACCACTGTCACATAGTGGTTTCCTCAGGCTAGACATGATTATCACCATCATGAAGGAGAGTTGCTGTGTCCACCTACCAGAGACCTTGGTCCACAGTCATGACAATACATAGAAATACAACAGTCAGATCTATGGTAACGGCAGTGAGGCTATAGGTGGTGGTGGAAGGGTCACAGCTGACCTCATCTGAGATTCCACTCATTACACTCTGCTGCCCCAGATGTGTAGAATTATAGAATTGCAAAAGTATGTAAGACGTAGAAAACTGAGTGGAGGTGGAACTTTTCCAGGGCACAGCTGCCTGTGAGTGCCTCATGCTTCTGTAACCTCAATAAACCCACCGCCCAAGTTGCACTTGACAGCATCTTTCTTTGGTCAGCTGGCTTCTTCTCTAATGAGGTGAATATACTCTTCTTTTATGGCTTTCAGGAGCCATAAAGTATCCCTTACCCCTTTCTGTATTCTTAGACAGTGGCCATGGCAGGCCTCTGTACCAGGGGACATGGTGGCAACACACAGAAGGGAATGATGCAATCCAGACCTCTTGATGGAGCTTCCCAGGAGTCTCAGGTCCAGAAAGGACACCCCAAGGCAGGAGCACAGGTCTCAAAGGACACAAAAGCAGCTCTGAGCACTGGAGTTTGGTTTTAATGTTCCTGTGTCCTTGTCTTTTTTTTTTTTTTTCCTATTTGAAACTTTGAACAGTTACCTTAAACACACACACACATACACACACACACACACACACACACATTTTCTCAGAGAAGCAGCTCCATTGGTAGAATGCTTGCCTGGCATGCATGAGGCCCTGGGCTTAATCAGTATTGCATAAACCCTGTGTAGTAGCCCAGGCTAGTAATCACTGTCATTTGGGAGATAGGAGGATCAGAAGTTCAAGTTTATCCTCTCCTACACTGGGAGTTCAAGGCTAGTATACTGGGCTAGAGATCCTGTCTCAATAACAATGAACACTTTCTCAGAAGGAAATTAAATTCATTATAACGCAAGACTCTTGCCCTGTTTGCATAAGTCTACACTGCTGGTCTACACTGCTGTCTAGGAGCTGGCAGAACCCAGCTTCCTGTATTTAATTATCTTTGATTTGTCCCAGGGGCAGAGTTCACTGTGGCAATCTTGGGGCCCATGTTGGCACTAGGCCATTCGTAGTTTAGCTCAGGGTACTCTGCATGCAGTGGGACCCATCCGACGGGGCTCCAGAGAACTCACTCTTTTTGGCCGTCACTGTCACTTTGGCTGTTACTACACTTCTTTGGGAATCAGTTTCTTGAAGAGAAAATAAACTCAAGCTATGTGCTCAAATATTTAAAAGTAATTGGCCCACCTCTTTCTTAAACTTTCAGCAGCCTTAAGTACTGGATCTTATTTTCCATGATTTAGATTATGAAAATACTTTTGTGCGCTTTTGAAAAGTAATATAAATTTACACCTCCCAAACAATCTCTGAACTATAGGCCCTTCTCTCTACCAGAACTCCCCTGAACCCTGCTTGCATTTATCTCAACTTAGTTTTCCTAAGATCCACCTCCTCCTAAAAGCTGGATGAGGAGGGAAGCTGGAAAATCTCAGCTTATTGGTTTCCAGTCTGTTGACGTTTTACTATAGGACGCCATGCAGGAGAACCATCCAGCTTTGGGAACATGCAGTCTGCAATCTGGATACCTTTTATTTAATTTCAAGAATTCCCTTTGCACGGCAAAAAGGGGTCTAAGGAAAGCAGAGCAGCAAGATGAGCAGAAGGGTGAGCAGAGCGCTCACAAAGGTGGTGCCTGGAATGCTGGCCACCCACCATGCTCCCTAGCTGGGAGAGAAACGGGATCCACAAGAAGAGCAGGAAAAGCCATTTTTGACACAAACAAGGGTCCTGGGGCATGCCACCCCACCCCAGTGCCTGGCCATGCAAGAGGCTGAAATGGAGACTGGTCCCCAGGCTGTGGTGCTGGGAGCCATGGAGCGATGCACCAATGTGAAAGGGAGTCCTTTGGGCGCTTCCCAAGACGCCTGCAGGGTCAGAGCATAGTATGGTCTCTGTCCAAGTCCGTGAGAACGATCAGTTAACAGATAGCACCAACTGGGAGGCCCAGGGCAGGAGAGAGCTCAGGCTCTAGCACCCACTTGCCTAGCCCTCCTGGGCAGTCTCATTCCTTGGTGGCTGCTCTGGCAGCCAGTCCTTCTCACCTTATGCCCTGGGAAACTGGAGTAAATCATCAGGGTGAGGTCTGGCCCAGGGCACCAGCTGCCTCTGGAGGGCAGAGACTTAACTGTGCAGTACAAAGCTGCTGCTGCACCTGATGGAAGGATCAGAACTGTAAAGGACAGGCTGGGGAACCAGGGTCTAGGGTCCAGGTGCAGGAAGACCCTTCCCAAGCACAGCCTGGGCATTTTACTGTAGCCAATCTGTTCCCCTAACCCCAGGAGTTGGCCCCTGTTGCTTCTTAGGGGATTTGGGAGATCATGGGAGGGAAGGAGGAGAGGAAAGAGACCAGGAAGGCCAGGTGAAACAGGTCTGAGACCGACGGAGGTAGGCAGTGTGTGCGGTGGGGACACTGCACTGGGCTGGAGGCCTGGTGCGGCTCCGCCACGCTGTTCTGGTGTGATCTTGGCTAAACCATCTCACCTGTGCCTCACTTTCCTCAGCACGCCAACCCCACCTATCTCGGAGGGATAAGCTAAGGGTGAAAATAGATAACGGATAGAAAATACTTTTTAAAAAAGTATAAAGCGCTATTGGAGCGCGAGGCAGTGTTGTCATTATGATGTTACCCTTAGCGCATCCTTCAGCTCCCCCACTGCACCTCTGCTTCCTTTTTTAGAAGTCTCCTAACCTTAGGATACTTCCTTATTTCAGAAGGGTTTTGAGACTCTCTGGTCGCTTTCCCTGATCAGAATATGTGGTCCCGGTGGCCAATGGGCATACTAGGAGGTCTGAGGTGTGTCTCCGACAATTCTCACTGCCTTGCTGTTCCTCTGGAACCTTCCCTGGCCACCAGGTCCACTCTGAGATGAGCTGGGCTGTCCGCTCGAGTTAGACAATACTGGGGTACCACTGTCCAACTCTTGGAATACCCTGTCTGGAGTGCAATTCCTGTGCCGATTTCCAGCAGGAGGTGGGAAGAGGATGGAGAGGTGCGCTGAAAACGATGGGGCAGGATGGTTGGTCCTCAGGAGCCCTGGCCCGCCCCGGCTCCAGTCCGGTCCTCCCCACCCCCCAGCCCAACCCTAGTCTCGCTCTGGGGGGACCTGGAGTGGCCGTGGGGCCCCTAGGCCTGGGCCGTTGTGCACACGCAGATGGTCCTTGAGTGACTCTTTGTAGCGGAAGCTCTTGCCGCACTCGCCGCACGTGTAGGGCCTCTCGCCAGTGTGGATGCGCTGGTGCTTGAGCAGATTCTGCTTGCGGATGAAGCTCTTGCCGCAGAGCGCGCACTGGAAGGGTCGCTCGCCCGTGTGCAGGCGCTGATGGTTCTGCAGGTGCTCCTTCCGGCTGTAGGTTTTCTCGCACTCGGAGCACTTGTACGGCCGCTCACCGCGATGCGTCATTTGGTGGCGGATGAGACCCGAGTGACAGTTGAAGCTCTTCTCGCACTCGGCGCACTCGTAGGGCCGTTCCTTGGTATGGCTGCGGTGGTGGATGATGAGGCTCTTGCGCACGCCAAAGGTCTTGCCGCACTCCAGGCATGAGTAGGGCTTACTGCGCGCGCCGTGAGCCAGAAGGCTCCGCCGCAGGCCGCCCGGGCAGCAGCTACCACAGCCACTGCCCGCACTGCTGCCGCTGCCGTTCCCGGCACTGCCGCCGCCGCCCCCACCACTACCACCACTGGCTGCGCCGCCCTCCCCTCCTGGCTGAGCCTCGCCAGTGCTGCGCTCCGTAGAAAGTGTGGGGAAGCTGTCCTCCAGCAGGCCACGGCTCCCGGGGCCTCCAGGGTTCTCGGGCACCGCCAACGGTGGCAGGCTCTGCTGGTGGGGCTGGGGTTGGGGCTGAGCAGAGGCTGGGGGTGGGTTCTTCACCAGCAGCAGGCTGTCACCTGGAGGGAGACACAGAAGTGACACACTGACAGTGGGTTCTTCTCCAGAAACCCACGCTGTCTTGGGGAGGGGTCCCAGGTCCCAAGCCCTCGGGGTCTCAGTTTCTCTAAAAATGAGGGGACTGAACAAAATGGTCACCTGTGTGGCCCTCAGGAAGCAGATCCGGGAGGGGCCTTCAAAAGTCCAGAAGTACTGAGACTTAATTGCAGTCTGAGGAACAATGATATTTTATCTTTGGAGAGTCTCTCAATGGGAAGGAGAGAATTTGCCAAGGTGAAAACCTGTCCAGAGGCCTATGGGTGTGGAACACAGGGATCTGGGGCCATATTCAGTCAAGACATCTAGCCCAAGGAGCAGGCTGGGCATCTGACCTCTGATAAAACCGTGATGACCTGCACAAACTGCTTTCCAGGAAACTGCCTTACACCCCGGCACCTCCAGGCCCTGAGTCTCACAGGTCTCCAATGCTATGGGAATCAGTGCAGGGCAAAGTCCAGGCTCTGAGCAGCAGAAGAGTGATCTCAATCCCCACCCAGAAGGTATCCCTGTATTTGGGGGTCTTCTTAGCTCTCTTCTTCTATCACCACCCCATTCTCTGGTACTCCTTCCCTATACACATATACATAAATAAAAAATCTCCAAGGATACGTCCCAGGGAGCCCACCTACAATACTACTCTGATAAGTCTTTTGTAAAAAAAATATTTTCTTATTTTTAGTATTATATAAATGAGTCTTTTGCCTGCATATATGTAAGTATATCATGTGTGTGCCCGCAGAGGACAGAAGAGCATATCAGATCCCTTGGAACTAGAGTTTCAGATGTCTAAACCATGTGAGTGCTGAGAACTGAATCCAGATCCTCTGCAAGAGCGGGCAGTGCTCTTAACTGCTGAGTCATCTCTCCATGCCCATCTGTCTGATAATTCTTTACCAAATCTCAGCATTCAAAGTCTATTTTCTCAACATCTCATCCCACTCTGCATCCCAGCCTGTGCTCTCTCTGCCTGACCTAACTTGGGACTCACGGTCTAGCACCACAGTCACTCACTAGCAAATACTCCTGTGGCTTTTGATCTCTCCACAGAATCCCAATCCTGCAACTACTCTCAAGTACTTGCATGTAGCCACAGAAAACTGCATGACTGTCCCAAGGAGGCTTCCTCACAGCATGGAGCCCTGGCTCTTGTCTTTAGTGGGCTCTGCTCTTTCTACTCTGAAGCTATTACATCACAACACTCCTCGTCCTCGTCCTCTTCTAGCTGTGTCTGCTCAGGCATGGCTATGAGGGTTTTTCTGTTCCAGTTATAGCTGATAAATGATTCAGATACAAGCATGTGATTGAGTCCTGGCCAATGAAGTACGAAAAGTTTTCTGGGGGGTTTCACAACCCTTCAAATGACAGGAAAAGATGGACTTTCTTCTTCCCGCCAGGTCTGGATGTGAAGCTTCCGATAGCTGGAGAGAACCGGCTATCAGCCCAAGGGTGATGCCCACAGAGATGGCTAAGCAAAGAACTGGAAAGAACCTAGTTCCTCAAAACACAGCTGAGTCCTCAAATCAAGCAGCTTGACCTGCACTGCCTCAGGGTTCTGGGTACATAAAAGAATAAAGTTCTTTGTTCCTTACACAGCCAAAAGCTCTGTAAGAGCTCTAAAGAAGTTGGGAGTCTAGTTATCACCAAACTTAAAGGGACCCTCCCCAGGTCCCATGTGTACTTTTGCACCTGCCATCTCATTTCCTGTTCCTTTACATGGCCAGATTTCATCAGGAGTCACCTACACTTGCTCTTACTACTTCTTCGCCCCTCCCTGTACCTCTCAGTATTAAATCCAAGATCTTACACATGCTAGGCAAGCATTTTACCACTGAACCATATCCTGATCCCCACTTTTTGAGACAGGGCCTCACTCAATAAGATGCCAGGCTAGCCGTGAACTTACAATCATTCCAGTTCAGCCTCCTGATTACAAGCATAAGTCATTTCTCTTACACTTGACATGTAGCCCCATCACTCCAATGAAAAAGCTTTTTTACGGCCACCAACAACTTGTAACTTATCAAACCGAACGGTCTCTTCCCTGCCGAGCACTCTCGCTTCTGAGAGACTTTTTTCCTCTCAGTCTCAGTAAGGCTGTGTTCTTCCGTTTTCTGCAGTTCACGACTTCAGAGCTCACACAGCTTTCCAGACTGAAAACAGCTCACGTGTGAATCTGACGGTTGTACCCTGGTTCTGGAGGACGTGAGCTAGCCCTCATATCCTTGCACATTTCTAAATTAGTGATTCTAAAATTTTTTAAATTTATCTTTATTTTATGAGAGTTTTGCCTACATGCATATAAGTGTTTTCATGTTGCCCAATGCACATTGAAGCCAGAAGAGGATATTGGATCTCTGGAACTGGAGTTACAGATAGTTGTTAGCTACCATGTGGGTAATGGGGAACTGAACTCAGGTCCTCTGCAAGAGCAGCTAGTGCTCTTAACCACTGAGTTATCCCTCCAGGCCCACATTTTTGAATTATTAACAGAAGGGACTGGACTTATTTTTGTCTTGTTCTGTTTTGTTTTGAGGCAGGGTCTCCATGTAGCCCCATTGGCTTGGAACTACTAGCTCAGGCTAGCCTTGATCTCACAGAGATCTGCCTCCCTCTGTCTCCTTTGTGCTGAGATTAAAGGCATGTGCCACCACACCCAACCCCTGAACTTTTATTTTTTAAGATTTTTGGTGTTCTTAACCACTGAGCCATCTCTCCAGTCCCACATTTCTGAATTATTCACAGAATGGTCTTTATATCTCACAGTGGACCCTGATAGAGTATGCTAATGAGGTGGTTCATGGTGGACCCTTAGACAACAGATACTAATAAAATGACTCAGGATGGGGCTGGCTATGCCAGAAAGATCAACCACATAATTAATGTTGGGACTTGTCACTCAACCTCCAGGGAGTAGGAAGGGGAGCATGAGTTGGATCTCATGACAGTGATTCAATCAGTCATACCCACAGAAAGAAACCCCAGTCAAACTCTGGACCCTGAAGCTTAGGTGAGTTTCCATGGGTGGTAAAACTTTGCATACTGCCACATATCAATGTGCTAGTAGGGCACATACCCTGACTCCACTGGGAAAGGACAACAGAAGCCTGATGTTATGGACCTACCCAGGCTGAGCCAGACGATCTTCCTTCAACTTATTCAGATTTGAATTCATTGGCTATAATAAAATTATAATTAAAAGCATAGCAGGCTTATTATTATTATTGTTATTATTATTTCTTTTTGATACAGGGTTTCCCTGTAGCCCTAGCTGGCCTGGAACTTGCTATGTAGACCAGGCTGGCCTTGAACTCACAGAGATCTGCCTGCCTCTGCCTCCCGAGTGCTGGGATTAAAGTTATGCACCATCATGACCAGCATGTTCTTGAATTTTGTGAAGCATTCTATTACATGTTTGAACTTAAAGGGTGAGTGAGAATCCCAGAATTTGGAGCCCAGATGGTCAGAAGTGAGGGTGGTCTAGAGTCTCATAAACTTATATGAGGTAAGCGTCATGTTGTGGAAGATGGAGGACTCAATTTGTGATATGTGTTCCAAATCCAAGTAGCTGGTGTCTTTCTTGTTAGAATCCAACCCAGGGTGAGCAAAATAGCTCAGTGGATAAAGGTACCTGCCAACAAGCCTGCCAATCTGAGTTCAATCTCCAGAATCCACATGGTGAAAGGAGAGAACTGACACCCACAAACTGTGCTCTGACCACATACAGACCACCCCCTCCCAAATAAATTAAAAAAAAAAAAAAAAAAAACATAGTGAGCAGTGGCATTGCACATCTTTAGTCCCAGCACTCAGGAGGCTGAAGCCGGCAAATCTGTATGATTGAGACCAGCCTGGTCTACATAGCTAGTTCCAGGTTAGGTCTCTTACAGGGAAACAAACAAACAAACAAAAAAACAGGAGTCTGTCCACTGCCCCAGCCTTAGCCCTTAATAAACCCTCCTTGGCCTTTGCCCTGGCTTCTCCCCCTACTTTTCCAGAAAGTCGCATGGTCTGCTCCTCGCCATCTAGGGTACATTCAGCTCTCTCTTTCTAGGAAGGCCTTCCCTGACTGTTCTGCCCTTAGCCCTCCTGCCTTGCTCCCTTCTTCCTGCTTTCCCGATCTTGCACCCTTGGAGCACTGGCCATGTACTGCCTTTACTTAACTTGGTTGCTTGTTGGATTGTTTACTGTCCTTCCTCTTCCCATAGAGGGAAAAGTCTTCCTCTCCTGTCTATCTGATGTGTTCATAACGCTGCATGACACTAAGTAAATATCTGTTAAATAAACAGAAACTAGGAAAGGTAGGGCCCACTGTTTTGACCCAAGGCAGAGGATAATGTAGAAATTTCAAGAAGGTGCCTTCAAAGAATAGTTTGTGGGAATGGGTATCTGGATAGAGGATATCCAGCTCCAGCCTCCTGACTACCACTACCACTAGAAGTGCATGATAGCCACTGGACTCCAAACCAAAGTTCTAGCCAGACCTCCTGCTTGATGGAGCCTCACATGTAGTAATTTTTAGTGAATGGGATTTTCAGCCCTGTTCTACACTGTCTCAATACACATTTACTAATACATAAAATCAGGAGCCTCTTTCACTAAAATGCCACATTCAGTTAGGATGAAGTCTGACCTTGAGTCCAACAGGACCCTGTGCATGGCCCAGGGCTGAGGAGGGAGGCTGGAAGACAAGGTATCATGTTTCTGCATTTCTATCTCTGCCTCTACTACCCTCTCTCTTGAAGCCTCTTTCCAGAAGATTCTTTTACATAGTAACACATCTTCCAAAGCAGATGCAGTTGTCCCTGGCAACCATTGTCCTAGGACTATGTTAAACCTCAAAGACACCATAAGATGAGATACTAGTTTTGAATTCTGGTGTTAATAAGGAGGAGGTAGGCTCCTTTTGGAAGGAAAAAAAGATGTCTTGTAAAGAAGCTATAGCACCTGGTGGGAGAAACATTTCTAGATCCTTATGTCTCTGCAGTTCTGGACATTGCCTCCCAAATGCTAGTGCTCAAAGATACCCCACCCCCGCAAAATAAATATTATGAATCAAATGTACTATGAATTGTCATATCCAAACAAGAGTA
This sequence comes from Eospalax fontanierii, assembly GCA_035773235.1. Lineage (NCBI taxonomy): Eukaryota > Metazoa > Chordata > Mammalia > Rodentia > Spalacidae > Eospalax > Eospalax fontanierii. The sequence continues at coordinate 102,358,134 of CM069528.1, read as the reverse complement.
GGAAATGGCCCTTTGCAAAGCCTAGCACGTTCTCTAGGGGCTTTCCCAAATTTATTGGCTACAACTGCACAGTCCCAAGGACTGGCCCCTCCAGGCACATGTGCTCTTAGCCAATGTAGAAGAATTGGAAGGTAGTACCAAGGACAAGGGCTGAGTGGAACTTCTTGGCAGTGACTGATAAGCTAGTTCCTGTGCCTTCAAGGCTAGATCTAAAGAGCTGGAGATGTAGCTCAGTTGATAGAGTGCCTATCTCAGCATTCATGAAGCCCTGGGTTTGATCCCTAGCAACACATAAAACTAGGTGTGAAGGTTATGGTGACATAATGCCTTTGATCTAAACAGAGGCAGGTGGATCTCTGTGAGTTCCAGAGAACCTTGAACTCACTGGTCTACATAATGAGTTCCAGCCCAGCCCAGGACACGTAGTGGGATTCTGTCTGAAACAAACAAAACAAACAACACATGCCTATAATCCCAGCACTCCAGAGGTAGAAAAAGGTGGATCTGGAATTCAAGGTCATCCTTGGCTACAGAAGGACTTCAAGGCCAATTTGGGCTACATGTGACCCTCTTCAAAAATCAAAAAATCATAAAATAAAATGCCAGAACTAGAAATGGTGGCTGGGAGCTCTGGAGCCAGCTGTCGTCATTTTCTTCCTATGCCAATGGTTAGCCTTCTGGTTCTCTTGTCATCATCCTGGTATGCCAAGAGGTAACAAAGAGGACTGCTCTGAATTCCACTTCAAACAAGATCCCGTTTCTCCTATCCAGTGACATTTACTCCAGATTCTAAAAGGTTGCCACCAGAAGAATCACCCTAGAGAGGGTAAGCTGAGGCAAATAACTGTTGTAGATTTCAGCTGATTAGCTGTGGACCACATACTCCAAGGTCCCAGCAGGGGCACACATTACTCACTGGGGCCAGAGTCTAGTCCAAGCTCTCCTTCCATTGAGTCTCGTGGGCCCCATGGGTACGGCTGCTCTTCCTGCTTGATCCAGGACAAAATATCATGTGCTGAGATGAGAGACTCTGTGGTCAGGAAAGAAGGCAATCTTAGACTTTATTAATTTTCACCCAGTATGCCACGGAAGGCACAAAAACCATTGTATTTCGGGGCTCTAGCCCACGGGCTGGTGGGTGTGGACATCTATGTTATATTTATGGAAGTCCTTTTGGCCTCTTTGAAAGCTATCCTACATGGGCTTTCCCTTACTTGAGGTGGACAGAGAAGAGGGGTGCATCCCAATGCCTGGGCAACAGCAGAATCCGATTGGAATACAGGCCTTCCATTATCCACTAAGCCCCAGAGAGACTGTGGGGACACAACATGCAGGAAGAAAGCTCAGTTGTAATGGCCTGCAGTGCCCCAGCTGACTTGTCCGACTCCGAAATCAGGAAGCAGCAGCCAGAGCCACTCACAAGACTGGCAAGGCCTGAGGATTCTGAGGGGACTCTGCTTTTGTATCTGCCCAGTCCCCCAATTTCTCCCTTGTCACTGAAAACCACAAGCACTCCTAGACTCTATTTCTTACCCACTCTCCCTGATATGGGGGCTATGATGAGACTTTGGTGTCAGAACTTCCAGAAGGAATGCCACTGGACCACCCAATTCTGTAACACATACACAGTCTCAGGGAGGTGAGCTTCCCTGAACTTCTGGAGACTCCCCCAAAATTTCATGGGAGACATCATATAAAAGAAATTCCAGCAAATATATTTTCTCTTCGACTCAGAAATATATAGAACTTTTGAAAGTTTTTGTTCTTGATTGTTCACAAAAACCAGGGCTGGGGGAAAGAGAGATGGCTCAGTGGTCAAGAGCATTGGCTGCTCTTACAGTTCAGTTCCTAGCACCCATATGATGGCTAACAATTGTCCTTAACTTCAGGTCCAAAGAATCCAATGCCCTCTTTGAGCCTCTGTGGGCACCAGGTACACATACAGTGCTCACACATGCATGCAGGCAAACACTCATACACATGAAATAAATCTTTTTTTAAAAAGGAGTGCTATAGTAATTTTAGTACCAGTTCCATTGACACAGTAAATGGTCAACTTAGTGATTCGTTCTGGCATCTCTCGCACCTGAATTGGGGTCTGTGGGAATGTCTCTCTCTGCCAAATCTTGCTGGTCCCATACACACTGCTGCTCCTCCTGCTTGATCCGGGACAAGAGGTCCTGGGCAGAGATTGGGGAGTCTATTCACGGGAACAAAAGCAGCAAAGGTGTTAGGGAAGGTGAAGTCCTTACCAGCTATGTTTTAGTAAACCTCTGATATCATGCAGGTGTTTTCCCTAAGTCAGGATAGGAGTAACTAAATTACCCCAGTTAACTAAAGGCTCAAGTCACTTTGGTCATAATGAATGGAGTTTTGGCTGAAGGTCAGTGCCCACCACAGGGCAGAGACATAACAATAACTTTAAGACACAGAGTGTGTGTACTCCAGAGACTTAACCAACTGGGGTGAGGTCTCTGCTCTGGTGCTATCACCTCTGCAGGATGGAGGACCCTCTGCAGGATGGAGGACCCTCACGAGGGAATTTCTAGGAAAACAGCCCTTTCAAGAAGTAAATGGAACAAAACTTCCTTTCTTCACAGACTATTAAACTGGTGGTACATACCTATAATCTCTACACTTGGGAAATAGAGGCAGGAGGATCAGAGGTTCAAGGTCATCCTCAACTACATAGGAAGTTTGAGGCTAGTCTGAGTGACATTACAGTCTGTTTGAAAAAAAAAAAAAAAACACTTAGCAACTTAATTTGCCCTTTATTGCCTTCTTATCTCTTAAGTCTCTATATAGATGCTTTTAAGGAACTCATCTGACAACCAGTGAAGGCCTGTCTTCTGCCTGTTTGGTATTATCACCTGCCCGTGAGTTTTGGCAAGTTACTGAGGGGGAAATGTGAGCAAGTTAAGTTTGTTAATATATTGTACAGTGGCGGCTTTTACTGTCAGCTTGGCTTGGCAACAATAAGCTGATATTTGGTCAAACATTATTCTAGATGAAGGTGCTTTTTTTTTTTAACGTGACATTAACATCTGACTAAATAAGGCAGATAACCTTGAAGGCTTCAACAGAAAAAGATGGGCCAAACTCCAAGGATGAGGAGATTCTGTCAGCAGACAACCTTATGGTCAGAGCTACAACATCATCGCTTCCCAGGTCTCCATCCTGCCAGCCTGCTGTGCAAATTCTGGATCTGTCAGTCATTACAGTCACATGACTACTTTCTTAAAACAAATCACTCTACATACATACATGGATATGAATACATTGCTTAGACACACACACACACATACACACACACATACATACACACACACATACACACACATACATACACACACATACACACACACATACACACACATACACACACACATACACACACACATTTGTTCTGGTTGTCTGGCGAACTGACTCAGGTGTGCACCAGCCATAGCAGATTCTCATCTAAACACAGCCCTGTTGAAACACCATCCGGGAGCAGTTCTTTGTGAGCATGCAGAAGAGGTGGAGGTCCATAAACACTTGTGTACTGTATCTTTCTGGTCCAAGAACAGGTCTTACTGGCTTTGATATTCTGCCACCCATAGAATCAATAAACTGCTTATACTTGGTATTTCCTCACTGATAATGTTTTTATAGGGAATACAGGGTTAGTTCAAAAATAATAGGACAATGAAAAGAGGAAACAGAACAAGCAAAGCTGGATGTAACCATAAACCTTCACTGCTGACCACCATTTTTCACCATTGTGGAAGTCTTGTTTAGGCCCAGTTCTGCATCTGTAGCTTCCATTGCCCCAATTGCCCTCTGGCCTGGCCCTCACGTCTCTTCCCCCCACATCCCACCAGTGGCTATTTGGCTCAAGTACCAGTGATGGATTCGGTGGGAATGGCTCTCTCCTCCATGCCCCGCTGGCCCCGAACACATAGGGCTTCCTCTCGCTTCACCTGGGAGGACACATCCTGTGCAGACACCAGTGGCTCTGTTCCTGGGGACAGAGAACCATACTGCTTAGGGTCTTTTTCGGTATGCTGGTCACCAGGACATTCTGGGGTCAGAAGCAAGGTGGTCAACACTTCTGGGGAACAGTATAATGATCTTGGGTTTCCACTCGAGCCATGGGGAACCCTGTGGAACAGAAGGTCCCAGAGCAGAGAAGTGACCAACATTCAAGAAAAAGGGATAGGTGATGACTCAAGCCTGTAATCCCAACAGTCAGGAGACTGAGGCAGGAGGATCACCATGAGGTTGAAGCCAGTTTGAACTATATAAAGATGTCTAGGCTAACCTGAGCTCAGAGAAAAATCCTGTCTTCAAAAAAATGGAGCAAAATAAGGTATGAGAAAGCCAAAGGAGACTTTGGGAACAATATACTATGTAACTAACTAGTTGGGGTTAATTAGGACTCAGGCACAGGTTTGCCTTCTGTGTACAAGTCATTTATCCTTGTCTTTTATTCAAGTAGCCACACACAAACACATCTGTACACATATCTCTATAAAGCAATCAGGCTGAGCAGAGGCACAACCTAATCCTGACACTGCTGCTGTTTTGAAGACAGGGTCTCTCTGTAGTCCCAGCTAGCCTAGAACTTGCTATATAGATCAGGCTGGCCTTGATCTCAGAGATCCACCTCCCTATAAATCCTGATGTTAGGCGAATGAAATACAGTACCCTGAAGCACAAAAGCGAAAAACATATCCTTGTAGAAGTCTAATGTGATCAACAGGGCATTTTCTTCTGGAGTTTTCTGGGGCAACGCAACAGCTCTTGGCAGGAGATAGCTCAGGTAACAGGTAGGAATCAGAACATGGTGATCCTGGTTTCAACTCCATCACCAATTTGATACACGAATAATTTCACCTCTCTGGGTTTCATTCTGCCTGTCTCGTCTAAAGTGGGCAGGGTGGTCCTTGCTCTATTCTGTGTCCCATGAGTTTCATAACTCATTGAAATTATTGAGGCCACAGCACTTGGAATGTAAAAAGCTACCACACAACACTCAATACTGTAACCCAGTTACTGAACTCTGAACATCCACAGTGCTTGACGAAGATAGGGAAACAGCTACTGAAATGAAACATCTATAGTGGATAAATCCACAGAGGCAGAGGCAGATTTCTGCTTGCTAGGGGCTGCCAGAGAGGGAAGTGGGGAGGAGATGCTGACAGGTGCTTGGTTCTTACCACACAAATGTTCTAGTGGTAATGCCTGTTTGATTTTTGTGAACCACCGAGTTATATAATTTAAAAGAAGGAATTTGATAGCCCAGAAATTATATCTTAAGAAAATATTGGGAAGGAGGCAGAATAGTGCTAGAATTTTCCATGAAAATATCCTCTACATAAAAACAATGGAGGGAGCCAGGTGTGGTGGCATACACCTTTAATCCCAGCACTCTGTAGGAAGACGCAGGCGGACCTCTGTGAGATGGAGGCCAGCCTGGTCTACATAGCGAGTTCCAGGCCAGCTGGGGTTACAGGGAGACTCTCAAAAAAACAAAAAAACAAACCCTAAACCAAAGGAGGGCAACAAGCCAATTGGTGAAAGTTTACAGTCAGGCAGAAGACCCAAGAAGAGCATCAGACTATACCTCGCCCACTGCATGAGAGCTGAGGCACTCGGGAAAGTCCTCCAGGACAGAGCAGGGGCTACAGTTCTAGTATCTTCCATTCCAGTAAAAGCTGCCAAGCACAATATTCTCAGGACCTATGGTTCCTTTATGCATGAGAAAAGAGCCTTGGGGTGAGTGTTCATGGAGGTGTGGGTGTTGAAGCAAGACTGAGATATGAGATGTGGATTACATTCGGGGAACAAGCAATGGGCCAGGACAGAATCACGCCTCTGCTGCAGACTGACTCCCTTTTCACAACCCCTCTCCGCCTCTGAGATTGGGCTTGGGGCCTTTGGTCCTCCCATACCTAGAGCGTAGTGTACCCATCAAACCTGGGAGCTGTCCCCTCCTAAGCCCTTCCTTACTTCTTCATCCAGCTTACCTGTGAGTTCAGCGCTACCGAAGACCAATATTGATGGTATAGTTTTAGAGCCTGAGATTATTTCCTGTAAGTGACCACATTCCAACTGTAGCAGAAGTGGCCCCTAGGGGCATTTAAGAGCTGGACCCTCTTAGAGTCATGTAGTAGTACCTCCCTGTGTATATGCAGAGTGCCCAGCTATCCTTTACTGATCTTCCTGGTTCCTATCGCTATCTTCAACATCCATCACCTGTGTCTGCAGCCACTGGCATCTCTCTTTCTTCAGGATGATGTTGCTCCCACACACAAGGCTCTTCCCTGGGCTCTGCCTGGGTCGGAGCATCTGGCTTGGGTACTGGGCCATCTGTGTCTGTGAGATGGAGGAAAAGAAGGACTGTGTGAACTTGATTAATGAATACAGATAGAGGTGATGCAGGAGGGGGACTCTCCACTAACTACTTACCCTCACCTAAGCATCCTTCAGCATGGTAATTATTATGTAAAGTAGGTAACTGCCTATGAGGAATCTTGAAAATAAGTCAGTAGATTCCTAGGCTTCTAATGTAGAAAGAACAGGTCTCTAAAAGACTAGAGCACACAGCCCTTAAGGTTGACCCCTGGCTATTTGGATGGAGCACACAGAGGTGCAAATGTGCTATTTTACTGTATTCTCTGAATAGTATCACACAGAATTCCACAGTGACAGAGGCCCTACTGTCTTAAATTTTCATCTTATCAACTGTTCTGTGTTCTGTTACCAAAGGAAACAGTTTCCACTAGGTTCATTCAACTCTAACAGCCCGCTCCAGAGAGCTCTCACCAACAGAGAGGTGTCCTTACCTAGGGACATCAGGGTTTTATAGTTTTCCTTCACAAGGTTGTTATAAAGCTCCTTCTGCCATTCATCCAAGTTCTTCCATTCGTCCTCAGAGAAGTAGACAGCAATGTCGACAAAAGTCACTGGGACCTGGGCCAACAACAATTTCAGTTAGCAGCCTCTTGAGGCTCTTCACCCCATTCACTTATGGGCCACAGAACCATCCCAGCCCAGAGCCTGACTCTGCTCCCAGCTCTCCATTTCCACATCACAGGCCACGTTAGTTCATGTCTGTGGACTCACAATTCTCCATTGCTGACCTTCTAAGGTAGCCAATAGCAATGATGGTCAACAAAGTCTTTTATCTTTTCTCTGTTTTCTTTCCTTTTACTAATTTACATTTATTTTTATTTATGTCATAGTGCACAAGTAGAGATCAGAGAACAACTTGTGGGAGTCAGTTATCAAGTTCCATCATGATCCTGAGAATTGAACTCAGGTCACCAGGCTTGGGGACAAGATCCCTTGCCCACTGAATCATCTCTCTGGCCTCTCTTTTATGTTTTATCAATCACTGAGCCCTGTGCTTTGCCATTTCAGGTCAACGGGATACTGAAGGCAAAACCATAGTCAGTATGCTTCTTTTAGGGTTCAGGGTAACAAAGATGGGAGAGATGCTAAGAGTGGGAATCAGAGACCAAGTACAGTAGAACCCTGTGACATAGCATGTATTTCAGGTTGGGTTACCTATGTACAGTTACATTTTTATCACTAAAACATGTACAATACAAAGGCATGTACCTCAGCTCCTTGTCCTTACTACAAAATCCCACTCTAGTTGTGGCTAACGTCAGTCACTGCCATGAAAGGTATTCTGCTCTGTGATATAGAGCCTCTGTTTCATTCTGACCTGGAGCTTTGTGTACACTCGTTTTACCCTTCACCAGTCCCACCTCACTTTGGACCAAGTCATTCAAAATTGTTTCACTTCCATGACTTTAATCACTGAACTTCCTTCTCTAACCACCAAGGGTTCTCTTCTGTTTCTCTCACATCCTTGTTGAACCAGCATCTCACTCTCACTCTGAAATCCTGTATCTCTAATCTTCCCCAGTCTCTAGACTGCGTGCCTCATGTACAGGCCTAAGACTGACCTATGTGGTACACTAGTATGAATAAAAAAGAGCCAGCAGAGTCAGGTACACAACAAACAGTGCATGGCCTGTCAGTCTGTAAGCCAGGTACTCAAAACTGCAAGTGCAACCCGTGCAGGTGCACCATGGCTCATCTGTGTGCAGCTGTCATGTGCTTACCTACTTTCTATCCAGTTTTAGAATTAGAACTACAACCTTTAACTCCCTGGATCTCATACTGGACTCAGGAAAATCCCCCATCTAGGAAAACGGATACAATCCCCTTTCTTCATTTTAAATCCTGTTGCTAGGTGAAAGTACAGAATTCTGCAGTCAACATCTGCCATAAATTCACACCAGTTGTCCCATGGCTACTTTGGAAGCCCTTTGTTGCCCTCTGGATGCCACCTTGCCATTTTCCACAGGAGACTTATTTCAAACTTTGCTCTCTTGAGCCTTTTCTGGCCTTCCTGCATCTTCTCACATCTCTCTAACCTCAAGTGGATGTTAGGAACACCTTCCTTGCCCTGCTCTTCTTGCCAAGTCAGATCTGCTGTATTCATTCTGAGCTTCTCTTCTATCTCCCATATGTCAGCAACTTTTACCAACCCAAGACAACCAAATCACCTCCCCATGGTCCCTTCCTGGTTCACCCTGGGTACAGAGGAAAATGGACTGCTCTTTATACCTGACGGGGTAAAAAAACCAGAAGGTCGCCCAGTCAAGATTCAAACCCAAGTCCACTGATTCCATAACCCATAGCAGTTCCATTACCATGCAATGTCACGTGTCAACCTGAGACTCCTACTGCTTCATCTACACATAGAACACATGACAGTGCTAGGAAAGGTCGCCACACAGAGCTAAGATAGAGACAAGAGCAAAGGGCAGCTGTGAATAGATGCTGACTGTGCCAGATGGAACACAGAGAAAACGATAGTCAAGACAGGACCCACTTAGGATGATCACAACTCAGTTCTCTCAGGCACTATACACAAATGCTGGCTGGCTCCTCTGGCAGTGTCAATAGGCTGAATGTCTCAAAAGATACAAAGACATACTAAGACATGGTTCCCTCCCAGGAGCTCTTAGCTCTTCCATTAGACTTGGCAATGCTTTTCATATACCAACTCTAAGCCAAGTGATGTTAGAAATACAAGACACAGCAATGAACCAAGAATTTACATTTTGGTTGGGAAAAGTCAACCAAAAAGCCTGAATTAGGTGGGCTTATAGGGGTTCTCTGCCAGTCCAGTCCCCAGCTAACTCAGAGCCTCCCTTCTGAGGTAATGCTCAGACCACTTTGAACCCTCTACCCTATGCATTACAGCAAGGCCAAGGTGCTGGCTCCCAGACTCCTAGGCACCCTGAGATCACTTATCTAACCTAAGGAAATGAAAGGTGTCTTATCTATAGGACTTCCAGGACTCTGAAGCAATGCTCAGGTACATGGTTTGGGCATAGTCAACTGTCTTAAGCTGCTCAGGTAATTCCAAAATGTCCATAAAACTTAATTCAAATAATGTTGACTCTTTTACATTCTTAATTCCTCCCTCTCCCTCGCTCTTTTTCTTAAGGACCATTTCAACTTAAGAAAAGCCCTTACTCAGACTGGTAAGATGACTCAGCAGATAACAGAGCTTGCCTCCAAGCCAGACAACCTGAGTTCAATCTCTGACACAAGCATGGTGGAAGGAGAAAACCAATTCCTGCCTCTACTCATGCTCTGTGGCACGCATTCATGGGACATTCTAAGAAATATAGTCCATTTTTTCCCTTCATAATCTATGCATACTTTAGCTCCCTATCCTCTATTCTCTAAAACCACACCCTAGAGTTCATTACTGACTTGCTGCTGAAATCCTCTCCCTTACAGACCTTTCAGAAAGGTTACCTTTCTAGAATTTTCTCTAGTTTGATTCCTATAACTCTGTTGCTTACTATCCAACAAGCTCATGTCCTCTTTACTGATTCCTCTTCATCTCTGAAGATGAAGCTTTGCTATTAAGATTCAAGAAGGACTTTGTTATGCTGTTTCTTTGTTCATTTGGACAGGGTCTTGCTATGTAGCCCAAGCTGGTCTTGACCTCACTATGTAGCCCATGCTAGTCTTAAACTCAAAATCTTCCTGCCTCCCAAATGCTGGTATGTTATAGGCATATGCTATCATACTGAGCTTGGGACTTGACTCCTTAGTATAAGGTGGCCATGAGAGGGCGCACTGACAACTAAGCAGACCACCCATGGAAGTGGGGAGTTGGCAAAAAGTGGGTAGATAACCAGGGAAAGAGCTTCCTGTAGGAATGTCCTTGCGGTGGGAGCACATGCTTGGTACTGAAGAATAGCAGGAGGCCAGGGGACTGACAGAGAGTTGGCAAGAGGGAGTGTGGTGAGGATGAAATCAGGAAGTGGTGAACAGGCAAAACTTAGGTATTTATTTGGAATAAGATGAGAAGTTAGGGGCTAGTGAGATGGCTCAGGGGATAAAGGAACCTGCCACAAAGCCTGTCGACCTGAGTTCAATTCCTGGAACGCATATGGTGTGAGGAACCAACTCAAGTTGACCTCTATAGATGTGTTGTGACATATGCAGAACCCTCTAAATAAATAAAATGTAATGGTAAAAGAACCAATCAAACAAAAAATTGACATGTAATTACATTTTATAAAAAGACGGAAAGGGATTGGAGAGATGGCTCAGCAGTTAACAGCATTGGGCTGCTCTTGCAGAAGACCCAGGGTTGGATTCCCAGCACTCACATGGTGGCTAACAATCATCTGTAACTCCAGTTCCAGGGCTATGATGCCCTTTTCTTACCTCTGCAGGCACTGCTCAATACAGGGGCACTTACATACATGCAGGCAATACACTCATACACATAATATAAAAATAACAAGTTAAAAAAATATATATATATATAAAGATGGGGAGCCATTTGGGGGATTAAGACTGGTATAATATGATACTTTTTTTTGTTAATACTGGGCCCCATGTATCCCAGGCTGGTCTTGAAATTGCATGTAGTCTACGATGACCTTGAACTTCTGATCCTCCTGCCTCCCTCATTCTAAGTGTTGATATATTACAGGCATGTGCCACCAACCCAATTTTATGAGGTGCTAGGGATAAGTTCATGCATGTTAGGCAAGCACTCTACCAACTGAACTACACCCTTGGCTCATAAATGACATATTTTAAAGGAATAACTGTGGCTGTAGTATGGGGTGTAAACAAAGATGGTAACTAGAAGACCAGTCAGAAGGGTGACATAATAATCAGAGAGGATGAGATTGGTTCCAAGTATGTTAATTGAACTGGTTAGACTATGGAGGTATACTGGAAGGGGAATATGAGAAAGAGAGTAGACAAGTTGGGTTCCAGGGCTTTGGCCTGAGTGACTGAAGGGATAGAACTGTCATCAGCAGAGATGAGTATGGTTTGGGGTAGAACAGGCTCCAGACAAAAGACCCAGAGTTCAGTCTGGTAATGCTAAATCTAAGATGTTGAATTAAAAGGAAGGAATGTGAATCTGATCCAAGAAGGAAGCACGGATAGGACACAGTGGGTGGGAAAGAGTTTGTTTGGGCGTCACTAGCAAACAGATTGCAGTTAAAACCATAGAACTGGGACTAAGAGATGGCTCAGTGGTTAAGAGAATTTGTTGCTCCTGCAGAAGACTGGAGTGTGGTTCCAAGTGCCCACATCAGGCAGTTCACAACTGGTCCAGGTCCAGGGGATTCCATGCCCTTTTCTAGCTTCCATAGGCACCTGTACTCATGGGTGTATTCAAACACACACACTTAAAAATAAAATACCTTTAGGGTAAAAAACATGGAACTGGATGAAGTTCTGAGGGAGTGGGTGTAAACAAGGATGAAGGGCTGAGACTGAGCCCAGAACCACTCCAAATATTATGAAGATGGAAAAAGGAGGCAAATCCAGCAGAGCAGACTGAGATCCAGCAGATCGTGAAGTAAGGAAAGAATCAAGAGAAAAAAAGCATGTTGGAAGCCACATGAAAGGTGTTTCAAGCAGGGCATAGCCAAGTGCACATATCCTCTTGACTCTATGTGTCAAGAGGATAAAGACAGAGACCAGACCCATAATCTTATACTTTGGTCATAATCAGGACCTTAGTAAGAACAAAAAAACAGAAAGATGGTACTGAAAGTCTGACTAGAGTTGGCTCCAGAGAGAGTTCTCCAGTTACCAATGATGGAATACTGGGAATAGAGGAAGATACTCAGTGAAGGCAGAAGGGATGCAATCAGCAGAATCTAGAAGTGATACACACAACAGGACATATGGCCCAGTTCCTACCCTAGGTAAAGTGCATGGAAGAGTAAGAAATGAAAGGAGAACCTACAGACTTTTTCAAGTCCTGGGCCAGTGAGATGGCTCAGTGGGTAAAATTGCAAGCCTGATGACCTGAGTTCAACTCTGGAACCCATGGTACAATTAGAGAACCAACTCTTGAAAACTGTCCTCTAAGCTCCACAGAGCTCCATGACACATGCACACCTGCACTCACATGCACATATCATACCCATGTATACATATACACATATACAATAAAAATTTTTTTAAGTCGTAAAGACATAACAACCCCTTTAATCCCAACACTTGAGAGGCAGGCACAGGAGGATCTCTGTGAGATGGTCTGGTCTACATATTGAGTTCCAGGCCAGTTGGGGCTATAAGGAGACACTGTCTCAGAATACACTCATACACATAATTTAAAAAAAAAAAAAAAAAAAAAAAACTAAAAAGATATAACAACCACAATGTGTAACAAAAAAATAAAAGAAAGAAAAAGAACCAATTAAAAATCTAAATACTGGGGCTGGAGAGATGGCACAGTATTTAAGACTGCTCTTAATTGACTGCTCTTGCTGAGGACCCAAGTTCAGATCCAGCATCCATATGACAGTTAACAACCATCAGTAATTCATTCCAGAGGACCTGAAGCCCTCTTCTGGTCTTAGTGGGCACTATATGCACATGGTTTGCTTATATACATGCGGGCAAAACACTTACACACTTAAAAAAATTTTAGAAATCTGACCAAGTAGACACAAAATAGGATGAAATATTCATAGTGGTGGTGATAGAAGCTGTATAATGTAGAGCTTGTGTTTTAAAAATTAGTACGTAGGCTGGAGAGATAGTTCAGCAGTTAGAAGCACTGACTACTCTTGCAGAGAACTCAGGTTTGATTCCCAGCACACACATGGTGGCTAACAACCATGTGTAACTCCAGTTCTAGGGGAACTGATGGCCTCTTCTGACCTCTACGGGCATTGCATGCACCACCTATCTACATTCAAACAATGCACTCATACACACAAAATAAAAATAATAAACAGCCATGTGTGTGGGTGCACACCATTAATCCCAGCACTCAGGAGGCAGAGGCAGATGAATCTCTGTGAGCTCAAGGCCAGCCTGGTCTTGTGAGTTCCAGTCCAGTTAGGGATATGGGTAAACCATGTCTCAAAAGACAAAATAGTAATAATAATAGTAATAGTAGTAATAATAGTAATAATAAAATATTAAAATAAGTCCTAGAACTTTAGAGCTCATATTGAAATATTTAAGAACAATAAAATTATTGATGTCTAGGATTAACTTCAACATAAAACAGGAGTGAGGAAATGAGTAGCGGAAATAAGATCAGTCAAGAGTTTGATAACGGTTGTAGTTGGTGATGAGCACTCAAGGGTTCATTTTATTATTCTACACACTTTGGTATGTATTTGAAGAGCCCATAAAAAGTAGGGAGGAGAAAGTGGGGAAGAAAGAATTGGACATAACAAGCATACAGGACTCTTTTAAGGTATTTTGTTCTAAAGAGGGAGACTCAGGCAGTTGGTGGAAGGAGGTGCAGAGTCCACATAAGAATGCACAATGTTTCCATGACATTGAGTGTGATTCAGGAGAGAGCAGAAGCCTCTTTTTCTTGTTTTTTTAACAGTTATTTGTGTGTATGTGTATGTACTGTGTTCCTACAAGTATGTGTGAAGGTCAGAGGCCAATTCTGGGGAGTCCTTTCTTTCCAACTTGTAGATCTCCAGGATAAAACTCAGGTCATCAGATCTGGCCTGGTTTTGTCTTACTGAGACAGGGCCTCACTCTAAAGCCCAGGCTGGCCTAGACCTCAACTGGCCTCAAACATGTGGCAATCCTACGGTCTCAGCCTCTTGACTGCTGAGATACATGTGTGAGCCACCACACCCAACTTCAGAAATCTCCTTTGAGTGATTCTATTCTCTTAGAGAAATAAAAAACAGGGCCTTTGACTTGGGAAGACAGTACTGATGAGCCAGAATCAGGGCAGGAGAAAGATTAGAACAGAAATGGAAATGGAACATAAATTCTAAACCCAAGAAGGGCCCGCCTGAGATTAGCGATCATGACTTGAAAGTGATTCTAGGCAGCACGGTTTTGAGACTTTCTCCAGCTGCACCTCAGACAAGCACATAAATGTCATGTCACGTGAAAAACCAAGCAGTAAGAGCCACAGGTCTTTGCAAACAGCTGGATAACTCAGGGAAGTTGAAAGAGCAGGAGAGCAAAGGCTCAAAGACAAGCACACAAGGTCTTTGGTATGGGGGAGGTCAGCCCTACTAGGGTATAGCATCCAGGACCAAGTTACAAAGACAGTGGGACAAGAGGGAGCCAGTGAAGCCTGCAAGGACTGCCAAGACAGAATCAAGAGTTTTGTTCACCTGTGCAGTTCCTCACCTCTAGCCCTGCCCATCTCACCACATACCTTTGGGGCCTCCCCCTTGCTGCCAGGGGGCAGCCGCAGGACCCAGAAGTTCCTGTTGCGCAGCAGGTTCTCCAAGTTCTCCAGCCGCCGCTGCAGCAGCCCGTACTCCTGCAGCAGGGTCCCCAGCACGGCCCACTTGCTCTCCATGTGGTTACCAAACTCCACGGCTGTCTTTTCACAGTCAGCCAGTTTCTTTTCTGCTGTCCCTGTGCGTCCCTCCAGGTTCAGCAGCTGGCTGGCCTGGGCATCCACCTTCCTCTCTACAGCCTGAATGGCAGCCACCACGGTCCAAAGTGAGATCTCAGCTGTGGGCAATTGGGGCTCCCGCATCATGCGGTCAGGAAAGACAGGAGCCCTATCAGGAAAGGGCGGGAACTGAAAAGGCATTGGTCGCCGGGCATCCATGTCCCATTCTTGAGCCTGTGTACAAGGGGAGAAAGTCACAGCCCAGGGTAAGAATATGTGTGAGGGAGAAGGTGGCCTGAAATGGGACAAGTAATCAAATGCCACAGGTTGTCTTTCTTCTACCAAGTCCCCACCTCTGGTTAAGGTGCTTGGTAATGTCGGTAGCAATAGCTAGAGCAGCCACCCAGCCAGCCAGCTAATCTCCCTCCCATTTCCCACTTATGGGAGTCAATCTAGCTACTAGTTCACCTACCTTAGCCTTTGGTAAGTTGGTAAGTCGAAGACATGGACCCCTGCCTAAAATGTCACAGACCCTTTCTCTGAATAGAATGGCTGCTTTCTTCACAGGGTGCCCTTAATGACACATTTGTCACTATGTTCTTTGTTTCAAGGTAGGAATTTCCATGCAAGTTGTCTGACATTAATCTTCCCAGCAATCTCTCTTGCAGGTTAGGGCAAGAATGACTATCTCTGTTTTCAAGGTGATGAAATCGAGGCACAAAGAAGCACTGGTCATTCTTCAGCACCGCCCTGTACTGCCATCTGGCACGGTTCTGGGTGCCACAAGTAACACAAACACTTGGCATATGTGCTGCCACTGCCATTCCTACCAGGCCTGCAGCCAAAGAGGACCACATACCACCCAGGTTAGAGGGCACCAGCAGTTTCTAAGTTCCATACCCTACTATCTTTTCATGAATGCTTTGCAAAATGAAAATAGGTGTATTAAACACTATCACTCTTTACACAAAAGCAGGGGACATTCCTTAGATCCATGATGGCCTCCTTCCCTGCTTCCTAAAGAGGGGGCTCCCCAAGGCCTGGGGCCTCCCTTCTTCCCTTCCAGAAGGTGCAGGCTGGGAGCTGAGCCCTGTGGCAAAGACAGAAGAGTGGAGGTGGTCATGGTTTCTTGACAATCCAGGAATGAGGGATACACTGTGCTAGCACCCAAGGCTCACTGGGTAACAACACCAGCTGATAACTGACTCTTGGTCCCACACAGGATAGAAGTATCCCTCTCTCCCTTTCTGTTCTCCCTGACTCTGCTCAAGAGGACCTCAGGTTGGGAAAAGTGGAGCATGTTGCTTAGAGGTGAGCTGACCAAGGCCTTTGACAAAGATACCAACTATTTTCTCAAACTCAGAACAGCTGTGACAGCCAGAGGACCACCTAAGAATCCCTCCCTGACATGCAAGAGAGGAAAGCAGGGGCCTAGAAATGCCAGTCATTGCTGGGTCAGGGGCTAGGTTCCACCATGCACTGTGCTCATGGAGGCCTCCCTAGGGTCTCTCCCTGAGAAAGAGATAAGGGTGACAGAGGAAGCTTAGGAAGAGGCCAGTTCAGTTTCACCAGGTTTGAAGCCCTCCAGCTGTTCCTGTTAATTCTGATTAAAGACAACACAGCAACTCCTGGTGGAGAATCAGGTGGGAGCAGAGGGGCCCTTTGCAGAGTCCAGTCCCCAGCCAACTCACAGCTTCCTCTCTGAAGCAGTGCTCAGACCATTCTGAACCCTCCACCGAGTGTTTTACACCCAAGGCCGAGGTTCTGGCTCTCAAACTCCTAGGCTCCCTGAGTTCATTTAAGGAGCCTAAGGAAATGACTGGTGCCTTCTTTCATCCGCAGGACTCCGAGGCAACGTTCGGGGATCGGTTTGGGCGTAGGCAGTTGTCTTAAGCTGCTCAGGGATTCCAATATGCTGGCAAGTTTGCCAACCCGAGACGCCCAAGTCCCCTCCCCACGGTCCCTTTCCTGGCTCTCCCTAGGTGCAGAGGAAAAGTGGATTACTCTTTATACTTGGAGAAAGACGGCAGTAAAACACGTTTAGACCTTTTCATCAAACTGGCTATAATGTAAACAAGATAGAGGTATTCGCTCCTGCGGGCCAGGCGCAGGCCTGCCGCAAAACCAGGCGGGTCAGGCGCGAAGAGGATCCCGGGTCCGGCTCAGTGGAGCGGTCACAGCAGCGCCAGTTCCCAGGAAAGGCAGCCCAGCCCCGCACCCGGGCAGCACCGTCCGGGGAACGCTGCATGGCGGCCGCGCGGCAGGGCCTGACACTTCGGGCCTGCGCGGGGCCCGTTCTGCCCGCCCGCCCCGGGCCGCGTCCGGCGCAGGAGCCTCGGCCGCCTCCTGGCTCCCGGAGGCCCAGCCCCGCCCCGCCCCCACGGCAGCGCCGCGGCCATGGCGCCGGCGGGTGCTGCACCCACCTGCATGGGCGGCATTCCCTCGGCCATTTCCCCGCGCAGCGCCGGCTCCTGGTGGCAGACCTCCTCCGGGGGCAGAGCCTGGGCCCAGCTCCAGCTCCCGCTGTCCAGCCCCAGGCCCTGGATGCCCAGCTGCTGAGGCTGCGGCCGTGTTGACACAAACTGCATCCTGGGAGTGCTGTTCCCTGCTCGGGCCGGCCAGGGAGAAGAACGTTTTCCAGGAGCCTTCCCCCTTGCCGGGGCCGGACAGCTCCATCTACAGCCCGTAGGAGCAAACAGTCCCCTTCAGTGGCACTCCCCGCCCTCCGCAGCCCTCGCGTCAGCCAATGGCCTCGGAGCTTCTGCCGGGGCCACTCTAGGCTGGGGGCCACTGCCGCCCCCAAAAAGGTGGTGGCTCAGACCGGAGGACTGGAGTCCCCTTGGTCTGGGATGGCCTGTCCTCATGTTCCAAGCCAAGAAGCAAGAGGCCTGGACAAGGGGTCTTTCTGTGAGTTCTACAAAGGTATCAGGCATCCCAGAAGAAAATGGTGCCTCACCCTGCTGAAATTTTGAGTGAAATATTCACTGAACACCTAATATGTGTCCGGTACTGTTTCGGTAAGGGTTAGATTTTGTGTTCACATACACCTAAGTTTAAATTTGAGTACACCACTGGCTGTGACTTCGGGTATTTAATGTCTCTGAGCCTGACATGTTCTATATAAATGAAAAAAACAAAAAGTCCATTTTAATGTTGAAAAATTAAAAGAAACGAATAATCCATAGCATGTGGTAGGCACTCAGAAACGATCATTACCTCCCAAAGATAAGTCCTTGTAGTTAACTGCAGCATCCTGTCCACTTTGTCTTCCGAAATGACCAGTCTTTATCTTGTCCAAGATAGAGATCTCCAAGGCCTGTCACCCTGTGGAAAGTCAGCCCTATGGTACCAGTGAGTTCTACTGCATTTACTAAAATAAAAATGAGCCTGGGGGAGGGGTGTGCCTAGAGGGGCTATCTTCAGGAAGATAATTATCAAGTTAGGCATTCTTCCAGGATACAGAAATGAGTGTTTCATAGACTTGTATTATCCTCAAGGAGCTTTGGAACTTTATTCTCCCAGAAGTCAGTGATTTCCTTCCCTCTGTTTTCTGGATGCAGATGTGCATGCAAGCAAGACACACATTCCATTGCAAATATCATGTCCACTATTATTAGAGGAACCAGGTAAGTTCAACCAGGAAAGCACCAGGCATATACATTTCTTCCAGCAAGCCCACATCTCAGAAGGCATATTCTGACCTGTAGGAAATCAACTATGTTTCTTCTTTCCTAGAGATGGAAAATGGAGGACAAGGTTAGTTAGTCCCAAGCGTTTAAGCTATATTTTCAGGATAAAACAATACTACTTCACTTCCTAAGCACTGGTGAGTTGTAACTAAGTCCATTTTCATACAGCAAGATACCACCATAGTGCCTCTAATTCAGTTTCCTCTTGGCAGAAGGAGGGCTTTTACACAGCCATTAACACTTTAGCTCTGTGGCCAGAGTGTCTCCTCAGGTCCAGTTTATGATTTCATATGAATGAAACTTTAAATGCACATGTCTTTTCGTATTAGCATTATTTTATAACTATCAGGCCTACCAACCACAGGCATAGAAACCTGTAAAGGATACAAGCTGAAGGGTATGATGGGTTGACTAAGGAGTACTTCTGGAAGAAAAACAAAGGGCATAATGGGGTAGCTGCAGCAGCCACAAGGTCCATAGACCTTTTGCTAGGTACTTCAGTGACCAGATGAGGCTGATACCTGAGATTGCAAGAGATCTTGCACTGGGAGGTACTGTCCAGTCATTTATTAGCTTCATCTCCAGCAACCACTGATTAACTACAAACTCTGCTGAGGAACAGAATGAAATCTGATTAAAGTGGATAACATAAGCCACATATGGTAGTTGATGGGCATTTCTTACAAGAGATGAACTCGGGCCTGGCCCCTTGATATGTCAGGTGGGCATTGATTATTTTTCATCTTCTCTCCTAGACATTCTATAGCTACTGCTCTGGACAGAGTGTTTGAAGTAATAAGATGTGGGAGAGGACAAGAGAGAGGATTCATAAATTCCAGAACATTCATCTACCATTC
The DNA here is from genome assembly GCA_035773235.1 of Eospalax fontanierii. NCBI lineage: Eukaryota > Metazoa > Chordata > Mammalia > Rodentia > Spalacidae > Eospalax > Eospalax fontanierii. Next base: position 102,338,689 of record CM069528.1, on the reverse strand, counting down.
CTGAAAGCTCTCTGGTGCTCTGTCTCAGCAATTACAACAATCTTCATTTGAGGAAGGAAATGTCCAGACTCATGCTTAGCTAAATGGAGAGGGTAACACAGTTCTGCTTCTATCGTAGTATTGGCACAGGCCTAATTTAACAAGCAGACTCTCCAGATTTGGTGGTAAACATCTATAACCTCAGCACTCTGGAAGGCTGAGGCACGAAGATCAAGAATTGAAGGCCAATCTGGGCTACCTGAGAGTCTGTCTTGAAAAACAAACAACAAAACCAACCAACAAACCAAAGAAACAAACAAACAAACAGGCTATGTACTGCCTGTACTGCCAAGTTAGCCAGTGAGAACAGGTAAGGAGAGCAGCATCAGAGCTTCAGGCTTTCCTTCTCACTAGCATATCCATGGTTACAGTCACCTACTCTCACTTTAGAACACTGCTTATTTCTGCCAACCTCCACAAGAGGGCAATTCCCTAGGCTAAAATGTCATTTACATCCTCAGTGCAACTAAACTCAGAAGCCGGATTTTCTGAAGGGGAGGAGCACTGAAAACTCCAAGACCATTTAGAAGGGTTAAAAAGTGGTGCAATTTCATAAAAATAAAAAATTGGGAGGGAGAAGTGGGGATTGAGACAGGGTCTTACTATGTAGCCCTGGCTGGCCTATAACTCATTATATAAAATAGGCTGGCCTTGAACTTAGAGATCTGTCTGCCTTTGCCTCCTAAGTGCTGTAATTAAAGGCATGCAACACCATGCCAGCCCATAAAACCCTTTTTAAGTCTCATATATCCCAGACCAGGGATGACCTTGAACTTGTTTCTCCTGCCTCTACTTTCTGAATGCTGGAAACCAAACCACCACATGGAGCTTATGTGGTGTAGGGGATTGAAAGCCAGGTTTGGAAGGGCAAATACTGCCAACTGAGCTATATCCTCAGCCTACTCCCTGTCTTTTTAGGTTTGAATTATTTTTTAAATTCTACATTTATTTTATAAAGTCCTACTACTAACCTCTTCCCCTTTTTCTGAGCCAGCAATTAGTTCAAGCTGGCCTCAAACTTACTATGTCTCCAAGGATAGTCTTAAGCTCCTGATGCTTCTGTTTCAGCCCCCTGAGTCTAGGATTACAGGCCATGTACCATTGTGCTCAGCTTCAACTTCATAAATATTTTAAGGCTTGCAAATGAGTTTTCAACATTCATGACTTTTTTTAGAGCTTTCTTTGGTCAACAATTTAATTAAAAATTAAATATTCAAACTCATGAGAAAGTTTGCTTTAAACCTATGCAAACTTTGGAAAAAATACCTTTTCCCTCCTGAGTTTTCTAAGCCTGATTAAATTGGGCATTTCACCTCTTTATTTATAGGTTTTAACTGCAAAAGAGTGAGTTTTGTTGGCTTCCTTTAGTTCTTAATGGTCCTATGGTATCTTTCCCCAGTCCTAGTAAATTGTAAGTGTTCAGCTACTCAACAGTTCTAAGTCAAAAGATATGTTGCATATTGGTAATGCAATTCATTCTTTAAATCTTCTCAATGGGCAATCCTTAACTTTTTTAAAAAAATTTTATTTTATGTGTATAAGTAAGTGTATTGCCTGAATGTAAGTGCATCCATATTGTGCAATACCCAAGGAGATCAGAAAGTGTTGGATTCCCCTGGAACTAGAGTTATGAATGGTGGGTGCTAGGAATTGAACCCAGCTCCTCTGCAAGAGCAGCTAACACTCTTAATCCCTGAGCCATGTCTCCAGTCTGGAAATCTGTAACTTTTAAATGAAGAGGTGATTACCAAAACTGATTGTAATCTTAGACTACCTTCTTACCAGAATAGGCAAAGAATTGGAAATGAAAAAAGAACTACTGTTCAGTCTTGAATGAAGAGAAGCATCACCACCCAGGAAATTGTCAACAATTCTGTGCCAGCCATAGCAGCACTTTCCTGATTCTGCAATGTGTATTTTGGACCACTAACTTCCCTCATTCATCCTCACACCTTATCTTCACATTACAAATGAAAATAAAAGCTCTCACCTTCTAAATTCTTTTCCTGGATACCTGTCTCTCCATTTATTTTGTATGTGTGAGCATGTATACATACACATAGCACTTCTGTGGAGGTCCAAGGAAAAAACTTGGAGTTCTCTCCTTCTATTATGTGGGTTCCAGGAACTGAATTCAAGTTACCAGCCTTTGCAGCAAGCATCTTAACTAGATGAGCCATCTTGCTGTTCCATAGGATAGCTCTCAGTCCAATAGTCCTCACTTTTATGAAAGCATTTAGAAAGAAATTGAAGATGCTGGGGATGTAGCTCAGTTGGAAGTGTTTGCCTAATATGCACAAAGCCCTGGGTTTGATCCCCAGTACTGCATAAAACCAGACATAGTTGTATACAACTTACAATCTGGGCAATGGGGAGGCAGAGGCCGGAGGCTCAAAAGTTCAAAGTTATCTCACATACATAGCAAGTTTGAAGCAAGCCTGGGATACTGGAAACCCTGTCTCAAAAAAGTAAAAGCAGTGGGCAAGGGGGAGGGGCACACCTTTAATCCCAGCATTTGGGAGGCATAAGCAGGTGGGTCTCTGTAAAATCGAGGCCAACCTGGTCTCCATATTGAGTTACAGGACAGCTGGGGCTACAGGGAGACCTTGATGCAAAAAAAAGGGGGAGGGGAGGAGAAGGACGAGGAGGACGAGGAGGAGGGGGAGGAGAAAACAAAGATCTAGGATTGGTGGCACTCATCTTTCATCCCATCACTTGGGAGGATGAGACAAGATTGCAAGTTTGAGCCCAACCTCTTATCTTCAAAAACAACAATAATAAATCAAAAGCAGGGTCAGAAAGGGTCACTGACTTCAACTGACAAATGACTCCAAGACATCTTCCAGGTTTTTCAAACAAGCACAATATGTTTTGGCCTACAATAGTGCTTGAAGGAGTTTAAACAGATTCTCTCCATCCTTGTAATAACAAAATGCCATGCTATGCCCATTCTTGAATGAATCTATCAGGTCCACAAATTCTGGTGTAGGAGCTGAAGGACTCTTATTGCTGACTGCAGGTGACTGAACTAGGATGAATATGGAAGGAGGTGGGCCAGACTCCCCATTATAGATAGAATTTGAACTAAGAAAAACCAAGAGAATCAGAGCCATATGGGGTTGTGGCATGCATAAACCTATGCTGACTGGTAGGTGCAGAAAAAAATCAGCACGAGATCATGCTGAATATAGACAATCTTGTACTTCTGTGAGCAGTCTTTCCTCCCTCCCCTTTTTAAACAGGGTCTCACTATCTACTGCTGGCTTTGAACTCTCAACAATCCTCCTCAGTATCTCAAGTGCTAGAAAAAAGGTATGAGCCATCACACCTGGCCAAATCTTAGTTCTTAATACTTGGCAGTTCAGCCTGGTTCTGTAACTACCTCTCAGGTTGGTCCTGTAAAGTCATTTTTATTGTGTCATGGGTTTATGAAAAACTTTACACAGTTAAGCCCTAACACCTTTGAGACATAGAATAAGTATCATTAACTCCATCTTACAGATAAGGAAACAAAGGCTTCAGATGGTAAAATAATAGATGTCATATTACTTATGGGAAGACTTGAATCTAGGTCTGACTCCAGAGTTCCTGCTCTTAGTCATTAATGCTGCACTAACTTACATGATGAGCCTTAAATCCTTGCACCCTCCTTCGCCCACCCTGTCCTTACATCTATTTGGTCTTTTTGAGTGAGTGCAGGTACACTTTTGCAAGTGCAGGCCAGAGGACTTTGTGGTGTCATTTCTTGAGAGTCATCCACTTTGTTCTCTGAAAAGACAGGGTCTTTTGACCGGTCAACAGACCAGCAAGCACCTCTCCTGGGTCTGGGACTCAAGGCCACAATACTGCTCCTGGCTTTTTTTTTTTTTTTACATGAGTTCTAGGGCTCAAACTCAGGTACCCATGCTTGTGGGATAAGTACTTTATTGAGCTATCACACTAGTCTCTGAGTTTGACCTCATTATCTTGTTTGTGGGAGCCTAAAACTTACCAAAAGGAAGGAAAGATTCATATATATATATATATATATATATATATTCCATGTGAAAAGTAACTGCTCCTTTGCTGCAGAGGGAGAAAAGCAGAGTCACGTACCCATCAAAGCTGAGTGTGGTAGTGGGATATGTTCTTTAATCCTAGCACCAGGGAGGCAGAGGCAAGTGAATCTCTGTGAGTTTGAGGCCGCCACCCTGGTCTACATAGTGAGTTCTAGGCTAAACAGAGCTATAGTAAGACCTAGTCTCAAAAAAAAGCTGGGCATAGTAGAACACATCTTTAATTCCAGCATTGGGGAGGCAGAGATAAGTCAAACTGGTCTACACAGCAAGTTTGAGGCCAACAGGGTTACAGTGAGACCGTCTTCAAACAAGTATGTGTATGAATGATGTCATCAGGTCCTCATCTGCAAATACCTTTTGGGGAAAAGACTTGCTCTCACTTCATGCTATTTGGACAACTGTCAAGGCTGATTTTGTTGTCTAGGACATAGGAGAGGAGTGTTCTGTCTCTCCTCAGGAAGTATAACATAATCTTGGTATTTCCATCCTATTGGAATGAATAAAGCAACTTGGGTACTTTTTCAATGAGACTTCTGGGAACTGACGCAGTATTTACTGTCTAATAAGCCACAGGTCTGGTTGAGAATGGTGTGGACACCATCTCTCAAAAGAAGTCTAGTAGAGGCCCCACCAGAAACCTTGCCGACTTTATTCATGATATAGAGAACAGCTCTCTGGAGTTTGTGACTAAGGCATTTTCAGTCATCTTCACTTTCTAAATAATTAACCAATTTACATTTATTTTCATATTGATGGGACAACAATGCTGACAATGAAAAATCTGGCAAGAGTGAAATCTGGTTAGAGTCAACACCTGGACGTACTCTAAGAAGATGCAGTAGTCCAGAGGGCAGACAGATAAGGAGGGCACTTCTGGGGTTTCCTCTTCCCAATGGGGTCTGGTCATGACCACGAGGCCTCTTTAACTGAGTGTTAAATGTATAACCTCTCAGGAGCACCAGGTAGACAAAGATATTCTACCCAACACTAGCTGAACACTTCTGTTGGAACTTACCTTTTCCAACAATCTGATCCACTTCTGAATCTTTGGCAAACAAGTTCTTGACAGGGTACTGGCGAATGGGAAGAACTGGCTGTACAATAGTTGAGCTCCCTGCTTCAAACCAAGCTATTTCCATGCCACATATTTCCATCTTTCTGGGATGGCCCTGCATTCTCTGTGATTTGATTTTATGGCATGTTTGGTTGGTATTTGACCTATATTTTCTTTTTGCCAAAGTCTGAATTCCTCCCTGCTGGCTTTGGCTCCTTACAGAAGGGGTCACAAGATCCACCTGCAGCCCTTAAATGCACAGGTCTCTCATTACTAACTTCTGTGTCATTATTAAATCTTTAGAATTAAAATGAATTTTACATGTTATCTAGCACACATCACACATTCAGTAAGAATCTCCTGACCCTGGCAAGTGCTTCCCTCCATCCAGAAAAGAGAGGTCACCACCTTGGAAAATGCTTTGATTCTTTTCCTTTTTCATTGGTGCAAATCTCATGTTCAAATTTCTAGTGGGTGATAAATGAACCCAGAACCCTGGTTTTGGGATTCCCTGAACTCTCAAGTTTTCCTGTGAGGTATGCTAGATCCTGGCTGGAAATTCTTCACTCCATCCAGTGAATCAAGGTTCTGTCATCAGCTGTCTTGTCTATCCTTGTGGTTTTTTATTGCCTACAGACTGAAAGTTATGGCAGTAGATTAGGCCTCACACACATTTCTTATGTCTCCCATGGTCCTTAGTATTACAAACGTCACAAAATCGTGTTTTATGTCTTTGATTATTCTGAAGAGCAGTGTGTTCAGACAGAACCTTTCCAAGAGCACAGGTAACAAGACATACACCATTTTCTGCTGTGGATACAGAATGAGGCAAAATGAAGGTTCAGTTCAGAGATAAGGAGAACATAGTCGCTTCCATATCAAGGCAGTGTCTTGTCTATGTAGTTCCAGATCTTGTTCCAGACATCACAGAAGATTCAGGGGAAACAAAGAGGTGCTGGAATAAACAGCTTTCTGCCCAAAATGTAGAGCTCCTGCATTCATTCTCTGTCTTCTACCTTAGGCTCCAAGTAAAACAAAAAAATCAAACTGATTTCGATCAAGATTCTACAAGAACTCGGCTTTGATTTTCATTGTCTTATTTGGTTTTGCCTGGACAGAAACCAAAGGCAAAGACAGAATTTTGGCAGAGAGCTATATCACAAGATTTTTCTTTCTTTTTAAAAATTTCTAGAGGCTTACATTTTCTCTTTCAATAGCCTGATTTTGCAGATGAAAATGTGAGAGCTGTAAAGGGAAAAGGGTGTACACCTTTTGTTGTACAGACAGGAATAGAACCAGGTTCAGAAGATCCCAGATAATTGAACCCAAGAAAAGAATGCACAGTAACCAAGATCCCTCACAGCACAACACGCGGCTGGGTATGGAGGCATGCACCAGGAGATAGAAGCAGGCAGATCACTGTGAGTTCAAGGCCATCATGGTCTACACAGAAAGTTCTAGGACAATCAGGGATTCGTAGAGTCTGTCTCATAAAACAAAAACAAAAACCACAACAGAACAGGCAGTTCTCAGTAGCTGAGGAAGGGTCTCAGTCTACTCACTGCCAGGAGGAAAGGGCCAGGCAGGGAGCACAGACCCTCTCTCTGACGGCTCAAGAGCATCACATTATAATACTATCATACTATAGAAGAAAAAAGCACAGAGCTCAGTGCACTTTCAGAAACTTTTTTTTTTTTATGCGTATGAGTGTACTGCCAGCATGTGCACCTATGTCGTGCAATACCCAAGTAAGTCAGAAGTCAGAAGAAAGCATCCTATCCCCTGGAACTGGAGTTATGGACGGTTGTTAGCTGCATATAGGTTCTGACTCGAGACCGGGTCTTCTGCAAGAGTAGCCAGTGCTTTTAACTGCTGAGTCACCTCTCCAGCCCTCAGAAACTATTAATGCCTTGGCAAACTGCTGTGATTTGCTGCTGAGGACTGTTAGAAAATCGGACCCAGAAATGGATGGTTATGGCTTGGAAAAGATAAGGGATAATTTGACATAAATTACTTTAAAAAACCATGATTTGGGCAGATTTTAGGCTATTCTGTCACTCTTGTGCCCACTGTTTCTCTGGGGTCTTTAGCTATTAAAGTTGGATTTAAAAACTCTCAATTTTCTTTCTTTCTTTTTTTTTTTTTTTTTTTGAAACAAGGTCTCCCTATAGTCCTAGCTGGCTTAGAACTTGCTAAGTACACCAGGTTGGCCTTGATCTCACAGAAATCAGTCTGTCTCTGCCTCCCAAGTGCTAGGATTAAAGGCTTGTGCCACCATATCTAGCTTGCCTCCCAGTTTTCTAATAAGGGCCTTGGCAAAGGTTTCTATGCATTTAAAAGCCACAATAAGAACCTCAATGTTTCAAAGCAAGCTAGTAAAAGCTAATAACTGTACCCTTAAATAAGCTATTAAAGTCAGATTTCTTGTTCACCAATGTTAATCAAAATGTATTAGCAGACAGAATCTAGGAAGCTGAGGAAGGCAGCCTGAATCATCACATTTCAGGAAAAGGTGACTACACAGGTATGAACAGAGCTTAGCTGGTTTCAGGGGCACAGCAACATAAACATTGGCTAAATAAAGTATGTTCCTCCAACAATCATCTCACCATCAAGGAATTAGTGAAAGGTTTTGAACATTCTCATGCCTCTTGATGGCTTCAAGATTTGGGGGCTCTTCCCGTGCACTTGTCTCTGCCTAGAGACTCGTCTGCTGTCACTGTTAACCTGTGACAGGGTGATCAGAGGCTAAGTCTTGCTTCCAAACTCTGCTTTTGTATCTCTGAAAAGATGGAGATGCTGGGTTCTTTTCCAGTTCTTTCTGGATTTCAAAATGTGTCGTTATTGTACTGTTGTGAACTTCCAAAATACAAGCATGTTGCTAGTTGAGCACAGAGGACTCTAAATTCTTTTATGTACCAGATAATAATTGATATGGATAGTGGAACTTGTGGGCTCTTTCCTGGACTTTTAGCCCTGCTTTGAACATAAATAACCAAGAGGCCACATATCTACAAAACTCCCCCTCCACTCCCTTCCCCATACCACTGATTGGTCTCTAGACCTTCAGTGCTAACACTGAGGCCAGAAGTTTCCAGCACAGTTAAGAGGGGCCCAGGAGGGTCTGGCGTCTGTATAGAAGGGTCCCTATCACCCACACAGCCTCCACTGTGGCCAGTCCGAAGGTGGTCCTTGAGTGTCTGCTTGTAGCGGAAGCTCCTGCCACAGAGTGCACAGGGATAAGGTCGCTCGCCTGTATGGATGCGCTGGTGCTTCATGAGATGGTGTTTACGGATGAAGCTCTTGCCACAGTGTGGACACTGGAAGGGCCGTTCGCCTGTGTGCAGCCGTCGGTGGTTTAACAAATGCTCCTTGCGCATGAAGCTCTTGCTGCAGTCTGTGCATGGGTAAGGGCGCTCTCCTGTGTGGATCATCTGGTGACGAATGAGTGCCGAGTGGCCATTGAAGTCAATGCCACACTGAGGGCAGGAGAAGGGGCGTTCCTGTGCATGTCCCCTCTGATGCAGCAAAAGGCTGATCTTCAGGCTGAAGCTACGGCCACACTGAGCACAGCGAAAGGGCCTCTCACTGGCATGAGCTCGCCGGTGGCTGGTGAGCCGTGCTTGGTCAGCGAAACGCTTGGGGCAATCAGGACAAAGGAAGGGGCGCTCGGTGCTGTTGTGGACACGAAGGTGGTAGGTGAGTCGTGAGGGGTGAGTAAAGGTCCGGGCACAGTGTGGGCAGGTGGGTGGTGTTTCACTTGTATGGTCCTGGGAGGTGCCACCAAGATTAGCCTGTGGGGCAAAATGCTTTGGACACTGGACACAGGTTAAGGGGTGCTCACCAGCATGGCTACACTGATGTGTCATTAACATGTCTTGGCTGAGACTCTTGCCACAATGGTGGCATGAGAACACCTGCTCTCCAACTGGAGGTGGAAGTGGGTAGCTTCCTAACTGAGTAAAAGTCACTTGTCCCTCTGAGGCTTCAGGTAGGTCAGTGGTTGCTCGTCCAAAAGGTGTCAAGGGTGTGGACTGTTGACTTTTGAAAGCTACATCTGAAAAAGCATCCTTTGCTGCTGGTGGAGCAGAGAATGTGACTGGGACTTCAGGGCACAAGGAGGCTCGAGCAAGGTCTTCAGCTTTGATGACAAGCTCTTCGTCTGAAAGAAAGGTCTCAGAGTTATTTATACCTGTCAATAGCTATCTGACCAGCACCTCACACATTCTTACCCAGCTCTAGTAGCTTGCAGTAAGCTCTTAACTGCTCAGATAAGCTTAGCAGAAGGCTCTTGTTACTCATTAAAGTACCTGTAGGCCTTATAGTAAATAAGCCCAACTTTAAAGCAGTACTTCTATGATACTCCATTTCAAAAAGGAATAACCTTGGCATCAATCTTCACTACAGTATTTTTATTATATTTCACATCTAGTCAGTGACTTCCTCCACTACTTGGTATGACAAAGCCTAAAGTCACCTATTTACTACTATGCCTACTAGATAAATCCTTCCCTATAGTCAGTTGTCTCTAACTTCCCAGAAAATGAAGTACACATTTCCATGTCTGCATCTTTGGTCATTCTGTTCCCCTTTTCAGAGGAAACTTCGCTTCTTTCTCACTCTCTTTCCAAATTATAGCTAGTCATATCAAATCGGTCAATCTTCTAGGTTGATCCTGGCTTCACACTCTATTATTTGGTGGTGGAGGGGTTGAGACAGGTGACTCTGCCTCCTTCTCCCAAGTGTCAGGAATACAGGACAGTTTTTCCCATCCTTAGTTATGCCTTATCTAAATACCTACACTAAAATTGATCCATGTTTTCCAAACCTCATGTGTCTTTGTCATCCATGTAACTCACCCTGTCACCTAACAAAAGATATGTCTAGCACTGATATATATATATCTGTGGTAGAAGTTTCCCAAAGGGCAGAAACTGTCATATTTCTCACTTGTACTTTCTTGTACTTGTCTGAAAAAATCCAGGGCATGGAAGATACTAAATAAAGAAACAGATTCACTTAAATTGTATAAATAATTGAATTCCTTCTGATCCTGAGATACTCTTTTATAAAATTTTAAAATTACATTTATTTATTTCGTGGGAGGGGGAAACGTGTGTGCCATACCACACATGTAGAGGGCAGAGGACACTTGTAGGATTCAGTTCTCTCTTACCACCAAGTAGTTCTCAGAGATCAAACACAGGTTGTCAGGCCTCATAGCAGGTGCCTTTGCCTTCTAAGCCATCTCACTGGTTGAGATTCTCCTTTACAATTCAAGAAGTAAATTACAGATGGTGCTAAATATCATAAAGGAAACTGTTTCTTCTTCCATTATCATTCTTCCTTTTAATGAGGGAAGGCTCGTAATGTTCCCATTTTCACCTCTCCAACATTTAAAAAAAATTATTTTTATGTGTATGAGTGTTTTACCTGCATGAATATAAGTGTATAACATGTATGCAATGCTTATGGAGGCTAGAAGAGGACAATGGATACCCTGGAACTGGAGGTACAAATGTCATATGGGTGCTGGGAACTGAATCCTGGTCCTCTGAAGGAGCAGCAAGTACCCTTAATCACTGAGCAATCTATCTAGCCCCTCTCTAAAAATTTTTGATCTCCACTATCTGTTTCTCTTTGTACCACTCCCATTTTGTTTTGTTTTACTCTTTTGAGACAGGGTCTTCCTGTAGCCCCAGCTGGCCTGAAACCCATCCTGTAAACCAGGCTGGCTTTGTTTTCACAGAGATCCACCTGCCTCTGCCTCCTGAGTTTAGAGGTTAAAGGTGTGTACTACTATACTTGCAATCATTCTCCATTTTTCTTCTATCCTCTTTTGACTGACTCATTGAGACAGAGTTTTACTGTATAACCCTGCCTAACCTAGAACTTACCACATTGTCCAGGTTGGCCTCAAACTTGAGGTGATCCTCCTACCTCTGCTTCCTGAGTACTTGTGATTACAGGCTACCACATATGGCTTTGTTCTGTCCTTGCTCAATGATATTCAAATGGTCTGTTTTCCTAACCCCCATACTTTTAGTTCATGTAGATGCACTTACTTTTCTTCTGACAATTACATTTTTCTTTTCTAAATAATGGTTCTAGAGATTTAAACTAGGGCTTTGTGCATGCTAGGCACATGATTTATCACAGAACTATTCCAGCCTAATAATTCTTTCTTATTTTTCTTTTTGTTGTTTTTGAGACAGGGTCTCTCTATGTAGCCTTCACTGGCCTCCAATTCATTATGTAAACTAGGCTGACCACCAACTCAAAGAGATCTGCCTGCCTCTGCCCCTCTAGTGCCAGTATTAAAGGCATGTGCTACCATACCCAGCTCCAGCCCCAGCTATTCTAATTTGCCTCTGCATTTAAGAGTATGATTTCAGAGCTAGTGAGATGGCTCACTGGGTAAAGACACTTGCTGTCAAGTTTGATGACCTGTGTTTAATCCCATAAGACATGAAGAACCTTCTCTGATTTATGCATGTGCCCCTCCCACCAAAAATAAATGTAAAAAAATGTGTTTGCTTACTTAAAATTTATCTCAGTGGTCTTTTGGTTTCAGCTGTATTCTTTAATTACTCCTGGTATGAGATGGATCTGGACATATCTCTTTCCTCTGTTACTCACCAGCATAGGTACCTTTGTATAGGTCACTCTCTTTGGATTCCTGGGGGGCTCCAATCTGAGGCTCTTCTTCTTGTTTAATCCAAGACAGAATATCTGAGGTTGAAAGGCCAGGCTCTATTTGTGGAGAAGAAGAGAGAATGGTGTTCAGGGACTTGAATCAGAAAGAAAAATAATCATGTTTGTTGAATGTATCATTTTGCCTAAATATTTACTTTTTTTGAGACATGGTCTTACTGTGTAGTTCTGGAAGGCCTGGAACTTACTATGTAGACAAGGCTGAACTTGAATTTACAGAGATCCACCTGCCTCTGCCTCCCAAGTACTGGGATTAAAGGCATGCACCACCTCAAGCTTACTTAAAAATTTTTTTTTTTACTTATATATTTTTATTTTACATGTATGTTTTGACTTCAAGTACATAAGTGTACCACATGTACAGAATACCCATGGAGGCCAGACAAGGATATTGGAACCCCTGGAACTCTAGTGACAGATGGTTTTTAGCTACCATGTGCGTGCTGGGAATCAAATCTGGATTCTCTGCAAGAGCAGCCAGGGCTCTTAACCACTGGAGAGCCATCTCTCCAGCCGCCATTACTTCTTTTTTGGGACATGATTTCATGTAGGCCATACTGGCCTCAAATTTACTATGTAGCCAAGGATAACCTTGAATTCCTAATTCTCCTATCTTCACTCTCCAAATGTTTGGAATATAAGCCTGGATCATCATGCCTCGATAATTTTTGGTTTTTAAGAGATAGGATCTCATTATATAGCCCAAGCTGAACCCTTGATCCTCTTGTCTCTGCCTCCCAAGTACTGGGATTACAGGGGTGTAGCACCACATGTTATTAACAGCTAACTATAACAAAACAGAGCTAGCCTTTTAAAATGCATACAGTTCTGGTAAACCACTGGAAAAAGAAAACAGTCAATGTATTGTGTGTTTGTGCATGTGCATGCATGTAGAGGTCAGAGGACAAGTGAAGGTATGTACTACCTCCTGATGGCTCCCTGATAATATTCTTATATGATAGACTCAACTTGATTATTGTCAGTAAGCCCATTTTAAAAAGTAAACTTGAGATGTGGTACATGTCTTTAATCCTAGCACTCCAGAGGCCAGTCAAGGCTACTGAGACCTTGTCTCAAAAAAGCCAAAAAAAAAAAAAAAAAAAAAATCACAATTTTTATTTGAAGATAACTTAAAACAATCTGTGATCAATACTACCTTGTATTCCAGTAGTACTCCCATATTTAAAATATTTCACTTTTTTCCTTTCAGTTTCCTTGTAAAATAATAAATCAGGCAGTATTTTATATTTTCTCCCTTTAAGAGATTTACAGAAGTTAAATTGCTAATAAGGAAGTATTTACAATGAAACATATTAGTGGGGATTTGCTTAAGATACACCAGAAAAAAAAAAAGGCAAAGAAACAGGATTAGTCAAAAAAGGTTTTGATCTTTTTGTTAATTAAAAGACAAATCTGGCAGGGTATGGTGTGTGTACACCTTTAATACTAGTCCTAAGAAGACAGGGGCAGGTGAATCTCTGTGATCAAGGCCAGCCTGGTTCACAAAGAAAGTTCCAGGCCAGCTGGGGCTACATAGTGAGATCCTGTCTCAAAAAACAAAACCAAACAAAAAGAGCAAATTTATCTCCAGAATTACTAAGTTAGTTCATTTAAACAAAGAATCTGACCCCCAAGTTATATACTTTTCAGATGTCCAATTCTGTGTTTTTTCAAGAGACTATATTGTCTTTGCTTTATTTCACTTTGGTGTGTGTGTGATTTTTTTCCTGGGCAGAATCTTGCTTTGTAGCCCTAACTGGCTTCAGCTTCCCAAGTGCTGAGATTATAAAAATGTACCACTATTACCACTATGCCTAGCTTTCTGTTTGCTTATTAAGTGACACAAGTCATTGTTTCTAGAGCTTTGGGAGATGAAAACAGCAAGTCCTTCAGGTCTTGGGAGATCCTTTTTTTTTTTTTTTTTTAAGATATATTCATTAATTTTTATTTGATGTGTATGAGTGTTCAGCCTGAGTGTATGTAAGTGTACCACATGGATGCAATGCCCATGGAGGCTAGAAAAGGGCATCAGATCTCCTGCAACTGGAGTTTAAAAAAGGCTGTGAGCCACCCTGTGGGGGTTGGGTTCTCTGCAAGATCAGCAAGTGCTCTTAAACACAAGGCCAGTCTTGGAGATTCTTTTGAAAAGAAAATACCATCACTCCAAAAGCCCTCCCCCCAACAACTGTTGTGCTTGCTATTCTAGCCCAAGCCTAGGATGGCTTGTTTTGGCCTAAAAGGACAAGCTGGAAAGCTGCTAAGATCTAGAGAAATAAACAAGTATCTATAGTTATTTCTTCATGGATAGATTATGGTTTTATTCCTAGCAAATGAAAATAACTGCTTTGCTAAATACCTTTTGTTTCTTTAGGCAGGGTCTTGTTAGGTTGTCTAGCGATAAAGCTCATGCTATCCTCAAATTCACAATCTTCCACCTCTACCTCCCAAGTACTGGGATTACAGGCATGTACCACCATGCTAGGCTTTTCAGTATCTCTTAAATCAGCTACTGGAATCTAACTGTGACCAAAGCAGAAATAAGAAGCTGGATAAGGCCCCTTAGCTGGAGAGATGGCTCACCATAAAAGCCTTAGTTGTCCTTGAAGAGGACCCAGGTTTGGGTTCCAGCACCACATGGCAAGCTAACAACTGCTGTAACTCCAGTTCCAGGGTATCTACGCCCTCTTCTGGTCCCTGTAGGCACTGCACACATGCACATGGTGCACTTAGAAACAAGCAGGCAAAACACTCATACACAAATTTTTTTAATTAAAAAAAAATCATAATCGAGAACAAACATATTTCCAAAATAGACTAAGGCACAATGACTCTTTGCTATATGGAGAGAGAGAAGTGCAGATTAAGCATAAGCCACAACCTGTCTTTCCTATTTCCTAAGATACAAACAAGACTAGTAAGTTAAGTCCAGGCTTATCTTTGTTCCTTTCTTGATTTTATATTCACATATATAGAAAGAAAAAGGGCCAGTGAGACAGCTCAGTAGATAAAGGAGTTTGCTGCCAAGCCTGATGACCTGCGTTTGATCTCTGAAACCCACAAAGTGGAAGAATAGAACCAATTCCCACAGGTAGTCTGCTAACCTCCACACACATATACACAAAATAAAGCTGGGAGTGGTGGTGTACACTTTTAATTCTAATGTTCCAAAGGCAGAGGTAGGTGGATCTCTGAGTTCCAGGCTAGCCTGGTCTACACAGTGAGTTCCAGGCCAGCCAGGACTTCATGATTAGACCCTGTCTCTAAATAAATAAATAAATAAAATAAGAAGATAGGTAGGTAGGTAGAGGGGCTAGTAAGTGTTAGTTGGTGTGAGGAACAGAAATTCCTAAAAGACATCTAGAGGATGAACTTCTGTTCATCACAAACATGACTTTTATATACTTATTTATTTCCCTTTGACAGTATTCTTAATGAATTAGTGCTTTAGAAACTTCTAAATGTGAATTAGGATGTTTTATTATTATTATTACAGATTTGTAGAATGTTATAGATTTAATTTAGTTTCAATTTAAGAAGGGACAATTTAAGCTTTTTAAATTTTATTATTATCATTATAAATGTGTGTGAGTGTATTGCCTGAGTATCTAATGAGCTTCTCTGATAGATAGTATTTTGTATATGTTACTACAGTTACTGCCAGGGGCATTAAGTGTGTCTTGTGAGACTACATAAGAAAGGGACTCTGGGAAACTTGCCTCTGTCTTCCTCTACATACTTAAAAAAAAAAAAAAATTTATTTTATGTGTATGACTGTATTGCCTGCATGTATTTAAGTGTACCTATGCCATGCAATGACTGTAAAGTTTAGAAGAGGGTGTCAGATTCCCCTGGAACTAGGACAGTTCTTAGCTACCATGTAAGTGCTGGGAATTGAACTCAGGTCCTCTGCAAGAGCAGTCAGTGCTCTTGAGCCATCTCTCTAAGTCTGCCTCCACATGCTTTTATTTGTTGCTGATGTTGCCTTGTATCTGTTTGCTATAATAAATCTTAGCTGTATGATTACTATGCTTTGTCCTGTAAGTTTGTTTTCTTTAATATTACATATCAATTTGTTCAAGTTACATGAATCATAGTCTCAAGTTTGGGTAAATATCTTGATAATCATCAATGGAAGTTAAAAACATAACTTGCATAATAAAACAAAGTACTGAGAAAAATCAAAAACATTCTTTGGTCATTTTCAATTAAAAAATGTATTGAAATATACAGACTACTTAGAAATGGAGTTTAAAAAAAATCAAGATAAAATAAATTCAGAAGAAGGCAGCTTAACTGGAAACTTGGGTGTATTACTCAAAAACCAAGTTTTATTTCTTCAAGATAAAATGATGCACTCAATTCTATTATCCAAGGGTTATGTCAAATAGTTAACAGTGTAGATTAAAGAGATATTTCCAATAATGAACCTGAATCAGGTTTGGTTCCCAGGATCCACATGGTGGCTAACCCCCATCTGTAAGTTCAGTTCCAGGAGATTCAACATCCTCTTCTGGCCTCCACAGGCATTTCAATACACAGGTGCATTTATTTTATATATATATATACATACACACACACACACACACACACACCAGCAAAATACTCATACACATAAAGTAAAAATAAATAAAAAAATTTTTTTATTATTTAAAAAGAATAATGTATGGGATGGTAATAGATGTTCCTCTATTAACAATGTATGGAAGATCAACTTTCTGTTAGCTTCTATCCAACAAATAAAAAGGAATGAGAATTTTCAGGTAGCAAAGGTGGGCTATGAGAAAAACAACTGAACTTTGGCTAGCAGTCTTTCTCCAGTTAGCTATCCAGGCCTGGAAATAGTCACACTGCTGAGATAGGTATCATTAGAGACAACTGCTTAAGTGTTCCATGGAGGGACTGACCACATGGACTCTGAGTTCC
This sequence comes from Eospalax fontanierii, assembly GCA_035773235.1. Classification (NCBI taxonomy): domain Eukaryota; kingdom Metazoa; phylum Chordata; class Mammalia; order Rodentia; family Spalacidae; genus Eospalax; species Eospalax fontanierii. The sequence continues at coordinate 102,321,901 of CM069528.1, read as the reverse complement.
TTCTGACTTCTGATCAAATGTACTTTCTTTTCCTCAAGTCACTAGTTGAGCATGATTTCCTTTGCTATGTAAGCAAGTTTCAATACTTTTATCAGAGACTATAATCACCCTTAAATGTGTGGTACTGATGAGTGAAGGCACTAGACCAAGGTGATCATCAAGCTACCTCTAGTATTTAAATATCCACTAGAAGTCTAAGTGTTTTATCACTGAATGACTCTGGATACCTCTATGCCCTGTGTTTTAGTGTTGAGCTCCCTTCCCTGACAGGCAAGGGAGCTGAGTAGGAGCATATAATCTTTTCTCCCACTTACCTTCACTGGGATCTGAGGGAATTTCACTTCCCTCTGGCCTTGGTTGGTCTTCTGTATTATGTTCTGCTTCTGGTTGAATCTGAGATAAGACATCTGGCTGATTCATGGCATAATCTAGGAGGGGGAAAATGGAGAGTGGGTGTAACAAAGATAAACTGGCATGACACTAATTGCCACTAGGACTGACCTACATGTTTGAGGTCTACAGTCCCGGGGAATTCATTTCCTCTAGATTCGGTATCACTTCTTCCCATGTATCCACTTCCACCTATTTATAATAGCTACTCAGGAAGTAGGTAAGAGGAAATCTAATGTGTGGGAAAATACACGTTCTGGGTTAGCTCTGCCTTCTTTGGCTTGGAACCAGATTCTAAATGTGAGATAGTGAGAATCAGGACACTGGAGGAAAAAGAACTGTCTGAGTCCTTTTGGGACTTCTATCACCTCATTCAAAAGATGCCAACTCAGCCTCACCCATGGAGATGAGAGACTCGTAGTTGCCCTTCATGATATTCTTGTAAAGTTCCTTTTGCCATTCTTCTAATTTTTCCCACTCTGGAGTGGAAAAGTAGATGGAGACATCATCAAATGCCACAGGAACCTAAAATTACAATCATATGTATTAGTTAATCCCTCCCAAAGCAATTTAGTCATTCAATATATCCTTTCCTCCACTAATGAGCTATATTTTTACATTCTCAAGGAGCAGTTAATAAATATTCTTGGGTCTGCGAGACTTCTCAGCGGGTAAAGGCACTTGCCACCAAGTCTGGTAACCTGAGTTTAATCCTCACAACCCACATGGTAGAAGGACAGAACTGCTGCAAGTTATCCTCTGATTGCCAAACGTGCTGTGGCGCGCGTGTGCACACACACACACACACACACACACAGATACACACAATAAATAAAATTTAAAAGTCTAAGTAGCTTAAACTGTTTCTTTTAGTGTTCCACTTATCAATTAATAAAATCCTGGCACTGACACAAAATAGCATGTAGCTGGTACCTTTCTCGAAGCATATTCGGGCATTGTACAAATAATATGAAAGCATCTCAGTGCCACATGCTGAAGCTTCAAGCTGGACTCACCTGTCTGGATCTGCCTTTCTTCAAAAACATCATTCCCCAGATCTGATTCCTCTAGTTTTGTGTGTTTCTTCTTCTAATCTTTTGTGTTTGTTTCTAACTCTTCTAATCTTTTGCCAAGTACATTTCCCCTTGGTGTCATTCCTCCTACACAATGAAAGGAACATTCTATGCTTCATAACTAAAAGCTAACAGGAATCATGTTAGAAGTATGTATAGAGGCAACATTAAACTTCAAAATTCATTATATCTTTTCTGTATATCCTTAAATCTTTACTGAAGCCTTAAGTATTCTTTTTTTGTTGTTGGTGCTTTTACAAATAATTATTTTCTTCCATATTTATTTTGTTTTTCAGTAATGATGTGAAGTCTTCGTTTTCCTTTTTCTAAGTGTCACGTAGTTCAAAATGCAGGTCCCAATCATAATCTTTACCTCTTTAATGTCCTATGCATGATTTAATTTACATAAATAAATACATGTATACATTACAGACAAATTTCATTTTAATTACAAATTCTTGGACTGGAGACACAGTTCAGTTGGCAGAGTATTTGTCTAGGATATACAAAATCCTGGGTTAAAGGCCCCAAACTGCACGAACAAATAAACAAAAAAGGGAGCAAAACTAAAGAAAGCCAGGTGTGGGGGTGCACACCCATAATTCCAACACTTAGGGGGCAGAGGCAGTTGGAGCTCTGTGAGATTGAGGCCCAGCCTGGTCTACACAGAAAGTTCCAGGCCAGCTGGGGCTACTGGAGACGCTGTCTCAAAAAAAAAAAAAGGTCTGGGGGGGGGGGGGGGGGGAGGAGCTGAAGAGATGGCTCAGCAGTTAAGAAGAGCACTAGCTGCTTTCTCAGAGGTTCAATTCCCAGCACCCACAAGGTGGCTAAGAACCTCTGCAACGCTAGTTCCAGAATTTGATACCCTCTTCTGACCTCCATGGACATTGTACAACATAGGTCATTTAAGATACATGCAGGCAATACACATAAAAAAAAAAAAAAAAAAAACTTTTTAAAAAAGCAACAGAACCAAAACTGCATAAAATGAGTATGGCAGTCCACTCTTGCAATTCCAGCACACAGGAAGTTGAGGCAGGAAGTCTGAAGTCATTTTTATAACAATAAATCTGGGCCAGTCTGTTATATAAGAACATCTAAAATAAAATAGCAATAAATTACATACATGTATTCTCTTATACATCTAACTTTGTTTTATATTAGTCATGTGCAAGAGCAAGCTGGTTTTTGAAGAAATCTTATTTGCTGGGTAAAGAAACCATGGAAGGATTCTCAGCAGGCTTTTCCCTCTATTCTGATCTACTGGATCCATAAATGGGAAGGGAAGGGTTTGATATCAGCACCAGACTCAATGACCAAAGAAGTTCTTGCCATTTGTGTCTCATTTTTCCTCTTAAAAAGTTGCCAAAAGAGCTATGAAAGCCCCTTCCTGATGGTGTCTGGGATTATTTTTGCAACAGGGTCTATATCTGTACCATAAGCTGGCTTCCAACTTCCTACTTCATGCCTCTGGCTCTCAAAAGCGGGGTATACAGGTATATACCATCAGTTTGTCCAGGACTTATTTTTGAATATCTGCTCACATTCTCCCTTACTCTGGGTGTCTTCTGGTGACATTTTATAAATTCATCTCCCTCTTTACTTTGTTTTCCATTCTGGGAGCTCTTTTAGGGGAACAAAGGTCCAGGATGTGCCACAGACAACCCTTATAAAACATTTACTGTCTGTTTAAAGTCTGATTTTCTTTCTCTTTTTTTTTTAAGATTTATGTGTATTTTATGTATATGTGTCATGTCGGCACACATGGGTAAGGTATCCATGGAGGCCAGAAGAGGGTGTCAGATCTCCTAGAGCTAGAATTACAGGTGGTTGTGAGCTGCTAGATGTGGTTTGCGTACTGGTCTTCTGGAAGAACAGCAAGTGCTCTTACCACAGAGCTCTCTCTCCTGGCCCTCCAATTCTTTATGGGTCTCTAAGACTTCAACTTTCTCCTGTAGTTTCTTCAATATGTATTCACTGCCATTTTTCTCTTTCTAGATCACTGAAGGTCACTTTAGTTTCTCTGTAGTTCGATTACATGCTTCTCTGTGATGCAGACATTGAGACTATACTTTTCATCCAACTACCATTGTGTCTATTTCTCTTTCATTATCTTTTCAACTTGTATTTATACTTTTTCAGCTTGGCTTCTTAAATTTTGGTATCCCTATTTCATCCTCTCCACTGTTTCCTTTAATATTTGGCTTGAGGTCTGCAAATCATTATTTGATCATGAAAGTGAGGTCACTTGGATCTGCAAATTACCTATTTGCTGTTTCAGGTCAGACTTTTCATTTTTTCCCATTTTCCGTACTTCCAATGTTCACAATTTGTACCTGTCTAACCTAACACTCTCTTCACACTCATCTTTTTCAAACTGCTTTCAGATGCTGTGTTCTACTGTCATTTTCCCTAAGTATTCTAACCTATTCTCATATTCTAGCTTTTCATTTATAAATAAATAACTTTTGATAACCTTCTTCCTTTGTGGTATATATTTTACGGATTAATTCATGATTTTTTTTTAAAGAAATGGAGACTTGCTGTTTTGCAAGGCTGATCTCAAATTTCTGATCTCAAGTGCATGCCAGTGCCCTAAGCTCCCTTTCTACTAAGAACATTATCTACTAAGAACTAACTGCATATGCAGTATTCATTAACTGGTTGAGAATTTCATTAACTATCTATCCAGTTCATCTTCAATCTTATTCATTTCTCTTTCTAGATCTAGACCTGTTGCCTGCAGTTTTATCTGTTATATCTAGTTTTAATTTTTTATGTTCATTAGTCAATATATTTACTGATTTAAAAGATATTTTTTCTGATACAGTTTTTTTTTGTGTGTGTGTGTGTGGTGCTTGGAATCAACCCCTGAGCTACACATGCTATACAAGTGCTCTACCACTGAATTACACTCGTATTCTTTGAACATTTTTTATTTGTATTTTGGAGATAGAATCTTATGTAACCCAGACTGGCCTGTAACTTGCTATGGAACTGAGGATGACCTTGAACTGATGCTTCTGTCTCTTCTTCCCAAGTGCTGGAATTACAGGCATGTGTCACCAAACCCAACTTCTTTGGAGGTTTTCTACTTGAGTATCAGAATTATTTTTAGCTATAACTGATACTTCAGTCTCTGAATATTTTAATTTCTGAAATAGACTTTTCCTTAACAAGTTACTCTACTTGTATTGTATTTTGTATTTGCTTAGTAACTGAATGGAGGCTCATGTAGCCCAGCCTAGCCTTGAACTTATGATCCTCCTACCTCTACCTTTCAAGTGCTGGAATGACAGGTGTGTGCTGCCATGCCCAGCTCATTGGGTTTTTGTTTTTGTTTTTTGTCTTCCAAAATACATTTAAATTCTTTCTGGTATTCATGTTTTGGGGTTTGGCTTTGCTTCGCTTTCCTGTATTAGAAACTCAGTGCTGGACTCGGGGGCAAACATGTACTAAGCAAGGTACTCTGTCACTGAGCTCCATCCACAACCACAGATGTTCAGATTCTGATTTGAGAAATATGTCCAATGCAAAGCTCTGTCTATACAGCATTGTACTTTCTCACTTCCACAGCAAGATTAAAACTATACCCTCTCATTTGAGTTTCTAATTCTTGTGTTTCGATTCCAAAGAATTCCAAATTTATGGAGTTAAAAGAAACAGAGCTACAAGGAACTAAGTTTTTAACTTTTGTATAATTCCCCTCTTAGGTCTTTGAGCACAGCTGAATTTTTTCTTGGTGAGTTTGCTTTTCACTTAATAGGCACTTGAGTTCATTTTATAACTTTGAGTACTCATTCTAAAACAACATGTGTCCAGGTTTCAGAATCTGGTACTAATTCTACCTTAGTCTTCAGCAGTTTTATAACCCAGACTAAGAATTTGTCAGCCCACTGTCTTCTCCAGGAGGAAAGTGTAAGGAAAAGTGTCCACAGTGGAGTTGGCAGCCATGTAAAGAGTTCTGGCTTTGTTTCAGTTCTCTTCCCAGGATTATTGCCCATTTTATTCTTAAGACAGAACCTCTACAGGCCAAAGAATACCAAATTCACACACAGTCATTGCAACAAGGGCACATAAAGCAGCAATCTATGTTTTGGCTAAACTTGCCACAGGGTGGGGAAGGACTTCCCTAGCTCCAACCACACACATTCACTCAATCCATTTCACCAAGACACTGTGGTTAAGCAATGATGCCCTGGATAATTGTACTCCTATCCTTAAGGTGTTGGCCCGGCCCACTCTAACTGTCAGGTCTCCCAGCAAAGTGGAGAAAGAATAAGAAAGAAGGAACAACAAGGGAGTTGAGCAGCAAAAACGGGAGAAAGATGGAAGTGGAACAAGGAGACCCAACATCAAGAAAGAGGTCAAACAAAGAAAAGGCAGAAGATGTAGAGTAGGAAAGAACTGAACCAGCAAAGACAAAGCAGAGAATTGAAGGAGAGCAGAGAACACCAAGGGGAAGGCCTTGCAGCAAAAGAGAGGAAGGCCAAGTTACAGGCTCAGATGGAATCCTGAGTTCTGAAGGGAAGTATGACCAGATCCACTCCTACATCTCTTACCCTCTATCCATCTTACCCAACAAATTTTTGTCCTCTATTTTTTTTTTGTTGTTTGTTTGTTTTGAAACAAGTTCTTCCTGTATCCTGGAACTCACGCTGTAGACCAGAATAGCCTCGAACTCAGAGATCCACCTGCCTCTTCCTCCCAAATGCTGGGATTAAAAGTGTGGACCATCATACCAGGCTTTAAAATTTACTTTATGTATATGAGTGTTTTGCTTGCATGTAAGTACACCATGTGCACCATCCCACAGAGGCCAGAAGAGGATGTCAGCTCTCCTGGAACAAGAGTTACAGATGATTAGCCACCATGTGGGTACAGGGTCACCATGTGGGTGCAGGGAACTGAATCCAGGTCCTCTGCAAGAACAGTCAGTGCTCTTATCCACTGAGTCATCTCTTCAGCATTGTGTCCTCTTAAAAAATGTTTTTAATAGCCTATTGACTCCAATTTGTGCTGTCTGCATATGGCCTGAAACTTTTTAGGCAGCCCAGATTGGCCTCAGAGTTGAGATTCTCCTGCTTCAGTCTTCCAAATGCTGAAATTATATGTACATGCTGCCATGCTTTGTTTACAAAATCTATTTTTTATTTTGTGTGTGTATGGTGGGAGGACAAGTGTATGTGTGTGAAGTACACACGTGTGCACACACACTCATGTGCACATGCAGATGCCAAAGAGAGGATGCTGGGTGTCCTGCTCTATTATTCTCTACCTCATTCCCTTGAAACAGTTTCTCACTGAACCTGGAGCTAGGCCCCATGACCCTCCTGTCTCCATTCATCAGGGTGTGGGGCAGCAATGCCCAGCTTCTTGGCTTTTTATTTTTCTTCTTACATGGACACTAGGGTTTCTAACTCAAATACTCATGCTTGCACAGCAAGTGTTTTTACCTACTGAACCAGTCCCCAACCTGAAAATTTCTTTAATGTCTGGATTAAAAGAGAACCCTTGATTCTCATGTTAGTCTCTGCATATCTATTGTGATACACTGTTTGGGTTGAAGAATATAAAGAAAAGCTGGGCTCACATCTACATGAAACTAGAAAAAGGTATGACTATTTATGAGCCTTTTCAGACAATTACTTACATATTTTCCTAACAATATCTAACAAACATTCATATTCCTTTACTTTTTTTTTTGGTCTTTTTGAGATGGTCTCCTCACTACCCCAGCTAGCCTAGAACTCACTATGTAGACCAGGCTGGCCTTGAACTCACAGAGGTACACCTGCCTCTACCTCCCAAGTGCTGAGATTAAAGGCATGTGCCACCATGCCCGTCTTCACATTCCTTTACTTTTTTTCTTTACTTTAAAATCTACAAGATTATTTTGTATTTGATTATTGTTTTGGGTCTTAAGGTCTTAGGTATCCTAGGCTGGCCTTCAACTATGTAGCTGTGGTTGGGCTTGAAATCCTGATCCTCCTTCCTCTACTTTCCAAGTATTGGTATTACAGGCAGGTGCCACTCATTACACAAGCTTTATTTTGCATTTTAAATGACATTCCATGTGTGATTTTGTAACAATCATTTGGAAAGTACTGATTCTTTTTTTAAAAAGTATTTATTATTTTTATTTTATGTGTATGAGTATAATGCCTGCACATAGGTAGGCACACATGTGTCATGCAATGTCCATGGAGGTCAGAAGAGGAAGTCAAATCCCCTGGAATTGGAGTTACGGTTGTTAGCTGCCTTGAAGGTACTGGGAATTGAACCTGGATCCTCCGCAAGAGCAGTCAGTACTGTTAACCACTGAGCCACCTCTCTAGCCTTCTGAAAATACTGATTCTTAAAAGTTAAGTAGATATTCTTATCTACTTGAAATATAAAAATACTTCCAAAATTTTAAAAGAAGAAAGAAACAAGGGTCTTCAAGATGGCTCAGCATATAAAGGTATCTTCATCAAACTCCTAACAACCAAAGTTCAATCCCCAGTACCTAGAGAGTGGAAAGAGACCCCTGAACCTCTGATCTCCATATGCGTGCTACAGCACATGTGCCCTCTCCCCTCAATGCATACAAAATAAATAAGTAAAAAGTAATTTAAAAAAATAGAAAGCTAAGTGTGGTAGCACATACCATTGCAGTACTCGAGAAGAGAGACGGGGGACCTCTGTGAGTTCAAGGCCAGCTTGGTCTATACAGTGAGTTCCAAGCCAGCCAGGGAAGACTACATAGTGAGCCTCTGTACAAAACCAAAACAAAACATTTGGGAAAAAGAAAAAAAGGATACCCATTAAAATCAGGGCCTGCTGCATCCTAGGCAGTGTATGCATCTCTCATATCTATTTTCAATAGATATGGTTTTAATTTCATTAAGAAATATTTTTCATATGATTTTGGAGTTTAAGACACAGTTTAAATGCTATTCACTTGTCCAGGTAGGACATGAACTGTGAATTTCCTTTATTGTTATTCTATTAACAATACTGAATATGAGAAATTCCAAAAATATCTAAAGGGGCTCAAGGTATACAAATAAAACACATAGTAGGAACTTCTATATAAAAAACCGATTCTAGCCCTGCATGGTGGCACAAACCTTTAATCCCAGCATTTGGGAGGCAGAGGCAGGCAGATCTCAGTGAGATGGAGGTCAGTCTAGTCTATATAGTGAGTTCAAGGGCAGCTGGGGCTATGGGAGACCCTGTCTCAAAAAGACCGAAAACACAAACGAAAGCAAAAAAGCAATAAAACCCAACTCCAGCTTTTGAGAAGCATGCTTGCTCAAGCCTGCCCCTATCTTGAAGAGCATCCTATAATAAATTTTTAATAAATATTTTAGTAAATTTACTCACTTTTAATAAATTCATACTCACATTAAAAACTAAAATTAAAAAGAAACTCTCTTCCCATCATTCTCTTCCTATTCACTCTGCAGCTCCTCCATTCTGTCTTCTATCTCTGTCTTGCCACTCAAGCAATCCATGTCACGGTCTCCTCTGATATCTATGTTGCCAAATCATGTTCACTGTCCTCATCTTTCTAGACCTTCCAGTATGTTAGTAACTCCTAAATCCCAATTCTACTTGAAATGCTTTTTTTCTCCTTAGCTCTGCAGTACCACCTACTTCCCTGTCTTTCCTACTTTTCCTCTATCTCACTAGTTTATTCCGCTGAGGGCCCTCTGAGCTTGACCTCTTCTTTACGAACTGTCTGGAGATTATCATTTCCAGTTTTATAACTGACAATAAATACAATCTCTATGTCAATGACTCCTAGATACTACACTCTTCCTTGAGCTTTAGTAATTTCTCCTCAATGTATCACAGAATCTTGAATCTAACACTGCCCAATGATAACTCATCATTCCTTCCCACTCTATGGCCTGATCTTCCTGAGGAAATGATAGATGATCGGTGCTGGAGAGTTAAGAGCACTGGCTTGCAGAGGACCCAAGTTCAGTTCCCAGCACCCACAAAGTAACAACTATCAGTAACTCCAGTCCCAGGGGATCTAATGTCCTCTTCTGACTTTCATGGGCACTTCACAATATGGGTGCGCTTACATGTATATAAGCAATACATTCATACACATAAAATGAAAATAATAAATGAAATACTAAAAAAAGAAATGCTAGCACGATCTATACTATCTACTCCATCCTTTTTCTTTCCTTTCCTTTTGAAACAGGATTTCCCTGTTGCCCCAGGAAGTCTGGAACTTACTGTACAGCCCAGGCTGGCCTCTATTTCACAGAGATCTGTCTCTACCTCCCAAGTGCTAGGATTAGAGGTGTGCATCACCATGCCCAGCTTTCTATTCCATTAGTCAACCAAGAGCCTGAGTCAGTAAACCTACAGAACATATGCTCTAGAGCCAACTGTTTAAAATACAACTCTGCTATTTATATTTAAACTATATGATATTGGGAGAGTTGGGGCTCTTATGAGAATCATAAGATTATACTGTAATTTACTTATTATGAAATAAGTAAACTACTTAGAACACTAATTTCTAAGTATATTATCTCATAGTTAATTTACAATGATCATTATTATTAACTCCTCATTTCAAATTCCCACCAAGTAAAATCCTATTGCCAGTACTACTACCCAAGCACCCTGTTTCTTGTCTATTGCTCCTCACCTCACTGCTTCCCTCATCCATACCACTCTCACTTTTATTATTACTACCTTACTATTTCTTCTCAGCTTCTGTTCTTGTCCCCCATGGCACATCTCACAAAGCAGCTAGAGTAATTCTTCAACACACAACCCAGAAATAATTCCTGTATTTAAATCCTTTAATTTCTTCCCATTATACTTGAATTTCAAATTCCAATTCCTTCCTTTGGTCTTAAATGTCTTTTATCAGTAGGTCATAATCCTAGTCATATAATGTCTACAGCGCTTTAAAAAATTCTCACTTGAACTCCAAATATTTTAAAGTACATGAGGAGATTTTTAAAAAAATAATGGCTTGGGGCTGAAGTAGTTAAGAGTACTTGCTATTCTCATAGAGGACCCAGGTTTGGTTCCCAGCACCCACAGAGCAGCTAACAATTGTCCATAACTCCAGTTCTAGGGGATCCAATGCCCTCTCTGGCCTCCATGGGCATGAAGCACATACAAACATGCAGGCAAAACACTCATACACATGAAATTAAAATAAATCTTAGGAAAAAACAAAGAATAAGGTCCTATTTTGTAGTCCAAGCTAGTCTCAAACCCTCCATTCTCTTGCCTCAGCCTCCTAAATGCCAGGATTGTAAGTATGTGCCATCATGCCCAGCCAGGTAAATTTAAAAAAAAAAATGCCCTAAATGATTTCACCATCTACCCATTTCTTCAATGCTTCTAGTCAAGCAAGCACACTAGCTAACTGGCCTTTTCCTATGTTATAAATCTGTTGTGCACTGAGTACTTTGTACCAACTATATTCTTTTATCTGAAAGTTCTTCCTCAGATCTTCTTACAGTTGGGCCCCTCTTTTAAGTTCACTCAGCTCAATATCAACTTTAAAAATTTTTTATTTTATGTCTGAGTGTTTTGCCTGTATCTATGTAAGTGCATCCATGTGGGCAATGCCTGAGGATGCCAGAAGAGGGCATCAGATCTCCTAAAACTGGCTGTAGATCTAGGAACCAAACCCAGGTCCTCCGTAAGAGCAGCCACTGCTCTCAACCTCTGAGCCATCTCTCCAGTCCAAATATCAACTTATTCATGAAACCTCATATAGCCTTTTGAAAATAGAATATCTGAAAGCATCTGGCTTCACTTTTATCAAAGCATTTAAATGTATTTGTATATGCTTACATTTTCTTTCACCAGGAAAATATGTCTCAGAAAAGCTTAAGGGAATTTATCACTTGTAAGTCCTTAAAAAGCAAATAAGTACTTAAGAAATATTTGTTGAATCTAGATGTGGTGGTTCATGCTAAAATCCCATTTCTTGAGAAATTTAGGCAAGACTTTGAGTAGTGGGCCACTTTGGGCTATCTATCAGACCCTTGGAGCTGGAGAGATGGCTCAGTGGTTAAGAGCACTGGCTGCTCTTGCAGGACCCTAGTTTGATTCCCAGCACCCACATGGTGGTTCATAACTGTCCTAAACTCCAGTTCCAGTGGATCCAATGCCCTCTTTTGACCTTCATGGGCACTGCACGACATGGGTGAACCACCATACATGGAAGCAATACACTCATACACATAAAATTTAAAAAAAATTTTTTTAAAAAGCCCGTCTCAAATTTTTTTTCTAAGTTTATAAAAAATAGGAGTCAGACATGGTGACACACACCTTTAGTCCCAGCACTCAGGAGGCAGAGGCAGGCAGATTTCTGTGAGATGGAGGCTAACCTGGTCTCCATAACAAGTTCCAGGCCAGCCCCAGGGAGCTCCAGGGAGACCCTGTCTCAAAAATACAAAAAACATGGGGCTGGAGTTTGGCTCAGCAGTTAAGAGCACTGGCTGCTTCTGCAGAGGACCGGGGTTTGGTTTCCAGTATCCACATGGTGGCTAACAACTGTAACTCCAGTTCCAGGGGATCTGACACCCTCTTCTGACCTCTGTGGGTACTGCATGATACTTACAGACACTCATACACATAGATAAATGAAACAAAACCCAAAATAAGCATAAAAACACTTCCTTTATGTTTTATAAGCTATTTCCTTTGAAAAGACAGGCTCCTAACATCTCACCATGCTTGTTCTACAAATAACAGTTTCTACATCAAGTCTAGACCCACAGATAATGCCTAATCCTTATATTAACCAATTACTACACATCCGTTACACTGTCTTCCCTCTAACTTTTCACAAAATTGTCAACTAAATCCAAATCTACTGATTTAAATTATACTGACTTTAGTTTCCTTGCCAAGATTGTGGTAGATGGGTTGACAAAGAGGAGTGACTCACACATAAGGTAGGAGAAAGTAAAAGAGAAAAAAATCCGTCTATCAAACAGCTAACTATGGAAGAGGAAGTTTCCCCACTGGAAGCTTGACACTCTAATATGTACTAAACTGGGGTGGTGTTCTACATCTGTAATCCTAGCACTTGAAAGGTAGAAACAGAAGAATAAGCAGTTCAAGGTCAGACTTGGCCACATGAATCTCTGTCTCAAAACCTGGAAGGAAAAGACCAGGTATGGTGATATACTTCTTTAATCTCAGCACTGGGGAGGCAGAGGCAGACAGATCTCTGTGAGTTCTAGGTTAGCCCAGTCTATATAGTGAGCTCCAAGCCAGCCACCTAAGGCTACACAATGAGACATTGTCAGAAGGAAATAAATTGTTTTGTACTATAATGAACACGGAATGTTTTCCAGGTAGACACACACAAAGTAAACACCTGCAAAATCCCTTCAACTTAAGACATTTTAAGAAAAATTTAAGAGGAAATAAAAATATCTAAGTGACTGACTGACCAAGGCTACTCTCATTGCTAAAATAAGAGTTAGTGGTATCACTGTACACCTAGAAGTGTGATATTACCTTTGGTATATCTCCTTTAATACCTGGAGGCAGCCGCAGGATCCAGAAGTTCCTGTTCCTCAGTAAGTTCTCCAGGTTCTCCAGCCGCTGCTGTAGCAGCCCATACTCCTGTAGCAGGGTCCCCAGCACGGCCCACTTGCCATCTAGTTGGTTCCCAAGCTCAGTCACTGTCTTTTCGCAGCTGGTTAGTTTCTTCTCTGCTGTCCCTGTCCTGCCTTCTAGGTGTAGGAGTCGTCGGCTGTGAACCTCCACCTTCCTTTCTATGGCCTGCACAGCAGCCACCACTGTCCACAGGGAGATAGCTGCGGTCTGCAGGTGTGCCTCATTTGCTGTTGGAGGCGTTGGAAGAGGAAGAGGCTGCAGGGATGTAAGGCACTCAGAGTCCCATTCAGAAGTCTATGTGCAATGGAGAGACAGGACAAGGCATTGTTAGAAGGAAGGCTTCGCTCCAAACCACAACCAGATAAGCACTGCTTAACTGTTCAGCAGAGATTAACCACAATAGTTTTAGTATGATTTCACAGTACTTGCTTATTACTCTGAAGCTTGTTGGCATCAAAAGTCAAGGAAACTGTTTTTGATGGTTCAAGAACAAATTTGGAAAGATAGTGAATATATAAATTGTATTTTTAAGACCAGTCAACCCACGTTCTCTAATAAAAGGCCCAGAAGTCCGGGTTGCTGCTGCCTCTCTATCTCTGGAAAAGGTAAAAGTGCGTAAGAATCCTCGCCAGGTTTTACTGACTTGGTGCCCTCTGACAAATCCCTTATAAATCTGTACTCTAGTCCTGTCTATCCCTCAGTTTATTTACAACTATACTGACTAGTAACAATTGAACAAGCTTAGGATGTTGAATCTAGAGAAAAGATGACTGCTATTTTCAAATATTTGAGTGTTATAAAATAGAAGCTAGAACAGGTTTGTTTAATCTTACACTACATAAAACTCCAAATAGCAGACTGAAAAAAATATACAGAAATTTTCAAGCTGACAAACTTTGGCCTATAATTTTTTTCCCAAGAAAGTAATAGGCTGTTCATTACTGAATGTACTTTGAAAGTACACTATAAAAGAAATTTGTACAATAAAGAGGAGGTTGGACTATGTATTTACAAAGCCCTCTAATTCTCTGAACCTGATAAACCTCTCTCTGGCCACAGCCTTCCCCCTTCCTCCCGATGGGCTCCCTTATTCTCATTTCATCTGATATCCATGCATTAATCATGATTCTAGCCCTATGATGATTCCATTTGCTCCTGTTTATCCCCTGTACCTAGTTTTGCTTTCTCTCCTGCTTGATCATTTCAGCCACTTTCAACCCTGGTTCACTTATGTCTCCAAGCCTGACCTACTCAGTTAATCCAACCTTGAACATATCTAATCATTCTTATTTTTTGTTCTGTAAGCAGGCAGAAGAGCAAAAAAAATCACACAACTATGTGAGCTGCTGTTAGCAGCCACCAACGGTCGCTAGCTGGGTGGGGCCTCCAACACTACCCAGAATCTTCCAGACTCCTCTACAAGCCCTCAAACTAATGTGTAAATGAATCAACTAAGGTCTGGAGAGATGGCTCAGTGGTTAAGAGCACCAGTTGCTCTTCCAGAAAGCCAGGGTTCAGTTCCTAGCACCTACATGTTGGCTAACAGCCATATTTAAGTCTAGTTCCTAGAGATCCAACACCCTCTTCTGGCTTCTGCAGGCAGCAAGCACAACAAATGTGGTACACTTACATACATGCAGGCAAAACACTCATACACATAAAAAATAAAATCTTTTTTAAAAAAGGAATCAAGTAGGAAAACTGGGCAGTGGGCCAGTGAAATGGCTCAACAATGTGCTTGCTAACAAGTCTGATGACCTGAGTTCAATCCCTAGAACCCATGTGGTAGAAGGAGAGAACCAACTCCCTCAAGCTGTCCTCTGACCTCTGCACATGACCACATGAACTATGGCAATGTATGTGACATGCCCCCCGGCTCCCCCACCGGCCACAAGTAAAATATAGAGAAATAAATAAATGAAAAAGAAAAATCTAGGCATGCTGGTACACAGCTGCAATCCCAGCACTGAGAAGACTGAGGCAGAAAAACTAGAGTTTAAGTACAGCCTGGGATACATAATGGGTACCAGGCCAGCCAGGGCTACATAACAAGACTCTGAGCACCCTCTCACCCCACCAAAAAAAAAATTGTCTGGCGACCTAACTAAAATAAAGCTTTCCATTCAGCGGGTGTGGGAGGAGAATGGAGCTGGTGTATTTTATCACGTTCTCTGGTGATGGTGCCTTTGCTGACTCAGGGAGCACACAGGGAGAACAAGGGCTCTTGTCTGCATAGCACCCTCACTCTCCTGAGATGACATGGTCTCTTACTTCAAGAAAACTGAATTAGACCTAAACTCTTTTTCTTCATACGTCTCCCCACATTAGACTTATCAGTAACAATACATGCTTTCTTTCCTTCTCAAATGAAAAACTTTCATGTAATTTAATGACAATCTCTCCTCTTGAGTTCTGAATGCCAACTCTTCTACCTTTTTAGGTACATTTAAAAAGAGTGCTTGCTGCTTTTTCCAGCACTCTTGTCAGACAGTTTCACAACTGTCTATATTCCAGTTCCAGGGGAATCCAATTCCTCTAGCCTCCATGTACTCACAGGCATATATCCATACCTGTACAGGCACACATAATTTAAAAATTCTCATTAGTATGTTTGTAATATTATTATTGAAATATTTTTGCATGGCTTGGGCTAAATAAAGTATATCACTGAAATTAACTTCATCTATTTCTTTTTACCTTTATTTATTTATGTTTTTGAGAGAGGGTTTTCATGTGGCCCCAGTTGGCCTGGAACTTGCTATGCAGACCAGGCTGGCTTCCCAAGTGCTGGGATTAAAGGCATGCACCACCGCACCCGGCTGTTTAACTGAGACACAAACTCTATTTGACCAGGGATATCCTCAAAATCCCTGATCCCCTTGCCTCATGCTGGTATCACAGGCATGAGCCACCATGCCCAGTTGCTTTTACTTCCTAAACATGACTACTACAGAATTTAAGGGTACGTGTGCACCTTTCAGTGTGTATGTGTGTGTGTGTGTGTGTGTGTCTTTTTTCCCCCACGATTGTCTCTACTATCTTTTTCTTAGAGTTTAAAATTTTTTCGTTTGGAACATTTTTTTGGGTCAAATTCCGACGGCACGCTCCTGTGCTGTTCCCCACCCCATTGCCACCTGCTCCCTCTTTTTCTTCTTCCTTTCCACCAAGGCTACTAACCTACTAAAACGTCTTCTTGGCTAGTGAATCCAAGCACTACTTTCCAGCTGTTCTGCTAATAATGACTATTCCCTCCTAAGGGCCGTGTGCCGCGCCGTCCCGGCATCTATCTGGTGTATTACTCAGCCCACTGCAGGCCTGCAGCAAACGAGCACGCGCACCGCTAGCCGCACGCTCGGTTGGCCGGGGCCGAGGTTCTCGCAAGGCCCCCGCGGGGCTCGGCACGTCCAGGCCGCCGGCGTCACGCAGTCTGTCCGGGACACCTGGGCTTTACCTGGACCGCCCCGCAGGTGGCCGCGCGCCGCGCGTCGAGCGACGATAGCTCTGCCCGCGGTGAGGACGGCTGGCGGGTGACTACACCCCCAAGCCCACCCCGCGTGCAGACCCGAAGCGACCGCGCTGTCGTCCCCGCCTCGCCCGCCGCGCCGAGCGTGGGGCCGCCGCCGCAGGTCTCTGAGACAGCGGTGGCGGGCGGAGCAGGCCCGAGGCGGCGTGCGGCGGCTCCTCCAATCCCCACGTCCTCCTCCCCCGAGGCCCGGGGCGCAGGGACGCTCGCGCATCGCTCTTACCGGAGCGGCAGCCGCCTCCGCCATGGCCCTCCGCTGCCCGACTCCGAGAGTCGCCGCCGCACGCAAGCCTGCCGCACGGTCCTGGTAGCAGGTCCGGCCTGCGCTCCGCGCTCTGACAGGATTCGCGCGGCTGCCGGCTTCCGGAAGCGCACCGACGCGACGAGCAGTGAGCAGCCTCTACTGCACCGGCTGCGGCGGCCCCTCAGCTGGCGCTTTGTGGACAGCGAGTGCGGAGGGGCTGCGCCTGCCTAGACGCGCCGCCCTCCAGTCGTCCGCTGCGGCCAGCGCGCCCCCTGGCGGCCCCTGGCGGCCCCGCGCCCCTCCCGCAGCCGTCTCCTGTTGGGTGACTTTGGTGACTGCTCTGTTTTCTCGTGGACCCGACAGATGGCGGTAGTTTAGGGCCCAGCCACACCCCAGAACTTGTTCTGGAGAGTGTCTTCACAGAAGCACAAATGGCAGGCGGCTAGGTAAAGTGCATGTTCCGTGGGGGACTTGGGAGACTGTGGGTAGAAGAGATCAGGATGCGTCATTTGCTGAAATGACAAATGGGTGAAAAAGATATTCACGTGGCTCGTGTTGGGATCAAATATTGGTCTACTTGGATTATTGCCTCTCTCGGGCTTGGCCAAGCAGTGGAATTTTTAATAAAGTATTTATTATTTGATTTTGTGTGTGTGAGTATATTGCCTGCATGTATTTAATAAGTGCACCCATGTCCTGCAATGCCCGCGGAGATCAGAAGAGGGCGTCGGATTCCCCTGGAACTGGAGTTACGGCCGGCTGCTGGCCTCCTTGTGGGTGCTGGGAATCAAACCCAGATCCTCTGCAAGAGCAGCCAGTGCTCTTAACCACTGAGCCATCGCTCAAGCCCAAGAAGTGCAATTTTTGAAGCCAAGAGAAATAAATTTGTGGTTTGACCTGATGGATCTGGGCTAAGGGACAAAGTGGGAACAAAGCCGTGTGTTCAACAGTGTGCCATAGGAAGATAACCACAAAACTATGGCTTTCCAGCACACTCCTCCTTTCAAACACACATGAATCAAAGTTCTCTCAAACCTGTATTTCAGCAACTGAATCAAGTCAATGTCCTTAACAGTAGAAGTGTCTATAAATTCTCAAAGTGTGAGGACCATCTTATTGGGCCACTTCCACTTGAGCATGCCATGTTATTTTTAGAGTATAGCTACTTACAAAGTATGTAGTTTGAGGTCTACCTGCGCATAAACTGTGTTCAAATGGCACATAGTTGGTATTTAAACCACCATTCTCTGAATCAAGACACCACCTGACAGAATGAACTTCTAATATGCAAGACAAAAATCTGAACTTCCTTGACAGGTATGGTGGCACACACCTTTAATCTCAGCACTTGGGAGGCAGAGGCAGACAGATCTCTGTGAGTTGGAGGACAGCCTGGTCTACGTATCAAGTTCTAGGCCAGCCCTGGCTACATAGTGAGACCCTCTTTCTCAAAAGAAAAAGGAAAGAAAGAAAAGAAAAGAAAAAAGGCAAGAACAGTGATTTCAAAGCCTTGTAAATCGTTCAATACACCTATAGATATTAGACGTGGACATTTGTATTATCAAACAAGGTAATTTATCATTTTATTTAAGTTTTTGAGACAGTGTTTCATACGGTGGAGGATGACCATGATCTCCTGATCTCCTGCCTCCACTTTCTAAGTGCTAGGTAAATAAGATACTTTCAGCTGAACAACAGGAAGCATCAAGACTAGCTCTGCTTATACAAAATGATATTATCACCACTATTATATATTTCTTCCTGTAATAGGAATTATTAAGGAAATGGAATTAGGTAATGGTTAACTGCCAGGTGGGTGCTAGGAAACAATCCTCAGTCCTCTGCAAGAGCCATCTCTCTAGTAGTAAATGTCTAATATTTTTTAAAGCTCAGTCAGTGAAGTGGTTACAGTACAAGCATGAAACCTAAGTCCAGATCTCCAACACCCATATAAAAGACAAGTTCCCGGGCCAGCTGGGGCTACATAAAAACCCTATCTCAAAAACATAAATAAATAAATGTAAAAAGTCAAGAGTGGCAGCATGCTCTGTCTCCCCAGCATTGGGGGCAGAGACACATGGATCCTGGGGACTCACTTGTCAGTCAGCCTTGTCAAGTCGATGAGCTCCAGGTTCAGTGAGAGACCCTGTCTCAAAAGGTAAGATGGAGAGCTACTGGGGAAGGCACCAGTGTAGATCTGTGGCCTCCATGCACACACATGCACACTCCACAATCATGTACATACACCACGCACACAAGACAGACTAAATAAAATTAAATAATTAAACAGTGGTTCTAAAACTTATTTTATTTATTGTTATGAATATAATTGTACCAAATACTTCTAATAAATATATCTAGTTTTTAACACTTTACCCTATAGTAACGGTTATACTTTTATAAATTGTAGGTTCAAAAAGGATATAATATTCTTTCTAATGTTATTTGTATAACACTGTTAATATTCATATTAACTGTCAGTGTATTTTAAATAACTTAAAGTTCTTTTTAAAAGTACATTTTAGTTATTATTTTTATTTTATGTGTATGAGTGTATTGCCTGTATATATGTAAGTGCACCTGTGTTGTGTGATGCTCACAGAGGTCAGAAGAGGGCATCAGATCCCCTGGAATTGGAATTATAGACAGTTGTCAGCTGGGTGCTAGGAACTGAACCTGGATCCTTTGCAAGAGTAACCGTGCTCTTAACTGCTGAGCCATCTCTCCAGCCCTGAAAATTCTTGTTTACTATAGAAAATTAATTCCCTCTTGTAATCTTCAATAATTATTGTAGCATTTTACTTTTGAAACATTAAATATATAGATATATAGATATAGATCAACTGGTTGTTAGAATTTCAGTATCTAAAGCATATCATCATATTTTGCACTTCAAATTACAAATATAATTTAAGTACCTAAATTTAAAGATGTCTGCTATTTTTTCAGGTGTGGTATTGATTTCAGGTCCTTTCTCACTCATGGCAGGCAATTGCTGTACCACTAAGTGATGTCTCCAGTCCTATAGTCAGCTATCAAAAACAAATGTGAATGACATACATACTACTGAAGATTGTTACACTAATGAAATGTAATGATGATCTATCACATGGCCATTACTTGCATACAGGCTTAAGACAGTTTATTAAGTGAGTATTTAACACCCTGCAAAGACTAAGGCTGAAGCAAAGACCGAAGATAAGAATTTGGCCAAACATTGATCTCAAAACTCAACATTAGTGAATGGTTGGCATATGTGCAGATTGTTCTCATCTTGGTGTCCAGGGACACTCCAACAATTGTGACAGTGATCAGATTCCTGGAATCGTGGATGAAAATGAAGGCCAGTGAGATGGCTCAGCAGGTAAAGAACTGGCCACCAAGCCTGATGACCTGAGACTCATCCCCAGGCCCCACATGGTGGGAGGACAGAATTGACTCCCATAAGTTGTCCTCTGACCTCCACCCACATCATGGCACGTGCACACCCACGCACATGCATACACACATGCACAATAAATAAATAAAATATAAGCCTTTAACACAATTTTCCAGGTGACTATCATCCATATAGGCTGAAATTATGGATATTACTTTTATATTTATATGACATAAATCAGTTGAAGCTATTCTGTATTTTTATTCTCAATGGCCATC
This sequence comes from Eospalax fontanierii, assembly GCA_035773235.1. Taxonomy (NCBI): domain Eukaryota; kingdom Metazoa; phylum Chordata; class Mammalia; order Rodentia; family Spalacidae; genus Eospalax; species Eospalax fontanierii. Next base: position 102,301,401 of record CM069528.1, on the reverse strand, counting down.
AAAACTCTGAGTGACACATTTTCTTTTTCTTGTTTTTCTTTACTGTCTCTATTTACATCCATTATTCTTTTTCAGTGAGCAGTGAAACGACACGGGTGTGTGAAGAAGACAAATGTCACTCCACTTAGACCGTCACTTGCAGTGTTTTGGTTCCCATTCTTCCAGTCTTCTTTTCTTTTTACAAATATTTTACTTAGTATTACCTTTTTTTTTGAGACAGGGTCTCCCTGTAGCACCAGCTGGCCTGGAACTCACAGAGACTCGCCAGTCTCCGCCTCCCGAGCTCTGGGATTAAAGGTGTGCACCACCACACCTGGCCTACGTATTATCTTTAATTTTCGTGTATGAGTGTATTGCCTGAATGGACATACGTGCACCTCTGTCACACAATGCCCATGGAGGTCAGAAGAGGGTGCTGGATCCCCTGGAACTGGAGTTACGCATGTTAGTGGCCATGTGGGTGCTGAGACTCGAACCTGGGTTCTCTGCAAGAGAAGCCAGTGCTCTTAACCACTAAACCATCTCTCTATCCCCAGCCAGTCTTTTTATCTACATGTACTTTTTATAGTCATTAATTTATTTCCTTGCACATAACTGAAAATAATGTCACATTACATAAATTTATTTACAACTGTGCAGTAAATGTGTACTTTTCAAAAGTACAGTTGGAATCATAAATACTGTTTTGCAACATGCTTTTAGTATTTACATATTTAGTATTTACATTATCTTCCACAGAATTAAATACTCTTCTAGAACATAAGTTTAAAATCTACCTGTTTCATTATGATTGTCTCATACTTTACACATTTAGATTCTAGTTTTTCATTACTAAATAAACTTAAGATGACTGTGCTTGTCCATGAACTTATAGGAATTACTTTATAAAACAAAAAGGCACTCCAATAATTCTCAGGGGCTAGGGTTGTATCTCAGTTGAGAATGCTTGCCTAGGATTCAGAGAGTGTTAGGTTGGATCCCCAGCACTGCATAAATTTAGTGTGATGGCACACGTCTGTAATCCTGGCATTCAGGAAATGAAGGAAGGAGGATCAGAAGTTTAAGATCATCCTCCATTGGAGGCCAACCTGGGCTACTTGAGACTTTATCTCAAAAACAGCCAAAAACTAGGAATATTAGGAAATCACTTGATCTGATAAAAGATATCTTCATAAACCTACTGTTTACATGATACTCAATAGTGAAAACCTAAATATTTTTCCCTAAGCTTAAGACAAGAGAGGATGTCCACTTTCAACACTCCTGTACAGCTATAATAATCAAACAGTGTCAGATTGGCAAAAGGATAAATGCATAGATCAATGAAGCAAAATATGAGTCTAAAACTATAGCCACAAAAATTTAGATGATTGAAGTTTTACAAAAGTGTAAATGCAATTTAATGAAGAAAGGATAATAGTTTCAACAAATTGTGTTTCAGTTATTGGATTCTATATAAAACAATAATCTGTAAACTAAACCATATATTATAGACAAAAGTAAACAAAAAGTAATCACATATATAAATTTGAAACATAAAACTATGGATGGTATGGCGGCACACACCTTAATCTCAGTACTTTGGAAGCAGAAGCAGGTGGATGTCTGTGAGTTCCAGGCAAGCCTGGTTTACAAAGTGAGTTCCAGGCCAGCCAGAGCTACATGGTAAGACCCTGTCTGAAAACAAACAAACAAACAAAATCCCATTAAACTTCTGGAATAAAACAAAACTCTTCATGACTTAGAGTTAGGCAAAGAGGTCTCAGATATGACCCCAAAAGAAGAACATGTAAAAGAAAAAAATGATAAATTGTATGTTATCAGAATTAATTACCTACAAAACACAGAGTTAAGAGAATGAAAATACAAGCTACAGAACTGGATAAAATATTTGCAAATCAAAAATCCTATAAAGAACTTTGTGGTGGTTTGACTGAGGAATGCCTCTATGGGCTCAGGTATTGAGCCACTTCTCATAGAACACTGGCCCTAGCTGGTGATACTGTTTACAGAGGTTTAGGAGGCTAAGTCTTTCTGGAGGAAGTATGTCACTGGGAGTCAACTTTAAGAGTGAGAGGTCTTGGGATGGAGAGATGGCTCAGTAGTTAACAGAACTTACTGCTCTGGCAGAGGACCAGGGTTGGGTTGTAAGCACACACATGGCAGCTAACAACTCTCAGAAACTCCAGTTTCAGGGGCTCTAAGCTCTCTTCTGGTCTCCACAGGAATTGCTTCCATGGGTGCACTTACATATATGCAGGCAAAACACTCATGCACATGAAATTAAAAAATAAAAATAAATTTAAGCCAGGCATGGTGGTGTATTTTTAATCTCAGAGGCAGATCTGTGAGATTGAGGCCAGTATGGTCTACATAGTGAGTTCCAGGCCAGCTGTGGCTACGACTCTCTAAAAAACCAAACAAAACAAAACAATACAAAAGAAAGAAGCCACCAACAGATGACAATTCAGCACATTAAAATTTTCTCAACATCATCAGCCTTTAGGGAAATCCAAGCGGAAACCACATTAAGATACCACTACACAGTAATTAGGATACCTAAAAATGTAAAAGTACTGAAAACAGTCAGGCATAGTGGCTTATATCTATAATGCCAGCACTCAGAAGACTGGACCAGGAGTATTGCTACTAGTTCAAGGACAGTCTGGCCTACACGTTGAGTATCAGGTCAGTCAGATTACATGGCAAGATCCTGTATCAAACAAAACAAGACAAAACCCCAAATATTCTGAAAATACCAAGAGCTTGACTTGGATGTGGAACAATTAGTTACATAATGAGACGGCTGGTATAATGGCATGGCAACTTTTAAAAACGGTCTGTCACTGGGAAATTTAACCCAGTAGTATAGCACTTGTCCGGCATGCACAAGGCTCTGGACTGAAAATCAAATTAATTAATCTGCCACTTCTCATGGAATTAAGTAGATAGTTATCATATGATTCCACCATCCCATTGCTGGGTATTTAAAGAGATGAAGATTTATGTTCAAATAAAATTTCATAATGAATGTTTATCACAGTTGTATTCAGAATTGCCAAGAATTGTGGAAGAAATATGAATATCTTGTGTATGTTACAGTATAAATATGAAATTTCTACCATTGGCTCAAGTGTTGACCAATTCATCCCCAGCTGATGGCTCTACTTTGGAGGTAGTGGAAACTTTAAGAGGTGGGGCCCAGATAGGAGTCCATCATTAGAGGTGGGCCTTTGACGGCAGATCTGTCCCTCACTTCCTACCTCTCTTTCTGGTTCTAGTTTGTCAGAAGGTGGAGTAGCTACTCCACCACAACAATGGTTTTATTTTAGTTTGTATTTTATTATATGTGTATGAATGTATGTGTGCATGTGTGCAAGTACACCTTGTGCATATAATGCCCTCAAAGATCAGAAGAGGGCACTGAATTCCCTGGACCTAGAGTTATGGATAGTTGTTAGCTGCCATGTGAGTGCTAGGAACCCAACTCTGATCCTCTGGAAGAGTAGCCAGTGCTCTTAACCACTGAACCATCTCTCCAGCCCCAGTTACAACAGTGTTTTGCCCAAGCACAGGGGTCAAGTGACAACAAATTGAACCCTCTGAAACTGTGAACCAAAATAAATTTTCCTTAAATGGTTTTTAATGAATTTATTTTTATTTACTTTTTCATAAATTTTTAAATTGAATTTATGCCCCTTTCCCATTGGCACCTCCTTATAGCCCTTCCCCACTGGAATTCATACATTCCATCATTTGTGTTACGTCTATCATGTCAAGTTAGTGTCCCCAGACAACCCTCAGTGGAAGTTCATCCACTGGGGTCTAGTCAGCCTATCTAGAGTCCCTCCCTTTAAGAAGATCAGCTCTTCCTCACCCAGAAGTAATCAGCGATCAATAATTCTTTGACTAAGATTGGAGCCTGCAGCCCATTTCCACAGTTCTATGCTGGTTTTTGTCTGCTTGAGTTTGCATGAGTCTTATGCATGCTAATACCATTGTTGTAGGTTCTTCTGACCAAGTTCCAGAACCCTGTAGGACTCTGCTTCCATACGGTCATGCACTTCTTCTCTGGCTCTTACAATCTTTCCAACCCCCTCTTCCACAACGGTCCCTGAGCCCTGGGTGGGTGGAGTTTAATATAGGAGTTCTGTTCCAGGACCCACGCTCTCCAGACTGGGAAGATTTTATTAGGAAGCTTAGTGTTTGGAGTTCACACAGAGTTTTTATAAGAATAAATACTCAGTGTAAGACATACAAATTTCTCTATCACTATAGTAAGAAAACACAGTACATCCAAGACTGTGGCAACTGACCCAGTAGCAGCCCTCCTTTGATGTGTGCATAAACAGAGTGAGGGATGTGGAAACTTGTTCTCAGTGTTCCAGAAGCAGGTGTCTTATCAGCCCATTCCCAGCATCCTTGGAGCAGACGTTTCTTCCCTCAAGCCTCTATATCATCAAAGTCGAAAGAAGTCAGTTATTCTTGGTGTGCCAAGCACTATCATCCTTGAAGAACAAAAAAAGTAGCTACAAATCCATACCTTGTAATATTGCTCTTATAAAAAGAAATAAAATATTGATAAATACAGCATTACTAGAATCAGTTCCCTGGGTTTGGTATTATACTACAACAGAGTGTGACATATAGAGGAAACTTGGTAAAGGGTTCAGAATATCTGTGGGAATGACTTTTAATAATGAACATAATCTGGACTAATGACTTTTGATTAACCTCAGAAAAACCATGCACTCTTGGGTCTGATGTCAGGAGTGTCTCCTTGGCAACCTAATTTGGTACTTCACCCCCTCCCCAAAATGAATGAATGTCGGTATGCAGGCAATACACTCACACAAATAAAAAAATAAAATATTTTAAAAAACAGAAATGTCACTCTGAGAAGTGATTGTTTATTCCTTATAAAGATTTCTGGTAATCTACCTAGGCATGAATATTTGCTGTAATTCTCTCCATAATTACCAAAATCTAGAAAAACATATTCTTTAATCGGTGACAAATAATAAAATGTGAATACTAATTGGCTTTGCTAAAGACATAAGCACATAGCCAGGGTGTCCCCTTTCCCGTTTCCCATAGCGCAACCTGTTTCTAGGGGAGGCCCCTTTTCCGACCATCTTTTGCTGGTCTAGCCTCCATCTACCCAGCTTGATTCCTGGGGTCACTGTCAAGATGGACCCTGTGGGCCCAGTCCTGTCTCACAGCCCTTTGGAGGCCTGGCCTTCCCCCCTCTGGCCTCTCTTTCCTCTCCCTGCCAGCCCTCTCTGCAATTCTTTTAGCACTCAGGTGTGCTGTGACCACCGAAGCGCCAGTGCTGGCCGCACCGCTCCTCCCGCCCGCAGGGGGCGCTGTGTGGCGCAACTCGAGGCTCTGGGCTCGGGGTTGGCCAGGCTCCTTCCTGGGGTCGCCGGGAGCAGGTGCTCGCGGTGTTGTCGGGGCCACGGCCTGGGGTTGGCAAGTCTGCGGGGGCCATGAACCGGCCGGCTCGGGTAAGGGGCCCGGCGCAGATGCGGGGTGGGGCTGGGGCGGGACTGCGGACCGTGAGGGGCCGGAGGCTGGTGCTCCGCGCCTGTTCGGTGGTCGGACCCGAGCAAAGCCCAGCTCGGGTCGGGAGCCCTGGCAAAGCCGAGCCACCGCCGCGGTTCTCAGCTTAGTCATATAATTCAGAACAAACGCTTTTCAGGGTTTGGAATGATATCTGGCGGATTAAGTATGCAAAAGACATGCAGCACATTCCTAAACAGAATTTTAAGTAAATGGAAGATGGCCATTCCCGTAGATGGAAAAATAAGCATAATAAAAAAATTCTTCCAAATTAATACGTAAATTCTTTCCAGTTTCGTGAAATGAACGGTATTTGTGAAATTATTCAAAGTAGATAATAAGGTTCCATTCCAAAATAGGTAGTTCTGGGGTGTTGGAGAGATGACCCAGTGGTTAAGAGCACTGGCTGCTCTTGTAGAAGATCCAGGTTTGATTCCCAGCACCTACATAGTGGGTAACAACAATTGGTAACTCCCATTCCAGGGGAACCCAATGCTCTCTTCTGACCTCCATGGGCATTGCACGACACAGGTGCACTTACATACTTGCAGGCAACACACTCATACACATTTTTTAAAAAAGGTAGCTCTTCCTGATCCACAAGTTGTGTAGCTCCACCCCACCTCACCACATGAATGCCTGTAGCAGGAGCCATCTAATTTAACGCCTTTGCCATCTTAACCAAGCACTTACCATTCACTTGCTGTGGAACTTTTGCAGTTTAATTCATGATAGCAAACTATTATGAATTTTTTTTCACCTTCAGAATTTCATAGATTGAAGATTCATTCTTGCTATAAATTTTAGCAGCCTCATCATAGAATCATTTTTAAGGTAGGAAAATTCCATTTCTTTCTTAAAGGAAGCAGTTTATGAAGCTTGGGCCTGGCACTGGGAAGGCAGAGGCCAGTCAGTTCTGCCACATCCATGCAATGCCTATGGGGACCAGAAGAGGGCATCAGATCCCCTGGAACTGGGGTAATGGACAGTTGTGAGCTGCCAGGTGGGTGCTGGGGACCAAATCCAGGTCCTTTGCAAGGGTAGCCAGTGCTCTTAACCACTGAGCCATCTAGCCAGCCCATATATGCTTTTCAAGTCAACCATAATAAACAGAAATACTAACCAGTTTTGGCCTGAGGATAGTGCTCAGAGGCAGAGAACTTGGCTAGCATGTGCAAACCACTGGGTTCAATCACCAGTAACACATGCGTGTGCACACACGCAGTTTTTAAAAGGGTTATTTATACTGTTTGATCTTCTATTTCTCCAGTTTAAATTTTATCCTATAAAATCATATGTAGTAATCCATACAGAAACAGAGCATTGTTTGTAATTTATGAAGAGGAAGGAAACAGTATATAGTGTAGTGTATAGTGTAGGAAGGAAACAGAATATAGCGTATTAGTGGGAAATGTCTACAGTAGAATATGATGTAATGCAATGTACCTCCAAACAAGTTTACCTGCTCTATTGACCTGGAAACACGGCCATGACTCATTAAGTGAATGAAGCTTCATGGTGTTTGGTCTCACTTTTGTAAAGAAAATATTCCACACCATACATATGAATATGGAGTTTGAAGAAATGAGTGGGGTGAGACGTAGTGTGACAGCAGAACCATGTGCCTGGAACAAACAATCATTTTTGAGGAAGAGGCTGCTGAATGAACAATGGCTGTCCACTCTGTGAGTCTTAGTGATAAGGATGAACTTGGGGTTATTTTGTAGCAGTCATGTCTGTATTTGTATTATGTCTCTCACTTCAGTTACCCCTGACTTTTGAGGATGTGGCCGTTTATTTCTCTGAACAAGAATGGCAGAATTTAGAGACATGGCAGAAGGAGCTTTACAAACATGTCATGAGAACCAATTATGAGACTCTTGTCTCAATAGGTAAGGAATGTTCAACTTTTGGGGTAAGTCATGGAACTGGATCTTCTGGGCCCCCTCAGTCACTTGATACTCCTGATTGTTGGGTAGCAAGATTATTTAGAAATTAATTCAGAAATATCCCATAATCTTTTGTTAATACTAATGTACACGTTACCAGTCTTCACTCAGATGTTATAGGAGAATAGTTGATACAACATGTAATGTCACTTAGTCAGACATAACTAAAATATATATTAAGACTTTTCCCATCACAGTTTACTCTCAGATTGCTAATGATTTTCCACCTAGAGGCATACCTGGCTCATATCCCCAAAATACCTAGGAGTGGGCCTCCTCTTGCTTGCCAGTGAGGTTAAAGACTACAAGAAGCTAGTAGTTTTCCTTATAGTGCAATTCTGGGAGGGTGCACACTTAAGTGTTTAAGAGTAACTGACTCTGGTTAGGATAATTGGTATTCCTTTTGGTCTTCTTTTGTCTTTATATTTCCTGCTCTTCCTCTTCCTCCTCCCCTGTCCCCTCTTTATCCTCCTCCTCTTCTTTCTTTTTTTGTTCTTTTCATCTTCTGAGACAGGGTCTCACTAGAGCCCCAGCTTGCCTAGAACTTGTTATGTAGACGAGACTGGCCCCCAACTCACACATACCTGTCTACCTTGGCCTCCCAAGAGCTGGGCTTAAAGGCATGCACCACCATGCCTAGCCCTTCTTCCCCTCTTCTTTCTCCTCCTTCGTGTGTGTGTGGGTGTGTGTGTTTTCTGGAGATGATGCCTAAGGTTTTACACAGGCCAGGCTAGGACTCTACCACGATGCTACACTCTAGCCTCCTTATAATTCTTCTTATTTATCAAACAGAATTATTTTTTAAGAGTCTGGGACTGGAGAGATGATTCAGTAGGTAAAACATTTTCCTTACCATAATGAGGACTTGAATTTGGATCTCCAGAACCTACATAAAAAGCCAGATGCAGTGGCACGTACCTGTGACATAGTCTTAGTGATGGTGCCTGGCATGGTAGCACACACCTTTAATTCCAGCACTTGGGAAGCAGAATCAGATGGATCTCTGTGAGACTGAGGCTAGCTTGGTCTACATAGGAAGTTCCAGGTTACCTGACCTATAGGGAGACCCTGCCTCAAAAAAGAAAGAAAAAAAAAAAAAAGAGGAAAACAGGGGAGGGACTGGAGAGATGGTTCAGCAGTGGACCTGGGTTTGGTTTATTTAACTTACCTCTCCTGGGTCACACAATTCATTACCCAGGGAGCTCAAGGTAGGAATTCAGGGCAGGAACCTGGAGGCAGGATTTGGAGCACAGGCCACGGAGGAACACTGCTTACTGGCTTGCACACTGACCCATGCTCAGCCTGCTTTCTTATACAATACAGGACCATGCCCTGGGGTGGCACCTCCCACAGTGGGCTGAGCCCTCCCTATCACTCAACAATCAAGAAAATGCCCCATAAACATGGCTATAGGTCAGTTCAGTGGAGGAAATTCCCCAGTTGAGGCTCCCTCTACCCTCTGTGTCAAGTTGACAACTAAAGCTATCCAGCATAGTAGCTAACAGCCACCAGAAACTCCAGTTACAGGGGATCTGACACCATCTTCTAGTGTCTGTAGGCATTGTACAACATGGGTGCACTTACATACAGGCAAAACACATACAGAAAAAATAAATAAGAAAGAAAGAAAAGAGAAGCAAAGAAAGGAAACAGACTGAGCACAGGCCAGAGGAACAAGCCAGTAAGCAGTGTTCCTCCCTGGTCTGTGTTTCAGCTCCTGCCTTCAGGTTCTATCTTGAGTTTCTGCCTCAGCTTCTCTTGATAGTGAAATGTGAGTTGTAAGCCAAATAAACCCTTTCCTTCTGAAGTTGGTTTTGGTTAGAGTATTTTATTACAGCAATAGTAACCAAACCAGAATGCTGTTCTTGTGGAGGACCCAGGTTTGGTTCCCAGCACCCACATGGAAGCTCACAACTGTCTGTGACTCCAGCTCCAGAGGATCAAAGGCCTTCTTCTGGACTCTGCAGGCATCAGGATCACATGTGGTGTACATACATATATGAAGGCAAAACACCCATATGCATAAAATAAAAATCTATTTTAAAAACCAAAATACCTTTGTGTGTGTGTGTGTGTGTGTGTGTGTGTGTATGTGATGTATGCACATGTGTGTGTATATGAGTGCACACATTTATGTGCCACATGAGGAGACCAGAGGAGGACAGAGTTTTGCTGTGTAGCTTATGCTGTCCTCAAACTGGAAATCCCAAGTGCTTTCAGGTGCTGGGATTATAGATATCTGCTACCACACCCAGCTTTAAATCCTTCCTGACATTTTTGCCTCAGCTAACTTGTATCTAGACCTAGGGGCCAGTGAGACAGCTCAAGGGTATGACTGGTGGTGGCCAAACCTGGTGACCTGAGTTCAATCTCTGAAACCTACATACAGGCAGAAGGAGAGAATTTACTCCTTCAAGCTTTTCTCTGGCCTCTACACATGCACAGTGGCTGTAACTACACACATACCCTAAATTGGACATGGTAGTACATCCCTGTCATCTTCAAACTTAAGAGGCTACGGCAGGAGGATCACAACTTTGAGACCAGACTGGGATACATAGTTCCAGGCCAGCCTAGACTACATAGTGAGACCTTATTTCAAAAAGAAAAATTACTGCAAATAAAGTTGAACGCCTAGTATTTAGCTATCATTAAATGACTTAAGAATATTGAAACAGAGCCTGGAGAGATGGCTCAGTGGTTAAGAGCACTGGAAGGTCTTGCAGAGGACCTAGGTTCAGGTCTCAGCATCCACATGGCAACTAACAACCATCTGTAACTACAGTTCCAGGGGATCCAATGCCCTCTTTTGACCTCTGTGGGCACTGCATGGGATGTACTTGCAAGCATGCAGGGAATACACTCATTCACATAAAATAAAAAGTAAATAAAATAGTTTTAAATATTGAAGCAGTATCAGGCCTGGTGGCATTCACCTTTAATCCCAGCACTCTGGAGGCAGAGGCAGGAGGATCTATGAATTTGAGGCTAGCCCTGTCTGTACAAGTTCTAAGTCAGTTAGTGCTACATCATGTTGCTTTGTCTCAAAATAAATTGAATAAATAAATAAGGGCTGAAGAGCTGGCTCGGGGGTGAGGAGCACTTGCTGTTCTTCCAGAGGATCCCCATGTTCAATTCCCAGCACTCACAGACAGCTTTGTTGCCCTTTCCTGCCTTCGCAGGTACTGCACACATACTAGTATGCACAGGCAATCAAAACACTTGCACAAATAAAAATAAGTAAACTGTAAAAAAAAATGAAGCATCTGTCATTCTGTTTCTGAAAGAAATACAGTTAGATATTCATGGGGACTGGGACACAACAGTTGAACTGGTATAAAAGGTCCAGACAGACCAGTAAGTACTGATAGATGGGTGGGCAATTTTGTTCTTACAGAAATCTAAAGTTTATTTGTTGACATCTCATATATTGTTCCAGAAGTAGATTTTGAAAAAATTTGAAATGATCTACTTTGTAGCACTCAAGCCAAACTACCCTGTCTAACTTCTCTGTACAGATGGTGGACTTCCCAAACCACAACTAATATCCTGGATTGAATGTGGGAGAGAGCCCTTGAGCAGTTGGAATGAGAGACAGAAGCTAGGTAAGGAGATTCACTCCAATATTGATGGAGTGTACTTTGTTTTGTGGTTTTTGGTTGTTTGCTTCTTTGTTTTGATACAGGATCTTCCTGTAGCCCCAGCTGGCCTAGAACTTGCTGGCCCAGATCTCACAGAGATCTGCTTGCCTTTGCCTCCCATGTCCTGGATCAAAGGTGTCTGCCACCACAAAGATGTCTGCTGATGATGTGCAATTTGATTCAATTAAGGAATAGTTATTTGGGGATATTAAGAACTTAGGGTCCTAAAATGAATGTTGTGATACACAGCTGTGACACAGGAGCGTCACCCTCAGCTACATACTGAGTTCAAGGCCAACCAGGACAACATGAGACCCTATCTTAAAAAAGAAAAGAAAAAAAAAAAATCAGGGTCCTAATCTTAAGACATCATATTTCTTGGTTTCCCTTCTCTGATCTTGAATTCCTAGTTGACTGACCCGAAGGAGCGATGAAACATATTTTAGAGAAAGGCAGTGAAGCATAGTAGTTAGGAGCATGGGCTCTGATGCCTGAGTCTGATCTCACCTTTTGTAGGTGACCTGGGCAGATTATTGAAACTCTTAGTGTTTCAACTCCTGATATATAAAATCAAACAATACAAAAGTGTCCATATTACAGGATTAGAAAGTCTTGATGTGTACAGTGTCAAAGTGGTCAGTAATGGAAGCTATGCTTAGTAGTAGATTGGAAAGAACAAAGCATTTAGTGACTTTCCCTCTCTTGGTGGCCAAATTGTCTTCCTTCCTATCTGGAGACTATACTAGAGCCACAGCTTACTGCCTGGTCTTAGGGACTGTACTAGTTACTTTTCTCCTTACTGTGACCAAATGCCTGAGAAGAAGTAACGTAAGGGAGGAAGGGTTTATTTCCTCATAGTTTGAAGGAACACAGTCCATCATGGCCAGGAAGACATGGTGGGAATATGAGGGTGCCAGTCATGTTGCATGCACAGTCAAGAAAGCAGAGATAAATGCTCATGCTTATCTCCCTTTCTCCTTTTTATTCAGTCTGGGACTCACAGCCCACAGAATGGTACTGCTTACATTTGCAGTGGGTCTTTCTCAGGTTTACTTTTCTAGAAATACCCTCGTAGACATACCCAGAGGTTTATTTCTATGTTCTAAATCCAGTCAGGTTCACAATGAAGATTCACTGTCGAAATTCTAACCCTTGTCAACTTAACAACCAAACACGTAATTTGAAACTGTAACATTTAGGCTAAGAGATGGCTCAGCAGTTAAGAGCACTTGGTGCTTTTACAGAGGAAGAGTTCAGTTCCCCCACCCACATTTTATATAACTGCCTTTAACTCTAGTTCTAGGGGTTCTGACATCCTCTCTGGCTTCCAGAGACACCTGCACAAACATACACATACAGAGACATGTAAATAAAAATAAAATAGTATTTTTAAGATCATAGCATTTCACACCTACCCCTAAAATCTCATTTTTATCTCATAATGCAAAATGCACTTTGCCCATCTCTAAAAGTTTCCATAGTCTTGGGCAATTCCAACACTATTCAAAATCCAAAATCTCTTCTGAGATTCAAAGCTGTCTCTTAATTGTGAACCCTATATCAAAACAGAAGTTACACACTGCCAGTGTACAATGGCATAGTATTCCAAAATGAAGGAATGGGAGTCCAGCAAGAAAACACAGGACCAAAGCAAGACCTATACCAAGCAGAACAAACACTAAACCCTACAATTGCATATCCAGCATCTGGGGCTTGTGATAGTATCATTTGGGCTTGACTGGTTTGGGACAGTCCCACCCCTCTGGCTTTGATCACAGCACATGTGATCTCCCTTCTGGGCTAGTTCCAGCTTTTTTCCTGCAGCTTTCCTGAGTTCTGGCACCTCCAACATTCTGGGGTCTCCACTACAACTTAGGCTTCACCTTCCCAGCTTCACACAGTGGCCTCTCAGTGACTCCTTGTAGGGAATCTGACCCTGCCACGTAGTGCCTGACCTCCACCACTTTTTTGAACTATGGTGCAAACCTTCATTTCCCCTTTACCCTTGCATCATTCGTGCCTGCAAAACCAGATGCATGAACAATACTGCCAAGTCTGCTACCAGGTTGAGATGTAGCCTGGTGCCCTTGGACCACAAATCAGTTCCAAAGGTCAAAACTACATAGTCAGATTTATCATAGCAATGGCCCCACTCCTGAAGATCAGTTTTTTGTATTTGTTATGTCCAAAAACCTGATAAGCAACTTAAGGAATGAAGGGTTTATTTTGGCTCATGGTTTGAGGGGAGATAGCTCACCATGGTAGGAAAAGCATGGTGGCAGGAATGGGAGGTGACTGGTCACATTGTACCTATTGCCACAAAGCAGAGAGAATACCTGTGCTCCACTCTCTTTTTCTTTTATTTTCATTCAGTCTGGAAACCTAGCCCATGAAATGATGCCACCAACATTCGGAGTGATTCTTCTTTCCTCTGTTAATCCTTTCTGGAGACACTCTCATGGACACACCCAGAAGTGTGTTTCCATGGTAATTCTAAATCCCACCAAACTGACAATGAAGAGTAATCATCACAGGGACAGAGAAGCATACAGATAACATTTGCTTGTGGCATTAGTTGGGGATCTGTTAGGACCTTACTGCCACTGTCACACTGTGACTCAAAGAAGAATGTCTTTTCATAAAATGGAGTAAGTTTGATGTTCCTGTAATTGTAGTTGTGTTCAACAATTACAGAGGGTATGGTAGGGCTGGTTCCATGATTAGCACCTCATTCATATTAACTAACTTCATCCACATTTTTTTTAAGCATTTTTGTTTCACTGTTTTCACAGGGCAAGGAGCCAAAGCCTGAAGAAATTAGCCTGGCAAAGTTTGCACAGTGGGCAAATGGGGACCATACCCAGGCAGTCTAAGTCCAGACTTTAGATCCTATCTTTGAGACTTGTATTTTCATGTTTTCACTTTTTTGCATAGCATAGATGTTGCATAAATTTGTTCTCTGCACCTTAGCGGGTGGGATCTGGTTAATCCAGCTAGATAAAACGGAAACTGATCTTCCATTTAGAAAGATTTATTTATTTACATAGTTTACAAAACCGCTGGGTATGCCCACGAAGTCTGGGACTGCTGGCAGCCGGCCCACAGAATTTGCGACGGCCTGGTGGGGCGCAGGTGTCTTAGTTTGTGTCCAGCCAATAGTTTGCTTTCACTCACGTGATCCTAAAGACGGAGGCAGGGGCTTGGCACACTGGTAGTCGCCATCTTGGTTCCTCCTTCCTCTCCACCTCCCTCCTCCCTTATTGGTCAGAGGGCGGGACTTGCCACGGAATGAACCAATAGGAAACAAAAACCTCAGAGAGACAAGTCCCTATTCACTATACAATAGATCTCCTTACATAGTTTCTGCACACAGTTACTAAACCTTATTTTGGTCATGAAATAGAATCACACAGCATGGTTGGGTAGTTTAGTGGGAGTGATGTCTTCCAACCACCACAGGTAGGTCACTTTTATGGATCATTCTACTGGGGATGATCTTTAGTTGTGCAAGGCACGCTTCTGCCATAAGACTGACTGAATTTCTATTTTCAGTTTCAGGATGCCAAGAGACTGTGAAGTCAGGAGAAATGAAATGTCATTTCCAGTTAGATCCTCTTCAGAGTCAGCATTCCTTTGGACTGGTTTTAGGAGAAAGGGAAGCTGTTTCCTTCAGGCATGACCAAGGCATCAGTCCTGTGAATGCACGGGCATACAGCTTTAGGGCTTTAGCTACAGTGGTCCACAGCTTCAGTGAATCTGCCCAAAAAGAAGGAATCTCAAGTCACAATACTCTCAGTCTCCCTGGCCTGCAGGAAGTCTCCTCATTGCAGAGTACTCAACACTCTTGCCCTGTCTATGGAGAAAACTCTTGGAAGAAGAACCACTTGGTGAAGCACCAAAAGAGCTGCTCCAAGATCCCAGCATGTGGGGTCAGGAAGATCAAACAGGCTCAGCAGCAGAGGACTGGGGCAGGGACACAGAAGTACTTTCTCTGTCCTGAATGTGGGAGGAGCTTCTGCCAGAAGCAGTATTTGAGGAGGCATCAGAATGCTCATACAAAGAAGAGTCCATCCCAGTGCCCTGAATGCAAAATGTGCTTCCATCATGAACAAACCTATGACACCTGCCACTTCAAGCACAGTTCTCTCCAGAACCTGAAATGTGACAAGAGCTTCTTCCCAAAGGACAGCATAAATGCCCACCGGTGCCAGCTGAGCAGAGGCAGGCCAGCCTCCTGGAGAGAAGATACCGCTGGGCAGTCAGGACAGAAGCCAGGCCCTAGTCTGGACTGTGTGGACTCCTGCCACAGGGAGAGCAACCTGGAGGGCCTGCAGTGCAGTTGCAGCCATGGAGGGGACAGACCCTGCGTGTGTGCAGAAAATGGTAACTGCCTCTATTCAGGGTCTAAGCCGTCCAGCCTCCGCAGGGCACACACGGGAGAAAAGCCCTTTCAGCGTTCAGAGTACAACAAGCACCTCTGCCTGAGAGACGGTGGGAGTGTCCACCAGCGTGTGCACAGAGGGGAAAGACCATTTACTTCCAGAAAGTGTGATCCGGGCCTCGCCAAACACTGCAGACTCACAGAGCACACCCAAATCCCCAGCGGGGAGAAATCTTCCTGGTGTGTGGAATGTGGCAAGAGCTTCTGTCAAAGGGCACAGGTGCTGCGGCACCAGCGGCTGCATAAGGAGGAAAAGGCCTTCCAGTGCGCCGTGTGCGAGGCTCGCTTCCGCCTGAAGAGTGCGTTGAGAGACCACCAGCTCCAGCATGTTGGAGAGAAGCCGTTCTCCTGCAGCGAGTGTGACCGCGCCTTCAGCCATCAGTGCAAACTCCGCGAGCATCTCAGAGTGCACAGTGGGGAGAGGCCCTTTCAGTGCTCCGAGTGCCACAAGAGCTTCCGCCTGAAGGGCGTCCTGAAGACCCACCAGCGCATCCACAGCAAGGAAAGGCCGTTTTCTTGCGCGGAGTGTGGCAAAGGCTTTACCAGGCAGTCTAATCTCACGGATCACTTGCGCGTACACAGTGGCGAGAGACCCTTCCAGTGTCCGGAGTGCGACAGGAGCTTCCGCCTGAAGGCACAGCTGCTTATCCATCAGCGCCTGCACACAGGAGAGAGACCCTACCAGTGCCCGGAGTGTGGCAAGAGCTATCGGATGAGGGCTGTCATGAAGGCACACCAGCTGCTGCACAGCGGGCAGATGCCGTTTTCCTGTGAATGCGGAAAGGGCTTCGCCAAGCAGTCCAAGCTCGTGGAACACATGAGGATGCACACAGGAGAGAAGCCTTTTCAGTGTCCTAAGTGTGACAAGAGTTTCCGCTTGAAGACACAACTGCTCAGCCATCAAGGCCTGCACACTGGAGAGAGACCTTTCCACTGCCCTGAATGTGATAAAAACTTTCGGGAAAGGAGTCACATGGTCAGGCACCAGCGCATCCACAGGCCTGAGAGGCCCTTTGTCTGTGCTGACTGTGGGAAAGGCTTCATTTATAAGTCCAAACTGGCTGAGCACATCAGAGTACACAGAAAATCCTGTCCAGCTCCACTTGAGCCCAAGCCTAAGCCTGATGTCAAGAAAAGGCTTAGCCAACTGTTTGCAATGATAGAGGCTGACTGGAACTGAGGTAGGTGGGACATCAAAGCAATTAGCCGAACCGAGGAAATGTGGCTAAACCCCCTGGAAGACAGATTTTCAGAACTGGGATTCTACTTTGAGCAAATTGGAAATGGGAAACTATGAAGAATTTTGCCTTTTGAAACACCACCAACTGTATTTCCTATCCATTGGTAAAAAGAGATATTTGTTCTTCCTACCATCTTAAGTGGTAATTTTCACCTAAATGCAGTTAGTTCTAATGTCCCATCTTAAATCCAACCAGAAGAAAATTCCTCTGCTACCATTTTCAAAGCTGAAAGGATAGGGTGGCTATTAAATATTAATCCTACCTTTTTTTCTTTTTAGAGTATGATTCTAAACTGTGGACTAAACCCAGTAACTGTTTCTGTCATCATATAACTCTTGGATTCGGTTTTGGTTCATTTATTTTGAAGTAGCAGTAAGATGAATTCTCTGGCCCAGCATGGTGGTGCATGGCTTTATCCCAGCACTTAAGATCTTTGTGGGATCTGAGATCCAGGCCAGTCTGGTCTATGGCAAGTATAACATACTTAACAAGCAAAAAGATGAATTCTGTAAGGTTTTGTTCTTGTGAATGGTGAAGTCTCTCAACAGGGCCCATGGTGATGAATCACAGAACACCCTAAGAAAATGCTGATGATCCCAGCAAGACTTGGCTAATCTGAATTAAAGAAAGAAAGAAACAAAAAACAGAGGGCATATATTTCAAATTATTGGAAGTTAAAGGACACTTATTTCTCTTTGAATCTTCTAAGGAAAGTGGTGTTTTGATTTTCTGTTTTGTTTTGTCTGCTTTTATTTTGTATGTGGTTTTGTTTTTTGTATTTGAGACAGGGTCTCCCTGTATCTGCAGCTGGCTTAGAGCTCTCTGTGTAGAACAGTTTGGCCTGAGATCTGCCTACCTGTGCCTGCTGTGATTAAAGGATGTGCCACCACTCCCAGCTTGGTGTAAAAAGTTTTGAAGACGCTAATTATTGCTCTATCTAGGATTTCTCTCTAGCAGCTGTAATCTGTTCTTAGAGCAATGTCAGTGTCAGTTTAAGTTTCATTTTAGTAGAGCAATATATTGCTAAGTATAGACACGTCTAAAGATGCAACTTTCATTTATTACTTATAAACACATGGATGTTTTATTTCATCTCAGAGAAAGTATTAAAGACAAGTCTATTTGTATATTATCTCAAAGTATGATGACATGCTTATACAACTCTGCCCTTGGCAGTCCCTAATATAGTCAAGTGCTACTGTAGATATTTTAACAAAACTATGTTTGTCCTTTGGGAAGTGCTCAATTGTTTATTTAATTAAATTAGATTACTTGTTTCTTCAGTTAGATATGAGTGTATATGGTGGTTCCAACGACTGACTTATTTAGCTCTCTGCACTCCTATTCATGTAAAACAAGGGCCAGACTATGCAGCACTTCACCTCTGTCAGTGTATCACATGTGCTTTGTTTGCAGTTTGTTAACGTTCAAAAAGAAGCCTAGCAAAATCATTACAAGCTTCTTCTTGGAATTATGTCATTAAACCTTCACCATTTCACATATTGAGAATGCTGCCTTTACCAGTCTCCTGTAGTAATTCCTAACTGATATGAACAAAGGTAGACGTGCTTTAACAGTTACCAAAGAAGATAGATGAAAAACCATCCTGAGTCATCAAGAATGTGTTTGTGGTCCAGGTGGCAGTGACTTGGGGCTATAGGGCCATCTGTTCTCAATACAGGAGTGGGAAAATCTGTATGAACAGAAGAAACTTTGCAAGCATATGACTAGGACTGTCAGATTATGATCTTTCTAGGCAAATGAATTTTTGTTGACCAATTCACAAGAGCAGTTCAAAGACTAAGGAAGCCTAGGCAGGCCACCTCTTTCTGTTTGCTGTATGGTTAGGCACTAATGAGGCATCGGCCTTATCACTGGCATCTCCTGTGAAAACATCAATTATTTGTGTGATGTCACACTGAATTAGTTCCTTTTCTTGCTGTCACCAAATACCTGCCACAAACCACTTACAGAAGAAAAAGATTTGTTGTGTCTCAGTGTCAAGAGGGTTCCAAATATGTGGTGATTCGAAAGATGGAGCAGAGCAAAGTGATTCACAAAATGATGGGCCAGGAAGCAAAGCAAGGAAATGTAGAAGCCCAGCTTCCTTCCTTCCTTCCTTCCTTCCTTCCTTCCTTCCTTCCTTCCTTCCTTCCTTCCTTCCTTCCTTCCTCCCTCCCTCCCTCCCTCCCTCCCTCTCTCCCTCCCTCCCTCCCTTCTTTCTTCTTTTCCTTTGATTTCATCTAGAGTCCCAAGCCCATGGAATGGTGCCACCCATACTCAGGGCAGATCTTCAGGTCATCCTCACAGGAAACACCTTAGACATACTCAGACGGGTGCCTTACCAATCTCCTAAATAACTCTAATCTAGTTAAGTTGACAATGAAGATTAATCATCACATGTGAAGTTTATGTCTTTGAAGTATCTACCTTCCCCTAAATAACATATGTTTATCAAACTACTGCCACGAATTGTGTGTGTGTGTGTGTGTGTGCGTGTGTGTCGGGGGGTGTGAATCTCAGCATCTTGGCATTATTGACTTTCATTGCAACCCACCAAAGGTTATGTCAATGCCCATATTTTCAGAATTTTCATTCCCACCAGGCACGGTGGTGTTACCTGCTACAGTCACAGCATTTGAGAATCTGAGGCAGGAAGATCATGAGTTTGAGACCAGCCTAGGCTATACAATAAGACTTTATCTCAAAAATAAAATAAGCCCAGCCTTAGCACCATCCTTGAAATGGCTGCTCCATGAGAACCAAGTAGAAGAAGTGAATATGCAGGCTGATACTAAAGAGCTAATGCCAAGCAAACTAGCTTGTGTAGCCATGGAAGATACCATGCAGAAATAAGGAGTGCCAGAGGCTGGGACACCGGAACAAGTTGTTGAACTGTATGCTACTACCGATCCTTCAGTAAGTCATCTCTACAGATCTGGAACTTTACCATCAGATAGTCTGTGGAGACTACCTCTGAGACAGCCCTGTTCACAACCAGAACAGTTTCTGTTGGTCCTGTGCCCTGGACCTGTGCATTCTGGACTAGTTCTGTTCTCATTGTGGCCAAGTGTAACCTATGTACAATAGATCATCTCTTTTGCTGCCTCAGCTGAAGAATAAAATAAAAACATTCTCTTATTTAATTCAAGAGAAATCAACTCTTATTGTATGTTTCCCATACTTTTTTTTTTTTTTTTTTTTTGAGAAAGGATCTACGTAACTTGGCTTGTTTGGAATTCACTATGTAGAACAGGCTGCCCTCAAATCAGAGATTCCCGTCTCTGAGTGCTGGGATTAAAGGTGTGGGCCACTCCATACTTCTGTAACAAGTAAAAAGATAATAAAATGCAATCACTACCCTCAAGTAAATAGCCACTGAGAGAGAGAGGGGGAGAGAAAGAGAGAGAGAGGGAGAGAGAGATTCATATTGCTCGAAAATGCATTTGGTTACAAATGACAGAAAATCAAACTAAGGGAAAAATAAGTTTATAGGCTCATGTAAAGAGACAGTCCAGTGGTCAGACTGTCTTCACAAAAGGGTTCACTCGTGTCTTAGGGCTCCTTTGGTGCTTTCTCCTGTCTTAGAGACTTATTTTCTACAATGGAATGGGTTTGTTCCCTGTCTGGGGAGGATGACCACCAACAGCCTCAATTTCACTTTTTCCAGCTTAGTGAACCTTTCACAGAAAGGATCCATTCTCCCAATTTTTAACAGCCCCAAGAGTTCTCTAGAGTACCACTCCTAAAAGGGCAGCTATTTTAAAGCCGATTGACAATGAATATCATTTATTTTTTCCTTAGCCTCCAAAGTGATAGATTCCATTGTGCCATTTTATATATAGCTATAATTTTACTTTGCCCCCCCCCCACCCCCCGGGCTCTGCTTCATCTCCCCTCTTTCCTTTTGATGGTCCTCTTCCTCCTCTGGGCTACATAGCAGTTTGAAGCTAACCCTCACTGCAGGTGAGACCTAAGGGAGTGAGAGAGGGAAGGGTCAGGAAAGAAAAGGCAGGGGATGTGAGACTGGAGCATGTTCAAGCCTAGTGTGTCTTTCCCAGTCTACCCCACTGAGATAAGATCTCACCAAGTAACTGAAGGTGCTGTGTCCCTTACAAGTAGGTCATGGGATCTTTTGAGGAAAGCCTATAGCCTGTGAGAGGTTAGCTCCTGAGAGCCTCGGGGACCCACATACTGCTGGGTCATGATGTGCTACTGCCATAGTGGTTTTGGAGAAGAGTAAGGTAAGAAGTTTTATGAATTAGTATGAAACGTTCCTCAAGGGCTCATGTACTGGGGGGCTTAGTTGTCAGCTGTGCAATGCTGGCAGAAGTCAGAAGAGGGCATTGGATCCCCTAGAATTGGAGTTATGGACAGTTGTTAGCTGTCCCATGTGGGTGCTGGGAACCAAACCCTGGTCCTCTGCAAGAGCAGACAGTGCGCTTAACCGATGAGCCACCTCTCCAGCCCCTTAAATTGTTTTTGATAAGTATTTTATCACAAGGCAAGTAACTAATGCAACAGAGTTGGGGATGTAACTTCGTTTGTGGAGTGCTTTCCCTAGCATACACAAAGCCTTGAATTTAATCCACAACATTGCATAAACAGTGTGATGGCACAGGCCTGTTATCCAGCATTTGGCAGGTGGAGGCAGAAGTTCCTAAGTTATGAATGACCATAAATTCAAGGTTATTCTCAGCTTTGGGCTTAAGGCCAGCATGGAACATTAAAAAGACTATCTCAAAAAAAAAAAAAAAAAGCAAATTAAGTCCAACAATATAAAATAATTCATCAGGACCATATGAGGTTTATTTCTGGAACTAATCATTCAACTTTTGAAAACATTAATATAATATAATAATAGATATTAACAAACTATAAAAATTTAAAAATCCATTTCTGATTTAAAATAATAACTGAGAAAACGAGGCATAGAAAGGAATTTCTTGAACCTGATAAAAGGGATCTACTAAAAACCTGTAGCCACATCACCTATAATGATAAAGACTGAATCTTTTCTTTCTTTTTTCTTTTTTCTGGTCTTTTTTGAGACAGAGTCTCCCTGCAGCCTCAGCTGGCTTTGAACTCACAGAGATCCGCCTGCCTCTTCCTCCTGAGTGCTGGGATAAAAGATGTGTGTCACCACCCTAGCCATTTTATGATTTTTAAAAGATTATGGATCCGTATGTGAGTACCTACACATGAATGCTGGTGACAGAGGACAGAGGCATCCATTTCTGCTGCAGCTGGAGCACAGGTGGTTGTGAGCCTTCTGATGTAGGTGCTGAGAATGAAACTCAGGTCCTTTGCAAGCTGAGCCATCTCTCCAGCCCTGCATGCAGCTTTTACTTGAGTTCTAGGGGTCCAAACTGAGGTGTCAGACTTGAGAGTTCTTATCTACCAAGACATCTCCCAGGCTCAGAAATTTAACTTGTTAAATGCTTCTTAAATTAAGATAAAATATTGTAAAATTCATATAATACTGTGTGCTAAAAACTACCTTGCACACAGTAGGTTTTAAGTAAATATCAAATAAGTAAACATAATAGTATAGTCTCAACGCCATGCAGTATGTCTCTAGGGCAGATTTGAAATATAAAAGTTTTTGTTTCTAATACGAAAGTATGCTGGTTTTTATTTAAGTTTTCTGTTTAATTTTCACAAGATCCAATAATGTTGGTCTTTTTATTTGTTTTCTGATTTGTGTGTATGAGTGTTTTGCACACCTGTAAGTGAACCACATACATGCAATGCCTGTGAAAGTAGGAATTTTTTCAGAATTCACTTGAGATTAAAAAAAAAATAGTGGCTAGTACCTTTGGCATAACAAGGAAATGACTGAATCAATTACCTATTTTTGCAAACTTGAAAATAACTTATCATGGGAAATTTCCTGCAAGAAACATCAGGTTTGACATCCCTGTGCGGTAAGTAGCTGGGCATACCTAAATGTGAACCTTGCCCTATGACATCAAAGGCAGTCTGTATTCAGTTATTGAGAAGTCCAATCAAAATAGCATCAGCTGAAATATTATATTCTAAAGCATGAGAACAGAATCTGAGTATGGAAGTTAAAGAATATAGTAAGCGTCTTCAGACAGCTGTGTCTAAGCAGCTAGCCAGACCTCATTTAAATCTGTAATTATGAATCAAAGAGCCATGTCAGCAGAGGTATGTTCCTTCAGAAAATAATTTTACAGCACAGGCAAATGGTTATGATGTGACAATAAGTTACAAATGTAGGATAAAAATTATGTAGGGCCAGACCATGGTGGTGCACCCCTTTAATCTCAGCACTTGGGGGGCAGAGGCACAGGCAGATCTCCGTGAGCTTTAGGCCATCCTGGTCTACATAGTGAGTTCTAGGCCAGCCATAGCTACATAGTGAGACCCTGTCTCCAAAAACAAAAACAAAAACAAAAAAACTTAGATTACATTGGATATTCCTTTTTAGGAGGGGGGACTGTATGTAGATGCATATAGTTTTTGTTTTGAGACAGAGTTTTACTATCTTGTTCAGGTTGTCGTTGATCTTCTAAATTCATCCTTCTGCCTCAGTCTCCCAAATAGTTAGGACCACAGGCACGTATCATACCTGGATAAAAGCAAGCATTTCTGAAAATGCTTTCACTTCTGAAAGCTTGATTTTTTTCCCTGTCTACTGAAAAGAACTATATCAGAATACATGGGAAGTAGGACCATTGGTGAGTTCTCCAGAAAGTACAAGAAACTATCATGATGCTTTAACCTAGATAGGACTGATCATAAACCTCATTCATGCAAAGCATGCAGGCTGTGTCTGTTTCCATTTAACTTTTTAACCATATAGGCTGAACTTGTGATGGTGGATATATGTGTCAGGAATGTCACAGAGGCACTTGTACACAGATAATCTAGATGGGAAGGACTCTTTCCCAACAGGCTACTTCTCTGGGGAGTACTCTCAGAAGTAAAGGAAAACACATGTTCAAACTGGCTGTTAAACTTTGCCTAATAGTGTTAAATGGCAGCCCAGGGGACAAGCCAGGGATATATTTATATATGAATATTTCAAAAGTAGGCCCCAGGTCCACGATTTAACAGCCTCTCTACATTTATGCACTAACAATTATGGAGATCTTGGAGATCTCTGCTCTGTCCTCACAATGGTCTCCTAGCCTCTTCTATTCAAAACCAAATTGGATGAGACTTAAGAATAAAGATAGGAATTTTCCCTCTTGATAAAGTTGTACTTCCTGTTAATGAACTTCTTTCTGCCACACTTTAAATGCTTGTAAAAGGCTGTTATACTGTCACAGGATATGCACATACAAACAGATTACCCTTGGGACAGGTTTTGTCCCATACTTGTATTAAAAAGGGCCTTAGTGAAATGTATTGTATTTGTCTAATATCTGGGCAAATAGTGACTTTCTTTTTCTTAGTTTAGTGAAAATCCACAGGAAGGTGTGACCCACCTTGCGGAACAATAAGGCCATGAACTTAAAAAAAACTTGTAAGTAAACTACAAAGAAAAAAAATTTGACTAGAGTCGTTCTTTTTGAAGACTTAAGATAATAAACTGGTTGATGTTCTAAATTCATAGCACTCCAAAAATCCATTTTGGGTATATTCTGGTGATAAAAGTAGTTGCATGTTTTTCCTCCCCAACAAAACTGACCTGAAGTTATCAGATACACAGGCAGTTAATATAATTTTATTAAAATTCCCAGTCAGTCCTGGAGGGTCCAGCATGCCCATAATCCTGGCACGTGGGAGGCAGAGGCAAAACGGAAGCTGAGCTTTACACAGTGAGTTCCAGACTAGCCAGGGCTACATTGTGAGACCCTGTCTCAAAAGACAAAACAAAATCATAATTCCCTAAGTATTAACGTTGACAAGCCTTATTTGTTCTCTATATCTTTTCAGGCTTGTAAAGTTGGTGCTAAAAAATTTCTTTCCTGACACACAAACCTAGTTTCTTTTCCCGAACAGTCAAGCTATCTCTAGACCTATGTAAACACTAGATTGCCTATCTGGTATTTCTTCTTTGCAGAAAAATCGCAGTAAAAGGCAATGTGCTGACAGGAATCATCTGATGACTTATTCACAGAACAAATCGAATCCCAAATTTTTTGGAGATAGGGTCTTACTGTGTAGCGCGGACGTGACAGAAGGTATGGCTTGGGTCTCAGCCCCACAGACATGCGTCACCACACCATCGATCAAGCCCTCGCGGGTTCTCTCTCAACCCAATATCTAGGAAAGAAATTCCAACTTTAATATGCCAAAGGTAATGAACATGGGAAGAAAGGCAGGAACCTGATCTCTTCTTTCTACAACAGAGCAGCTCCGTCCACTTTGGTTCAGTCTTCCTGGGTAAAGGAGGGACTCATCAGCGAATTCACACGCTCCACTCGGTCCTGGGAATTACATGTGTTCTTCCGGCCCAGCTCCGGCGCAGGACGCTAGGCACAGGCCTAGCCACGCCCACCGCCCCCCTAGCCCCAGCCAATCCCTCCCCGAGCAGTGCCTAGGCCCCGCCTCTCCAGGCTGGGCTGGCCGCCTTTGTTCTCCACGCACTCCTTCTCCGCCTGTGCGCTCCGAGCAAACCGAGTGGCAGCTGCTGATTGGTGGCCGTGGCGAAGCCAATCAGAAAGGGGCACCTCAGGCTCGGGCTCGGAGTTTTAAACGCCGGGCCGAGGGGCGCGGCGACGTGCGGGGTTGCCGCCAGGGGTGCTGGAGCCTGGGCGGGGCGCCGCGGCTCGGGCCGGTATCCGCGAGGGGATTGGCTAGCCTGCGGCTTCCTCCGCCCCTAGCCAATCGCTGGGGAGAACTTCCTGAAGGGTTTTCCTGCGCTCGGGCTGCGCTCGGGAGGTCTGCGAGGGCTCGGCGGCGCTGGGAGGCCTGGCTCCGCACCCCAGCCATGAGGCTCCGCAAAGCCTGGCTGCTCGTCCTGCTTTTGGCGCTGACGCAGCTGCTGGTCGCAGCGAGCGCGGCAGAAGCGGAGGAAGGTGAGCAAGTGGGCGGACCAGGGTGAAGACCTTGCAGGGGCCTGGTAGAGTGTTACGTTTACCCCCTTGCAGAGCTGGGAACCCTCGCGGGGCGAGCTTGCTGGAGTTTCAAGACGGTTATCAGCACTGGGCTCTAGATAGGACCAAGAAGCCGGGCTCTTCCTGAACTCCCACTCGAGGCTAGGACGTGGAGGAACGTGCTGAATGCCTGATTTGCAACTGGCCTCTCTGCTCTCATTTGCTGAGATTTCCCTCTTTTCCCTGCTGGTTAAAACTTCCTGGAGAATACGCCCAGGGGGCGAAGGGAGGTAGGAGGACATTGTTTCCCAAGTATATTTTAAGAGACGGTATAAGCACTAGCTCGCAGAGGTAGTCTTGGACATCAGGCATCATAAAAAATAGGACTTGGAAGTAACGCGAGCGAAGCTTGCGTCTTTTATGGAATCTGGAGCTATCATTCCTTCTAAAAGCATTTTATGCAGCGCCTGTTTACCAGTCACTGCACCGAGTTTTGAGAGTCAAGGATGATGAGGCACACACTCAGGTAGCACAGTGCGCGTAGCTCCTGCACTTTTTCTTCGGAATCGTCTGGCTGTAAACTTGAGAACTTTGAAATTACGAAGTACGGGGTAGAATTGTGTTCCTTCAGAACAGAGGTGCTCTTAACTTTCCTCTGCCCTTCTTACCATAGCTTCTGCCGCTGGGCTCCTTCCAATACAAACAAACCCCCATTTTTTAGATTAGTGTGTAGGGGGAATGTGAACTTTATACTTTTGCCAGATTGAGTAACTTGCATGTGGATGACTTATTCAGGAGTTTTTGCCTAGGTAGAAAGAGTAAAAACCAGCACCCAGTTGAAAAGACACCTGCTGAAAGGAATGAAGCATATATACTGCCTATAAGTATACCATGACACTTTATTATAATCACCTGAGTGCCTATTTCTATAGGGACCCAAAATACACTGAAACAGGATTAAGGGAGAGAAGCAGAATCTGCACTTTAAGTAAATTGTTCCACTCTTTCACAGGGAGAAAAGACTTTGGGAGACACATAAAGTTTGAGAACCAGTGTGGTTCACTGGACACTTCTGGAACATAGCAAAAAAGCACTTGGCTTTAATACACTGATCTATTGGAGGGTGAGGCATGGGAGAGTGGTTTTCAATCGCATTGTGGACCAGTCAGTAGTATATCGTGTGGGTCACTGGTCTCTGGATCAGTATGGTCTCTGGGAAACAGTTCTAGGTGAGTCCAGGAATCCCTGAGGTGGTTTGCCAAGGGCAGTCCTCTCTGGGTTAGGTCCTCATGTTTCAGAGTTTGGCAGAGCTGGGGATGTGGTTCAGTGATAGATCACTTGCCTAGCATGTGCAAGGTCTTGGATTCCATGCCTAGCACTACAAACCTCCTTTGTGCCTGGCCCATATAAATATCTCTAATAATTGATCATTAGATATCTTGCCTTTTTTTGTTGTTCAGTGTTTACTATTTGATGTTACCCTAAGATACTTTGTCCAGCTTTTAGAGGATCTTCTTTGGCAGGGAGGGAGGTGTGGTCAGCTGAAGAGGTAGTGGGGACATCCTTGCAATAAGTAGCTGCCTATATGTGGCCTGGGAAGGGATGCAGTTGTCAGGTTTGTTCAGTGGTTGTGGACAGAGACTGAAACAACCTGGTTAGATTCTCACATTTCAGAAGTGGTCTTACAGTGTGGGCTAAGCAATGGGAACATTGCTTATGTGGTATGTTTCGTTTGCTTAGTCTCTTAGAAAGCCACCATGACTAGTATGCTACTTGAGTAGCATGCATGAAGCCCTGGAATCAGCCAGTCCGTGCTTTCCCTTCAAGGTTGTGGTAGGCAGGGCTCCTGAAATACCTGCAGCATTGAGCTCAGTCAGCTTAGTGTTAAGTTCTAAGGGTCCCAAAGGATTAGGTGCTGTGATTCAGAAGGACCAGGCCATATGATGTGGACTGTCAATCACAACTTGGCGTAAAAGAATAAGCACAGGCCACAAACCCTAGAACAGCAGGGATTAGTTAACATCTGACTTAGTTAACAACATTAGTGAATGTGTATTTTTACTTCACCATATTTTTTCAGCAAACATATAGATAGACCAGGCAGCATTTTTTGAGTTCCACAAAGGACAGGCTCTTGCCTTTCTCAAACCCTGTTATTTGTATTTTGGAAAGATTTGAATAGGGAGATAGAAAACTTTGGGAACTTTGGATCATTCTTCAGGCAAGGAAGCTGTCATCCCCTGCTCTTGGGGAGGGCGGTGTTGTCCAAGAAACATCATGTGGACTTACCCTGGTACTGTCGCACATACTCAGCCAGGGACCCATGTCATCTCTGTGCTCTGCGCTCCCTGTACCTCTCAGAGTCTGTACCCGTCGTGTTTGTTCCCCATCCCTAGCACTTGCTGACGGTGCACAGAGGGAGGAAGCAGTAGGCACAAGATTATAAGCCAGCTCAGTTTCTACCCTGAAAGTGGGCAGTTTAGAGCTGCTCTGTCTCAACAAAGGAATGTATGCTTAAGTTGGGAGAGAACGGGGTGCCGAGAGAGGTAGTGGGGTAGGAAACAGTAAGATTGACTATTAGATAATGGGGTGAGGTTTTGTAATTATTTGATCAAAGCTGCCCCCCCCAGCCCTAGAGCTTCAGAGTGATGGGAAAGTAGCGTGATGGGCATGTGGGTGCAATACAGAGTCCCCCCGTCCTCAAAACTGTAGAGCCAACATTGGATTACCTAGGTAGTACAATCTACAGATCTCAGGGGTCCCAGGATTCTGGAAGCAAGTTTCAGGCCTTGAGTAGATCCACGGTTCTAAACAGTAACCCACAGTGTTGATAGCTCCTGAGAAGCAGTGCCAAGGGAAAAAGAAAAGAATTGGCCTGTTGAAACATTCTGGCTTCAGGGTGAATGAAGTTACCATGCTTGCTGCACATAGATGTTTGCTGCTAGGACTGTCAGTGGAGAAGATAGCTAATAAGCACTGAAAGTTCATACTGTCTTGTATCTTTAGCCAAAACAAAACCCTTAGTTAACAATAGGATAATACTTAGTTTCTTGTATTCTGGGGAGAAAAATTTGCTTTCAAGCAAAGGTGTTATTTTTTGGCTTCTATTTAGTGATGTATGTTGGTTCTATAAATTTGTAAAATTGTCATTTCAGTCTCTTCCTACTTGGGTATTATCAGGGTGACTCTAAGAAAAATGTGTTTTCCCGCCATCTTCCTCCTCAGCCTTTTCCTCAAGGTCAATAAGACCTGTGGGTTATGACCTTGAAGTAAACTGACACCTTTTCAGAAGTAGATTTTATATGCATCTTAGAGAATGAGTCCTGGTTTCCTGTTTGTTTCAGGGGCAGGGCAGGTAATCCAGGCTGGGGCTGGGTTTATTAAGGTCCTGCCTGTGGGAAACAGAGGACAAGGGTCTTGAATCCATTGGGATGCTAGTCCTCCCTCCTGTGCTGGGATATTTGGATGGTAAATTCTAGAATGATAGTTTCTGAACATCTGTTAGCCGTGAAAACCTTTACAGTGTGCAGATGTGGAGCACAGTTTCTGGGGTGAGGATTTACAGTCCTTGTGACTTGTCTTGAGAGTGTGGGCTTTTGGTAAAGTTTTAAAAGGTAGGTCACCAGTTTCCTAACCAGTGTGAGTATTTTCTGGTCAGATGCTTCAGATACAGAAAATGCCATTGAGGATGAAGATGAGGACGACGAAGATGAAGAGGAAGATGACTTGGAAGTTAAGGAAGAAAATGGTGTTTTGGTCTTAAATGATGCAAACTTTGATAACTTTGTGGCTGACAAGGATACAGTGCTGCTGGAGTTCTACGCACCATGGTAAGAACCTGCATTTCAATTCTAACAGCTAGACAACCTTCATCCAGCATTCTTGACCTCTCAAGGTCACTCAGACCCCAGCAAAGGGTTTGTCAGTTTGTTTGCTTTTTGTTTGTGTGCCATAGTGTACCAGTCGAGATCAGAAGACAATTTGTGTTTTCTTCTTCTACCATGTAGGTTCTGGGCTTGGTTGTCAGGCTTGGTGGCAAGTACCTTTGCCATCTTACTGGCCCTCAGAGCTTCATCTCTTGCTGGAGTGCTGGGAGCTAGGGGCTCAGTTGTTCCTCCAGCTGGCACTGGGCAGCTTTGAGCCAGCCCTCACCATAGAATGGTAGTCTCAGTTTCTGAACATAGTCAAAAGTAGCCCCAGGTGTAGACTGTTAGCCTGTGGGAGTCTGTTTTGCTTTTTTGGTTTTATTTTTGTTCTCCTACACACAGCTCAGGGAAGCAAGTACCCTCCTTTTTCTGTTTCATCTCCACCCCCACCCCAGGTGTACACGAGCCCTTTTATGTCTGTCCATCCCCATCGTCCTCTTCCCCCACATCCACCCACTTCTCTTGTGCTATTTTGTATTTCATAGACCTCCTGTCCTCTGTTTCACTTCTGAGACCAAACAAGGTACTTTCATGTTATTTAGCCAGTGTATAATGCAAAGGTGTAGTATAAATGTTTTCTATAAAACATTTAAATGGCCATATTTACAGGTCTGTGAGATTACATTACTCAGGTTTTATAGATTTGCCATTTTATACTTTTTTATTGTAGGAACTCAGCAGTCTAAAATTGAGAACCCCCAAATAGCTTTTTAATGTGGGTTATGTTTATTGTGTATTTACTATTAGAAATTAAAGCATTTTAAAGTTTTCAAATTTTATTTATTGTATATGTGAGAGGATTGGTGTACACTATCAACTGTGCTTATGTGGAGGTCAGAAATCAGCTTTTGGAATCAGTTTTTTCTAGCTTGGGATCCAGGAATCGCACTCAGGCCATCAGACTTGCTCAGTAAGCTCTTTATATATTGAGCCTTTTTTTTTTTTTTTAATTTAAATTTGATTTATTTTATGTGTATGAGTGCATTGCCTGCATGTATGTAAGTATACCTCTGTCATGCAGTGTCTGTGGAGATCAGAAGAGGGCATTGGATCCCCTGGAACTGGAGTTATGGATGGTTGGAGCTGCCATGTGGGGAACCTGATTCTCTGCAAAAGTAGCCAGTGTTCATAACCACTGAGCTGTCTCTCCAGCCCCATTCTGAGCCATCTTGATGGCCTTGAAAAATTAAAAAATACTTACTGTTTAATTTTTACCAGCTTTTGTGGTGTTGGGAATTGAACCAGGGGCCTTGGATTTGTTGGGCAAGTGCTTTATCCTTGAGCTGTACTTCCAACCCTAGGAGTTCATATTCAAGTAACAGCAACATGTTGCATGTTAATATCACAATGCTGATATCCTTATGTCAAGAAACCTCTGGGAAATGCCTTTGTATATTTAGAGTGAGTATGAATAACTTCTGTGTAAAGGATCTTAATCTCACAGACCCTTAAAGAAGGTAACTGGTCCAAACTTTGAGAGACTTACACATTAGTCTATCCCTCAGTTCCTACCTCTGTCCCCTGTGGATACCAAAATATGTAAGTGCTTAAGTTTCTTTCATAAAATGGCACAGTAATGTATATGATCTGTATATATCTTCTCTTATGTGTATGAGTGTATTGCCTCCTAGAACTGGAATTACAGACAGTTGTTAGCTGCCATGTGGGAGGTGGTACCTGAACCTGGATCCTCTGCAAGAGCAGCCCATACTCTTAACCACTGAGCTATCTCTCCAGCCCATATATCTTCTCTTTAAATCATCTCTTATAATACCTAGTACAGAATGTTATTTAGATAGTTGTACTGCACTGTTTAGGGAATAAGAAAACAAGTCATTGTTCATTACAAATGCTGTTTGTTTATTGTGGTGCTGGAAATGCTGGAGATCAAACTTGGGGCATTGCACGATAGGCAAGCACTCTACCACTAAGTTATATCCATGGCCTTCTTTTAAAAATACTTTTGGCTGGTTATGGTGGCACACACCCTTAATTTCAGCACTTGGGAAACAGGAAGAGAGTTAGAGCCTGGTTGTTGTAGGGAGTTCCAGACTAGCCAGGGTTACATAGTGAGACCTTGTCTCAAAAAAACCTATTGATCAGTACATAGTTGGTTGAATCTGTGAATACAGAACCCGTGGATATGGAAGACCAAGTGTAAATGGAAACAATCATTTAGGTGTAATGTTAAGAGCATTTGCCAAAGGTGGAGCTAAAATTCACAGCTCCTGTGGCTTTCCTCCTCCTCCATTGTACATGTGGTATCACTTTTTTAGTGTCTTGTTGGATGTTAGTCTCCATGGGTGCAGATAATCTTTTTCTTCTTATTTAAATTGCATAGGTGTGGACATTGCAAGCAGTTTGCTCCAGAATATGAAAAAATTGCTAGCACCTTGAAGGATAATGATCCTCCCATCCCTGTTGCTAAGATTGATGCAACCTCAGCATCCATGTTGGCCAGCAGGTTTGATGTGAGTGGCTATCCCACCATCAAGATCCTGAAGAAGGGACAGGCTGTTGACTATGAGGGCTCTAGGACCCAGGAAGGTAAGTTCCAGGACCTGAGCTGTTGGGGGATGTCAAGGCCCACAACTCCCTTCCTGAGGGGGATGGGCATTTGAGCAATAAAAAGAAATGATGAATTGACCTAGGATTGGCTCCTTTTGAGTGGCAGCTTTGTTGGAATGCTTGGGAGAAACAGGAGTGAGATCATACTAATATTTGGTGGGAGGGTATCTTTAACATTCTAGACCATGGCCAGAATCCGGAGCAGGAACCTTAAGAGGTGACATCTGACTGAGCATAGTGGCACAAACCTTTAATTGAAGCACTCAGGAGGCAGGAGGGTCTCTGAGTTCCAGACCAGCCTGGTCTACATAGCGAATTCTAGGCCAGCTGGGGCTACAGGGAGACCCCACCTTAAAAACAAGAACGACAAAGAAATGACATCTCAATCCATAGTTCTCAGTGTTACTTGAAGGCAGTGGTTCTCTGGGTTTAGTATGTGTCCAGAGGGCTCACTTATGCAGACAGGTAGGTCCCAGCCAGATTTTCTGAGCCAGTTAAGTTTCAAGTTAGGCATTGTAACTGAAATTTCTTAGAAGTGCCAGGTGCTAAGATGCTAATAAGTCCAGTTAGTCTAAGTATCTGTACTCAGGCGTAGTGCATCCCTGTCTGACTTATGATAGCCACTGTTACATTTTACTGAATGAATAGACAAATTAGATCGTTACCTTTATGGACTGGAGAAATAGTTCAAGTCGGTAAGGTGCTTGCCTCATAAGCATGAGGAATTGAACTTGATGCCCAGAACCCATGCAAAAAAGCCAGACCTGGTGGTGCATGCTTATAATCCCAGGGCTGAGGAGGTAGAGACAGACAGCTGCTTAGGGTTGGCTAATCAACCAACCTAGCTTATTCAGAGTCTCTAGCCAGTAAAAGACCAGAGGTACATGGTACCATGCTGGAGCCGCTGGCAGAAATCGAACCGTACCTGAAGCGGGGAGTGAGGATTGAAAAGTATGCAGTCATGTGGATGACAACGGAAGTGGCACAGGCAGGTACTGGAAATGAGACCTTCTTATTTGACTGTCCCTGAATTCTGAGGTGGTCCTGTTAAAGACACAGTTTAAGTTCAGGAACTCACATTTCCTGCTGTCCTTGTAGAGCCTGCCACTTTGTCCCAGCTGTTCACCTGTTTGCAGGGTGAGGTAACTACCTGTTAGCCCAGGTCTCCATGTGTTCATCTCATTTGTTTCTGTTGTTTTGTTTTTCAGAAATTGTTGCCAAAGTCAGAGAAATCTCCCAGCCCAACTGGATTCCTCCACCAGAAGTCACACTTTCCTTGACCAAAGATAACTTTGATGAAGTTGTGAATGATGCAGACATCATTCTGGTGGAGTTCTATGCCCCATGGTGAGTTGGCAGTCAGTTTCATGAAACAAAGATACTGATTCAGGAGCTGGAAAGATGACTGCTCTTCCTGAAAACCTGGGTTTGATTCCCAGGACCCACGTGGTAGCTAATAACAGTCTCTAACTCCAATTCCAGTGAATAATGCCTTCTTCTGGCCTCTATGGACATTGCATGACACTGGTGCACTTAATATTTAGGCAAAACACTCGTTCACATATAATGTCACTGATTTTTTTTCAGGGCCCTACTAGGGCTAGATGGAAGGTTGTAGACCGTAGACCGTGTAGGTGAACATAGGCTAAAGTTGAGGCATGAAGTCTTCTGGAAGTGAGATGGTTCTAGGGGACCATCATGGAGGAGCTTATGAAAGTAAGTCTCATTGCCTTGTGGGAAAATGGATCCAAAGGAGAGAATATGTCAAAAAAAAAAAAAAAAAGTGAGAGTCCCCAAAACTTCGGGACCAAAGTTGGTGCTTTTAATGGAGGAATGTAACCAAATTGCATGGGTAACCTGGAGGTGGGGCAAAGTGGACATAGCAAATTGGTTTTGTTTTGCTTTTATTTTTTAAAATAGCTTTTGAAAACGTCATTGCCAATGTACATGGGGCGTGTGCAGGTGCTTGTGCGCGCTGTGGGGTGAAGATAAAGTTTTCGTGGAATAGGTGTTCTACCTTTGTTTGGGTTCTGAGAATTGAACTCAAGTCATCAGGCTTGTGAAAGGCAGTTTTACCTACGGAGCCATACTACCAGCCCCTGTGTTTTGTGTTTCCAGAGATAGTGTTGCTGTGTAGTTCTGTGGTCCAGGCTAGGACACCCTGGCTTTCTGGATTCTGCTGCAAAAACTGCTACACCTGTTGTTGGATGTACAGGTGAAATGACAAGATAGATAGTGGCAGAAAGGAAGATGAATTGGGGACGAAGGAAGGAAACTACCTAGTGTATTGGGGGAACAGCTAAGTCTGTGGCGTGTTCATACCCCTCCTTCAGTGCTGGAGAGATGCCAGCCTTGTATTGCTATAAAAGAGGACCTGGTATGGTGGGTGGGACATAACATTACACTAGTGGGTTACTTAAAGCATTCAAGTTTATGACCATTCAGGAGCTATATGGTGGACCCTGTACCTTGTATGCTCATTAAGCACATACAGCTAGTGGTACCTTAGAGGAGAGCTGTCCTTTTACTTACAGATAATTTGCAGGTTGCAGGATGTACACTGTAGTTCATTTGACAAGATGGTCTTTTTATCTCAGCTGGAGGACTAGCCCTGAAGTGCATGAGCCAGGTGTGAGTCATAACATCCTGAGGTGTAGACCATATATTTTGTTTATTTATATTTTGCTTTCAGTGCATGACTGTCAAAGGTTAAACCCTTTGTGTCAAGTCTGCCAGGTACATTCTCTGCCTCTGAACTACTCCCTGGGCCCCTAGACAGGCTGTTTTAACCATAATAGTCTTGATTATGAGTACTTCTGGCTCTTGCTCATCTCCTGCCCTGGATGGTGTGTAGGGTAAGATACTTTGCCATACTTTCTGTTCTCTGAGCCTTTGTTCATGTTGTTACCTTGCTCTGCCCTTGTGACCCAGTTTACCTGTCTTCTTGTCTGTATTTGATTAGATAAAAAGCTAAACAGTAGCTACACACACACACACACACACACACACACACACCCCAGCATATAAATGCAATGGCAGGAAGCTCCTGTCATAGGACTGTTGGCATGTCCCAGGGGGCTGTCTTGTCTTTCTCCTAGAAGACATTCCAAGGTTTGGTGGGAGGAACCACATTGCTTTGGGCATGAGGTTGGCCTCTGCACCTCGTTTAGCTGGTGAATGAATCCACACTGGAGCAGACACCTGACAGAACTGGTTTCTTTTTTGGTAGGTGTGGACACTGCAAGAAACTTGCTCCTGAGTATGAGAAAGCTGCCAAGGAGCTCAGCAAACGTTCTCCACCAATTCCTTTGGCCAAAGTAGATGCCACTGCAGAAACAGACCTGGCCAAGAGGTTTGGTGTTTCTGGCTACCCCACTTTGAAAATTTTCCGCAAAGGAAGGGCTTTTGACTACAACGGCCCACGAGAGAAATATGGTATGGCTGCTTCCGTCTTCGAACTGTGTGGGTGGGGGACCTTCCCTTACAGAGTTGAGAGCTAGACCATGTGGTAAGCTCCAAGGGCCTTCCTCATGCATGTACTCTGCTCCTAGGAATTGTGGACTACATGATTGAGCAGTCTGGGCCTCCCTCAAAGGAGATTCTGACCCTGAAGCAGGTCCAGGAGTTCCTGAAGGATGGAGATGATGTTATCATTATTGGTGTGTTTCAGGGAGACAGTGATCCAGCCTACCAACAGTATCAGGATGCTGGTAAGTTCTGACTCTTGGACTGAACAAAATAGGTGTGGTGAGGGAGATGGAAGGTGTGCTGTTTTCATAAAACTCGCTTAGTGGTGGGGTGCTTGCCTATTATATATGAGGTCCTGAATTGAAACTGCAGTGTCATCACAAGAGTAAATGCTTCTGCACACACTTGTTGGAACATCCGTATAATAGATGGCTTGATGGGAGGACTGAGGTAGGATCTGTAGAAATAGGCTTTCCAGGCTAGGCCTGGAAGCCAGGTCCTGGTGGCTGGCATTGTTTATGGATTGCATAGTCACATACTAAATATGTAAGGATTACTTGTGCCACAGCCCTATTCTTCACCTTCTGAAAGGGCACAGTCACATTATTTCAAGTTTTGTCTTCCTCCGTTCCTGAGTTCCTCCACAAGGGAGAACAGCTTTGACCATGGAGCAATGCCTCTAACTTGGGTCTGGGTTCAAGTCCTGGCTCTGGGTAGTTACTAATGCTGGCCACAGAAAGCCTGAGACTTTCCTCTTTTTTGCTGTGAAAGGTTGTCATAGTAATTGAGATGATGTTGATGGAATTCTTAGCAAGGTGCTTACAATTACATAGCAGCTACTAATCTTGATAATCTGAGAATAGACTGTGAATAGTTGTCAGCACTCAAGTTCTGCCAGAGTGGGGCAGGTGGCAGTAGAATCCTTAAGAAGCCCATTGTCAAGTTAGGTGTGGAAGCTCATGACAATAATCCCAGCCTTCAGGAGGCTGAGGCAGGAGACTTATCAAGAGTTCTGAGCCAGCCTGGGCTATATAGTATGTTTTAGGCCAGCCTAGGTTATGGAGTAACATTCTGTCCCCAAAATAAAAATTAGTGGCTGGGGAGATGACTCAGCAGTTAAGAGCACTGTCTACTCCAGAGGACCTGGGTTTGGTTCCCCATAGCCACATGGTATCTAACAGCTGTCCATAACTACAGTTCCAGGGGATCTGATTCCTTCTGGCCTCCATGGGTATTGTACAACATGGTACGCTTACATACATGCAGGTAAAACACACAGAAAATGAATAAAAATTTTAAAAATTTATATTAAAGAAAGAAAAAAAAACCATTGTCCAACTGGGGGTATAGTATAGCTCAGTTGGTAGAGTGGTGGTGGACCATCGGTAATCCCAGTACCAGGGAGTGTGGGGCATGAGGATCAGGAGTCCTACACAGGGAATTGTCAAAGCCAGTCAAGGATACATGAGACCCTGTGTCATGAGGTGGCTAGGTATGGTGGTGCATGCCTTTAATCCCAACAGAGGTTGCCTGATTCTGAGTTCTAGGCCAACCTGTTCTACATAGCAAGTTCCAGATCGGCCAGGGCTGTATGTGTAGTGAGATCTGATCTCAAAAAAGTGGGAGGGGAGGAAAGAGGGAAGGAGGGTGGGAGGGGAGGGAAAAGAATCAAATTCATTGTCTGCACAGATCTAGCTCCTGCTTTCCATATACTATTGTATATACTTGCCACTGTGGCTGATTTTTCTGTGGCACAATAACGGTTGGTATTTTATTAAAATTTAAGAGTAGAGCTCAGTTTGATCTATGTTTCCTTAGTTGTCATTGGTTAGTTAACTTTGTCATCTATTCCTGACTAAGATACTTGTCCAGGGAAAGCCCAGCCTTGTAAGGACTGAGGCTGAAGGCAGAGTCCACACTCAATGGGAGGTTGAAATCCCTGTGTGGGGCACTGGATGTGTTAGTATAAGGCCATTGAGCATGTGATGGCATGCCCTCTGTGAGGTACTTTCATCATTTCTGACAAACTACAAGATATGGGACTTATTACACCTATGCTGGGTTTTAAAAATGAACTCCTCATGTGGTTAAGATTCAGTTGTTTTCCACTCAGAATTTACAGTGGTCATCACACTGTCTTCAAGGTGCTTGCATTGCCAATGTGGGGAACATACCTCAGTTATTTAATTAATATATTGTTCTGTTAATTTGTCAGCTAACAACCTGAGAGAAGATTATAAATTCCACCATACTTTTAGCACTGAAATAACTAAGTTCTTGAAAGTTTCCCCGGGGAAGTTGGTGGTAATGCAGCCTGAGAAATTCCAGTCCAAGTATGAGCCCAAGAGCAATGTACTGGATGTTCAGGTGAGTGAGGGCTCTTCAGGGATGTGAAGTTGCCTGTGTTGTGCCAGACTCTGGGTACCCCATAGGCACAGGGATCTGGATTTTGAAATATGGAGTTCTTACTCTGTCTGCAAGGTGTGGCAAGCCTTTTACAGCCCTCTCTCCTCACTCCACTGGTAACCTTTGGGACACAGGAAGGGAGCTTTTGGATCATCTTTGTCCAAAAGGGGTCGGGTAGGTCACCAGGCCTTAGACCTTAGAAGAGCCTTACTTCCTGTTGCCGGTACAGTTAGCTTTCTTTATACCTCTGCCAGGCAAACTCTAGTTTCCTCCTTTGTTCTGTTCTTTGTGGGTTTGGCATGGCTGTAGTGAGGATGTGCTACTGGATCTGAGCTGAGTCTCATCTGCTGGGAAATGGCTTAGGCTCCAAGGCTACAACAGTGTTAGGCAACTGGTGCCTGGGTGGAGTTAGCAGGTGTGGCGTGTGGATTTGGCTTCTTTCCACTGTTCCTTGTCAACCCCTGAGCATTGGTGGAACTCTAGAAGGAGGAGTTCCTAGCCCAGGGCTCCTGGGTCCACTTCAGTGCTTCCTGTGCTTCGGTGGAAAAACCTCAGATTTGAAAGTAATCCAGATGTCAACTTTGAAGTTTGGTTGTCAGAGATTGGCATGTGGAGAGTGTGCTCTTGGCACTAGGGCCTCACAGCAGGTGGCAGCAGAACTGAGGTAGAAGAGCAGGTGTGCTTCCTGGGTGGTGCTGGCCCAACTGTGCTGAGGCTCTTGCTGTTTGAACTGAGGGCTCTTTTGGGAACTGGAGGGGTCAGCACCAAGGGATCAGTCACAGACATACCCCAAGAGAGCCCATAGCACCCTGTCTTCTGACCGTCACTAACCTCCTAAGGTCCTCCCGTAGTCTGCATACCTGCCCCATCAGTTTCTCTGCCATGCAAGGTTCAGTACCTTCTTCTTCCTGAACTTAGGGTGCTGCCAACAGTCCTCTCTGGTTTTTCTTCCTTTTATCCCCAGAAACAGGTCATGCAAGAGGAATTTCCGTGGGGGCTGTGGACCTTCACAGTCAGGCACAGCTCTCACAGATGTATGTACTTCATGGAAAAGTCTGTAGCATTATTTTGTTTGTGATTTTGAAGCCAAGTTTATGATAAAAGGAAAGGTTTTCATACAGATTTAAGTATGAGAGAGGCATAAAAACAGTATAGCAATATAAACAGTATAGCAGCATAAACAGTATAGCAGCGTGCACCCAAGGGTGGGCGTGTGCTTGCCGCCTTGTTCAGTACATCCTTGAAGGGATCCCCAGCTCCGGAAAGGTTGCAGGGCCACAATCCCTGTGACCCACTCTGTGGGGTCCATTGCTGTTCCTCTGCTCTTAACTTTGCGTTCTGAGTTGGCTTTCTGGTGATAACACTGAAAGACTCTGCCACCTGGGCCTGATGTCAGCCTTGGTGTGGTCTGCATGGCATTCTTTGCCTACTTTTCTAGTACATTCAACACGTGACATCAGAACAGATCTCTTTACACCTTGCACTGCTTCTACATGACTGCTTCTGCCCTGTGGGCCTTCTGTTTCCTCCCCACCCGGCAGGGCTTCTGTGCCTCAGTGCCATGTGCAGCCACCTCCCAGCCTGCTCTTTCTAGACAAGAAGTCCACTCACAGGGTTTTTTCTTCACCTTTAGTTGTAAAAGACAGGTGGCAGTGCCCACCTGTGGTGGTTACGATGGTGGTGTCCATGAAGGGCCTGACTTAAATCCTCACTAAGTATGAGCCCTAGGGACCCCAGTCTCCAAGACCTGCGCTCTGTGTCCCCTTAGCGACTGCTACTCTGACAGCGTCATTGGTGCCAACATTAGTTGAGTTCACTTGAAACGGAAACATCTAATCTGAAAAATCTTGTGAGCCAGCCTTAAGGGGCTATGTTGTTTGAGCCTGTTTAAGAACTGTTGCCTGGGTCTGGCTCTGCTGAGCCCTCAGAACACACAACCTCCAGAGAAGAGAGATGGTTTCAGTAGTTGAACAACTCACCAGCCATGTAACTTTATCAGATTCCAAATTGTAATGTGAAGTTATATTTCTCTCTAGCTCAGTCTGAAGATTACAGGTCTGGGTACTTGGGCAGATAGCAAAGTTTTACTTGACCAATTGGTGGCCTGCGCTTCACCTCACCTTGTCACCTAAGATGTACCTCACAGGGCTCTTGTGAAGATGAATTTGCTGAAGATAGGCCCAGTTCAGTTCATATGTCCCTCCTGAGTCTTGAGTTGTTTCTCCCTTGGCTTATGAGCTCAGGTCAAAGGAAAAGGTCTGCCCTGCCTAAGAAGCATGTTAATGTTGACTGGGGGAGTTACTAGGGTGTTTGGATAGGGGTGAGTGAAGTACTCACTGCCTCTCCTCCCATTCTGAGTCCCACCAAAGCAAACATCTGTGCTCATTAATAGTACCTCTGAAGGTATATTAGGTAAAACTCCCTTTTTGTTGGGCTTGTTCTCACCTGCTCCCTCTTTGAAACAGGCTTCCACAGAGGCATCAGCCATTAAGGACTATGTGGTGAAACACGCTTTGCCCTTGGTGGGCCATCGCAAGTCTTCCAATGATGCCAAGCGGTACACCAAGCGTCCCCTGGTGGTTGTATACTACAGTGTGGACTTCAGCTTTGATTACAGAGCTGGTGAGAGGCCCCAAGACCTTTCTGGGGTGGAGCTGCATTTAGAGACCCTGCCTGGGGCCCTCACGAGTGGTGGTGTGGTATATTTCACTTATGGCTTCAGGGTGATTTTCAGTTCTGAACCCCTTTTTCTTCCCTTTTTACCAAAAGGGGAGCTTAGTCAAGCCTAGTACCCTCTTAAAGACGAGGCTGTAGATCTGGGGCTGGAACCAGCCTCTGGTGCCGGACTGTCCTGTGTCACCAAGACACAGCTTTGCTGGGGCTTAGCTGGCGTCTATCCTTCAGCTACCTGCTCACACAGTGTGGTTCTACCAGAAAACTCTTTCCTTCCAGTTGAGGTACATCTGGGGCTTGTGCCTTGTCAGAAACCATGAGTACCAGAATCTTTAGTCTCTTCCTCAGTCCAGGGTGGGACAGTTGCTCTGCTCAGCACTTAAGTCTACAGCCTTCTTCTGTTCCAGCTACTCAGTTCTGGCGTAACAAAGTCCTGGAGGTGGCCAAGGACTTCCCTGAGTACACCTTTGCCATCGCTGATGAGGAAGACTATGCCACCGAGGTGAAGGACCTGGGGCTCAGTGAGAGTGGGGAAGATGTCAATGCTGCCATCCTGGATGAGAGTGGGAAGAAGTTTGCCATGGAGCCAGAGGAGTTTGACTCTGATTCTCTCCGGGAGTTTGTCACAGCTTTCAAAAAGGGTGAGTTGGAGAAGCCAGGTGTGGTGGCAGAAGTAGGCAGATCTCTGAGATTGAGGGCCAGTCTAGTGTACAAAGCAAGTTCCAGGCCAGCTGGGACTACACAGAGATAAATAAAACAATAAAATAAAAACAAAGTGAGTTAGTTGGTCCCAGAGTTTCCCTTTGGCTAGAACACAGAACTTGAGATCATCAGTGGAGCCTCTGGCACTCTGAAACATACACAAGGCTCAGCAAGGGGCTATGGATTATGGCTCAGTTCATAAGAGTACTTGCTGTGAAAGCAGGAGGAGCTGAGTTCCAGTTCCCAACACCCTTGTAAGAACTGGGTGTGGCCACACACGCCTGTAACCTTAGTATTAGAGTCGTGAGACAGGCAGAACCTGGGAACTTCCTAGACATCCAGCCTGCCAACAGCAAGCCTCAGGTCCAGTAAGAGACTAAAAAAAATTGCTACAGGGAATGATAGAGGAAGACACCTGTTCCTAAAATTCCTCCTGGGAGGTGCTAAGTTTAGTCCCTCCTTCCTCCAGTCCTGCAATAAATGAGATACAAATTCCCCAACTCAAAGGCAAATTCTAGCTAATTTACTTGGGTTTACTAACAGAACAGTGGGGAACGGTTTTCTTACAGAAGAATGGGTGTCCTTACCCCTCTTACCCCAACCAGGCTTGAATCTTGTGACTTCTAGGTGGTCAGACCAAAAATGGCAAGCCCACCTCCTGGCACCCTCAGCTTATACGCGTTTAGCCCCTCCACATCTTACATCCAAGGCCAATGGGCTGGCTGGAAGGGGCATCTGACTTTCCCAGCTCCTCTTTTTGTCATGTAAGGTAGTCCTGGGTGAATAAATACTACCTGGCCCGAGAAGGAGCTGTTTGTCCCTCGGAGAATTAATCCACACCATACTACCTGACATCTTCATATGTACCACACATAATAAAAGAGGCTCAGCAACTCCTGGCAGTCCCTGCCCCTGTCTACTCTAGCTTACCCTCTGCCTGCCTTGTCTGATAAAGGGCCAGGTGTGACCCCAAACTACAAGGCACCAAGACAGCTCAATGACATTTTAGAACATTGTGAGGTTTTGTTTTCCCTTTTTGGCAAGTCTTCCATTATTTACTTTGAAAGCCAAAGCCAGATTAGGGTTTATTCAGTAGTGTCAGCCTCAAGAAACTGCAGTTTGTGGTGGTGCAGGGATTCCAGAGGCCTCTGCAGATTTATCCCAGGTAGGGCAGAGTCTGGATACGATGGGTCTGTGGCTCCAGAATGTGACTTGGAGCCTCTTTGTTGTCAGCACTTGTTGTGTATCTGACCCTTACTTTTTACTCCTGTCCCTGTTGTTTTTGCTTTTTGAGATAAGGTCTCTGTATCCCAGATTAGCTTCAAATTTGTGGTTCTTCTGCCTCAGCTTTTCCAATGCTAGCATGAGAGGTATGTGCCACTGTGCCTAGTGTTTCCTTATTTCTTTTGTTTGTTTGATTTTAGAAAGGGGGCAGTTATGTCTTGGAAACTTTTGAAAGCTCTTTGAGCTTAAAACTGAGTTTCATGTATGAGGAATACCTGGTATGAAATTCTAAGCATAAAATCTTTATTCATCTTGACTGAGCAAAGCACCTAGTTCCAGTACTAGCCATGTGATGGCATACCATGGCCCTTGCTCCTTGTCATGTGCTTAGTTTTGGTGTAACAAAATCCATCTCTTCCCCACGTCTTTCAGGCCCTCAGTGCCCATGTGTGCAGTAAGTCTTCTGCATTGGGCAGCATCTGTTAGAATGGCCTTTGCAGGGACTCGGGAATTGGACAGTACAAGTTTATCATAGCAGTGCCCATTGTTAGGGAAGGTTAGGGAGGCCAAGACTCCACCTGCCAGTGTGGCCACTACCTCTGATAGCCACTTTTTCCAGTTGTCTCACTGCCTGGTTCAGGTAGAGCACCAGGGCCTTAAAACGCACTAATACCTCCTCTCCCTTGTGCATTCCTTGGCAGGAAAACTAAAACCAGTCATCAAATCACAGCCAGTGCCCAAGAATAACAAGGGGCCTGTCAAGGTGGTGGTGGGAAAGACTTTTGATGCCATCGTGATGGACCCCAAAAAGGACGTCCTCATCGAGTTCTATGCTCCATGGTGCGGGCACTGCAAGCAGCTGGAACCAGTCTACACTAACCTAGGCAAGAAATACAAGGGCCAGAAGAACCTGGTCATTGCCAAGATGGATGCGACTGCCAATGACATCACCAGTGACCGCTATAAGGTGGAAGGCTTCCCCACCATTTACTTTGCCCCTGGTGGGGACAAAAAGAACCCAATTAAATTTGAGGGTGGAGACAGAGATCTGGAGCACTTGAGCAGGTTTATAGATGAGCATGCCACAAAGTGGAGCAGGACCAAGGAAGAACTTTAAAGGTCTGCAGAAGGCGGAGGGACCAGACACTGTAGTGGCCGACACTGGCCACCAAGCAAGCAAGCCGTCAATGGCAGTATCTTGACTTTTTATTATTTGTTTTTAATATTTTGCTCTTCGTCTCACGCTCTGAGTAACTGAATAGCCGTGAATGACTCGGTAGCTTAGACCAAATTTTTATGGAGGATACAGCTATTTTTATCATTTTGGGTCTGATTTTTTTTTTTTTTTTTTTTTTTTTACCTTTTACTTACTTTAATACTTCCTCAAAGCAGATAAATTGAATCTTCTGTGTAAGAATTTTTTTTTTAATTTAAGGTTTAAAAAGTCTTTGACAAATTATGTTGTTTGCCTTTTATTTTCCCATTGTCCAAGGAACCGTTAAAGAATATGTAACTGTGATGTGGTTTTGGTTTCTTCCTATTAATGACAGCACTGAGAGCTATCCTCTGACACCTGGCCAGGGTGGTGTTTCAGCCCGACTTCAGACTGGAGCCCCATCTTTGGGGTTCCGTGGAGATAGCCATTGCTCCTGGTGGTGGCTGGAGGAGCATGGCCCCATTTTCTCAAAGCAGCTGCACTGCTGGAGTGGAAATGACTTGGACACAGGCATGGACACTTCGGGGTGGTAGAGATCTCAGAGCTGGCTGCAACAGCACAGCCAAAGACTGGTGATAACTTCAACTGATAGAAAGTATTCGCTCCAGCTGGGTGTGGTGCCACACGTCTTTAATCCCAGCACTTGGGAAGCAGAGGCAGATGGATCTCTGTGAGTTCAAGGTCAACCTCATCAACATAGGGTGTTCCTGGCTAGCTGGGGCTACGGGGAGACCCTGTCTCAAAAAGACCAAAATAATATTCTTTCCTGGATCTTTATGGTAGATTAGAAGTTATAGAGAGGCTGGGCCTGATGGCCACTCTGTCTAACCTGCAGAATATATCTCACCACCTGCAGAATATATGTCACCA
The DNA here is from genome assembly GCA_035773235.1 of Eospalax fontanierii. Taxonomy (NCBI): domain Eukaryota; kingdom Metazoa; phylum Chordata; class Mammalia; order Rodentia; family Spalacidae; genus Eospalax; species Eospalax fontanierii. Next base: position 102,256,503 of record CM069528.1, on the reverse strand, counting down.
GGGCAGGTGTGAAAGGTAGGTGAACAGTGATAGAGTCATGATGGGGAAGGAGAACAAAGATGGTGTGAGTCCTGCTGGTGGGGCTGGCAGGAGAGGAAGGCTGGGCTAGCCCTGATGCCGAGGCAGACCTGAGGAGCCTCCGTGAGTGGGTTTCCTCTAAGTCTGTACCTCCCCAAGTACTCACCTGCTCTCCACTTTGACAGAAAAAGCGGCAGCTCTTTTTGCACTGACTGGTGTTTGGCATTTGTGTAAAGGTTGGTTTTCTAGATTATCTGCCCTAAAGTTGAGTCTGAGTAAGGCAGATAGAACTGCAGGTGGGCCAAAGTGTCCAAATCTTTCTTTCTTTTTCTTTGTTTTTTAATTTTATGTGTATTTCTGTTGCCTGCGTTTATGTGAGTGTACCTGTTCACCTGTTTCGTATGATGCCTGTGGAGGCTGGAAAGGGTGTCATATTGCCTGAAACTGGAGTTATAGATGTTTGTTAGTCGCCATGTTGGTGCTGGTGACTGAACCTTGAGTTCTTTTATAGAGCAGCCAGTCCTCTTAACTTCTGAGCCATCTCTCTGGCCCCTATGTCCAAGTGTGATGAGTCTGCTGTCCCATGTCACTCCCATCCTAAGATGAAACCCTGTCTTCAAAGTCCCTCCCTCAGAAACTATGCCAGAATGCTCCTAAGAATTAAGGGTAGTGTGGAACAGTGCTCAAGGCTTTTTCTGGAAAATGAAAGTCCTATTCAGCGTTGAGCCCCAGTGTTTCCTCTCCTTGCTGGGCTTTGGCCTTACCCCAGAGTACAGGATGAAGAGAGCTAGTCTAGGAGCAAACAGCTGTATTTCAACTGAGAAGCCTAGAGGCTGGAGAGATGGCTCGGTGGTGAAGAGTACTTTTTCTTCCAGAGGACCCAGGGTTCGGTTCCCAGCACCCATGTGGTGCCCTCTTCTGGCCTCTATGGTCATTGCACATATGTGGTACACTTAGATGTAGGCAAAACACTCATACACGTAAGATAAAAATTTTTAAGGTAATACATATTCAAAATGTCAAACAAAAACTGAGATTTCGAGGTCAACTTGAGTCTCATAGAGAACTGATGTCCCGAGACCTGCCTTGGAAATACCAGGATGTTTACCATAAACGTAGAAATTCAGGCTATTTTAAGAAACCAGTGTATATATTAATATACCAAGGAGGAGATGAGGCTCAGGCATGTTGCCCTGTGGTTGACTCTGTCGATCTGGCTGGTAATACACCTTCCTCGCTACTCCCTATGTCTTTTTAAACAGATACTATTTTTGTTTTATATATATAAGTGTACTACCTGCATGTATGTAAGTGTACCAGGCAACGCCATCATGTTGTGTAATGTCCCTGGAAGTCAGAAGAGGGTGTCCAATTCCCCTGGAACTGGGGTTACAGATGGTTGTTAGCTGCCATGTGGGTGGTAGGTCCAGTGATGAACCTGGGTCCTCTGCAAGAGCAGCCAGCACCTTAACCACTCAGTCGTCTCTCCAGCCTCACCCCTGTGTCTTATTTCTTCCCTTGATGTAGAGGACAACCTTTGCTCATTGAGGGGGACCGTTCCTTAGATAAGTAGTTGTGGTACCCTGCTAGAATCTCCAAACAAACTCTCAGGAAAGATCCCCCAGGAGATTCACATACTCATGAGATTGGAGTTATGCTGGGATTGAATGATTGAATGCTCCAAGTGGGACTAACACATGCAAAGGCCCTGAGGCAGTTGTTACCAGTCAGCTGATGGGGGGGCTCTTATTCTGTTCAGATAGAAATCATGGGTTAGCAAGGAGGAGTTCTCTTTAAGCATTGGTCTTTGGGATCTTTTTTTTTTCTCCCAGATAAGATCTCCCTGTATTCCCATTTAGCTGGAACTCAATATGTAGACCAGGTTGACCTCAGTCTCAGATCTACCTGTCTGCCTCCTCAGTGCTGGCATTAAAGGTGCTGAGCAAAATGTGTTAGATTCAATTATTTAAAGTTTTATTTGAGACAAGGTCTCAGTGTAGACTAGGCTAGCCGTAAGCTCACAGACATCCACCTGCCTCTCCAATGCAGAGCTTACAGATGTGAGCCACCATGCATTGTTTAAGTCTGTGGGCAGCAGACAGGGGAAGACACAATTGGTGTTCTACCAGCTCTACAAGCCCTTAGGCAGGTCTTTTGGGTCTTTCTGCAAACCTTGGCAACAGTTGGTGTAACTTCTGAGCAGGCTATGTATTGGGCTTCCTCAGCCCTTAACAGTGGCCAGTGTTAACTCCTTGGGTATCTGAGACTTGATCCTGAAAGCTTGGCAGCTCTCTTGAACTCCCAGTTCTCTGCAGTTTGTTTTTGGCTCTTCACATCCCCTTATCCTTCAGTCTCAGGTTTCTCTTCTGTCCTCGATCATGCCCAGGTTGCTCTCCTGATGGTCAGCTGTCAAGTGACTGCTTTGCCACTTTTCCAGCTTTGCTTGCTTCTCAGCTACTGTCTATATGACTGGTTCAGCCCTTACTACTGTGTCAGAAACAGACAAACACATTTGTTTCCTTTCACAAGACCAGAATGTATTGAATAACAATACAATTACAAGGTATGTGGTTCAGTGGCCTTTTCCATACACTCCCACTTTCCTTGATAACTCTAGCTTAGATGAACACATGTTCTTTTTAAAAATTTTTATTATTTTTATGTGTATGAGTGTATCGCCTATATGTGGGTAGGTGCACCCATGTAGTGCAGTGCATGCAGAGGTCAGAAGGGGGCGTTGGATCCCCTGGAACTGGAGTTATAGATGGTTGTTAGCTGCCATGTGGGTGCTGGGAATCAAACCTGGGTCTTCTGTAAGAGCAACCAGTGCTTTTAACCACTGAACTATCTCTCCAGCCCCCAAACACACGCATTACTTTATAATCTTAATTACTAAATATTAACTCAGATCCTACATACACATCATATGGTAAATATATATATTTACCATATGTTTTATTAAAATTTCTCTTGGAAGAGGCAGACCAACTTAACCTGCCTCTCCCCAGGCCTTGTAACAAACAAATTTCTCCACTCACAGGCAGATTCTAGCTAGTTTACGTGGGTTTACTAACAGAGCAGTGGGTAGGGGGTTAACATGGGCGCCCACCCTCCCCTCCGCAAGTTACATTAATAAATCTACGAGGCTGGGATCTTGTGACTTCCACGTGGTTGATCCAAATGGCCAAGGGGGTAGGAAAAAGGGCTGGCCTGGCGCCCCAGTTTAAATACTTTAAGCTCCTCTTCTCACATCCAAGGCCAATGGACAGGTGGGTGGGGCCCAGGACTCTCCTAGCTCCTCGCCTTTCTGTGCAAGGTGGTCCTGGGTGATACCACTGCCTGGAAGGAGCGTTTGTCCACAGCTCATCAGGCTTTTCCCTCAGAGAATCGATCTCTAGAGAGCCATTTCTCTAGCCCCTGAACACACACATTATTTTATAATCTTAATTACTAATTGCTAAATATTAATTCAGATCCTACATATACATCATAGGGTAAATATATGTATATAGGTTACAGAAGAGTTGAGAGGGATTAAAAACAAAGAGTCAACGAGGACTGAGAAGCTGGGAAACTGATAGGAATGTTTCTAGGTTGTAAGATAATGAACAAATGACCTGGAGAAGCTGCAATGGCTGCAAATCAAGCCGCTGTGGATCAGAGGTTTAAGAGTGAAGCTGTAGAGGTGAAAACAGATGCGGAAGCAGCAGGACAAGACTTGGGTTCGGATAAAAGAACAGATGGACAGCAGGTCCAGACAGGTGAACAGGACAGGGAGATGGCAGTTTGAGTAGGTCATGTCAACAACAGCAAGCCCTTGGCAGAGCTGAAGACCCTGGGATGGCTGGGAGTTCTCTGCCTTTTCCTGACACACACCAGGTGGTTGGATGACAGGTTTGTGAGGGCCATTGACGTCACAGTGCTAGGTGTTCAGCTCCTATCGGGTCCTGCTGAAGGACTTACTCCTTTTCACTGGTCTGATGTGTCCAGTAAGTTCTTAGACCTGGTTTCCCTGATATGATTTTAATAAATCCGTATGCACTATGTGTTCCAGTTTACCTCAGTAAATTTATGAGGTGGCGCCCTTTCTTTTTCCAGGAATACGTCTTCTATCAGCCTGTGCTGTGAGTGGTGCAGGCAGATAGTGCGAATCCTCATTCCTCGGCCTCTTTATGTTTCAGCTATAAGTAAGTCTGACATCTTCAGAGTTGGTGGAAAACCACTCATGATTTTAGGCAGCGTAATGATATGATCAGATAGAAATTCGAGTGAGAGAAACAGAATACTTAAAGGACACTTGGCAAAAGCAAAGCCTGTGTTATAGACTGGTTAAATGGGTTGGGAGAGAGGGACTCTGGTGTTCACCTCACAGGCTGAAGACAGGAAAGGGTGGGGCTAAGTAGCTCAGGGCTTGTCCACTTAGTGGAGAGCTGGTTTGAGCACAAGTCTCTTTTGTGCTGTTGTCCCTTGTAGAAAAGCCTAGCCTCGTAGCCAGAGAGGTAGGCTGCCTATAATTTGCATACAAAATGGGGTCTATCAGAGCTAGAGGGAAGAACCTCCAGAACACCAAGGTACAGCAGTTGTTCAAGGTGGATACATGGACCTGAGAAGACAGATGTGAATAGACCAATGAAATGGATGCAGGGTGGGCACTGGAGACCACACTTGGGCTCGGCACTAGGTATTTGATAGAGACCTAGTCTGCCCTGTTTACGAGCTGGGCAAACCTCCCAGCTAGGTGATAGCATTTTTTAAAGAAAAACAGATGAAATTCACCAATGTTTAAAAATTAACATTTTAGGGGGCTGGAGAAATGGCTCAGTGGTTAAATGCCCTGGCTGCTCTTGCAGAGGACTTGGGTTGAGTTCTCAGTACCCATATGGTGGCTAACAACAGTCTGTAACTCAAGTTCTAGGGGATCCGACTCCCCCTTCTGGCCTCTGCAGGCATTGCATACATGTGGTACACCTACATACATGCAGGCAAAACATCCATACACATAAAAATAAAGAAATAAATTTTAATTAACATTTTTGGCTTAGAAAGATGGCTCAGTGTTTAAGAGCATTGACTGTTCCTGCAGAGGACCTGGGTTAGATGCCCAGCACCCACACTGAGACTAACAGCTGTGACTCCATGTCTAGGGGAGTCAATGCCCTCTTCTGACTTCCCCCAGCATTGTGCAACACAGATACACTTACACACATGCAGTCAATATGTTCATACATATAAAATTTTTAAAAATTAACATTTCAAAAAAGATATGTGTATAGATATTTTGCCTTCATGAGTGTGTGTACTACATGTAGTCCCTACAGAAGCCAGAGGAGGGTGTTGGTTCCCCTGGAACTGGGGTTACAAGGAGTTGTAAATTGCCATGTGGGGGCTAGGAATTCCACACTGATCTGCAAGATCAGCAAGTGCTATGAATTGCTGAACCATCTTCTCCAGCCACCACCCCTGCCTCCCTCCCTCCTTCCCTCCCTCCCTCCCTTCCTTCTTCCTTCCTTCTCTCTCTCCCTCTCTTGTCTTTTCTCTTTGAGACAGGGTCTCACCATGTAACTCTGGCAGGCACTCACTATGTAGTCCAGGTTGGTCTGGAACTGAACAGAGATCTGCCTACCTCTGCCAGCTGAGTGCTGGGATTAAAGGTGAGTACTACCATGCCCAACTTAATTTGACAGGTTTTGCATGCCGGTGACCTGCAGGTCTTTTAGAGGTTTGCTTCTTGTCCCTCTTTAATAAGGCACTGACCAAAAATAACTTGGGGAGGAACTCGTTTATTTCACTTGCAACTCTCAGGTTACAATCTGATACTGAGGGTAGTCAGGGCAGGAACCTGGAGGCAGGAGCTGAAGCAAAGACCATGGAGGAATGCTGCTTACTGGCTTGCTGTCCCTGACTTACTCAGCTGCTTTTATTTATTTATTTTTATTCTATGTGTGTGATTGTATTACCTGCATGTATGTAAGTGCACCCATGTTGTGCAAAGCCCTTGGAAGCCAGAAGAGGGCGTCGGATCCCCTGGAACTGGAACGATGGTGTTAGCTCCCATGTGAGTGCTAGAAATGACACCCCAGTCCTCTGTAAGAGCAGCCAGTGCTCTCAAGGGCTGAGCCATCTCCAGCACCTCAGCTACTTTTCTTATACATTCCATGTACACCTGCCCAGGGATGGCACTGTCCACAGTGTCTGGGCCTCCCATATCATTTCACAATTAAGAAAATGCCTCACAGACATTGCAACAGGCCAGTCTGATGGAAGCAATTCCTCAATTGAGGGTCCCTTTTCCCCCAGGTGATTTTAGTGTATGTCAAGTTGACAAAAAACTAACCAGCACACCTCCTAATATTTTTATAGAAATTGGTTCCATTTGCTAGGTCTTTTGTTCTTGCCCACTTTGAAATCCTCAGGAGCACTCAAACTGCATGGGTGTTTCAAAACTTCCTCTCCGTGGTTGTTACTTTTCTATTTGGGGTGGATTACTTGGGGTTGGGGAGGAGGCAGTGGTGAACTCTGGGAACAGACTACACAGGAGGGAAAGTGGCAGCTTTCAGGGCACAGTTCTGCTGGAGGTTAGACGCAGAAAGCTCGAGGCTCTCTGCACAGTGAAGCTTCCTTCTCATAAGAAAGGCTGTCCTGGCAGGCTCTCACCAGCCAGACAAAGGAGGCCAGAGCAGATTGGTCAGCTCTCTACTGCTGAATGCTCAGCCCTGCAAACAGGATTGGAGAAACACCCTAGTGACGAATGCTAAATTTGCATGACTCCCAAGATGCTCAGTAAGAAATAGCAGCTGCAGTTCTTGATATTAGATACATTTATCCAGGTTGTTTATGAATGAGTACGTTGAGGATCATATATAATGCCTAATATTGATATTGTGAGTATAAATTATATGCACCAGAAATTCACCATAATATTAAAATGCCAAATGATTTTGGCTTTAAGTAGTTCAGGAGGTAAGCTGCTTCTTGGCTGGTCCGAAGGTAGTGAGTTATCTCAATTGATTGTTCACAGTCAGTTACAGATTGAACTCCTTGTTCTACACTCTCCTCCCTTCTCACTACTGCACTTGACTAGTCTTTTTCAGTCAAATACTCTTGTCTTCACCTTCATTGAAAAATTGCAAAAAGTCTTGTCCCTGAATCAAGGCCAATAGTTTGTCGAAGCTGTAGGTTTCAAGCAGGTACCTAAAGAAATGTCTTTCTATGGTCCGTTGACCATTTCAGAAATGTGGAAAGGTAATGGTCAATTCATTAGAAAGAAACATGACTGGGGGGGGGAAAAACTGCAAAAAGTCAAGTGGCAATATGTGTTTGTATCATTGAGTTGGAAGTTCAGAGTACAGAAAAAACTTCTATGCAGCCATTTCTATCTAGGAAAAGAACTTTATGCAGCCATTTCTATCTAGGACATAACAAATGAATTTGGAGGAACCAATCACAGACCAAAATAAATAAATAAATAAATAAATAGATACAATAATGGCAGTGACTGATAAATGTATTACATGTTCCAAAACATCAAAGGAAGGAAATGAGGTGGGAGTAAATAGGGACTTCCCAATTTTTAATGCAATTATTGTTTTATTTAATTTCTACATTCTTTGAATTGTTGAAGAAAAGGTAGAAACAAAATGAAAATGCTTTTAGAAACACAAGGATTTAAAACCAGACAAAGGAAGCCAGAGCAGATTGGTCAGCTCTCTACTCTGTGAATGCTCAGCCCTACAAACAGGATTGGAGAAACACCCTAGTGACGAATGCTAAATTTGCATGACTCCCAAGACTGACATTTAATAAAACAATGCTCAACAGACACAATTAAGAGATATTTCAAAGTTGACAGTCTTGTCATATTTTTAAAATGGAGATTTGAGCTGGGTGTGGTGGAGCACACCTTTAATCACAGCACTCGGGGCGGAGGGGCAGGTGGATCTCTGTGAGTTCCAGGCCACCCTGGTCTACATAGTGAGTTCCAGGCCAGCTGGGGCTGTCTCAATCAAAACAATAACAAAAAGGTGGGGAGGGTGACAGGGAGAAGACAATCAAGTCCAGAGCCTGAAAATAATGTGGGAAAAGGCCAAGTTGATTGTGGAACACCAGGGCAAGCCTCAAAGAGGATTTCTGACCCTGGTCTCACACAGAGGTCTTTGATCTTCAGAATTGCAGAGACAAGGCACGTGATAACATTGGGAGTGAGGAGGTGTCTCAGGGTGCTGTCGAGGTACAGAAAGACAGAGAAAACTATGGGGACATCAAAAGCGAGAGGAGCCCCTCACTCAGGAATCCTGTTTAAGCTTCTTTCTAGCAAAGAAAGAATTCCAGCACAATTAATTTCTTAAGGCTTTTTTCTCTCCTATCTGTAACACTTCAAATTTTTAGGAATCTAACCAGAAACCTCATTTATAAGGAAAGGACATGTCCTACAAGGCATTTAGTTGTCCTAGTGGCTTCTGGGTTTTCCTTAACAGATTTTAATTTCATCCAAATCACCTCTGGAGCCATCTATAATTTCATTTATATTCATTGAGACTCTGCCTTGAGAAGCCCATACCCACACTTGAGTGTCTTTTTGAGTACCTTCTTTTCTCCTAACCCTCACACTTAAAGTCTTTTATTTAGTAATAGACTATAAAACCAACTATGCTCGAGACTGGCTTGTCCTGAAATTCTTTTCTGCATCAAAGTAACAAATCCCAGTTTGGTCTGAGACAAGTCCCTAAAAGATTAAGGGAACTCCTCCGGCTGCTGAGGGTAACATTGTGGAACTGTGTCCCCACGTTCGCTGACTGCTACAAAGGCACACAATGAAGCCGAGTGTGGCTCTCACCTGTAATCTCAGGGTCTTCAGAAGCTGAGGCAGTTGGGTTGACATGAATTAGTTAGAGGACAGCCTGAGTTCCAGAGTAAGTTCCAGGCCAGTCTGGCTCAGAGAATGAGTTTGTTTGAATCAAACAGACAAATCCAAAGTTGGTGAGATGGCTCAGCAAGTAAAAGTGTTTACTGCCAACTTGATCCCAAGCTCCTCATCCACATGGCTGAAGGAGAACTCCCACAAGTTACACACACACACACACACACACACACACACTCACTAAATGAATATAATAAAAAAAATGAAAGGTTAAAAAAAGCCCTCTAAAATGGACAACAATAAAAATCTTAAAGGTATATTTTAAATCTTAAAAACTTAAAAGAGCCCATTTGGGCTTCCCAAGTGTTTCCATGGGCAGCTTTCAGTTTCATATACCCTGTAGTGATACACTCTGCTGACAGGAAGCCAGTTGATGATACTATAATCAACAACAATTAGCAAAATACCATGATTATAAGAGAAGTGTGTTAGCAGTAGTCAGAAAATACTTTATATTTGTATTGTTCTTTATCACATACAGAGTATTTTCATATTATTTGCTTCATCTAATATTTCTCTAAACCTACTTAAGTTAGTAGGACAAATGAAGAAATTGTGATTCTGAGAGACCACACTTGTAGCTCATGGTCAGCCACAGAGCAATTCACAAGAGCCTCTTTTCTCTAATACTATATTTTAATACTCAGGCAGGATGAGAGCCTGGCAACAACCACTACAATAGGACTGAAAACAACCCTAAAACAAACACAAGTGACAGATAAACGGCACATGGAGAGGGAGCGAGAGAGTGAGATTATGGAATGATATTAGTGGGGACAATAAGAAAGTAAGAGATGTCAAAGCTGCAGGAGCTTCTACAACATTAGGAAGATCTCATTTCACAGGTTTCTGGAGTGCACAGTCCCACTAGACCTGGTAACATAGGCATCCCATGTCCAGAAGATTCCAAACCAGATACTGATATCTGCAAGTGATAATGAATGGCCAATGCAATAATATTGTTTAGTCTATGTAATGTACTAACTATGAAAAGGAAAGAGTCTGAAGTTGATTTTTTAAATCTTTGTATCCCTGGCTTGGTTGGAAATTGTTATGTCCAGCTTTGGGTTTAATTCCCTTTAATTTCTTTTTCCTTTATTTTCTTTTGTTGGTCTTTTGGAGACAGGGTCTCCCTGTAGCCCCAGCTGGCCTGGAACTCACAGAGATCCTCCTGCCTCTGCCTCCCAAGAGCTGAGATTAAAGGCGTGGGCCACCACATCAGGCACCCTTTTATTTCTTTAACTATTTTTAAAAGTGTTTTGTGTGCATGTATGGAAGTGAACTGTGTTATGCAATGTCTGAGGAGGCCAGAAGAGGGCGGTGGAGCCCCTGGAACTGGAGTTAAGGACTGTTGCTACCTGCCATGTGTATGCTTGTAGATGAACCCATCCTCTGCAAAAGCAGCCAGTGCTCTTAACCACCTAACCACCTCTCCAGCCCCTGGAGTTAATTCTTATGTAAGACATTTGATTAAGATAGGGTCACCAGATAAAATACAGGGTGCATACTTTGTTTAGTCTGCTTGGGGCTCCTATAGCAAAGCAAAACACCTCAGTTTGGATAATTTATACTGAATAGAAATTTCTAGTTCTAGCATTGGTGTCGGGGGCCATGTGCCTGCCTTGAACTATGCCCTAGTTTTGGGTTAGGCGGAAGACAATCTCGTGCACAGAAGTGCTGTTGGAAGCAGGAGTTTTCATTAGGCAAAATGATTTACATCTGATGAGAAGTTTATTTTTCACCTAAGACTGAGGTCACATGAAGATCTTTGAAGGAAGCCAATCATATCTTGAGTTATTTTGCCTGTGTTAGTATTGTTTTGCTTACTTTACAATACAAATAGGGGAGACTTAATAAAGGGCAAGCTGCTTCAGTGTGACTGACAGCTCTCCTGAGTCTGTCCTGTTCCCTCTCTCTCTCTCTTTCTCTCTCTCTCTCTCTTTCTTTCTCTCTCTCTCTCCTCCTCCCTCCCTCCCTCCCTCCCTCCCTCCATTTTCTCATCCTCACTCCCCGCTTTGGGTATGGTCTGATTTCTGCCGGCGGGCTCCAGCAAGTGGCACCTGGACCAGGGACCTGAAGACGGGGGGTCAAGTGAAGGACACCGCGGTGTGAGTGAGCTCACTTAAAGAATGTAAAGTAAAAGGAAGAGTAAAGGAAAAAGTAAAGGAAAATAAAGGAAAAGTGTGCGGTGAGAAATCTCAGGAGTAAAATGGGTCAGGATGATAGTCGTTTGCTTTTTGTAAATACGTTGGAAAATATGCTTTATGCTGGAGGGGTTGGTGTAAAACATGAGCAGCTTTGTAAATTTTTGAATTTTGTAGAAAAAGTCTGTCCTTGGTTCCCTGAAGATGGGTCTGTAGATTTGAAAACATGGAAGAAAGTAGGAGGAAAACTTCAGGATTATTATGATGTTTATGGACCGAGTCAGGTTCCGGTAGATACTTTCAGTTTGTGGGCTTTGATTAGAGATAGTTTGGATCCTAGATATGAGATGGAAAGGGTTCGAGTAGAAAAAGTAGCGAGTGGCATGGAGTCACAAGCGGCTCAGGAGGAGGAGGAAAGTGAAGTTAAACCTTCTGCCCCTCCGTTTGAGGAGTTAGTGGAATTTGAAAATGAGCAGTTTTCCAATAGTGAGTTATTAGATTCTGAAGAAGAGTGGGAGGAGAAAACTGCTAGGTATCAGAAAGAGGATGAAGTTTCCCAGATTGTTGCATTGGCAAAAAAGGAAACTGATCAGGAGGGAGGTAATCTAGGGGAAATTCAACATTTGCAGGAGAAGATGGAATTGTTATCTTTACAAATGCAGCAAATTAGAAAACAACAGGCTAAGGAGAAATTACAGAGCCAGGCAAGATTAGATCCTCTACTTCTGATGGAAGAGCCGCCTGTAATCACAGTTAAGCAAAAGTCGGCAGGAAAGCCTCGTCCTTTGTCCTTAGTGCACTCTCCTCTATCTCCATTGCAAGTAAGTAAAGCGGCTGAAAGCAGAGAAAACATCCAAGGGTTTCAATTATTCCCTGTTATAGAGCGGGATGATGCACAGGGAAATCGGGTGAGGGAACATATTCCTGTTTCCTTTAAGCAGATAAGAGTTGAAACTTGCTTGTGTGCAGTATGGTCCAACTGCTCCTTTCACACAGGCAATGTTGGAATCAATGTCTCTGGAGGTGCTCCCACCAGACGATTGGAAACAAATGGCCAGAGCATGTTTGTCAGGAGGAGATTATTTGCTTTGGAAATCTGAATATGCAGAGCAATGTCAGGCTACAGCAGAAATAAACCGAGCACAGGGAATACCAATTACTTTTGATATGTTAGCAGGAGAAGGACAATATCAAGGAACAGGGAATCAGCTGACGTTTGATATTGCTGTGTATGCACAGGTTAATGCTGCAGCTAAGCATGGTATAAACTTCCTTCTTCAGGAAGACCAAAGATTTGTCAAAAATCATACAAGGACCTGATGAATTATATCAAGACTTTGTAGACAGGCTGATGCAGGCAGCAAGTAGGTTACTGGGAGATTCAGAGTCAAGGCTTTTGTTGGTAAAACAACTAGCTTATGAAAATGCTAATTCTGCTTGTCAAGCAGCCTTGAGACCTTTTAGAAAAAAGGGGAATTTATCAGACTACATTAGACTTTGCTCCGATATTGGGCCCTTGGATACTCAAGGTATAGCATTAGCTGCCACGTTACAAGGCAGATTGGTAAAGGAAGTACTTTTTCAGCAGCAAATGCCTCAAAAAGGCGGGGTTGCTGGCCCTCTAGGAAGCTGTTATGGGTGTGGACAGCTGGGACACCGAGTGAAACAATGCTTTAATAGACAAAAGGCCAGCACTCATAAAAAGGAGCCAGGCTTGTGTTACAGGTGTAAAAAGGGAAGACATTGGGCTAACGAGTGCAGGTCAAGGCAAGATGCCATGGGAAATCCTTTTCAGCAGGGAAATGGGCGAAGGGGCCAGCTCCAGGCTCCGCAACAATGTTATGGAGCCCTAGAGAATTTTGTCCCTCAGCAAGGAAATCCATTCAGGACCTTTTCAGAGCAACCCCAGGCAGTGCAGGACTGGACCTCAGTTCCTCCACTTATGCAGTATTAACCCCGGAGATGGGAATGCAAGCCATTCCCACAGGAGTTTATGGTCCTTTGCCGAAGGGGACAGTAGGGCTATTGCTAGGAAGAAGTAGCATTACTATGAGAGGAATTATGATAGGGCCAAGAATAATTGACGCAGATTTTGAAGGAGAGATAAAGATCATGACTTGTTCTCCTAGTGGGATATCTGTAATTAAGCAAGGTCAAAAACTTGCTCAGTTAATATTGCTCCCTCAGATTGCTACAGACAATATAGTGAAAAACCCTAGAAGAGGTGATGCAGGGTTCGGGTCATCAGATGCTTATTGGATACAGACTATAAGTGCCAAAAGGCCTGAGCTAACATTATTCATTAATGGGAAAAAGTTTCAAGATTTACTAGATACTGGAGCTGATGTTTCAGTGTTTACTGCTGATCAGTGGCCTTCACACTGGCCAAAACAGACATCTATGACGCAGTTACAAGGAATTGGTCAGAGTAAGAGTCCAGAACAGAGTAGTAATATATTGACTTGGAAAGATGAGGAAGGACATGAGGGAACTTTTCAGCCATACATCATTCCAGGACTCCCAGTTAATCTATGGGGAAGAGATGTGATGAGTCACATGGGTGTATACCTCTTTAGTCCTAGTAATGAAGTTACAAATCAAATGTTCAATCAGACAGCGGGAAAGTATAGTGAGAAATGGCAAAAGCCACCGTTACCTGTTTCCAGACCTTCCAGGACAGGATTAGAGTATTTTTAGAGGGGGTCACTGGACAACCTGTACTCCATGCAGATCCAATAATTTGGAAAAATGAGGATCCTGTGTGGGTGGATCAGTGGCCTCTTACTGCAGAAAAAATTCAGGCCACAGGGCAGTTAGTGCAGGAACAGCTGAAAAGCGGTCATATAGAGCCTTCTAATTCACCTTGGAATTCGCCAATTTTTGTTATAAAAAAGAAGTCAGGAAAATGGAGGTTACTACAGGATCTTAGAAAGGTTAATGAGACAATGGAGCTGATTGGAGCTCTGCAACCCGGAATACCCATTCCTTCTGCTGTTCCTAAAAATACTTATAAGATTATTTTGGATTTAAAAGATTGTTTCTATACTATTCCTCTTGCACCTCAGGATTGTAAAAGATTTGCATTTAGTGTACCTTCAGTAAATTTTAAGGAGCCTCTGAAAAGATTTCAATGGAAAGTATTGCCTCAGGGTACCACCCTGTGTCAAAAATTTGTGGCTCAAGCAGTCGCAAAGACGAGACAGGTTTATTTTCAAATATATATAATTCACTATATGGATGACATACTTTTGGCTCAGAAACAGGAAGAAACTTTGCTCGCAGCTTATGCTCATTTGCAGCAGGCTCTGAAAGAGCAAGGGCTAATTGTAGCACCTGAGAAGGTACAAGCCGAATCTCCGTATTCATATTTGGGTTATAAATATGATGATATATAAATATATCATATAAATATATATCATATAAATATATGATATATAAATATCCTAAAACAATTTCGCCTCAAAAAATTCAGATTAGGAAAGATGGGTTGAAAACGTTAAATGATTTTCAAAAATTATTGGGAGATATTAATTGGCTTAGACCTCATTTAAAAATTGCTACAGGAGAATTGACATTTTCGACATTTTAAAAGGTGATTCAGATCCTAAATCGGCTAGAAGCTTGACGGAGGAAGCCAGAAAAGCATTATCTCAGGTAGAACAGGCTATTGAAAATCAACAAATACAATATATAGATTATACCCAGGGATGGGCAGCATATATTTTGGCTACTATTCATACTCCGACTGCAGTTTTATGGCAGGAGGGACTTTGCTATGGTTGCGTTCACCTGTCTCACCTGCTGGAGTGTTATCTCCTTACTATGAGGCAGTAGTGTGTTTAGTTCAAATGGCTAGAACCGAGTCTCGTAAGTTTTTTGGAAAGGAACCTGCTGTAATAGGACTTCCATTTACAAAACAACAGATAGATTGGTTATTTCAAAATATGGATTCATAGGCCATAGCTTTTGCCTGTTATTCTGGCATCATAGATAATCATTATCTGAAAAACAAGCTATTACAATTTGCAAATAGTCATGCTTTTATTTTTCCAAAAATTGTGAGACAGGATCCTATTAAGGACGCTTTAGTGATATTTACAGATGGGTCCTCTAATGGTAGGGCTACTTATGTGTTACAAGGACAATCCCATGTTTTTCAAACTTCAGCTTCAGCTCAAGTAGTAGAACTTTGGGCTGTGGTTGCTGTATTTCAGTTTATGACCTCTATTTATTTTAATTTGTATACTGATAGTCATTATATTGTTAAAGCCTTGCAGGTACTTGAAACTGTATCTTACATTGAGGCAACTAACACTCAGGTTCAAGAATTATTTGGTCAAATACAAAGGTGTTTACATGCTCGTTCTCAACCCTGTTTCGTAGGGCATATTAGAGCTCATACTGGGCTCCCAGGGTCTTTGGCTTTGGGGAATAATTTAGCAGATAAAGCCACGCATTTTGTGGGCTTATCTCAATTGGAATTAGCACAAAAATCTCACGCTCTTCATCATCAAAATAGCCAAAGTTTACGAAAGCAGTTTCAACTTACCAGGGAGGCTGCTAGGCAAATTGTTAAACAGTGTCGCTTATGTCCTGAATTTCATTCTGTCCCTCAATGTGGAGTTAATCCACGTGGACTGATGCCCAATTGTGGCAGATGGATGTAACTCACATCCCGGAGTTTGGAAAATTAAAAAATGTTCATGTGTCCATAGATACTTACTCAGGTTTTCTTATGGCTACTGCTCAAACTGGAGAAGCTACTAAGCATGTTATAGCATACTGCATTAAATGTTTTGCTGTAGTAGGTTTACCATCTATAATAAAAACAGACAATGGCACAGGCTATACTAGTCAAACTTTCCAACGTTTCTGTGCTCAATTATCCATTAAACATAAAACAGGCATACCTTACAATCCTCAAGGACAAGCGATTGTTGAACGTGCCCGTGGAGCTTTAAAAAATCAATTACAAAAAATAAGAAAGGGGGAGTTATATCCCAGATCTCCACAGAACTCTTTGAATCATGTTCTTTTTGTCCTGAATTTTTAAAATGTGGATGCTTTTGGTCTTTCTGCTCCAGATAGGTTGTGGCATCCTAAGACTTTGGATACCTGTGCACAAGTGAAATGGAAGGATCCGCTTGATGGGAAATGGAATGGCCCAGACCCGGTACTAATATGGGGAAGAGGTCATGTTTGTGTTTTTTCACAGAACGCCGAGAATGCCAGGTGGCTGCCAGAGAGGCTGGTCCGGTTCACAGGGACGGAACGAGGAAAGAGTGATGTTGCTGTTGCTGTGGAATCAGTTCCTGATGGACTTATTGGACTTATGTAATAAATCCAACTATGCTGCATCCAGCCATATGGGAAGAAAGAGAGATTGCAGCGATGGAGAATGATACTCGCCTGTCAAGACGTCGTTATATGAGAAGAACAACAGTGAATCACAATTCTACTGCAGGGAATGCTGATGAACAAGAAGAAGAATTAAATATGGGACTTTGGTGGTCAGATGACAGTTTCCCACAGACTTATATGGGGAAACAGGCAACAACCATGGACAAAGTTAAGAACGTGTGATAGCTTGCCTAAGTCAATCCTATTTTTACTTTTGATTGGACAGTTTAAATATTGCTCATAATGGTACTAGTTTTGATGTTTTCTGTGTTCAATGTATTTCTTGTGTTTTAATGTAACTTGATTAATTGCATTTCAATTGTTTCCATGGGTGAATGCAAATTATGGTATCTCAGTAATTTTCATTTATTATGATTTCTGCAAATGTTATGTGTGGTTTGAGGGTTATAAATGTTGCAAGGTTTTGGCATAATGAACATATATCCTTAGATTTATGTTAACTGTAAAAAATAGTTATTTGACTTTGACGAAGGAAGAAACTGCTGCTGATTGTTAGATAAGCTAAAAGTCTTTTTGCCTTCCGGATCTTCTTTGACCTCAGATCAGGAAATGGTATAATCTTGGGTCTATGTTATTCTCCTTAAAAACTTGCATACTCCTTCCATAGGACGTATGTCCTCAGCACATTCTGGGATATTACAGCTGACGTGCACAGTGTTCGGCTCCGAACTCTATCGTGAATAGAGTTGCCCCTTGCAGGAGAGGCTGGCAGCCAAAGATGGGCAACTTTCTCTCGAACTAAGCTGACCTAAGACAGGACGTGGATGGTGGGCATTCACGTACCAATGACGGGTAAAGCTTGTGTTACCGAGAGAATGACCTAAGACAGGCACAGTCTTCTTGGCCATAATCAGAAAGGTTATGGTATCTTTAGAAAATAGAAAAGGGGGAGATGTCGGGGGCCATGTGCCTGCCTTGAACTATGCCCTAGTTTTGGGGTAGGCAGAAGTCAATCTCGTGCACAGAAGTGCTGTTGGAAGCAGGAGTTTTCATTAGGCAAAATAATTTATATCTGAGGAGTTTATTTTTCACCTAAGACTGAGGTCACATGAAGATCTTTGAAGGAAGCCAGTCATGTCTTGAGTTATTTTGCCTGTGTTAGTATTGTTTTGCTCACCTCACAGTATAAATAGGGGGGGACTTAATAAAGGCAAGCTGCTTCAGTGTGACTGACAGCCCTCCTGAGTCCTGTTTTTTTCTCTCTCTACATTTTCTCATCCTCACTCCCCGATTTGGGTATGGTCTGATTTCTGCCGGCGGGCTCAAGCACCTTGGGAAAGATCAAGATATGAGCATCTGATAAGGGCTTCTGTTTTGTGTCCTCACCTGGAAATCGGTGGAAAGACAAAACATAGATGAATTCTGTGTCCCTGAGTGGCAAAAGAGAGGACCTACTCCTGCAAGAAATTTTAATAGAGGCATTAAATATTCATAAAGACAATCCTCATGACCTATGCATCTCCCATAGGCCTACCAGTTCCCAACACTTTTACATTTGGAAATAAGATTATAGCACACAAATAAAAGGGCACATTTCAGACCACAGCATTGAGAATCTGAATTACAGGTGACACACAAGTGTCTTAGTATAATGATGTCTCAAATAGTAGATAGTATACTTTGCTGTTTTGCATACACAGGTTGAAAAAATAATTCTGATTAGCAAAACCCAGTCATTTCAGAACAAAAAATGGATTTTCTTTCAATAGCAAAATCATAACATTTTTAAAAGAAAAAAGCTTGTAAAAACCAAGACCACGAATCACAGAGTCCAAGAAATGCATAAGGAATCATGAACAGTTTGTCCATGACACAGAAGGAGAGCTTCATCTCTTGGTTAATAGTCTAATGGTTTCCTCCCTTGTCTTTCACATAGCCATATTTAAGCAAAAGATAAACCAAGAGTTTTGCTTTGTGGAATGAGAGTGAATCCTTTTACAAACAATGCTGCTACATGCATAGCTTGCTGTCTTTCCACTACAGCATGCTGTGTCTTGCATTCTTTCTCTTCAGGTCTCACGTGGAACAAAGAAGTGCAGGAATGTGGATCACCTTGACACCTAAACCCAGGGCCCTGTTTGCAAGGATCTGATCAGAGATAAAGGAACTTCGTTCTAAAATTGGTCTCTGATGTGTTCCTAATTAGTCAACTATGCAGGCAAATAAAGATGCACAACACTATTTTTTGTGTGTTTCAGAAACACATTTTCCCCAGGATCTAGTACTTGACTGTCCAATAGAAAGCAGAGAAAAATAAATATTTAATCTTCATCCCACCCAACAAAAGGCTGGTCAAGTGACGCAGTGGGAGTGGAGAAGGAACAAAGAAATCTGTAACTGGTTGTGATCAATTAGTTGTAAACACCACTGCACTCGGACCAACCGAAATACATTGGCATACATTGAGCTATATAAGGTTCGCATAATAAAATCACTTACACTTACGGTGAATTTTGATAATGATAATGATGAATATATATATGTATAGTTTAAATATAAATACCATACTTAAACACGAAATATGAGAAAAATCTGTTTCTTATTCAATGGAATTAAAGGACTTTCCATGAAGTCTGGCTCAAAGCATGCTGGGTAATCTGAATGCAAAATAGCAGCAGCGACCTCCACCAACGGGCTACAGCGAGTGGGATCTGGAGGTTCTGATAAGTGGTCTAATAATAAATTCAAGACGTCTGAGCATGTGAGCATGGGGCAATTGAGAAAGGTGATTTCCTGAGAAAGATGGAATAGTGCAGCTATGCAGCCCTGGGCAATGAAGGCTTTCTCCATTAAGGGGGGGCGGGATTTGGAGGGGCGGTAATAGGCAGTGGAAGACTCTGCACTGCAGGTGGGACTAGCCTGAAACCAAACACAACCAGGGCTGGTTGTAGAACAGGGGCTCCGTGGGGTAGGAAGACACACATTTTCTCCTCTCTTCCTTCAGATGACACACGTTTAAAAAAAATGTAAAAATTTAATAAGACCAACAAAAACCACACACTAATGCAACTCATATAAATTGACAATGCTTTTCTGGAAGCACGGATGTGAAATTCTTAGTAATACTTTCGAGTTCTTATTATTTCTGTTCTAAAGAGAGCTCAGGACTCACAACACATGGAGAACAAAGCTTTACAAGATTAAACATAAATAAAGAGGGCCAGGGAAATGATTCAGTCATTAAAAGCCCATGCTGTCCAATATGACAACCTCAGATCCATAACCAGGGTCCATATTGTGAAAGGAGACAACAGACTCTTCCAAACTGTCCTCTGAATTTCACAAATGTACACACACACATAAATAAATAGAATGTAATATTAATAATAATGCCAAATATGTTTAGGATCAACACCAAAAAGTGAAAAGTAAAAAAACTCCAACAACAACAAAACACCCAAACCAAAAAAGATATTTTTTATATATCACTTTTCTTCCTTCCTCCTAAGACCTGACTTATCCTTTCCAACTCTCCACCCCATGTCCCTCCATTCCTGCCTTCCCCTATCCTCCAATCCCCTCCCCTTCCATGTCTTTCCTTTCTCTCCTCCTTTGCTTACATCTCCGATATCTCTGTCTTTTTCATTTTTCATTTTGTCTCCTGTTTTTTTTTTCTATTTCTCTCATCATCCTCTTGATCCAACTCTTGCTGTCTCGTCACATCTTTCCTTTCCTTCTTTCTTCCTGAATATTCTACTTTCTTTTCTTTTTGCAGCAGGGGCCATCACAGTTTGTAGAGGGTGTCCTTAAAGTCAGAAAGTTGATATAATTAATACATGTGCTTGCCATAGGCATTCCTAGGCAGGGATGGTGTGGGTAGACTGGGACTCCAGGTGTAATTCTGTCCAGACACCAGTTGGATCCTGGTGGAGGTGCCCCGGATGTACTTGTGGCAGGCAGGGACCTAGTCCTTAGGAGGCCTGCCCTATTCCACCCCTGAACTGGGGGATATTTCAGTAGTCAGGGGTTCTCCTAGCTGCAGAGGAACAATGGAGGTCCTCAACAGAATGTTCTGCTAGCCCTCCGCAGCAGGAGGAAAGGTCCAGGGCACACACACACAGTGGCCACTAGAGTTCCTGAGGCAGCACCTGGCCAGGAAACCGCAACTGGGCACAGGGTGATCCTATTGAACTGACTGCTCCCCAAACAGGCCTGGAGAGCTGAAAGAGGGCTTGTGCTGCCACAGGACCAAGGACCTTGAGCAAGACACCTCTTCTTACCCAAGGGGATCACCTCGCTTTGGAAGACCATACCAAGAGAAGAGGTCCTACTTGAGACCCAATAAGGGAGAGGGGAGGGAACTAGACCTCTGATTGATGAGTGGACATTGAACTCACACCCTGGAGGAGCTCTGAGGTAGGGGAAGCATGCTATTCTGTTCCAGCGCAGAACTCCTTGGAGAAACTCCATGTCAGTGACTGGAGAGCACTCCCTGCCAACAACCTTGGAAGTCAGTGAGGAGGGACGGGGCAGGATCCTGCTAGTGATAACTGATCCACCCTCCGTTAGGCCCTAGTGCTCCTCCTCCTCCCCTTCCTGTTCCAGTTCTTCCTGCTCTTTCTTGTCTTACCAACCCTCCTTCTCATCCTCACTCTACTTTGGTACTTCTACTACAAGGCGGTGCACTTGACAGCGAGCCCCGAGAGCAACAAGAGGAGATGGGTCGTAGTCCTTCCGTCACAACACCCGTTGTCCGTGGACAGAGAAAGCCGGTGTGATCTGACAGGGCACCATGTGTGCAGGCACAGACTTGGTGAGAGACGGCTGCAGACAGGCGGTGGCAAGCCCTGGCCAACCTCACCCCTCCAAGGCACTCTGGGAAACAACTGCCAGGCGGTATTGGCTGGCCCGGAGGCCCCACCCACCGGGCTAGAGGGAACCCAGTGCCCAATGCCAAGAGCTCGCCAGGTGGGGCTGGGCGAGGTGTCACGGCCCCAACCGAGGTGGAGGTTTGGGGCCCGGCCCCGAACTCGGCACGCGGCGAATGGACGCTGACATACTGGCCAGTCCACACCCAGTCCAAGGAGGGGCTTGCCGAAGCAAGGTGCCTGTTGGATTCGGACCCCGTCTTAAGCCTTCTCCAAAAGTGAAGGGAGACAAGGAGAGGTGTATCACCTCGGCCACCTTCACACCCGTACTACTCAGCACCTACGGACAGAGACTGGAGATGCTTACAGATTTGTGAATGCAAGCCGGGCGTTCAAGGGGTGGGGTGCGTGTGTTTGGTGGTGGCGGGATGCAAGGGCAAAAGGAAGTCCGCGTATACAGTGAGCAGCGCGGGTCACAGCACAGGAGGAAGGCAGAATGGCAGGGTCGCTCAGGGTCGGATTCAGAAGGAACGACCGTCAGAGCACAGACTTTTGGTTTGGGCACACGCAAAGGGTCTGGACGTGGCTGATGGGTGACACGGGAGGAGCTACTAAGAGTCGAACCCTACTGGCCCCCACAAGGGAGATGTACACTTATGCCTCTCATCTTCCGTTTCCTTTGGTGGCTTTTGGAGACAGAGATTCCCTGTTCCCCAGGGAACCTGCAACCCGCTAAGGAGACTCAGATAGGGTCAGTCTCACACAGAGCCACCTGCCTCTGCCTCCTGGGTCCTGCCATCCTAGGTGTCAGACTCTCTCCCCTGCACCCTCTTTCAGACTTTCACCCTTGGGTTGATGGCCTCGCCTTCTTTTCCTCTATTTTCTCTCCCTCCCTCCCTATCGTCTTTCTTTCCTTCCTTTCTTCCTTCCTTCCCTCCCTCCTCCCTCCTTCCATTCTGATTTCATGTTGGTCCTTTTTTGCATTCCATATTTTCTTTTTGCTTCGAGTCTCCTCCTCCTCCTGCTTCTGTTCCTCCCCTTTCTGCTCCTGGTCTCCCTGCTCCTGCACCTTTGACTCCTAGTGGTCCTGGTCTTCCTCTTCCTTCTCCTCCATCCCCCATCCTCCTCCCCCTGCTGCTGCTCTGGCGGGGGCCGCGGGGGCGGCGAAGGCGACGGCGGCTGGGGCTCCCCGTCCACCTCCTCTCCCTCCTCCTGGCCCTCCTGCTCCTCATCCTCCTGTTCCCGTTCCTCGTCTTCCCGGTCCTCCTGTTTGTACTCCGCCGGCCTTTCCACGTCTCCGTCCTTTTCTTCCTCTGACTATTATTATGACGACTACTCCTATTAATGATAATAACAACATTGTTCTTATTACTATTCCTTTTCTTGGAGCAAAGTCTGTCCCGCCTGCTCAGGACTTGGTATCAGAAGGAACCGGTCTGTGGAAGAGCCGAAGGCGAGAGGTGCCCCAGCGATATGCATGATGGCAGGGGTGTCTGCAAGGATGAAGCCCAGCGATGCACACGTCCTCCTCTTCCCCGAGGCTGTGTCTCGGCGGAGGTCCCCCGGTGGTGCTGTTGGCTCGGGCGGGCCTCGAACTCAGGAGGCGTTCGGTGTTCCAGCGCTGCGAGGTCCTGCAGGCAGCAGGGCGCAGGGCAGCGGGTTTCCGCGGCTGTACGGGACAAGGATGCGCCCTCCACGGCTTCCCAGGTGCCGTGGGCTCCGCCGGCCTTCCACAGCAGCGGTCCAGGTCCGGGGAGCTGGCGCGGACGGGTGGAAGTCCCGAGGCCGGGGCCGGCAGGAGCCGTCGAGCTGGCCACGTGGAGCTGGCCCTGAGCCCCTGGGCTCCCGGAAGGCGGAGTGGAGAGCGGAGGAGAGCCCCTGCCGGCGTGTAGGTGGGCCGGGTGGTCGGGCTCGGGTGGCGAGCGTTCCTGGCCCGGGGAGCGCAGATGTGCTGTGCAAGAAAGAGGGCGTGTGTTGGGGTGTCGGGGAGCGAGGAGCGGCGCGGACCGGTGTCCCAGGCAGGCGAGCTGGGTGGTGAGGGAGCGGGCGCGAGGGAGACGGCGGGCGAGTGGTGGGAAGGCGGTGTGCGTGCGTGCGTGCGTGCGTGCTCGTGTGTCTGTGAGTGCGTGTGGGTGTGTGTGTACGTGTGTGCGTGTTGGGGCGTGGTTCGGGGTTGAGTGTCGGCCGTGCGTGGTGTTGGGAGTCGGTTGTGCGATGTGTGTAGCGTGTGTGTGCGGCGTGCGTGTGCGGTTGTGCAAGTTTGCGGGTCGGTGAGTGTTGGGAGTGGCTGTTGTTGTGGTGAGTCGGGTTGAGCGTTGTGCTCGCCCCCTGGCGGCGTGCTGTGAGCGGTGTCGCTGTGGGTCGCGGCGGCGTGCGTCACGAGGCGGCGGGTTCATGAGGCCTTTCTGCGGCCGTGACTGTCGCCGGTTGTGGTGGCGCATGCCGGTAGGATATGCTGAAGAGGCAGAGGCAGGAGGATCATGAGTTCGAGGCCAGCCTGGGTTACACATTTTCCTCCCTTTTTCCCCCACCCCCTTCTGCACGCCTGCCCTCCCAAACCTTCACCGACACACTCACACGCGCCTACACACCTCACACCTCATCTGCTCCTACAGCCGCAACCGCACCGCCTACCAGCGCACGCCCTGCTCCTCTCCACATGGCTTCCCTGCCCTGGCTTCGCCACCTGCCAACCTCACAGTCACCCCGAGACGACCGTTAACGACTTCCCGCGCACACCTGCCTTCCTGCCTGCGGACGCCTCGTGCCGACACACACACACACACACAGCGTCACTCCACCAGCCTCTGCACCCAACTCAGCCTCTTCGCACCTCCCAACCAGCAAACCACATTCCTTGCTCGCCTTGCTTCCTGCACGTGCATCCCCAGCCCACAGCCCTCCACAGCACCCCTCCTCCCCTTGTCAAACACCAGGCCGCCGGCGGGGTTTGCCCCGCGCCGCGCTGGGCTGCTCTTCTGCTCCCACAGCAGGAAAGGAGCGCCCGGATGTCCTGCTTGTTGGGCGCTGTCATAGCTTCCTTGGTACAGTCGCTGGCTGGGTCTTTGCCTCATCGGTTCCCTCCACCTCTAACTTGGAAACCCGACGCCATCCACTCGCTTTGCTTTCCAAAACCACTTTCGGCAGGAGGCGTCAGCAGGCAGGAAGGCAGGCGTGCGGCTGTAGGAGCGGATGAGGTGTGAGGTGTGTAGGCGCGTGTGAGTGTGTCGGTGAAGGTTTGGGAGGGCAGGCGTGCAGAAGGGGGTGGGGGAAAAAGGGAGGAAAATGTGTAACCCAGGCTGGCCTCGAACTCATGATCCTCCTGCCTCTGCCTCTGCAGCATATCCTACCGGCATGCGCCACCACAACCGGCGACAGTCACGGCCGCAGAAAGGCCTCATGAACCCGCCGCCTCGTGACGCACGCCGCCGCGACCCACAGCGACACCGCTCACAGCACGCCGCCAGGGGGCGA
Source organism: Eospalax fontanierii (assembly GCA_035773235.1). Lineage (NCBI taxonomy): Eukaryota > Metazoa > Chordata > Mammalia > Rodentia > Spalacidae > Eospalax > Eospalax fontanierii. The sequence goes on along the minus strand of CM069528.1, from coordinate 102,231,721 downwards.
GCACAACGCTCAACCCGACTCACCACAACAACAGCCACTCCCAACACTCACCGACCCGCAAACTTGCACAACCGCACACGCACGCCGCACACACACGCTACACACATCGCACAACCGACTCCCAACACCACGCACGGCCGACACTCAACCCCGAACCACGCCCCAACACGCACACACGTACACACACACCCACACGCACTCACAGACACACGAGCACGCACGCACGCACGCACGCACACCGCCTTCCCACCACTCGCCCGCCGTCTCCCTCGCGCCCGCTCCCTCACCACCCAGCTCGCCTGCCTGGGACACCGGTCCGCGCCGCTCCTCGCTCCCCGACACCCCAACACACGCCCTCTTTCTTGCACAGCACATCTGCGCTCCCCGGGCCAGGAACGCTCGCCACCCGAGCCCGACCACCCGGCCCACCTACACGCCGGCAGGGGCTCTCCTCCGCTCTCCACTCCGCCTTCCGGGAGCCCAGGGGCTCAGGGCCAGCTCCACGTGGCCAGCTCGACGGCTCCTGCCGGCCCCGGCCTCGGGACTTCCACCCGTCCGCGCCAGCTCCCCGGACCTGGACCGCTGCTGTGGAAGGCCGGCGGAGCCCACGGCACCTGGGAAGCCGTGGAGGGCGCATCCTTGTCCCGTACAGCCGCGGAAACCCGCTGCCCTGCGCCCTGCTGCCTGCAGGACCTCGCAGCGCTGGAACACCGAACGCCTCCTGAGTTCGAGGCCCGCCCGAGCCAACAGCACCACCGGGGGACCTCCGCCGAGACACAGCCTCGGGGAAGAGGAGGACGTGTGCATCGCTGGGCTTCATCCTTGCCCAGACACCCCTGCCATCATGCATATCGCTGGGGCACCTCTATTCTTCAGCTCTTCCAGAGACCGTTTTTTTCTGACACGAAACCCTGGACACCAGGATAGACTTTGCTCCAAGAAAATTCATGATGATGATGATCTGAGAGAGAAGAAGAAAAGGAAGAAAAGGTGGAAAAGCAGGAGGAGAAAAACAGGAGGATGAGGAAGAGGATGAGGAGCAGGAGGACCAGGAGGAGGGAGAGGAGGTCGAGAGGGAGCAGCAGAAGCAGGTGGACGATGGGTGAAGGAAGAGAGGGAAGGAAGAGAAGGAGGAAGACCAGGACCACTATGACTCAAAGTTGCAAGAGCAGGAGGAGGAGACTTCAGGCAAAAGAGAAAATATGGAATGCTAAAAACATCACAAAATAAGAAAGGATGGAAATATCCGAAGGAAGGAAGGAAGGAAGCAGGGAGGGACAAATTGGAGGGAGGCAATCAACACAGCGAAAAGGTGAAAGAGGCAACAGGGGATAGAGTCTGACTCCTGTGATGGCAGGACTCCAGAGGCAGTCAGGTGGCTCTCTGAGACGAGGCCTGCTGGGTCTCCTTAGCAGGTTGTAGGCCACCTTGGAACAGGGAATCCCTGACTCCAGAACAAAACCAAAGCAAACAGAAGAAGAGATGCGTGAGCGTGCATATCAGCTGTGGGGGCCAGTAGGGTTCGGCTCTTTGCGCCTCCCGTGCCACCCATCAGCCATGTCCAGACCCTTTGCATGTTCCCAAACTGAAACCCCGTGCTCTGGCTGAGGTTCTTTTTTAATTTCATCCCCTGCATTGATCATGCATATCACTCTGACAGCTCTATTATTCAAATTTTTGAGATTTTCAGTTTGCTTATCCTTATTTTAAGGATACTTCTTCAGATTTTTTCATAAATTAAATAATCGTTGACCAAAATAAATATTTATTTGCCTGTCGAGATTCCTCAGCATTTAAAGGACGTACTGGTCTTGTATACGATCCCTTTTTGTTTTCCAGTCAGCACATGAAGCCCATGGCCCATAACCAGTTTCAGGGAACCCTACCCCCACATCTGACCTCTGTGGGCTTTGCATGACTCGGGTTCATGCACATACTTCCTGAACACTCATTAACATAAAATAAAAATTTTTTGAAAAGTTAGACTGTGTCGGGCATCGCATGGCATGCTTTTTAATCTCAGGACTCTGTAAGCAGACACAGGTGGACGTCTTATCCTAGTCTGCATCACTAGTTCCAGGACAGCTGTGGCTACAGGGAGACCGTTTCTCAAAAAAGACAAAAATAAAAATAAATATAATAAGCAGTAATTATAGGAAGAAAATAAAGGAGATGGTTCCAGGCCTCTGACCACAGGGTGAGTCTTTCTAATAACAAACACTGTGTCAAAAAAAAAAAGAATAAAGAAAAGAAACAGTATCAATTGAGAGCAACAAAATAAATGTTAATAAAGAGAAATTTTAGGTTGTAATAAGTTTATAATATGTTCATTATATGTAATAAATTTGTGTAACTCCAACACTTTCAATCTAGACATTCAAAGAATAATTATGTGTTGCAATACGTATGCGTATATCCAGCACTTTTAATGTACAGATTGGAGGATTTCTTGATCTTCCAGTCTCATATTTTGTACATAGTGAATTTCTTGCTTTTCAGCATTATGTAGGTATTCTACATTTGTAATAATTTAAACAACATAACACTGGGCATAATGGTCATATTGTCACCTCCATTGGAAATCAGTTCATTAGATCCAAATCAACTCTCCAAAATAGCAAGAGTTCATTTCATTGCAACATTTATATTTATGGTTGGAAAGATGCTTCAGGAGGTAAGCACTCTGGCTGGTCTTGTAGAGGACCCAGGGTCAGTTCCTAGAACCTACATGTTGGCCAACATTTGTATTTAAATCAGTGTAGTATTCATTTTTTCCATTTCTCAGTAAATCCCAAATATTCTGATATAGAAATTCTAACAGATATATACATAATCATATATATATATATATAATCAAGCAAATATGTGTAACTAAATAACCAAAGGTGTAAGCAACCAATATTCAATCAACATCTATATAATCAAATGAAGTGTATTCATACTATGAAAATTTTTTTCATCTTTAGGTGGAAAAAAGTCTTATATGATCAAACTCTCTGAATGTTGTTCTCTTCCCATTAACAGACTGAGGTGACCCGTGAAATGGTTTAGTACTTTCTTGACCTAGAAAATACAGAGAATCTTGAAATCAAGAGGTTCAAATCTTCATATTTATTTTAAGAACATCTGTGAAGCTTCCCAGGCCATCCAGTGTATGTATACCATAAAAACCTTCAAGTATCTGAAAGATATCACTTTAAAGAAGCAATATGTGCCATGGAGTCAGTAGGTGTGCTTAGTGAAAATAGTGAACTGGGCATGGGGTCTTGGGCCCAAAAAGAGTGCTGAATTTTCTATGTACATTCTTAAAATGCAGAGAGTAACACAAAATTTAAAAGATTTAGATGTAAACTCTGTAGTCATTAACATCCAGGTATAGAAAGCCCTGAAGACATGCTGCCACCCTCACAGAAGTCATGATTGGGTTATCCCAAACATACATGAGCTCCTCTCTCACATATTGATGATCCTCACTGAAAAGAACTTTTGTTCCTAAGATGTTCCTAAACTATAGGAGAAGGCTGCACAAAAGAAATAAATATCCCAGAATAAATTGAAGAAAAAAAACTTTTGGCACAGGAACAAATTCAGCATAAAATAAATGCAAATAAAAGTAATATTAAAACAAAAATGTCTATGAACATTAAAGTCATGATATAATGTCAGATACAAATGACGGTACTGTATATTTTCAGTTATCTCAGAGCCTCTTATAGGCCTCTTACAGTCACAGAAATGGTAAATAAAATCAGGATAGTTTGGGCCAGGGGAGATTGGGTAGTTTCTTAATGGGTATAGAGTTTCAGGTTTTTGTTTTGCTTGTTAAAAATTTATTTTTAATTTTGTGTATGTATGTATCTTTGTGTGCATATGTGCATGTGAGTACAGGTGGCTGTGGAGGCCAGAGAGGACATGAGATCCCCAGAGCTGGAGTTACAGTCATTTATGAGCCACCTATCATGGTGTTGGGAACTGAACTCAGGGTCTCTGCAAGAACAGCAGGTGTTCTTAATCACTGAGCATTTCTCCAGCTACTTGTTTTGTTTTGGAGATAGCATCTCATATATCCCAGGGCCTCAAACTTGACTGTGTAACAGGGTAGTCTTGATAACTCCTCCTCCAACTTGTCCTCCTCCTCGTCTTCCTGTCCTCCTCCAGAATGTGCGGTAATAGACACGTGAGTCGCCGTCTTAGTTATGTAATGCTGGGGAATAGAACCCCCACTTTGGTCCATATTATGCAAGCACTCTACTAAATGAGCTACATCCCCAGGTCCAAATTTCCCATTTTGTGAGATGAAAAGTTGTAGAATATTTTTGAAAAATGAGAATGTACTAAACACAACTGAACTGTACATTAAAAATGGTAAAGATAATCAATTTTATTTTATGGGTATTTTGCCATATTAAAATATACAATTGTTTAAATTACAATAAAATTATAATAGAAAACTAAAATTTCTCATTGTGAGGAAGTTCAGTGAAATCTTGCCAGACTCCTCCCCAAATAATGTTCTTACCTTCTATAATGTACATTATATATTGGTAAATTGTCATGTACTGTTTGAGTGCACTGAGAAGTTGGCTCTAAAAGTGGAGTTGTCCTCCCTCTCTTCAGACCCATGCATGTTTATGTCAAGATTCCTCCAATAACGCCTTTCCTGGGATAGGCTAGCCCCATGACTCTGACACAGGAAGGAGAGAAAACAGCCAGCAACTAAGGATATTAAAAACACTGTGTCCTGAGACTGGAGAGAAGCTCATCATGTAAGAGCACATGCTGTTCTTATAGAGGACCCAGTTCATTTCCCAGGCCGTATGTTGGGTGGCTCAGGACCACTTGTAACTCCAGTTCCAGGGGTTCCAATGGCCTCTTCTGAACTCTGAAAGCACTTGCACTCATGTGTACATATCCCTCCCTCCCCCTGCTACATATACATATAATTTAAAAATAAAAATAAATCTTGTAAAAAAGTGTTCTTAAGAACAGCTAGAAAGTAAACTGTTTTCTACCCAAGTTGCTATTGTTTAGATCATAATCTAAAAATGTCTCCAGTGGGGACAGAGAGACTGCTCTGATTAGAAGCTCATCCACCCATTGATAGATATATGTAAGCCCCAGATTTGATGCTATTACCTTTGTTTGCTCTCCCAATTAGAATATTCTTTTACTTTCACTTGCAATATAGTTAATAATTCTCTTTCAAAACTCAAAACATGGCTACCATAGATCATTCCCCAGACAGTACAAAACACCATTATCTTCCACACCCTCAAGGTTTGCCCAGTTATTTGCATAAATTGCTTGGGAACAGATCACAGTGAAAGGTTCTCTGATTTTAGTAGCCTTTTCCTTTCACAGGTTAGCCCAGAATGAGGTTTACATTGCTGCTTTCACTGCCCTACTCAACACATAAGGTGTGATGTTACAAGATAAACAATTGCTTTGGCAATGAAAGAAGTAACCTAGTAGAGCCTAGGTGCGTAAATAGATATGTCCATACTTGTGAAGTCTTAGAGGCTGTGAGCAGTTTGCCACGAACATCCTTGGGTTTTTTTTGTCACCTCTGTGGATGTTACTTCTTCCTTTTGGAGTAACCCTCCGAAGGCTGATCCTGGGGGCTGAAAACACTGTTCATGAGCCTTTAACAAACTCCCCCAAGGCAGAGCCTGCCATGTCTACTGGAACTCATCATGGTAGATAACCTTTATTGAGAAATGAGACAAGAAACTCTGTCTTTGGATTCCAAGGTTCCTACCTGGGTCCTTTGAGGGGCTTCAAAAAGCCCATAGCACTCATCATATTTTACAAGAAATCTTCTGTGCTCTCCACATGTGCATGTGTTTGCCTAAAAGGAGATTCATTACTATTATCAGATTATTGTGCATGTATGTATGTATCTGTGTATGCGTGTATGAGAGAGAGAGAGAGAGAGAGAGAAAGAGAGAGAGATAAGGTGCACATGTGGGTGCATGTATGCAGAGGCCAGAAGTCAACCTTGGATGTTGCTCCTGTCTCTACCTCCCGGTACTAGGGTTACAAGCACACACCACCACACTTGTTTTTTTTTTTTTTCACATGAAGTTTTAGAGGTCAAAATGAGATCCTCATGTTCAACTGGCAAGCATTTACCAACTGAGTGATAGACTCCTCCTTTGTTACCAGATTCTCAATGGACTCTGAGTTTTAGAGAACAAGATCCTTATTGCCCGCCCTGATACCACCATACTGAATTGGGAATTTGAATGTCTGCTACAAGCTGGGAAGCTGCTTTAAAAATGCAAATTTTTAAAAATTTTTAAATTTTAAAAATTTCAAAAATGTAAAGACCCGGAACCTCTTCCTCTACTATCGTCCATAACATATCAAAGTATACACTTGTAATGACTTCACTCTCCTCCTCCGTGTCCCCTCAAAATCAACAAACCAGAGCCACTGAGATAGCTCAATGGGCAAGGCACTTGTCATCAAGCCTGATGACCTGAGTCTTGAGTTTGATCACCAGAATCCACATGGTAAAAAGGAGCAAACCCACATGTAGAGAGCTGCGGATTGCCGCGTCTTAAAGATGGCGCCTGCTTCCGCCTTCCACCATCCCGAGGGTGAGTGCTCTCTGGAGTAAACAACTCCATATTTGACTGTGGCTGAGATCTGGGCCTGCTTCCGCATGTGTGTGCCTATCTGCTTTCACCACGTGGTAGTTTGGGGTTGGCTGGCAGGAGGGGATTTAAGTCTCTGGTGGGCTTTCCCCGGGGTCAGAAGTAAGTCAGAAGTAAGTCAAAAGTAAGTCAGAAGTCAGAAGTAAGTCAGAAGATTGTTCAAGGTTCCTGAATAAACTGCACAAAGAAGAGTCCAGTGTTGCGTCTTCCTTGCTGGTCAAGGTGGTCGTGACACCCACATCTACAAGCTATCCCTCACACATGCACATACCCACACACACTCTCACACACAATAAAAAAATGTGCAAGTCCAACCCTGCCTCCTAGATGCTCTTATTTGATAAAGGGTGTTAATGAGTCACCCCATTCCTTTCCTTACACAGATCTCCACTGGAAACCTGTGTTCTTGGATAATCAAATGTATTTGGCCTTTTTTTACAGGGAGTGGAGGCGTGCGTGCGTGTGTGTGTGTGTGCACACGGATGCACACATGCTCGTGTGTCTGAGTGTGGGCATGCATGCCACAGTGTGCATGTGGGGATCAAAGACAGCCTAGAGGAGTCAGTCCTTTCCTTCCATCATGTGGGTCCTGGGGAATGAACTCATGTCATCAGGTTTGATGGTATGTACCTTTACTGCTGAGCCATCTTGCCAGCTCAAGCAAACATTCTTGAGGCTGCTGTCTGGAAAACTTTGAATGGTAAGGTCTATAATTTGACCTTCCCAAGTGGTGGCCAGGAGTTGATGAGTGTGCCACATGAGGCCATGATATTCCAAGTCTCATGATCTCAGAATCTTCAGAAGCATTCCCTCTCAACAGCTAAGGACATACTAAAGAAGTCAGCGGGTTTTGCCCCCTTTCCAGTGAGGCCTGTGCCGTGAACCCTCTGGTGTATCAGGGAGGGGACAGTTCCACTCTGTAGAGATGGAAGCAAAGAATGAAAAGGAAAAAAACCCACTCTGAAGCAGTGTTGAAGAGGTGTGAGAGGCACATTGCAGAACCCTGTAGTACAGCAGAAGTGGAAGTTAACACGAGTGTGGAAGGAAAACCAGAAAGGGAATGGGTCCCCAGTGCAAGCCTGATCCAGGAAGCATCCTCAAAGCAGAAAATACTGGAATCTGCTCTGCCCAAACCGTGGAACAACAAAATGGCCCAGCCAGACAAAATGACGTGCGGCTCAGCTCCCAGGAGCCGCTTCCATTCGCACGGCAGAACTGCATGATGAGCAATTACGAAGTGGCTCACTCTAGCTGTCCAGGACCAAACACAAACCAATGCAGACTGCACTAATTTATGTGGACTTACATACCAGGAAATGGCGTGCAAAGTAGCTCACCCTCACAAATGAAAACTCCTCCAAAATGGGGACCCCGAGCCCATTGCCACAACTGGCTATTCTGTTGTTGCCATGCCCACTGCTTTCTTTACAGTGTACTAAATAAACCTGTTCTCTTTCCTCCCTCTTCTAAAGTGTGAATTATTTCACCATCCTGGAAATCTACCACAACATGAACAAATGCTGTGTATGTCTGAGTGGCTTTTAAAAAATATTTTTAATTTACTATGTTTATTTTATGTGTATGAGTGTAGTGCCTGCATGAAGATTGCTGCACCCGTGTCATGCAGTACTTGTGGAGGTCAAAAGAGGGCATTGGATCCCCTGGAACTGGAGTTATGGATAGTTATTATGTGCCATGTGGGTGTTGATAATCAAACCTGGGTCCTCTGCAAGTGATAAACCATCTCTCCAGCCCCATCTTTCTATGCCACATGAAGTATAGAAAGTTTTAAGAATGAGTGTGATGGCTGGGGATCGATCTAGGACTACTAAATTCTCCTTTCAGGGGGACCAGGGAGCTACTTGCTCTCTGAGAATGGTCTTGCTAAGGTTCTAACTGATGTGAAGCCATGCCACCAAGATGAGGGAGCACTCGGGAAATTTCCGAGCTATTCCTGTTTAGTGAGTGTGGTGATTTGAATGAGAAATGTTCTCCATAGGCTCAAGTATTTCAATACTTAGTTCCCAGTTGCTGGTACTACTTGAGGTGTGAGGCTGATTGAGGAAGTACATCACTAGAGGAAGAATGTCACTAGGCGTGGACTTTGAGAGGTTATAGTCTCACCCCACTTCCTGCTCGCTCTCCCTGCGTTCCATGTGCAGCTAAGATATGATCTCTCAGCTTCTTGTTCCTGCTGCTGTGCCTTCCCCCAACCTTATGGACATCTAGCCCTCTGGAACTGTAAGCTAAAATAAAACTGTCCAAGAAGTTGCTTTTGGTTATGGTGTTTTATCACAGCAACAGAAAAATAGCCAACACTTTGAGTGGGTAAGAAGAGTGGCCTTAGCAGCTTGTACCTAAGGAGGGCATAACCTTACCAGGTGTTCTTAGAGAGGCCAGTGCAACAGAGTCCATATCAATCATGTCTTTCTTTCCTCCCCATTTGCTCTAGTTTCATTTCTGTTGTTGTGATAAAATATCCTTTGTGCTGGACAGCTTTAATTGTCAACTTGACACACCTGAGGAGAGGGAGCCTCAGTTGGGGAACTGCCTCCATTAGACTAGCCTGTGGCCATGGCTATGGGGCATTTTCTTGATTGTTGAGTGACCTAGGCAGGCCCAGCCCACTGTGGGTTGATCTTTTCCTGGGCAGGTGGCCCCATATTGCATAAGAAAGCAAGTTAAGCATGGGCCAGGGGAGTAAGCCAATAACCAACTATCTTCCACGGCCTGTGATTCAGCTCCACCTTCTGCCCTGAGTTCCTACCTTGGGCTTCCTCAGTGAAGAACTGTGACCCAGGAGATACCAGCCAAAGAAACCTTTCCTCCCCAAGTTGGTATTGGTCAGAGTGTTCTGTCACAGTGATTGAAAGCAAACTATAATACCCTGACAAACGCATCTTAGGGTAGAAAGGAGTTTACAATCCATTACATCAGGGAAGTCATTGTGGCAAGAGGAAGCAGCTGGTCATATCACATTCACAGTCAACAGAACAGAGGCCCAAGAACAAGGTTCCTCCCATCACAGCAGATGAGCAAAGGCTTTCCCTGTAAACCCCCAGGTAGCCTTTCAATCCCCTAATCTGCCACCACCAGGCTTAACACTTGACAGAGATGCTGTGCAAGCTCCAAAAGGAGGTGAGCTCCATTCTCCAAACCATAGGAAACTGGCCAGCATGTAAGCTACATACAAATGGCAGGATCAAATCAGCAAGCTTGCTATTTCTAGTATGAATAAATGAGTATGTGCTATATAGTATTGTGAATATTAAAATCAGGAAAAGAATGATGTTCTTAGGGTTGGTGGGGGGGTTGTGTTGTGTCTCACTATATAGTCCTGGGTGACCTGGAACTTGTTATGTAGACCAGGCTAGCCTCAAACTCACAGAGATCCACCTGCCTTGGCTTCCTGAGTGCTGGGATTAAGCTGCCATACCTGGATGTTCTTAGTTGTTAACAGTGTACTTTTATAACAGCATTGTCCCCCTAAAGTGGATATTTTATAGTTAGTTTTTTAATTACAAAGTGGTAAAAAGCCAGTCAAATTTAGCAGTGGGGGGTTGTATACAACTTTAGTGACACTAATGTTAGTACTGATAACCCACTACCATCGGACCAGCCGTAATGCCTGCTTTCGCTTTCATTTTATAAATCTCCAAAGAGGCCACTCTAAATAACTTAGGATGAATTGTTTTGACAATTATGAGAAATGTTTGAGGTTATATGAGCCCTACAGTATAATACTACAAAAAATCAATACATTTCCTGATTCTCTTCCTTAGATTTTGAATAGCTCAACACGAACATATTCAAAAATGAAGGTAGTTGCATGATGGGAAATAGAAACAAATTACCAAATGGAAGCCTCTCGTCCTTCACGAACATCTTGAGACATTCATGAGTCTTATGTTTAAAAAAAAATGATAATGAAACATACTTGTGTTAAATGTTTAGTGCTAGAAATTTTAATATTTAATGTCAACAAATGAGCTTTGTTTTTTTTGTTGTTGTTTTGTTTTGTTTTTTTTAACGGTATTCCTGCCTGTGATCTGCAAAATGTCTTCGTTATACAAGGCGGCAGCAGATGGCAGCAATACACAAAAGATCCACTTTCCACCTACTTTCTGCACAGGCTTTTGCTCCAGAACATCTCACCAAGAATACAGTCAGTGATCACACATTATTTTCTGTCTTTTTAATAATCTTTAATAGTTTTTGAGTCATGAGTCAAGTCATCATGTCAAATTTGTTTATTTGTTTTTACTTGCATGTAGGGGGATTGTTTTTGGTTTGGGTTTTTGTTTGGGTTTGGTTTTCTAAGACAAGGTTTCACAATGTAGCACTGGCTGGACTGGAACTTGCTGTAGACCAGACTAGCCTCAACTCCCAGAGATCCACCTGCCTCTGTCTTCTCACTGGGATTAAAGGCATGCACTACCACACCCAGCTTTGTTTTGTTGAGACCAAATCTTATGTAGCCCAGGGTAGCCTCGAATTCACTATGCAGTGGAAGCTGACCTTAAACTCCTGATCCTTCTGCCTCTGTCTCCCAAATGCTGAGATTCCAGGTGTGTACCACCATATCTGGATCAGTTAAGCCAAATTTAATATGGTCCTTTCCTTTACCCTCCAGCAGACTGCTGCTGGTTACAGAAGTTGCTCCCACAAAATGCCCCCAAATAGCTTTTTACTGATGTTTAATGTTTAGGAAGCCAAATCCCACTCAATGATTAGATATTAGCACACTCGCTAAATTCCAAGCAAGAAATCCCATATTTACCAGAAAACAAGGAACGAGAAAGATTAGAAAACCTTGATGAACTTCAGTAATTACTCTCACTTGTTGAATCTTAATTTTCCCATTGAAGTTATTTGTATTTAAAAATGTTAAATGTTAAAGGTGAAGGTTTCAGCTGACAGAAGAAATGTGTGTTCCACATTATGATTAAATTGGACACTTAGGAAAAGCCATTTTCTACAGTAAAACATACTGCTGGTTTCACGTGCACTTAATGTAGCTGATGGAATTTTTTGTTTTTGTTTTTAAGTAATTGGGGTAAGCACTGTAATTGTCCCGGGACCTGGGATTATTAATTAGAGAAGTTAAAGGCTGAGCTTTCTGGAGAGAAAATGAAGAGGAAAGAGAAGTTGCAGTCTGCATCTTCAACTTTACAGTCTCTCAGGAGCAATTAGGAATTCTTGCCAAAGCAAGCTAGTTGCTAGCTGGGGTTTCATGAAGGCTGACTGGAGTGAACTTTCTCTCACCTGTCCCCACGTTTGTCAGAATTTCCCATTGTTACCACAGAAGGCCATTTTGGTCTCAGATATCTCTTACTGAAACGCAAGTAAGCAACTTCTGTCTAACATGATAGGATGAATGTGTACAATGGTCTGAATTTCTTCCCTAACTCCAGTGACATAACAGCAAAGGGCAAAGAGAAAGAAGACAAATTTGCACCCCCTTCCTCCTGCTTGGAGTGAGGTTTGTGGCAGGCAAAATTCTCGTACACAGAAATAAAATATTTTTAAAATAAATAAATGGGGGCTGCAGACAGCTCAGCAGTTAAGAGCACTAGCTTCTCTTATAGATGTCCCAGGTTCAGTTCCTAGCATCCACATGGCAGCTATGATCTATAATTCCAATTCAAGGTGATCTGCCGCCCTCTTCTGGCCTCCATGGGCATTGCATGACATAAATGCAGACAAAACACTCATACACATAAAATAAAAATAATAAATAAGTAAATGTGTTTATAGAATATACTTAGGGATAAAGGGGATTATGAGTCTGAAGGACAGTAATGAACAAAAGATGCCAGACACAACTATAAACATTGTATAAAATCACATTTATATTTTTTAAAAGGGAGAATTAGTCTGTGATAGGAGAAAACAGATGCATAGTTGCCTGGAATGCAGGTGAAGATAGGTGATTGACTTCAAAGAACCACAGGGCACATTTTTGTGATGATGGGAATGCTCTGACGAGTGGCTTCCCATGTAGATACATTTATTTCTCATAAGTAAAATCAGTGTCTTTGGTTATATACAAATTATATCTCCATAACAATAAAACATTTAAATGAAGCATCTTGGTTAAACAACTTCCCTTAAAAAAACATGGTATAAATATCATTAAAGTGATAGTTGGGTTGGGAATTGAATTGCAGAGGACCTGGGTTCAGTTCCCAGCACCTACAAGACAGCTAACAATAGCCTATAACTACTCCAGCTCCAGGGGATAGGGCGTCCTCTTCTGACCTCCACAGGCATTGCACAACACAGGTGATCCCGCCTGCATGCAGGGGTGATATACTCATACATATAAAATAAAATAAGAAAAGAACATGTCCCATTCCTATTTAAATCAGCACGGAGCTCAGACATGTATCTAACTAACAGGCACTTAAAGAAACCATAATGTTGGCGTAGCCCACAGTGTTAGGGGAAAGTACACAGAAAAGAAATAGAAGAAAAGGTACAGGTCTGCAGTCCAACGAAGAAAATATTCACTACCTCATTAATGCACTAGTTATTACACCAACACCAATCTCTTTAGCATGGCTAAACCTGCCTTCCTTCTGAACTGGAATATTAAGTCTCCACCTAGCTCAGAGATTCTGTTTTCTTGGCTAGTTTTCTCTTAAGAGGTCTTTCATGCTACTGTAACAATTGGGGCTTTGCATGTGCTAACTTGTGTTTTCCTTCAGAATATTCTAGAAAGCCTTCTGTGGCCTCCTTCTCTCTTCCGACGGTGTTTAAATGCCCTATTTTCTCTGGCTCTGCCTTCTCTAGGATGGCCTCTGCAGTACGTCGCCACTGTGCCCACGATGAACCCTGCTCTCCGGTCCCACTGAAGAAATCAAAGTAACCTAAAGGCCATGCATGCTCTTCTCTCATCCGTCTTGATTATTATAACTAGAGTTGCTGGGAGAAAGGAAGGGGAAGAAAAGCCAGGAAAGGGAAGGAGAGGGAAGGGAAACGTTAGTTAATGGATCCTTTCTTTGCAAAAAAAAAGGCCTTTGAAATCAGCTGTTAGACAGTTCTGCAATGTGGTTGTTTAGGCAGATACCTCTTCTGAAATACACAAGGAAACTGAGCATGTTGCTGCATGCCCAGGCAGAAGCCAGAAGCAGGATGATCAAGGGTTTTGAGGCCAGCCAAGGCTATATGAAATCTTGTTTCTTTCTTTTTAAAAAAAGGTTTATTTATTTTTATGGCTGAGTGTGGTGGCACACACCTTTAATCCCAGCACTCAGGAGGCAAAAGCAGATGGATCGATGTAAGTCCAAGGCCAGTCTGGTCTAATAGTGAGTTCCAGGTCAGCTGAGACTACAAGGGGACTCTGTCTCAAAAAGACCAAAAACATATTTATTTATTTATTTTCATTTTATGTGTATGTTTGACTGCAGGTGTGTGCCTGGCGCCTGAGGAAGCTAGAAGAGAGAATCGAATCCCCTGGAACTAAAATTACAGGTGGTTATGGGTGTCACATAAGTGCTGGAAACCAAATCCAAGTCCTCTGCAAGAGTAGGAAGTGCTCTTAACTGTTGAGCTATCCTTCCAGCCCCTAAGGCCCTGTTTGAAGAAGCAAATGAATAAGTGAATGAATTGCATAAGGAAGCTGGGCCTGGTACTGTACAGTCATAATCTTGGCTCCTTAGGAGGCTGAGACAAGACAGTAGAAAGTTCAAGACCAGCCTGGGGCAACTTACTGAGATCTTGTCTCAAAATAAAAAGCAATAGAAAGACTGAGGTTATAGCTCTTTGTGGTAGAGTACTTGCCTAACATGCGCGAGGGCCTGGGTTCGATCCCTAGTATTGTAAACAGTAGTAACAAGGGGCTGGAGAGATGCCTCAGCTGCAGGGAGTGCATATTTTACAGGGAGTGTATATTGCTCTTTCAGAGGATCCAAGCTCAATTCCCAGCACCCTTGTCAGGTGACTCACAACTTCCTGTAGCACCAGCCCCAGGGCTTCCAATGCCTCTGGCCTCTAGGCACCCCCACAGATGCACACATACACATAAACAATAAATCTTTAAAAAATAGTAGCAATAACCAAAATGTTCCCACTGGCAAAGATCACAAAGAAACTGAAGAACAAGAAAGAAAGCACTAAGACTCATGCTCCAGTGATAGAATGCTAGGAACTTCGTTATTTTAATTTTTTCATTATATTTATTTATTTGTGTCTCTGTGTGTGACGGTCAGAAGACAACTTGGAATCAGTTCTCTCTTTCCGTCATGTGGGTCCTGCTTGAATCAGGTCATCAAACCTTTACCTACTGAGCTGTCTCTCAAGCTGTCTCATTATTTTAAATTTTTACTTTGTAGCATTTTGAAGAATGCTAGACATGTTCTTAAAATGGAATGTGATGATGACTATGCAGCTCTGTAAACTTCCTAAAGATTATTGAAAAAAATTTTTTTTGGTGTTTTGAGACAGGGCCTTACTATGTAGACCAAGCTGGCCTCAGTCTCAGAGATCTGCCTGCCTCTGCCTTCTGAGTGCTGGGATTAAAGGTGTATACTACCATGCCCAGCTACAGAGCACTGAATTTTATGACATATAAATTTTATGACTTATGACAGTAAAGTTGTTGAAAAACAAGTATTTGAGCTCTTAGTCTAGCAATGAGTGAAAAATTGAAGAATTTGGGGTTGGAGAGGTGGCTCAGTGGTTGAGGGCACGTCCTGTTCTTCCAGAGGACTTAGGTTTGATTCCCAGAACCCGCATAGTCACTCTATTGCCCTCTTCTGGCCTCTATGGGCACTGCACTCATACTAGTACACATACAGGCAAACAAAATACCTGTACGGACAGAAATAAATCATCTTTTAAAAAAAGAACTTTGAAAAACTGGAAAAAAAATTGAAGCAGCTCCCTGGGATCCCAGTGCTTTGATGCCTCCATGGGATCCTGGTGCTTTGATGATGCCTCCATGGGATCCTGGTGCTTTGATGATGCCTCCATGGGATCCTGGTGCTTTGATGCCTCCATGGGATCCCGGTGCTCTGATGCCTCCATGGGATCCCGGTGCTTTGATGTTTTCCTCACAGTGTACTCATTGAGACCTTGAAGTAGTATTTAGAAGAAGTCAAAATAATTAAGAAAGCCTGGGGCTAGAGAGATGGTTCAGTGGTGAAGAGCATGGGCTGTTTTTATGGAGGACCAGCATTCAGTTTCCAGGACCCACATGGTGACTAACATCTGTAACTCTAGTTCCAGGAGATAAAATGCCCTCTTCTGTCCTCCACAGGCATTGCAGGAATGGGCACATTTACATACATGTGGGTAAAACATTCATACATATAAATAATTATGTTTTTTAAAAGCCTAGGCTTCCAGGAGTTTGATTAAATACTAACTTGTGAGCTCTGCGGATAGTTTCATCACTCTGTGCTTACATGTCTCTTGTCATGAAATTCTGTGTCAACAAGGAAAAAAAATTCACGGACAGCTTTGGGAGGACAAGGTGGCCTGAAAGGGAATGTGAGTCAACTTTCTGCCATTGTCACAAATACCAGAGACAATCTGCTTATAAAGAGGGAAAGTTTATTTTGATTCAGTTTTGGAAGTTCTAGTCCGTGATCCAGCAGACCCACTGCTTCTTGGCCTCTGGTGAGAGGCCAGCACATGGGGCAGGAGCTCCAGGCAGAGCAAAGCTGGTCTTTTCATAGCCAGGAAGCTAAAGACAGCAAGAGGGAGAGACTTGCTCCCTCATAATCCCCTTCAAGAGAACGTCCCCCATAACCATCAGCACCCTGCACGCCCCTCCTACAAGGTTCTGGGTCCCCTCCCAGGAAAACACGCCTTTAGTACACCGCCTTAGATAAACAGTGGGGCAAAGCCGCGTGGGAGTTGGAGCACTGGAGTCCCACCTGGGGCCTCCATAGAGCTTGGACTGAAATCAGAACAGCAGCTTAGCATGTGTAGACCCTAAATTTGATTGCCAGCATCTGAAAAAAAGAGAAGAAAATAATCATTAAACTCTTTGGGACTCTAGTGAAAATGACGCACCTACTTCCACATGTTCGTTTACATCCAGGCTTTGCATCTGAGATCTTAGGCTGTGGTTCCTGGACCTCAGGCTAAGAAAACTCGTCTTTCTCTTCCAACCCTTTCTCCTTCTTCTGTCTTCCTTTGTCCTATCTCGAACTGTCCTTGAGAAGCAGTGCCCTAGCCTTCAAAATTGCTCCTTCCTCTCACCAGTCATGAAAATCCACAGTCCTCCAGATAAACATACAATGGGAAACATATAGCATGTACTTTTAAGCGGCTATTTGACAAGTGAAAGTCATACAGATTTAAAACTGAGAATTGTGACAGGGTATCATGAAGAAAATGTCTCACACAGAAAATTCAGTGGGTAGATAAAATAAAATCCTGCTAGGTTCACAATCGCAGAAGAGTCACACAGGACGAAAGCATAGCAAACTGAAGATGTGTGGTGGGGGGCCGGCAAGGCGGCTCAGTGATTAAGGAACTTGCAGCCAAGCCTGGCAATCTGAGTTTGATTCCCTGGACCCACATTGTGGAAGGAGAGAATTGACTCAAATGCAGGATGACCTCCAGTGTCCATATGTTCTCTGCAACATGTGCATGGGCGTACACACACACACACACACACAATCAATCAATCAATCAATCAATGTAATATGTAATAAGAAGGGGAGAGTGTGAGGTAACATTTACCAGAAACTGGGAAGGGAGAAGATAAGAGAGGCTGGTTAATGGGTACAAAGTTACAGTTAGACAGGAGGGATATATTTAGGGTCTGTAGTGTGAACCTAGTTAACACATCTTATTGTAATTAGATGAGGAGATTTCCAATGTTATCATCATGAAGAAATGATAAGTGTTTGAGGTGACAGATATGTTATTCTTGTTTGATTATTCTACAGTGTTCACAGGGATTGAAATATCATTGTATCCTGTCATTGTAGAATGACTGCATGTCAATTGAAAATACAATGTGCAATGTATCTGGATAGTTCTCTTTCTTTTTAGTATTTTATTTATTATTTTTATTTTATGTGTATGCATGCACTGCCTGCATGTATGTAAGTGCACTTGTGTCATGCGATGCCTGGGGAGGTCAGAAGAGGGTGTTGGGAACTAGAGTTATGGACAGTTGTCAGCTGTCAGTGAGTGCTGGGAACCAAGCTAAGTCCTCTGCAAGAGCAGACAGTGCTCTTAACCACTGAGCCATCTCTCCAGCTCCTCCTTTTTTTTCTCTAGGTACGTTCCTATATGAGACAGCTGGATGCAATGCAAGAGAAAGCTCAGTCCTTCTTGCAGCCAACTCTAGTTACACTGACAGCAGCCTGAACTTGAAATGACCCTGAAAAGAGACTTTGAGAAACAAGAACCTCCACATGTTACTTCTGCAAAGTTTAGTTGCCTGGTTCTCTTTTAAAAATTACTATTGTGTGTTCAGATGTGCTTGGACGGTGCAGCAGTTAATGCAGCACACACATGCCATCGTGGGTATAGAAATCAGAGAACAACTTTCAGGAGTCAGTTCTGTTCTTCCACCATTTGGGTTCTGGGAATTAGACTCAGGTCATCAGGCTTGCAGAACATCCACTGAGTCCCGAGTCTTGTATTTATTTATTTATTTATTTATTTATTTATTTGATTTATTTGTTTTTATTTGATGTGTGTGAATATTTTGTCTACATGTATATAAGGTACCACATGCATGCAATGTCCAAGGAGGCCAGAAGAGGGCAGCTGAAACTGGAGTTCCTGATGGTTGTTAGCTGTCATAACAGGCTGGGAACCAAACCTGGCTCCTCTGTAAGAGCCACCTCTCCAGATCCAACTTGTAGATTCTTAAAGGCTTTCCAACTTGGAAAAGGAGACAGCAGTTCCAAAGGTTTCCCAGTGTTGCTTCCAAGTAAATGGAGCTCCTCTAGGAGAAGTTTGGGTTTTGCAGACAGTATTTGTTAACTCCCGGGCAGGTCTCTTTGAAGTTTTGGGAAACTAAAACATCTGCCTGGAAAGTCCCACCACAGGGGTGGACAGGCAGTGGAAGAGCAGGAGGGCTCTGTGGTTGTGCTGCATAGCTTTGGTGTCAACTTGACACACCTGGGTTCATGGAGCCCCAACTGGGGAATTGCCTCCATTGGACTGGCTTGTGGTCATGTCTGTGGGGTATTCTCTTGATGAGTGCTGTGGGAGGGACCGGCCCACTTGGTGGGCAGTGCCATACCGGGCATGTTGTCTGTTGTATAAGAAGGGAGGCTGAGTACGGGCCAGGGGAGAAAGCGTTCCTCAGTGACCTGTGCTGCAGCTCCTGCCTCCAGGTTCCTGTCCTGAATTCTACCTTAATAATGAATTGTGTGACCCAGGAGATGTAAGTGAAACAAACCCTTTCCTCCCCAAGTTGGTATTGGTCATAGTACTTTTGTCACAGCAATAGAGAAGCAAACTACGACAGACATTGGTACCAGGATCGTGGGGTATTGCTGTGACAAACCTGACCTTGGTGCTTTGGGAGGATTGTGGAAGTGTTTGGAACTATAGGCTAGAAAAGCCATTGAGTTTTTAGAGTTTGTTGCTGTGGATCTTGGAAGTTATGCTAAAAGAGTTGTACACAATGGAAGCCTGGTTTGTGAAGCTTCAAGGGAAGCAGAGACTATCAGGGCTGTTTGTATGATATTTTGAATTGAGAGTCTGTGGGTTCTGGTCAGCTGGGGCTGAAGAATCAACTGTGATTAAGAAGAGACCAGAACCTGAAGTGAAACCTTTGCTTTACTGGGACAATTGGGGCTGGTTAGCTGAGGCTGAAAAAAATCACCTGTAAGTAACAAGAGACAAGCATCACTGTGGTGAAATCTTTTGGGAAGTATTTCCTGAGGGTCAGCACACAGAATCTGAGGTCCAGAGGGGGCCTGAGCCTCCATCTCAAGCGGGAAGCAGGATTTGGTAATGTTTAGAAGTCTCCTGCATGGTTCTTGTGTTGGAAGAATGAGGGGTCACAGAGAGCACAGAGACTGAGGCTTGGCACCCTGAGAGGCCAGGAAAGGCTGTTGGTGAAAGTGCACCCTCAGCTGCAGTGAAGACCCCATGATTGCCGGGGTCATGGAGAGAATCTGAGGTTTTGCATCAGGAAAGGCCAGAAGAGTTGATTGGTAAAGGTGTGGCTTCAGTTTTAGTGGAGACCCCATGGGATGACCACCAAGGGCAGCAGCAGCATCTATGGAGTGGAGCCAGCCGGGGCCTATGAGAGATGAGCTGTGTGTGCTGTGGATGGCAGAGCCAGAGAAGTGCAGCTGCTGAAATCCTCTGGGGCCCCGAGATTGTGAGTGAATCCCAGATGTCCAGCTTGAACTATTTGTTGGACTTAGGTTTTGCCCAATTCTTCCCTTTAAAATAAGACAGAATTTGTTTTGGATTTTATGGGAACCCACAGTTAGACTTTTAAAAGAGAATATGAACTTTTAAGTTTTGGGATTTTTTTTTTTTTTTAGGGCCTATGGGGCTTTTAGGGTTGTACTATCTTATGATACCGATGTTAACATCATATCTTGGGGACAAGAAATGGAAAGGTTGTGGTTTAAGAGTGTTGTGTTTTGTGTGTCAAGTTAACAAGGTGTCAATTATGCTGGAAAACTTTGGTGTAAATTTGACACACCTGGGTTCAGGGAGCCTCAACTGGGGAATTGCCTCCATTGAAGTAGCCTGTGGTCATGTCTGTAGGGTATTTTCTTGATAAGTGCTGTGGGAGGGCCCAGCCCACTTGGTGGGCAGTGCCATACTGGGCAGGTTATTATCTATTGCATAAGAAAGGCCAGGGGAGTAAGCCAGTAAGCCGTGTTCCTCCATGGCCTGCGCTTCAGCTCCTGCCTCCAGGTTCCTGCCCTGAGCTCCTGCCCTTGGGCTCCCTTAGTGATGAACTATGTGACCCGGGAGATGTAAGCTGAATAAACCCTTTCCTACCCAAGTTGGTGAGAATATTTTGTCACAGCAATGGAGAAACAACCTAGGACAGTGGTCCTTTGCGGGGATGTGGGAGGGGTGGGGGGCTAAGTTGCTGCAGGGTTCATAGCTACCTGAGTACTAGCCACCTGCGCAATCCCCTGCCCCTCAGCCTGCAGCCTGAAACAAGAGCGCTTTGTTTGGCCAGGTTTTGGCAGGCTGCCAAGGCAGACTTCTTAAAATCTTCCTACTTTCTCCTCTAAACTTGTTTCTTTCTTTTTGTCCAAACCTCTTCATTTCTCAGGCATTCCAGCTCCTGTGGGTAAAGTTGCCGCTGCCAGGCACCACTGTGGAGGGAATAGAGAGCCTCTAGTTTTGGGGCCTGGTTTTGGCCTCTTTTTGCCATCACTCACTGAGAACAAGTCAGTTGTCTCTTTGGATTTCACTTTCCTCATCTGTAAAACAGGAATGGATTGAGAGGCCCAGGTGAGCGACATGTACTGTCATCACCAGCCCTGGATGTGTTGCTTATTCATTCGCCTTATGTGCAAATTTATCTAAAAGCCCCTGTTCGAACGTTATCATCAAGTACCCATTACTTCAGTCCTATAGCCTCTATTTTCTTTTGTATTTATGTAGAAGTCAAATTCCAAGAAAAACTCTGTTGGTTCTTCAGGACATTCAGCAAGTAGGTTTAGAGCCAAGCCTAGCACTAGAAAGTTCCAGATGAGAGAGGTAGAGAAGACGGTGCCATAGTTTCAGAAAGGAGAACAAAGTTGGTGGATGAGATGCTGATGAGAGCTGGAGGACTGACACTAGAACAGACTTGAGAAGTCAGGTCCCAGAGGTTTAAGGTTCCCTGCCCATTCTCAGTCCATGTGCCTCAGGTTCTGGGACGGGGTACAAGTTCCTTTGTTGTTCCTAAAAACGTCATAGGTAAAGTCAATTATTGTCTAAAAGCATTTCCTGGGATGGCAAGATGGCTTAGAAGGTAGAGGAATTGCTCCCAAGCCTGAAGTCTGGAGCTCCTTCCCTGAAGGAGAGAATAGATTGCCAATAGTTGTCTTCTGACCTTTACCTACGCATGTGTGTGTGTGTGCACGCACGCACACACACACACACACAATTATAAATAAAGCATTTTCTAGCTCTGTGGCTCAAGCCTGTAATCCCAGGTAACAACCCTCTGTAACTCCAGCTCCAGGGAATCTGTCACCCTTCTCTGTCCTCTTTGGACATTGTATACACATGGTGTACTTACATACACGCAGGTAAAACAAAAATAAATAGAAGCCAAAAAAAGGAGCTGTTGAAAACTTTTTAAATATTATATATATATAAATTTTGTGTGTATGACTGTATTGCCTGTATGCATGTAAGTGCAGCCGTATCATGCATTGCTTGAGGATGTCAAAAGAGGGTGTAGGATATCCTGGAACTGGAGTAATAGTGGTTGTTAGCTGACATATAGGTGCTGGGAATTGGACCCAGGTCCTCTATAAGAGCAGTCAGTGCTCTTTAACTGTTAGCTCACTGGGCCTGGCACAGGCATGCAGCTTCCTAAGTGCACACTTTCCAAATTTTTCAGAAAAGTCTAACTTCTCCTTTTCTAACTTCATCAGTTTTCTAAGCATGCTTTTCCTAACACTCAGGCTGCCCCCGATTGTCATGTTTCTTTGCTCTTTTTCTAGTGCTCCCCCCTCCCTGTCATGTGTCTGACCTCCACACCGGCTTAAATGGGCATGGGGCATGGATTGTTTTTTTGGTCTCCCGTTCTCCTTAGGGCAGCAGCTGAGACAGCTCATCTACCCTAAGGGTTTTTCTTTCTCATGTTTTTCTTTTCTTGAAAAAGACTTAATTTTTATTATTTATTGAGACAGGGTCTCTCTATAGCCTCAGCTGGCCTGAAACTCACTATGTATTCCAGACTGGCTTCAGTCTCACAGATCTGCCTGCTTCTGCCTCCCAAGTGCTGGGATTAAAAGTATGCACCACCACTTTTGGCTTGATTAAAAAAAAATTTTATGTATATGTCATACATGTTGGGTGCTTAGAGAGGCCAGATCCCTTGGAGCTAGAGTTATAGATGGTTGTGAGCTGCCTTAGTGGGTGCTGGAATCCAAACACAGTTCTTCTGGAAGCACAGCATGCATTCTTAAGTGCTGAGCCATCCCTCTGGACTCAAGGGTTTTTCTTTTAAACTGTAATAAAATTGTCCTAAATCTTCCATTTGAATCCGTTCTTAAGTTCTTAATGAGACTAAGAAGGAACCCTGTTTTCCTATATTAATAGTTAAATAACATGAGCTCTGCAGACTGCTAAGCACAGTGTTTCCACCTACACATCTGAGAAGTAGCACTCTTGCCACGCTCACTTTAATGCTGAGATACTAAGCCCTGAAGGACCAGCTTGGGCATGCGTAGACTGCTTGCTGAGTAGCAGAAAAGTATGTCTTAGTTAGTTCTGGCTACTATCATAAATACCATTAACCATGTGACTAAGACGATAAGCATTGACTTACACTTCTGGAGGCTTCAAGTTCAAGAGGTCAGACAGTTGGATTCTCACTGAGGGGTCTTCTGGTTTGTAGAGAGCAGTCTCCTGACCCTGCCCTCATCTCTTTACCTTTCTCATCAGGCCAAGAATCCTATCTTAGGGGCCACATATTCATAACCTAGTTACCTCACGAAGGTCCCATTTCAAAATCCCAACACCTTGGGGCTTAGAGTTTCAACAATATGAATTTGAAGATTGGGAATGGAACACAAACATTTGGTCCGTAGGCAAGTCTGTAATAGACTTCTGGTGCTGGCATCAATCTTTCCAGGACTTCTCTCCTACATCTAAGTCGGTGACACCTCTATCAAGACACCTGTGGCACCTACTCTGTAGAATGGAGTTTTCATTTAGTAGAAAATCTCTATTGACTATCAGCTGTGTTGTCCTGCTTGCTACTTTTCTGGAAAATGTAAATGTTATGCTATGCCAAAGAAGTGATACTGAAGTGTGAGATTGTGAGATTGACTGCATTCATGGTGAGGTGGCTCCATGTGGCCTTAGAGATACCAGTTCCCTGCCACATGGGTCTCTCTACCCTTCCCATACCTTTTTTCCTCTAGATCAATCCCCCCTCCCTCCGAGTGTAAGGTGGTCCTCTAAGCCTGAGGCCAACATAGATCAGTGATAGTGGATTTCCTGCCACAGTTATTAGCCAAACACTGCATATTTTCTTTTCACAGAAACATATTGTTTCAAAGTGAACATTTACAACTACGCACAAACACACACTGTTATAACTGTATCCAACATTTTTTCTTTTTTTTTTGTTTTTGCTTCAAATTCATGGCAATCTTCATGCTTCAGTGTCCCAAGTGCTGGGCTTACAGGTGTAAGCCACTATGTCCTGTTTGTAAGATGTTTTCTTCAGTAATTTTCACACGCTGAATAAAACTTCCCATATATTAGGTTACTTGTAAGTGTGTGTGTGTGTGTGTGTGTGTGTGTGTGTGTGTGTGTGTTTTGGGGTTTTGTTGTTGTTGTTGAGGCAGGGTCTTCCTGTAGTCCCAGGTGATCTGGAACTCTCTACCTATGTAGAACAGGCTGGTCTTGATCTCACAGAGATCCACCTGCCTCTGCCTACTGAGTGCTGGGATTAAGGCAGGTACCACTATGCCCACCTATTTATAACTTTACAATTAAAAAATTTTTTAACATTTGATTTTTTTTTATTTTGTGTGGGTGCATTGTCTCGATGCAAGTGCACCCATGTTATGCGATTGCAAGTGTAATGTCCATGGGAGTCAGAAGAAAGCACCATGAGAGTGCTGGGAATCTAACCTAGGTCCTCTGTAAGAGCAGACAGTGCTCTTAACCACCGAGCCATCGCCCCAGCCCTTTATAACTTTCTTAAATGCAATAATGGCTAGCTATGGTAATCAGTACCTGAAATCCTAGCACTTGGGAGGCTGAGGCCAGAGGATCTCAACTTCAAAGCCAGTCTAGGGTACATAATAATATAAACAAACAAAAACAAGAAAGAGAAAGAGAGAAGCTCTTTTTTTTTTTTTTTTCATTCTTTGGAAATTCTTCAAGTTGGATGTAGTGGTTTTGTTTTGGTCTTTTTGAGACAGGTTCTCCTTGCAGCCACAGCTGACCTGGAACTCATTGTGTGGACCAGGCTGGCCTTGAACTCACATTAATCTGCCCTCCTCTGCCTCCTGAGTGCAGGGATTAAAGGCATGCTTCACCATGTTTGATTGTATTTTTAAAAATTTATATGTTTATATGTGTATGAGTGTTTTGCCTACATGTATGTAAGTGTATCCATGTCATGCAATGACTGTGGAGGCCAGAAGAGGGCATCAGATCCCTTGGAACTGGAGTTACATGTATGGTTAGTCACCATGTGGGTACTGGAAACCAAATCCAGGGCCTCTGCAAAAGCAGTCAGTGCTCTTAATCACTGAGCCATCTCTCCAGCCCCTTGATGCTATATTTTTATACATTCATCCAAATATGTAGATGGAGTATAGGATTTGGCATTTGAATAACAAAGTCAGTTCTAGTAAAGTCATTTCCAGTGTGCCTCTTGGGGTTAGTAGTCTGACATCTCCAATCTGAAATTCCTCATTTGTGGGGCCCTTAGCATAATCTAAGGCTGCGATGTAGCTCAGTGGTGGAGTAATTGGGCAGCATGTAAAGTCCCTGGGTTTGATCTCCAGCAAAACACACACATACCCCATAATAATATCTGTATTAATGTGTCATAAAATGTTGCATAGATAAGATTTTTCAGCCAGTGCTGGAGAGCAAACCCAAAGTTTTGCACATGCCTAAATAAGCATTTTTTACCACTCAGCTATATCTTTTGCCCTAGAAAGCATATTAATTCCCTAAATCAATTTATCATCTCATGATTTTATCCAATCCTGTATATCTTGTTTGGAAGGAAAAAAAATTTTAGCAAAGTAACTTTAAAGAATTTTTTTTCCTGAGACTGGATCTCACAATGTAGTCCTGGTTGGCTCCCTTATGTAGACCAGGATAATTTCAAACTCCCAGAGATCTCTCTCCAAGTGCTGGGATCAAAGTGTGCACCACTGTACCTGGAAGCCAGAAGAGGACATCTTATCTCCTGAAGCCAGAGCTCCAGTAGTTGTTGCCTACCATGTGGGTGCTGGGAACTGAACCGGGTTCTCTCCAAGAGCAGGCAGGGCTCTTAATCACTGAGCCAGGTCGGCAGACAACTTTATATCATGTCTTGGTGTTATTCTGTTACCTTAACTACTTTATTTTTGTTCTTTTGGGGGAGTGCTGAGGATTTAATTGAGGGTCTCATGGATGATAGGCAGGTACTCCACTTCTGGGTTACATCTTAGCCCTAGCTGCTTTTCTGTCTAAGAGACCATGTACTATATTGCTCAGACTGGCTTCAAATTTGTGGGCATAAATAATTCTCCTGCTCAGCCTCCCAAGTAGTTGGAGCAACATAGACTTGACCACCACAGCAGGCTTCCGTGTATTACTTTAGACAGAGACACAGTGATGGGAAATTACACTATTTACTGGGTTACTTGAGGACAGAGGTTGTTTCTTTTGTGTATTCCTTGCCAAAGTGCTTGCCAATTACAACCAGTGAATATTTGTTGACAATCTCCTTGTTAAAACTGTAAAGGACAGATGGGAGGAATACCCAGTTAGGGCATAGATACTTGGAGCACCTTTTGATTCACGTTCTTAAAGATTAAATGATGTACATTTAGGGGCTAGAGAGATGGCTCGGTGGGTTAGAGCACTGCTGTTCTTCCAGAGGACCCAGGTCCAGTTTCCAGCACCTACGTGACTGCTGGTTAGTACCTGTCTGCAACTCCAGTTCCAGGGAATCCAACGCCCTTTTCTGGCCTCTGTGGGCATTATATGCACATGATGCACTTAACATACATGCAGGCAAAACACTCATACATATTAAAAAAATAAATTAAAAAAATTTGCACTTGAATTTTTAAAATCTCAGCACATAATTTCTATTGTTAAAGAATACACAAGTATATACAAATTACATAACCACTGAGAAATAATGGTGACCAACAAGGTGTAGTTTGAGAATTCATCAGTTAAGTTTACTAATCCTCAGTCATGTTGCTATATTTTTAATATTCCTAGCAGTTTAGAATCTTGCAAAGATTAGCTGAACTGCTTGAAGATGAGACTGACATCTTCAGGTGGTTGTATGGGGGTTTTTTGTTTTGAGTTTTGAAACAGGGTCTTATGTAGCCGAGGCTGTCTTCAAATTCATTATATAGCCAAAGCTGGCCTTGAGTTCCTGATGTTCCTGCCTTGCCAGACTTTGGGTTTTTTTTAAATTTGTTTTTATATAGTGGTCTCATTGTGTTGTCCAGGGTGGTACCGAACCTCTAGACTCAAGTGATCTTCCTCCCCAGCCTCCCTAGTGCCTGAAACTTCAAGCCCATGAACCACTGGACCTGGCTACTAACCTAGATCCTGCTTAGAGTTGATAATATGAGTTCTTAGGAGAGGAATCATTCATTCATAAGCATTTTAAAAAATTTATGGGCTAGCAAGATGGCTTAACAGGTAAAGGTACTTGCTATGTAAGCCTGGCAACCTGAGTTCAATTCCAGAACCTACTCCACAGAGTTGTCCTCTGGCCTCCACACACATGCCATGGCATGACCTCCTCCCATAATAATAAATTTTAAAATAAATAAAAATAAGCAATCCTGTGGGCTGTGAGATGACTTTGTGGTTAAAAACACATGCTGTACATGCCTGATGATCTCTGGAACCCATGGAGCAAGAAGAGAACCAAGTTGAGAATATGTTCTCTGACCTCCACATGTGTGCATATTGCCTATCTGCACGCACGCACACACACAAACCACAACTCTTATGGCACAGGACACTGCAAGGTTAATGAAATGAATACTGCTGTGTACTCACAACTGAAGGGTTATACTGTACTGGGCACATAATCTCTCTATCTGCAAATTATTAGAACACAAGGTAGGTGATGCTGAGTGACATGCTAAGTTAACGAAAAAGGAAGAAGGGCCCTTTTCTGTTCCCAGGATAGAGAAGAATATGAAATTGGGATTCAGCTAGGACTTTTCTTTTGGTTGGGGCCAGAGGGGGTGCACTCAGCATGACACCCGCATAGACAAAGGAAGAAAATCAAAGGGAGTATTACCAGCAGAGGAGCTCTCTGATGTAACTGGTAGTTCTTTTGATGTCTCTAACAGCATCATAATCGAGGCCTGTCACGAAGACCTCTTCCCGGAAGCCAGACCTTGAATTTAGCATGAACTTTGATAGCACTGCTGCCGGGCATATTAGCGATGGCACAGCCAAATGAGGGACAGTCCTAAGCAAACTCCGATGTCATTAATTTTAAAAAGTCATCAAATTAAGACCAAAATGTTAATTTGCTTCTTTGACCTTGTCCTTTCTTAGATTTGACCAAAGATGAATGCTCTGTTCAGTTTCCATGAATAACCATTACTATGAGATTTTGTACATTTTCTGGACTTGTCAATCTGAAATATTACCAATGAATATTTTTAAGTCTTTGAGGTGTTTAAAGAACCATGGCCTCTGTGAGTGTGTGTGACATTTTGATGCTGAAGGAGATTTTTGAAACTGTTTCACATATGCTTAAGAAAAGGCATCACTCTTTGGTAAAAATGTAGGCTTAATCCAACACTCAGCAACTTAAAACAAGTCTTAAGCATCTGTTTTCTCCCAGAATCTGGTGATCAGGAATCTGGACCAGATTAATTGAGTATACAGGAAAAGAAGTTGTTCAAGACTACAGTGACGGTGTCATCTTAGGCTCAAGTGGGGAATGCTCTGCTCTCAAGCTCACTCACAGGGCTGTTGGCAGGCTCAGGGTTTCACTGGCTGCTGGCTGCACACACAGTTCCCTGTTTCTCTGTAGGGCTGTTCACTACATGGCAGCTGGCTTTCTCCGGGGAGGGGAGGGGGGAGACAGAGAGGGAAAGAGGGGAGAGAGAGGGGAGAGAGCTTTTTTGTCTTATTCTATTCCCTAGAAATGAGTCAATCTGAGCTCAGGCCACACTCAAGGAGAGAGGATCACACAAGGGCATGCATAATGAATACCAAGAAACGGCTGTGACCCAGTTCTCTGAAATGACAAGGCTGATGACAATATTTGTTTCAGCAAGATCTCTCTTGGTGTCTCTAGTGTACACACAACATGTATGTATATAGATATGATGGGTTTAGAATTTTCATCATTTTATAAGGATCTTACATCTTTTCCTATGATACAAATCTTTATGTGAAAAGCTAACATTGAAATGTGATCTCATTGTGCCTCTTTGGCTTGAGCCTTGGGTTGATGTCACAGATACAAAGCTTAGCTCTAGCCAACTTCCCTCACAACTGAGTTCATCTCTCATAGCATCTGCACCAGATATTGAAGTGCCTGTCATGATTATACCAGTAAACAAGGTTCTGGCATTTGAGCATTTCTAGGATGCTGATTATTCTCAACTGTGAGGACTTCGTCTCTCCATGTTTTAAAATTCAGCATCTAACTTAGTGATTAATAGATAAATAAGGTTGAGTGACCAAGCTGCCATTTTCAGTGAGCGCTCAGCAGCCTCTCAATGCTCTCTAAGTTAAGAAAATCTTTATTAACATCTGTCAAGGCTTAGTGAAGATAGGGCCTCCATCCAAATTCTTCAAGTTTGGGAATACATTTTTAGGGCAAATCAATAGTAAAGGGTATGTATGTTTCAACCATGGAACCAAGTTCATTTGTTAATGAAGACAGCCAGTGTGTCAGGCTTTGTTGGTTGGTTCTGAATGGACACTAACCAATGCTAGCAGCTGAACTAAAAACATACAAGTGTTGACAACACCCAGCTGAAAGATTGGATGATAAGCTAGCAAGCCTCATCAGAGAACAGAATGGGACAGCCACCTCTTTTCTTACCTGGCTGCAAAATTGATATTGAGTCTCAATTACAGGCTTATGCACTTTAGCTGTGAAACAAATAAGGTTATGCATGAACATTCTCTAAATCTGGGCTGGTATGACAAGTCTGTAATCCTAGTATTCAGGAGGTGGAGATAGGAGGATCAGAAGTGCAAGGCCCATCATTGGCTGTGTACTAAGTTTAAAACAAATTTGAGTTATGTAAGACCCTAGCGAAAACATGTATTCATTCATAAACACCTACACAATTACTGAATTCACGGCAAGAATGTTTTTCTTTTTCTTTTTCTTTTTTTTTTTTTTTTTTTGAGACAGGGTCTCTCTATGTAGCCCTGGCTGTTCAGGAACAACCTGGTGACCAGGCTGGCCTGGCACTGCCTTCCAAGTGCTGGGATGAAAGGTGTGAGCCACAACCATCATGCCCAGCTTTCTAGTTTGCTTTTTTGAGACACAATCTTACACACCCGAGGCTGGCCTTGATCTCTCAGCATAAGCACTCACCACCCCCTTTTTTTGTATTTTTACATATGTATTTGTATATGTATAGAGAAAAGTGTGGAAGATAATACATCAAATTATTAACAATGGTAGGTGGTGTTAAGGAGGGAGGGAGAGGGAGATGTAGGTGGATCTCTGTGAGACCAACTTGGTCTACAGAGTGGGTGCTAGGCTAGCCAATCAGGTACAAGCTGTCTGCCACTTGGAAGGGCAACTTTTTCAGTTTGGCCTCCTTCTTGCTCTGAAATTGCTTACAATGGAAACACTCTGTCTAGTGACAAATACAAAATAGTCTTCAGTAAGTTCATAGCTAATTAGAACAATGATTCCTTTTTGCATGCTTTTTTCCTTTCTAGACACTTTGAAGGTTCATACATAAATGCAACTGGAAAGTTGATCTTACTAAAAAATATTTATAACCATGTAGGTTATTTTAAAAGTTTTCTATTGAAAGGGCTGGTTGCTCTTGTCAGGTGACCCAGATTTGGTTTCCAGCACCTACGTGGTGGCTCACAACCATCTGTTAACTCCAGTTTCAGGGGATCCGAAGCCCTCTTCTGGCCTCTGTGGGCACACACGTGGTGCACAAATATGCAGGCAAACATTCATACACATAAAATGAAAATATTTTTTTAAGGTTTTTTTACTTAAAACCATCAACTAAAAATTATCTTACTATGCATTCTAGCTAGTTTAGATAAATATTCCCAACTGCTATCCACAAAAGAACAAGCTAGTCAAGAATGGGTGTGGGGGGAGACAATGTTAAACAGCTTAACAGTAACCCACAGCCTGCGGACCAACTGGAGGAGAGGGCAAGCCTCTGATTATTTATAGTTCCTATCTAGGATCTTTTCTAAGTAAGGACACTTTTCATGGCCTATGTCACAGCCGTGAAAACTAAAACGCATAAAATCACCAGACTACATGTAATAAAAAGGAAATGAAATGACTCTCTTGTAAGTAATGATTTTAGTAATCAATCAGCAAGATTTTTTGCATTTCATTTTTAGAAATGCATTGTGGGAAGCGACCGGCTAAATATGAAAGTAAAAGCGGCAGGTTATGGGCGGCCACAAGGGAGGCAAGAGTCTCCCTTGATCTGGGTGGGAGCAACCCCACGTGGGCTGGAAACTCCCACCCTGCGGGACTGGGCCCGGCCAGATGAGGAAACGGAGTCCGGAGCCCGCTCAGCCGGAAACCTGGACACTGTGGGGAGTGGCAGAGGCTCCCCAAGGCTGCGGGGCGGGGCCTGAAGGGGGGCGGGGCCTGCTGGGTCTACCTCCATGGGCGGGGTGGGGAGGTTGGGGGTTGTCCATGTCTGGACATTCAGAGCCGAGTTCTGCTTCCCCTCTGTAACTTCAGATGCCACTCAGGAAACTCCGCGCGTAAAAACCGCTACCGGAGTTCTACCGTTTAAATCGCCCGGAGATCACTCATTGCTTCTCCACCTACTGTAGAGCTGAGGATGTGACCTAAGGACAAAAGATGAGATTAGCTATACACATAAAAACTGCCAATGAATCCATGAAGTTGTATTCCTTCGGGGAAAGTGTTTCCCCTTAAGGATGTGTGTTGAACTGCGGTGTTTTTCTCAGATATGAATTAAGCCCTGAAACAGCCCGTATGTCCCCTGAAGGATGTCAGCATCTTCTAAATTCTAAGGATGTTTGGCCCCTTTTGTTGGTTAAATTCTTCGGGGCTGGAGGAGCTGGGCATGCTGCTCAGAAGCAGGGCACTTGCCTAGCATACATGAGTTCTTAGTTCAATTCCTAGTCAAAAAATAATCCCCCCCCCCTTAGGGGAAATTTCAGTAGATTTCTTTTACCAATTCAAAACAAAGCAGTTTATTGGAAGCATTTCTTTGGGTTTTTCTGATAAGTTGCTGTTCTTCCTATGAAGACAAAATGAAGAAGTTATTTTTTTTTTTAAAGCCCCAGGTGACTTCCTAATTATTTATTGTGATAAATGGGGGGGAAAAAACTTAGGACATGGGTTATTGCAGTTGAGTTGGGTATTTCAGAAAAGTGAAGAAAACTTTACATTTAAGTTAATATTTAAAAAACTGCCCTAGATAAAATGGTGGTATGGTTTGCTGGAGAGATGTTAAGAGCACTTTTTCTTGCAGAGGACCAGAGTTCAGTTGCCAGCATCTACAATGAGATGTGAATGTGAACTTTCAACTGTCTTTAACTCTCCCAGGAACCCTGTACCATCTTCTGGCCATGTGCACACACATATGTATATAATTAACAATTAAAAATAAAATACTTTTAAAATGGTGGTATGAAACATGTAGGGATTTCCTTTTTAAACTTTTTAAATATTTTATTTTTATTTTATTTTATGTGTAGGAGTATATTGCCTGCATGTATGTAAGTGTGCCTGTGCATGCAGTGTCCTCAGCGGTCAGACGAGGCTGTCAGATCTCCTGAAACTGGAGTTTTGGACCACTGTTAGTCACCCTGTGTGTGATTTAGAATCTAGGTCCTCTGTAAGAGCAGTCAGTGCTCTTAACTGATGAGCTTTCTCTCCAGCATTTAAAGAGTGATTTAAAAAAAATACATGTAATTTGAGAAAGATATTAGGAATGCTATCAAATGATATGTTTTCTTAAAAGATTTATGTATATATGAGTGGGTGTGGAGGCCAAGAAAGGGTGGTCTCAGATCTTTTAGAACTGAAGTTATAGGAGTTTTGTGAAACACCTGACTTTTATGTGGGTGCTGGGATTGATACTCTGGTTCTCATGATTGTAACCACTGAACAATCTCAACAGCCCCTAGGTGTTGTGTTTTATTTTTTGCTGGTTTTTGGTTTTTGGAGACAGGGTCTCCCTATAGCCCAAGCTGGCGTGGAACTCACTATGTGACGCTTGGCTCAATCTCAAAGATCTGTCTACCTCTACCACCCAAGTGCTGGAATTAAAGGTGTGAGCCATCATGCCTGGCTCTAGGTGGTATATTTTAAAGATAGATAGATACTTAGTGCTAATGACAGCCTTATAACTGAGAAGATTTTTGTCATTTGACTAAAGTGGGAATGTAATAGTAATCATAGCAGTTTAATAACTTGTACTTGTCTTCATATTATCTCATTTATGTTAATTACTGGTAGAACGTGTCATCGTGCCTACCCCTGTAATACCAGTTGAGTCTAAAAAGGATCAGGGATATGGTACCATAGCATATGCTGCTTTAGCATCAAGGTTATTGTCAGCAGGAGGCAACCAACTGATAACGCGTGGAAAGCAGTAACTTCTGGGGAATGGGACTACCATTAACTCCACCGTGAGGGAGGCCTACTCTCTAATGTTCTCTCTGGGGGAGTTGGATGGCCAGCAGAAGACATACCTAGGTAGACACAAATCTCTTCACAAATCTTCTCATCTCCTCTTTGTTTTTTAAACTCGCTTGTCTTTCCTTAAAGACACCTATTTTTCTTCCCGTAGTTAAGTGGTCCCTCCTCCATCTCCCTGTCCCTACTAAATTCTGTATTTAAACCCTAAATTTTGCCCACTAGAATGGTTTGCACCTCCAATTCCACCACGTAGGAGGTTAAGGTAGGAAGAGCAGGAGTTCAAGGTCATTCTTAGTTACATAGGGAGTTTGAAGCCAGCATAAAACCAAGTAAATAGTCAGGTGTGATGGTTTGGGTCTGTAATACCCATACTTAGGAAAATGAGTAGGAGGATCATGTGGGTTTGAGGCTAGCCTGGGCTACAGTAAGACCTTGCTTCAAAAAAAAAAAAATAGCCGAGCATGGTGGCACAGGCCTTTTAATCCCAGCATTCAGGAGGTAGAGGCAGGCAGATCTCTATGAGGACAGCCTGGTCTATACAGTGAGTTCCAGGCCAGCTGGGACTATAGGAAGACCCTGTTTCAAAAAGACCAAAAAAAGAAAAGAAAGCAAAAGAAAAAACAAAATGGCAGTGAGAAAACCAATAAATAGGTAAATCAGAAATTTATCAGCTTAATTTTCAAGCACCAGTTATTAAACATGAGCAAGTAGAGGAAAAGTTGTTTTTTTTTTAACCACACCTACTGAACTGAAAGAAACAAGTACATAATCAAAGAGGCTAAGAGGCATGCAGAGGAAGAAAAATCCAGCTCTAGATTTTTTATTACACTATTTTTTTAAAGTTCAAACATAAGCAAAAGTAAGTAATATATATTTTAAGGAATTCATAAAGTGGTTAAAGGCAAAGAGGCCATAAACAGAAACTCCAGTGTTGGCATGGAGGAAGGTAGCAAGGGTGAGCAGTGGTTGATGCATGGGCCAGTGTTCCAGGCTTTAAACTGGATACAACGCTGTAGTTTATGAAGGACCATAGTATTATTCTTCATAACTTTCACACTATTTATATAATATACCAGACAGTAGATGAAGATGATTAAGAAAAGACTAGTATTAGCTGGCCCAAGATATTTATAGAAATGGTTTTAGTCCCATATCTTCAGAATTGCAATTACTATGTCAGTTCTCTTTCATGACATTTAACTCGATGCAAGATGTTGTGCTAAGATCTTTACTATCACCATGCCATCCATCCTCATAGCTCCATCAGTGGCTGGTACGTGGCTCAGTTGGTAGTGTGCCTACCTAGCATCAATGAAGCCCTGGGTTTGATCCCCAGGACCACATAAACTCTAGCATGGTTGGTACATAAAACTTGGCATAACAGGTGGTATTTATGCTTTTTATTCCAATCAGGAAGTTCCCTGAACCACAGCTGTACATGGTGACAAGGCTAGGTGCAAATATGTCAAAATATCAATTCTTGACTCATGCAGCCTTCTCCCTCTACCCGCTTTTATGTATGTTCATTATAATTCACATTGTGTTTAGGGGCTGGAGAGATGGCTCAGATGGGTAAGAGCACTGGCTGCTTTTGTAGAGGACCTATGTTCTATTCCTAGTACCCACATGGCAGCTAACAGCTGTCTGTAACTCCAGTTCCAGGGGATTTGACGCTGTCCTCTGACCTCCATGGGCCGCACCACACAGGTGCACTTACACAGATGCAGGCAATACTCTCATACTCATAAAAATAATACAAATTTTAAAAATTCATTGTATGTAATAAGTAAGGACCATTGTGTTTATTTCTTCAGTGTTTGTATGTGTGTTCGTACCCACAGAAAACAACTTGTGGGAGTTGATTCTGTCCTTCTGCCTTGAGATCTCAGAGACTGAACTCAGTTCACCAGGTTTAGCAGCAGACATCTTTACATACTAAGTCATCTCCCTGGTCTTTCTTTAGTTTTGTCTGTTTATTTATTTGTTTTGCTTTGTTTTGTTTTGCAAGGTCTGAATAGGTAGCCCTGGCTACCTGGAACTCACTATGTAGAGCAGGCTGGCCTCGAACTCACAGAGATTTGCCAGTGTCTGCCTTTCAATGGCTGGGATTAAAGGTGTACACTCCTTCTTTAGCATTTTAATTTTAATGGCCTGTGCTGTATTTGGTGTTCCTCCTACTTTTAGCAAATACACTTATATTTTCCTGGATTTATG
Source organism: Eospalax fontanierii (assembly GCA_035773235.1). Classification (NCBI taxonomy): domain Eukaryota; kingdom Metazoa; phylum Chordata; class Mammalia; order Rodentia; family Spalacidae; genus Eospalax; species Eospalax fontanierii. Next base: position 102,196,141 of record CM069528.1, on the reverse strand, counting down.
CTACTGATACACGGTTTTCATTTTCTTTTTTTCTCTCAATTATTTTTCTTTTTTCTTTTTTGAAACAGGGTCTCATTGTGTTGCCCTGGCTAGCCTGGAACTTGCCATGTAGACCAAGCTGGCATCAAACTCAGAGACCTGCCTGCCCCTGCCTCCCAAGTGTTGGGATTAGAAGTAAGCTCTACCACATCTGGCTTTTTAAAATTATGTATATGTGTGTCTGTTTGTGGGTATGTCCATGGGAGTGCAGGTTCCTGCAAAGGCCAGAAGAGGGCATCAGATCCCCTGGAGCTGGAGTTGCAGATGGTTGTGAGCTGTCTTGACAAGGGTGCTGGGAGCTGACTGCTGAGCCATCTTTTCTTTTTCAGCTGTGGAGTTGAATAATGAATTTGCCTGGCTGGATAAAGAAGCTCTACATTTGCCAAATAGGTCACATTAGCAAAGAGTAACTCAGTTGTCAACATGCAGGAGGACTGGGAAGAAAGCAGCCTGCTTCTGCCTGCAGTGCTCTTTTGCTTCTGATACTATCTGTTACAGCAGTGAATGTTGGCTGCACCCTAAATCCCAGGTGGAAAACTAAACCAAGGAGCAAGAGAGCTGGGTTTATATAGAAAGTTAAAGTACTCCCTGAACCATTAAAATTGCTTCAGGAGCATCATTTTATAAACTGGAGGGCTAAAGATGTACCTGAGTTGGTAGAACTTGCCTAGCTTGTTTAAAATCCTGGGTTCAATCTCCAGTATGGCATAATACGAGACATGGTGGTGCACACCTATAATCTCGGCACTTGAAAAGTGGAAACAAGAGGATTAGGAGTTCAAGGTCATCTTTGACTACATAGTGAGTTTGAGGTTAGCCTGGACCACATGAGCCTATCTCAAAACAAAACAAACCAGAAGCAAAAAGCAAATGTAAGAGGGCCAGAGAGATGGTCCAGTGGTAGCTAATAACTGCCCATAACTCCAGTTCCAAGGGGTCTGATGCCCGCTTCTAGCCTCCTTGGCATTAAATGCATATATATATAGGCAAAACACTCATATGGATAAAAAATAAAAATAAAATAATAAGTAAATAGAAAGAAAGGTGTGGTGGTGCACACTTTTAATCCCAGTACCCAGAAGGCAGAGGCAGGTGGAGTTCTATGAGTTCAAGGCCAGCCTGCTTCACATAGCAGCTGAAGCTACCAAAAAATTCCCAACAAACAAACAACTCCGTAAATAACTCACATAAGAATCTTGTAACAGTGCAGACCCAAAAGAATTAAAGGGAAAAACAAACAGCAAACTGCATGCTTTCCCTCTGTGGCCAGCACATTCTTTGTTCCTGTTTTGGAGGGTGAGGTCATAAGATCTCAGAATGCTCTAGTTCGTTGTTTCATCTTGCCAGGAACTCCCTGAAAGACTGTGGATAGGGGTGACCAGAGAAGACACTGGGCCCCAGGCTTGGGCTTAGGGAGAAGGATCTCTCTTCATCCTTTGATCATCTGAAAGGTGACAGCTGTTTCTTGAAGCTTCGGTTTGTATTTGTTTGATTTGTAATGAGTGTGAACTTCTCTGGGCACACTAAACATTTCCCTCCAATGCTTTCTTTATTGATTTCTGTCCACAATACATGACTTTTCAACGACTGCACTGAATCTGTAGCACAGATTGAAAATATTTTCCTAGTTTGTAGTTTGCTTTTAAGTTATGTCAACATTCTCATTTTCAGTGACAGCTTCACCTCCTCTGTGGTTCTTCCCATTGGAATTTCAGTAAAGATTTTATGCAGGTTATTTTTTTGGGGGGCGGGGGGAAGTCATTTCACTACATTAAATCTGCTAATTTTATGCATTTATTTTTCACAGTTGTGATATAGGCCATGAAAAGTCTCCTGAATCTATGTAGCCTAGGTTAGCCTCAAACTCATGACAGTTTATTTCTTCAGAATTCCAGGTGCTTGGCCGCACACCTAGCTCCTCATAGTGTTTTAAACTGTTTCATTGAACTTTAGTTTTCAGAGGACAAGTTACACTCTTTCAAGAACTAACAGGCAGAGCTGGTGAGATGGCTCAGTGGCCAAACGCACTTGCTGCCAAACCTGAGGACCTGAGTTCAATTGTCAGGACCCCCGTGCTGAAAGGAGAGAACCTACACCTGTTAAGTTGCCTCGGACTTCCAGGACCTACACACATGCACACACAGTAAATAAATAAATGCAATTAAAAAAATAACTAGCAGGCAGCTGGGTGTGGTGATGTATGCCTATAATCCTAGCATTCAGGAGACTAAGGCAGGAGGATCTGGAGTTTGAGGCTATCACGAGCTATATACTTAGACTCTGCCTCAAAAACCACATGAGGGGCTGGAGAGATAAGGCCTCAGCCTTAAGAGTGCTTGCTACTTTTGCAGAGAACTAAATTTCAGTTCCCAACACTACTATCAGGTAACTCACAATTGCTTGTTAACTCCAATTCCAGGAGATCTGACACCCTTTTCCAGCTTCTGTAGATATTTCATGACAGAGGTGTGTGTGTGTGTGTGTAAAATAGGGGGCTGGCTGGTGTCAATATATTTAGATATGTTAAAAAAATCAAATGGTGGACTGCAGAGATGGTTCAGTGGTTAAGAGCCCTGGGTGCTCTTGCAGAGGACCAGGTTTGGTTCCTAGCACCCACATGGTGGCTAACAATTGTCTGTAACCCCAGTTCCAGGGGATCTGATGCCCTCTTCAGACTTCTATGTGCATTGCACAACAGGGGTACACTTATACGCATGCAGGCAATATATTCATACACATAAAATAAAAATATTAAATAAAATATTTTTAAAAATAAAATCTTAAAAAAATGTTTTGTTTCAAGGGCAACTTATTCTACATGGTAAATTCCAAACCATAGGGGCTACTGGGAGACCCTGTCTCAAAAAGACAAAAAAAAGAATTTTGTGTTGAAGGTGCCATATGGGTCTGCAGTCTTGCAGTAGGCCTCTAATCCAGCACCTGTGAGTCTGTGACAGGGGGCTACCACAAGTTTGAGTCTAGCCTGGGCAACATATTGTGACCCTTACAAAAAGCCAAGGGAAAAAAATTCTATGGCCAAACTTGGGGAACCCTAAGTTGTAGGGGTGAGAGAGAGAGGGCTTATTTAATTTTCCATTTAATATCATTGTTTATTCAAAGGTATTTATTAAAGGTCTCCTAGACCAGCATCAGGAGGGGTTGAACTCTGAATGGGACATAATTCCAAGGGTGTTATGAGAAGGGAAATCAGAGACACAGAGCAGAGAGGTCCCCTTGCAGAAATGCTCAGGCTCATTGGGAGTTAGTGGGAGTCCTCTAGCTCAGAGAGTGGCAGAGAAAACAGTGCAGACGTGGGAAGGACACTGGAGTCCTGGTTTATGTTTGCTGCTGTGATTGAACTCTGTGACCCAAAACAACTTAAGAGGAGAAAAGGACTTACTTCATCTTACATCCAGGCAACAGTCCATCACTGAGGAAAGTCTGGACAGGAACTCAAGCAGAAGCCATGGAAGAACACTGCTTACTGGCTTGCTCTCTGGCTTACTCAGCAAGCTTTCTTAGACAGCCCAGATTCACCTTCCCAGGGATGGAACCACCCAGAGTGGGCCATCAATCAAGACAATGTCTGACAGACAAGGCCAGAAGCCAACTTGTTTGACAAATTCCTTAGTTGAGGTTCCTTCTTCTCAGGTGTGTCAAGTGGACAGTAAAAATTAATCAGCACACTGGGGAAGGTCAGAAGTACTAGTGATGTGGGACTCAGAGGTCTTTTTGGTAATTTTAGCATAAAGTAAGAGAGATGCTATTGTTTGGAATATTCCCTGAAAGGCTCATGTGTTAAAGTCTTGGTTCTTAGTCTGGTAGTCTTGTGGGAGGTCTCACATCATGAATGTATTTCTATAAGAGACTGTGGGACCCAGGACTCTTCCTTCAGTTTTTGTTTGCTTTTGTTTTTTGTTTTGAGACAGGGTCTCACTGTCACCCCAGATAGCCTGGACTTGCTATGTAGACCATCCCAGACTGGCCTCAGTCTCACAGACATCTACTCATTTCTGCCTACTGAGTGCAGGAATCAAAGGTGTGTGCCACCACATGGGGCTCTTTTGTGGCTATTTTGGTGCTGGTGATGGTGGTTTGTTTGTTTGAGACAGGGTCTGACTAGCAGGAACTTGCAGTGTAGGCCAGGCTGGCTAAAACCTACATCGATCCTCCTGTTCTATATCTTGAATGCTGGCATGAGTCACTGGCCATCACCACAGCTGTTCCTCTTTCTTTGCATTTGACTATAGGCAAGAAGCTTTGCTTTAGTCTATTCCCTGTCATAGTGTGTTGACAAAATGCAAAGGTGTAACTGACCATGGGCTGAAACCTCCAAATGTGAGCTATATAAACTCATTCTCTTTATAAGTTGATTATCTCATATATTGTTATAGTGGCAGAAAGCTGACTAATACAAGGACCAAAAGCCATTGAAGGTTTTAACAACAAGGGAAATAATGTTTACATTTGGTAGAGATTCATCAGGCAGCTTTGAGGAGCAGAGGCCTTCTTTCAGCAGAGCTGTTAAGTCTGTGATGATACTCCAGAGAGTTGCTGATTATGTTGGGTAAAGGCATGGAAAATGAGGTGTAAGTGAGCAGATTTGAGAATAGTTTTGAGGTGTAAATAGAGTGAGGGAAAGGAATCAGAATTCCAGATGTCTGCTTGTACCACTGGGTGGATACTGGTCTCATTTCCTAGAATATGGAAAAAGTGGTATTAATGTGGACATTTCTGCCAGGCATGGTGGTTCAATCCTATAATCCCAGCACTTGAGAAGCAAAAACAGAAGGATCATGAGTTCACAGTCAATCTCAGTTACATGGTGAGTTCCAGGCAGCATAGTGAGACCCTGTCTCAAACAATAGCAAAACCCAACTAAAGAAAAAAAAAGAGAACAGGGCCTGGCATCGTTAGTCCCAGCTCTCAGGAGGCAGAGGCAGGGACAGGGGCAGGCAAATCTCTATGAGATCCAGGTCAGCCTGGTCTACATAGCAAGTTCCAGGCTTGCTGGGGCTATAGGGAAATCTTGTCTCAAAAAGACAGAAAAAAAAGACTACTTATGAAATGAATGAAGGGTGTGTGTGCATAAAGTCCAGCGAGCTCCATTAGGAGCAGGTTGCAGATCCCTAAAGTAAATATGCCTCTTTCGTCAACCTGAGATGGACCATATACCTCTTTTTTCTTTCTCTGTCTTTTTTTCTATTTCTATTCTCTACCATTTTCTCTTTCTTCTTTCTTTTGAAGATTGATTTTATGTGTATGAGTGTTTTGCCTGTATATATGTGCATCACATGTGTGCAGTGCCTGCAGAGGCCAGAAAAGGGCATCAGATTCCCTGGAACTGAAGTTAATAGATGGTTTTGAGCCCCAATATGCATGTTGGGAAGCAAACCTGTCTCCTTTGGGATACTTCCAACCATTGGGCCATCTCTTCACTTCAGTGTGCGCTCTCTCTCTCTCTCTCTTTCTCTCCAGTTTGCGCTCCCTCTCTCCCTCCCTCAAGCTGAGACTGTCCTTGAACTCTTGGTCCTTCCGCCTCTACCTGCTCTCTTGAGTGTTAGGGTCATAGGCATGTGCCACCATGCCCAGCTTGGCCCATATCTATTTCCTTATGTAGACTATTTCCTGGGAAAGTGTTTTCCAAAGCATGTTGTGTGATGCCAGGCTTGTTGCTCTGAGGCCTTTTGTAGGTCATTTACTACCTTTTTCTGTCATGGTAATAACATGAAGATAAACAATGTTGCCTGATTCTATACAGAAACTTTTAAGTGTTAAAAAGATAGAAAAGACAACACAGATTATAGTGAGCATGCCCATTCAACCACCACTTGTTGTGTGATTCTGTTCCTGAGGAGATGTGAACTAAGAGTCTACTCACCAGAGAACTAGTGACAGGCCAAAGTAAGAATACCACCAAAGTCCAACTTGATGAACCAATGAATTTTTTTGGGAGCATGGCTGAAAGGTTACTTACAGGAACAGAAGTAACTCAAGGACAGCTGTATCACCTAAAGCTCACCCTACCATGAGTAACAGCTCACCAAAGAGGGAAACCTAGAGTGCACTGCACAACCTGAAGGCAGCTCAGCAGCTTGCAGTATTCTTCCCAGATAGCTCAGCTCGTATCTGCCTTTTCCAGGCAGCTCGCTGGTCTCTGCCTCCTCCAGGCTGTGTGGCTGGTCTTGCAGTGCCTCTTAACTGTTCCTGTTGCTTATATATTGGGGAGATGGGGACCTGGTGAATCTGGCCACATTGGGGACTTCCTGAAGGTACTGAGTTGTCTGCCTCCTTTTAGAACATCATACTGTTTACTGAGCTTCCCTCTAAGATACAAAGTTTTGTCTCAGAAGAAATTTCTATACATCATTTGGGTAAGCACAGGATACATGATTCCTGAAGCCTTCCAGAGGGCCAGATTAAGTGTACATCAGACACCTGGGTGGCAAGGGGCGGGTGGACGACCATTTGCTTAGCTGAGCCATTACTTTCTCTGTCCTCTGGGAAGACCCTGTGATCACTGTGGTGGACAGTTCACCCTGTTGTGTGCTATGCATACAGATGGGGTCAGGGTACATGGCTCCTCTTGAAGAAGTGACTGAGGTCCAATGAGTCACATGAAGGACTTTCATCCAGAGTTGACCTCACATGCCATGTAGCCTTCTTGTGTGCGTCAGGAAGAAATGGAGGGGTTTGTATCTATGTTTCCAAGGCCCCAAGCTTCTTTTGCTACCGGGTTAACAGAGGTTCAGTCTTGAGTCAGTAATTGCTTATAGGGTTAATGAGGGCAGCAGAACCTTGACTTCTTGCCTGCCAACACCCAGGGGATGCATTGTTCATTCACTGGAAGTCAGTGACCCCAAATGAGACAATGAATGAATGAATTCATTATCTGGCTGAAACCTTCCTTTCCATTTCTTCCCTGATCACTCTCCTTGTTAAATGCCTGGCCACCATCACAGAACCTCTTCCCTCCTTGTGTAGGACAAACTGTCTCTTACATGCTTTTGTAGCAACTTGTCTTCCAACAGCTTAGCACTGGTACTATCCCATTCCTAAACTCCTATGAGGAGGCTGAAGGATGTAACCATCAGAATACAGCCATTGAAGTGGAGCTTCCTGGGTTCAGAATGCTGCTCCGTCTGTGACTTCCAGCTTTGTAGCTTTGGGAAAGTTACCAGGATTTGGATCCTGCTGGTGACCTGATCTGTTAATCTAGTGATAGAAAGAAGGAAGAATGGAAACTGTCACAGAGTGTGTGTGCTGGATAATTTTTTTCAACTTGACACACCTTTTCATTCTTTTGTGTGTGTGTAGCCCTGTGTGGCCCAGAACTTGTTACATAGCTGAGGCTGGCCTTGGACTTACAGAAATCCACCTGCCTCTGCCTCCCAAGTGCTGAGATTAAGGGTGTGTACCATGCCTGGGCTGTGTGAGACATTTTCTTAATTGTTAATTGAGGCAGGAGGGCCCAGCCCACTGTGGGTTGCCATCCATAGGCAGGTGGGCCTGACTGTATAAAAGGATAGCTGAGAAAGCCAGGGGAAGTAAGGCAGCAGGCAGTGTTCCTTCATGGTCTCTGCCTCCAGTTTCCACCTTGAATTTTTCACTCTGACTTCCTGCTTTGACTGCCCTTAGTGATGGACTGTGACCTGGGAAGTGTAAGCTGAAAGAAGTCCTTTCCTCCCCAAGTTGGTTTTGGTCAGTTTTTTTTTATAACAGAAGGCTAACCAGAATAGTATTTACAATTTCTACCAGTTCATGGATCCTAGGACTAGAAAGTTATTCTCCAACTTCTTCAAATGTACCTGTTTATAGATTTGGTCTCATTTTACATGAAAATATATCTAAGAGTTGTAGGAGGAAGCAGGAAAGGACTGGGGGCCTGATACATCTGAACATTTATTTTCTGACTGGTAAGGTGTGGTTTGGAGGATTGCGGGGAGGGGCTGGGATCTGTTGGTTCTCTACATGTCTTGCAGCCCTGCCACTCTGTGATCTAATAGAATTGATAACATTATATATTCCAGCAGTGACCTGCAGAGACTCTCTAAAGACATTACAGATGGCTCTGTAAGTATATACTTTTAGAGGAACATAATGCAATTTGCTTCTAGCCCAAAGCCCTGAAAAATAACTAGGCAAGAGTTCAGACAAGTGCTAAAAGGCAGTTGTTTCTGGTGAATTCAAGCAGCTTTAAAAAAATCAAGTTCTGTTTTCATTCAAGAAGGATTGTGTTTTAGATTCCTTCTGGTTTATTGAATAGTAAAATACAATGACCTTGGTAGAATTAAAAGTCACCAAGGACCAAACCAAATGCAACAAAGTTAGGAGTGAACGTTTTGGAATGCTGGAATGAACAATGTGACTGTGCTTTATGGAATTTTTATTTTTATTTAAAGATTTGTTACTTTGATATATGTCATCTGATTTGTCCAGAGCCTCTTTTGCTTTGCCCCAGCTGGCTGCCTTTTCTGGGACCTGAGGAAGAGTTTCTCACCCAAGTGTGGGTCAGGGTTCAGTTGTATCTGCACATGGAGAGTTGAGCTCATTTAAGAAAGAGAAGCCAGGCATAATGGTGAACACTTTTAATCTCAGCACTGGGTAAGAAAAGTCAGATGTATCTCTGAGAGTTCAAGGCCAGCCAACAGAGCAAGTTACAGGTCAGTTAGGCCTACATAGTAAAACTCTGTCTCAAGTGGGGGAAAGGTGTCTCTCCACATGTATATAATCTTTTAAAAATATTTTATTTTTAATTTTTTTATGTATGTATATACTGCTTGCATGTAAGGGGACCCATTTCATGCAATGGCCATGGAGGTCAGAAGAGGGTGTCAGATCCCCTGGTACTAGAGTTGCAGATTGTTGTTAGCCACTGTGTGGGTACTGGGAGCGGAACCCAGGTCCTCTGCAAGAGCATCCAGAGCTCTTAACTGCTGAGTCATCTCTCCAGCCCTACAAGCCTGTAATCATAGCAATGAGAGGCTAAGGCAGGGGGGATGTGAGCTTAAGCCTTGCTTGGGTTACATAGTGAAACCCTGTCTCCAAAAAGGTACAAAGAGGAAGAAGAAGGTAAATGTCACTCATAATCTCATCTCTCAGACCTATTGTAGGCTGTTCCTATTCCCTATATGTAAAATTACTGATCCTTAGGATAATGGGAGGGGCAATTTAGGGTATGCTGGAGAAGAACCATGGCAAAGAGACCACACAAGAAGATAGTGCAATGACTGTTGGGCTCATTGTGAGGTAGCAGTGACTAAAAAGAAAAAAAAGCTACATGTGAAATGACTGGAAATGAGCTGGAAAAGGTAAGGGTAATGTAGAGAGTTCTACTGAATGATGAAGGAATACATTATTCAGTTCAACCAAAATTTACTGAGTATCTATTATGTAACCCTATGAGGCTTAGGGGGAGGGAGGCAGACTCAAAAGTCATGTGAATAACTACCATGCATCAGCCATTAGATGGTTGAGTATTTGGGGGAAAATTCACCAAGGACATTGTCCTGGTTACTTTTCTGTGGCTATGATAAAACACTGGCCAAAAACAACTTGAGGGAAGAATTTACTGAATCTTAGACTTCAGGTGACAGTCTCTCATTGAGGGAAGACGGGGTAGGAACCTGAAGGTAAGAACTGAAGAAGAGACCGTGAAGGAACGTTTTTTACTGAAGGAACGTTTTTTACTGGCTTGCTCAGCTGCTTCTCTGATAAAGCCAAGACCCATCTGCCCACAGTGGGCTGGGACCTCCCTCATCAATTAGCAATCAAGAAAATGCTGCACAGACATGGCCAAGGGCCAGTCTGTTGGAGGAAATTCTTCAGTTCTTTCCATATGACTCTAGTTTTCATGAGGTTGATAAAGAACTAAGCACTGAACCTGTGTCAGGCAATATCCATGGAGGGCAAAACAGGGTGCCAGATCCCCTTGATCTAGAGTTATGGTTGGTTGTGAGCTGCCATCATGGTGTTGGAAACCACACCTGGTTCCTCTGCAAGAGAAGCCAGTGCTCTTAACCACTTAGCCATCTCTCTAGCCCCAAGAATGACATATTTTAAAATATTCTCTTTGTACTTATGCACATGGGTGTGCTTGGGAAAGCACAGAGCAAACCGATAGACTAGGCAGGAGTATTTCTGACATGGAAACTTGGGCGGGTCTGGAAACAGGTGAAGGGAGGGGCCTTTGGGCCTTTTCGTCTATGTACTCCAAGATTATTTGAAGCTTTTAAATGCAAATGTATTTATAAAATACTTGTGAAAAATTCAAATCAAAGAAAGATGGAGACAATACATCAATGCCAATACAACTGGCACCATCAGACTAATCCAGAGACCTTGTACCGCCCAGAAAATTACAAATGCTACTCATCTTCTAAGGAACATGCTCAGTAGACTTAATTATTAAAGTAAGTGAAATTTGTCCTTTCATCTGCCATTCTAAGAGGAAAATAGCTGCTGTTTTCCTAATTTGGCTCACGAGCAATGCCAAGGTCAAGCCAGTGGTGAGCTGGCTTGACTTTCTTACAAGGCCATGGAATTTTCTGCAGGATGCGGGCAATGGCACTTCAGATTATTGCTGTTCTCAGAGTGGGTATGAACTTGTTCCAAGAGCAAAATAGTAAATAGTAACGCACAGTTAATTATCATCCTGCTCTTCCTTAGCTTGTTTTATAAGATTGAACAGACAATGTAGACCCAGTGTCTGTATATAGGTTATACCAATTACCTAATTAATCTGGTATGGTGGGCTAATGTCTGTAATTTCTGCTCTCTGGAGGTAGAGGCAACAGGATTGTTGTAAGCTTGAGGCCAGCATGGTCTACATAGTGAGTTTCAGGCCAGCCAGGGCTATATGGTTAGCCTTTGTCTCTAAAAACAAAATAAAAAAACAGAATGACAGCAACAAAAACCAAATTGCCTCATTAGCTTTCCCCAGCATCTTCTTATGCCTGTCTGACTGCTCATTTGATATTGTGAAGAAAGGTGTCAGTCAGGCAAAAGAACACATCCCACATCATCTCCCCGTGGATTAGTTTTCTAGAGCTGTTACAATGAACTTCCACACACTGGGTGTCTAAAAATAACCAATATATTGTCACACAGGTCTAAGGCTCTGAAATCCAAATTCCTTGTAGAGTCTTCCAGATTCCTCCCAGCTTCTGGTAGAGCCATCATTCTTTGGGGATCCAAGGTTTAAAGATGCAACCTTCTAATCTTGGCCTCTGCCATCATATCGTGGTACGTGTGTGTGTGTGTGTGTATATGTATGTGTGTGTGTGTTATGCTTTCATGTGGTGTCTCCCTCTCCCTGTAAAATAGCTGCATAACCAGATTACAACCAATATTATTCCCATTGGATTAAGATGACTTCATCTGCAATTCCATCTGCAAAGACTCTATTTCTAAATATGTTGTAATCACCAGGTACTGGGTTTTAAACTTTCAATTTGTATTTTTTTTTTTTTTTTTGAGGGGAACAAGTCAACCTACCACAGCATGTCAAGTTATTCACCTTCACTTTCCAGCAAACCAGACTTGGAATGATTTACTTCCTATCTCTCCTCCATTTAAAGATATGCGTACACCTCAATAAGTAATACTATTGGGCACATCAGGAAAGTTCTGAGAAGAATGAAATGGTAGAAGATTCTAGTGAATTCTAGGGAACCATCCTGAACAACTATTAATACTTGCCAAGGAATATACTAGTGGGATGATATCCCACAGGAAGTTGAAGTTCTAATATGATTGCTACTTTTCAGACAAGGGTAAACTCTTTAACTGAAGATTTTTGCCAGTTCACAGAACTGAAATTCTATAGGAAAGAAACCTCATAACAGGGTAAATATATGTGAGACAGTGTATGATTGTGCAAGTGTACAGAGTGTACAAATGTGAGGTAGAGTTTTAGAATTTTAGTTTTGGCTCAGTTGATTGTATTCCCAGTTGATTTGTCTCTTGCAGGGCTGAAACTAAAGGTTTCTATAGATATTCTCTGCTATTGAGAAACTGCAGTTAAGAAACTGCTGTGAGAGACACTAGACATGACTAGAGGTTTAAACTGATATAGAATTTAACCAAATTCCAAAGTTCCAGGAGCTACACTGTCTACAGTAGGCCTAGGATAGGAAACAATAAGACTATCACATTGCCAGAGATTGGGGGTAAATTTTGGTATGTTTCTTTTAGCATTTCCTGAGTCAGTTTTAGTGAGTGGATAAGCCCTTTATAAAGGTTGAGGGGAATTTTAAAAATACTATTATAATAATTAGTGTGCTAATTCAAAACTGAAAAATTATTGAGTACTTAATGTACAGTGAATGGCAAGCACATATTTTGATTGCACATTATTTTTTGATGCTTTATTAAATTACCATTTCTTACACTCAAAGACAAAGATCTTTTATATTTTTCAGAAAGCCTATTTGATTTTATAATGGGATGATTCATTTGGCAGAAATTCATTTTAAGGAAGCTTTGAAAAAAATCAGTCCTTTGAGGTAAAAGATGTCTTTACTAAGAAGAAAACAGCAATGTAATATTTAAGATGTACCTAGTGAGAAAAAAAAAGCAAATAATATCCAGCATATGAGCTTAAATAGCCAAAAGTAGAATATTTTAAAGCATATTCTTTCCTAAAGAGAAAAACTACCTCTTAAGACTCTCTGGCAGGCAAAGCCCATTTTAGTTGCCTTTGTATCAGCGGCAGCTCAGCATTGAAACATAAACAATGAAAGAATGTTTGCTTTGGGCATCCAAAGCTGAAAGCGCCACCCCTTTACCTACAGCAGTGCTTCCCTGTTTTTTAAAGTGACATTTTTCCCCTGCTCTCAGTGATAATTAAGGCTCAGTTCAGATGGCTGGGTTGGGTTGAAGAAATCTGAACAACAGCTACACAAGACAAAGCTGGTTAAATCGTATGCAGGCTTCTGTCTATTAATGTGGTTTAGAATGATATGTCAGGAGCACTGTAGACCAGAAGAATATCGATTGCATTTCAGATAATGCAATTTACAGTTAATAAGATAGTTGGGCTGGTCCAGGGAAATATTTGTTTTCCTCAATAATGTTAGACAGAAGGCATACATTTTAATAAATACTGCATGAGAAAAATCCTTTTGAGTAAATTTCAAGGAAATAAACATACAACTGTATGGCTACACATTGATGGAGTCTCACATTTCTAAAATCTGGAAAGATGTATTCCTAGTGATTCTTGGCTTTACAAATAGACCTTTTTGATTATTCTTGCTTTAATATCAGAAACCTTTGCCTGGCATTTTGTATGTTACTTTAATATCTCAGAATGAGAGTTGGAGGATAGAATATAGTCAGATGCCATGTGTTTTTTAAACATCCACACATGTACACAAAAACCTCTGAAATATTAAACACAGGTTTCACAATGGTTGTGATGAGCAACAGGGCAAACAAGATTACAGCATATTTTTTACCTATGGATTTACATATGTGCATTATTTGAATTTTTACAATAAGAATATATTGCTTTTGTAATCAGAAAGAGAGATATTTAATAATCAGAGCTGAAACTGATGACATTGACAAGAGGAGTATTACTGTAAAGAATGTGAGTGCAATCTTGCTACTATAATTTATCACAAGCAATGCCAGTTTGCATGTGTGAGGAGCATATGCTGAAACACTCTTTGAGTGGCAAAAGATCTATACCCCTTGAAAGTCCAGAACTAGAAGAATAAAGGGTACCTGAGGGCATTTGCATAGATAAAAAAAAACCTTGTAGAAGATATATAGTGGAACCTGGCATAGTGGCATACACCTTTAATTCTAACACCCAGGAGGCAGAGGTAGGCAGATCTCTGTGAGTTCAAGGTTAGCTTGGTCTACGTAGAAAGTTTCAGGACAGCCAGGGCTTTACAATGAGACCTTGCCTTTAAAAAAAAAAAAGTGCCATGGCCATACAACTGGAGGCATTTTGACTTGTGTGTCAGGGCCTGGTCTAACTGAAAAATTAACAATGTCAAGATTTAGGAACATAAAGCCAGGCATGAGGGTGTATACCTTTAATCTCAGCACTTGGGAGGCAGAGGCAGGCAAATCTCTGTGAGATAAAGGCCAGCCTGGTCTACATAGTGAGTTTTAGGCCAGTGAAGACTATAGAGAGACCCTGTCTCAAAAATAAACATACAAAAAGATTTAAGAGTATAGCTCAGTGGTAGGATGTATGGCCAGCATGCATGAGGCCCGAGATTCAATCCTCAGCACCGCCAGAGAGAGAAGTTAGAAAGCTGTTTTTAGGTTCAGAAATCATGACTATTTGAGACTGAGGGATAGCTCAGTGGTTGAGAACACATTCTATTCTTGCAGAGGACTAGAGTTTACTTGCCAGCACTCACCTCAGCGAGTTTATGATTCCCCATTACTCCACCTCCAGTGGGTCCAACACCCTCTTCTGGCTTCAGCAGACATTGCCACTTGTGTGCACATACCCTTAGACACGGCACACATAATTAAAATAAATCTTTTAAAAAGTAATTGCTAGTCAAGATGGACAAAGAATCTTCTGAAATACTTTTTATTCTTGAAGCAGACTTCTCACACTTGGCTCTTGTGTTCCTACCTGAGTAAGCAGGTCTTCTGGAACCATCCACAGGCAAAAATCAGTTTTGTTTTCCTGTTTATTCCCCCAATGCCTGGCAGGCCAATATTTTAATAACAATAACAAAAATGAATTACTGGAAAATGAAAGGATCTCTGCCAGTTCACAGCCAGATAGAGTTATGTACTGAGATCTGTCTCAGCTTTCTCCCTGTGGCAGTTTGAATGAGAATGTCCTCCATGGACTCCAAGTATTTGGGCATTTTGTTCCCAGTTGGTTGGCACTGTTTTGGCAGGTTTTAGGAGAGGCAGCCTTGCTGCAGGAAGCACATTATTGGGGTAGCTTTGAGAGTTCTCAAGCCTTGCCAGATTTTCAGTCTCTCTCTGCTTCCTGTGCCTGCTTGAAGATGTGTGTGCTCAGCTTTCTGCTCTGGTCACCTCATGCCATCATGCTTCCGCCACCATCATGGACTCTCCCCTGGGGCTGTAAGTCAAATAAACTCTTCCTTCTATAAGGGACCTTGGCCATAGATACTTATCAGAGCAACAGAAAAATAACTAATACACTCTGAAACAAAACAAAACCCTGACCAAACAACAGACAAAAAGCATTTTGGAGGTAGAGCAGGGAGATGAGGAGTTCAAGGTAATCCTCAGCTACATAGCAAAATTCAAGTTCTTTGAGACAGGGTCTCACTTAGACCATGTTGGCCTCATGGCCTTGAACCTTCTGATGCTCCTGCCTCCAGGGGACTGTAGAAGTCTGCCACCACACTTGGCTAAGGTTTTTTTTCTTTTTTTCATTAGATGGAGCAGATATAAAAATTTTCTGTCAAATTACTCTTTATTTTTAAACTTTTTACATTTATTTATTTGTGTGTACACGTGCATGCCACAGTACGTAGGTCAGAGGACAACTTGAAGAAATCATATGGGTTTCAGGGATCAAACTCAGTTGTAAGGCTTCGTGGCCCCCTCAAATTGCTTCAAGCAGTAGTTCTCAATTGGGAAAAAGAGGGAGGTTCTTGATTCTGTCCCCTCCCTACCGAAGGTATTTGAAAATGTCTATGTATGCTTTTGGTTGTCCTAACTGGAGAAAGGGATGTTGTTTCTAGTTCTAGTCCCTAGACATAAGAGATGCTAAAAATACTACAAAACCAGGAAGCTCTTCAATTCAAAGCATCATTTGACTCAAATGTCAGTAGTGTCAAAGTGGAGAAGTCTCTAAATGGTTCATCTCAGTATTTGTATTTATGCCTTGGCAGATGGGAACATTTTTGGGCCCTCGTTTTCAAACCACATTTTGGGAAGACTGCCCTAAATGAACTGCCCCGCACTGAACTCTGACTCAATAAGGTTACCAGGCAAAATACAACCAGATTTTCTAATGTTCTGTATTTGTGAAGTTTCTGTATGAACAATGTTGTAGAAGGAACTGAGGGAAAAGGAGCATCAAGACCCAGTCAAATGAAACATAAGCAAGGCTGTCGGGGAGTGTAAGCTTGTCATCACAGCACTCAGGAGGCTGAGGCAGGAGTATTGTTGGGGTTCAAGGTTAGTTAGGGCTATGTAGAAAGACCCCATGAGACTTTGTCTCAAAAAACAAAAAGGAAAACTGGGTACAGTGGCACATGTCTGTAATCTGAGTACTGTGGAGGGGCAGAAGAAGGTCAAGGATATTTTGGACTACAAAGCAAATTAGAGGTCAGGAAAGAAAGAAAAGAAATGTAAAAATAAATGTATTCTCTGTGGCATGGAGACCAGGGCTTGAAGCCTACCAAATGAAGTTCTTTTTCTTTTTAAAAATATTCTCTCTCTCTCTCTCTCTCTCTCTCTGTGTGTATGAGAGAGAGAGAGAGAGGGGTCTGTGTGTGAGTGCAAGTACCCATGTAGCTCTCATGTGAAGGTCAAAGGAAAATTTCATGGTTCTCACCCTCTGCCTTGCTGAGGCAGTCTTTTTTGTCTTTGCTGTTGTAGCATTCTCCAGGCTAGCTGGCCAGAGAGAGACTCAGGAAGTTTGGGTCTTTGCCTCTCATTGTAAAGTAATTGGGGTTACTGATGAATTCTACTGCATTCAGCTTTTAATGTAAGTTCTGAGGTTCTCTTTAATTTCTCAGACTACAGTTCTCTCATCTGAGAAATGGGACAATGCTCTTTTACTTGGCTGTTGTGAAGCTTGAATGTGAATACTTGCTGTGGAAAGCCCAGACCACAGAGGCTTCCCAACAGACATGTCCACTGTAGTGAGCAGCATCTGGCTACTTCTAAAAACAACATATTTTTAGAAATGTCAGTGTCTTTTTCAGGTAAGAAGTCATATTTCCATGTTAAAAAAGAGCAGTGGTTGAATAATGGACGTAGACAATAGCTTCACACTGAAAATACCCCAAACCTGACCACATGAAGAAAAAAATAAAATAAAACTAGGGAAATAGTCCTTAGGGAATTTAATAAGTGAATTGTGAAATTAAAATGTAACTGTGTGTGTATGTATGTGTGGGCTTAAATTTTTTTTCATATGTATAGATGTTTTTCCCGCATGTACGCAAGTATACCCATGTTGTGCAGTGCCCAGAGAGGCTAAAAGAGGGTGTTGGATTAGAACTGGAGTATGGACAGTTGGTGGGTGCTGGGAACCAAACCCAGGTCCTTTGCAACAGAGGCCAGTGCTCTTAACCACTGAGCCATCTCTTCAGCCCCAATGTGTGTTGTATGTATATGTGTGGTATACGTACATGTTCTTGTGGGTGTGTACATGTATCCATGATTCCACCTTATTTTTTTGAGACCTTTCTGAAGTTCACTAATTTGACTATGCTGGTCATCAAACTCTAGGAATCTTTCTGTCTCTGCTTCTCTAGTGCTGGGATTACAGATGTACACCTCTGCACCTCTTTGTATGGAGATCCAAACTCAGGTCTTCATGCTTGCATGACAAATACTTAATCAACTGAGTTTTATCTCTCAAGCCCTGAAAGTTGTTCATTTTGTGGGATGGCAAAACAGAAAGGCAGGACGAGGGTCCCATACATTCGCAGATTAAAAACAACCAGGAAAGGGGAAGAGAGAATTCCAAGAACCTTTTAATACAGTTGAAGAGGCCGACATCAGATAACCACATCAGGCTCTGGCATGAACTACTGAGAGGGATCTTACATATCAAATTCTAGTGCCACCTTAAGTCATAATTACCCACCAGGCCCTTGCCCTTCTGCTAAAATCTGGGGTAACAGGGCTTCTATATCTGATTCCTGGTGCTGCTGAATTCCCCTAAAGAACCACAAGAGAGACTGCCTGAAGCAGATTGCAGGAGGGCAGGGGAGGTTGACATACTTGTCTTCCCCAGAAGTTAGAGACTGCTGACTAAGGAAGACAGAGAGTGAGGCAGGGCAGCTGGAGGACACCTCTCCATCAGGGAAAACAGGCCTTTTGTCAGATGACAACCAGAGAGGCCATGAGGAACACATGCCTACACCAAGGCCCAAGAAGGTCTCTGCCTACAAAACTTTCTTTCTTGAGGCTACTTCCCTGTCTTTCATCATTGGTACATGTGAGTCACACTCTCAGTCTCCCTGAAGAGATCCTGAGTGATTCTGAGATTCTGAGGCAAACTGTGAGAGGCTGGCTCTGCTTGCATTCTGAGTAAGTGCAGGTGCCAGGGAACCAGCTGCCTGGAGGTTGAGGACCAAGCTGCACTTTGTTACAAGACTATCTCGGCAGTACAGAGGCTGGAAAATTCCTGTGCCCAAGGGAGGGATGGATGGGAAAAGGTATGGATAAACAACACACTGGTTAGCTGTTGGTTTCTGCCCCAAGGAGAACTCTGTTCTAATTCAGGATGATTTCACCTACCTCTCACATGTGCGTCATCCCCAGTGTCTTTACTGCTGCCAACAGAGGGCCCAGAGAGGGACTGACCATGGGTCCTTGTCACCTTCTGTACCTGAGGCATGGGCAGATACCAGGTAAATGAGGAGAGTGAAGACAACTCTCAGACAAGATGGGGAGATAAACTATAAGCACATAATTCCCACAGATGGGGCCAAGTGCTATAAAGAAGCATTTAACAAGGATTTGGGAACAGAGGACAAAGTTGTTGCATCTGCCCAGGAACAAAGATAAGGTCTTTACATTTCCCTGTGGGCTCCCGATATGACTGCTCCATAATGAATACCCAACATTCAGAGCCACAATGATTGCTATTGTGTCCTGGCCACATAGCAAACACATCCTCAAGCTTTTGTCTTTTTCAGCTTAATTCATAATATCATCTGGTATTAGTATTGTGGCAGAACATATAGTCTTAAACCTTAAGTGTTGAGTTCAGCTAAGTTTCTTCATAATACACTTTATACCTTTTTACCCAGCATAGACTTTGTGTCACTACCTAACCTGTAAAATCTTATACAATGTGCCTTTCATTCCTAAACACAATTCTTTTGCATAAGGGTTCCTGTGATCATTAAAGCTATATACCCTGGTTCTAGATATACTTGGAGGGCAAATCAGATATATGCTTCAAACAAACAGTCCCAACACTTATCCACTATAATGTTTGAGATTTCTCCCAATTTTCAAAGAAAATTACGTATGAACAATGCTTTTCTCTCCCTTGTTTCCCACATATTAGTCTTACCCCCCTACTTCCATTAAGTCAGGCAACAAGTCAGGAGTGGGTGTCTTTAATCACAGCTACTTGGGAAAGCTATCACAGCATGAAGAGTTTAAGGGCAGTCTAGCTAATACAGTTAGATCTTGCCCAAAGATCTAACTGTGGTTATAACTCAGTGGTAGTGTGCTTGCCTTGAATGTTCTAGGCCTTGGGTTCAATCTCCACTTCTGGGGGTAAAAGATATCTCTCTCTTCTCTGTGTCTCTATTCTCCCCCTACCCTTTCCAGAGCTGGGTTCTTTGCAAATGAGCCCTATGACTCAGATTTGCCTGACAATGTATTTTGGAAATTAAAAAAATATATACAGAGACATTAATAAAGGCTAGTAAAAACAGGATTTTTTAAATTCATATAACTGAAAGTACAAAAATATTGTTTAGCCTTTGATGGTTTCATGAAATTTTCTGTTCACTGGCTTCATAACCCATAAAGCACCAAAGTGAAGGAAACTGTAGTGATGTCACTTTACAGTCCTAATTTCTAGATCTCAACTGAATCATATATAGTATCTTTAATTAAAAATGGTTAAAATATAGATTCATAGGTTTTGAATCAGAATCTGTTTAATTCTCCAAAAGAACCCTTGAGAAAAAGTATTCCAAACTCACCATTTTGCAGGTGAATATAATAGCAATGTAACTTGTTTATGAAGGGCAGTGCAGCCCTTAACCACCCAGGACTCATGAAAAATGGACTGTGATGTATGGACCTGTGAATTCTCTTCTATCTCAACCATACTGGAGGATTCTAATAAATGTTATATAAGTTAAAAAAAAGACTGCCCAAAAAGTCTGGTTTGCCAGAAATCACATAGTTGGGCAGAAATGAAACAGATCCTCTGACTCTGTATAGAATATGTTGGGAATAAAGATCTTGAGTTTAAAAAACTATAGATTAATGAACAAAAAACATCTTAAGAGAAAACCTCTGTACTAAAAACCAAGTCAAACTTCTAAGTAGTACATTTCACTTTATTTTTAATTATATTTATTTATGCATTTATTTAATGTGTATTATGTGGGGTGGGAGTGTACATACCATGGTGCCCATGTGGAGGGCAGGGGAGTCAGTTTTTTGTCTACTATGTGGGTCCTGGGATTGAACTTAGGTCATCAGGCTTGGTGGTAAGTGGATTTTAATTATCTGTAAACCTACTTTTAAATAATAGATTAGCTTCTTTTTCTTACACATTTAGCTTATGTTTCTTTAACTAGATATTTACTGAAGTTATGTCAGTCAGTGGCCTCAGTTTTTCTTGCTACATAGAAAACTTCCAAAATGAAGAGAACAATTCACAGCAAGGTGTGGTATCCCATGCCTATCATAACATTCAGGAGGCTGAGGCAAAAGGATTGAGGCTATCATGGGCTACATGTGAGTACCAGACCAGCCAGAGTTACACAGACACAGCTTCCAAACAAATCCCCAAACCAAATACCACACAAAATAGCAGCTATTCATTATTATATTTTATGGACTTAATTGTGTTCCCCAGATGATATATTGAAAACTCTAACTCCCCGTATCTGTGAATATGACCTTATTCAGAAATGGGGTCTTTTGCAGATGTAATCAAGTTAAGTGAGGTCATCAGGTTGGGCCCTAATCTAATGTGATTGTTAGCCTCATAAAAACAGAAAATTTAACACAGAAGAAAGCCACATGAAGATAGAAGTAGAAGTTCGAATAAGTTGCCTCAAGCCAAGGGACATTGAGATCAGTAGCTGGAGGAGACAGAAAGGACCCTCTCCTAGAGGCTTCAAAGAGGGCATTGTCCTGCCAATATCTTGGTTTCAGACTCCTAGCTTCTAGAACTATAAGAGAATGAAATTTTGTTTCAAGCCACACCATCTGTGGTACTTTTCTTTGGCTGTTGCTGGTTTGTTTGGTTTCATCTTTTTTGGAAACAGAGTCTCACTATATAGCCTTAGCTGACCAGGAACTCACTAGGTAGACCAAGCTGGCTTCAAACTCTCTGAGATCTGCCTGTGTCTACCTCAAGGACTGGGATTCTAGGCGTGTACCACCCTGCCTGGTCAGTGGGTGATTCTTTATTAGGGCAAACTTAAGCCACTCCTCACGTTCCAGTGGTTGATTGGGCTTCATTGAGTCTTTTCACTCAGTATCTCTCAGATGGTGTCTAGGGCTGGTTTACTTTGAAGGTTGGACTGGGCTGGATGTCCAAAACAGTGCATCATGGCTACCATTCATGCTGTTGTTGGCTGGAATCTCATTTAGGAGTGTAGACTGGCATATAGCTTCTCTGGGTGATATGCATTTCTCAAAACCTAAAAATGCCTAAAGAATGATCATTGCAAAAAGGTGTGAGGTAGAGCTTGCTGTACCAGAAGGTGTTACATTATTGGCTCTGCTGTATTCTATCAATCAAATCCACAGAAGAGGTGTTGTGGAAAAGTAATGGTGCAGAGAAGCATGTAAGTTGGGAACATGAATGCAGAGCACAATCTAATGCAATGGTTTCCCCATGGATCTACTAGAAGCGAGGTAATTCACTTTAAACCCAAATATTAGTGACTAAGGGATAGTTCTTTGAGATGTTCTGAGCCATTGCTTCTCTTATTAAAATTTCTGTTGGTCAGCTAAGGCTATATAGTGAGACTTTGTTTCCAAAAAAGATGAAACCAAACAAACCAGCTAAGCTTAGTCTGCCTCCCTCCTCAAGTCCTGCAACAAACACACAAATTTATCAATTCACAGTTAGGTAAATTCTAGCTAGTTTACTTGGGCTTACTGACAGAGCTGTGGGTAGGGGGTTACTTACAGAACATGGGCGCCCTCCCTCCCCTCCGAAAGTCTCATTAGTAAATCCACGAGGCTTGGATCTTGCAACTTCCCACTGGTTTGATCCAAATGGCCAATGGGGGAGGAAAAAAAAGGGCCGATTTTCTGGCGCCCCTGGTTTAAATACTTTTAGCCCTTTCTCACCTCACATCCAAGGCCAATGGATAGGTGGGGAGGGGCATAGGACTTTCCCAGTGCCTCATCTTTCCGTGCAAGGTGGTCCTGGGTAATACCACTCAGTCTGGGAATGGTGTTTGTTCATAGCTCATCAGGCTTTCTCTCGGAGAATCAATTTATAGCTTCCCTCTGATAATAAGATTTGGTTGTAGAAGACATTCTTCAGGATAGTTAGTGATATGCTGGGTGCCAGGAAAGCTACCAAAGCCCCCAAGGGTTCTAATTATAAAATTGAATTTTATTAATTTGTATGTGTGTAGGGAGGTATAGGTGTGTCATGGTTTATGTGTGGAGGTCAAAGGACAATTTGTGGAGCTGGTTATCTCCTTCCACCTTTATGTGCCTTCTAGAGATCAAACTCAGGTTGTCAGACTTGCTCAAATGCTTTAATGAGCCATCTCGCTGTCCCCAAGGTTTCTAAATTACAAGGCAGGACTTCACCACCCCTGGGGTCATATATAGCTCAAGAAACTGAAGTTAAGTATCTGTCGATACTTTGGGACCATTTATTTTAACTGCTATGCTGTGTTCAGTGATTCCCAGGAGTTGGCAGGTGGGCTTCCTAGTGAAGCTCTTGGAGATCCTTCTCTGTATTTTGACAAACAGCCAGGGAACATGGGTGATCCCTCTGAATCTACAGGGCTACCTCATATGGGTGCTGGGAATTGAACCTGGGTCCTCTGCAAGAATAATAATCTCAACCTCTAAGCTATCTCTCCAGCCCATGAAATAAATCTTAAAAAAGAAAATTCTTTAGAGATGACATTATAGCTCATATAATTCAATATCTTCAAAATACAAAGTAGTGTGCTGTGGGGGGTGACACATGCTTTTAATTCCAACACTTGGGAGGTAGAGGCAGGCCTGAACTGCATAGAAAGTAAGAGGCCAGCCATGGTCACACAGTGAGATACAGTCTCAAAAAACAAAACAACATATACAAAACCAAAAACTAGAAAATAATCCAACATGCCTTAATCGAGTACTCTTGATGTATGAATCTCTGGAGACACAAAGATGAATAATATAACATTATTTCTAAAAGGGAGTTCTCATTCTAATGAAGAAAGTCATCTAACTAGTGTCCACCGTGCAGTTCAGTAAATGCTATAGCACGTCTATTCTATATCTTCTGGAAACACAGAGGAGTTACTTTTTTTTTTTTTTTAGAAGCCAAGAAAGTTTGACAGAGGAGCATGAAGGAGTTTTCCAAGCCATGCGGTGGTACAAGTCTGTAACCAGACATTCTGGAGGTTGAGGAGGATTGAGAAGTGTGAATTGGGCTACATGGGTGATGGGCAAGGTGAGGGTTTGGTTAGAGAAAGCACAGCATGACATAGTGTAAATCAAGAGGGGGCACTACAGGCAAGATAAAAGCCCACTGAGAGCTCTCTATCTTGGTCCTCATATTACCTTATCCTCAGTATTAAGGCCCTGATTTTGGAAGTTGTATTGTGTGAGGGATGTTTTTCTTAAAAAACAAAACAACAACAAAAAAAACCCCAAAAAAACCCCCAAAACAACTCTGTCCAGACTGGTCTCAAATTTACTATGTAGCAAAGGTTAGCTCTGAACTTCTGAGACCTCTGCCTTCACTGCTGAGTGCTGGGATTATAGGAATGTGCTACCATGCCCATCTGAGTTTTTTTTTTTTTTTTTTAAAGATTCTAGTTATTTTAAAAATTATGTGTATATCTTGCAGTATGCACCCTTAATTGCTAAGCCATCTCTCCAGCCCCTGGGGAATGATTTATTTTTAAGATAGGGTCTCATTATGTAGCATTGGCTTACTTGAAACTGGCTATATAGACCAGGATGGCCTCCAACTCACAGAGATCCTCCTGCCTCTGCCTTCTAAGTGCTGGGATTAAAGATATATGCCACCATGCCCAACTGGGAAAATACTTTTAAAAAGTAAAACCATAAGGGACAGAAAGTTTATAACCATTTCCTAGCAAATGTTTGCTTTCAAATGTTTCAGGGGAAAATCTCTCTTTCTCTCATCAATCAAGCATAGACAGAGAGACAGAGAGCCAAGAATGATAAATATTAACACAGGGGAATCTGAGAATTCTTTGAACTAGTTTGTCAACTTTTTTCTCAGTCTACCTATTTTTTGAAAATGAAAGCATAAAACAAAAAGTTCAATATATGGTGTATAATACTTTAAAGACTGAGTAAGGGTGGTGGGTAGTTGGGTATCTAAGTGTGTGTGTACTGGAGGTGGCTAGGGAGCAATAAAACTCAATTGCATTAATTCCAAAGTAAATGGTAATCATGCATCCGAATTTAGCAGTTGCCTCAACTTTTCAGATCTTTTGAGAAACAAGCTCTTTGCTAGTTACAAAGACATACAATTAACTAAGTCAGAACATAATATGAAAATATTCTGTATTTTTTGTTATGGCAATTGTGGAATATATATCAGTCTCAGCCCAGAAGGAACTAATTTGGTTAAGGTAGTTGAAAACTCAACTAATGAGATTATAATCCTCTTGAGGCGCTGCATCTGCTCCAAATGCTCTTATCAAGTGTTTGTGGGGACATAGAACACAATATTATCAATATACCTAGAGGGAGAGGATGGTAAGTCAGATGAAAGAAAGGTACTGGCTGCTGTATACTTGGTTTATATGGAGAAAATTCATAAGGAAAGATCGAGATACTAACTGCAAGGCTTAAGCTGCAGGTACTGGAACCTGACCCAGAACCTACCTCTTCCTTAAATGAACACAAAGAGTGAAACACTGAGACACAGATATGGACAGACCATGTGGTCCTGATTTGTATCAGGGAACTGGAAGCTTGTGGATGATCCCCTGGCTCAAAGGAAACTGAAAATACCCTTTATTAGTTAACATCTTATTAAAGTCCAGCACCATCTGCTCTGAGTGGACCTCATCAGGAAAACAGATTACAGAGGGCTGATTATGTAACAAGAACTTATTAAGTGTCTTCTATGTATGAGACACAGTACAAAATTATGGGAATATAATGAATAAAATAAAGAGGATCTGAGTTGTCAAGCCACTTATAGGTCAGAGCCATTTGACAAAGGAGTTCCCATAAAACACAGTTTCTCCATCTTTTAAGATGGGAACTTCTCTTCCTCTTATATTTAGCAGGTGAGATTAAAGAACTAACACATATGAATATGCAGTAAACATCTGGCATGCACTAGGTATTCAGTAGTTGTTGATCTCCCTGTCTTCCAGCTCCTACCCCTGCCTCTCCTGCAGGAGCTTCTTAAACAGCTTTTGTTACACCAAATCTGGCCCATTCTTATCTGTTCTGTTAGGACAGCTCCATGGACTCCAACCTTTGACTTGCTATTAGCTTAGACCAGGGATCCCAAGAACATTTGAACTTGCCCTTGGGGTGCATGTTATACCAGCACCAAAGCAGCTCGCTACAGGACAAACATTTGGTTAGGAAATCCATCTGATTTTAATGTGAATATATCTGGGCTGCAACAGTGATTTCAATTTGTAGATTTCACCATTGTTGTGCTAGTAAACAGTGTTCAGGTTTAATACTTTTATTTGTATTTAAATCTTTGAAATTGTTAGCTCATGCATGTGGAAAGAAATTTTCATGAAATGAAATATAAGCTCTGTTATATAGGGCATCTTTAATACCAGAGCAACATAGTTATAGATTACTGGAATGTCAAGTTTCTGCTCTAAATTTGTGTAGAAAACAAAGCATACATAGAACATGAACGGCAGGAAAAGGAAAGGAAAAGAAAATCAAGGGGAAGTCATTGTATTTTTTTAATGATGTTTGGGGTATTTTTATTCTGCTTTCACTGGGATCCAGATCTTTATTCATCCTATGAAGTCCTGGAAAGTTTGGAGACATTAGTGCTCAGGAGCAACTTAAGACAGCTAGCCTTGACTTGGAGGCCCAGCCTGAAGGCAATGTTAAGGTGCCAAAGTAAGGGGTGCGATCACAGGCAGCGTCCAACAAGTATCAGCTTTAGCTGAGTAGGTCAGACAGGGAAGAAACTGGATCTCACAGCCATCTGCTGAAACCTTAGCTGGACCCTCCTTCCACAGAACTGAGGCTCTGTTTGGCCCAGGCTGGCTGATCTGTGAAGACTATATTGATATTTTCAGCACACAGGCTTTTCCTGAAATCACATTGTTGAGATACTGGTCCACCTGACAGAAGTCTGCCTTAGGCATTTGTTGTTAAGAGTTAATTCCTCCTCTGCCCTAGGCTGCAGCTCTGTGGGCTGCGTGTCATAACTGTTTCCAGGATGATTCAGATCTTCACAAAGTCAGAACCAGTGCAAAGTGCAGACTGGCTGAGACCAAGTGAAGAAGAGGGGAGAATGTAGAAGAAATGTGGTGAGTTGAACCACACTTAATACTGCTTTACTGTTATTTCATAATCAAAGCAGATATAGTAATCTTTAATTTTGTTAGATTTATTTATAATTTATTAAGGGATAAGAACATAGCTCAGTGATAGAATTTTTGCCTAGTATGAGTGAGGCTCTGAGTTCGAACCCCAGCACTACAAAAGCAAAACAAAACTTATTTATGTTTGGGGGATGGAATTTCACTGGCCCAGACACACTATTTTGTTTAGCAGGTATGACTTGAGACTTTATTGGCAAGCTCTGACCTGACTTGTTAGAATCTGAATTTAACCGATCCCAGAATTTTGCTTTTTCCAAACAGGTTACATTTCTGAAACTCATCATATATTATTTAATAGCATTATCTGCCCTTTTACCTCACTTGATGAGCCACATGACCCTAAGTTAAGATTATAATTCTTGGAAGGAGCTAAAGCTATGTAGTGTTCTGTGTGCACCATTTTGCAATAGATGCTTAGCACTGACAATTCTATTAAAATAGGAATTTGGGAAATTGTGAGATGGCTCAACTGATAAAGGCGTTTGCCAACAATCCTGATGACCTGAGTTCAATTCCCAGGACCCACAGGCTGGAAGGAAAGAATCAACTGACACAAATTGTTCAATGATCTCCACATGTTCAATGATCTCCACATGTGCACTGTGGCAAAGGCACACCTCTTGTCTCCACAAATAAATATATGTAATAATTAAAAAAAAAATAGAAACTCTTATTTTCCTTTGTGTTTGTCCTGTATTTTGTCTCAGCAATGAGAAAAAGTAACTGATATTGGCAACACCCACTGCTTATTCAGCTGCTCAAAGTTCAGGCTGCTATCCCAAGAAGGTAAAAACCACAATTCCATATTATCTGTTGAATGGAAATGGTACTTAAAGTTAGCTAAAGCAAAGTACAGAGATGCCTGGCTCCTGAGGTTAATCTCTCTTAATAAATTAATTTTTTAAAGTTAACATACAAAGTGATGGGTTTCATTGTATCATGCTTTCTCTTATAGAACCCTGATTTTGCCTGAGGAAGTGTCCCCATTTTGATGATACTCAAGCCAGTCATGACAACTTCTTCCTTTCACTGAAGAGTCAATTTCCCAGCCACCCTTTCAGTTAGCAGTGTCTGTGGTTGTGTATTGCATTTTTCACCAGTGGGAGGTTAGAGATCTGTAGGGAAGCTTTTGTGAAACTTTTGCTTTCTTAGTACCTTAAAAGGCAATAACCAACTAAGCCCCTTCCCCATTCTTTGTTTTGAATTTACAATGTACTTTTGGGAACTACAGCAGCCATCATGCAACCATGAAGTGACATGCAAGGGAAAGAAGCCAATATGCAAGATGAAGACAGAAAGGAAAGAGAATCAATTACCAGCAGACACACAACATCACTAAATCTGAAAAGCAGAATAGAACTCAGAAAACATATGCAGTGGGGGGTCCCAGGGTTCAAACTCAGGTCATCGGACTTGGTGGCAGGTGCCTTTACCCATGGAGTCATTTTGCTGGCTCCGCATTCTACTTATTTATACCTGGGTATTGAACCCAGGGGATTTGTATTTAGTAGGCAAGAACTCCATCACTCAGCTGTATCTCTAGCCTTTTTGAGAATTTTTAAAATTTATTATTTTTATTCTATGAGTGTATTACCTGCATGTAAGTAGATGCACCAGTGTCATGCAATGCCTGCAGAGGTCAGGTGTCGGATCCCCTGAAAATGGAGTTACAGATGGTTGTTAGCCGCCATGTGGGTGCTGGGAATCAAACCTGGGTCCTCTGCAAGAGCAGTCAGTGCTCTTTTAAGATGTGGCTCAAAGAGGAACATCCCAGCAGTTCAGGACTCAGGAAGACTGACAGAGGTCTGGGACCGGAATTTACAAACATACATAAGAAGAGGCCGACTTTTACAATTTCTCCCCATGAATCCAGGCTCTAAAAAAAGCTGTAAAAAGGAACTGACTTGAACAGATAAGATTCCTGACCCAAAATTCACAAACAGCCGTAAAAAACTGGATTCCTTCCTGGCCAAAGGTTTACCTTAAACATCAATCGGATGTCATAGGGAACCTCTTCCTATAAAAAGCCCTACTAGTCGGTAGCCATGGGCTAGTATTTTCTCCACTCCTGGGAGAAAGCTAGTCCCAGCTGATCTTTCCTCCTTCCCGACTGGGAAGTCAGTTCTATGCCCTAATAAACCCGCTAACTCACAGCACTCTGGTCTATTTCTGTTACGTCTCGAGAACCAAAACAAAACCTTATATTAACCACGGCGACATCTCTCCAGTGCCCCTTTTGAGATTTTTTTGAGACAGGGTTTCCCTAATTTGCCCAGGATAGCCCTGAGAGTTCCATCCTTCTGTCTTAGACTCCCAAGTAGTTTGGATTTACAGGTCTGCACCACTAGACCCAGCTTCACCTTATTTTTATAACAGGGCACAAAGGCCAGGTACAACCATTCAGAATAGACATTGGTCATAAGCAACCCATGTTGCCGCACTGGTGTCCCCTTAACTTTGGATAGGCCAAGCTCCCTGTTGTGTCAGCCTTAGTCCTTAGTTCCACCACTCCAGTTTTGCCTCCAATTTCTGTTGTGTGCTTTGGTAAGGAATATCTACTGTCAAAAGGGAAAAATCTCATTATTTAGGAGATACAGTTGCTGAAAGCAATTTCAAAAGATTTTCAAAGAGATTTTGAGCATTTAACAATGCCCTTCTTAACATATGCTGTTGAGAAATCTATAAATTCTGGCCTGTTTAGTCATGGACAAGTGGTACCATTCTGTCATACTTCCTAGTAATTGGTATACTTAGTGGTGGCTTCCATGAAGTGACTGTCATTTTTACGAAACGTCAGGTCAGGTGACAAATGTCTTTGTTGGAGAACCTTAAGCCTGGAGAGAAAAGAAGTTATTGCTAGATTAGCACAGTTGGGAGAGAAGTTTCACATTGTGAAGGAGACCAAGTTAGGTTTAGAAAGAACCAGGCATCCCAGTTTGACAAGCAGTGGGGACGGGACATTTCAAAAATATGAAATGTTTAAAAAGATTTTTATTATATTTATGTGTATGAGTGTATTGCCTGCATGCACGTAACTGCACACGTGCCATGCAATGTCCACAAAGTCAGAAGATGGTGTCAGATCCCCTAGAACTAGAGTTTACAGATGGTTGTTAGCTGCCACATGGGTGCTAGGAATCAAACCTGGTGCTCTGCAAGAATAGTCAGTGCTCTTAAGTGCTGAGCTATCACTCCAATCCCCAAGACCCTGTCTTAAAGAAACAGTAACAATAAAAACAGGTTGGTGAGATGGCTCAGCAGCTTAATGTGTTTGCTGAGCAAGTCTGGTGTTCAGAGTTTAATTCCTGGGACAGAACCAATTCCTGAAAGCTGTCTTCTGGCCTCCTCATCCATGACATGTGCTGGCACTCAGTCATACACACAATAATAAATGAAAAGAGTGATATTTTAAAAACTACCATCTGTAATAAGAATTATACTGTACAGTTCTAATTTTTAATACTATATAGTAAAACATGAATATAGTCTTAGAAAGGAGTTAGGGTAATCTATTAAGGCACAAAACGGAACCAGAAAGTCCTCCTTCTGTCCTTTCTTCTTCTCTACAGGAAGGACACATTTCTGTATATGCACCTTGTAGACATTTATGTCTCTTGTGAATATGTGTAAGTGGACTCCCACCCGCATTTCCCCCAGTAGTGCTGGGACTGACCCCAGGATGTTGTGAATGCTAAGCCAAGTGCTTTACTACTGAGTTATATTCCCAGCCTTCTACACACAGCTTTACAACCTATCTTTTCTACTTCCTAGCATATCTTGGAGATCTTTTACCCATATATAGAAGTTCACCCTATATACTTTATTCAAAAACTTAAAATAAATTTATCCCTTTTCACTTAAAATCATCTATTGTCATAGTGGCATAGCATTTATTTACTGTACAAAATATATATTTAAATACATTATGCAACTGTGTTGTAATTTAACTATAATCTGAATGATGGATGATGAAGCCATATCCTATTTTATTTGAGACAGGGTCTTACTGTGTAGTCATGACTGGCCTTGAACTCACTATGTATACCAGGCTGGGATCTCTCATGAGACCCACCTGCTTCTACTCCGAGTGCTGGGATTAAAGGCATGTGCTACCATGCCCTGCTCCAACTTTTTATAAGTAACCAGTTATAAATTAATGACTAGTCTCATCTTTGCATGTATAAACTTTTGTGAGATTCCTAGAAATAAGTCTCTAAGCCAGAGTGCAAACATAGTATTGGCAAATCCTGTCATGCTGCCTTCTTAGAAGATTGCCACTTTGTACTACACACACATGGAGGAGTCCTGTTTCTTCAGATATTACCATTTTTCTGACACTGTATCTAGAAAAACAATAAATTTATAAAAAACATCTGATTTCTTTAAAATTGTTTTATTTTTATTTTATGTATATAAGTATTTTACCTGCATGTATGTAAGTGCACAAGTTATGCAATGCCTGTAAAGTCAGAAGGAGGCACTGGATCCCCCTGGAACTGGAGTTAAGGACAGCTATTAGCTGCCACATGGGTGCTCAGAATTAAACCTGGGTCCTCTGCAAGAGCAGCCGGTGCTCTTAAACCACTAAGTCATCTTTCCAGTCCCTGAATAAATCTTTTTATTGGAAAGGTTCTGCTAATTTGTTAACACATTTCCCTTATGATTTTGAAGACTGAGTTTCATGTAACCAGGCTATCCTTAAACTTGCTATGTAAAAGAGGGTGGCCTTGAACTCCTGACCCTCCTGCCTTTACTTCCTAAGTGCTGAAATTAAAGGTGTGTTACTATATTTAGATTAATTATTTTTTCATTTATTTATTTTGCATGTACATGAGTGGATGCCAGTGTGTGTTTGTGTGTGGTCAAGAGGCCAACTTGAAGGAATTTTTCTTCCACCATGAGAGGTCTGGGGATCATATCAGGTTTTCAGGCTTCTCCATAAATAATGTACCCATTGAGCTATCTTGCTTGCTGGCTCCTAAATTGGTATGGGAACAGGGGCTCACTACGTAGCTCTGGCTGGTCTGGAACTCACTTGTAGACAAGATTGGCCCTGAACTCACAGAAATCTGCCACACTACACCTGGCCAATTAATTCTGATAGCAAAAGAAAATAGTGTATTAAGCTGAGTATGGTGATACCTACTTGCAGTCTTAGAAGTTGAGAGGCAAAAGTAGAACTAGGAGTTCAAGCCCTATTTAAGGCTGGCCTCCTCTACAAAGCAAATTACAGGTTTCAGCTGGGGTACATGAAACCCTAATCACAAAAAAGGAGTAAATTATTGAGTCATTGTTATTTAAATTTTTAATTTACATGCCTATGTGTGTGTCTATGTGAATGTATGTCATGTGTGTGCTGGTACCTGCAGAGTCCTGAAAGGGTCAGATCTCCTGGAGCTGGAGATTTAGAAACAGTTGTGAATCGCCTGACATGAGTGCTGGGAACCAAACTTTGGTTCTCTGTAAGAGCAGGAAGCAGTCTTAACAGCTGTGCCATCTTAGTCCTGATAATTTTTTTTAAAAAAAGGTCTACAAACAGGGGGACTAGAGAGATGATTCAGTCGTTAACAGCTCTTGCAGAGACCTGGATTTGGTTCCCAGCACCCACATAGCAGCTATCAACCATCTGTAACTTCAGTCCCAGGGGATTCAATGCTCTCTCCTGTCCTGTGGGGGCATTGCATGAATGGGTGCACTTACATGCAGGCAAAACACTCATACACGAGTACTCACTACTCTTGAAGAGGACCCAGGTTCTATTCCCAGCACCCACATGGAGATTAACAACCATCGGTAATTCCAGTTCCAGGGGATCTGAAGCCCTCCTCTGGCCTCTGCAGTCATTGTACTACACAGACACACTTACACACAAGCAGGCAGTAAAATCATACACATAAAATAAAAATATTAAATAAGTACTTTTAATTTAAAAAAAAATGTCTACAAATGGGGATGAAAGATAGTTCAGTGGCTAAGAGCACTTTCTACTTTTACAGAAGGTTCCCAGGACCCATATGGCAACTAAAAATAGTTCCAAGGGATCTGATACCTTCTGTCCTCCAAGGGCACTGCATGCACAAGGTATACATACATACGTGCAGGAAAAACACGCATACACATAAAATAAAATTTTTTAAAGTCTACATTTATGTGTATTTGTGCCACTGTTCGTATCTGGAGATCAAAGGACAACTTGCATGTAGGAGTTAATTCTCTCCTTCTACCACATAGTTCTGAGGCTTGAGTTCAGGTTGTCAGGTCCGGCACTCAGTACCTTTATTCATTGAGTTAGCCTGGTAATTCTTTTAAAATCATCCTGTGTTAATTTTTATATGGGAATATTTAAAAGTCAACGCACGAGTCAATTTCCAATGCAATATTCAAAGTTAAGGGGTTTTATTCCCTCATAAACTTTATAGGTAAGATAAATGTGACACTGGGCAGGCTAGCACACACTTTTAATCCTAGCACTTAAGAGGCAGAGGCAGGCAGATCTGAGTTCCAGGCCAGCCAGGGCTATACAGTGAGACTGTTTCAAAAACAAAAGGGATCTGTGACAAATATTGCAAAAGTAATTGGCTGTATTACTTGACATATGGACTTTAGTTTCAAATGGCTACTTTTAAAAACAGTGCTCCCAGCTGGTTTCATAACTGCTACTATTTTCTTCCTCAAAGATTACATACCACGTAATCAATTTAAGCAGTGGGAAAAATATTTCCTATAGTTAGAAATGAAGTTTTACAATTGGAAATCCCCCTCCCCTATGTAGCCTGGCTGGCCTCTAAGAGAGATTCACCTGCCTGTTCCTCCCAAGTGCTGGAACTAAAGGTGTGTGCTACCATGCCTGACTGTAAAAGTTTCTTACATTTAAAATAATGGAATAAACTGGATATAATGGCTCATAACTATAATCCCAGCACTTAGGACAAAGATATAAGAAACTCTTTGAGTTTGAAGCCAGACTAGGTTATGAGACCATCTTAACCACCATCAAACTGTTAACTTACAGAGTTAGGACTGGAAGCTCACCTAATCCCACCTCACCCTATCCAACAGCTCTGGAATTCTGTTCCAGACAACAGGGTTCTAGTCACAAACACTGCTACTGAGACTCCTACATGATTCTATAAGTAACTTCTAGAACAAAATCAATCCTTTCCCCTACTGCGGAAATGACCCATTCACTCTGCTCTTGCCTCATCACTGACCTGGACACCTCCTTACCTTGGTACAGCTAACTAGCCCTATGCTCCAGGCCCCACATCCCCACCTCCCTTGCTTCTTGCTTTCTTTCCCTATGTATGTCCCTTTCCTTCCATTCCCGCTAATGTTGCTGACCTGATACAGACTATGTGACCAAAGCAAGCACTAGTAAATGTCTTCTGAATTAATGAAGGGCCATGCAGAGTTCAGACATCTACCATTTATGTAAACAAGGTCATGTGTAGTGTAGGCTGGCTTGAACGCCTGATTTTTTTGTCTCTACTCTCCCAAGTGCTGTGATTATAATCATGTACCGCAATGCCCAGCTTGACAAGTTTTTTCTCAAGAAAGGAAAGATGATATAAATACAATGTTGTAATAGTCTACATCTTTTATTTTAAAAAATAAAACAAAACCTGAACAAATTCTGCATTCAGTCACTCAATACTTGGTCAGATATTTACCAATGAATATCTGTTGCAATCAAGAGGTAATCTACCAAAACTGAACCATGGACCTGAACTTGTTCATACACTTGTCTTGCTCCTATAGGCCAAAGGTCAGATCCTCCAGTCAGGTGCTCAAACTCATCATCTTTTACCTGTCCACGCTCTGGAATTCATCCCTTCTGATAAACTTAAGGATGATGCTCCAGCAGTATTTTCATTTTTTCCATTTCAACTGTATCTTTCATTTGAACACTGTGCTATTTCTCTTAAAATTTATTTATCTCACTTGTTCCTCCAGTCATATTTTCTTTCCCTTTCATCAAAAAATTTAAAAGTAATTTATTACAGATGCTACTCAACCTATAATGAGGTTATGGCCCCGATAAATCTATCATTAGTTGAAATGATCCTAGTTAAAAAAAATCATTTGTGGAATCTAATGCATTTGTCTATCACAGTTCAGCAATATAATACTTAATATTGTTTCCTCTTGAAACCTTGTAGCTGAATGAGAGCCATACTTGGGCTGATATGGCCTAGCATCTTGAGGGTAGTTGACTGTACTGCATATATATTGTATCACACCCTGCACTAACTGTTTTTAAAAGAAAACAAAACCACATACTACAACATAATACACTCCCCTGCCATCAAACTTTAAGCGATGGTTCTTACTGAGTATCATTTTCTATCATAAAGTTTAGGCATCCTGAGTCAGACTATAACTGCTGCCTCTATCTTCTCTAAGTCATGAGAGAATCCAATCCAAGTAGGTCTCATAGCCCTAGCTCATGGAATTTGTTCTTATTAAGGTTACCAATGACCTCCATATGTTGCTAAACCCAAATCCAAGGGTCAAGTCTTTGACATCTTATTTTACCTTTTAAGCAGGATGTTAAACAATTGATTGCTTTCTCTTTGAGTCTTTTTCTCTGATTTGCTTGTGGCATCCTAGAAGCCTTTTGTTTTTGGTATTATGGATAAAATCCAGGGCTTCATGTACACAAGGCAAACACTACCAATTCAGCTAAATCCCAAGCCCCTATTTTTTAGACACAGTCTTATCATATAATCCTGGCTGGCCTGGTACTTACTATGTAGCCCTCTGGCCTTCAACTCATACCTCTTCAGCCTCCCGAGTGCTGGTTTTACAGATAAATACCATATCCTGCCTTATTGAGTACTTTGAACTTTTTAAAAATATGATTTTTATGTCTTTGAGTTTATTGCCTGCATGTGTGTACATGAACCTGTGTTGTGCAATGCAATGACCATGGAGATCAGAGGGCATCAGATTCCCTGAAACTGGAGTTATGGACAGTTGTTAGCTGCCATGTGGGTGCTGGGAATTGAACCTGGGTTCTCTGCAAGAGCAGCCAGTGCTCTTAACTGCAGAGCCATCTCAGCTCCCCGTACTCTGAACTTTTTAATGAATCCTTATTTCCTTGGTTTTAGCTACCATCTATGTGCTAATGATCCCAGAATAAAATTTCTATTCATTATCTAATTCCAAATGTGTAAAATGAAGGGACCACAGATTATTTCAAGTAAAAACATTTAGAAATTTTATCTGAACTTCTGACTAAAGCAGAGTTCCATTCACTCCACTTTCCAAATCCCAACTGACTTTGGGCACTGGAACATTTAAAAAAATGGGGGAGGATGAAGTTTAATGAGTAAAAGTTGCTTGCTGTCAAGTCATGACTTGAATTTGATCCCTCAGGGGCCCACATGGTTAAAGAACAGACTCCTTCAAGTTCTTCTCTGAACTCTACACATACACTGTGGCGTGTGCACCACAACCCTTTCCCACTTGCACATAAATAAATGTGATAATGATGCAAATTCAAGTTTCATCAGGCTGTTTTCATCCTTTGGAGCCCTAAACCACCTTTATTAAGTTGATATATGTTAACATTTTTTCTTTTACATTTGTGGATGCGTGCGGGCACACGCGCATGCACACACACACACACACACACACACGACATGACACTGCAGGCATGTGGAGGTTGGAGGTCAAGTTATGCGAATCAGTTCTCTCCTTATATCATGTGGGTTCCAGGACTGAGTGCTGGTCAGCAGGCTTGGCTTACCTACTGAGCCACCCTGCCTTACCTTCGCCAAGAACACAGAACATTCTAATTAAGTGTTCCCTCTCCTCTTTCCTGGTGACATGTCACGTAGTTTGTTATTGAGGCACTAGGACTGGATGGGTCCAGGAACTGAAGGCCAGCCTGGTGAATGTAGTAAAATCTTCACGTCAAAAAAAGTACAAATACTACCTTTGTAATGAGGACTTTTCTGACCAAGCTGTTTCCTGCTTTCTATGCTTTTTCTACATCTTATAGACTGTACAATTTACTTAATAGTTCACACTGTTAGATATACCGAAGAAATGCCACTTATAGAGTAAGCACTCCATACTATTTGTTGAATGCTGGAAGCGCAAGAAAAAGTTCTGTGCTGCAAATAAAAATACTTTACCTCCTCCTTACCCCCAGTAAACACTGAGGACCTAATGGGTGTCAATAGAGCTAAACTCTGTCCAACAAGGCAGAGCAGTAGCTTCAGGGCCCAACTCTCCCATTTTTGGTTTCAATCCTTAACTGTAATATTTAATCTCTGTCTTTAACAGTGGACAGAATGACTTACCAGTAGTGTCTTGAAAAGCTTTGGTGACTTTCTCACTCTTCTATCTCTGTTTCATTTGGCTTTCTACTTCATTTAGGCCTCTTTTAGAAGCTAGCATTCACACATACACTGACAAGTGCCATATTTCCTGTGTATGTTAAAAAAAAAAAAAAAAAAACAAAAAAAAACCTCCCAGTGAAATGACGGCAAAGGTTTGCATAACAGATAATAGGCTGGTGTATTTTCTTCTTATATGCTGGGAATCTTCAGATTCCTCCCCACTCCACAGCAAAACCAAAATATTCTCCCTCTCTCCAAACTTACCTGTACTGGTGGCAAGACATCATATGTTTTCTATATAATGAAGTCCTTTTGCAATGTATTCCTTTTTCCTGCCAATCAATATAAACTATCATCCTTAACCTGTTAGTGTCATCACTGAATTAAGGCAATATTGATTCACTGGTATTCCTCTTTACTGTTCTAGAGCTGGGGAGATGGCTCAGCAGTTAAGAAGATTGGCTGCTCTTATAGGTTTGAATGCCAGCACCTACACCGAGGCTAACAACTGTATAGAACTCCAGTTCCAGGGGATCTGACATACTCTTCTGGGCTCTGTAGGCATTACATGACACAGGTACATTTACATACATGCAGGCATAACACTCATACACATAAAGTATAAAAATCCTTTTTACTGTTTCAATCTAGTTTTTCTATTTAAGATAATTCAACACATTTAATATAGAACTCTTTAGTGCTCTGCTCTCTTCCCAATGAGAACTCTCAGCTCTAATTATATTGTCTATGTAGATGTGCATGTCTATTTCCAGTACCTTTGCTAGATCTTGTGCTTTTTCTTCAACAGCTTGTTAAAATGTCCTTTTGGAACATTTTTAGGTAAATACTGATTTAGCATCATTCCTTGGTTCTAAATACCTTAATAATCTTGACGATTTCTCTTTTGAATTTGACAGCCCCTAATACTGTAAAACTTTTCTCTAAGAAACATTATTAACACTTAAAATTAAAGGTCAAATAAAACCAGTCACAGTATAGCAATATAGGGCTAAGCAGGTACCTCGAATTTAAATTACTTAAAAAAAAATCAGTGTAGTTGTTGGTGTACTGGTGTTAGGTATGATAGTTGTAATCTGCTATATTTTTAAAATAATTTTTAACTATTTTTGAGATCTCCCTGCTGCCCCAGCTGGCTTGGAACTCCTCATGTAGACCAGGCTGGCCTCTATCTAACAGAGATCTGCATACCTCTGCCTCCCCAATTCTGGGTTAAAAGCGTGTGCCACCATGCCTGGCTAAGATTTAATATTTTTAGTTACGTGAATAGGTATGTACGTGTGTCTACAAAGGCTCGAGGCATTAAATCCTGTGGCGCTAAAGCCACAGGAGGTTGTAGTACATCAGATATGGGTGCTGGGAACCCAACTTTGGTCATGTGCAGTAGCAGCATGTGCTCTTAAATGCTGTCACATCATTTTATAGAACACTGATTTTTTTTGTAATTTTTCTTTTACTTGGACATATGATTGTGTTTTTCTCTCAGTCTTATAGATTCCATATACACTTCTCAGCATTGAAATGGTTCAGGAGATGGGAGTATCAGTTTGGCTAAGCATTCTGGACAGTTATTAAAAGAACAAACGACTCTTAAGGCACATAACTGGCTTTTCTCAGGCTGAACTCAAGTCTGTTTTCATGGGTCAGTGATAGATGTATCCTATTTAAAGTAAGTTAGAAATACCTCCACTCTATTGACCGATAATTCAACCGGGAGAGTATATCTTAAACACATCTCTAATTCCTCCAGGTTGAGCCAAATTGACTCCCAAGATCATTTTTAATGATCAAAAAATGCTGCAATCTTCCTTACATCTTGCAGGGGCAACATGGGGAAAGCCAGCTGCACTCACCCATAATAAACAACTTTCAAACAAGACACGTGCCTAGAACTAGAAAACACGGGTTGGAAGGCCGGAAAACCCTTCTGGAAAACTCTGCAAGCCCTGTAACGTCGCCGCCAGCTCTGTCAGCCAAAGTCCGGCGAGCCCCATGTTTTCAGTCAGCGCGCCACGCCGAGCGCAGACCGGGCCGAGCTTCCCCAGCAGGGCCGGCGCCAACCAGAGTGCAGACCGCCCGCCTCAGTCGGGAGAAGAGCATGGCAGTTAAGACCGTTACCGCCCCCCGAGTTTTGAACTGGTTCAAACTAGGCTCCAGCGCCCGCCCGGCTCCTCCCCCACCCCACCCCCGGGAACTGCGCAGCGCGGGTTCCCGCCAAGAGTCACTAGCGCGCCGCCCCGCCCTCCAGCCGGTT
Source organism: Eospalax fontanierii (assembly GCA_035773235.1). Lineage (NCBI taxonomy): Eukaryota > Metazoa > Chordata > Mammalia > Rodentia > Spalacidae > Eospalax > Eospalax fontanierii. The sequence goes on along the minus strand of CM069528.1, from coordinate 102,156,821 downwards.
CCCGCCACCCCAACCACCCCGCCTCCAGGGATTCCCCATCCCGGCCTGCCTGGCCACCGCCTTCCTGAGGGCTGCCGCACTTCGGCGAAAGAACAAAGAGACGGCGACCGAGGCATTTCCACAGTAAGCGGCGTCCCTCAGTGAGCCCCAGGCGCCGCGCACGCGCCGCCAGCCGCGAGCCCCAGCTCTCAGCTAGAGGCTCGTGCTCCAGCCTCTGAGTCCTGTGATTGGGTGGGCGCCCTCTCGCATCTGGCCAATCGGAGGGGCTCTTGATTGTACAGGGGGGGGCAAATAAAAGCGATGGGGATTGGCTCGCTGCGTTTGGCGCTCGGTCCGGTCGCGTCCGACACCCTGTGGGACACCGAAGGCTGTAGAGTCGCGGCGGCGGCGGCGGCGGCGCAGCAGCAGCGCGCGAGGTCGGCGCGGACTGGCGCGCGGGACGAAGGTAACGCACGCGGGCGACGGGCAGCGGGCAGTGGGCAGCGGGCGGCCGGCGCGGCTCCGAAGCGCTCCCTGGGGCGGTGGCGACCGCGGGACCTCCTCGCGGGTGCCGGGCCAGTCTCTGGCATCGCCCAAGCGGGACTCACCCAGGCGCCTCTTCTGTAGGCGCGCCGGGAGTGCCAGGGGTCACCCCTCAGAGGGGGTCGTGAGGTCTGGGCCGGCTCGCGCGACCCCACGAATGGGCAGCGTGGATCCCGGGAGGTGCGGGTGGGCGGGGGGCTAGCGGTTGGGGACGCCTGTCCCGGTGCCTGGTCCCGCCGGGCCGGGGCTGGGGGCGTTGGGTCGGCCGCGGTGGGCTGGCAGCCCGAAGCCTCAAGTCTCCTTTGTGTGGCGGGGCGGCACGAGCGTCCGGGTGGGACGGGACCGACACAAGTTGGTGGGACCAAGCGTAGAGTCCGCACTCAGACAAAGGACGGACTGTGTCTCGGGAGGGGCGGGGGGACGCGACACTCGGGATTCCCGCGCGGGTGGGGGCATGGGGAGGCGCCGCGGGCGCGGGTGGGCAGGGCTGCCTCCCGGCTGGCTCCCGCCAGGTCCCCGCCGGGGGGCGACCGGCCTGCGCCGGGCCCGCTGCCGAGGGACTTAGTGCGCGACGTGGGATCTCCGGCGGCCCCGCGGCTGACGTTTCCACGACAGCCCCGCGTCTCCCGCCGCCTCGGGCTGCCTTCCCGGCCGTCGCCTGGCTTTGTGCTAAGTTCCTGGGAAGAGTGGAGCTGTCCTCCCCTTTCGTGGCTCTATTGCGGTGGAGGGATTTCATCCGAGTTCCCACTTCATTGTGCATCCCCCTCCACGCACCGAAGATCGGTGCCTCGGGGCTACTTTTTGAAAATGGGAGAAAAGGAGAAGCACGAGCTTTCGGAAAACTTGGTGAATGCCTTGTGAGTTCCACTTTCTAAAGAATCGTGATGGGGGGGGGGCAACTTGTATGCTGCAGCTGAGAATGGCGACAGGTGCCAACGAAATCCACTGTCATTTACTGAGCGATTATTCATTCCCCACATCTCAAGGGGTTGAATGAGGAAAAGATGAGAGAGAACTAGGTGATCGAAATAAAATCCCACGAGAAATGTGGGTTTAGACTATAGGGCTGATAATTTCTTATTAATTGGTCTTGTTTTCTGTGAACAATAGCTTGGTGAGTCAGAAAAGACGGAATGCACACGTTTGTTGCTTAAGAAATTCGTATGTATTCTGGTCACAATTCAGTGAAACTTCCTTTGTTTATCACACAAGATATATAAAATCTAAATTTATTTGGAAGTAAAAACCTGTCTTTGTTATTTAAAGTATTTCACCACAACTCCCTAGGTTTCAAGAAGGTCGTTATCAGTTTAATTTTATGGGGTTTTAATGTCACATAAAACATTTGAAAATATTTTAAAACAGTAATGCTGTCACAGTTAAAAACAAGCATAATTCTAAATAGTTTATTTTCAAGAAAATGAAAATATTTAGGCTGTATTTTAATTTTATGTTCATGGTCTGTCAGAAATAGATTGAATTTTAGTCTTAGATGAAAGGAATCGTGTTTTCTCTTTTTGGAGGTGTGTTGGAGTATGAAATGTTTAAAACCCCCCAAACACTTATGAATTACATCTTAAATTCTTACTTTGATGGGAAATATTTTTTAAAAGAAGTTAGGAAAACACAGATTCTTCTGATTACATTGTTTTGTCCAATGAGGATTTAAGTATATTGCTAACTTATGATTTCCTACAAATAGAGACAAAGAAATGCAGTGTAAACATCTCTATTCCATTTGTTTTGCAGTGTTGAGCATCATGGAATAGACATTCCAGGTGCTGCTGTAAGTGCTGAGATTTAAAATGTTTATGTTTAAATTAGCCCTTAATTATGTGTTAAAAAATCTCGTTGATAGTCTTATTATTATAAAATGATCTAGTTGTGTACCTTTTTGGTAGAAACTTAGGTGTTGAGGATTTAAAAATTTCAATTTTTGCTCTTACTCATTTGTAGTTATTTGCCAACCTGTATTTGCCACAGATATCTCTTAAAACATCATTGAGGAATTGGTTGAAATTTTTATGTTTCGGTAAAATGGAAAGTACATTTAGGCACTGTAAATAGCAGTGGTAGAAAAGAAAAACACTTGTTGATTTGATGTAGTTAGAAGAAGTATTCTTTCTGTTTCTGGCTTTGTTTTGCATGGATACATGTAAGTGATCATCTTTGCATTTGGCTATTTACCAGTTTTAGGCAGATTTCTCAGATCACACTGATATTCTTTTTTAGGGTATCTTTCATGCTTTGAGGTGGTATGCTCAACATGTTTAGATTTGTTTCATTATTAGCGTTTATTTGTTTATTGTTTGTGTTTGTTTTTTGGAGACACAGTCTCATTGGCCTGGAACTCACAGAGATCTGCCAACTTCACCAGTGCTGGGATTTAAAGGCCTGTTCCACCCATTGGATTTATTAGATTTTAAATAATTAAAACAATAATTAAGAAAGTTGGTCTGCTCTTAAGAAACTGACAAGGAAAAAAATCTTCTGATATAATGAGTTATGGCCCAATTAGAGATGATTTATGGATTGCCTTTGAAGTCTTTAAGTCAGTATAGACAGTGAAAAATTTTCTGTGAATTACAAAATAACTATGTGGCTTGGTGAAATCTTTATGGTAGAGCACAGCTTGAAAGGAACAATGCATTAAATTCAGGGTAAGGTTCATCAGATGATATGCCTTTCCTTCTAAAGACCTTCCCTGAATTCCCAAGCACTCTTATGTTCCCATAGGACTTTATTCATGCTTTCATTATAGCATATGTGGAATTGTTATCACTTGTTTGTACATCCCTCTCCTTCACACTAAATCACCTTGAGGCAGAGGTTCTGTCTTGTTTTTGTTTGTTTTAACTAGCATTTGCATGCTTCTGCTGTACAACGCTATAATTTGCGCTTCATTCTTTAAAAATGGCAAAACAATAGATTAGCAATCTAGTAGTATCCCAAGTTATAGCTAGTAAATTTCTTTCTTTAAAAAAATTATTTACTGGCAAGTTGGCTTAACAGACAAAGATACTTGCTGCCAATCTTGATGACCTGAGTTAAATCTTCAAAACTCATATGGTTAAAGAGAACTGACTCCTGCACATTATCCTCTGACTACACACACACACACACACACAGACACACACACACACACAAATGTAATAAAAATTTTTAAAAATTATTTGTGTGTGTATGTGCATGTATATATGTATATGTAGATGTGCATGTGTGCATGCAGAAAGCCAGAACTGGATGTTTGATCCCTTGGAGCTGGAGGTATAGGCATTCGCAGATGTCTGACTTATTATATGGCTTCTGGGATCTGAACTCTGATTCTTACTCTCATGATTATGTAGCAAGCTCTCTTAACTGCTGAGCCATCTCTCCAGCCCAAGTGGCTGATAAACTTCTAAAATGGTCACATAGGTGCATGTCTTGTCACTGTACCTCTATGTGGTTCAAAAGTATGACAAAAATGAAGTGAGAAAAGGAATTGCTGTCTAATAAACTCATGAACAGTATAATGAATTTTTTTCAGTGACACCACGTATATGATACATGTATCATAAATTCATTGCTTAATGATAGCATAGCTATCTTGGTTTGTATAAGTACACTCTGGGGGTTCACACCTTGATAAAATTGCCTAACGCCATGAATGTGTCCCTGTCATGGAGCAATATATGACTGTAGTATTAAAAGTACCCACTATTTACCATGGTAACACATCAGGTGCTTTATTTTTAATTCATTTATTTATCAGTAGGTGAAGAAACAAAGCATACTGTAAGATACTCTGACGTAAAAGAGGTTTTCACTCCTTTTCTGATGCATTGTATACAACATTCCTAGACTTTGAGAAACTTATGCTAAGTGAAATTAGCCAGAAACAACTGTTTGAGACAGAGTTTCGCATTGTGGTATTTGCTGTATAGACCAGGCTGGCCTTGAACTTGGGGTGATCTTCCTGCTTCTGCCTCTCAAATGTTTGGATTCTCTGTGTGTGTGTGTGTTGTATATGTTTGTGTGGAAGTCAGAGGTTGACATTAAATGTCTTAAGTTACTCTTCACCTTACTTTTTGAGCAGGATCTCTCATTGAACCTGGAGCTCACTAATTCAGCTAGGCTGGCTGGCCAGCAAATCCTAGCACTGTCTCCTAGTATTGGGATTATGGGCACCTACTCTGTCACCCCAGGTTTTTTTTTTAAATGTGGGTACTGGGGATTGGATTCCTTATGCTTGCATACTAAGCACCTAACTTACTGAACCATCTCCACAGTCTCTTGAAACAACTTTTATGAGGCTCAATTGTAGAGCTCTTTCTTAGCATATATGAAGCCCCGAGTTCGACCTCAGCACTACATAAAACCAAATATGGAAGTATATGCCTTTAGTTTCAGTAAGTGGAGGCTGGAGGATCAGAATTTCAAGATCCTCCTCAATTACATGATAAGCTTGAGTTCAGCTTTAGCTAGTGAAAACCCCATTTCAGAAACAACAGGGCCAGTGAGATGTCTCAACAGGTAAAGGTAAAGTTGAACAGTATAGTGTATATTTATATATCCAGTCAGTGTTCCATACCCATGCTTTTTGTATGTATGGATTTAGTCATCATCTTGAAAATACTACCAAAAATAGTGTTTGTAACTAATTGTGTGCAGACATGTTTTCTTGCTATTTTTCTCTAAGCAATGCAGTGTAATAGCTATTTTCATAGTGTCTGTATTGTTTTGGATATTGTAATTCAGAGATGATTTCCAGTATATGGAGTAGCTATGTATGGTGATGTACATCTACTTGGGAAGCTGAGGCAGGAGGATCCCTTAAGCTCATGAGGTTATCAGTCTAGATAAAATGGTCAGACTCTGTCTCAACTAGAGAAAATGGGTCAGTGAGATGGTACAGCTGGTAAAGGTGCTTGCTGCCAAACATGTGAGTTTGAATTTGGTCCCTGGAACCCACATGGTAGAAGGAGAGAACTGACTGGTGCAAGTTGCCCTCTGACCTCCATACTTGGAGTTATGGCACTCTTCTCTGCCCAAAAATCCCAATACGATAGTAACCCACATTACGATCCTTTATATAAAGGATTTGAACTTCCTTAGATTTTGGTATCTGAAGGAGGGTTCTCGAATTTATCCTTGGAAATGGAGGAGCAGCTTTAGTTTGTACCATTGATTTTCAAACAGTTAAAAATGAATATAATGGCTGGACATGGTTTTGTACTTGGGAGGCAAGAGGCAGGTGGATCTCTGTGAGTTTAAAGCCAGCCTCACCTACATAGTGGGTTCTAAACTAGTCAGTGCTACATAGTCTATCTAAAAACCAAAAAGAAAGATACAGTGGTGAATGTTACATATATTTTGCTAGAATATAAAACAGTGCACCCTGTATACCTGAGGAAACTGAAGAATGCTGGTCTAGAGAGGTTAAGAACTTGTCCAGAATTATTGAGCTAGGAATTTGTAGTCAGGGTTCAAGCTTTGTTCTTCTCCCCCCCCCCCCCCCATCCTTTTGAGACAGAGTCTCCCTGTATCCCAAGCTGGCCTAGAATTCACTGTGTAGACCAGACTGGCCTTGAACTCAAGAGATCTGCCTGCTTCTGCCTCTGTCTCCGTCTCCCGAGTGCTGGAGTTCAAGGCATGTTCCACTATGTCATAACAAACTTTGTTCTTTTAAAATAAATTTTTTTATTACATTAATTTTGTTGGTGTGCATATATGTGTGGGTGTACATATGTCATGTGGAGATCAGAGGACAGCCTAGGAGTTGGTCCTGGGGGGGGGGCGGGACTCAGGTTGGCAGACTTAATGGCAAGCCTTTACTTGCTGAGCCACCTTACCAACTCCAAAACATGTATTCCTTCATATTTTACAATCACTTTATTGGATATTATCATTATGATCACCAGTTTATGGGTAGGAAAACTCAGCAAGAGGATTACACACACCCCAAGTACAAATTGACGGTTCAGAATGGAAACCCAAGTGGTTACCTTATTGTGTACTGAAAAATGCATACTTTATAGCTGTGGCTGAGACACAAGTCCTCAAGACAAAAAGTTCTCAAGGTATTTTTCCTAAAAAGTTTTTTTTGCTAATTATGTGTTTTTGTGTGTGTGTGTGTGTGTATGTGTATGTGTGTATGCCTGAATGCAGGTGCCTTTGGAGGCCAGAAGAGGGCATTGGGTCTCTTGGAGCTAGAGTTATAGGCAGTTGTGAACTGCTGGATGTGGGTGCTAGGAATTGAACTCTGGCCTCTGCTAGAGCAATATACAATCTTGACCACTGAGCCATCTCTCCAGCCTTGAGCAGTCATGTAGCTCAGGTTAATCTGGAACGTCTGATCCTTCTCTATCTTCCAAGTGCCTAGATTAGAGGTGTGTTCCACTTTGCCCTGCTACTTCATTTTATGTAGAAAAAAATTAATGACAAGAGATGGGGAGCGGAGGTAAGAGGAAGTGGTAGTAGTATAGAAGGGGTATGAATTTGGGCATTTGGATTTTGATTTTTGGTTTTAAAGTTCTGATCTGTTTGTTTGGGGCAGTATAAAGAATCTAAACTAGTACTTCTTGTGTGCTGCTACTGCCACTGACCTACATCCACAGACTAGGGGTGGTTTTATATAAGGCCCATAAACTAAATATTAATATTTAAAAAAAGTTGTAAAGCATTTCTGACCCTTAGGAAAAATCTATATAAAGGAAAATGGAACTTAGCATATAGCTCTTGACAGAAAACATTGTTGCCCCTGTCAGGCTTTGCTTCGTTTTTTAAGGGAAATGCACAGTATTTTTTTTTTTTAATTAAAATTAAAAAATTTAAATTTATTATTCTTTATTTTATTTGTATAAGTGTATTAACTGCATGTATGTAAGTGCATCCATGTTGTACAAGATCAGAAGAGAATGTCAGATCTCCTGGAATTGGAGTTAGGATGGTTGTTAGCTGCCAAGTGGGTGCTGGAAATTGAACCCTGGTCTTCTGCAAGAGCACAGAGTGCTCTTAACAGCTGAGCCATCTCTCTAACCTGGAATGTACAGTATTACAGCTTAAATGTGTCATAGTACAGTAAACCAGTCTTCAGTTTCTCTGTGGTAGACATTTTTATTTTTAAGTGAAGTGGACATTCCTCTATATCTTTTATTTTTTCAAAAGGTAAGTGTGTATGTGTGTGTTTGTGTGTACATGCACACATGTTACAGTGCTTGTGGAGGTCAGAAAAAACTGTGGAATCAGGGCTTTTCTTCCTACCTTGATGTGGGTTTCAGGAATTAAACTCAAGTTTCAAGTGTCTTGAACTCCTGAAGTGTCCCCCCAACTCCAATTTTTTTTTTTCAAACATTTGTATGGAAGCTTGCTGTTAAGACCAGTTTCCTTTTGAAGATTATACACATTTCAAGTTTTTTCGTTTTTATTTTTCTTTGAGGCAAGGTCTCATTATGTAGCCCTGGTTGGCCAGAAACTCCTGTGAAGATCAGACTGGCCTCAGACTCAGAAAGATAAGCCTATCCTTAGATTATCCTAAGTGCTGGGACTAAAGGTATGGGCCACCATGTACCTACCACATTTCAAGTTTTTATTGGTTTTGTCAGATTACTTTCTCCAAAGATATTAAGTTTTAATTACTAAGTTTACTTCATTGAACTATAATTTACAACAAAATACAATATATACAAATAATATACAACAAAATACAAATGTTTAAAGGTATAGTTAGAAAGAATTTGATAAATTTGTACACCTGAACCACCACCTCATTCACAATCTTCTTCCTACTTTGGAGAACCTAGATTAAAAAAACTGAGTATGGTGGTACATACCTGTAATACTAGTGCTGGGGAGGTAGACCCAGGTGAATCGCTGGGGTTCCCTGGATTGCCCGGCAGCATAACCTCATTGACGTGTTCCAAGAAAATGAGAAATCTTTCTTCAAAAAACCAGGATGGTTGAGGAACTACAGCCAGTTGGGGTTCACCTTTGACCCCCACAATGCTTATGTACACATGCATGCACATTTACACACATGTAAGAACAAAAAGAATTGTGCTTTGTGAACTTTATAAGTTCTTTTAACCTGATTTATCATTTGGTAGCAAAAAATACAATACCAATAAAATTCTGATCTATGATGTGTTATATTCACATTGTTCTATACTGTGATTGGGGTGGTGGAGACCTTTAATTCCAGCATTTGGGAGGAGATAGGTGGTTTTGAGGCTAGCTTGGTCTCCTCAGTGAGGCTCAGGCTAGCCAGAGCTGCATGTTGAGACCCTGCCTTGAAAAGAACAAAAACCAAACTGTTTTATACTTAATAAGCAAAGTAGGCAAGTTTAGTTTAAAATTTCTTAATGAGCATTATGAGATATGCTACAGTAAAAAAAAAAAAATCAGAAAAGGCTGGGAAGTAATCAGTGAGGATTTGTAGAAGACAGAAGTGTTGCTTGAAGAAGCATAGAGTAGGTGTTGAATTATCCCATTTTCCCCTTAAGTTGTTTTTCCTTTTCGGAGAGTATTTGCTTGCCTGGAATAGAAAGCTTGTTATGCTATAAAGAAAATACGTGCTTTTTCTGTCCTTTGAGACAGGGTTTCATGTAGCCAGCCTGGCCCTGAACATCTGTTCCCCCTGTACTACCTTTTAAGTATAGGCGTGTACTACGTAGCATGCAAAGACATTTTTGAAGGGCTAATTCCCTCCAACTGTTAAATAAAAAATAGCCTCTAAAGGAGGTTCTTCTGGTAAATTAGTATTTCATTGGCAAGTACAATTTGTAGATTTCCCTGTCATTGTAAAATGAATGAGATGCACAAATAAAACAGTTTGTGTTATTGAGTATCTGCCCACAGAAGAGGTATCTTCATTTTGCAGATGATGAAATTGAGGCTTAATGAAGGCATATAGTTTACCCCACAGTCAATAGGAATGTTCTTTAATGAATAGGAGGCTGAAGAGATGGCTTAGTGGTTAAGAGCACTAGCTGTTCTGGCACAGGACCTGGATTCTGTTCCCAGTACCTATATGGCAGCTCAAAACTGTAACTCCAGTTCCAGGGGCTCTCTTCTGGCCTCTGTGTGCACTGCATGCACATGGTACAAGTATATACATGCAACATTCACGTACACACATACATTAATTGGAATAGGGTTTTGCTCCTTTGAGGCTCTCACATACTGGGATTCTCAGCACTTGATTTCTTTCATTCATTTAAAACTATTTCTCTGGAAAGTTGAAGAAATACTGGATTTAGGTTGACATTCCCATCACGGATGATTATGTGGTTTTCTCTTGCTGGAATTTAATTTAGTGGTTATATTTGATTAATTTCTCAAAAATTCTTTATCAGTTACATCAATTCATAAAACATCAAATGCTGATTATATTTTCCTTTGTGTTTCCATGTTCTGGATATAGTAGCACATAAAATAATCGATTATTAGTTACTAGACTGAACTATCATTTAAAAAATACTTGATGTATATGAGTATTTTGCCTATATATATGTAAATGTACCAGTGAGTGCCCATGGAGGCCAGAGGAAGGCATGGAATCTTTTGGAACTGCAGTTACCGATGATCATGTGGGTGCTGGGAACAGAACCCAGATCCTCTGCAAGAGCACCAAGTACTCTTAACAACTGCTAACCCATCTCTCCAGCTCCTGAATTATCTTTTTAAACGAATAGTGTACCTTGTGTTTGGAATGCCTAAGGAAGCCAGAAGAGGGCATCAGAGCCCCTGGAACTGGAGCTAAGGACAGTTGTTAGCTGCCATGAGGGCTCTGGGAACTGAATCTGGGTCCTCTATAAGAACAGCTAGTGCTCTTTACCATTGAACTATCTCTCCAGACCCTTATTTATTTCTTTTTATTTTATATGTATGTGTATATTTATATGTACGAGCATGTAGGTAAATGCACCTTGTGTATGCAATGCTCATGGAGACCAGAAGAGAGCATCAGATCCTCTGGAACTGGAGTTACAGAAGGTTGTTAGTCACCATGTACATGCTGGAAACAGAACCCAGGTTCTTTGTAAGAGCAGCCTCTGCTCTTAACCTCTGAGCCATCTTTCCAGTCCTCTGTGCTCCAGTCTTAAGCCATTAAGACTATTCAAAGAAAGGATGAGATACCCTCTAGAAAGAGACATTCTGCATAAGTAAAAATACCAGCTTTTAAATCTAGACAGCTTAGAAGAAAAAGTCTAGTCTTTTCCACCCTACAGCCTGTAGATCTTAAATTTTTGCTTCATCCTATCTCTCATTTTCTTTTCCTATGTGGAAGTGCTGGGATAGAAATGTGTTGTATGTCCTGTCTGTCATTCTACCCATGTCCTTTTAACAAATCTTAGGAAATTACAGGGAGGTAATTACAGGAATTATAATCAGTTGTTGACTTGTAGTTGACCAGTTCTTTTTTTTTTTTTTAACATTTTATTTATTATTTTCATTTTATGTATCTGAGTATATTGCCTCCATGTATATAAGTGCACCTGTGTTGTACAGTGTGTATGGAAGTCAGAAGACGATGTCAGATCCTCTGGAACTGGAGTTACAGACAGTTGTTAGCTGCCATGTGTGTGCTGGGAATTGAACCTGGATCCTCTGCAAGAGCAGTCAGTACTTTTAACCACTAAACCATCTCTCTAGCCTGACCATTTCTTTATAGCATTTTCCTGCTATATAAGTCTTTTGAGTACCTTATGTAAGTCTGGATATTAATTTCCTGTCAGATGTATAGTTTTAAAATAGGCCATTCTGTGTGCTGGCTCTTCACTTAGGTAATTGTTTCCTTTGCCTTGTGAAGCTGCCAATTTAATATATTCCATTTGTCTATTTTGCTTTTGTTTCTTGTCCTGGGTATGTATGTTATCTTGCACATAAATAAAATAAAACTTGCCCAATCCAATATCCTGAAACATTTCCCTTGTGTTCTTCTAATAGTTTTATAGTTTCAGGTTTTACATTTAAGTTAACCCATTTTGAGTTGAGTTTTGTAGCTGATGATTTGTTCTGTTTGAGGATATTCCATTTTTTTAGCACTGTTTCTCCTGTGGTTTTTGGTTTTGGATAACATTACACAAATCTACATTTCTTGGATTCTGCTTAGGAGATTTCTTTCCACAGGTTACAGGTTTCAGCTTTTCTGCTTTTTTCCTTAGGCATAAGATCTGCTTCTCTTAGGAAGTTAATTTTTTTTTTTTACCCATTACTAATAGTTTACCATTCACATGTCTCAATTCTTTTTATGTTATCTTCCATATGAAATCTTAATTACCATTAATTTACAGTAAATTAAAGCAGTAGATTTTAACTGGAAAAGAAAGGTTAGGTGAGACTTAACAGCTACTTTAAAGCGTTTAAACGTAAAAATGTTACTGGGGAGATAGCTCAGAGGCTAAAAGTGGTTGCCACCAAGCCTGATGACTTGAGTTTAGAATCCACTTAGTGGAACCAACTCTGAGAAATTGTCCTCTGAACATCGCATATACACAAATAAATAAACTTTTTAAAAAAGTTATTGAAGACAGGTGATTTTTCATAATATGTAATTTTATGGTAGTCTTGTACAGTGAGCATGCTTTAGGGAAAAATAATGAGAATATTGTAATCACATTATACTTAACATTTTGGGTTTGGATTTGACCTTAGTTAGCCTGGCATTTAGTTAAGTCTATTAATTTATTTGGGGAGATAAGTAGTACATGTAATTTGTTATCTCGGTTTTCCAGACAAGTAGAGACAGAATGGTGTTTGGCAAGAAGTAGATGACTGCTGATGTGATTTTAGCAAGTCCTTTAGGAAGAGCTTTAAAGATAGCAGCCAGGCCCCAGTGGTGCCTGGGAACTTCTTAAAAAATTCTTTTTTAGTTTCTGGCAGCTGAGTAAGGAGGGACAGGCAGACAGTGTTTTTCAGGCAGAGACTAATCTTCCATTGGTATAGGTAAGCATCTGATCAGGAAGAATCCTGAATCCTTCAGGTCTTGTCTGTTCTCCTGAGAGGCAGACAGTTGTGTTTTGGCCACCCCTTAGGGGCCTTCATTAACTTGGGATGAAGAAAGAAGGCAGGGAAGCGCTTAGTGGAGAGCAGAGCACCACTGTGCAACTGTTCTTTGTGATGTTGCTATTGATGGTAATGAATGAGGCTTTGAAAAGGCATCCAGCATGAATTGGGGTGAATATTGGGTATATAGTCTCGATACTAAGTATGTATATCAGATACCTCTGTAAACCATATGGAAGAAAATCTAATCCAGATTACTTGAGGGGATTATGTGTGGATTTCTTGGCTCATATAACTGAGCAGTTATTATTGGTTTTGCAGTTTGCTTGTTGTGTCAGTTCAAATGCTGTAACTAGGATATCTGAACCAGGAGTGTAGACTGTAAATAAAATATCTTTTAAAGTTGTATTAAGTTAAAGCTTTCAATGAAATGTTTCTAGGATTTAACCATACAGAACAAATGGGTTCTTCTTTAAGTATCAACAGCAAAAATATGTTATTTCTTTGTTGATTTCGGTTTGCTTGGGATTAAAAGACAAGTAATCATATTCAAGATGGTCAGATAAATGATTTTAATGTGAAACTATTGCTTTTAGAATAATCATGGGCCAGACTGGGAAGAAATCTGAGAAGGGGCCAGTTTGTTGGCGGAAGCGTGTTAAGTCAGAGTACATGCGGCTGAGACAGCTTAAGAGATTCAGACGAGCTGATGAAGTAAAGGTAATTTTTTTCTCATGTCAAACAAGTTTTACTTTGAAATGGTGCATTTTTAGTCAAGGTCACATTTAAAGGAGTAAAATCAATGTGGACTTAGAGGCTATGGTCTTTGATCTGCTTAATTAAAATTATAACACGAATGTTAGGTGTAGTAGTAGGTATGCCTGTAATACCAGTAGTGCATGCCTGTGATCTCAGCACTTGGGAGGGTAGAGGCAGGAGGATCAGAAGTTTAAGATCAGAGCTAATGAGATGGCTCGATGGATAAAGGCCCTTGACACCAAGCGTGATGACCTGAGTTTGATCCCCAGGACACACATGGTAAAAGGAAAGAACCAACTCCTTTAAGTTGTCCTCTACCCTCCACATATGTGTCATGGTATGTGCATGTACATACACATGCCACCCAAATAAATAAAAGATCATCCTCAGCTGCAAGGTAGTTAGTTCCGGGATGGCCTGAGAGACTGTGTCTCAAAAAATTTTTTTTCAGTCTAAGGATTATTCAACCTATTAGGAATTCTTATACCTTTGTACTGTCTCTGTAGACTCAGGGCCCAAGTACAAAGGAATTTGTTTCATGATTTTATGTTTCTATAGTCATGATTTTTTAAAACAAAAAGTTAACGAGGAGAGGATGGAAATAATTTCCTGTTCTCCTTTAACTTACAATGAAATAATAAGTGGTATTTTTGTATTATTTGAATGTGGGAAACTATAGTGTAGTATGTGGAGTCTTTGCATTTGAGGAAATGTTCTGGGTGTTTTTGATTTTAACCTGCTTTAGGTTGTTACATTGTAACAGTGAACAATTTCTTGTTTGTTTTTAAAAGAGTATGTTTAGTTCCAATCGACAGAAAATTTTGGAAAGAACGGAAATCTTAAACCAAGAATGGAAGCAGCGAAGGATACAGCCTGTACACATCATGACTTCTGTGAGCTCATTGCGCGGGACTAGGGAGGTTGGTTAACACAAAGTGTTGTAGTAATTATCAACACATTTTGATTTTTTCTTATTGGAATGCTTATTGGTTATTAAGAATAAATCACTGACCTCAGGATGTCCCTTTTTATTGCTATTTCTTTTAATGTGCATTTGTTAATGAATACCTTAGATCATACTACTAACAATTCCTTTGGCAAGTTCTGAATGTTTAGAATATGATTTAGTTGTTACTAGACATTCTTTTCAAAGAAAAGCAATAAATCTGTGGTAGAGTATAATTAAGTAATTCCACTAAAACATACTGGGATATGGCAGGAATCTATACAGGATAGTGCTAATCAGTAGAATTCTAGTTTAGTCATTTCTGTCTAGGTCCCTGTGTTGTATAGGATGTTAAATGGAACCTGAATCCAAAAGAAGTGGTTTGGAATTTGCAGTATATCATTTATCTAAAGAATATAAAATGGAAAGCATCTAAACAATGACATTTGTTCTAAAACAATTATTCCAGTGAGTAAACATTTTAGAATATAGCAGTATTACAAAAAACAAGCAATAATTTGCTGTTGAGTGTGGCCTCTCAAGGTGGTGTGACATACAGGCTTCAGAGATTTCTGTGGATAGCACCGTAGCTGTACATATGACTTTGATGTTGACAGTGGCATGTCTTGATGGAGATTTGTATTTGAAAAGTTCTTAATTATGTATACAATTTATCAGGTGACAACTTTTAAAAGCCTGACTTATAATTTAAGAAATATATGTATATATTTTTTTGAGACAGTGTTTCCCTGTAGGTCCAGCTGGCTTGGAACTCATTCAGCTGGCTTGGAACTCATTATGTAGACCAGGCTGACCTTGAACTCACAGAGATCTGCCTGCCTCTGCCTCTTGAGTGCTAGAATTAAAGGTGTGTGCCACCATGGCTGGCTATAAACTGACACTGTTATAGTTTGCTTTCAGTTGCTGTGACAAAACACTCTGACCACTACCAACCTGGGGAAGAAACTTTATTCTGCTTAGATCTCCCAGGTCACAGTTCATCATTAAGGGAACCCAAGGTAGGAACTCAGGATAGAACCTGGAGGCAGAAACTGAAGCTGAAGCACAAACCATGGAGGAACTCTGCTTACTGGTTTGCTCCCCTGGCCCATGCTCAGTCTTATATAGTACATAACAACCTGCCCAGGGATGTTACACCCCACAGATGTGGCCACAGACCAGTTCAGTGGAGGCATTTATCCAGTTGAAGCTCCCTCAACTGAGGTGTGTCAAGTTGATAACTAAAATTGTCCAGCACAGCCATCTTCCCTATTATCTCATAGAAATCAAAGCCTAGATATTGGAGGTAATGGCTTTTTATTACCATTAAAAGGGTGAAAGGGATGCTTTTCTCTGCCCATAAAAACATTCTTAGGGTAGATAATAACAAAATTTTTAGATAATTCTTTCAGTCTTTTTTTTTTAAGATTTAGTTTTATAAATTTTCTTTATTTTTGATTTTTTAAGATTTATTTTTATGTATATGAGTGTTTGCCTGCATGTATATGGGTACACAATGTGCATTCCCAGTGCCTGCAGAGGCCAGAAGAGGGCATTGGATTCTATAGAACTGGAGTGACAGATGGTTGGTTGTTAGCTGCCGTGTGAGTGCTGGGAGTCAAACCAAGGTTCTCTGCAAGAGTGGCTAGTGCTCTTAATTACTAAGCCATCTCTCTAGCACCTTCTTTTGAAAGTTTGTTTGATGATCTTTTGGAAATGTTGAGGTAAAGAAAAAAAAAAAATCACCGAATTTTTCTCCCTCTCTAAGGTGAATAAATCTTAGAAATTTGAACAGATAAGGTAGAAATGCATGAAATACTTAGTTTTATAAATATTACAAATATCAAAATATTTCCAAAAGCCCAACCTAAATTTATAATGTAGTATTAGTGATGACTTCTAGTACTGTACTAGGTCCTTTGTATACAACCTTACTGGATCTTCATGGTGATTGTGCTATATCTTTTTCCAGTTGAGGAAACTGCCTTAGAAGGGTAAAGTCACTTTGCTTGCTCTGTTGATCTCATGGATACCTGGAGAATACATTTTGCACATTTAGTAGTAAAGTAAATCAGACTTAGTGGTGCACGCCTTTAATCCCAGCACTCAGTGGCAGCGGATCCCTGTGAGAACAAAGCTAGCCTGGTCTAGATGTAGTGAGTTCCAGACTAGCTGGCACTACTGAGAGACCCTGTATCAAAAAGTAGTAGTTAAGAACCTATGTACATCTTGAATTCTTCCTAATAAAATTTTTGGTGTCAAATTTAGGAGACTATTGAAATGGGTATTAAGTTTAATTTGTCAAATGGAAGTAAATGAACATGAAGATACTTTTTAAAAATGGGTGTTTATACAATTATGTGAAATAGAGCATTTTAATTAAACAAAGTAAACTTAGTTCTCCCATAGTATCCCATAAATGATTTTTTAAAAATTGTTTTTTCTAAATATTGAGGAAAACGGAAGAACATAATCTCCAGCCTTTGAAATCCAATTTTTATTGCATAGGTGTCTGCCCTCACTAAGTTTATGCTTATTAGGTTTTTATTTTCTTTAGGCAGGTTTCACTTTGTAGCCCTGACTGGTCTGAAACTCACTGTGTATAGACCAGGCTGACTTTGAACTCATAAAGATTCCACCTGTCTCTTTACCTTCTGAGTGCTAGGGCTAAAGGTGTGTACCACCACACCCAGCTTAACTGTTTATTTTTGTGAGCTAATTGTGTACATGTGTTGACATCTTCTGTTAAGATCCTTACAGCATGAAAAATCAACATTTTAAAATTCTTTGATCAGCTCTAGTGGTAGGTATACTGAGTTTTGAAGATTTTTCTCAAGGTAATTTTGATAAAGAATGTCTGAAAAGAGTTTACTTTGTGCCCTAATGGAGTGACAGCTGAAGATGCTGACTTCAGATTAAAGAGCTCTTGTTGAACCTGAGGAGAAAGTCATACATATTTTTAAGTTACTTTTATGTGCTTTGTTTTTGTTTCCAAAATTGTAGACCTTAAGTCTACATAGATTTTAATCAGAATATGTTCCTTTTTTTCCCTTCTTTTAAAAATACTTCTGACTTAAAGACTATGACAGTATACTTTATAGTTATTTCCAATAAAATTTTTTAAGGAGTGTCCAGCTTCAAAATGTCATTAAGGAATTCATAAAGACCAAGGGACGTACCTTATTGCTGTAATATGTGTCTGTTTATCAAAATACTGTTTGTAGGTGACTGTCATTACCTTACCAGCTAGAGTCATGTGGGTTTTTTCGATCTATTACTTTCTCTAGTTTTAGTGAAGAAATTGACTTAGGAGTTACTCTGATATTCTTAGTGTATTTCTAGTTCACTAAAAATTTTTTTTTTTCGCTAAAAAATAGTTTTCCTTCAGTGATTTTAAAATTTTTTAATTTTTAATTTATTTTTATATTTTTGAAACAGTTTCTCCCTGCAACCCAGCTTGCCTGGAATTCATTATGTAGACCAGACTGGCCTCCATCTCACAGAGATCTACCTATCTCTGTCTCCTGAGTGCTGGGACTATGGCATGTGCTACCACTCCAAGTTCTCCTTCAGTGATTTTGTGCATTTGGGCTTGTGTGTGTGTGTTTGTATTTGAGGCAAGGTATAACTATGCAGCCCTGGCTGTCCTGGAACTTACTAGATAGACCAGGCTGCCCTTGAACTCGGAGATCCACTTGTCTCTGCCTCCTGAGTGTTAGAATTAAAGGCATTTCCCACCAAGCTTGGCCCTTAATTGATTTAAATTTTTTAAAGATTTTTATTTTTTAATTATATGTATGTTTGTGTGTATATATGTACATGTAAGTGCAGAGGCCAGAGGCTTAGGATCCTCCTAGAACTGGAGTTTCAGGTGTTTGTAAACCATCTAATATACTGGGAATCAATCTTGAGTCCTTTGCAAGAGCTTTATGCACTCTGAATTGCTGAGCCATCTCTCCACTGCTGCCTTTATTGATTTTTTTGTTTTTGTTTTTGTGCTTTTTTTTTTTTTTTTGAGACAGTGTCTCCCTGTAGCCCCCAGCTGACCTGGTACTTACTATGTAGACTGGCTGGCCTTGAACTCACAAAGATTCACCTGCTTCTGCCTCCTGAGTGCCGGGCCTTTATTGATTTAATGTTAATTATTTTTCTACTGTGAAAGGCTTGCTCAGATAATAACTGCCTGCTGGGAAAATGGCATGATAAGTAATTTAATAAAATAGTTTGCCAGAATATATTTGTTAAGTTCTGTGTTTTATTGATTGAAAAGAGCAAGAATTTTGGGGGTACATTTCATTGTGAATCTCTTATTTGTAGAAACAATTTGAGAGAAACCATGGTTCTTATATTCTTGAAGAAGTTTTGAACTTTTGGACTTTTTATGTATATTGCTCTTCCTAGTAATTTTTGAAGTGATTAAAAATTCTTTATCACTTGATATTTGCAAGTACTTTTTTAGAGAGAGTTCTGTCAAAATAATAGAGCATGTAAGTGCTTTCATATATTTGCTGTGTAGATTTACTATTTTTGTTGAAGAAAAATTGAGTTTGGTTTACATGTAAATAAGTGCTTAATTGTTTTACTTATTGCCTTGGTAATGCACTTTCTTGGGTAATTGTAAATAGAATTTTTTTATATACTATTTGTAAAAAAGAAAGAAATATCCTAGCACAGTTGGTATAATTACTTCAGTCTTCAATTACTACAGTTTAGTGACATCTCCAGTCCTTAGATACATTCTTTTGGAAAAAAAAAATGTGTATGAGTGCTTTACTTGCATATATGTAAGCATACCCAACCGTGCAGGGCTGGAGAAATGACTCAGTGATCAGTGGTTAAAAGTACTGGTTACTTTTGAAGAAGTCCTGAGTTTGGTTCATAGTACCCACATGGCAGCTAACAATCATTCCTAATTCCAGGTCTGACATTCTCTATCTTCTGACTTATGTGGGCTTTGCTTGACATAGGTGCACTTACATACGTGCAGACAGTACATTCATACACATTAAAAAAAAATATATATATATATGTATATACACACACACACACACACACACACACTTTTAAGAAAAGGAAGAAAACTTGGGAGTTGGTTCTCTTTCCAACACGTAGGTTCTAGGGATGGGAATTTAGGTTGTCAGGCTTGGTGTCAAGTGCCTTTACCCACAGTGCCATTTCATGGCCCACTACTGATTTTAACACATTTTTTTTTTTTTCCTCAGTGCTTACCACCTGCTTAATGCCCTAGGGGAAAAAAGGACCCCTCTCATCTTTCTCACTCCCACAAACTCTATGGAAATGCCTGTTTGCCTATATTTTCAACACAGAATATTATTAGTCTTTTCATCTTTGTTAATCTGATAAAGATTGTGTCCTGGTTGTTTCTAGTATACCTTTATTTGGTAAAGTTGAATATCATTTGTTTCTATTCATTTTGCACTTGACTCTTTTGGTGTTGGACATTTTTAAGGTAGGTTGGGCTTTTCTTAGGACTTTGGAAATACTAGGTATCTTTGGAGACAGGGTCTCACTGTATAGCCCTGTCTGGTCTGGAACTTCCTATGTAGACTAGGCTAGCTTTGAACTCAAAAGGTCTGCTTGTTTCTGCTTCCTGAGTTCTGGGATTAAGGGCATATTACCATGTCCAGCTTTCACACATTAGTTCTTTATGCTTCATGCATTGTACCTTTTTCCATTTTGATATTATCTCTGGCATATTTAGTTATACTTTAAAAATTTGTTTTTTATTAAAATTTTTGAATTTATTTTATGTGTTTGAATGTTTCGCCTGCATGAATATAAGTGTACCCATGTATGCAATGCTTGTGGAGGTCAGAAGAGGGGTGTCTGATTCTCTGGAACTGGAGTTAGGGATAATTGTTAACTGCCATGTATGTTCTGGGAACTGAACCTGGGTCCTCTGCAAGAGCAGCCAGTCCCCTTAACTGCTGAGCCATCTCTTCAGCCCTGATGTTTGTTGTTCTTAAGGGCTTAGAAAGTCTTCACTTGAAGATTATAAGTTACCCATCTACTTTTGTTTTCTATTTTCAGTTTTGTATTCTACCATTAACTCATTAGGAATTTTACATGACTTAAATAGTGAGTAGGTGGCTGGAGAAATGGCTCAGTGGTTAAGAACACTGGCTATTTTTGCAGAAAACCTGGGTTTAGATCCTGCCACCCACATGGTCGCTAACAACCATCCGTAGCTCCAGTTCCAGAAGGGGGAATCTGATGCCCTCTTCTGTCCTCCGAAGGCACTGTATGACACAGGAGCACTTACACACATGCAGGCATAACACTCATAAAATTAAAAAAATTTTTAAAGTGAGTGGGAGGTACACATCTTATTTAGCTCTCTGGTTGCTTCAGGACCCTGGATGCCCAGTGAGTCAGTAGAGAACATTATCAGTCTGTTGGTGAAATCAGAAGATGCAGCTTGCAGAGCTTAGACCACCAAGAGGTCAGTCTCATCTGTTGGTTTTTAGTGGAGCCTCTGGTCTTTGTTTCAGTTAGGCTTTGAAATAAGTTTGCTGCCATAGCTTGTAGATGCCATGAACTCACACAATACTCTGTCAGATTTTTAGTATTTGTTTCCTTTTTTCAGTGATAGTAATGGTTTAACTTTCTATCCAGAGGATCATTATTGAATTAGATGCTTAAGGTGGCATGTAATTGGCTGAACATTACAATTCAATTACATGATTTGGTTGGTCTCCTCCTCTTTTGAGTGTTAATTTTTTGTTTTGTTTTGAGACAGGATCTCATATTGCCTAGGCTGACCTTGAACTCTTTATTCTCCCTCTTTTACCTGTCAAATACTGGCATTACAGGCATGTACTTTTTGACTGTTTTTAAGTGCTTTGTAGTTTGTATCTTATGATTATGCTGTTTCTGATTTCCAGTATTTTAGTAAAACTGGTTTTTAGCAAAAGAGCAGATAATAGGAGTATGTTTTACATTCATAGTCCCAGCCAAATAGACTGTTTTGGATTTTCACCTAGAATTAGGTTTGTATGTTTATGATCCCCATCATTCAGAGCAGGCTTCTGAGGGGGATGCAAGAAAGAGTGTTAAGGGTCTAAACTTTCTGAAAGGCTGCTCATATCCTAGCACTCAGAAGACAGAGGCAGAGGTAGAGGCAGAAGGATTGCTGCAAGTTTGAGGCCAGCCTGGTCTAATAGTGAGTTGCAGGCCAGCAATGGCTACACAGAAAGTCCCTGTCTCAAAACAAATAACAGACAAAAACAAAACAAAAAGCCCCAAACCCAAATGAACTATCAAGTAAACAGAAATCTTGAAATGCTGTGTATATTCCCCAATAGGAAGAATCATAAGAAGTAACTAAAGATAAAAATGAAGTCAGAGGTAAATAACCTTGTGTTATAAGTGGCAGTTCTTCCCCAATCTATAAAGGCTCTGTAACAAGTATTTAACAGCAGAAGTGGAAATAACTTACAGTCTGGAATGAACTATTGTTTATTCCTCATTCTAATGTTTTTGATTAGTTGCTTTCATTAAATGCCTGCATCAAGATATTAGCAGGCCCAGTCCCATTTTTATTTCTGCCCCTCTTGTGTCAGAGTCACTTTTCTTAATATCTCCTTCAACCACTTTCTTTTGAAGCCTTTTAAATCTGGTTATGAAACTCACTTCTGTTACACTTCTTTGTATAACAAGTACTTAACTCATTTCTTTTTTCTACATTGCTATTTCACCTAAAGTAGTCTGAATATAAATTATGTACACTGTCTTCACTAGAAGGGCTAGCTAATTTAAAACTTGTGTTTTACTTTTTCTTTCCTTAAATATTGAAGATAAATATAAGGGGGTTTCAGAAATCATCTTCAGCTTTTGTCTGGAGTTGGCAGTAACTGATGCTTTCCTCCTTATGCATGCTCTCCTGGGGTGGTGATCTTGCTGCTGCTCCTTCATTGTTCTCCCATGGAAAAATTAAAGGGTGTTAGGAAACATCAACAGCTTATTGTGTCTCGGCATAAATGAAATGAACCAACGAGGATCCGAGAATACTTTTTAGTTTGGCTAGCTGATGGTATAGTTCCCCCTGCTTTGTGGAAGCTGGACTTAACTCCCCTCAGTTTAAACACTGTTCAGAGGCAAGATGGCTGTAGCTGTTGTCCTTTGGTATGTTCTGCCTAAAATGGGGAGTAATATCTACCTCATAGGGTAGTTGTGAATTTTAAAGTTAACTTTGGTAAAGTTTCTAGCACAGTGCTCGGCACATAGTAGGGTGTGTTAATTTCTTTCCCTTCCCTGCAGGCCATTCACCTGCTCTTCCCTCTACGATTTTCCATAACACAGTTTTTACTTGGAACCAGCCTTCTGCCAAGAGTCTCAGTTTGGTTGTGTACTCCTACAACTACTATTTTTGGCTTGCCTCCCCTCTCCAGCTCCCAGTGGTCCAGCCACACAGTCGCCTATTGTACCAGCTGGTTGATGTAAGTCTATCCATCCTCAGAGGAACCTGGTTACTTACCAGTAAGCTGTGTTTCTCTGGAAATGTGTCATCCTTGATAACTAATTTTTCCTTTCTTTACCATTGTGGATGAATCATCTGTAGTAACTTCCTTGAGTGGTCCTGAAGTTCAAATTAGAATTCGAACATTTAAATTGCTAAGGTAGGTCTCCTGGAGACTTCCTGTGTCCAGGATACATGATGGATCAGGTAAAAATGCCGTGGAGACCCATGAAATCAGAATTCTTCACACTGCTCTGAGTAATATGAAACTTTAATATGTAAAGTGTCAAGGATGATACATTTTCAAAGAAAGTAAAGTTGCTAGTAAGTAACTGGGAGTTTTCAGTAATTTTTCTATTAAGTCAACAAATAGAAATTCCCAAAACTTGTTTTTACCAGCAAATGCTGCTGCAGTTCAATATTTAATAAATGAGAGAGATATGGTTACTAGTGTGGTTAATGGCTAAGACTGGGGTAGGATCCTGAGGTACTGCAGAGCTAATGAGAGAAGACAGAATAACAGTTTCCACAGAGCTGTTCTCTGAGCTTTAAAGGAACTGAACTCCCCTGTTAGAGAGAATCAGCAAATACAATTTGATTTCACAAACATATTTTGAGTGCCTACTTTTTTTTTTTTGAGACACTGCTGAGTATTGTTTCCAGGTAAGGAGGTAAAACCACAGCTGCCTCAGCTGCTTTTATCCTTAGAGAAGCTCATGTTTTATCTCTTGATGACCTGTGAATATCTCAGAATTGAAGTGATGGGTACCTTGAATGTGCCGGAGGTATGGGATTTATATGCCAGAGGTATGGGTTGGAGGTGGTCCTTTGTCCTACAGCCCATGCCTCCCTATATATTATGTGCTTCTGTGAGTTCTTTCTGTTCATGGGGAAACTTCCCAGTTTTCATTTCTTATACTTAAGAGCTTTCTATAGTGCCAGTGTCTCCCCTGTCTATTGGTTGAAAGGGATAATTGAATGTCCAACTTTATGTTGTGATCTTAGATCCAGATGTTAAAACAGGTAAGTAAGAATTGGAGACCCAACCTGTTCCCTAAGCATTCAAGGTAGCTTCTGTGCAGAATTAAAGCCCTCAAATGAATTTATCACCACCAAATATCACACAAGAGTTAATCACTTTTTTATTAGAAATGAAAATTGTTTTATATTTAAGATTGCTGGAGAGTATGTAATGCTTTATTGAGTAATTATAACCACCTTTTATCTCTTAATTCACCTAGTTAAGTTGAAGGAAAGAAAGATGTGTTATAAATGGGAAAAGACTCTTCTGTAGCATTGGATGTCTGTTTTATGTTGCAGGTAGTAAGGCTATCATGATGAGTCATGATGAGTTTTTCCCCCCTGTGAGCTTCTGAAAGACAAGACATACAGCACAGGAAATTAGTTAAGCTCTTGAAAGCTGTAGTTAGACTTAGGCTTGAATCCTTCTTTCTAAATTTGCTTTCTGACTAGGTAGATTTAACTTCTGGACCTTGTCTAATTTGTGAAATTGTGATGCTAAATTATATTATAAGATCATAATGAGTATTTATGATCATGTGTATAAGCACTTATCACAGTGCCTGAAACATAATACGTGCCGAATAAATGTTAATTGCTGTTATTACTGGATTATTGAATGGAGGGATGAAGAGTTCTATATGAAGCCAAAAACCAGAAAAGAATATACTTATAAGCTGTTTAACTCTTACTTGACTCTGAGCTTTTTAGTCTTGTTATTTTTACCTTTGCCACTTTGAAAAGCAGATTAATAGACATCATTGTCACAGTGTTTTGGAATTACTCTGTATTCCACCCTCTACTTTTTATTTTTGTTTTTGTTTTTTTTTGAGACAGGGTTTCCCTGTAGCCCCAGCTGGCCTGGAACTGGCTATGTAGACCAGACTGGCCTTGAACTCAGAGAGGTCCTCCTGTCTCTGCTGCCTGAGTGCTGGGCTTAAAGGGGTGTGCTACCACATCTGGTCCTCTCACCTCTATTTCTTTTAAGGACAAGGTTATTTTTGTGTGGCAATGGAGCACTATGATGGTTGTCAGATTATCCCACCAGCCTGATGTAGTACTGAGGGCCCATGTGGTACATGCTAAAGAATTCTACTCTGATCTAACCAGTCCTAGTCCTGCTAATATTTTGCTTTGTTTTGTTTTAAGACAGGGTCTCTCTGTAGTTCCAGCTGGCTAGAACTTGCTGTGTAGACCAGGCTAGCCTCCTTTTCACAGAGGTCTGTCTCTGCCTCCTAGATGCTGGGATTAAAGGTGTGCACCACTGTGCGTGGCTCTAGTCCTGATAATTTAAAGATGCCCTAAATAGAAATTAAACACTATATATATACATATATTACTGATATGATTCCATTTTGTTCTTTTTGCTTAATCTTCATTAGTTATAAATCAATACACACCTAAGGTATCAAGCTGTAGAGGCTTGATATTTGAGAGTAAGACTAAGAAAAGTTGGATTTCTCACCAGGATAGAAAGTAATGTGGTCGTTAGGGCACAGATTTTTATCATATTTTATAGAATCAAAGGTGTAAAAATGTTAACATTTTAAATCAATATATTTCTTACAATCTTTGTGAAGAACTAGTATTGCATCATAGTTTGGCACTTTTTTTCTCCTCAGTGACAGAAGAAATAGTGTGTCATGAAATCAATACCATAGATTATATGAGATGTGGCATTTTAAGGGACCAAGAAGACTTAAGTAGTATAGAGATGTGGTATTATGGCAGAGTATAGTAGGATGAGCTGTTTTACCAGAGTCAGGCTTTTGGAGTTTAAATTATAGCTCTATGTAATGTTGGGCAAACTGCTTGTCCTTTCTTTACCTTAGGTTTCTTACCTTGCAAAATGGGGGTTAAGAATAATACCCATCTTACAGTGTTGTAATGAGAGTGGTGGTACAACATTTAATGGGTTTAAAGTAGTGACTTTAATGAAGTAGTTACTTCAGTGAAAAGTGAGAGATTTAAATATATTTTCTTTGAATTGAAACCAAATCCATTATTTTGTATTTTATGTGTATGAGTGTTATGTCTTCATGTATGTAAGTGCACCATGTTTATGTGCAGTAGACTGGAATATGGATGGTTGTTAGCTGCCATGTGGATGCTGGGAATAGAGCCAGAGTCTCTTCAAGAACAACCAGTGCTACTAACTGCTGAGCCATCTCTTTTGCCCCAAATCTATTATTCTTAATATTTGTATGTTATTTGCTAATGTAAAAGATAACCTTTTTTTAAAAAGGAAGATTAAAGGTGAGAAAGGTTTGCTAGACACAGTGTTGCCTGCCTGTGATCTTGGCAGTCCCAGCACCTTTTAGTTTGAGGTAGGAGGATTGTGAATTTGAGAATGGCCTAGGTTATATCATGAGACTCGGTCTCAAAAAACAAACGAAGATAGTACAAATGAACCCAAAAGAATAAAAAAAATTAATGTAACAGATTCTTAATTTTATCATTTAAGTGTATAGTTGGTATATATATATTGTTACTATTCTGTATATTTGGGAGGTCAGAATTGAAATCTAAGCGTGTCAGTGTTTAGAGAAAGTATGGAGCAATAGATAAGATTCCTGGGGCTAATATGACATTGATTATAGATTTTGACTCTTACTGATCATGGTAAGTATTGAGAAAAGCTGGAGGGATTTAAAAATCTGGAGAATTTTTTTTAACCCTTAGTAAGTAAAAGATGATCCTTTTTGGTTTTTATGTCCTAGGTAAAGAATTTTTCTATTAAATTACTTGTATGTAGCATCTCTTTACAGTATGATGACCATAGATTGGAATTATCTTTTATTCTTTAGAGAAATTTTTGTTATTTATTTTCTGTTTTAGTGTTCGGTGACCAGTGACTTGGATTTTCCGACACAAGTCATCCCATTAAAGACCCTGAATGCAGTTGCTTCAGTACCCATAATGTATTCTTGGTCTCCTTTACAGCAGAATTTTATGGTATGTAAGTAATGTAGCTTTTGCTTATTTGATAGATTGCTTTAAATAAGAAAATGTGATAATTTTCATATCCTGCTTAATCAAGGTAATAATTATCTTAAAAACTACCCAAATAATAATATTTAGAGTAGTTTAAGAAAAAAATCAGTACAATTTTTTAGGGGCTTTACATAATATTCTTTACCTCCATTCTCCATAAGAAAAGATGTCTTGAACACATTTAAAAGATGAAAAGTTCTCACTATAAGGATGGTCAGTGTTCTATAATTTTTGCTTGACTTAATTTTTGTTAATTGAGAGCTTGTTATTTAAAACAGTTTTAAGCAAGAGCTTAACAAGTGATAATGTACTCTAGGAAATAACTCAGGATTTATAAAGGACAATCTAGAACATGTTTCTACAGATAATACTGGTCTACTAGCTTTGGTAATAAAATGCTAGTATTTAATTCTATCTGGAAATAGAATGAAGGAAGGTAAAAGGAATTCAAGTGTGCATTCTTGGCTTCTATTGTTAAATAAAAATAGTTTGAGGCTGGGAAGACTTAGTTGCTAAAGTTCTTTCTATGCATACATGGGGATCTGAGTTCAATCCCTAGAACCCACTTTAAAAAGCCAGGCATAGTGATGTGTGCTTGGTTTGTGATACCACCGCTGGGAAGGAGAAGGAACAGACTTAAGGCTCCTTGACTAGCCAGCCAGCTTAGCCTAGTCAATGAGCTCCAGGCCAAATTAACCCAAGATTGATGGCTCCTGAGGAAGAACACTTGAGGTTGACTGCTGGTCTCAACACACATATTCATATACACACACACCATAGTTTTATTCAGTTTGGTGTATACAATAAAATACTGAGAGAATTTCTTGATGAAGTTAGAGAATTACTTTACATAATTGCTTGCCAAAGTTTTTGTTTGTTTTAAAGACAGGATCTCCCTATATCCCCAGCTGGCCTGGAATTCATGTAAGCCAGGCTGGCCTTGCTCTTTCAGAGATCCACCTGTCTTTGCTGGAATTAAATTATGCCTGGCTTGTATTGAATATTTTAATTGCTAGATCATCAAATGAAGTTAAGAAATTTTTTTATATGAATAGGTATAGTTGATTTTATCAGTTCTTTTACACATACTCCCCATTTCAATATCTGCAATAGGAATGCCTGTAAAATTGTAATCTGCAGCAATTTTTTTTTTTAGGGGTGCCCAAATGGTAGATTACATGCTAGATTAAGCAACAGTTATAGTAGTTAAAAGAACTGGGTAAAGACAAGTACTCAGGAAAAATATTTGGTTTTAGTTATCTTGGTGGTGCTAGGAATTGAACTCAAGTCTTCAACATGCTAGACACACATTATACTAATGTTCAGTGCCTCTCACATTGAGGTTTTTTATTTACATTTTTAGGCAAGTGCCATGACAAGCATGCTGAGGTCAGAAGATAACTTGCTGGAGTCAGTTTTCTCTTTCCAACTGTGTTGGTCCCTACTCAGGTTGTTTAGGCTTGACTGCAAGTGCTCTTACTTACTGGTCATTCTTGCCAGCTCTCAACATTGAGTTTTTTAAAATATTTCAATAGTTATGATGTACTAGTTTTGCTTTTATTTTTAACTTTTAGGTGGAAGATGAAACTGTATTGCATAACATTCCTTACATGGGAGATGAAGTTTTAGACCAGGATGGCACTTTTATTGAAGAACTAATAAAAAATTATGATGGAAAAGTACATGGAGACAGAGGTGAACCACATGTTTATTCTCTTAAAATGTGGGGGTAATCCTAAGGAATCAAAAAATACTTTGGTTTTATTAAATATAAGATTTCTAAAGCGATATTTTAAATAGAATTAATTAAAATTTGTTCTTGACTATAAAGGACTCACTTAGGTTTATGGACCTGAATTGTCAGTGTTTCCCAAGAGTTTCAGTTTCAGTTTCAGAGTCTTTTTTTTTTGGGTCTTTTTGATACCAGGCCTCCCTGAGCTATAGCTACCTGGAATTCACTATATAGATTAGCCAGGCTGGCCTTGATCTCACAGAAATCTGCCTGCTGCTACCACATGTGCTACCATGCCTGACTTCAGTTTGAGGAACTTATTTGCTGCCTGGTAATTAGTTATCAGTAACTGGCTATCAGATAAAGTATACCAGTAGTAACATGCAGATTTAATAGAAACTGAGTATATATAGACATTAAGATTCATTATAATAAGATCATTTAGGACAAAGTTTCCATTTATGTGGCTTATGTGTTTCAAGAAACCTCTCTGTTCCAAAATGCCTCATCAAGTATGCCACAGCACCTGAAACTGAATCATCAGGTTTTTGTGTACAGAAGACTCTGTTGGTGTGTGAAAGAGGTGGGGGGATGTGGTCACATCATTATGAGTGGAAGAGAAAGTCTGAGGTGAAGAGTTTAGTAAGCTGTGTCGAAAGCAACAGATAACTGAAGGTAAATGCTGTTTTCTCTGCCAAAGGCCAGTCCTGAAATTGATCTTGACTGGCCTTAACTGCCTATCCTGATACTATGCAAAGTGATAGGTTGTGGCTACTTCCAAACAGGAAAAAACATATAGAAACGTTGTCATTACACTTTCCCTATGTGTTTTTAACATTTGGCTTTCAGAATGTGGGTTTATAAATGATGAAATTTTTGTGGAGTTGGTGAATGCCCTTGGTCAGTACAATGATGATGATGATGATGATGATGGAGATGATCCTGATGAAAGAGAAGAAAAACAGAAAGATCTAGAGGATAGTCAAGATGGTATGTATATCTAATACTAATTATTTGTATAGGTGTCATATTCTTTCAAAAAAAACTAGTGTGGGACTGATGAGATGGCTCAGTAGGTATTAGCACTTGCCACCAAACTTGATGACCTGAATTGGAATTCCTTTAACCCATATGATGGAAGGAAAGAGCTAACTCCTCCAAGTTGTCCTTTGACCTCCACATTCATTCATATAATAACACATGTGCACCCACATGTGTACACATACTCATAAATAACATGAAAAAATATCAGCATGGTAAAACTTTGCTTTTGTTAAGTATCACATCATACTAATATAGTTTAATGTATTATCTGCAGCATTTAATTCTCCACTTGAGAATTTTTGTTTCCTTTGGCTAACAAAAGAACATAATCCTTTTGTTTGGCTTTGTTGATCAGTTATCATAATCTTTATATACCATATTCATCATTATATGTATGTTGTATGTTGATCACTTTATATACACCAGCTCAGTTAATTCCACACAGTTCTACAAAGTAGATGTTAATATCAGATCCATTGTATATTTGAAGAAATAAGTTTAAGAGAGGCTAAGGAGCTTATCTAAGATTATACTAGTGGGAAGAAATGAAATCCTGAGCCCAGAGATGATGACTTAGGTCTGACTCAGAGTTACACTATTGCCCCTGTACTTGTTAAGGATTGTTAGAAAGCAGTCCATGCCAAGGCAGAGCTTGCAGTGCTGTCCTTCACTCAGCAAAACTCATATTAAGGTATTATAGAAGAATTCTGGAGAGAATTATAGTTTCAAAAAGGCGTACATTCTTTATAACAGAAGCACATCTTAGTGATCATCAGCTCCTGACAAAGAAATACTTGAAAGTGATTCAGTAGTCAGCTCTGACATAAAGTTAAAAATCTGAGGATTCTGCCTCTTTGTGTTCTTAAATTTTTTCATATTTCATTTCTGTCTTTGAATTCATACTTGAATTCTATGAGTATTCTACAGCCTTTTGTATTAGAAGTAAATAATTCATGGCATGTAATTTACATGCCTGTAAACCAAGCCCTTAGTAGGCTGAAGCAGGAGGGTAAGAAGTTTAAGGTCATCCTCAACTACATAAAGAGTATGATACTACTAGCTAAGGTCACACTAGATGAACTACTCTGCCCAAAAATAAACAAACAAGAAGCAAAACTAAGCCTGTTCTGGTGGAACATGCTTGTAATGCTAGGGGAATCAGAGACAGTAGAATCATCATAAGTGGGCTGGCAAGATGCTCAGTGGGTAAAAGTGCTTGCCAAGCAAACCTGATGAACTTCTGAATCAGCCCCTGGTTACCTCTGTAGGAGATCACTGACTCCCAAAAGTTGTCCAGTGTTTCCAAACATGGTTTAAGCACCCACACTTGGGGGACACACACACACATACACATAAATATAAAGGGCTAGAGAGTTGGCTCAATGCTTAAGAGTGCTTGCTTCTCTCCCAGAGGACCCAAGTTTAGTTCCAAAGGATCTAGCATCTCTTTTGGTTTCCATGGATGTCTGAACACATGTTGACCAGACTCCAGGGGATAGACAGACAAACACCCAACAGCATTTTGGAAGCACAGATTAGACTCCATAGACCCTAAAAAAAAGACAAATAGTAACTAACAGAGGACATGAAGTTGGGTGGCAGTTAGTAAAGAGGTTGTATGAACGGAAGGGGTCTGAATATGATCAAAATACATTGTATGAAATTCTTATTAGCATATTTACTTATTTTTATTTATTTTATGTATATGAGTGTATTGCCTGCACGTATGTAGGTACGTCCTTGTTGTGCAGTGTCTGCAGAGGTCAGAAGAAGGTGTTAGATCCCTGGAACTGGAGTTACTGACGGTAGTTAGCCATCATGTAGATGCTGGAAACTGAACCTGAGTCCTCTGCAAGAGCAGTTAGTGCTCTTAATCACTGAGCCATCTCTTCAGTTCCTAGTGTATGAAATTCTTGAATCAATAAAAATATTTTTTAAATCACCACAGGCTGAAGGCTAACCTGTTTATACATAGTTTCAAGCCACTAGGACTACATAGTGAGATCCTATCTCAAAAAAAAAGTGAAGCACAGTGTTGACAGTTTCATAGAACATCAGCTTTGTTGACTGATTGTGTGGAGAAAGTAAGATCAAAACTTTGTTTCTTCCATTCCCCTTCACCCTTCATAATTCTCTATTTTAGATAAAGAAAGTCGCCCACCTCGAAAATTTCCTTCTGATAAAATTTTTGAAGCCATTTCCTCAATGTTTCCAGATAAGGGCACAGCAGAAGAACTAAAAGAAAAGTAAGTAAATTTGTTTATTTAGGGTAGCAGTAATTCATCATCTTGTTTTGGAACTGTTATGGCTCATGAGCGACTCCATTTGTTTACAGGGTGGCTCATATAATATTTCAAGCAGAGTGTGTTTGTGTGTACATATGAAGTATATGATGATAGTATTTATCACAGTAGTGATACTCTGTACTGGAAAATGTTTATTGTATATATTTGTATATAGAGTAAATACATGTATGGATATTCATATGCATAATACACTCATTTACAATGAACTGTAGAATGTTGTAGAAAACCTTTTATGGATTCTGGTAGATATTTAATTAAAACCATACATATATATATGTATATATATATATATCTTCCATGATATATTTGAATTGTATATTAATGAGTTTGATTCTTGATACGCCATGCATTAAATGTGGCTTTTGTTAAGAAAAGATTGCTATAGGTTAGATTTTTTTCTCTTTATTTTAGGTAAGGTAAGTATTGTAAAAAAGAAACCTTTTAGAAACTTTATTTTTAAAAAAGTAAGATTTGTTTCTGCTTTACCTACATTTTTCTTGGTCACTGTCAGATATAAAGAACTCACTGAGCAGCAGCTCCCAGGTGCTCTTCCTCCTGAATGTACCCCAAACATAGATGGACCAAATGCTAAATCTGTTCAGAGGGAGCAAAGCTTGCATTCATTTCATACACTTTTCTGTCGGCGATGTTTTAAGTATGACTGCTTCCTACATCGTAAGTGCAATTATTGTACGTTTTCATTTTCTATCTTTGGTGTAGAATTATGTATTAAAGCAACGTGAAAAGTGCTGTCACTACAACTAGAATTTGCAGTAAATACTGAGAAATATGTTATACATCCCAGCACTAGTACTTTACTTTCTTGCTTTAAGAATTGTTCTGAAATCTTCTGTGTACTTTTAATTAGTACTGCTTTAGTGATTTTTTTTTCCACAAAAGTTGTGTTTTATAATGAAAGTATTTTTATGAAGGAGCTAATACCAAGAGCAATATTGTTGATATTTATAAACAAATTTTGTTGAGTAATAAATTTCTAAAAAGGTGTCTATATAAACAAGTTCTTGTCTAGTGTTAAAAATCTTTCATTTAATTTTTGATCCTGTGGGTAATTTGTAAGTACTTGCATGTCAATGTAAGTAAAGCATAAAATGTTTTTAATGAAATTTAAGTAAAAACACTATTATTTCTCTCCAGGGAATGAAGTTTCTTAGTAAAATCTCTAGGTAATAGGAATTTTATTTATTTTTTTTGTTTTGAGAAAGGGTTCGTGTTGGTCAGGATGACCTCAAACTCAGTATCTAGCCGGGGCTGACTTTGAACTCCTTATTCTCCTGATCCTCCTCTTTTTGTCCCCTGAGGTCTGGAATTACAGGAGTGTACTACCATCATACCATACTCAACTAAAATTCAAATTCCTTCCAGGATAGTATATGATGTTTTTTTTTTTCCCTTCTTTTATAATGTACTGTAGTTCTAGGGAGTGAACCTAGTGCCTTTCACCTGCTAGCTAGCCAAGCACTCTACCAATAAACTGTTTCCTCAGCTCTTGAACTTATTTAAGTTCAGTATATAAAAAGCATCAATGACTTCTAAGCACATGCTTTGAAAATAGATTTTGTACATTACTAATACTTTTCTTAATTTTCTTAATATAGATAGCCTTTTCTTTATTATATTTTAATGTGCCTCTCTACTGCATAGCTATAACAATTTTAGGAACCTTTGACTATGTAAAGTTGATTTCTCCTATATGAAGTCATACTACACTACTTTGCCTTTTTGAATACTTGTTCATACCTCTCATTATTTTTCCCTCTCATTATTTAATGGTACTTCTTTTTGTGTATGTACTTCGTTTTGGGGGTTTTTTGTTTGTTTTTGAGACAGGGTCTCGCTGTAGCCTCAGCTGTCCTGGAGCTGACTGTAGACCAGGCTGGCCTCAATCAGAGATCTGTTGGCCTCTGCTGGGATTAAAGGTGTACACCACCATACCTGGCCCAGCGGTACTTCTATTTTAAATACTTTATTATTTTTATGTGTATGAGTGTGTTGCCTGCATGTATCTAAGCGCAGTGCCCATGGAAGTCAGAAGAGGGTGTTGGATCCCTTGGAACTGGAGTTTTGGATGGTTGTTAGCTGCCATGTAGGTGTTGGGAACTGAACCTGCATCCTCTGCAAGAACCATCAGTTCTTCCAACCACTGAGCCATCTCTACTGCCCCAGCCAGTGTGGTACTTCTTTTTCTTAGGAAGACATCCCTGGCAAGGTTTATTAGATTTAATTCTTTCAAAGTAGAAGCTGTGCTGAGCAAAGTAAAACACTTTTAGGATATTTCTTGGTTAAATTCATAAACTCTTTTATTGAGATGTAATATGGCTAGAAAATTAACCAAATAATGTGTGCAGGGGAGTACATGTGAGCATACATAATGTTACAGGAAATAGGACCATCATGCTTTAAAAAAAAACATCGTTTTAATTATGATGAAAATTAGTGCCATCTAACAAGTATAAATCTGAGTCCAGTGAATTTTACTCACTACTAAGATAAACTAGTGGATTCTGCAGACTTGATTAATTTGAATCTTAATTTACAAAACTCCAGGAATATTCTTTTTTCTACTAAACAATAGATTATAATTAAAAATAGAAATTTCATTCAAGCTTAGATAAGGATCTAAGATATATATTAGGCTACCACACCTGACCTTATATGAACTATTTTTATTTTTTAGACTCATTGAACTTTTTGATCACTAGGAGCTCTTTATATAGTTAGATTAGTTTTTTCTTTTATAAAATTTATATGTGCCTATGTGCCCCCTCTATGTGGAAGCCAAAGATCAACATTGAATGCCTTCTTTCATTGCTCTCTGGAGAGCCTTGTGAAGAATACTTTTGAATTGGGCGTGGTGGTACATGCCTTTCATTCTAGCACCTGAGAAGCAGAGGTAGGCAGATCTCTGTAAGATTGAGACCAGTCTGGTCTCCTTAGTGTGGTCTCCAGAGACCCTGTCTCAAAAAAAAGGCTTATTATTCTGTTTGTGAATCTCATGCAAAATTATTTTTATCACCCCTCCCCAGTCTCCTCCCAGATCCATCCCCCTTCCATTCTTACCTACTGTTATTTTTTAAAAAAGAAAACATTGGGTCTAAGTTATGCTGTCTATACAGTTTGGGTGTGGAGCCAGCCATCTACCAGTAGTTCTTACTTTTAAAGACAATTAATAGTCCTCTTGGAAGTTATCAGTTGTCAGTAGCTTCTTAGCTAGGGGTGAGATTTCATGTCCACCATGCGAGGTGGCTTGAGCTTGCACAGGTCTTGTGGCTGTTTTTAGAACTACTGTGAGTTCATATGTGCAACTTCCTTGT
This sequence comes from Eospalax fontanierii, assembly GCA_035773235.1. NCBI lineage: Eukaryota > Metazoa > Chordata > Mammalia > Rodentia > Spalacidae > Eospalax > Eospalax fontanierii. The sequence goes on along the minus strand of CM069528.1, from coordinate 102,121,699 downwards.
TGTATACTGAAAGTAGTTTTGTAGTCATCTACCACCTGTGGCTCTTAGTCTTTCTACCTCTTCTTTTGGAAAGGTCCCTGAGCCTTGATGAAAGGGGTATAATATAGATGTCCCATTTAAGGCTAAGCACTCCCCAGTCAGTCTCTTATTCCCTGCACTGTGACCAGTTGTGGATCTTTGAATTTTTGTGTATTTCATAGAACATCTCAACCAGTCTTAATCATTTTTATACTCCCCTCCTTGCAGGTACTCCCTCTATAGCCCCCTAACTGGAATCCATACCTTTTGTCATCTGTGCAAAGGCCTGCTGTGTCAAATCAGTGTCCTAGACTATCCTTAGTGTAGAATCTCTCACCCCAGAAAGGTCAGCTCTTCCTTATCCAGCAGTAATCCATTGCCAATACTTTTTCATCTAAGATTGGGGTCTGATATCTGTTCTATGCTAGGTTTTTGTCAGAGTTTGCATGGGTCTTATGCATACTGTCAACATTGCTGTAGGTTCACATGAGCAGGGCTCCAGGAGTTTGTAGGACCCTATTTCCATATGGTACATACCTCCTCCCTGACTTACAGTCTTTCTGCCCCCCTCTTCTGCAGTGGTTTAATATGAGTTCTGTCCAAGGACCAGCATTCTGCCAGTTGTGAATCTTTATATTAAACAACATATACTGCAGAAAGAAACTTCTTTGATGGGGGTTGAGAGATGCACTAATCTATGGGTATAACAATAAGTCATTAGGAATTGGTTTAATACTGTGACCATTTACAGAATAATAGTAGGCTATTATTGTGGTCTATGGCCTATCTAGCCACAGGTTTTTGATGCCAGAAACAATGCCAGGTATGAATTCTGTTTCATGGTATATGCTTTAAATCTAATCAAAAAGTGGTTGGTTACTTCTGTAACATTCTTGTCACTATTTCACCAGTGGACATAGCTTGCCAGGTTCACAGCTGGGTAAGATTGATGGCTATTTTCTCCTCAGGTAGTATATATATAGTAACTCACAGCACTGTGAGGTAGGGATGAGGCTTCCAGGTCAATAACAGCTTGATTTTCATGTTTCTCCACATACTCTAATATGTGGTATCTTCAGCAATAGGGTCTTACCATCAGGTTCTGAAGGACAACCAAGAGTGATAGAAATGACTAGTAATGTTTAGGGGTCTTTGGGAACCCAGTGACCAACAACTCCAATAGAAATAACACATTCCTGGCCCTGGACTTTTTATTTGCTAGTGTAGGATGAGATATAGAGTTTGTTTTTTTTAGGAGGCGTACTCCCCATACTCCCTCTCCTACCCTGCCGTCCCTTTCTCTACCTCATTGAATCTTCCTGTCCCACTATTACCCGTTCCTCCTTTATATCCTGCATTTTCTCTCTCCTTCCTTGAAAGTACCCTCAGTCCCCAGTCCCCAGCTCCATGGCCCTAACTATTTCCAGATATCTGAATTTTCCAAAGGAAACATACATACCTAAAGATTCAAAGCTATCATCTATATCCACATATGAGAGAAAACATGTCTTTCTGGGTCTGGGTTACTTCGTTCAGTACAATTTTTCTAGCACTCTCCTTTTACCTGTGAAGTTATTTCATAATTTTTTCTTAGTAGTTGAAAACTATTCCATTGTGTCAAGGTGACATATTTTCATTATCCATTCATCAGTTGATCAATAGACTGTTTCCTATATCTAGGATGGATCTTGGCTGTTTCCATTTCCTGGATATTGTGAATAGAACATCAGTGAAAAACGTATGAACAGACATCTCTGTAGGAGGATATGGAGTCCTTTGGATATATGTCCAAGAGTGGTCTAGCTGGATCATGTGGGAGATCCATTTCTAGCTTTTTGAGGAACTTCTACATTGATTTTCATAGCGGCTATACAAGTTTGCACTTTGACCAACAGTGACTACTCTTCCTTCTTTACATCCATGACAGCATTTGTTGTCATCTGTTCTTTTAATCTTAGCCATCTGACTTAGCTAAGATAAAATCTGTAAATAGTTCTGATTTGCAGTTCCCTGGTGGCTAAGGATGTTGAACATTTTAAAAAATGCTTCTCAACAATTTGTATTTCATCTTTTGAGTACTCCATGTTTAGGTTCTTGTCTCATTTTTTTAAAAAACTTTATTTATTGATTTTCAAATCTTATGTGTGTGAGAGTTATGCCTGCATGTGTCTAAGTGCACCCATGTCATGTATTGTCTTCGGAGATCCGAAGAGGGCATTGGATCTCCTGGAACTGGAGTTACAGAAGGTTATTTGCCTCCTGCAAGAGCAGCCAGTGTTCTTAACCACTGAACCATCTCACTAGACCCTCTTGTTCCAATTTTTAATGGAGTTGTTTTCTTGATGTGTTTTTTTTTTTTTTTTAATTTTTAAAAAAATTCTTTGTATATTCTAAGTACTAATCCTCTGTTAGATGTATAGTTGATTAAATACTTCTTCCTATTCGGTAAGCTACCTCTTCATTCCAATGATGGTGTGTTTTTAGCTTTCTAGTTTCATGTGGTTCCATTTGTTAATTGTTGGTCTTAAGGCCTGTGCTTTTGGGACCCTGTTCAGGAAGTCCTTTTGTGCCCATAGGTTCAAGCATATTCTCTACCTTGTTTTTTTGAGAGTGAACCTTTTCAGCTAGGTTGACTGGCCAGCAAGATTCTGGGATCCTTCTGTCTCTGCTTCTTCAGTGCTGGGGTTATAGATGCACCCTCCTGGGACTTGCATAATTTTGAATAATCAGTTTTAAGCATTTGCCTTTAAATGAGGAACAAATTTGAGAAATTCTAGTGTATGGTCACATTTTATACACTGCCTGTCCATCATTTGACTTTCTTATCAAGTTATTTGGGAATTTTAAGTTTAAAAAACTGATTATTTCCAAACTTGTTTTTTCATATCCCTGCATTCTCAATAGAAAAGCACTGACTAGTATTAGATTCTTGAATTGTCTGTGATTCAGAGGAATTGAATCCCAGTAATCTGGAGCTCTTTATAAGAATTTTAACAAGCTGTATCTTTTTTTCTACTCCACATTTAATAAATTGACCTTCTTTTAGAAATCAAGAAATTGTAATGTCAGAGTTGGGTATAGTGGTATACATCTATAATTCCAGTACTCAGGAGACTGAGGCAGGAGGATTGCCAGGAGTTCAAGGCCAACATGGGGCACATAGCAACCTTCCCCTCAAAAAAGACCCACAAAAGGGGATAGAGAAATGACTCATGGGTTAAGAGCACTGGCTGCTTTTACAGAGGACCCACATTCCCAAGATCCACATAGCCACTAACAACTCCCGTTCCAGGGGAATTTGATGCCCTCTTCTGACCTACACCAGCATTACACGACATGAGTGCAACTACATGCATGCACTACACTCATACACATACAATAAAAATATTTAAAATGTTAAAAAACACTGTTATAAAAATTTTTAAAACCCACACTCACAAAAGAAATTAGAGATGCCAGAATACTTTTAATAAGAATAGGAAATCCATTCTCCTTTGGAATATATTGTGCTTGTTGGAGATGCTAAAGATCAATTTAAGTAAATGTTTATGCTCACCAATTGTGCTCGTAAGGAGAAAATGCAAAATCACAAATCATTTCAGAGTTTGCCACATTTTCACTTGTGGGTTGCAGGAGGAATGGAGATTATGGTGTGACAGTTCTCATGTTAAAAGTTAGAGGGAAATTGGATGAAATAAACCACATTTTTTTTTCTTTAACTTTTATCTACATTTATTTTATGCTCAATTTTTTTCCTGTGCCATAAGTTTTTATTTCTTCATTTTCTTCTGGGATATCTTTTTCTTCTGTGCAACTTCCTTTTCAGGCTTAGGAACAATTTGTTCCTTACCAATGAGGATCATTTCAGTGTGGCAGGGAGAGCTCATATGGGTTAATCCTACCATGAGCTCTGGAAGTTCTCAGTCACATCTTGGGTGATTTGTTCTCTTGGTTATGCTCAATGACTAGAGAGCCTATCTACATCTAATCCCTTAAGTTCAGCATTACTCTATATTTTTAAACATGTGGAGCAAAAATTCAATCTTTTTGGGGCCACTGACCCTGTGACCAACCCCACTATTTGGCCCGAAGAGGATGTCAGATTCCTCGGAAACTGGAGTTATGGATGGTTGTTAGCCACCATGTGGGTGCTGAGAATTGAACCTGGGTCCTCTGCAAGAGCAACTGGTGCTCTTAACTGCCGAGCCATCTCCCTAGCTCTTAAACCAAATTCTTGAGAGATTATTATATATTAATGTATTGTATTAATATAGAGAGATAGTAATGTATTAGTCAAGTTTTTTAGTGGTGGGGAAGTGAAAAAGTTTTTTATAACTGTATTCAAATACTTTGTGTTTATTTTGCAGCCTTCCATGCAACACCCAACACATACAAGCGAAAGAACACAGAAACAGCTCTGGACAACAAACCTTGTGGACCACAGTGTTACCAGCATCTGGTAAGATTTAGTGCTTTGTTTTTCTGGAGGGTTCTTACAGAGTCTTAATCTTAAACTTTGGTGGAAGTGATTAAGGCAGCAATGACGTTGTCTACATCCATATTACACTGGCCATGTGGCAGGCAGTTCTCACCATGTTTCCTCAGCTGTATACTGCACAGCATAGGCCATTGATGGTGTATAACTTACTGTTTATCTGTGTTATTTCTTCAACATTTCAAGGTCTTTAGGATCAAGGACTGTCTACAAAATTTATGAGAGTATGAAGCATAGATAGCCCATTAGACACCAAAATCTCAGTTATATGCAGAAGTTCCTAAGCCTTTTTGCATGGCAGTATCCCTTCTGTGAGTGTTTTAGACCGTTTATAATTTGAGCTATGCTGTAGATCCCACAGACTTTTTTTTTTTTAAGTGTTGGAGAAGAGGTAAGAGATTAGGGAAATAAGAGGTAGGAAAGTTGTTTTTTACGGGTACTATCTTATTTTTTACCATTTCCCCTCTTTGAACCAAGCCACTCCTACCTAGGAACTAAGTGGGTATATATTGCCTGTTGGATTTTGGACAGAAGATTCAGTGAATGGCACCTGCAGAAGGTATCCTATTTTTAAGCAATTTGGTTTTTGTAGAGTGAAGTATAAAACTGTTGGCTCCTTTCAAACTTCTCCCTTCTATTTCCACTAAAAAATGGAATTCTTGAACACTATTTTATAATATTCTTTATAAGGCAGAACTTTATTTGGCTCATCTGAAATGTTTCATTGATCTCTTTTACAAACCATGCTGTTACCATTGTTTTATACTTTCTGAGACTGGATTATTATACTTCAGAATGCAAAATGTAACCCTTCGTTATAATCTTATTCCTAAAGTTCCTTTCATGTCTTCCTATGGCTATGCAGCCTTCACAGGAAAAAAAAAATTATATAGGCTGTTTTAATAGTTCAGAAGTGACATGCATGTGTATGTTTTGTGTCCCTGTATAGTCTAAATAGTACTTTTAAAGAAGTATGTATTATTTTAAGCCCTAAAATTGGAAGTCTGACTTAACACACATTAGTATGTGATTCTTTTGATAGATTCTCTTTTAAATGGAGTTTATATGTATATATAGAAAGAAATACCTTTATGTGAAGTTTAATACTTTGTATTTTGATTTACCATGTTTTACATAGTTACTATATTTCATAAATTCACCGTTTGAACTTTTTGCCTGATTTTTGTATTATAGCAATATATTGAACCCATTTTTGTATTTCTGAAATCTTGAAACCATCAAAAGCAGATAAAAAGTAGGTATATTGAGATATGTAAATTGGATAAGTGGATACTGTGATAAATTTCTTGACCAGCTTGCCTTGTGCAATGTCTTAATTCTGTTCCACCAAAATGAGTTTAGAACTTTACCCTGATGCCTACACTTTTCATTTTACAGGAGGGAGCAAAGGAATTTGCTGCTGCCCTTACTGCAGAGCGGATAAAGACACCACCAAAACGCCCAGGGGGCCGCAGAAGAGGACGACTTCCAAATAACAGCAGCAGACCCAGCACCCCCACCATCAATGTGCTGGAATCAAAGGATACAGACAGTGACAGAGAAGCAGGGACTGAAACTGGAGGAGAGAACAATGATAAAGAAGAAGAAGAGAAAAAAGATGAGACTTCCAGCTCCTCTGGTAAGATAGATCTAATACCTGAATTTTTTACTATTGCTTTGTAAGTTTAAATTTGTGAAAGTGAAGATTATACATTGCATTCTTTTCTGTGTTAGTTTCTTTTTTTTTTTACATTTATTATTTTTATTTTTTATGTATGAGTATATTACACATGTATGTAAGTGTAATATGCAGTGCCTGCAGAGGTCAGAAGAGGGCATTAGATTCCCTAGAACTGGAGTTATGGATTATTGTTAGCCACTATGTGGATTCTGGGAATTGAACTTGGGTCTTCTGCGAGAGCAGCCATACTCTTGACCACTGAGCCATCTCTCCAGCTTGTTTCTTTAATTTTTTAAAAAGATTTATTTTCTTTTTAATTCTACATATGTGTCCTCTGCAGGAACATTATGCTCTCTTAACCACTCAGCCACCTCTCTAGCCTCTTAAGTCATCACTTCTTGACCAGTACTCACATTTGGTTTTGTAGAAGCAAATTCTCGTTGTCAAACACCAATAAAGATGAAGCCAAATATTGAACCTCCTGAGAATGTGGAATGGAGTGGTGCTGAAGCCTCAATGTTCAGAGTCCTCATTGGTACCTACTACGATAATTTCTGTGCCATTGCTAGGTTAATTGGGACCAAAACATGTAGACAGGTAAGCACATATCTGCTTTAAATAGAGAGGTAAAATATGTACTCTTTGTTAAGACATGAAGACTTTTAATTTCATCTTGTTCATCTTCTGAAAAGAGCTCATTTTTTTCCCTTAAGGCAACCAAGTAAATATATTCCTTAGTTGTGATTCATAATTTCCCTATTTTAGATTTAAGTTTGGGTGTGGTAGATTTTACTAGAATTTAAATTTGGCCAAACTAAGTATAGAATGTGGTTCCCTTAAATCATATTGTTCTGTGATTTCTGTGTCTGTGCCTCTTATCAGGTGTATGAGTTTAGAGTCAAAGAATCCAGTATCATAGCCCCTGTCCCTGCTGAGGATGTGGACACTCCTCCAAGAAAAAAGAAAAGAAAACACCGGTAAGTCTGTTGAGGAGCCTGGAGAAAAGCTGTGTAGATGGTTGCTGCTGGCAGGGCATCATCTTTCAGGAGCAGGAGTTAGTTTTCATTTGAACTATTAGAAAAAGACTAAATGTAACACCTGTAGACTCTTGTTTCTATTGGACATTTGCTGTTATTTTTCTACAAAATACAGCTGCTTCAGTAAATTTGGTTTGTTGAGTTAACAAAACTTTTAGTCTCTATTATATTTTGGTTGAGAAAAACATTGCAGTACAGAGCTGTATGAACAATTCCTTTAGTCATTTGGTATGAAGTATTTTAAGATAGGTTCCTGCTGTGAGCTCTGGGTCAGGATTTAGACATCTTTAATTCTAGGAGTCTAAATGTTCTGTGTGAACCATTGTATTCTGATACTTGAACATCAACTTCAAAGCCTGTGACTATTACCTTTCACAAAGGCTTATGGTGAATGACTGATGAAATAGAATGTTTTCAAATGTAGAATCCAGAATACCATGCTTGGACCCTTGCACCAACCCACTGTTTGTTAAAATGAGAAATGTAGTTGGTAGGTAAGGAAGCAATTAGATTATGCTTCAGAAATTGTGCACAGGCTAATATATCTGTTAGATTTCTTTAGTAAGAGTTGAGAACTAAGAAATTGGGCCCTTTTCCCACAGGAACAGGGATTTAGGCTTAGATGCTTCTGAATTTTTGGTTGCACAATTTCCGAACATGCAGTTCACCTGGGTGATTAATGGTGCTGTGATTACAGTATCCATGTAATTCAGATCTAAATAGTCAGTAGGTACACACCTTCTACACAAGGCCTTGCTGCTTCTCATCCTTCACCAGGAGATGTAGACATGTGCAGGAAGTAACCTCCTTCCAGGCTTCTAGGCATGGCACAGCAACTGAGTATTAGGTTCCCGAGTCATTCTGAGCTGACTGCCAACAGAGACTGGGTAGTGTATGACTGACTTTATATACTGCTATGTTAATTGCACAGATAGGTCCACTTAACAGGGCTCAGTTGGATTTGTAACTGATTGTTCTCTCATCTTCACACAGAAGTTTGTTTTTTTATTTTCTGTTTTTGCAGGTTGTGGGCTGCACACTGCAGAAAGATACAGCTGAAGAAGGGTTAGCATCTTTCCATTTAACTTCACTATTAGCCCAAAACTGTCTTTCTTCTCATTTTAGAGTAGAAACTGGATTGGAGTTTTGGTTATTTAGTCTTAACTGGCCTATATAATAAATCAGTTGAAATATGTCTGTTAGGTTGGGGCACTTTGGAAAGTGAAAGCTGATTGGATGGAGTTTGTGAGAAGCACTCTGGAAATGGGGCTGAGATGTGAGGCCAGGTTTTTAAGCATGTGAAGGTGGGAGGTGAGGATTTTTCCATAGAATTATTTGTAGCATTGTAAGCTCAAAGGCAGCTCCAGAGAAAGCAGGGAAGAATGTGCTCTTGTTAACTGTGATGATCATTTCCTATCTCCCTGGATTCACTGGCTGTGTGCTGTTATCTTTACTCAGACGGCTCTTCTAACCATGTTTACAACTATCAACCCTGTGACCATCCACGGCAGCCTTGTGACAGTTCGTGCCCTTGTGTAATAGCACAAAATTTTTGTGAAAAGTTTTGTCAATGTAGTTCAGAGTGTAAGTATTGTTGCTTTGATGCAATTGCATGAGAACTATATAAGTCTTCGGTTAGCAGTTTCAAATAATAATTTAAATCAAAATGTAAAGACATGAGAGTGCTGTTTTATTGCTTGCTTTAGGAAATCTGTTGTATTTATTGAGTCCTTTAACTGCACTGTGATAGTGTCCATTCTGTCTCTTGAGCAGTGTGAGCATATGTAGACAAGTTAGGCAGAGTTGTGTTAAAGGGTTTGAATTTTCTGTTTTTTTCTTTGATCATCTGAATCATAGCAAATTGGCATAAAATTTAAGGGGAATGTGAAAGTAGCTACCCAGACCTTTGGGGGGTGTGGTATCAGGTAATCAGAGGATTTTATTTTTCAGAATGAAGGAAAGTAGTATAAGGTCAGTAGATTCTTTCAGTTGTTTAAGGAAGCTGTACAAAGCTTGGGTACTAGAGAAAAGGTTAGAAATACCACAGATACCATATCACAGATAACATTCCATCAAAACCCTTCCTTCACCTATTTTATCAACTGTAGAACTTTGCATTCATATATCATTTAACAAATATGACATGGAAACCAAAAATTCAGTGCTGACCTTTTTCAGTTGTAACAGCTTTGTGTTCACTATTCCTCCATTTCCTCCTGTACTGTAGGATAGTGAGGTAAGGGATGTGAGTCACTCACATGCTTAGCATAGCATTTGGCTTCATTCTTTTATGCAAGCTTTGCATATGATGATGATTGCCAGCTCTGGTGATGATAATGATGAACCTATCTCTGAAGGTCAAAACCGCTTTCCTGGATGCCGATGCAAAGCCCAGTGTAACACCAAGCAGTGCCCATGCTATTTGGCTGTCCGAGAGTGTGACCCTGACCTCTGTCTGACATGTGGAGCTGCTGACCATTGGGACAGTAAAAATGTGTCCTGCAAGAACTGTAGTATTCAGCGAGGCTCCAAAAAAGTAAGTAACAGTCACATCTGGAAAGGTTTTGTTATTATTGTTTATTTGTCTTTTTGACAGGTCTCCCAGGGTTGCCTCAAGTTCTGTTCCCCGTGAAATAAATGCCTTACTGGGCAGTAAGATAAATCCCAAGATCCGAGAAGTAGCCATTAATGCTGTCAGATTTGAAACAAGAGAAATTTTTTTTCTGTTTTTTTTAATGGTTGATTTGAATCTTTTTTGTTTAGTTAATATAAACAGAAGTTGTTTCTTCTTAATGTAAACAGATAGTGATTGCTATCATAATGTACAGACTCATTTCCATTTCCATCAGATGGTATTTTCATGTTCTTTTCTGTGCATAGTAAAAGATAAAATTTCCTGTGGCAAGGTTTTGTAGACTTTGTTCTTGATTTTTTGTTTGTTTGGGTTTTGTTTTGGTTTTTGATTTTTCTGAGACAGTATCTCCCTGTAGCTCCAACTAGCCTAGAACTTGCTATGTAGACCAGGCTGGTCTTGAACTCCCAGAGATCCTCAAAATCTTTCCCCCTGAGCCATCTCCCCACACTTAGATTTTATTTTTGGAGACAGTGCCACTTTGTGGTCCAGGCTGGCCTTGAACTAGCAATCTTCCTACCTCAGACTTCTGAGTGCTGGGATAACATGGGTATACCACAATACCTGGTTAATGATTCAAATTTAGTGTGAATACATCAACATCCTCTCAGAGTACCTCCTGTTGCCAGCTCAAACTCTCAGCACATTCTGGTTCTTCACTAATGTCTTTTCCTCTGGAAACCCTGCCATTTCTTCCACGGTAACTTTCTTCTAGATTCTTTTCCTCTCAGCACCCCTTACACTAACTCAGAACACTTAACACTGGAGGTGCAGTCACTGCCCCTGGAGGTTCAATCATCAGCAGTTTCTTTATCATCCAAGTTCCTTACCCATTCCTATTCTTACCCATTGTCAAATGAATTTCCCAATCACTCTTCTGCTCAGAAACAAAATTAGCTAAATATTGGGAATTACCAAATAAAACTCAGGTGGTAAAGGTTATTTACATAGTTTTCTGTTTTGATACTTAAAAGATGTCAGACAAAAAACATATCAGCATGAGCACTGCCCACTCTGAACAAGCTGAAGGAGGAACAGATTTAACCTACAATGGCAAACATAGGTCCAGGGCAGAAAGTGTGAGACTGAGGGAAACAGATCACTGTGACCTAAATGGATATGCAGCTAACAAGGGTAAAATGATCCAAAATCCTAAAAGGAAAATCACTCTGCACCGCTAATCTGTACAAACTGGCTGTGGCCACACATCAATAACCCCAGTACTGATTTTTAGATATTTATGTATAGTAAATATGTATTATGTCATAAATATATAAAACATTTGTGTTTCTCACTTTCTACCTGAGAGAAATACAGCTTAAAGGAGATGAGATTTTGGATGGTAGTTTCAAGGTTTCAGCCCATGGTCACTTGTCTCTGTTGCTCCAGGCTTATGGTGGGGAACATATGGTGGAGAATAGTTACTCAATTCATGGCATATAGGAGGCAGAGGATCCCGAAAGGATCCAGGGACAAGCGATACCGTTCAAAGACATACCACTAGTAACTCACTTCCTCCAACCAGAACTCACCACTTAGTTTCCATCACTTTTCTGTAATGCCAGCAGGCTGTGAGTTCATCAGGGGATTAATCTATTAGGTCAGAGCCCTCACAGTCCAATCACCTCTCAGTGATTTGATCTGCCAGCTGGAGCCCAAACCTTCAACACGTAGCCAATGAAATCAATCCAAAACATCCAGGACATTTGGTTAAAAGTGAGTTAGTGAAGGAGTCAAGGACTGATAGGGAAGAAATAAAAGTACATACCTTGCTTGGACTCACACCACAGTAAGATAGAGGATTTTTGTCCTGTAAGTTTTGTTTAAAACATTGCTTTTATAGTGTACTAGCAAATGAATTTCCCAATCACTTTTCTGATCAGAAACAAAATTAGCTAAATATTGGGAATTATCAAATAAAACTCAGGTGGTAAAGGTTATTTACATAGTTTTCTGTTTTGATACTTAAAAGATGTCAGACAAAAAACATCAGCAGCTTTCATAGCTATCAGATCCATTTGTGGGTTGAATTATTTCTCTAGCACAGGAGTTTAACCATGTTAACTTGCCTTCGCAAGTCTATCAGTTTCCTGTTTGTCTTTGCTCTCCTTTTTGATTATGTGATTGCATTTTATTCTCTAGCACTTATTGCTGGCACCATCTGATGTGGCAGGCTGGGGAATTTTTATCAAAGATCCTGTACAGAAAAATGAATTCATCTCAGAATACTGTGGAGAGGTAAGGCACACTGATTATATGTAGTGAAGTGGTTTTGTTTATAGCAATAGCTTGCATTGTTCTGGGTTGATTTCATTGGACAAGTCCATTGATTTACTTAGAATGAATTAATATAAAATGCTCTTTGTCTTAGACATATTTTGTATTTATGGATTTGGTTTGCTTAGTAACTAGATTACTTCATTTCTAGCTATGGTTAGCTTTTATTACCTGGAGACAAGGGGTGCAGATACCAAGAGCTTTGCTTTGTAGAATTGCAAAGCTTAATTGCATAGGTTAATTGATAGGTTAGTTTTGGGGACCTAGAAATAGCAGTTAGTATTAACTTGCAAGCAGTCATAAGGCTAGCTTCAGACAGCTATTGTTTGTGTTTTTTACTTAGCAGAACGATATTGTTAATCACTTTCTTCAGATATATTTCTTATGACATAGAAGTATCTCTGATTTAGAGTTCTTAAAAATATCACTCTGGGCTGGCAAGTTGGCTCAGTGGGTAAAAAGTGCTTGACTTTCGAAAGTTGTCCTCTGACCTTCATACACATGCTAAGGAATGAGTGCATGCCCCACCTCAATAAATAGAATGGAATAAAATTTTAAAATATGTTCTTACTGTGTACAGACTGAATAGGAAAGAAATACTGGACTCTGATTCTCTTTATTGTTATTCTCAAGAAGGACAGAGATTCTCTTGATGGGCTCTTGCATGTCCTACAAGGCTTAACCACTTACTCTTAATACAATTTCTTGTGTCTTTTTAGATAATTTCTCAAGATGAAGCAGACAGACGAGGGAAAGTATACGACAAATACATGTGCAGCTTTCTTTTCAACTTAAACAATGGTATGTTGTCTGAGTTAGCAGGTACTTAGTTCCTTGGCATTAGCTTAGAATCCTGCTGGCTGAGAATTTGGAGCTGGAAGTCTATAAGATGATGGAAAGCGGGGCATCTGTAGGAGTAACTCCCGATACTTCTCATCTCCTGGCGTGTGCTCAGGGATGTGTTTCTTCCTGGAAAGGGAGAAGGGTGTTCCCCAGGGAGTGGGAAGACTGTGTGCAGGAAAAAGTCTAGAGTCCCAGCCATTTGCATATGGGCCTGCCTCAGAGTGGCCATGAGGGGACTGTTTCCCACTACTGTGCCTCTTGTTCCATAAAACTTGGGGTTCTGAGTGTTCACAGTATACCTTTTCCAGGCAGTGCCCCTGACCTGGAGGTTGGGTAACACCACATTTGAAAGACTTTCCAGGTACCCCAGATATTACCCATAGACTGTGAGAACAAAAGCAGCTTCTACAGCTGCTGCAGTCTGTGTCTGTAGTGGGTGAAAATGCAGGCATGCTCAATGGAAGATACTCAGAGAAACTCAGCTGCACCAAGTAGAAGAGTTATTTTTTTAAACAATATTGTCCATGGAAATATAAAGTGAAAAATGTCAGTTCTTGGGAGGAATTTGGCTAAATCACATTCTTTTAGCCATGTTTTTGCTCAGCAATGTATAGCTGAGATGTAATGGCATTTTGAAACAGCCATCTTTAATTACTACCATGGATTAATTTTAACCTAGAATAGCATTTTTTTCCCAAATGTCACTTCATGTTGAAAGATGTGCTTAAAAGGTAAACCCTGGAGAACTATGTGTATTTCTAAGACCATGATAACCTGTGTTGATTTGTCTGTAACTGAAATTGTTCACTGGATTGTGGTTTTTTTTTTTCCCTTTTTTAGATTTTGTGGTGGATGCAACCCGCAAGGGAAACAAAATTCGTTTTGCAAATCATTCAGTAAATCCAAACTGCTATGCAAAAGGTAGGCTCTCATGAAGTCAGAATTGCCAGTTTGACAACAGAAACTCCCCTTTCAGTCCAGTGATAGTGGACTTCAGTACTTCCGGAGCACTTGTTATGTCATTTATGTGTCAGTTAACTTCCATGCGTATCTTCATGCTGACTGCTTACTGACCCTAACTTATCTCTTTCTAGTTATGATGGTTAATGGTGATCACAGGATAGGCATCTTTGCTAAAAGAGCCATCCAGACTGGTGAAGAGCTATTTTTCGATTACAGGTTGGTAAAGTACATTACTAGTATGATCTAAGGACTTTTCCTTCCTGTTCTGTGGACAGAGGCTGTTTTTCAGTTCTTTGCTAGCTTTGTAGTCACTGGTAGGGTGTCCTGTTAACAGGCCAGTCTCTGTTTGCTATGGGCACCGGCAGCAAGGGAGGTGGTTGGTTATATTGCTCTGGTAATATAGTTGCTTGTTATATATTAGTTATACAATGCTTAGTTAAAAAATTAACAAAATTCAACTTGGTGTGGTGGCACATGCCTTTAATTCCAATACTTGGGAAGCAGAGGCAGGCAGATCTCTGAGTTCAAGGCCAACTGGGACTATAGAGAGATCCTGTCTCAAAAAGACCAAAGAAAACAACAAAATTCAGGCATTCCTCTCCCTGCTGATAGCTGGGCCTTTTATATTATGCCTTACATCATATTCATTTTTTTAATAGGTTTTTCTATAGCATGCTTTTCTACAGCATACACTTATGTATATATTCTTACTGGTAATACATTTAGATCTTTATTTTTGTAATTGTTAGTCACCTTGTCACCCTGTGGGTTCTTTCTGGGGGAGCTATTCAGTTCCTGATGGTATAGAGCTCTGTGGGCATGAATCACCCAGCTCTGTGGAATAAACCTCACAGCACAGTTAATATTTATTTGTGATCTGGTAAAGATTTCTAGTTAAAGAATTCTTGTGGCTGAATATACATCCCACCTAGAAACTGTCCCTGAGGATTGAGTTGCTGCAAACTGGGGCCCATGTGCACTCTGCTGCACAGTTGAAGGAGAGAGCTAAGTGAAACCTGGTGGGATTGAGATAGGGCTCATTCTGGGGAGTCACTTCAAGTGGCTTCACCTCATGTTTACTCTTAAGTTGGGCAGCAAGTGGGCCAGGCTTGGAGACAAAGTTGCCCAGCTTCCCTAACTGGGAAAAGGTAAAGCTTCTCCACTCGTGGTGGGACCTTCAAGTGTCTGTCTTGGCATCTGCTTTCTGCATCTGGATGCAGCCTCTGGGGCTGCTTTTTGGGTCTAGTTACTCTTTCCAACTCAGTTTGCTTTTGTAATACTAGACCCAAACATCACAATATGGAGTTGCCTCTCTGGCCAGTGTTCTGTAGAGGGACAAAGGGCAGGCTGGACAGGAGCTGTGGGGAATGCATCCAACACAGGCAACTTCTCAATTAGATGACTAGTGATGGGTGCATGCCTCTACTTCATGCATGAAGGTATGTAATTGGGGGACAGGGTTAAAGGAAAAAACAAAATCAAAAAACAAAACACAAAAACCATATAGGACTCCACTACATCAGAAGGCTTGCTAGTAATATCTTGTTCATGTTGTTTCAGATACAGCCAGGCTGATGCCCTGAAATATGTGGGCATTGAAAGAGAAATGGAAATCCCTTGACATCTGCTACCTCTTCCCCCTCCTCTCTGAAACAGCTGCCTTAGCTTCAGGAACCTCAAGTACTGTGGGCAATTTAGAAAAACAAAATGCAGTGTGAAATTCTGAATTTGCAAAGTACTGTAACAATAATTTATAGCAACGAGTTTAAAAATCAACTTTTTATTGCCTTCTCACCAGCTGCAAAGTGTTTTGTACCAGTGAATTTTTGCAATAATGCAGTATGGTACATTTTTCAATTTTGAATAAAGAATACTTGAACTTCTCCTTGTTGTTGAGTCAATTTCCACAAAGTTTCATCAACTAATTCTAGAAAAAATATATCAGGAAAACAGTCTCAAATTAAATTTTTCAGTTGTTTGTGAATCTTAAATACTGCCCATTGCAGTATTAATCCTAGCACTTAGAAAGCTTAGTCAAGAAGTTTCTGAGTTGGAGGGGCGGCACAAAACTAGCCTGAGCTACGTAGTGAGACTATTTTCTCAGTGACTGTAGTTTAACATTGTGAAGGAAAAACGGGGCTGGAGAGATGGCTGAATGGTTAAGACCACTCACTGCTCTTGCAGAAGACCTGGGTTCAATTCCCAGCACCCACAGGCTAACAACTATCTGTAACTCCAGTTCCCGGGGGTCCAACGCCCTCTTCTGACCTCCACAGGCATTGCATGACAGGAGGGCGCTTACACACATACAAGCAATATACTCATACACATAAAATTAAAATAATAAAATATTAAAAACAAAACAATCCTCACCAAATCCCAACGAGGTTGAATACCTGAACCTTCTTATGCATTAGTGCATAGTTACTCTCAGAGCATCAGGTAACTAATTGCTCAGCACCCTTCCAGATACACTTAGACATTGGTGTGGAGACTATGGTTTGTCACTTTTTGGTACCAAGTTGCCCTTTCTAGAGTCAGATGAAATTTTTATTTATAGTGAAATTAAAAAGTTTCACTTGCATATTAAATATTAAACCTCAACTTTGTTAATTCCTAAGACTTTGTCAGTACATCAGTTCACGAGCCATGGCAGCTTGAATCCTAAAGATACTATGTATCCATAGGTGGCTTCTGACTGACTCATGTAGATCGGGGCTCCAGTTACTGCCCATGGCTGCCAGCTGCCACCTGTTCCTTCTATGGCTCTTTGATGGGTTGACCTGGCCAAAATAGATAATCACTTAGCTCCTGAGGGCTACCACTTTCTGATTGTTCAGGCAGTTTCTCCTGTGGATATTCTTTAAATGGTCTTGTGTAAACATAGGCAACTGGAGCACATCTGTTTATTATCATACATGGTACTGCTCAGGACACCCCAGAGGTTACTTGACCACAGTTCCCAACCCATCCCTAGATATAGTTGGGAGAAGTGCTCCAAATGCTTCACATGTACGTTGTACTGGAGGAGCAGTTATTTTGAGGAGAACTTTATTGTTGCTGTTTTTTTGAGGCAGGGTCTTAGAGTCCAGCCTCAAACTTTCTATGTAACCTGATTCTCTTGTTACCACCTCTCAAGTGCTGGGATTACAGGTACTTTTTTATGCCATGACATAATAATGTCCAAGAGAACTGAGCTTTTCTGTCTAGAAGCATTTGATATTATCATTTAACATTTTGTTACATTGTGTGTCTATACACCCTGGTGTGTTGTGCATCTGGAGGTCAGAGAACAACTTGTGGGAGTTGGTTTTCTCCTCCTACCATGTGCATGTCCAGGATTGAACTCTGGTCATCAGGCCTAATGGCTAGTACCCACTGAGCCATCTCAGTGGTTCCATTTGACAGTCTATTGTAAGTTTCATCTCTAGTCAGATCTAATCAGCTTTAGGTTCATAATGTAGTAGGGGGAGCAAGGGCACAGAGCTTGACAGGCTAAACGGATAAATACAAGTACCATCTTAAAACAGACTGCCCACTGCCAACAAAAGCACTGTAAAACACTTTCTGAGTCCTGGGATTAAAGGCATGCACCACCACAGCCTGCCCCATGTCTATTCGTTTTGTTTTGTGGCTCACTAAGATTAACTAAGGCTGTTTACGGAATTGAGTTTGAATCTGTCCTTGCCTTGTGGGCTCGGCAGAGGGTACACAACTAAAGATACGGTCCCACCTCTCCTAGAACCTATTCATAGCCAGTATTTCAGAGGTAAAGGGGTAGGACCCGCACAGGTAACAGCACTTGACATAATTTAATGGTTAGACTAGGGACTTTTCAAGATCTTAACCTACTTCCAGTTCCTTCTTCAGTGTTCCCTGAGCCTTAGAAGGGGTGATGAGGGTGACTTGTTTAGGGCTGGCTGGGCCCACTTGTAGGGCAACCATGAGTCTGCATGCACCACTGTTCATCGTAAGGTTCTCTGATTAAGCTGGGAGTTTTGTCTGTGGGTAAAAACCATCAGAAAATACACTCCCTGAATGGACCGACTGTCTTCTTGTTCTTTAGTTTTTAGCCGGGCTTATGTCATCTGTCCCTAGCTCCAAGGAGTGGGTCTTGAATCCACTTACAGGGCAGGAGTATGAATCTTTGAGTGGTGTGCATGTGTTATGTGCACATGTGTGTGGGTGAGTATGCTGTATGTGGAAGCCAGAGTAGGTTGTCAGGTATCCTCATCACTCTCACCTTGTACTAGGTATAGAAGGCAAGTCAACCATCGTGAGGGATCCAAACCCAGGGCTTTGTGCATTTAAGGAAAGTGTTCTACCAAAGAACTATGCCCCCAGCCTGGGTAAGATTGATGGCTACTGCCTTCGAAAATGGAGGATTACACTACTAGTGTTTTTATTTTTTCTGAATTTTGAGTCTGTGGTTCCAAACCTAGAATGGCTAAGAATTAGTTGAAGTGGCAAGACAGCCAGCAAACAGTAATCTTTGTCTGTTCCTCAGTGCTGGGGTCACAGGTGTAAGATCATATCCAGTGTGTTAGGTGCATGGGTCCTGGGGTTCCAAGTTGGATCTTAGGTTTCCACAGCAAGTGCTCTTAACCACTGAGCCATCTCTCCAGATCAGAATACTAATTTTTAAAGTAGGTAATTTAAAATTGGTAGATTAAGGGCTGGAGAGATGGCTCAGTGGTTAAGAGCACTGGCTGCTCTTCTTACAGAGGTTCCCAGCACCCATATGTGAACTCCAGTACTAGGGCATCTGACCACCTCTGGCCCCCATGGGCACTGTACGCATGGGTTTGCTTATATACGTGTAGGTAATACACTCATAAACATAAAATTTTTGTTGCTGTGATGCTGTTGCCACTTTTGCCTCCAAACTCCGTCCTTTTTCTCAGGAGCTGGTGAAGCAGTAGCGGGAAAGATCTCCAGAGAGTGGACGGATATAAATGAGGGGGAGAGTAAGTTACTAAAGGACTCATATCTTCTGGGAATGGGTCGATTTTCCCTGAATTCAGACTGTGCCTCTTGACTCCTTTTATGGTGCTTTGTTGTTGCCATGGCAACTGTCAACCCAGTTGCCCAATGAGGGAGGTATGTCCTTTTGCATGCAAACATATGGTTTAGTTTTTCTGGCTATTAACTCTGGGAGCCATCTTAGATCCAAGTAGTTTTAGGTAGGATTATCCTTACAAAATAACAAAATTCAGGTAGGTGGACTTAAAAAAATTTGTGGATGAGCACTCTGTAAGTAACCCAGAGGTACAATGCCTGCAGAGACCTAAAGTTTTTTAGCTGTCACGTGGGTGCTGGGAATTCAACTTGGGTCTACTATCTGCTCTTAACTGCTAAGCCATCTTTCCAGCCCCATGTTTATTTTTTTTTTTTGGACAGTCTCTCACTATGAAGTCCTGGCCTGGAACTTGCTATATAGACCAGACTGGTGGTGGACTCAAGACATCTGCCTGCCTCTTCCCCTATAGTCTATAAAGGCAAAGTTTGCAGATGCAATAGTACAGGCTATTGTGGTAGTTGAGCATGGGCTTAACTGGGTTTGCATAATCCCATGTAAATGTTTTCACAGGTGTGGCTGGTAATAGTATTACTAACTCAAAAAGCCACATTGTGTTTACAGTTCATGGCACTTTGCAAGTGTTTCATCCTACATGTAAAGAGATGAGAACTGGGAAGGGTGGTTTTCCATGAACTGAAACTTGTGCAGGTTGATTGGTTATGACCTGGAGCAGAGAATTCTCTAGGGACTACACACCAAGGGATTCAAGTGTCAGACCTCTGCCTTGTAACAAATACAGAAGACTTTCAACCACTTTGGGCATAAATATGACTCAGAGGATCTCAATCTGTTTGCCTGTGTTTGGAAGCTCCAAACCATCTTTGTTAGCAAATGATGTAAAAGATCCTGTATTGTTTTTTCTTTCCATACCCACCAACAGTGTTCATGAACCAGGAATCAAAGATGTGAGGTAATACCTGACCTAGCCCAGGCTACAGTTCACCTTTGTTGGGAATGTCCACAGTACCCAGGACTTAACCTAAGAGACCACAGCCAAACTTCCTTGTGCTCTTCATGGACTCAAAAACATGTGAGCTCATGGTGTTTTTTTGTAGTGTTTGTCTCAGGCACAAAAATGAACTATTATGAGGAAAAGCAAGCTATACTCACCACTTATGAGTTTATAGATTAACAGGGAGGTTTTCAAATCATCTCTCGAGCTCTGGTGCCTCAAGGGTGGGGATAAAAGCTCTGATGGCTGGTCCTCTTATTTTTGCCTGGTCTATAAACTAGGATTCTTACTAAGACTTTTAAAAGGTGGATATGCTAAATGCATGGAAGGACTTGGTGCAATAGGGGACGCCGTAATCTTCGGCATTCAGGAAGTGAAGGTAGGGTGATTTGAGGTCACTCTGGGTTACCTCAGTAACTAGAAATAGTGAGGTGCTATTTCTAGTCAGGTGCTATCTCAAGTTAGGGATGTGGCTAAGGGGTACAGCATTTGCCCAACATGTGCAAGGCCCTGGGATTGTTATCTACCACTGTCCCTCTACCGCCCAAATTACACAATTTGTTTAAATGCCAGGCTGCTGAGAATGTTTGTTCTGCAGCCTTGCCTTTTACTTTGCTTAGATTTGTACAGGAATAGCTTGGTAAGGTGCTCAAGTATTTATTGCTTAGGAACCCAGGAAGCATTTTGAATACAAGAAAGGGGGTAGTGGGGAAGAACAAAGAAAGCTGAGCTTGAAAAAATTCTGTCACCCCCTCTTTATTCCTTTTCCTCTTTGGGAACAAAGGTTGCTGCAGTGAGGTGTGGCAGAGCTGGGGCGGGGGGCGGGGATGTATGGCAGGCTGAATTTGGATTTGAGGAGGGTATGAGCTGTGGAACCCTGGACTGTCCCCCTGTCCCCCTGCCTTCCCCCAAGGAACATACTTCAGTGAATAGGCTCCTTGGAAAAACTGATAGCTAAGAACACAGTCTAATTCACTAATAAGTACCTGAAAAGTAAGATTCTCAGCTCTTCGTGGAAAAGACTTACCCATCCTCCCAGTTGACCCAAGGAGTTACCAAGAATCACGGATGTTTGAACCTTAACTGCTAGCCTGTTAACCAGAACTAGTAGGACTAGAACCAGGGAGTGAGTAGGCATCATCTTTGGTTACCTACTACCTCAGGTTGATTCCGCAGATGCCTGGAGAAGTGGGAGACCAGGAAGCCTGTGTTGGCTTCACCTCTGTATTCCAGTTCTTACTGGTGAGAACATAGCCCCTTGCCTTGTCACAGCTTCTGCACACATTGTTTCTATATTCACTCAGTCCTCACAGGTCAACCAAACCAGTCTGGAGTCACAGCTTCTCACATGCTGTTCTCAAGCCACTGGAGGACGTCTCAGAAACAAGCACTGGTGCTCAAAAGGGCTGGAGGCCTTAACATTGAGACCTTAATTTTCAATCCGAAGAATGCAGCCCTTTTAGACTCCAGGAAGACACTGGGAATAGAACGCTGCACAATCATTAAATCTTTTATTTACATATAGAAATTAGTAAACTTAAAACAAAACCAAGTGCAACTTGTACAGAAATCCTTTAATTTTCTTTATTTTCACACATTAAAAAAATGAAACACACTATACAAATGGTTTTTCATAGCAGATTACAGTGGGTCCATTCAAACTTGCTCTCAAAGTGCTGCCAACATTATAGGTGCTGCCTCGGATGGCAGCTGCTAATCAGGTAGCCGATGTATTGATCTAGATGCAGTAGCATGCAGCCCTCAGCATGGAAGGTTCAGTTCCCTCTGTTCTTAAGTTAGGTTAAATGGCGTTGGTGTCCATATTTACAGACTTGAAATGTATCAGTCCTGAGCAGTTCTGCTGTAGTCTGAGACTGGCTGGTGGGAGTCCTGGTCTCAGTTTTAAAAAGAAAAGTCCAAATGGCGGCAGGCTGGCTGCTATGAACTTCAGTTGTTTCCATTCTCTCCACTGGAACTATTTGCTTGTGGGTCACACAGACCCTTCTAGAAGGGTTAAGCCAAGTAACTGTAGGTGTCCTTCTCACCATCAACTCGCTCCAAGTATTCTTTCTCGATGAGAATGTCAATGCATTTCTGGCATCATTTTAGGACAACGCAATGAAGGGGGAAGGAGAGATACAAATAACAGTCAGAACGGGGCTCAGTCACCCTCACCTTGGTCACCTCCACTGAGAACAAAGCAGGGGGCAAGTTCACCTCTATAACTCCTTGGTCTGGAGTTTTACTAGCCATGCTTTTCCTGGACGCAGATCCTTTAGCAATACCTACTGAAGGCAACTGATGCCACCCCAGAGCCTTCCCTGAGTCTGCTCTAAAAATTACAGGGTCAGGTGCTGTAATAGGTTAGGCTACCATCTCCTTTTCTACCAAAGTCTGGCTTCCTTTGGGGTAGAGCACCATCCTCTGCAGGGTCAGAAGCATGGGAGGGGTGATGAAGCAGGCCCTGAAGAGCCACTAAAAAATGACTGAGACTTGCTGGGGCCTACTGACTGCTGAGGTCTCACTTGTCCATTGCCACCCTCTGAGGCTCTCCAAAGGCTGAGATTTACCCAAGTAGTTTCAGAATAGTAAAGACTTACTAAGTTACTGTTTACAACAAACCCAATCGAAACTGGGCAAATGAGAAAGCAGTGTACTAGATGGGTGCTGTGACATAAGACACACACAGAACAGTGAGAATGAACAAACAACTGGTACCAATGCAACCCACGTCCACACAGAGCCAGTTCTTATCAGGTACAGCAGAGCGCACCCTCCATAAGATACTGTCATGCAAGACCAACTAACACTGCCTTATGATCTAGAAGCAAGGACAGCCACTTGCCACAGAGGTGTAGAGACTGACAGGGATGGGGGAGGAGCATGGAACTCTGGGATGCTGGTGACTTCTTATTCCTCATCTGCGTATGGATCATACATGTGTATGCTCTTTGTGAAAATTGCTACACTGTGGACTTATGACCTGTGTAACTCTGAATATTTACTTCAAGAAAAAGTTAAAATTAGGCCTGCTTTCCTTTGTTGAAATCTGTTGCTTCAGAATAAGCCAGTTCTCTTTATCATGAGATAGCAATTAATCCACCTTGTGCTACAAATTTTCTTAGATGAAAAGGGTCAGCTATCGCTTTGCAATTCCTGTACCTTGATCACTGGGACCCGCGGTTTGAACCTGGAGGACAGCTGAGTGAGGACTTCACCAAGTAACTGCTGGTGTTTCAGGACCTTCCTCATTTTCATGATTCTCACAATGGCTGCCTGTATAATCAACAAGGAAAAACATGAGCCTGGAGTTGTAACAGCTGAGCTGCAAGTAAGAGAGGCAGCATGTACATAGGCCACCTCAGTTCTACTTCTCCACAGAGGGTTACAACTTCCTACCAAGTAACAAGGATCCTGCATGTCAAAGAGAGTGCAGAGAGCCAGTTCTATCTGCACATAACTCTAATAGAATAAATAAATGTTTTGGCCAACTCTAGCACTCTAAAGAATATGAAAAAAATGTAACCTCTGAGACCACAGAGGCCCCCATCCCTCCCCTCAACTCCCCTGTCCAAGCATTCTCCCACATTCGTGTCCCAATGTTTAGGGCAAAGCGATTGCACTACTTTCAACTGGGACATAAAGGACTTCATCCCTCAGATACCAACATCTTGGCTCCAAATGCTCCTTCTTTGGACATGACCGAACTGTGGATTATTCTGGCAGCCATTCACCAATTAGAACCAGCATATGCTGGTAACATATTTCTCTAAGTACAGAAAAGACAGCTCGTAGTCACCTGAATCAAGAGTTTGCGGTCTTCCTCAATATTTTTGTGTGTAGTTTCTTGTTCCTGCTTCTGTTCAGTTTTCATTGGCACATTGATATTGACCCTTAATTTCTTACTGTCAAGAAAACAGAGGGAACAGGTCACTATCAAGTCTGCTTTCTGTCAACATTTCAGAAAGGTTTTGCTTCCATAGACCGGGCAGAAAGCAGATCACAGCAACCTCAGCTGTACCATTTCTACCAACTACCCAGAGAACTGTCCTCTACACCAAATGCTGTTTCACCATAGTAGTGATTTAATAGCAAAATCTGTGTTATAGGAAACCTAGGTCATTATCTACTCCAATTTTGTCATGTGTAATAAAGCCGAGATACTTTCACATAAGGTCTAAACATTCTATGTGAGCCATTCAAGAATATTTTCAAAATAAAGAGAAAACCAAAACTCAAAGAAAGCATCGAGGATCATCAAAGAGCCCACCAGGACTGCATGGAGCTTGTAGTCTCCCTTGGTTTGTGATGATCCTAGGAAGTGTATTCAGGGTACCAGGGGATAAGCCTACGGTTTAGGACTATCTGCATATTAGAGTTTCCTTACTTTTTATATCCAAGATATAACTTTATTAAGGTGTCTGGCTTCAATTCCACCTCATCAACATTTGCATTTTCGTCTTCCAAGACCTAGAAGAAAGTGATTATTACTATACACATTCCAGGAAAACGGCTTTTTTAAGCTTAACATGTAAAGTGCACAAACATACCAGCAATTTGGACTTCAATAAAATCTGTAGGACTTGTGCCAGAATGTCCTGCAATGTGAGAGAAAAAGATAGTGGCTTAGAAAGAAAGCATTTTTAAAAGAGACCATCCCAGAAAAATAGACAGCAACCCAAAAGCCGATTAGGACCTGCAAAAGTAACATGGTTTTTCTTAGGGGTTCTTTAATTCACCACTTGCTCCTTCCTGACTTCTACAAATGGAAGTGACCCCTCTATAGCCTTGAACCTAATAATCAAAGGCAATAATTTATTACAAAGGAACACTGGAAACAATGCAGGACTCCTTTCTTCAATTAAGCCTACAGGAAATTACTGACTTCTTAAATGCCGATAGTTCATCTTATATAAATTGTACAAGAAATTTCTGTGGTGCAGGAAATCAAATCCGGGGACTTTGGCACGTCAGGCACGTGCTCTACCACTGAGCTATGCCCGATTGTGCAAACCAAGTATTAAGGAGCACCACAGTAGGAAATTTTGGAAATAACATCTGTTCATGATCATGCTGGGGCTCAGTGGCAGGTGGCGTGTTGTCAACCTAGTTTTGGTGAACTCAGATACAGCCCACTGCCCCTCATCTGTAGTAGGCACTGACAGGTCTGGTCACTTCTAGTACCATCAGCCTCACGGACACTTACTTCCTTACCTGGACTCTTACCCAAGAATGGGACAGAAATTCCACCCTCCCCATAATGACACCTGTACTGGTCTGAAGTAATGCATGTAGGGCTATCAGAGTAAGACCTCTAGACCTATAACTGGCCTAGAAGCACTAGCTGTGTCTGAGGCACAAAGTGGGGTAGCAGAAGCCCCAGAAGGGAGTTCTGAGTAGGACTACTGTGGTCTTGATGAGACAGCCAAGCAGGGGCTACAGGGTCAGCTGGTCAGTCCTCCCTACCAGCAACAAAGCAGGCTTCATCAAATTAAAAATTTGTGTCTAATAGTGTTCATAGTGTATCCCATAAATATGTACAAGTATGTGTCAAATTAAAAAATTTAAGGAACCTGGCACAATGGGGCATGCCTTTAATCCTAGCACTCTAGAGGGCAAAGGCAGGTAGACCTCTGTACAGCTGAGGCCAGTCTAAGTCTACATAGCAAGTTCCAGGCCAGTAGGGGCTATAGAGTGACACTGTCTCAAAAAAACAAAACAAAAAATAAAGTGGGGGCTGGAGTTACATCTTGATTGTAAAGTACTTGCCCAGCATGCACGAGGCCCTAGGTTCAATCCCCAGCACTACAGAAAACCAACCAGATTAAAAATAGGCAAAAGCTACAAGCAGATAACTCCCCCGCCAAAACACAAATAGGCAGCACATGAAAACATCTCAATACTATTGGTTGGTAAGAAAATGCAAATTAAAACCACACTGAGATACTACATACTTACCAGGTTACCATAATAAAAAGAGGAAAATTAACTTAGTTAAGGATGAGGAGGAACTGGAGCCTTCAGACACCACTGGCAAGAGTGTGAAAAGCTGCAGACTCTGTGCAACAAACAGTTTTAGCAAGGCTCCTAGAAGGAACTTGTCATGTGACTAATTCTACATTTATGCATATCCTGACAGAATTATTATTCGTAGTAACTAAAATATCCGTCAACGGGGCTGGAGAGTTGGCTCAGTAGTTAAGAGCACTGGCTGCTCTTACAGAGGACCTGGGTTTGAATCCCAGGACCCATACAGAGGCTGACAACTGTCCATAACTCTGGTTTCAGGGGAATCTGATGCCCTTTTCTGACCTCCACGGGCAGTGCACAAGTGCACTTACATACATGTAGGCAATACGCTCATACACATAAAATGTTAAAAAAAAAAAAAAGGTGGACTAAATGAATTTAAATAAAATATTCTTTAGTGGAAAAACGGCAAGGCAAATGTAGTCCCATCTATACAATGGCATTTAATTTATGCATGATTTTTTGAATCATGGGCAAGATGGCTCAGAAGGAAAAGGCAAATACTGTACCAGCCTGACACCTGAATTTGATCTGCAGATCGCATGGTAGGAGAAAACCAATTCCTGAAAGTTATCCTGTGACTTCCACATGTAAAACTATGGTGTGTGAACATCTGTACATTGGAGCCATCTAGCCTAGTCAAATCAATGAGTGACCATGCAAGAAAAAGGCAGAGTGATCAATGATGACATGTGACACATATGCATACATCACACATACATACACACACACACAGACTGCTCCTAGTTCACACCAGGTTGAGATAAGACAAGTATATGAAGAAAGCACTGCATAAATCTCTCTTTCTGACCCAAGCTGAGAGAGACACCCAGTGGTCTTGCCAATGCCGTCACATGCTTCTGTCTGGACATCCCAGGAAAGAACCTTGTGGGTCTGGCTTGGTCTGCCTCTTTTTAGTCTCCTGGCACCTTGTGGGCATACACTGGGACTTAACGTTTTTCTTTCATGGTACAAACGTCTATTCAAATCAATGACATCTATGTCCTCTCCCCACACCTTTCCCACAATATCCATAGAACAAGGACATAGCAGCTTGATAGGATAAAGTGACTGAAATCATTGGAATACCATTTTAATTTGAGTGCTGTCAGTCAACTGCTGTACAGTGTAGGCATCTTCCGTGTTGTACTGAAGCAGAATCGCCATCTGGAATGTGGATGCCTTTGAGGCCCCCACAGAAAAGAAGAAAATGTAAATACATAGATTCCATAGCTTACTTTCACGGAACAAATTCTTCAAAGAGATGCAAAAAACAAAAACAATAAAACACAAAACAGATCCATTTAAAAGGGAGTATCAAGTGTTATATCACTACAACACATTTCCTGAAAAATGCCTTTTCAAACACAGAAATGATTTTTAAATGCATCCTCTATGTAAATATAACTATATGTGCATCTATACTTTTGTGTAAATACATATACATACCCGGTATGAAGACATTAAGCATAAAGCTCTGTCTTTGTACACATATCAGCAAAAATTATCTTCTGATACACTGCTGATGTAAATAATTTGTATAAATAACATCTACATCTATATTTATATTTAACCTTCAGTATCTTAACATGTACGAATGAAAAAAGTTAAGTAAAAAGAAAAGTATGACATGGTTAAAGAAAACCACAATGAAGACTGGGGATGTTGCTCATGGGGCAGAACACTTGCCTAGCGTACACAAGACCTGGGTTCAATGGTTAGCACCACATGAAATTCTGCAATCCTAGCAATAGGCTGGGGAGGTAGAGGTAGAAGGACCAAAAAAAAGTTCAAGGTCATTCTCAGCTACATAGTGAATCAAGGCCAGCCTGGGCTACGAAAACTCCATTTTTTTTTTTTTTTTTAATGTGTATGAGTGTAATGCCTGCACATAAGTAGGTATACCCATGTCGTGCAATGTCCAAAGTAAGAAGAGAGTGATGGATACCCTGGAACTGGAGTTAAAGATGGTTGTTGGAGTTAAAGATGGTTGTTAGCTGCCAGGTGAGTGCTGGGAATTGAACCTTACTGACTCAGACAAGACTTACGTCAATATAAGAAAGAGCCCACAGTGATGACATGTCTGTTTTAGGACATCCCACAGACTCCCCAAGGGAAGGAAACAAGAACAAATTCTAAAAGGGTTTTGAACTACTACTCCCAAGGGGGTGAGCAGGATGCCTGCAGAAACAGCTAGCTACAATCTTTCTGATGTCAGTGATCAAAACCAAGTCAAATCTGTTTTAGCAGTGAGCACACAGTGTACATACACATCTGCTAGAACACAAACTGCCTAAAATACATGCCACCTCTTATTGGAAAGGATCTCAATTATCACAGAAAAAAAATGCCTTATTTTTTTGAGGATTAACTAAAAATACAAGGACAGACAAGGAGCACATTACTGTGTGCACTCAGCTACATGGGCTAAGCTTCCATCTGGCCAAAAACAGGGCACAGATAATCTAGGTACTACAGTCTAAAACACATATGCACATGTGCAATATGTACATGGAGGTCAGAGGACAACTTTTGGACTTGCTCTCTCTATCATGTGGGTTCCAGGGACCCGCTCAGGCTGTCAGGCTTGGTGGAAAGCGTCCTTACCCATGGAATGATACTCCCCACCTGGCCCTTGTTTTGTTTTTTTGAGACAGGATCTTTTTGTGTAGTCCAAGCTGATCTTGAACTCACAGTAATCCTCCTGCCTCAGGCTCCTGAGGGCTGGGATTGAAGGCATGTGCCACCACAACCATCTTCCTATGTGTATTTGTGAGACAAAATTGTAATCTTTTTTTTTTTTAATCTTTATTTCTTTTAAAAAATTTTATGTGTATCAGTGTATGGCCTGCATGTGGACAGGTACACCCGTGTCATGCAATGCCTGAGGTGGTTAGAAGAGTGTGTCTCCTGGAACTTGAGTTACAGACAGTTGCTAGCTGCCATGTGGATGCTGGGAATCAAACCCAGGTTCTCTGCAAGAACAGGCAGTGCTCTTAACTGCTAAGCCATCTCTCCAGCTCCCAAATTTCTAATATACATACTTATCAGGTGGACAGAGACCTCCAGACCCAGTGCGATAGTTAACAGTCTTAGCTATTTCATCAGAGTAGACCAAAAGGTTAAACGTGCAGTTTGAGTCTGTAGACCCCAGTCCTAAGTTTAACACCCAGAAAGACTTACAATTCTCTTTTTTTCTTTTTATAAGACAGGGTCTCGCCTGGAATTCACTATGTAGACCAGGCTGACTCTGAAGTCATAGACATCTGCCTGCCTCTGCCTCCTGAATGCAGGATAAAAGGTGTGCACCACCACCATGCCTGGCTGAGGCTTACAAGCTCTTTTGCAGTTCACCAGTGAGACCTTTAGAGATTAAATAAGCAATTACTTGTGAAATGCACCATATACAGAAGTTAAAGTAGAAGGAACTGAACTTAAAATGTGCAAGTTTTACTCTGCACTGTATAAGCTATGGTGCAGAGCCCCTTAAATTAACTGGACCTCAGTTTATCATCTTCAAATACAATCAATTACACAGCTACTTCTATTTAGTACTCTGAATTGCTGTTGCACTAAGGGTCACTATCAGCGTGAAACTGCTGTTAAGGGAAAAGGGCTGTGACTATAACCATACACAAAATAGGTTTTATATCTACCACCCAGGCATATGTTGGACAAAAGATGTGCCAACATTTATTAAAGATCATTCCTGTGGTAGAAGCACTAATATTCCAGTTTAATGGAAAGAAACCCGAGGCTCAGAGTGAACAAATAACTTGCAACCCAGCTGGAAGACTCTGACTAACAGGCATGCTTTGCCCTCTTTGCTCTACTAGAAGCTCAACTATAGATTGCTATGTTATCTACTGGATTGCTATAATTTGTCTTATTTTTAATTAGCATTAAAATAATTTTTCCAAAATAAACAGATGATTTTACCTGCAAGGTGTATCTGTTTTTGAAGCAGTTAGTGACCAGTTCCCCTTTGGACAGTTGATATAACCAGGTTAATTTTCTGCCACTATGACGGCTGGCGTAGAAAGCTGTGAATCGCTGGTAACTGCGTTCCAACTGGACAAAAGGAAAGGACTATGTGGAATCCATATCGCCCCACATTCTATAGTCAGTATTTGTAAATAAAGCACCCTCCCGAAGTTCTGGTGCTTACAGAAAAGTAAATTACAAATGCCATATGTGACCATCTCATGTAGCGCTCTCAGCACTATAGGATAGAATCAAAGTTGGTTTCCACCACAGGCCAAGGTACCAGCAAGAACTCACTAAGCAACTGATTAGGTTCCACTTATGAGACTAAATCTGGGTGGGACAGAATGGGCCAGTCATTAGCTATCCAACCCAGGCCCATCGGACACCCCCTCCACAGGTGGTGCTTGGATCACTTAGTGTGGCATGGCGGCCAAGGCCATGAGCGGACAGGCTGCCTGTTTCTATCTCTACATAGCCGGGAACAGATGAGGAACAAAGACACTCTTACCTCAGACGGCAAGGCAAATGTGCAAGACTGCTGGAAGGGCCAGGATCCGGAGCTCAGGACCTGAATACTGAAGTCCACTGTGGAGGGAGGGATTTGTGCACACAGTTAATTCAAATTCCATTATTTCAGATACATGGGGAGTGCTCTATATTAAAACAAAAACACATTAAATGAAAAACCTTGCTTGAATATAAAACCAAGAATGGGCATAAGAGTTCAATCTTTTTTTTCAATTAAAATTAGTAAAAGAAGGAAACAGGACACTGTGATGCACAATTAGTCTAGATGATATAATCAGACATCCTGTCTCAAAAACTAAAATTAAAGGTTGAAGAACAGAGAGAAACAGTTTTCCAGTTTCTTGTCAAGCAGAACCCTGTGCTATTTGGCTGAGTTCAGTTTCATTTCTGCCATGGACAATTCAGCCTGTGGTGACTACTGATGGTCTATCAACCCTAAGTACAAGGACACTGAAACCTCAAAAGTAAATGACTAGCTCCAGTACTGTGTGGGCCACTTACTACTGCAAAAAGGCCATCTACAGACATGGATAGTCTGATTTAGAACAAGAATCTCATCTTAAAGATAGCTGAAAGACCCACTAGCAAAACTGTTAAGCTTAATGATGGGGTAGCACCATTGTTTGGGAAGAATAATTCTCCAGTTTTCACTCAAAAGATACAAAT
The DNA here is from genome assembly GCA_035773235.1 of Eospalax fontanierii. Classification (NCBI taxonomy): domain Eukaryota; kingdom Metazoa; phylum Chordata; class Mammalia; order Rodentia; family Spalacidae; genus Eospalax; species Eospalax fontanierii. Next base: position 102,090,510 of record CM069528.1, on the reverse strand, counting down.
ATCTGAAGTGGATCAAACTTAGGTTCAAAAGACAAGGCTCTAAAGAGATGGCTCAGTGGTTATGAGCACTGTCTGCTCTTGTAGAGGACCCAGGTTGGGTTCCTAGCACCCATACGTTAGCTAACAGCCATCCTTAACCCCAGTTCCAGGGGATCCAATGTCCTCTTCTGGCCTGTGGCATGCCACAGACATGGCACCTGTGTGGTGCACTTATGTACATATAGGCGAAACACTCATACACATAAAATGATAACAAAAAAAAACAAAGACAAAACAAGCCCACGTATCCCTTGTCTGTGTGGGGAGGGTCAGCAAGAAAGTCAAGGGAAGGACCCAAATATATAGCATCTGCCTCCCCCCAAGTGAGCTTGGCATCATTTCATCCTGGCAAAGACTGTCACCTAACAATCCCCTGGGGAAGGAGAGGAAGGAGGAGAGGAGGGGGGAGGAGAGAGAGGAGGGGGAAGGAGGAGAGGAGGGGGAGGAGAGAGGAGGAACAAGGAGGAGAGGAGAGGAAGGAGGAGAGGAGGGGGAGGAGAGAGAGGAGGGGGAAGGAGGAGAGGAGGGGGAGGAGAGAGGAGGAACAAGGAGGAGAGGAGGGAGCGTGAGGAGTTCCCTGCTTCTTGGTGTGGTAACCCTGACACCACCTTACTCCACCCTCCGCTACAGAGAACCCTGAACAGCTCCTACATGAACATTCGGTACTCACAGTCCAGCGGTTCTGAATTCGTCAGGTGCTTCTTGAACTGTTCATTCAAATCTTTGCTTACACCAATGTCTTGAAACATTCGCTGAAGTTTGGAAGTATACTCAAAACCACAAGCTTGCTGAAACCAATCAAGGCAACTGTCTCATTAATGTGCACAGAAACAGAAATGCATACAAGAGAATTTTAGAGAAATCACAGTAAAATATATTTTTAGTTGTATGAAACTACTACAAGTTAGTAACATTTATTAATATTTTATGGTGTAAATATGCACTGATGGAAAAAAATTGTTTTAAAGGAACCATGGCACTGGAGAGGTGACTCAGTTATTACAGCATTCGCTGTTCTTGAAGAGAAACTGGGCTCAGTTCTCAGCACCCAAATGGCAGTTAGCAGCTGTGCCTAATTCCAGTTCTAGAGAAATCTGATGCCTTTTCTGGCCTCCACAGGCACCAGGCATACACACGATGTACTTATACACATGTAGGCAAAACACTCATACACATAAAATCAGTATTTCTTAAAAGGAATTACAAGTTGAATAATTAAATCTTCGACCATGCAATAACCATTACTGGAGCATTTAAAAGCAGTGTTCTATCACTGTGGCAGATTACCAAGAGGAAATAATTTAGAACCAGGTACAGTAGTATACAATTGAAAGCCTGGTACTTGGGATGTGGGGGTAAGAGGATCACATTTCAGGACAACTGAAGCTGTCTCAAATGTCCCGTTCCTGAAAATCATTTACTTTCTCTTATTTCATTACTATGGACTAAACTGTATCTCCAGTTTGCGCATGTTGAACTTTGAAACCCTAGTATGAAAAGGTGGGCCCCTGTGAGTTCCTGAGATAGGGTCCTTCTTATGGGCTTGGAGGAGCTTTAGGAGCATGGCCCTATGACTACTCTGCCACATAAGGACATGTGAGAAGGCGGGGTTAATGGAAAGCCAAGAATCCTTTTCAGGAACTAGATCAGCCAGCACCTTGACCTTAGATTTCTTCGGCCCCAGAACTGAGATAGAATTTCCATTGAATAAGCCATGTGGTCCATGGTATTTAATTTTTTGCAGCCAGAGCTAAGATAACCATTAAATGTGGCTCTGGGTCAAAGTGAAATACACTGTTAAGATGTAAAAAAGCAGGGCTGGAGAGATGGCTCAGGGGTCAAGAGCACTGTCTGCTCTTGCAGAAAACCCAGGTTTGATTCCCAGCAACCCTCATGGTAGGTAACAACTGTCCATAACTTCAGTTCCAGGGGATGTGACAGCCTCTTCTGACCTCCACAGGCATTACATGACATGGATGTGCCTACTTAAAGGCACACAAAACTTTCATAAGATATTTTTTAAAAATGTACAAAAGCCCTCAAGAGAGTGGCACATATGGAAGTGCACACAGTCCAGTGCAGGGGGCAAGGGACAGCCCAACAGCCAAGAAACAGAGACCACCTGTTTTGTTGACAGTTAACCAAGCCCAGAGGAAAACAAGATCCACTCAATCCAAGCTAACAGGAGGAACGTGGAGGAAAGCTGGATAGGAGAGAAGGGCCCCAAAATGAGGTAGTAAAGGCTTTAAGAAAGCACTGGAGGCCTGGCTGGGAAGACCTAGATTGTAGAGCAGCAAGGTTTTCATTACACAAACTCCTCTCCCGACTGATAACCTAGGAAAGTCACCAATAAAACCCAAAGAAATTGGAAGTCTTCTAGGACAAGAAACAACCCACCTTCAACTTGGAAATCATGCTCGCTTCAGCATCATCGCTTGCACTGTTCTGATGCACAAGTCTTTTGGCCAGCATCTTTGCATAGAACTTCTGAAACACATCTTTGTCCTCTATGTACTTGAAGACAACCATCTGGCAAGGCCATAAACAGTACATATTAGCCAACCACACTTACAAACTGATGGTTGCTGGCCACATGTCAGAAGTCAAGGAACGCTTGGTTTTTGCTGGGTTTGTGTGCCAACTCACATGGATGGCAATAACTCATCCAAGAGTATTTCCATCCATTCCTCAAATCAAAGTAGACTAGACTAGACTCAAGTACTGAGAAGCAAAGTACCAATGCTCAAAGTGTCAATTAACTGAAGGAATAAAGTCATAGATTTAAAAATCAAACACCGTAACTTTTCACATTTCAGGTGTCCAACAGAAGCAGCCTTACAGATAACCTGTGAATAAACAGTTATGGCAGTGAGTGTGGCCACGAAGCCCCTTACCACTTGATTGAGGGTATCTTCTAGTTCTGCCTCTTCTGGGTTCTTGGAACTGAAATTTAAAAGAATACTGTATTTAAAAACAAGTAAGCAGCTATGCACATATACACCTATCCAAACTGCTAGAGTGAAGTGTGATCTCAACCATTAAATGATCAGTTCTCAAATCAGCCCAAGGGGGAGGGAGGCTAACTTTTCTTTTCTATGGCATTTTGGCAGTCTCATGACACCCAAATACACCCTCATGAAAGAGACTGTTAAATACTCACTTAGAATATCCAAGATGAAAACCAACACAGTGAATATTATGAGTAGTTTTCCATGCAAGCATAGTTTCAACAGCCTTAACTGTTAATCTGTTATAGTCAGTTTGATAAAATACGCTAAATATTCTATCAAACAATCTGAAGACCTCAGATTGGCTCTGTATTTAAGTTACTTAATCATAATCACCTAAAAGTGTTCCATCAAATTGTAAGAGATATGCAACATAAAGTCCTTTTTCTGGCCTGGCAAGATGGTTCAGTGTGTAAAGTTGCTTGTTACTGTTTGAGAGAACTAACTCCTGCAAGTTATCTTCTGATCTCCATATGTGTGCTGTGGTTCATGCATGCTCCCCAATAAAGAAAATGCAATCAAAATATTAAAGTCCCTCTTCCTCTTTGGAAATAGTACATGAGTGCACCTGACTAAAAGGGCTGAGTGGTGCACCAGGCCAGCATGGCAACAAACAACAGATAATCACTCAGGTTCCCACTGGCTTTGAGAGGATGGCTTTCTGGCAAAGTTAAAAAGAGACAGCTACTAAAAAAAGTTTTTAAAAAGAGAGATAGCAACTGACCTTTACTAAATGTCTCAATCATCTACGAAGCAGAACACACAGTTCTCTATAGACAGAGTAAATTACATTAGCTGCGCTACAGCTGGGCTATCACCACACTTCAGAGAATAATACTCACTGGTTAGCATTTTAAAAAGGTCTTATTTTATGTGTACATGTGTGCTTGAGTACATGTATGTGCACCACCTGTGTGCAACTGCTCTCGGAGGCAAGAAGACGGCGTTAGAACCTCTAGAACCCCTAGAACCAAGGTTACAGGCAGTTGCAAGCCACCTAATGTGTGTGTTGGGAACTGAACCCAGATCCTATCTCTGTAAGAGCAGTAAGTGTGCTGAACTGCTGAGCTTTCTCTCTAGCTCCAATGTGCTAATGTTTTGCTTAAGATTTTTATAATTCCTGAGAGAGACTGACTGTGACCTTTCATGCCAGTGTTTATGCCTGCCTTAGAGATCTGTTTAAAATACAATTTACTGACATCACAACTATTACAATTTGGGGGCCTGGGAAATCAATGTAACAGAAAGCCAGAAGGGGACTGCACCCCTTCACTAAAATCTTTAGCATCTGCTGACACAGCATGTGGGATATTAGGGCATATCTTGAGCATTTCATAATACACAGCACAGTGAGGACACAGCAGAGAACAAAGTCATGCCTGACTATGCCACCTTTAGCTCTGGGTACCTAAAGGAAGGGTAGTAAAGATCATGTGACAGGAAATGGATCTATATATACACACCATCAATAAACTTAGCAAACAAGTAACATTTTAAAGTATGTGGACCAGCTTGACACAGTGGCACAATCCTGCAATCCTAGTATGGGGAAGGCTATGGTAGGAAGATTGCTGGGAGTCTGTGGCTATCCTGGGCTATATAGCAACTCTGTCTCAAAAACAGAGCCTGTAGACTAACAAATAATCCATATTGTAGTACTAGAGGTCTTCTGCGTTTTACAAAGAGCCAAAGGAAACTGATACAGATTTTTCAACTGAAAATGGGATGTATTATCTTTATTTTCAGAAACCAGAAGAAAACAACAATTTAAATGTTAAGTAAAATCTAATGTCAATTGGTTCCTCCTGTAAAATCATATATTTTTAAAAAGAGCACTAAGAAAAATACAAAACCATTGAAATACCTTTTCTTCAACAAGGAGTCACAGTACCGAGCAAGCAATTCAGGGGATTTGCTGGATGACTGGGCCATTTTGGTAACTGCATTGTTGTTTATGAAGCGACCACAAGCCTGTGTTATATGAAAGATAGTTAGAGGAAAAATATGCTACTGCATACACTCAGCAAGTTTAAACAGTAGAATATCTACCTTATCAAGTGCAGCCACAAAGCCAGCATCATTGTTGAACGCTGACATCACCAGGGCATTGTATTTTTTATGAACATCCAGCACTGTTTGTACATACATTTTAGGATCCTTAGGTAGAAGGAAGAACAGAAACAAATTGAAAACTGAAGTGTACATTATCTGCTACTATAGTATATTCTACAAAGTTTAAATACATCTTTCAAAGAAGTTGCTATGATCAGAAATACCTTTGGTTATACCACTGAAAGAAAAGGAATATTCTGTTTATATGTAAAACAAAATATTCTACAGACTCAAACTTTAAATACTTTAGAAAACATCAAAAATTTGAAGAGGTAGTGAAAATCATTTGTTCAAAGTGACAGGGTTCTTAGCACAAGTAGGGGAGGCACGCTATGAGGATGTCCAATGGGACAAGGACAGGGACAAGCACTGGGGACTCGGCAGGTAGGTAACAGGAAATCTTCAGACAACAGAACTTAATGGAAGATCGTCACAGCATTAAAGGAGACAGTACTGGTGGAATATAAAGGTGACGGGGCAGAGGAATGGTATATACAATATCAAGTAATCAGCAGTTACTGCTTGCCAGCTAAGGACTGTCATAATCACAGTGCAAGGCAGGCGCAATTTTTATGTCTATTTCACAGATGAAATTAAATCACACTTTAAGCATCTTGCCAAAGTAGGTAGTAGTAGAGCCAGGCAAGGACACAGGTAAACAACTCCGAAGTCTAACATTTTATCTCTGATTTTCAAAATGGAAAAGGCTCAGATACCAAGTCAGAAAGACCCATGAAATGCTAGGCCTGGGCGGTGGCATAATGGCCCAGATGATGGACATGTGGAGGCAGGAGAGCTCCTGACTATCCCTTCACAAACTGAAAGCTTCAGATGCACAGAAATGAAATGTTCCATCAATGTCTCCAAATTCCTGTCATGACATTTCACTTATTTTTGAGAGAGAGTCTCCCTATGTTGCCCAGAATGGTCGCTAACTTGTGATTCTTTTACTTTTGCCTACTAAGTACTGGGATTATGGGCATGCACTACTGTGTCCAGACTCTAATTCCTGATATACTATCCGGCAGGACTCACGAATAAGACCAGATTCCCCTAAATTCAAATTATTCTGCAAATTATTCTGTTATTTTTGGGTAACATTTGTTTTTAATTAATAATAGGACCCTCTATACAATTGTTCTGTACAAGTTTTGTAGGTATTCTGTTTAAAACTAGTAACAAATAAATGTAAAGTTTTTTTTATATATATGTTATTATATGTATGTGTGTCTACTTGGTTGTCCATGTGTATAGATGTAGGTCCCTGTGGAGGCCAGAAGAGGGCATCTGATGCCCTGAAACTGGAATTACAGATGCTTGTGAGCCACTTGGTATGGGTGCTGGGAACTAAACCAGTGCTTAAGAGCACCGGTTGTTCTTGCAGAGGACCTGGGTTAGGTTTTCAGCGCCCACATGGTGGCTAATGATTGTCTTTTGACTTCAGTTGCAGGTGATCCAACACTCTCATCTGGCAGTGCATGCAAATGTTGCACCTATACACACACAGGTAAAACATTCATATGCATAAAATAAATACAATTTGAAAATTCATATTGCTTTGGCTGATCCAGGTTTTATGTGCTTTCTAATTTACACCAAATTATTACATAACATTAACATGCTCTTACCTTACAATTTCCTCACGGTTTTTACAAAGGACTGTAGGCTACAGTGAGTATCCAACCAGGGAAATGGAAATAAGCATTACTGAAACATTCAGATTCCTTAGGAAGGAGGTCAACAGCCTTGCAAAGAACTAACAACTACATGTCGAAACTGCCAATATCAAGACTCAGATTGCTTATAAAACTCACAGGACTCATACAAAGTATATTATGTACATAAAAATACTAGTAAGTTTTTTTGTAAGAGGGACTCATGCAGTGGTGGGCTATGAACGCATTTATAACAAGGGATCACTCATCAGAAAGCTGGCTAAAAAGCCTGTCTAGTTTCCTACCATGTATGTTCTCTCTCAACTGAAGTGCCAGCTTTAACCTTCACTACCACACTCCAGCACTTCTGCTGCTTCCGAACTGACAGACTCCTCAACAGCAGTAACTCCATGTTGACTATTATATTTGGGAAGAATTACAGTAGTTTTCATTGCTTTCTCAATTTTCACTTTTTTTTTTCTCTCTCAGATTCAGGAGTTGGAAACAATCTCCCAATAAATGTTCAGGAAGAATCCCCAAATACAGATAGATGTTAACTTTTGCAAAGAATTGGTCTCCAGATTGATTTTAAGAATCTTCATAGCAGAGAAGGCGTCCAAGGGCATGGGATCGACAAGAACTCATAAAACATGTGCCAGGACAAGTCCCCTGAAGGAAGGTTTTAAAAATCTTATTGTTCATGGGTCATGCATGTGTGCATGCATATATGCCTGCATGTATCACAGTGCTTGTGTAGAGATTAGAGGTCAACTTTCAGGAGTTGTTCCTCTCTTTCCACCACTGTTGTAAGGGTCAAACTTGGGCTGTCAGGCTTAGGAGGAAAGCACTCTTACCTGCTGAGTCATCTCACTAGCACTCTGTTTTGTATATGTGTAGTTTTAAGTCTGGTTCACATTCGTAACAGTACACGAGAGGTTCTTTTGCAAGAAACATGACTCCTCTGAGTTCCCAGGAGATCTCATTCAACTCCTATGACTCCAACAGTTAGTTGTTTAACATCTAGACTTAAGTACCCAGTAAGCTTATACAACCTGCCCTTAAGGTCACATGGGACCCCACAGCACCCTGTCAGCAGTGACTCTCGTGCCCGCCCCACCCCTGCATTCCTTTGTGTCCCCTCTCCTCAGGTGCCACCATTCACAAGTAACTCCACTCTTCCTCTTTTCCCACTCAGCTGTCAATACCCATTTCTTTATTTTAAAATTGTGTAGTGTAAAAGTTTCAAATATACTCAGAACAGAACAGTAAAAGTTTTCATGTACTTATCACTGAGCTTCAACGGTTCCAACCACCAAGCGCGCCTCTAGCTGCTGCTTCTCTCTGTCCTCAACACAGTCAGCCCCAGCCACGGTCAGTGCCTCTTAGTACTGTACCAAAATCTCCTGGTACACATACAGTCAATCTTTTCCATTTCAATCACTTTCTACATAGTAGCAATCTTTTTGAGAATAAAAATCTGGGGCAATGGGGGAGACAGGTGTTATTCGAGGCAAGGTGGGGATAAACGGGTGCCTGGACTGGGGAGGGAGAGGAGCGGGTGGACAGGGGAGAGGAGAGGAATGGAAGATGGGTGGTTCAGGAAGCCAGAGGGAGATGTGTTGGCTTGGGAACCCCCTGAGAAATACACATATGGTGTCTGAACATTAATTAGTGCATGTTTATACCTGGGGGCTGTATGGTAAGGAGCACAGTGCCAGACAGGGGAGACCTCCCTTGGAATGGTTGGTCAGAGAAGTCCAAGAGACTCCCAAAATAATGCAGGCTACTATTGTTGGAGCCCTTGCTTATCTCCCAGACCTCGAAGGTTAAGACCCTACTGCTGAAGACAGGACATACTACAGACACGGGGCTTGGAGCAATGAAGCAGGAACTGATCTGGAAGCCATTTCCCTGAAAACTAGCTCTCAGTTTGAGAGGATACTATGGGAGCTGCTAAGAAAGACCATCAACCAATGGTCTAACCCAGTCCTAACACCAAATAAACACAATGACTGGCAGAGCAAACTACCTGTACTGATGCAGTAATGGTACTGTTATCTGTGGGACAATAAAGAGCTATCTAATTAGACTTAGAGCTCTCTCAATGAGAGTGAACGCACGAGTGGCACTGTAATTACAGCCACATACACGGTCGGAGAGGTCATAGATTCTGTGTCATTTCTCTACACAAATAAAATTTCTTACCATATCCTAAATATGCATCCTTGTATTGACAGACAAGAATACCACTCATTAAAGCTTCTTTATGCAACAGATGGCGGCTACTGTGGAGTTCCACAACCGGTCACACAGAGAATTTATGTCTGAGAGATGTTCACCCCGAGGTAATGTATCTACAATAGAACTTCTACACTTAAGGCTTACAGAGTATAGTGGAGCAGGAGGTGGAGAGAATGTAAATGCATCCCTCACAACTCTCACCAGTGAAGCTTCCTTATACAACAGAGTGCAAGGCACACAGAAAATCTCAAGTGGCTAAGTTTTAGAAAATAAGAGACTGCAGAGTGTGTAAAGAGGTCATTCATTCCAGTTAACCTATGTCAGCTAGTTCATAGTGCTCACCCTGAGAGCACAAAGAGGTGAATTCTATTGCCCAAGTTGAACAAAACCAGAAACAATAGTAGAATTAGAATTTGAGGACTTTCAGTCCAAGTTTTTAAATGGAATTATTTCCTGAAGAGAATACTGTGTCAGCGTCTCTTTACTTGATGAGGGAAAAAAAAAAAATCTGGGGTCTGGAGAGACGGCTCAGCAGTTAACAACAAGACAGCAGAAAACAACCATCCATAACTCCATTCCAGGGAATCCAATGCCCTCTTCCGGCCTCCATAGGCATAGCACATATGGAGCACTTACATACGTGCAGGCAATATACTCATGCATAAAAAATAAAGTCAAAAGAAAATAAAAATTTGGTTTTGACAAGCCCATGTTTATTTAACATCCTTAGCTGGTTTCCTTATACCCTTTGGTTTAAGTCAACACAATGAACATATTTCCAGGTTTCCCTAGCATCTGCTAGGCCATCTCTACCTTCTGAGTCTTACCTTAAGTTGTCTGTCTTCTTAGTTCTTAGAATGTGCTTATTTAAACCCATTGAAGGACTGTCTGGGATTCGCTGTTTGCCTAGCTCTTAGCTGCAACACATTTTTCCAGAATGGATTTTATAAACTTTAAGCTACTTTCAGGCCCTCTTGCCCCAATCCCAATGCAATACAGATCACATTCCCAATTACTGCCAATGTTTCTCTCACACTGGGAACCAGCTTAAGAGACATGCTGGGACCTGTCTAGTGCTTATCACAACTTCACATTAATTCACTAGTCCTTAAAAATATGAATCAAGGCTGGGAAGATGGCCTAATTCATAAATATCTCCCATGCAAGCATTAGCACCTGCATTCAGATCCCCAGCATCCAAGTAAAAGCCAATCATAGTGGTGTATCCTCAGCACTTAGAGTAGGAATGGGATATGGAGATAGATAGAATCCTGGAGTTTGCTGATCAGCCAGCCTAGCTGAACTGATGAGCTTCAGGCTCAGGGACAGACCCTATCTCAAAAAATAAGGTGGAAAGCAACAGAGAAGACACTCAGTGCCAGCCTCTGGCCTCTACATACATGTACATCCTCATGAACATGTACACAGCGTGTACACACGTTCACACACACATACATAACATAGATCGAAGCAGTGTTCACAGCAGTGTAGAAGTCAGGTGTGGTGGTGCATGCCTTTAATCCTAGCACTTAGGAGGCCCAGACAGAAGAGGTGAGCCTCTGTCTTAGGAAACAAAAACAAAAAATAAAAACAAATAGTCCAGAGAGGTTCTCTAGGATTTTATGTCCTGGTGAGCTTGTATGTAGTCGGATGGCACTTCTGAGAATTGGCTGTGATCCTAAATGCTGTAACACTTCCAATTCCTATTAACTCAGCACCATTCAAGAATACTGTCTAAAGTGGTACACTGGGGTACTACGGGTATAGGCGAGCACCATCCCTATTCACGTGTATAAATTTGTATTCCCAGGACCAATAAAAGATCTCTAACAGTCCTTTCAAGCTGATCTTACCTAGAGCCACCTTGGAAGGCAAAGTTAGTATCTGGATTTTCCATCAAGCCAGGAGCCAATGAGAGCAGATCTTTCCCTGTTTTAATTAAGAGTTCTTGGGGCTGGCAAAATGGCCAGTGGTTAAGAGCATTGACTGTTCTTACCTAGAACCAGGGTGCCTAGCACCCCATTGTGGCTAACAGTGGTCTGTAACTCCAGTTCCAGGGTATCTAACACCCTCTTCTGACCTTTGTGGGCAATGCACTGACTCGGGTACACTTACATACATGCAGGCAATACAATCATACACATGAATTAAAATAAAGATACTAAAAAAAAAAAAAAAAGTTCTGAGGACAAGCAGTTAGCCATATCAAAATATCCACCACAGCATACATAGGATCCCTTCAACACTGTCCTTACTTCTATATAACTTTTCTTGAGAAGTTAGGGAAAGGAAATGAAGCCCTAGAAAGGAGCCAATGTATCACACAAACATGGGGGATGGAGATGGGGGCAACAGTATGATCCTCCCCAAAAGCCTCTGGAGTAACTTTATGCCCATATAAATAAGAAAAAATCCCAAGTTTCAGACACACACACACACACACGTACGTCCAACTACCAAGCACTAACTGCAAACAGGCGAGAGTACATGTAACTCCTTCACAAAATGGTTAATCCTGGATTTTCTTTCTTTGTCTCCCCACCAAGCCATCTCACAAATGCATTCAGAATATAAAATTAATTTTGATGTTAACTACCTGGGTGGAAAAAAAAGGAGATAAACATGAAGCCCTTCCACACTACTGAGTAACAAAACAATTTTACATTTTCTTAAAGGACTTTTTCTTCTTTTTCAATAAGTAGAAATAAGACTGAATGTGGCTTAAAATTTAAAATAGAGACAGAATACCAGCAATTTAAGAAGTGTTATCCAGTCTCATTGCAACCTTCATCTGTTCCTTTTTGCTCCAACCATTTCTGTTTGATTGCAAAATAGCAGTAAGTTGCAGACTATAGAGAACTTCTAGATTCTTGATTCTTAAAGGCAAGATTTCATTCTATAACCTAGGTTGGCCAGAAACTCACTATATAACCCAGGATGGTCTCGAACTCAAGGTAATCCTCCTGCTTCAGCTTTCCAATTGCTGGGATTAGGTTATTACCTCCGGATTTGAACAAATTTAACCAAATCCTGACCCCAGGGGGCTTTCACTTTGACCCTGGCCTTTACTAGGCCTTTGTTCTCCTCCAGGCTCAGATAAAGCTAATGTCTTTCTTCAGCTTTTTGGAATAATCCTACAAATGTAGTGTCTCTAAGTGGGCTAGACAAAAGGGCTGAGTAATCAGAAATAAAAACATTCAGTCACGAAGCAGAAGCTAGACTGTTTAAGCCTGACTTCTCTGAGAAAAAGGAATAAGCTTAGCAGTGAGCATGACTTAGGAAGGAATGACCAAATGTTCATTTAGAAACAGAAGTTTCCACAAAAACAAGGAGTGCCCGTATGAGGAAGGACAGGCAGAGAAAACCTCAGGCCTCAGTTTAATTGGCCTTGAATCAATCAAAGGTCACATCAGGACTTGTAAATTTACAACAAAGTTTAAACTAGAATTCAGTTTGATGTGGTATAAAGATGGATTTCTAAAGGAATTGTTCCCACAATGCATTTGCTTATGGAAGGATAAGTTTTATCCTTTTAAAGTATGTTTTGTTGGAAAAAATATGAATTCTGCATATGAAATAACTTGGTCATGATAGGCACAAAAAGACTTGTTTATTTTTCCTTTTATAGAAAATGGTCATTTTCTATTTTCTTTAAGAAAAACCATAAACCATCCTTGTTTTCTGAGGGTACATATTTATCAACCACAAACTTAAATTTATATTCTCAGCAGATATCAATTCTTTGTGCAGTTATATTTGCCAGTGTGACTTGCTTATAAAACTGTTTCCTTTTGTCTCCAAATATTTCTTTCCCCTTTACAATATTCGCTCAATCAATACTCATACTTTTCTTTTCCGTTTAAGTAATGTGAACCTGTATTCCTAGCACTAGGGAGGCTCAGGCAAGAGGGTCATTGAGCTCTGGAGTTTAACACCAGCTTAGGCGACATAGTAAGATCCTCAAAATAGACATATTTTTAAAAGTTTTGATATGCGAAAATTCCAAACATAATAAAAAAAGAGCAATAAAATCAAAATGCATAAATCCACCACTGAGCTCTAAGGAACAGTCTACAGCTAGAATAGCACAGGAGCTTTCTTCTATGCTCATCTTAAAAATATATAATTATTTATTAACTTGAGTGTATGTTTGTGTACACAAACAGGGGTCAGAGGACAACTTCCAGGGAATAGTTTTCTCCTTATACCACGTTGATCCAAGGAATCAAACTCAGATCATCAGGTTTGATTGAGATATAAGGCACCTTTATACAAGTCATCCTGCTGGCCCCTCTTGTAAGATCTACAGATATAAACAGGGCTTGGTGATACAAGTCTGTAATCCCAGCACTTTAGAGGCAGATCGAAAAGATTAACCCAAATTTAGGCCAGCCTGGTCTACACCGTGAATTCTAAGACAGCCAGGATGACACATTTAGAGTAACAAAAAACCCAGGGACTGGAGAATGACTCAGTGGTTAAGAGCACTTGATGTTCTTACATAGGAACCAGGTTTGGTTCCCAGCACTCACATGGAAGCTAACAACCACCTATAACTCCAGATCCAGGGGGAATACAATGCATTCTGGTCTCTGCAAGCAGTGCATACAGGTGGTGCACTTACATTCATGCAGGCAGAATACTCATACATATAAAATAGAAATACATAAACTATTATACCACCATACAAAAAACATCTAAAAGATCTATAGCTATATACCACATTCCTTTTGGTCAAACCAAGCCAGGTCAGACTCTGAAAACTAGCCTCTCTAGCTAGTTTATCACTGGTTGGGCAATTTCATTCCCTCATCAGGCACAGATTTATACTAGGGCCCTAGTTTAAGTGCGTACCTGACTCACAGATGAAAAGAAGAATATGAGATGCATATCCCCAAGCCCAAGTCTATCAGAAGTAGCCAGGAGTAGACCCAGTAAAATGGCTCCAAGGGCGGGGATTTGTCACTAAACCTGATATCTGAGTTCGCTCTCTGGGACCTACATGGTAGAAGGAGAGAAATCAACTCTTGCAAGCTGTCTTTTGACCTCCATATATACGTATGCCACATCATACCTGTGCCTTATACACACAGACAGATGTATGGGAGTAAGGGAAGTGGCACACAGGCACACACACAAAACAGAAGTAGCCAGGACTGTGTTATTCTGCTCATTTGGAAACAAGTTATATGGTTATTTGTAATTCAAGCTCTCAATTCAACCCACAAAATCTTTTTAGGATTCGGATATGGTCCCAGATCTGCATGTTGGTCTCATCCTGAAAAATATGCCTGTATGTAAAGCTATCTGGCTTTATTTCTGTTTACAAAATGCTCCATCTTAAGTGCTCCCAACTTAAGCATTACCACCCCAATTCTGGAAAATTTCACCTGTTCCAACATATTTTTCTCAAAGCTGCAAATGTTCACAACGGCTATTTCCCAGTTGGTATCTGTACCCCAAATACCCAAATGTTGGTGGACATGAAAAGCACTCACAAATCCACCTCTCTTGGATGACAGTTTAATGAAGGACAATAAATCAAAACAAGGTTTCAAAGGAATTTTTGGTTCCCTTTCTGTCATAAGGACAGAGTAACAAAACATTTTCTTGTGGCCTGGTTTATGTTCATATGTCTATAACTTTGGTATTTTGCTAGAACTGATGCCAAGGAGAACGATAATACCAATTAAGATCTGTGATCAATTAAGTCTGTCAGTTTTACTTGCTCACTTTTTTTGGATGGGTCACTTAAAAAGCATTCTCAGTTCTCAACACCAAAAAATCCACTGGAGTTCCAACTGATGGTACTTCTCAGCACTGCCTGACTTTATAAAAAAAATCATGTGTATGTGACTGTGAACTGCCCAATGTGGGTGCTGCAAATCGAACCCAGGTCATCTGCAAAAGGAGAATATGTTCCATCTCTCTAACCCTCAATACTGCCTGTCTTTAACCACAAGCTCTCCATACTAACTAGAAAAACCCAGAAGATGGAACTTTTCTCTAACAAGGGCTATCGACTACATTGCATACCCCTCACGTGTATTTCACATCTTTATTCTGCTACTCTCATTTACTCAATTCTGTTTTTTTAAAAAAAGATTTATTTTACTTTCAACTGCATGCATGTATATATGTACTGTAAGTGCAGTTACCCTCTCAGAGGCCACAATGATTATAGTAACAACATAATATTGAGAATCGTTCCACACAAGGCATTTCATTTTCACTCTGAGGATATAAAAATTGATAAAGCATTTCTGCTAGAAGACATGACCACAGACATCTACAGCATGATCGTCTGCTATAGCAGATGAAATACTTTAAATAATCTAATGTGCTACTATTTTAAGGGATTCTACCACTCTTAAGGTGACTTGGAAAGGCTCTGAGAAAGAAATGACATTTGAGCTGGGATATTAAAGGATAAATAGGATAAATACAGAGCTGGATGGAATCTGATGCCCCCTCTGGGTGTCCATGGGCACTGCACTCAGGTGCATAAACCCACACTCAGATGCACACACATAATTTTAAAATAAAAATCCTTAAAAGATAAATACATGTTTAACAGGTAGAAAGAAGGTTGGCATCTCACAAACAAGAGGAAACAAGAAGGCAGAACAAGACATTCTGTACAGAGCTGTGAGTGCTTCAGCTCAGGTGGTATAGATACCGTGAAGAGACAATGAGGAGACAGTAGTGTTCAATACATAGATCTTCACCACCACCACCACTCCTCCCAATGGGCATTTACTCAAGCTATGAAGAATATTAATACTGGAGTAATGAGGTGTTGGCTTCATTTTAAGGAATTTATAATCTATGGAGATAAAGAAGTTAGAAACACATCTGCAGTGGTGACAAGAGTTTCACAAATGCCAACAGGCTCAAGGAGGAATACTTAAGGGAGCTTTATTTTAGAAGAGATGAAATGTGCTGGCCTTAAAAACAGGAAAAAAGCCAAGAAGAAAGTGAGGAAGGTTCAGGGAGGAATAATCATTTATCTGAAAACGGGCAACAAGGAAGACTATTACAGGAACGTTGTGCTTACTAAAAGGACAAAAATGACTCCAACTTTATCTGCAACACCGGTTGGCTTGGTGAATTCTAATACCAATCAGTAGCACACAGCTGCTGTGGTGGAAAATGGAAAGGAAAGGAGATGAAATAGACAAGACCGCTCTAGGGCCAAATAGTGGCATTTACTTAAGTCTAAATCTGCTGTTCAATGTGCTCCCCAAGTGCAAGGGCCCAACTTTTTTCTATGTTTTATTACAAACTGTTATACTGCCAACTACTAAACACAACAGTTGTGCAATGGATGTAATCACACAAGGTCTTTCAAGTTTTTGACTTTCACAGTCTTAATGTCATACCATGAAAAATGTGCTAATTTACCTTGCTGCTCTACTTGTTAGTTTAAAAGCCAAGTGTGTGGTAAAACTTGCCTATTTAAAGATGATCCTATCTTTGCTCAACTCTAAACTAGTTTATATTCCATTCTTAAATATCTAAGATTCTCCAAATCCTGATGCCCAATGCAGTACACTCACTTGCCAGGCCAGTGCAGCAAATGGGAATGATGCCCTGATCCTTACTCTGCAATGCTGGCAGAGGTTCTTCAAACCCTCTGGGATCTTGTAGAGGTAGGTAGGATGGATCACAGTGACCTCTGTGCCTCATGCAGCCGACTCCCAGGGGAGCCATGAGCAAAGTGAGCATTTCTGGAGCAGCGCTGGCACAGTATGGTACAGGAAAGGCACTGGATCTGAAAACATCATGTTTGAAGGGCTCTTTTAGCTGCTTTCATCAGGTGCTAGAGCCTACAAGGAGCCTGTGGGGACAGATTTTCCTTTTCAAAAGTTTTAACTATCAGAAAAATGCCCCAAGAAAAAGTAGCTACCACTAAAACTCCTGTTTAAATCTCATTATGAATATTAAGTTTGTAATAATTTCAATCTCGAAAGGAGGGGATCTCTTAAATATGCTCATTATAAGCAATACTCAAAAACTATGATACAACTGGGTTGAACAAAGGTATCTTTAAAAATCACGTTCTCAGAGTAATTAAATCTTACTGATAATTTTACTAATTCAAACTACCTCTATTTTCTGTTGCTGTTTTCAGTATGGGCTTACCTTTTATTTACATTTATCACATAATAAAATTTAATGCCTATTTAAAATTCTTCAATTATTATGTGCTAGCTTTATGACAGGCACAAGTGCTACTCCTAGAAATCTTTCACCAATGGAAAGCCAGGCCAGGAAGGGTCATACAGAACCCAAGTACCAGTAAGGATGGGTGGCAACTTTGGAGACAGCTAACCTTCCCAGCAATAGAACTGAGACTCCAGAAGAAACTGCTTTTGTAGAAAATAAGAGAAGTACTTATTTACGCCCCCCCGAAAAGTTTTCCTTCCCAAGAACGTAAGTGTAGAAAAAATGACCAATTTAAGGAACTCAATATAAAAACAGTACTTATGGAAATAATTATAATGAATTTTTAATAGATAAAATAGATAATGAGATCACTTGGCACTTAAGAGAACACACTGCTTTTGCAGAGAATCTGAGTTCAGTCTTAGCACCTACCCCAGGCAACTCATGACTCCTGTAACTCCAGCTCTGGGGTGGGAATCAAATACCTCTGGCCTCCTTTGTCACCTACACACAGTCCACATACTGCCCCCTCCACACATATATACACATAATTAAAAATAAATCTTTTAAAAACTGGGCTGGAGAGATGGCTCAGTGGTTCAGAGTATGTGTTATTCTTCCATATGACCCAAGTTTGGTTCCTAGCACCAACATTAAGTGGCTCACAACCAATTATGATTCCAGGTCCAGAGGATCCAATGCCTCTTGCCTTCACAGGAACTTAAACTCACATGCACATTCCCTCCTCCATGCACATAATTAAAAATAATAAATCTTTAAAAAATTAAATGTTTGACTTCAAAGTGAAGGCAAATACAACACAGGTTACTAAGCCATCACTTTCTCCATGGATAGATAAAGCATTAGGATATCCATCATTTTCATGAAAATGGGCAACTTACAATTTTCATTTTTATTCTAGAATTCACATAGAAAGTGAGTCCCCTAAGGCCAATTCCATGTCTAATATATGAATACTTATATTAAAAAGCAAAACCTTATTTATCAATACATTACTACGATCTCTATCTGATGAAATACCAGAGTCACCACTAACTTTACTTAGCTCTGCTACAATTGTGAAAAACTTTGTATTATTAAAAGGATGTTTTCACTCAAGCTCTTTCTGAGTCACAGAGGTATGTCTGTACATCTGTTAAACTCGACAAAAGAAATTTATTGAAAAGAGAAATCATAAATATATTATTTTTAAAAGAACTATTTTATTTTTAAATATGCGTATATGTGTGTGTGGGGGGGTATGTGCACAGGTGCCCACAGAAGCCAGGTGTCTGATCCCCCAGGACATAGAATCACAGGTGGCTATGAGTTGCCTGACATGGTTTCTGGGAATAGAACTTGGGTCCTCTGAAAGAGTAGTATGTTCTCTTAATCACTGGGCAATCTCTTCAGCCTCTACATCCCCATTATTTTGGGACATATAGCCTAGGTTGGTCTTAAACTTGTTGTGTAGGTAAGCCTGGCCTTGAACTGATTCTCCTGCTTCCACCTCCTGAATGCTGGGATTATAGGTATGTACCAAACACACCAGAGCCTTGTGCATGCTAGACAAGCACTATCAACTGAGCTGTATCTCTTAACCTTAAAATGAGTTTAAATTTAAAAACTGTGCACACTAGCAAAAAACAGCAGTCACCACACCTAGGTATACATGTGCCCTGAATTAAGCACTATGCAGGCTCTGGTTATCCACATAAGAGGTACAAATGACTGGGTGTGATGGCATATGCCTTTAATCCCAGCATTTGGGAGATGCAGGCGTTGGATCTCTGTGAGTTCGTGGCCAGTTGGGGTACAGGGAGAACCTATCTCAGAAAAAGATATACACACACCCCCTGCCCAAAAAATGAGGCACAACTATCATCACTGCTAGGCACCTATGTGCCCTTCAGGTACTAGTTATCTGCATAAGAAGCACAACCATCATTTTATCATTTTTGAACACAAGTGACATAACCAGATGACAACCACAGAGCTAGTAAATGGTGGTGCTGTTTTTTGAACCAGACAGATTATAGTCCAGGGTCGATAATCAATTGCTACATTATAGATACTCAAACTGAAAACTTTATACTTAAGCTTATAATAAAAAATATGGAATCTGGAAAGCTTATTTATTCATTTTTAAACAAAACCATCACTCAGCTAGCTCCTTTCAACATTGTAAATGTAAAGTTACTTATTTTTATAAATCTAAAGTACAGAGTTCTAGTTTCCTTTTTAATAATTCATTTGCTATGCCAGAGATGAGGGACCCACTTGTAAAATTAAATGCAGAAAAGCAACTCTCCAGGGGTGCGAGGAAAGAATTAAAAAACAACAACAAAAAACTACTTAAGGTAGTATTATCACAAATAATTAAACTAATGCACAATATAATCAGAAAAGTTTCCTGAATAGATGTAAAACCATACTGTGTTTTAGAGGTATTTCTGCTCCATCAGTTTTTCTAAACATTAATAAAACTGAAATGTATAGAACAAAACTAAAGGCAATTAATTTATGTCTTGGAAATGTGGTGTTTCCCATATACAAATTACCAATTGAAGTAGAGAAACCTAGGCTAGGGAGAATATTCTATAAAGCTGTTGGGGTGAATATTATAAGAAATGCCACAAATTTCAGAAGCCAGTGACAAAAGGCCTTTGATTTTCAGTTGTAGGGAACTACTTAGGCCTAAGTTTATGGTGTTCCTTTTCTATGGAGGCAGCTGGGAGCAGTAGATACAAACAAAGAAGATATAAAAACACAAGACATAAATGAAAAAGGGAACAAGATTCCCAGTGCTGGAGAATAATTTATAGCAGTTTTTAATAAACAATAATGCCTGTGAACTTTCTACTTCTAAAAGCCAAAATAAGTTCTCTATGAGAGCCCCAGTAAAATCTACATCACCTAGCTTAATGGCAGAGATGCACAGCACACAACTGCAGTTGGTATATGAAAACCATTAGGCTCAACAGTTTTCAGTCATGTATTACTTACATTTAAAGCAGCTTCTCCACACTTCTCAATTGCTGCAAGACCCTGATTATGAATATGTGTTTCTAGTAGTTTTTTCAATTCTCCTAGGCCATCTTGAATTCTAGATACAAGATTATACATACGACCCAAATCTGAAAGAAAAATGGAACCAATTTAATGCATGGAAACCAACTCTGCATATCTATTCCATTCATTCTGCATTTACACTAAAATGAAAGATACTCTAATAGGTAACTGTGTCAAGAGACCTTAATAATCAAAAGCATCTAATTATGACACAATTAACTTCTATTTGGTATATTTTGATAAAATAGATAACGATGTTAAGCTAATAGGTTTATTTTTCCTTTACTATGATGAAAGCCCATTAATGTAACACCTGAAAAAAAGCATTTAATGCTTCCTAAAATTCCAATTGCGGTATTTATGTGCCAATAGACACTAAAATATTTGTTTAAAGTAACAAATAAATCTGAGCATACAGACAGCCATTTCAACTACTACAAACAAGTCACGGGGGGAGGGCGTCCTCCAAATTATTCATTTAATATATGTCATACACGATCAATTTATGATGGCCAAAGACAAAAAAAAAAATCCTAAATAGCAACATTTGATTGCATTCCCAATAGCATAGGAGAGCAATTAAGGGAAATATATAAAGTATCATTTCATTTCAGAGAATTTTTTTGATAAATTTTGATTTATTATGTGTATGAGTGCTATGTCTGCATGTATGTAAGTACACTTTGTTGTACAATGCCCACAGAAGTCAGTAAAGGGCATCAGATCCCCTGAAACTGGAGTTACGGATGGTTGTCAGTCATCATTTGGGTGCTGGGATTCAAACTCAGGTTTTCTGTAAGAGCAATCAGTGCTGTTAACCACTGAGCCATCTCTCCAGGCCATTTCAAAAAATTTTCAAAGGATAAATAACTCAAGAAAATATCGGTATTATCAACACAAGTATATGAAGAAATTATATTCCCAATTAAACTAAAAATACGCTTTTTCCTTAATCAAGCACAAACACTCCACAGAAATAGGAAATCAATATATTTAAAAATTACTGACATTACAGGTACTAATCCAAAAGCTGGAATTTCAAACCTTCAAATGATGAGTCTCACTCTACAAGTTTGGGCAACTCACCTTCATTTTTGTCAGCATCCAGTAAATTCTGAAACTCTGTGTGAAAAATTTCCAAGTGTTTCTCAATGAGGACCTGCTCACACTTCCTTGCAAGCTCATCCTGTGTGCTTTCATGAAGGTAAACCTGAACTCTCCGCTGCTCCTCAAGCAGACGGGCCTCTGCCTGTAGGAATTGATGCCAATGAATGGATCTGATTCACTTTTGAAGCACTCTTATATGAACAAGAGTAAATTAAGTTCATAAATCTGCTCTAGCAATATATGATTAAGGAAAATGGGGAAGAGGATTTTAGACTTCAGGGTAAAAGCTAACCATATTTAATGTCACCGTACGTTCCATTTTCTCCCTGCAATACACACTCTAATTCTTTAAATACCCTAACATTATCATTATGAACAGTTTAAATGTTTTTATATCATTTTTCTTCAAGTAAGTGATAATTCAAATTTTGAAGGCAATACTCCTCGCCCACCACCACTCGAGAAATCTACAGATCCTCTCTTGTATGTAGACACCACATTAAGCTCTACTTTGCCTGAAAGCTGCCTCAAGTCAAGGGTCACATCAATACAATCCCAGAAAGAATGATGCATAATCAATAGCAATACAATTTTGAAATATTGAAGGAAAAATGGTCTTCTCTTGCCAACCTCTGGATATGATCTCTTAAATCTACAAAGACATTTGTCTTGCATTTCTCTCTAACAAAGAGAGGAAAACAGGTGATTTAACACAGCAGAAACACGAGTTTAGAGTACATTTTAGAATCTGTCACCAAAACACCTGTAGTAAAGAGCCACTGAGGAACTGTGCAATCACCAGAGCAAGGGGGAAAGTGCAAAGAAGATCTCAAAACTCTCCAGGTGCTCTGAGTAAAGACAGACAAAAGTGGCATTTTGAACTGTAAAAATGCTAGTACTCTCCACACATTTTCAGATTTCGTATAATTGTAGAAAAATCTGAAAAAAAAAAAAACTCAATTGAAATTGAATAAACATTCAAATGTCAAGAAAACTAACAATTGACTAGAGAGGGCTGAGACTGTCAAATGTGACCATGGGCAGTTATTAACCAAAGAATAGAGCTAGAGCCTAGTACACAGTCTAGAGAAAGTCAAGTATAACAAGTAGATTCAGACATTGTCTGTAATATATATGTAAAAAGCCTGTGTTCCTAAAACACAATGACATCTAGCAAAAAGGTAAGCACACACAAACTGCAACAGGAGAAAGGAAATAGACAAGTCACAAATGAAGAAACATGAAAGGTCTGAAGTTAGTGAATTCTGAGTAAGAAGCAACTAATTTTACCACATAAAAAATATATCAGAATAAATTATAGCTTACATGGTAAATGAAGTATTATCCACTAAAATAAATACAGAATATGCTAAATCATTAATGCACAAGTTTTTTTTTAAAAAGCCAACACTGGTAAGTGTCTCAGTCTTATGAGTTTATGTCATTTATGCATTTAATATGTACTTTTGCCTTTCAGATTATAAAGTTCTTTTAGATTACAAAGTTCTTTTAGAACAGTAAATTCCAAGTTCAGGCCCTGCAGATGAATTCCACTTAGTCTGGTGCTACAAGAGCAAACCAGATGAAATGCAGAACATGTAGAGAAAACTATCACTCATCCTGTTTTAAGTTGCACCTATTTCTTGGAAGAACATCATCACTGCAGACGGAAACTTTTACTCCTTCCCAGAAGAAAGGCTAGTCCTTGATGTCCTTGTGGGTTCTATCTCAGGCACTAGCTACAGTGGTGATCTATGGAGCTTCCTGCAGCAGTCAAGTGAGAGGAAAAGGAAGCAGGTACCTATGTGATTAAGGACCTTTGCCATGGCTTAAGCCACAGATTGATGGTCAAAGAAGCCAAAATCCCAGATATTAAGTGCTATTAAGTTTCTCAAAGGACAGCCATTTAGGTTTTTCACTGATTCTGAGGAAAATAGCGCAACAGTGATATTAAGACCAAGACCATATTCAAATGACTAAGTAACATAAAGCCCTTAAAGATTGCTCCCAATGGGATTGGAGATGGCTCAGTGGTTAAAAATACTGGCTGCTCTTGCAGAGAACCTGGATTTGGTTCCCAGCATCTACATGGCTAATAACCCTTTTTAACTCCAGTTCCAGAACATTTGACACCCTTTTCTGGCTTCCATGGAATCTGTATGCTACAGGTACACTTTCATACATGCATTCCAAACACTGAAACACATAAAATACAAAATTTAAAAAGACTGCTCCAATTAGCTCCATTAGAATCAATTCCCAGTAAACACAAAGGAGGGGAAAACCAGACCAAAAAAAGGTAGGTAAGCAAATACAGCACCTTGTTTTTAAATAAAAAATAACATTAGGAATCTAGAATATTCATGTATTTTTGTTGTTGCTGCTAAGATTAGTCTCAATCACATGAGAGAGTAGTTTTAATGTGAACACAGCTTGCAGCTAAAGCTGTTGTCATCAAAGCCAACCCTTAGATGGACCAATGATTCTCAAATGTTTGCACTAAAATATTCCTGACAACAGCAAGGGGAAGAAAGGCCTCTAGGGACTGTTAAAATCTACCCCAAACCAGCCGTAGGAAGCAGGGTATTTCCTGAAGGGATCACTCTTTACCTCAATACTGTTCATGAGTTTTTGTATTCTACTTGCTTGTTCTAATATAAACATAATCTCCCTCAAGTCCCCGGTTTTTAAAGCTGCCTTTTCCCCGCCTTTGGTCTTTTTGAAACAGGGTCTTCCCGTAGTCCCCAGCTGGTCTGGAACTCGATATGCAGACCAGGTTGGTCTTGATCAGCCTGCTTCTGCCTTCCAAGTGCTGGGATTAAAGGTGTGCGCCCAGCAACCTTTTATCTGATGGCTCTGTACCCTTCCTCCCAGGCACACACACTGAAGGCTCTGTGTGGTATGCACTGCTAAGTCCAAATACTTCCATCTGGTTTGCCTTTGACATACACTTTCTATATACCTTTACACACATATATATATCC
Organism: Eospalax fontanierii; assembly: GCA_035773235.1. Lineage (NCBI taxonomy): Eukaryota > Metazoa > Chordata > Mammalia > Rodentia > Spalacidae > Eospalax > Eospalax fontanierii. Next base: position 102,066,123 of record CM069528.1, on the reverse strand, counting down.
TTTTAGATTTTAAAAGTAAAGCCATACAATCCTCAGTATCACCTACTGTTATTTTTTCATATTTTATAGGTAAAGAAACTAAGAATAGTTAAGGTCATTCTTTAACCTTTAATAACTAGACTTATGGCTCAATTTAAAATGCAAAGCTCCAGAACTGTCTTTATATACATAAATTGTTCTTGTGGTTAAATTAATAAATTGTTTATGTTTTTTAGCATCTGCATTATGGACTTCCAGAATAAGACGAAATCATGTTTAACAGGAATCAGAAGTGGGTCTGGGTCAAACCTTTTAACTCTTTTAGAAACCAATCCATTTTCTGGGAACCAGGAGGCAGCACACATATTACTGCTTCCTTGGGCACACGTTACACTGAAAATACCCTGCCCACAGGACACCTTTACTCTCTAGGTTGTCTGACTTTAGAAAACAGATTTCCTCATTTTTCAATACTGATGTAGGTGTAGCTCTGCTCTGAAAAGCTGCTCTCCTTCTACAGGGTGCTGTTGCTTCATTAGCATGGAGAATAGGCATCACACAAATCATTAAGAAGTTCACAAAGGGCGGGTTGGCACTACAAATGTGGATATGTACCCCAGGGAAGGTTCCACTTTAAAAACATGTTTTAAAAAATGCTCACTCTTGGGAATGAGAAGGCTCAGTGGGTAGAAGAAGGAAACTGACCCACAACCCATCATGGTGTGCACACACTCACACACAAATAAACGTTTTTCAAAAATAAATTATTGAAAGCAAAGTTCAGAGTAAGAGATCTGTTTATGATAACCATAGCTAAACACTTGAAGGAACTGGTTAGGTTTCAGTCAGTATACAAAATTTACACAAAGAAACATTGCTATCCTGAGTATACAACTGAATAGTCTAAGCTTTGTTAGATTGAAATATAATAAATTTGTAACAGAATGTCAACCTCAAACTTAAAAGGCTCACTCATAACCACAGCATCCCATAGGCAAATGCACTCAGAATCCCACCAACTGGGCAAGATTTTCCCTATGTGACAGGAGCAGGGTCACTGCTCTTACTCTTCTACCCTGTGCATGGAAAAGGTGATTCACAGTCCATTCATTGTCCAAGAAAGGGCAAAGCAGGTGTTAGATATGATATCATCCAGATTCTCTAAAACTCTATTATCTATAGGTGAAGGGCCAGCCAACAATATAGCCTGTTGGCAAAATCTCATATCTATTTTTCTTTTGTAAATAAAAATTTTTTTGGAATCCAATCATACCCTGTATTTGCATTATTTCTGCTTTTATATTATAATGGCAGGGTTGAAAAGTGGGAACAGACACTAGGTATAGCCCACAAAGCCTACAGTATTTACTACCTGTCTTATAAAACAGAAAGCTTGCTGATTCATGATACAGTCATCCCTTGGATCTGAATAATCCTTCTAGAAGTTCATGGGAGCAGTCATCACTTAGTGCAACAGATGATGACATACATGGTTCCATCTTGGATCTTCCCCCAAGTCAGAATTTAGAGCTCCTGTTTCAGAGGGACCCCTCTTCTAATACAAACTAGAAGGCTGAGCTATATAAAGTCTTAGGGAACATTTTAAGAGCAAAAAAGCAAAAGCATAAAAAGCTTGCAAATCTGAGAATGTCTGCTTTGTAAAGCTTTTCTAATGGATTAGATAGACAGAGCATCACATTCCAAGAGAAACAACTCAAAGCACGGAAGGCATGCAGCTACTAAGGCATACCCTTAGATCAGAGTGGGAGCCCAGTCATGGCTGCCAGACCGTCTGCAGGACCCATGGAGAGTGAGATGCACTGGCACCTACTAGATGCTGGGTGACAGCACTGGCAATAGTGACTTGTGAGGGCACTGCACTGTCAAGAACTCATCTAAAGAACCAATGACTATTGAACTTAAACGGATTTTACAAACTATATTTAAGCTTACCTTTTTCATATATTCAGTAACTGGGTTCTGCTGCAAGAATTCAGTACTCTCTCTGGTATAAAATCTCTCTGTGTCAGCCAAAAATTGAGATTCAAAGGATTCTTTATACACTGTTAACGTAGGGCCCTTTGCAAATGCATCGTCTTCGTTCAGCCCCAATTCCACTAGAAATAAATATGAGCTATATTTCAATTACCCTATTTTTTTGTTATATTTCACAGACAATAGTCAGTAGCATTCAGTTTAAGTTACACTTAGAAGATAAAGGTGAAATGGAGAGTGTAAGGTAACTTACTCGCTAGTATTAAAGTATGTTTGTTTCAATAAAGAAAAAAGAAAATAAAGTCCAAGATGTATAAAAAGCAAATATTCCTGACCCACAACCAGGTATCCTTCAAAATGATCATCAGAGTCAATGAAAGACTTTTACATTTCCAAAAGCAATACAAATTTCTAATTTTAAACCTTCAAAGAAATACGCTAACCAAATTTTAAATCCACAATTAATACTTCATCAGTTCCTCAACCTCAATTTTTCAAGCTGATATAGATTTCTAGTTATCATTTAGCTCAAAAACAATCACATGTATATCTAGTAATTCAGTATGAGACCAGAAAAATAAATAATTCAAAATTACAGCAGAGATACAGCAGAGACAAAACATGGTTGATTGGTAAAATCACTAACTTAAAAGTATCTTTAAAAATGGAGTAACATTCTTGATAATATCTAAAGGGTTTTTTTGAGACAGGGCATCCCTGTAGTCCCAGCTGGCCTGGAATTCAAAGTAGACCAGAGATCTACTTACTTCTGCCTCCCACATGCTGGGATTAAAGGTGAGTGCCAACACACTGGCTTTTAGTTAAAAGGTTTTTAAATGAATCTGTTAGATCATTTTCATAAGTGCCATGTGATATGAAAACTGAATAAATTCAAGGGAAATGGCTTACCATAAGATTGTACAACTCCACTAATCAGTCTTGTATTGATAGTTTCTCCATTTCGTTCCTTTTCAATCAGTTTTAAAACAGCATTTGTGACCTTTAAGAACACAAGAAAATACAAAAGATATACATGATCAGGCACAATGTAAATCCTTAGCCCTTAAGCATTCAAACTAAACAATATGAGATGACAAATACTTTTTTTTAAAATTTAAAATATTTTATTAGCATTGTTTTTGTTAAGAAATAACATTACATTGAAAACTATACAAGTTGGAAAATTTGGAAAGGACGTGAATGGCAAACTCACATTATAGCAAGTGACAAACATGACATTGAAGTTTGGTAGAATGGTTTTATTAGTAAATAATATTAAGAAATTATAGTAGACACACAGAATTGTGAATTTATATTCTAAAATACAAATATATTTTTAGAATTATATCAGTTTAGTCATTACAAATATTCTTTTTTTTTTCAAGCTCCCCAGACTGTGATTTTTTTCTCTCTAAAGTTCAATTAGGTCTTTTATATTTTTCATAGGGCAGAGGTAAAGGCACACTGGGGAGGAAGAGAAATAAAAAAGTAATGGAAAACCTCCTGGTGCCTGGGAATGGGAGAGATTCAATATCAAGGCCTGGATGCCCCGAACCACATCAAGAGTCAAGATGACAGCTGGCCCTCAGGGGAGGTAGAAGATCTGTTCTAGATATTTCATCCTCCCAATACTAGAATCTGCAATTGGCAGACTTCCCCTGTCCCCAGCATAAGTTCTACATAGAGGCAAAGTGAAAAATACTTTTTGTATGTACTGTGGGTAGGGTGTATGGCACATGTATCTGTGTGTATGTGGAGACCTGCGTGCCAGGGGTTGGTCCTCAGGAGTTGTTCGCCTTGTTTTTTGAGACATTATTTTCTCATTGCCCTGGAGCTAAGGAGGTTAGGCTGGCTGGCTGGCCAGGAAGCCCAAGGGATCTGCCTCGAATTCTCCAGTGCTGGAATTATAAGTGGGAGCTCGCACACATGGCTTTCTTATGTGGGTTATCAGGATCTAACTCAAGTCTTCACACTTGCATGACAAGCCCTTTACTGACAAATAGTCTTGAGATATTTCCAAGATAAGGGGAAGATAAGCTCAAGGTTGAAAGGGATTTTTAAAAAGGAAAACACATACATTAAACAGTAGATACCTGTTTATTCAATGGCCTGAACAGACAATCTCTCCATGTCACCAATGCAAGCTGGATGAAAAAGGGGAAAAGTAGCATTAAATATCTTTATTTTACCATGGTTCCCCAAACTGCATAGATAAGAATTTGAATTCTACATTTTACTAAAATTTCTAGATTGTAACTTGGTAAAAATCTATCATATGAAATCAGAAACATGCTAAGTTAACTACTTTGTTCAGATGTTTATCAGTTCACATTTTAACAGTGATATTTTAAAATGAAAATTTGATTTTAATGTTTAAAATAATTATTTTTATGTGTATGAGTGTTTTGCCTGCATGTAAGTGCACCAGTGCTGTGCAGTGTCTGTAGAGACCAAAGGGTGGTGTCAGATCCCCTGGAACTGGAATTATGGATGGTTGTCAGCTGCCATGTGGGTGCTGCAAATCGAACCTGAGTCCTTTGCAAGAGCAGTCAATGCTCTTAACCACTAAGCCATCTCTCCAGTCCCTGGATCATATTTTAAATGGATGCTGTTTCTTGTACATAAATCAACACCTGCTAATTTATATGTATGTGACTGTGCAAGATATGAATTTCTGTGTATATATATAGTATACACATCAGAGCATGAAGGCCAGAGGATGTCGGTGTCCTGTTCTATAATTCTCTACCTTATTCCCTTGAGACACAATCACTCACTGAACCTAGCACTAAGTTGGCAGCCAATAAACCCCAAATGATCCTATCTCTATACTCCACAGTGCTGAGGTTACTGATGAGGCTTTTTATGAAGATGCTGGGGATTTTAACTCTGGTCCTCATGCTTACACAGCAAGTGTTCTTACCTGCTGAGCTATCTCCCTAGTCCCTAAGATATACATCCTAAATTGAATGTATAAATTTCATGTGTCATAATTTTTCCACTTTCCTAAACTTCCCACAAGAGTTACACCAAGAATAATTACTATAAAAATGGTATTCGAAAAAGTTAGAATTCATACATGATTTTAAAACTGTTTGAGAGAAGTATTAGTACATTAAAACGAAACCGAATATTTTAACAGTTTAACATACAAGTACCAACTGTTGAGAAATTCATTTCAACATCAGTCTTATTTTCCCCAAAATTTAACTAGAGATAGTTAGGTTTATAAAGGATACATTTTAAAATTATTTTGTTTACTATTTTTATTTTATGTGTATGAGTATAATGCCTGCATGTAGATTGGTGCACCCATGTCATGCAGTGCCTGTGGAGGTCAGCAAAGGGTATTGGATACCCTAGAACTGGAGTTATGGATGGTTGTTAGCTACCACATGGGTCCTGGGAATTGAACCCATGTCCTCTTCAAGAGCAACCAATGGTCTTAACCACTGAGTTATCTCTCCAGTCCCAAGGATGCATTTAAAATTTTTTTTTTTACTTATTTTTATTATATGTGTATTAGTGTATTGCCTGCATGTATATAAGTGCACCTAGGTCGTGCAATGCCCATGGAAATCAGAAGTGGGCATTGGATCCCCTGGAACTGGAGTTATGAACAGTTGTTAGCCATCAAATGGGGTACTTATTCCGAAAACTGTTTAACATCTACCTAAATCCATTTACTGAAAGACAATGCCATTATTACAAAACACCATTTGAAAGGTTCTTTTTTAAAAAAGAAAAGAAACAAAAAACTTACTGAATAGATTTCATAGATTCCTTTCCGTCCTTCATCACATTCACGGCGAACCCAATGTCTATTGAGGTAGGCACAGATTCCATTCAGCACTTTGCTGGAGAATCGGTAATCTTCCCATTGCTGAGTGTAGAACTTCAGAACACTCTCATCCATCAAATCTTCTCCATCCTGAAAGAAAGTTCACTACAGTCTTAAAATAACAGTCACATAATAAAGACAAAAGTCCATTGCATCTAGAATACACTGATACAGTTTCTATAAATTATTGTATATGAAAATATGGTAATATAAAATTTTATAAGAACATTAGTAAAAATTACTCAAAAAACAGAACCTGTAAAGCTTTATTAAAACTACAAAACAGAGTGCTGCTTTGTGGTGCTAACAGTTTGTATAGAGACTGAGCTCTAGAAATGCTGAGACCTACTGTATCAATTATGCCTTTCTTCTCATTAAATCTGCCAAAAGCAAAGCAACAAAAGACTGCTATTATAAAACAACCTTGGGTATGGAGAGAACCTCATTATGCAGATTTGACATAAAAAAAAAACTGACCCCCAAAAAGTATTATTTGTTTGGATCTGATACTCATTAGCACAGACTATTATTCTCAATGAATCCTCCCTCAATTGCTCTAAAAGAGTGTGATTCTTAGACTTGAAAGAAATCACCCAAAGGGGTTTTTATTTGTATTTGTGTGCACATGTGTGCTGTGAATGTACAGCCTAGAGGACAACCTCAGTTGTTGATCTTTAGGAGTAATCCACACTGGTTTTTGGGGGTTTTTTTTTTGATAGAGTTAGGCTGCCAGCAAGTCCTAGGGATCTGCTCATTTCAGTTTCCCCAACACTGGGACAGTAGGCTTGACAACATCCCCCTTTTCAGAGGGATTTTAGGGGACTGAACTCCGGTTTGCATATTTATAAGGTAATCAAATGAGATATCCCAGCTCTGTAGAGATTTATTTTTCTTCTAAGAAAAGGTCTCTTGTACTCCAGGCTGGCCTGGAACTTATGATGTAGCAGAGGATGACCTGAACTTGATTCTCATCTCTACTTCACAAGTGCTGGGATAGCATGTGTGTGTCTCACCACATCTGGTTTATGTAGTATAGGAAATTGAACCCAGAGCTTCACACAAGCTAGGCAAGCACTCTATTAAGAAAGCTACATCCCCAGCCCCTTAAGAACTTTTTAACATTAGGCTTCTGTGCCTATCTCTAACGTTCCTTAGCAAGTCTAAGCATTTGCATCTTTATCAAGTTCTTTCATTATCAAATTAAACTGGAACTCTTCATGGTTCGAATATACATATATGCTCATGAAGTGTACTTGGTTTTTTTAGAACATGAAAGTCTTTTTTTTTTTTTCTACTTAGTTTGAGACAGGATCTCAGTAAGTTGTCCAGGGTGATCTTAAACTCTGTATGCAGCCCAAGCAGGCTTGAACTTGGGATCCTACTGCTTCAACCTTCTAAGTAGCTGAGATTAGAGGTGTATGCTACCATGCCCAGTGGCAATTTTTCTTCTTTTCTTTGTAAATGTGTCTCATGTATAGCAGCTGGCCTTGAAATCACTATGTAGCTGAGGATGACTTTGAACTTCTGATTTTGTGCTACTACCTCCTGAATGCTAAGATTACAGGTATGCACTACCACCATGTCTGTGCTTTTAGCAATTTCTTTTTATGAAGGAATTTATCTCCAAAGCATCTGTATGTCTGATAATTTTCCTAGTTTAATCTGTCCTGTTAAGTTGTAATGTGAAGCTAACACACTTTTAAAAACCTTACCCTGCCTTAACTTAGTTAAAAATTACAAAAATATTCATCTAATGTGGCATATGTTGTATTTTTAAGAACAAAAGATGATACAATATTTCTTCTTTAACAAAACCTCATGAAGGAAATGGACATTTATCAAAATTATTAAATTCTATAACTTAAATCACATATTTTTATTTGGACAAAACTAACTCAAAATTTCTTAGGTATTATGGCATCTCCAAAATATGTTCTACCCTTTAAAACACTGCAGTACCATTTACAAGTGTTGTACAGGATGCACTGAAGAGGTAGAAGAATGGCCAGTATTAGCCTGGTTACTTCTCTTGCCTTAGTGGAAAGACAAAGGTCCATTCCACAAATAGCATTTGAGTGATCTAACCATTTATGTAAATACCCAATCATGTCAAGACACAACCAATGAACTTTAAAATGTAAAGCTAACCTGCTCTAAATTTAAGATAATTAAACATTTTATTATTTATTTTGTGTGTATGAGCACAATGCCTGCGGAGATCAGAAGAAGGTGTAAGAACCCCTGCAACTGGAGTCAAAGGTGGTTGTTATTTACCAGGTCGGTGCTAGGAACCCTCAACCCAGGTCTTCTGCAAGAGCAGCCAGGGGTCTTAAGACATTGAGTCATCTCTCTAGTCTCATAAATTTAATATGCAAATATACTGCTGATGGCCTAGCTGTGGAAAATAAAATACACTTTGTTTTGGTGCCAAGCAATAATTAGTTGCAAGGTTTTATTTAGAAAGTGTTGTAAATATAAAAGACACAGTGGCTGTAACAAGACATCAGAATCACTGTTTAAGAACAGAAAGTGATACTACATTAGTTACAACCTGCCTGTAGGAATAACATGTTTCTAATCAACTTGTAAAATTATTAAGCAAAAAGCATTCTTGCAGCAGCACAAAGCTTTGTGTATTACCTACGTAACTTAAAAAAATGTCAAACTGTATACACAGAAGAATCCTTGAGAACTTTTCAGGGTAGAAAGCAGAAGTATCTTTACTGACTGAAGACACTGCATATAGCACAAGATGAAGGAGCCACCTGCTCACCCAGTAGTAGGGCGTAAGGCACCCCACTGCCTTTGTTACAAAGCACTATTGAAGACCAAAGACAGAAAGGGGAGGAGAAAAGGTTCATCACTGTCTAAGTAATGGTTTGAACTGACTCAGGGGATGTGGAGAGTTGCTGCATTGTCATTAACAGTTTTGGAATATACTTCATGATCATGTTTAAGAAGCAAGATCACATTTGAGCAATGTGATTAACAGAACCTTAATAAGCTTGCTTTTGGGGGGAATGCTGGAGGTGGAATCCAGAGTCTCAAATATTGCTAAGCAAGTGCTCTATCTCTAAGCTATACCCCTTAACCCTGATTTATATACTTTGATGGAGAATAACACCACTAAGTTCAGAATAAAATATTGGTAATCTGAATATGTAAGTATATGCTTTAAATGAAATGGTTCAGCAATTTCTAACAATTACATATAAAAATTGGTTAACAACTTATGATATCAATAACCTATAATTTTAGTTTTTTTAAAAAAATAGTTGGTTTTTGTTTTCCTAACAGGTAAAAGACCAACCCAATACCAAAAAATATCCATACATGTTAATCTAAAGCAGTGAATGTGAAAATTTAGCATTTACAGTAGGATCATTTCACTTCTTAAAAACGGCCTCTATGTTTGGTATAGCAGTAAACCATCTTACCTTAAGAAGATTTGTCAAGTAATTCTTCAAAAATTCCTTAAGTCGCTTGTATAATTCCAAGCCGACAAACTGAGCTCCTCCAGGTGTCTGCCCCTTTTTTGACTTTGAAGGGGGCACTCCAGCACCCCGTGCTTGATTGGACTGGTGTACACTAGTACAATAGTTATAAACATGACTTGGAGAAAGTTAAAGAAATTAACATGCACTATATATGCTAACAGTGATTAACATGAACATGTTTCCTATCAATACAGTCTCAATACGTTGATCAAAATCTGTTAAAACCCAAGTGGAAGAAGATGCCACTTATATCAATAATGCTGAAAGTCAGTAAACCCATTCACAAGGATGTTCACAAGCCTGGAAAGCATAGAGAACATTCTTGACAGACTGTCAAGAAAAACTCTGGACCACTAAAACTGCCTCATGTGACTGACAGTGTGCAGACTGTCCTGAAAAGCAACAGGTACAAGAAAGGTAGCAAATGATAAAGAAAAAAGCAATTACAATATTTAGTTTTAGGAAAAACAAGAACCCAGTAAAAATCGCAGTCAATCATGATGCTCAGCTATGAATAACATTTCCAGGAGCACACACTGAAAACACTGAAATAACCATATTTTTATTCTTAAATAATTTATAAATGGAATCACACAAAACTATATTCTGAGAATGAAGCAAACGGCACAGAAAACAGTGGTGTCATCCCACAACAATGGACTCACAGATGTCTAACAATGGCCAAAAGCAGCAGGTCCACAGACCTCTGGGGAAAAGAGGTGCCCAAACAGCAGAAGCAGCTGTCTCTACAGATGAGAGTGATGGGCCCCAGGTTAGGGACAAGAGAGGTAGAGAAGGGCCTCTGGATGACCTTTATGGACTTATCTGCATGCATTAAAAAGACACAAAAGGAGAGTAATGAAACATACTAGAGTAGCACAACATACTAGTCTGCTGAGTTTAAGAATTTACTATATAAAAATACTTCAAATCCATGGATAAAAGATTACTTAAATGACAAGGATATTGCAAAATGTATTACAATACATGAGATAAAACCAAGAAAACCCACAGGAATATTACTTGTTTTCTGGTTGGAAATGCCCTTCCAAACAAATCGTAATATTTTATTTGAAAATTTGAACATATTAAAGTAAAACATCTTCAAAAAGGAATTAGTATCTTCCATAAATTAAGGCACTTTGGGCTGGGTTCAATCCCCAGCACCATAAAAACTAAGGTATTTTAAAACAATATGAAAAACATGACTACAGAAACATAGCCAAAGTATAACAAACAGACAAAACAAACAAGGCACACTGATGGTCAAAAAGCTAATAAAATACCCAATTCCAATAGTTACCAAAGAACTACATCTTAAAACAAATCACTAGATATTTCAATGGTAGTTAAGAGGCACAGATTCCAACAAGAATCTTCTGCTCATGACCCAGTAGTGGTGGCTTGCATGCAATCCCAGCACTTGGGAGGTGGAAGTAGGAAGAAGGTCCAGAAGTTCAAGGTAATCCTTGGCAACATAGCTAGCTAGAGGTAGCCTGGGTTATTGAGAGACCTTGTCTCAAGAGAGCAAAAAGAGGGACTGGAGAGATGGCTCAGAGGTAAGGGCACTGGAGTTTGGTTCCCAGCACTCACATGGTGGCTAACAACCACCCTTAACTCTAGTTCCAGGAAATCCAACTTCCTCTTCTGACCTTCACAGGTCTTTGAGATATTTGTAATATTTGGATGCCATACCACTATTGCTGACGGCAAACTCCCATAGGACACTCCCAGAAGGGAAACTGGGAATTGTGTGTAAGAGGACACCATCGGGATTGAGCACGTAGACTACAAACTGCACAAGCTCACCTGCTAGACAGCCTGCTCCCTTGCTTCCTCCCTCTCTCCCTTCCCCCTCTCATACACCCAGCCTTTCCTTCACACATTCCTTCCTTCCTTCTCTTTTTTTGAGACAGGGAATCACTGTGTAGCCACCATAGCTGATCTGGAACTTGCTATGTAGACAGGCTGGGCTTGAACTCAGAGAGATCCACCTGCCTCTGCCTCAGGAGTGCTGAGATGAAGGTGTGTGCCACCACATCCTGCTAGAAACTGCATTCTTTTCAAAAGCACACAGTATGCTCCCCAAGGCAGGTCATTAAACAAGCATCAATACATGTAAAAGAGCCAAAAATCACCAAAAGTTTGTTGCTGACCAAAATGGAATCACATTTGGAATTAGTAACCATGAGCTACCCAGGTAAACCTCAAATACTAATGCAGAATGACATATTTCTGTATAACCCAAAAGTCAAAGAAGAAATAGTAAAATAACAGTGTTTTAAACCAAGTAATGATGACTGATGAACACACAACAGCAAAATTTGTGAAATGAAGTTAAAAATCCATAAGGAAATTCATGCCTTCAAATGCATATAGTAGAAAACAAAGTAGGAAACTTTGGTATTAGAAAGACAATACTTCCCTATTGATCTACATATTCAATGCAATCTGTCAGAAATGATGATATGATTCTAAGATTCACATGCAACTGTAGGAAACCAAAACCAGACCAAATACAACTCCCCACAACCCTAACACACAGGCAAAATCTTGGAGGACCTCTATGTCATAATTTCAAAACTCACTACAAAACTACAGTAATTAAAGACAGTGAGGCACTGGAACAGGATAAATCAGTGGGGTCCAATGGAGAACACAGGAGCAGGGGATATGGTTCATCAGTTATAGTGCTGGATACACAAGCCAGAGAACCATCGTTCAACTCTCCTACTAAAAACACAGGCTAACTGAATGGATTATGAAACAAAACCATCTTTTTGTTGTCTACAAGAAACTTATCTCACCTTCAAGAATAGGTAAGGTTCCACCTTAAGGTGAAAAGATAGGAAAACAAAAAACAAAAACACTGCAAACAAATGACACTAAAAAACAAGCAGGAGTTGTGATTCTAGTATCTGATAAAATAAGAGCTCAAACTAAAATTAATCAGAAGATAAAGGTCATTTCATTCTGATCAGGGAAACACTCAACCAAGATATTACAATTATGAACATATATGCAACAAACTCTGGTGTACCCAACTTCATAAAAACAGTACTACAGAATTTCAAGAAACAGATTAAGACCAACTCAGTAATAGTAAGAGACATCGCTATCCCACTTTCTCCAATAAACAGGTCATCTGAACAAAGAATAAGCAAAGAGACATCTGAATTAAATGATATCAAATGGATCTAACAGACATCTGTAGAATACTGGATCCAAGCACCAAAAAATACATTTTACTCAGCAGCCCATAGAAGATTCTCCAAAGTAGACCACATACCAAAGCACAAAACAAACCTCAACAAACACAAAAACCTGAAAAATTCTATATATTCTATCAGACCATAATACAATAAAATTTTTAAAAAATCAACAGCAAAAGAAGCTCTAGTAACTACATGAATTTGTGGAGATTAAAACAAAACACTTAACAGCGGTTAAGAGTACTGACTGCTCTTACAGAGGACCTGGGTTCAATTCCCAGCACTCACATGCTGGCTAACAACTATCCATAACTCCAGTTTCAGGGGATCTGACACCCTCTTCTGACCTCTGTGGGCACTGCATGACACAGGTGCACTTACATACACTCAGACACATAAAAACAACAACAACAAAACTTCCTGAATGATGAATGGATCAAAGAAGAAATCAAGAAAAATCAAAGTATTCCTGGAAATAAATGAAAATAATAACAACAAAACATATTAAAAACAGTCATAAGAAGGGAATTTATAGCCCTAAGTACCTATATTTAAAAAAAAAAAAATCTTTTGACTTAATGGTACAACTTAAGAATCTGGAAAATCAAGAACAATCCAAACCCAAACACAGAAGAGAATAGCAGAAATCAATGAAACAGAAACAAAGAAAACAAAACAAAGAATCAATGAATCTAAGAACTGGTTGTTTGAAAAGATAAGATAGATCATTAGTCCAGCTAATCAAAAATTTAAAAAAGAAAAAAAAAAAAAAAAAAAAAAAGCAAATCCAAATCAACAGAATCAAGAGATGAAAGGTGAAACATCACAGTAGACACGAAAGAGGACCAGAGCATTAAAAGGTAATATAATACTTTGAGCAGGGTCTGGTGGTACACACTTTTAATCCCAGCACTTGGAAGACAAAAAAAAAAAAAAAAAAAAAAAAAAAGAAGAAAACTTAAAAAACCTATACTTTATTCAATTAGAAAATCTAAAAGAAATGGATGGATGTCTAGATTCAATTGAACCACCAAAGTTAAACCAGGAAGAGATCAACAACTTAACCAGACTCATAACAAATAAGGAAATTCAAACAGTAATATAAAACCTCCCCTACTTAAAAGGCCCAGGTCCAGATAGATCACAGAATTTTACCAGACCTTCAAAGAAGATCTATAATCAATCCTGCTTAATTTATTAAAAAACATAGAATAAACTTCTATGAAGTCATTATTACTCTAATACCCAAACAAGGTAAAAACAGAAGAAAAAACTACAGGCCCATATCCCTGCAAAAATTCTCAATGAAAAGGCACTGGAATAGGATAAATCAATAGATTCAAACTGAGAACACAGGGGCAGGAGAGACAGCTCACCAGTTAAATGCTTGCTACACAAGCAAGAGGACCAGAACTCATATAATAAAATGTCAGGTAGGCATGAAGGCTCTTCTGAAACATCAGTCTCAAAGGTAGAGACAAGGGAACCACAGAGCAGGCTGGGTAGCAAGATTAGTCACTTCCATGAGCTCCAGGTTTGACTGAGACCCTGTCTCAAAAAGAATAAGGTGGAGAGGGATAAAGAAGATGTTCAATATCAATCTCAGGAAGCAGGTGGGTCTGCCAGAGTGAGGCCAGCCTGGACTACATATGAGTTCTAGGCCGGCTGGGACTACTAAGAGGCCCTGTATCAAAAGAAGTAATTAAAAAAAAATTTTAAAGATAAGAATCTCAAGAGGCTGCACTTCTGAATGTAAGGTTTTCTGAAGAACAAGCCCAAAGAGACCCCACGTGGAAACCTCAGGGCTTGGTCTTCCAGATGCTCTGCATGAGCTAGATCACTGCTACTGGCCTTGCTGAAGCCACAACTGCCACCAGCTGCCTCAGTAAAGTAGGTGCCAGTAAGACATGTATTATTTTTAAGTAAAAGCTACATAAACATGGGCTAATGTTCAGTAGAAAGTGGTCACATCTAATTTTTAAAGCAGAAAACTTAATGTACAATGTGATGAAAAATTAAATACAGGAATGAAAAGGAAATAAAATCTCCAGCATTCAAAATAAAAGTAAACCAAAAAATCTAAAAAGAAATAAAACAAGCTTCATCCAGCTGATGACTGGTTAGCTGTATAATACTAAGTCAGCCAAGACCATAACAAAGTTCACACACTGACTTATAAAATGCTGGGTCCCTCCAAGAGTTTCTTACCAAGAAAGTCAACAAGAATCTGAGCAGTGACCTATGTCTTTCTCCCAGGTCTGCCTGGGCTTCTTACTAGTGTCTGGTGGGAAATGCTGCAAGGTGGAGGATTATGCTACAGAGCCAAGTTGGATTCAGTCTCAATAATGACCCTATATGCCTGTCATCTAAGAAATGACTCATTTGCTATGTGTGCATTTTTCAAGCTTGGGAGGAATTAATTTCTCTAAGAGTCCTATTGGGGGCCTCTTGAAGAGGTATTTATGGGGCACCTGCCCTATGCCAGACCTCATGGAGGACAGTCACAAGAAAAATTGCCTCCCTCAAGTTCATTACTGATTGTACACTTCAACACATGAAAGAAGCAGATGGGATGCGGTATGTCTGCTCTGGGTCCATCAGTGATGAAGAAAGGCCCAGAGACACCTCAAATGGCTGTTATTCACAACACTACACGTTAACCTGGCAATCAGCTCTTGACTTCTAATTATCACAAAACTCAAACCAATTTCACTTTTAATAGATAATCTAAATAAACAGCAAAACTAAACAGAACTGTTTCTCACTACCACTTCAACAGCTTACAAAGTGGAAATCTAGGATCATTAAAAAGATTGCACTGAATGCTATATTAAGAACATTTCCTTGCTGGCTGTGGTGGCACAAGCAGGCAGATCTCTGTGAGATCGAAGACAGTCATGTCTATATAGTAAGTTTCAGGCCAGCTTAGCTACAAAGAGACGGGATCTCAAAAAACAAACAAAATTTAAAAAAAAAAAAAAAACAGAACATTTCTTGTTGGGCTGAGGACACAGCTCAGTAGTAGAGAGCTTGCCTAGATGTACAAGATCCTGTTTTTAATTCCTAGCACCAGAAACAAAACCAGACTCTTATCTTCACATATCAGCAAGTGGTCTGCCAATACAAAATGCCAACAGCAACAGGCCACATATTGTAAAGCCATAAAACTCAGGTCTCTGCAGTCTGTAATTCTATTCATTTCTGAAAAAATCCCATACACTGAGGTTAGAGAGATGGCTCACTGGTTAAGAGTGCTGGCTGCTCTTGCAGAGGACCTGGATTCAGTTCCTAGCACCTATATGGCAGCCACCAACTGTCCATAGTTCCAGTTCCAGGGGATCCAACGCCCTCTTCTAACCTCTTCAGGCATTGCACGACACACATATGGAGGCAGTAAACTCAGACAAAATAAAAATAATTTAAAAAATATACCATACAAAGTAAATAAACATATCTGCAGGAGCCCGCCGGCAGAAATCGAACTGTACCTGCATTGGGGAGTTAGGATTGAGAAATAAAGAGAGAGAGAGAGAAAAGATATATTCGGGAGGGCTCTCAGTCAATACTGAGGCCTAGATTTTATTCTTCTCAGTGTAGTTATACTCTTACAACTGCTTGAGCTACAATACCGTCAGAAGTTCAAGCAAAAACAAACATACATTTACATATGTAAAATTATTCAAGCCACTCACATCTACTAACAATGGGTACTCAGCCTTGGGCTCAAGGCAGACTCCCTTTCAGGAGTCACAAGATTCTTGCATATCAAAGCATCCTGCTCCCATAGCACTTCTGTGACTGATCTCTGTTTAGCCCTAAGCTAGGGCATAGCTCAAAACAGGCAAATGGCTCTCGAAACATATCTCATAACATAGTTCAAAAGCAAAGATTACTTGCAACTGATTGTGATAAAACGTTAAAACATTAATCTAAGTATAAATACCACAAATCAAACTTTAAAGAAAAACACTGCATGTACTACACTTATACTGAAAAAAATCCTGTATTGAGGTAGTTATATTATGACACTAATTTCTTTGGGGTCTTGCTTTTAGGTGGCTACACAATCTCTTAAAAGCTATTTTAACAGTACTAGGTCAGCAGTGAAAGAATTCTGTCAATATATCTACATATGGACTTAGATCTATATAAAGATAAAAAACTATTTTTAAATGTATGTTTATACTGAAAATATAGAAGACGAAAATCATTTTAAAAACCACCTCTAACAGGTCTGGTGTAGTGGAGCACACCCCGAATCCTAGTACTCTGGAGGCAGAAGCAGGTGATCTCTGTGAGTTCAAGGCCAGCCTGGTCTACCTAATGAGACCCTGACTCAAAGCAAAAATAAATAAATAAATAAATACCACCCCCAAAAAACCCCAAACAAGTAACAAAAACCCACCTCTAACCCCAACAACCTAGGCACAGCCACTTCAAATACAGTGTAGCCACATATTATCACCCTTTTCAAAAGCACAAAGTCTAAAACGGGGCTCATGGTTCACACAACACTTTGGATCTTGCTTTCAGCAATATATCATATAGACATTATTCCATATCAATGAATAATCTTCACTGCATCTTTTTTGTTGTTGCTGTTTCAGTGATCCTAGGGACTGAAATTTTGGGCAGCTGAGCAAAGGTTCTACATTTATTACCCCCAACCCTTTAAAGATTTATTTATTATGTGTGTTTTGCCTGCATGTACATAAGTACAGCACATACATGCCTGGAGACCATGGAGGTAGATGAGGGAACTGGATCCCCAAGAACTGGAATTAAGGATGGTTGCTAACCACCTTGAGGGTGTTGGAAACTGAACCTGGGTCCTCTGCAAAAGCAGCTAGTACTCTTGGCTGCTGAGCCATCTCCCCAGTTCCCATTTATTGTCCTTTTAACAGCTGTTTAAAACAAGACTGAGGTTGTTTTCTATTGTTTCTTATTTCATATTCTTATCAAAATACGCTGAAGAGCCTTGAGCATACAATTTGAATACAAGTATTTCTTTAAGATAAAGGTTAAAAAGTAATCCAGGGAGAGTTGGCACAGCAATTAAGAGCTGTGGACAGAGGTTCAGTTCCCATCACTCACATGAGATTAACAATTATCTTTAACCCTACCTTCCAGGGGATCCAATGTCCTCCTCTGGCCTCCGTGGGCACTAAGCATACACATGTGTACTTACATGCAGGCAAAACACTCAAGCACATAAAATAAAAATTTTTTAAATAAATCACTGAGTCAAAGTATATTTTTATGTCTTTAGAAATGTTTTAAAATTTCTTCCCAGAAAGTTCATGGCAACACTCCCACCTGCACTATGGGAGCTTTGTCTCCCTCTCTCCCTAATACTAGCTGTAAACATTAATTTAAAAACATTTTTCACTTGGTTAGATTTTTCTAAAACAATCTCATTTTAATTAAGTTTTTCAGCAGTCATGAGGCTAAACATTTTCCCATACCTTTACTACCTATCTCATAATGGAAGTAGTTATGTCCTTTAGGCCTTATTTTTTTGCAGTACTGGGATTGGACCCAAGATCTCACACATGCTAGGCAAGTGCCCCATCACTGAGCTATATATTCCCAGATCTTTGTGTGTTTATTTAACCGACAGCGTCTTATTAAGCTGCCCAGGTTGACCTTGAACCTACCTCTGTAGCCAAGGCATAGACACTATGGCATAGACATGGGTGAATCTTATTTTAATTAAAGTATGGGTAAATATATACCTTCAAAATAGTAGTTGATATTTGAAAAGTATGGAAGCCTTTCATGTTTAGATTCATCTGATGCAAATCCATGTTACTAGATGAGCAAAGTCAGATTGATGGGGGTCTCCTAAATAAAAAGTACAAGATGAAACATCCATATATATTTGATGAGTAAGATGGTTATTCCACAAAGAACATGGATCAACAACAATCTATTCTGAAAACAATCTGCCATTTCTTCTGCCTGATCTGTTATTCTATAAGGTTTAACTTTCTAGAAAGGAAAGCAGAAATTTGCAGGAGGGAGTTGGTAATAAGAAAGTCCTCATCCCCTCTCCCCGCCTCCAGCAGAATACCTAGAGAAGAGAACCCATGAACTACAGATCTAAGAAGACTAGCAACAACAGCTGTGATGTGACATACAGCCAGCAGGTGCTGAGCGGCGGCAAGGACCAGCGTGCCCTGGTACAGCATGTGCTGCAGGAGAGCTGAGCAGGCTGTCTTGGATGAACAAAGTGCCCTTACCCTTAGTGGTAACAAATCCTATCACGTCACAAGACAGGATTAAATGTGCTAATGTCATGAATTGAAGCATTAAAAAGCTAAGACTAGGAAAACAGGCTAAGGAAACCATGTTCAGTTCACAATACTACTGCGAGAAAAGTAAACATCAAAGTTCAGGAGAGCTTATTTAGTAGGAAAAAGGAAAGACTAGCATGTACACTTTCTCAGGTAACGGAGTTCAGTTTGCTGTCCACTGCTACATTGAAGAACTGGGTTTTTATTCTTGAGGAGAAACTCCCAGAAGAGTATGTTTGTGATTACAGGTTGACTTTTTCTTTCCTTCCTCCTTTTTGGTGACACTTAAGTCAAGTAGATATGAAGTTTCCCCGCCTCTGAATATTGTATGAAGTCTAGGAAGGCAGACCAGCAAAATTCTGAGCAAAAGGTTTAATTTCTCTGCCTCATTTTGTATGTGTGTGTGTGTGGGGGTCATAATCTCTATTTTCTTTCTTTTCCAATGGTATGGCTCAAACCTGGAGTCTTATTCATGACAAGAAAGCACTCTACCATGAGCTATATAACCCTAGTCCCATTTTTAATGAGTACTGAAAATAGCTGCAGGCCTGTCTGAAACCTTATGCACTGGAAGAAACAGTTGAACTTTCAACATGGTTCTTGCGATTCATTTATTTTAATAACCTTTATACAAGTAATACTGAACAAACAATGAAATGTTAACAGTTTAATGAAGAAGACCAACCCAATTTACAAATGAAGAAATCTTTCTCCCTCTACATCAAGAGTCTTTTTTCAATCTGGATTTCTTTCTTAGTTGTTGGCCCTGACTTTAGGATTCAAAAACAAAGTTTTTACAAGCTATACTTTTCTTTCTGGTATGCTAAGTGAACACAACAGTATCTAGTCACACTGTGCAGCAGGTGTTAGAATACATCAGAACATGTGATCTATGGACAAGCACCCATATAGTCCTAGTGTTTTCTGATTTCTGTTGGAAAATAAACTAAGTGATTTAAAAAATTTTAAAAACTTAAAAAAAAAAAAAAAGGAAAACAGATACTGTCATGCAAGTTTAAAGTAATTCCAAGGGAAGGGAAAATACGAATCTGAGGTGTAGTGACTACAAAAAAGAACCTGGGTCTGGAAAGTGAGAGGTAGGTAGGTAGAACAGAAACCTGTGGGAGATGAGCTGATGCGCAGCTGAGCTAGGCTAGGTTGGGTCCCACCTTTTCCATGCAAAGCCTCCCCATTAGCTCGTGAAATAAATGAATATAATGACCTTATCTATAAAATACATATTTCATTACTTATTTCAAGTTCAAGGAAAGTAATCAGTTACTTAGTCACCTACCTAAAGAATACTTTCCATTACATTGCTCCCCCCACCAAAAGGTGCTCCCATTCCCCAACCAAACTCCCTCCTTTGCCACCATTTTCAATTGGAAAAAAAAAACTTCTACATTATAGAAAACAGGGAGCCCTTAAAGTTGTTTTAAATTCAGTGGGTCGTTTCTCTAGCAAACATTTATACATGGTGATCTAGGATAGACAGGCTCTTTACTGGAGGGTGTAGACATGTTTCCCACATCAATCTAAGACTAGGATAGACAGGCTCTTTACTGGAGGGTGTAGACATGTTTCCCACATCAATCTAACAATTTTACCACCATAAAATCTGAGATAGGCTCACATAAGAAGTGGGCAGTTCCCACAATGCTTGAAACACAGGATTCAAACTGTAGCTATTACTTCATAATCAACACGTAGCTAAAGAACAAATGGCTAAGGAATAAAACACAGCTAAAGAACTGAAGTAGGATATTTTAGACAAGTCTATTCCAATTTTTATAAGCACATAAAGCTAGTGCCTTCTTAGACAAGACTGTAAGGGAAAAAAATAATACTCGAGCGGTGACTCTAAAAGATGAGATTCAGATAGTACAATAAAATCATTCATTTATTTCTGTAAGTCTCTACTTTTTCACAGTCCTACAAGAGAAAATACATTTCCAGAAATCAGACCAATCTGATTTAATGAAAAATTAATTATTAAGAAACTCTGGGTCAGTAAGTTGGCTCAGCAGGCTTGTCATACAAGCCTATCAACCTGAATTCGGTATGTGGAACCCACATAAAGGTAGAGAGATCCAACTCCAAAGCTGTCCTTTGACCTAAACATGCAGTGTGGAATGTGTCCTTCCCTCCATTTCATGCACACATACAAATTAATCAATGCTTTTTAAATCAAGGCCTCTGTTTTGTGTATACCAGAAACTCAACCAGGCGTGGTACCAAAGTTGTAGAAGAGGGCATTGGATTTCCCTGAAATTGGAGTTACAGATAGTTGTTAGCTACTATAAGGGTGTTAGGAATCGAACTGAGGTCCTCAGCAAGAGCAGTCAGTGCTCTTAAGCAGTGAGACATTTCTTCAGCCCCAACAGTTGTTATATTGTTTAGGGAATAATAACAAGAAAAAAGTCCACATGTTTTCCCCAAATATTTTCTATCAGTGGAAAACAGTGATATTTTCTCTAAAAACAAAACAAGACAAAAAAACCAACGTAACTGTTACATAGCATTCATAGATGCAGAGCCTGCTGTTAAAAAGGGTGTCTATATGGCCAGTGAGGTGGATCAGCAAGTAAAAGCACTTACCTCCAAACCCAACAGCCTGAGCTCCATTCCTGGGACCCACATGATGGCAGAGAAGAATTAACTCCTCCAAGCTGTCCTCTGACCTCCACATGTATGCCCCCATAAAATAAATAAATGTAAGAGGGACAAACTTTATTTTAAATGAAAACATCTGCATGTATTAGCCAGTACCGCATTAAACAACTATCTAGCCAACTAGACCTCTGCTCAAAAAAAAACCAAAAGGTAAAAATGAACTTGTGATTCTACTACAGGATGAACAGAGAAGGGAAAATAAGATATAAAATCCCTAATAATTCAAGGATCATACAAGCAAATAATCAAAATTCCAAATAAACTATTCACAGCTCAATTAAGAGGATACGTGTAGAGTTCCATGTATCTGGACTTTGCCATACTTTGTCTGGTGTACACCTGCTGAATCCCAGCTCTGAGGTCATCCCAGATCTGGTCAAGACCAATCTGCTTCAGTCCATGGGGATTCTGACTCCTGTTTGAGGACATTGTGAGTAATGTTCTGAAGTCAGCCAGTGCAGCAATCCTCGTTGAAGACACAGCTAATTCTCCATTAGTTGAAAATACACAATATCATTCCAAATTTATTCACAGCAGCCCAGAAAGAATGTCCTTTATGTGTAGAGAGAGAAATCTCATTGCAGGCAAGCCTAAAGAGAAAATAAAGAAAAATTAATAAAGTCAAACACTCTGGGATAGGTAATAGGGCAGAGCACTCCGACAGAAACCATCTACGGGCATTCACAGATACAGCAGGTACTGTTTTCAACATATTTCAGTGTAAAATATGTTTATTTGGATATTTCATCCAAAATTATTTTAACCATTAATGCTCATAAATCAAAACAAATGAGAAAAAAAACTTGCACAAGAATCAGCTATTATTCTTTACTTTCTAAAAAGTAATGTTCCCTAGATTCAAGAGACCAGGCTTTGAGGTCCGCTCACTTCACTAAAGCCCGAACTTCCTAGCCTGGAAAATGAGGGCAAATCATTTTCCTCAAATAGCTGTTCGGGTTTAAGAACAAAGATGTATACATAATATTTAAGAGGGTAAATGCTTACTAACTAGTTACAGCCATTATTTCTAAGTGTATGAAGCTACTGTAAAACACATTTCTAAGGTTTAACATGTTAGAACCCCAAGTCAAGGCCCTTAGCTATTCAATACTATGTTTAATTAGAACTTCATGACGTGCATCATTCTGGACACACTTTAAGAATCGGATATGCATAGCATATTAAAATGTAGAGGCTTTAAATAAGTATTTCTAGTGAAAATTTAAAAACTGAATTATTACTTCAATGGCTTCACAAAATAAGTATCAATGGGAAGTAAATGGGACAGGAGACAGAAAGCATGGGCTGCTAAAGCCCACAAGCCCTAGTTTGATACACCCGAGCCAAGCCCTTCAGCATTTCTTATCTACCAAGTAACTACAAACCTCTATACAATCCAACACCTGTTTAAGGCCCTTGTAGGCTATATATACATACATATACATGTGTATATATGTTTTAACTTCTGAAATTTCACCTCTTAACATTTATCAATTGAGTTATAGGATTTAATATTTTATGAATCCACAATTATCATTCCTGATTCTGAAGGTATTTTATTTTATACATTCAAGTAGATACGTTCAAGTGTGAAATCTAATCCCCTCAACACAGGATTTCTTCAAAGGTAAAGAAATTACATAGGAACAACTCTACAAAGTTTCAGTCTTCCTTTCAACTACCTTGGGAGAATCATAGTAACACCCCACTTGATAATAATCAGCATTTTTAGACTGATACTGCCACCTGATAGCATTAACTTCTACATCCATCCTCCATCCCTCATCTCTTTTCAAATATTTCCCTTTGGGGAACTTTGCACTTTAACTGTTCAAATTAAACTTAATAGTGCATTTACATCTAATTTCTACCAGCAACCGATGAAAGGTCCTCTACCTTCTGAATTCCAAATTTCTTCTACAATACATATGTCCATCTTCCACCTTACCATAAACAATATGCTTGACACATACTCTTTACATACTGTTTTGTTATTAGAGCCTTTAGGTATTTTGTGCCTTATTGTTCCCTAACTGCTCAATGCCTTTTCCTAGCCATCCCTACTGAGTACCCAAAATTCATAAATGATCAATCTGAAGTTCTCAAAGATTCCCAAGTCCTTATCTACATAAGCAGGCAAGAATCATACCTTGTATTTTTAACACCTCCCAGAAAGCCTCACACTCACATTAACTAATACAGCAGAGGAACCTAAAACTAAGTCTGAAAAAAATGTTCAATACAGGATCACTGCAAAAGCTCTGGAGAACAGATGGCAAGTTGGCACAGCAGCAGCAAGTCTACTGAGTCTGAGTGGAAAAAGTTTCTTAGGGATCCACACCTGTGAGATGAAGAGCAGGAAGTCAACTGGGCTGAGAAGGTGATTTGTGATTACTGCCACTGCCTTCTGGGCCTTCAAACTTGCAGGAGCCAGGGGGGCATAGCTGGCATGGGAGGTGGGGGCACCTCTGCAGCTGAAGCTGATCCTAAAGTCACTGATTGAAGAGGCAACTTGGTGAATTAGGGTTAATCACTAGACCTCTCCAATAGACCTAAAGGGCTGTGGCTATGGAGTTTTCCAGTCCAGGTAGTGTGTGTGCAAATTCAAGTATGTGTCACACAATGTGGGTGAAATGAACTGACTGAAAACTAGAAATAGAGTATCTACAAATGACTGCCTTATTTTCAATGTTGATGTTTCCAGAAATATATTATTTTACAAATTACACATCCTTTATCTTATAACGTCAAAACCAGAAAATTTCTGTAGGTTTTCTAAGTTAAAGAAGTTCAGATAGTTAAGAGATTGTTCTGCATTTTACTTCTTATCAAATCACATGGCTGGAAAGCTTGAAAGGTTCCAAAAATCTACAGATTTATTTCAACAAAGTCTAAACAAAACATGCTTAAGAAACCAGGCTGAGTTTACCCTGCTGGCACTCCAAGTTTACAGACCACCGTAATCAAGATCCATAAGCTTTAGAGACCCCATTATCTGCAGATCTGCTACTTACAACTTGAGAGAGTTGTCCAAGCAGCCAGAAGACCAGGATACCAAAGAGGGAAGAGCCGCCAGCTACAGCAACCATGGCTCCTCTCACCTCTTCAGTGTTCCCCTAGGAGGCCCAGCCACACAAACTCCTTCCAGTCCCTGGGAGATGCACAGATTATATCTTCCTGACAGGAAACCAAGGCACAAAATATCACCAGTCAAGGACAGAGACTGGTGGCAAACCAGTTGTCCCCCTTCACATACACTGGCCACTGGTTCATGGAGCTGCGTGAATTACAACTGCCATTCTTCCATTTCATCATAGGAAACTAAGACAATGGGATAGAATACAAGAGTCAAAATAAGCAAGTCTAATAAAGAGGCTGTATATTCAAGACTTTGTCTTGCTGTAAAGACCATTTCAAAAGGGAGATGAAAGCCAACTGAATCAATATCAAATAAGCTTTCTAATAATACAAACTGAAGTAATCAAATGGCCTATTTCTCAAGATTAATGGTGTTTAAGATTCTTCCACTGAGAAATATGGACAACTAAAAGTTGTCTTTCCCAAAACCCTGAAAAATATATCGTCTTTGATATGAGCAACCAAAAAGTCTCACCCATGCATACATACTGAGAGGGCTTTTTGGAAAGAGCACTTACAACACCCTTCACAGGATACAACTCAAACTGGAAGTCAAGGGAATCGCAAAATACCTTTAGTGAAGTTAAATACTTTACTATAAGACTTCAGAGATCTTTTTTGTTGTCTTTTGAGAGCAGCCCCAGTTGACCTGGAATTTACTATGTAGACCAGGCTGGCCTCAAACTCCCAGAAATCCACCTGCTTCTGCCTCTAATTCACATACCAGGCCATCTTCAGAAATCTTAAGTCAGTGACTGTGTCTTAATTTCCAACAAAATAAAAGTATAAACTATCCCTACTCAACTTTATTGCCCATAGAATACTTTCCTAAAACATTCTAATATTTCAAGGAGTATGCCAAAGAATGAGAGTAAGAATATGAATGAGTATGAATCTGTGACTAGTGCTGGCTCCTAGCATCCTAAGACCAACACTTTTCTGCAACTGTACATTCTACAATTCTTTACCCCACACCCGCTTCTTTAAAAAAAAAAAAAAAAAAAAAAAAAAGACAGGCAGGACTGGAACTGACTATGGAAACCAGGCTGGCCTCAATCTCAGAGATCTACCTGTCTCTGCCTTCCAAGTGCTGGGATCAAAGGCATGCACCATCACAACATGGCTGAGCTACCAATGTGAGAGGGCTATAACCCATCACAGGAGGCCTGAGCAGGGCTGTACCTACCAACAACGGGGGGTGGGGAGGGTAGGATATGAAACTCCTGGGAGGCCAGGACAGTGGTGGGATGCTCACTGGAAGTGGAGTCAATTAAGATAGCAGGTGACAGGAGGGCAAGATTCTGGGTAGTACCAGAGTATCTACTGAACTTCTCAATCTGGTGGTGGTTGGGGGAAGCCACCCCAGAGAGAGGAAAGGGATAAGCTATGGAGTTTCCTAGATACCTGCTCCCTTAGGCCTACAGGACAGAAGATTGTGAGCAGCCTTTTAACCTGACCTGGCTATGGAGAGCTTGGTTTTCAAAGAGCTCTATGTTCAAGAAAGGGTTTGTGAAAGTGGGAGTCTTTAAGCAAAAGGGACCTCAGGCAGATGGGCACACTAGTTCAGAAGATGGAAAGATGACCCAAGGCCTACAATCATGGCTTGAAGAATGAAGACAGCCTTTCTTCTGCAAGATCTGGCCATCTGAGAGTCATTTACTACATGACTCTGAAGCCCAGTGAGCTCTATCTCTTTAGGAACCTCCTCTGACAAGTCCTCAGCAAGTAGCCAGAAACAATATCCATTCTTAGACTTTAAGTACATCTCTACTCAAAGGCAGAATCCATAAGCTTCATGGTAACAACTGTTGCCCTTAACTAAATTTTCCCTCAAACATTCCAAAACTCCAGATACCACTTTTGTTCTTAAATGTAACATATCCTGCCTCAAACACATTTAGCAGATGCTATTCCTGAAGTCAAATTGAGGAGTGTTAAAGTGAAAAGATTCAAATCAGAATTGTAACATCAGCAAAAGAAGGATTTTCCAGAAAAATTTGCTTTGATTAGGTTCATAGCGTTTGAAAAATACAAAGACAAAAACCAGCATGGCAAAATGTTACAGTATTTTCTAAAAATAAAGCCCAAAGTTAGTAAAAAGTATAGTGAATATTTGCTGTTGAATTTATTTATACTTTTATGTGTATGAGTGTTTTGCCTGCATGTATGTAAGTGTACCATTAGTGTGCAATACCTATGAAGACCAAAAGAGGGTGTTGGATTCCTTGGAACTGGAGTTATAGATGGTTGTTAGCCAACACATGGGTGCTGGGAATCAAACCTGGGTCCTCTGCTAGAGCAATCAGGGCTCTTAACCACTGACTCATCTCTCTAGCACCTACCTCACTGTTTTATAGACTAAATTTACATTTTGTACTTCAGTAGATTTTTCATGTGTACATGGATGTATTGTGTGTTTGTGTGCATGCATGTTTGCATGTGTGGGCAGGTGCACATGTATCTGGGGGTGAAGGTCAGAGGTTGAGATGGGATATCTTCCACCTTACATACTGAAACAGGGTTTCTCACTTGAACCCATCTAGCTAACCAGCTTGCCTTAGGGATCACCTGTCTCTGCCTTCTAAATGCTGGCATTACAGGCAGGCTGCTACTCCCAGCAATTACTTGGGATTAAGAATATGAATTCCTGGGGACCGGAGAGATGGCTTAGCAGTTAAAAGCACTGGCTCTTAGGACCTGGGCTTAATTCCCAGCACCAACATGGCATTTAACAACCATCAGGTTAATAACTCCAGTTCCAGGGATATTTCAGCAACATTTTAGTATGAAACAAATGTAAATGATCCTGGGCATTACTCAGCAAAATTATTACTCATTTTCTATCTCTTGTTAAAAGTATGCAAACACTCTGGCTTTTACTTGTAGTGTGGCATACACTGTATGAAATATGCAGTAAAATGATTCAGACCTAGAGAAACTCCCTCATATGTACATCAGTAAAATACACAACCAGACATTCGCTAAAGGTTTCTAAGAATGGGAAAATAAAGACCCACATGTCCATCAGCAGGAAAGTTAACAAATAAGTTGTGTGGTAGTCATTATATTTGTTATTTATCTCATTGCTATGACAAAATACCTGACATAACTCAAGAGGACAAGAATTTATTTCAGCCACAGTTTGTAAAGGTTCATCACTGCAGGTGAGTGTGACAGCCAGGAAGAAGAGCGAAAAAAAAAAAAAAAAAAAAAAACTGTCCAGCTGAGACAGTGCCAACCCACTTTCAGGGTCAGTTTTCTCTTATTAGTCAATTCTTTCTGGAAACCACCCCTCCAACACGTTCAGGTGTGCTTACAGGGGCTTCTCAATCCAACTAAGTGACAATCCAGATTAGTCATCATAAAATAACCCCTTATTAACTTGATACTCAAACACATCTCCTTATACTAGTCCACACCTGGTCCTTAAAAAGAGTCATGTCCACCTTATGATGCAAAATGCATTTAGTTCTTCTCCAAGTGTCTCCATAGTCTTAAATATTCTAACACTGTTTACAATGTCCTCAGACACTAGACAAACTTAATTGTGAGCCTCTGTAAAAGCAACAGTTCTTCACTTCTAGGATACAATGGCACAGAGTAAAGACTCTCATTTTAAATGGGAAGAATGGAGACACAGAAATGAGGGGTGAGACCAAAGAATATCGTCATGTAGCAGAACAAGCAAATCCTAGAGAGCCAGTGCAATATTCAGTGTGATATGAGAGTTGTCACAGGTTTTCAGCAGCCCCACCTAAATGATCTTGTCAGCTGCAGTCCACCTGGCCTGTTAGCCTGGCTCTGATCACTGCTTGCAGCTTTCTCTGGCAATGTTCCAGGTCCCTGGCATCTCTAACAGATCTTTACTGCAGTTTAGACTTCACCCTCACAGCTTCAAGAATTTCAGGGGCTATCTGAAGAGCCTCTGACCCTGTCACTGATTGACTGGCCTACCAAGTTTCCCTTTGAAAATCAAGGTTTATGTCTCTAAAGTCCCACCATAACTGGTGTTTTTCATGCCTGAAAAACCAGCATCATGTAGTCAAAGACTGAGGCTTTTGGACCATAGCTACTTTGGCCTTTGAGTGCCTAGATGGTTGAGAACAGGCAAACAAATCCTGGGGCAATAACTTCCAAGGTGGTCCTGTGGAGCACAGTGCTCCTGGAAGTACTCTTCTCAAGGGAGAGTTTTTCATGAACTTACTTTCACACCCTTAGGCCTGAGTCTGTGAGGGGTGGGGTCTAGTCAATTCCTATGCCTTCAAAGCATCTTTTCCTATTGTGCCATTCAAAGTACTTAGCTTCTGTTTAATGACTCTTCTCTTCAGTAGCCACACTAGCTGACCTCCTTTTAGTCCATCCGGGTCTCCAATGGTACCACCCATATCCAGAGCCAGTTTTTTCTTCCTTAGCAACTACCTGTGCAAATGTTCGTCATGGATGGATGGATGGAGACAGACACACAGACACACAGACACGCACGCACACACACACACACACACACACAGAGGCATGTTTTACTAATATCCTATATTTCTCAATCCAATTGAGATTAATCATCAGCTACACATAGATCAAATATGAAATAACTGGACTTCAGCTACAGGCTCACCATGGATGGGTTCAGAGTCCGTGAAAAATGTGACAAAGAACACCATTTTTTTTAATATGATTAATCTGAAGATCTATTAAGATCTATGGGGGAAAAACCTGGCACTCTTCTTGATATTAAGGTACTAGCCACTTTGGTATTACTTTGTACATGTTTTGAAAAAAATTAGAAATAAACAAAGTCCATACTTGCTAATGACACACACTTCTGTTGAATAAACAGCAGGATGACTATAATTTACTTTAAATATTGCTGGGGAAAAAAGGTTGAATGATGATGGAAAGGTACACTGTGGTTTCTATATTACACAATAAAAAGCCAACAGAAAACTCAAGCCCACAAAACATATAAAGTAACAATAGAAAGAAAACAACAAAAAAATACGGGCCCAGGCAGCTCAAAGCACTTCTGACTGGGAGCACACAGAGGCATCTCCACAGCACCAGGGATATCCAGGAAAGCTCTATTTGCTCAGATGAGGAAAGGAGACAACCCAGTGTTCCCTGCAGCTCTATGTTTGCTTCTTAACTGACAATGTGGGGCATACTTTATGATGGTCTACTTGACACATACATAAGAAAACTATTTGCTGGGTAGCTAAAGGGGACTATACATGAAATCAAACAGCCTGACACAGCCTACCTGGGCTTGACACATACTGAGATTAGGTATCTCCCTGGCAAGAAAGGAAAGCTTCAGGCTGTAAACTTCAGAAAGAGCTGACTTCAAGTTTTTAACAAAGACTTCTACAGTTTATTCTTAATAATTTCAGGAGTAAGAAAAATGGTAGCTAGCAGCTGTTATGTGGTCTCCCACCCTCATCTGTAAGGTGTAGATAGTGCCATGCAAAAAATATAGGTATTGTAAAGATTAAAGAGCTAAAGTATTGTTCCTTAAACTCCTTTCTCATGGGTCTTCCACCACTGAGCTCTCGGCTCTCCCCAGCCCCCTTAAATAAAGTAAGCCTCAGTTGTCCAATTCAAAGTCCTAGGACTTAAGCACATAGTTTCTCCTGTAACATTCCACCCATCCTGGTTTCCTCCCCAGGCCCTCCAAGAAGGCTGTGTACTACAAGTCAAGCTTAGCCTGTTGACTGGTTTTTCCACCTTCAAACTAACCTTACTTCTACACTCCCACCTTGATAAGGCCATTCACTTTCTCTTTATATGACAGTCTAGGCATCATCTCTCACGAGCATCACTAACTAAAAGGTCTTCACTATTCTCACCATCACCAGTCTTGCCTTTTTAATCCACATTCTGCTTCGCTTACCCCAGGAAATGTCTACAACACAGACATACAACATCCTGTTAAATGAATGAATCCCAGTGATCTACAGTCTGCTGTCTATGTACGTCACTTGAAGCCACTCTCAGACAATCCCACCAAGTAGAATGGCCCCAGATAAGCTTATCAATTGGATAAGGAAAGGAACTAATTCAGAATAGACCATTATCCCAGAACCTGTCAAAAACACTACTTTTTGTTTTTGAAGCAGGGTCTTGCTATGTTGCCCAGGTTGGCCTCAAACTCAAGCTCCTCTGAGAAGCTGGAATTACAGTATGCATCACTGTTCCTGGGCTCCAAGTAGGAGCTTTAATACTTTAGCACTTTAATCCTTACAATATCTATATTCTTTGCATGGCACTACCTACACCTTACAAATGAGGAAATTCAGGCTCAGTGACAAATAATTTACCCAAATTCATTGTTAACAAATGGCAAGAATTTCACCCTAAGACTTGAAATCCTAGAGCCCATTTCTTTCTATTCCCTGGCCTATGCTGCCTCCTTGGAAGGCGGGATTTTTTTTTATTCCACTGCTTTAAGAAGCTTCTCTCCAACTAGAGATTACAATGGACTTCCAAGAACCATGCAGAAAGACTGGTGAAAGCTTCATGGCACAACTATGTGGTGGCAAGCTCAAATTGCTACAAATGAAAAAGTCAGAAAGAGCTAACAGTTTCATGAACTTAACTTTTATTGACATTTATTTTCCAAAACTATGTAAAACTGTCATCTGAATTCTCATTAATTAGTATAGTTGAAATGCTACCTTTAATTTTCACTATTTTTTTTTAATGCAGAAAGGATTTTTAACTTAAATACACCAGAACAGGTATCTAGTAAATACAATTTGTGCATTCAACCAGAGTTGTACCCAAGAATGGTGGCACACACCTTTAATCCCAGCACTTGGGAAGAAGAGGCCAGCCTGGGGGCTACACAGTAAGAGCCTGTCTCAAAACAAAACAAACAAACAAAAGAATTAGAGTTCTAGGGACTAGAGAGATGGCTCAGCAGTTAAATAGAGCTTCTAGAGAACCAGAGTTCAGTTCCTATCACCTATAATGGAGTTCTAACTGCACGTAACTCCACTTCTGGAGGATCTGAAGTCTTCCTCTAGTCACTAAGGGCACCCACATCCACATGGCATAGACATACACATGAATAAAAGTAAGTATCTTTTTTAAATTATGAGCTCTAGAGATGGCTCAGCAGTTAAGAGCACTGGTTCTTCTTGCAGAGGACCCAGGTTCAGTTCCTGGCACTTACATGGTGGCTAACAACAGTCTATAACTCTGGTTCCAGGGGATCCAACATCCTCTTCTGGCTCTGCAGGCATTATACATACACATGAATGCACTTACATAAACACAGGCAAAACATATACATAAAATAAAAATTATTTTTAAAAAAGAGATTTAGCGTTCTATTTGTGCATTTACCAAGAACAACAATTTAATTACTAATTGATTTAAACGTATTATCTTCTTTCTATATAGCATTAGAGGAACTTTCATTCAAACAAACAAAACTGACAGGCATAAAATATTAAATCAGGACTGGCAATGCTTACCTAGCATCTATAATGACCTAGATTATTATCTCCAGCACCATTTTTTAAAATGCCAGTAAAGTTTTTCCAGAGATATTAGTCAAGCTTTATCTACTTATTTAAGGCCACTTCAAAGTTTTAAGTCAATGGCTTTAATGAAAGAAACAAACATATGTACAGGTAAAATAAGTTCTGCTTCTCAAACAACTAATTCAAAATAAAATCCGAGACCCAAAAGTATCATAAATAACTGCCTTATTTTATCATTTCAAGCTAGTAAATATCTAGAGCATTTAAAATGAGCTTGGTTAAAACAAATTTAGTATCTGATTCATTAATTCCACTACTAGGTACCGACCCCCAAATAAGAAAACATGCACAAAATAATGTGTTGCTTAATGTTTATGGCGCATTTATACAGCCAAAATATCACAAGTGTAACAACCCAAATGACTACTGATCAACAAATGAACCACAGGCAAAATATGATGAAGCTCTACTACTACATACTATCTGACAATAAAAAGTGAAACACGATACAGCATGAGGGAATCCTAAGAACATCATATTAGGTAGGTGTCATGTGTTTGACTGAGTCCATGTATCACATGAAATATCTGGAAGAAGCAAGAATAGACAGAAAGTGGATTAGTGGTTGCCTGGGTCAGAAGTGGGAGTGACTGCAAACAGGCAAAGGAATGTTCTAGGCTATGGAAATATCCTTAATTGGGTGTGGTCCTGGCTGTATAACTCTAAATTTCCTAAAGACTGTTTAAATATACATTTAAAACAGATGAATTTAGGTATATTACACCTAAACAAAGTTATTTTTTTAAAAAGACCAAATTTAAAATATGCTAGTTTTAAATCTTTAGGAGTCAAGTTCAGTTCATTCACAGAAATGAGTACATCCCCTCGTTTCTGCATGCTCATTTCTTAGCATAGCACCACAAGCAGTATTACTGAGTAGCCAACTTAAAGCTCACATTACTAACAGAGGTGCTCATTCTAACTGCAACATGTAAACAAACACAGCGTAATTTTAAAGACTTGTCCAAATGCAGAAGAACAAGAGACACATGATATATGTCATTTATCACCTTATTAGAGACAGAAATGGCAGTATGAGTTCAAAAGTGAAGGAAATCACTGCCAACCACAATGATGAAGAAACAGGCCATAGGGGCTGGAGCAATGGCTCAGTGGTTAAGAGCACTGGTTGCTTTCAAAGGACCCAGGTCGGGTTCCCAGAACCCACATGGTAGCTCACAACATTCAGGATCTCCAGTTCCAGAGATCCAACACCCTCTTCTGGCCTTTACAGGCACTGCATGCATGGTTCACTTACATACAAGCAAAACACTCATATATATAAAATAAAACAAAAACATCATCCCAATATTAATAAAAGCTTTCAGCACCATTGTTTTCACCTTTTTGCAACGGATGACTAGTATTAGAACAGTAGAGGTACAGGTTAGGAAGAACAGGAAGACAGGCAAAACAATCACACAAGGTTGAAGGGAGATTGTATGCAAGAAGATGTGTCATCAGTGGACACAGGCCTTTAGTCTACACAGGTAACAGTTTGAGAAGGAGGGCAATATATCTAGCCTGGTTTTAGAAATGCTAGGCTTCCAACTCTGGAGTTTGTATGAGACTTTATAAGAGAACTGAGAAAATTACTCAACTTCCACAACAGCAATGGCAAACAGGCCAGATAAGAAAGAACCTAAAGATGGCAAATGAATTGTCTGGGTAAGAGTGGCACTGAGAGCAGAAAGAATTACGGACAAAGGCTATGTCTCAAATTTGTACTTTCAAGCCTCCAACAATTCTCTCCACCCCAGAATTGACAGGACAATACATTCACAATTCAAGGGGCTAGAGAAATGGCTTAGCAGTTTAGAGGGTTTGCTATTCTTACAGAGACCTGGAATCTGGTTCTAGTCCCAATGTTGGGCAGCTCACAGCTATCTGCAACTCCAGCTCCAGGGGATCTGACACCCTCTTCCAGGCTCTGTGGGCACCTGAAAACACACATACACACACACATACTACCCTCACATACATTTTTATTTTTTTTTAGATAGGTTCTCTCTGTAGCCCCAGCTGGCCTGGAAATACTATATAGACCATAGACCATGCTAGTCTTGATCTCATGAAGATTCATCTTCCTCTGCCTCCTGCTGGATTAAAGGTGTGTACCACCATGCCCAACTACATAATTTAAAATATAAACTCAAATACATAAATTTCCAAACTACTTAGCTGTAACTGATAGAAATGCTTAATGACACAAGCTGGTTTTTCTTAAGAAACAGAAACATTTACTCTTTGACCCAGAAATTTACTTCTAGGAATCTTTCCCTCAAATAATGGGCCAAAACCACAAGAAGTTGTAAATTCAAGTTTTGTCACCACTAAAGACTGGCAATTAACCAAAAACTCCATCAACATGGGACAGAAGACTAAACTCTAATATGTCCATACAACTGCAGCCTATGCAAAGGAATGATGAGGGCCTCTGGGTACTGACCACATGAGGATTTCTCAGCAG
Source organism: Eospalax fontanierii (assembly GCA_035773235.1). Taxonomy (NCBI): domain Eukaryota; kingdom Metazoa; phylum Chordata; class Mammalia; order Rodentia; family Spalacidae; genus Eospalax; species Eospalax fontanierii. The sequence goes on along the minus strand of CM069528.1, from coordinate 102,031,481 downwards.
ACATTAGCTGATCAAAGCAGGAGACCGTACATGTATGGGAAGGGGAGCAAATACTAACATACAAGTATAGCTATATTTGTTTTTCTTTTCAAAAAGAGAAACTAGGAAGAAAACTGAAAACTAATAAAAACAGCTACTAAGAGGGGAGGATGGGCACTGGCTGAGGGCAGTTAGGTAGAAGTGACACTTCAATGGGGTCCATGAATAGAATTTAGGGGCACTGAGTCAGTGAGGTGGCACAGCATGGTAAAATGCTTACATGCAAGCCTGATGACCTGAGTTCATGGAAGGAAAGAACTGACCCCTTAAGGTTGTCCTCTGACCTCTATGTGCATGCACTAGCACTCTCTCACACACAACTACCTACCTAACTAGCTAGGTAAACAAACAAATTCAGGGGCATCTTTATTTTCAACAGCTTGTTTGACATGTCAATCCCCTCCATAATAAATACAGGAGACAGACCACAGCAGTTTTTGCAGTGTTCTGACTTCTTTAATAATAAATTGCAGTGATTTTCATTTTCCTGTGAGAGTTATTGTGAAGTACCACTTAGATTTACCAGTACTTGGAAAATAAGAGTAGTGAATCCACCCATTAGCTTTTAAATGGAAGTAAATACATTAAGTCTCAGGGGTGGACAGGTTTGTTGTACTTTAACATCTTTCACAGTTTAAAGAAAGAAAAAAAAAAAGCAAACATTTACACAGTAAAGTCTAATGAATAGCCTGAGACCCTATCTGCCCATATGATCTTAATCAATCCTACCCTCTGCTTTAGGCAATCACCTGGCAACAATATAAAGGGCAAACAAACATAAATTTCAAAAGTATGCTATGTTACAACAGTTCTTGTCAGGTTAAATAATCATTCAGACATCTGTAAAATTGTTTCATGATGTTATAGTACTAAATTTAACACCTAATTCAAAAATTCTCATGTTGGCAAAAATCCAAAGGAGTTTGAGACAAGCTTTTAAGAGAAAGTGGGATTATTAAGAGAAATAAATGAGTTATGTGTGAAGATGCCTGAATCTAAAAGGGAGATAAGAGCTTAATTTTAGATGGGTTGGATAGAACTTTTACAAAAACACCAAAATATTTAAAATATTTTAAATATGAAACTGATAAAAGTGCTTTGTGCACAGGCTCTGGGTTCAATCTTAGGCACTCATGGAGCAGGCACCGGCTATAATAGATATGCCCAGAGATCATCTGTTTCTATGGTGACTAAATTTCATCAAGTTGATAGTCAAGATTAACTATAAGATGTATCAATAATGGTTATTCTCTGTAAACAGTAAATCTGTAAATCGCATTCCCTTAGAGATTTCATGCAAGCAGTATCACTGATCCATAGACTATGTGGCTAGTCTGGTGCCTTGCTGACAGTTCAAAATCTTCAGCACTTGACAGTGCCCTGGCACAACACAGATGCTTTAGGAATACTGGTGAATTAAGTACTCTAACTGGAGTTATAGATGGTTGTTAGCCATCATGTGGGCGGGTGCTGGGATTCAAAGCCTGGTCTTCTGCAAGAATAACCAGTGCTCTTAACCACTAAGTCATCTCTCCAGCCCCTCTAAGGATATTTTGCAAACTAAATGAACAGAACAAAACTTATAAAATTTTCTATTGGCCAAGAAATGGGAGGCACACAACATTAACATGTCACAAAAAAATGTGAGAGGGGCTAGAGAGATGGCTCAGCAGTTGAGAGCACTGGTTGCTCTTGCAGAAGAGGCAGGGATCAGTTCCTGGTAACTACAACTGTCCACAACTCCAGTTCTAGGGGATCTGATGCCCTCTTCTGTCTTCCACAGGCACTGCATGACATGGGCATACTTATGCACCTGCAGGCAAAACACTTATACATATAAAAGAAAAATAAATGTTTTTTAACTTAAGGAAGGAAACCATGACCCACAATCCTGGGCAGAACAAGAGCAAATAAACAGTGCAAGCACTGCTATTATCTCTGCCCTTCCTGAAAACTAGCAGAGCTCTGAAATCAGTAGATCTTTAATCTTTACTAAACGAACAAAGCCTTCCCTGTGGACTCAATTTTTGGTACTTCTAATTATACAATATAAATATTTGCACATTCATTCCCACATATACACTTTCAAGATGACAGGAAATCTCAGCTACCATCCAGTATGGATTTTTTTTTTTCTCATAACGGCTGGCGATTTGGAAATAATTTTTGTTCTCTTATAACTGGTACTAAAACAATCACTTAAAGAAACAGCCTTTTTAAATCCTAAAAACCTACATAAGCATTAAAAGTATTAAAATAAGACTTGTATTTGAATCTTAGTTTAGCCAACACCTCCATTCTTCCTACTTTAATTACTATATGACTTCCAATGGAGCACTAGAAGTATCACTGGTATAAATCACTATAGAAAACCATAAGCACATGAGATGCAAAAGATATTTATATACTGATCTGTTTGTCCAAATAACCTAGTTCAAACAAGAAAACTTATCATACTTATTGGTGGAGTGGGAAAAGCATGTAAACATGTGCTATGATGTGTATGTAAAGGCCAGAAGACAACCTGCAGGGTTGGCTCTCTTCTTCCACCATGCAGGTTCCAGGGATCAAACTCAGGTGGTCAAATTTGGTAGCAAGCACTTTTACCTGTTTTCTCATTGGCCCCAAATAATCTAATTTTAATTGTAAAGAAACTTCACTGTTCATTTTCAGGGTGATGCTTTTTTCAATAATCTAGACAAACTCACATTTCTCCAGTGATGTGGATTGTTACTCTCATGTATTTTCCTTTACTTTAAAATGAGTAGAAACGGAATTACAGATAGATGATCATCTACCTATACTATATATATTGTTCAAACAATCCATTACCATGTAGGTCATGAAATCAATTTGGTAAATAGCAACTGGAACTTTAAAAAAAAAAAGGAGGGGGAATCTCATAGGTATGTATTATAGGTTATTACAGGCCAAGGATTTCTTATCCAAAATGCTTAGGACCAGAAGTATCTCAATTTTTTTCAGACTCTGGAATGATTGTTTGCATGCATAAGGTATCTTGGGTGTGGGACTCAAATCTAAATGCCAAATGCACACAGAGGCTGCAGATAATCTCACAGCATTACTGCTACATCAATGTTGACAATGACATGACATGTGTAATCAGGTGTAGAATATCCCACTTGGAATACCAGGTTGGTCCTAGGTTGGTCCTAGAAGAGCTACGGATTTTTGAGCATTTCAGGACTGAGGTTTATCAACCTCATGCTCATACAGGATTCCAAACCTTTCTTCTACTGAGACCAGACCCAAGTCTTCTTCCATCCCCTAAGAAAGGAGGCCTAAGCTCTTTCTCCACATTCTGACCTTGAGATGCCCACCAGGCACATAAAACTAGTTTGCATGTAACTGCTGTATTTTGCATAGCAAAGGCCTTTCCCCTTAGACATCTGGTGATAAAATTTCTTGGCATTTTATGTACATCTCTGTGTAGTTTTCTCCTAATTCCAACAGTATTCCTAATTTAGACCATCTTTCTTATATAATTGATATTATTTAGTTTTCCGAGCTACAAACATCGTGAAGTAATTAACTTTTCCTAATTTTTAGAAAACTTGATCACTACACTTAAAGGCTATAGTTTAAAACATTCAACTTAAGATGTATCTGTAGGCTAGACTTGGTGGTGCATGCAGCATTCAGGAGGCAGAGGCAAGTGGATCTTTGTGAATCCACGGCCAGCCTGGTCTACACAGTGAGTTTCCAGGAAAGCTGGGTCTAGAGAGAGGCCTGCCTCAAAAAGACCAAAATAAAATAAAATGTATCTGCTAACATTAGAACTAAGCAAAATAGGACTGGCAGTTCACAATATCACTCCCCCAAAAAGAAAACCTGTCAGCAAGATGGCTCAGCAGGTAAAGAAAGGTACTTGCCTCTAAGTCCAACATCCTAAATTTGGTTCCCAGAACCTACAGGTAAGAAAGAAGGAATTCTTCCAAGTAGTCCTCTGACCCCCACAACTGCACAGTGGCGTAAGTGTATTGCATATGCATACAAATAAAATTCTTCGTTTGTTTTGTTTTGTTGTTTTGAGACAGGGTCTCACTAAGTAGCCCTGCCTGGCCTGGAATTCAAAAATTCACCTGCATCTGCCTCTTGAGTGCTGGGATTAAAGATGTGCACCACCATACTTGGCAATAGAATTTAAAGAAAAAAAAAAAAAAAAAAAAAGCTGAAGAGATGACTCATAGGTTAAAAGCATACTGCTCTTGCAGGGGACCCCAGGACCTGGGTTTAATTCTCAGCACCCTCATCAGGTGGCTCAGCACCACATGTAACTCCAACTCCAGAGATCTAACACCTCTGGCCTCTGGGCACCTGCATTCATGTGCACAGACTCACAATTAATAGAAACAAATCTGAAGTATAGGGATCTGAAGTATAGGAAGGGGTAATACAGAGGAATGCATGAGAGCATCAGACAAAGGAGAATCTGAAAACTGAATCACAGGCCGCCATGTCAAATATTTAACTCTATGCATGAACACACCTGGAAAACGATTCAGGTAAACAAGTACCAAGTCATTTCTTCAGGAAATTCACAGAACAGTCTTCCTTGGAAGCTTTTGCTTTTTAAAATTAACCCTCTGTTCTAGGGATATACCTCAGGGTTAGAACACTTGCCTAGCATGCACAAGGCTTTGGGTTCCCCTGAGTTCCAGGACCTTCCCTTCAAAATAGATTCCAAAGAAAAATCATTATATCATATTTTCCATATGTATGTGCATTATAGTAAATTGGCAAAAAAATAAATGATTCAGTGCTCAAAGATAATCACTTAATATTTTACTTTTCAAAAACCACATACTCACAAACCAAATCCTTTTATACATGTTATAGTATTTTTGTCCCTTAATACTCAACACATTATAGAGATGCAAAGATTTATCTGAACAACGGTGAAATCATCATCTGCAACAGTCCAAACTGAGAATGAATGCACAGTAAGAAGGCATCACTTAAGTAACATACTGAGGAAAAAGTCATTCATATAGTTATCATAAATTCATACAGGAATCACTTTTTTATATTGCTAAGTCCTTAGAATGAAGACTGGCTACTTTACATTATCTTGCAAGTTTCTGCTGTATGTTTGCTCATGGGGTTTATACTTAATTACCCTCCTTCTAGTAATGAGTAGTACACTTCTCCATATTCTCAACAAAGAGGCTGAGATTTTTTAAGCTAAGTCAAAAAATTTAAAACTGTCTCATAGATTTGCATTTCAGGGAATACTGCTAGTGAAGCTGAGAATTTTTCATGCTTCCTACTCCTTGCATAAAGTATCAGTGTGCCCATTCTTTGGGGGCGGGGGGCGCTCTCCTTTCCCCATTAGTTTACAAGCCCCTTTGACAGTATGAAAACTAAAATTGCTTGTAAAACAATTTTCTTCATTTGTCATTTGCCTTTTAATTTGGTTTACAAGATTTTAGCATTCAGAAATTATATGATTCTAAAGTAATCAAATTGTCTTCTTTAAAGTTTGTATTTTTTGGTATTATACTTAGTTTTTCTCTATCCTGAGATCTCGAGCCTATTATTTTTTGGTTCTTAAATTTTTTTTTTTAAAGTGTTTTAAAAGCACATAACTTCACTACATACACCAATGTATACTTTATACATATTTAAATGGCTTCGGCCTGTTTTCTAAAATATTTTTCTGACAGACCTTTAAAAAAAATTAGGCTTATTAAGTGGTTTACAAATTTCTGCAAGGCCACTGAGTCATAACATCACACCCAAATTAACAATAGCCCCAAAGTTCCAGAGCTGTTGGTGTCACTGCCATCAGTGCCTAATCATTCTCCTTCAGTGTTTACTAAAAGACCAGGAAGAATAAACTCATTCTTGGTAGCCAATCATAGTTATGCAGGAGGAATTCTGTTGCAGTGATCACGTATCAATCCTTAAATTTTTTTTCATTTTAATCCCTCCTAATCTTCTTCCACCTTCATAAATTAAGGCAAACATCTGGTTAAAAGCTGTAATGCTGGGATAACGGTCTTGTTCTAATCTCCTAACTCAGCCTTTACAAACCTTGCTAGCTTTTACCTTAACCTTGCAAAGTCTTCTGTTTTCTACAAAGAGGGATAGGCCACAGTACTTAGGACTTTAAAATGTCTGGTAAAGATTTGAAATGGAAGGATATACATGAATGTTGACAAGCGCAGTGTGCTAGGTACTAGGGCCAGATTCATTCCACTCTGTCCCTGTCTAAAGGTCAGTCTAATGGGAGAAGCCACCAAGTATCACCAGAAGATTAAGCACTGAGATAATGCCACAGAAAGGCCAGCATGAGACCCTAGAGAAAGCTCCTAGATAACAAGATGGCAGGGTCAGCTTTCCAGAGGCAGAGCAGCCTGAGGGAGCTGTCCTGTGATGGGAAGAAAATAGCCACATGTTCTCAGAGCAGAACAGAAGAGAACTGCAATCAGGTTGAAGCATGAGTGGAGGCCAAAGAGCAGAACATACATCCTCAGTCCACGTTAAACGATCAAACTTGCACTTATCTGTTTGTCAAATATGAATGATATATTATGTTCTCCAAGTTAGTATTTCCAGTGTCTCATTGTTCATGTTTAAAAGTTATGACAGTCCCATAGAACCCACTATTTTGAGAGCCTAACCAAAATGTAGTATCAATTACAACATACTTCAGGTACTTGCCACCAAGCCTGACAACCTGGGTTTGACCCTCAGGACCCAAAGGGAAGAAGAGAAAGGACAACTGCAGGCTGTCCTCTGGCTTCCACATGTGCTGTGGTGCAAGCACACAATTAAATGTAAATGTTTTAAAAGCTTTTAAAGAAACTATCTCAGGGCAGGGTATTGTAGCACATACCTCCAATCCCAGCACTAAAAAGGCAGGAAGCTCTCTAAGCGTCTGGGCTACCTAATAAGTGGTGTCAAAAAAACAAAACATTTAAAAAGGGGGAGGGGGATGTGAAGAAATGGCTCAGTAGTTAGGAGCACTGGCTGCTCTTGCAGAAGACCCAGTCAGATTCCCAGCACGCACATGGTAGCTAACAATTGTCCATAACTCTAGTTCTAGGAGATCTAACACCCTCTTCTAACTTCTGTGGGCACTGCATGACACAGGTGCACTTGCACATGTGTACTTACATTGTACTTACATGCAGACAAAACATTCATCTACATAAAATAAATAAAATTAAACAAAAACAGACCAACAAGTCTAAGTCTAGATAGAGAAGCACAATGGCAGAGCCCTTGCCTGGTATTGAAGAGGCTGTACTGGATGACAAGCATCACACAGAAAAAGAGATTTTATTTTACAAATGCGGAAATACAGGCTCAGAGATTAAGCTCAAACTACACAGATCCCACAACTTTTCACCTAAGCAGAATGTTCTATATCTAGGTAAAAATAAATGAAAGAAGGCCCCCCAACACAGTTTTAGAAACCAGAAAATACCCGTGTGAAAAAAAAATGGTCATGAAGTGATTTTATTTATAGTATGCAGTAGTAAAGGCACATCTTGTAAGTGTACAATCTTTATTTACCAAGGGAGTAAAACTGAGTTTTACACAAAATTGGTTATTAGTGTTCATTTCTTAGTTCTGAATCAAAAGGAAAAAAAATACACATCTTACTAACAGAGCTACCAATTAATTTCAAAAACACGTAGAACTAGCTCTTAAATGGTTAACAGCTTTTTCTCCAGGCATACCTAAAAGAAAATGAAGCCAATGATCCTCAGAGACATTTTATCCCATGATTCAGTTGTTAAGAGTAAGAAATTTGTGCATTAGGACTTATGGAGAGTTCAAACTGAAAGGAATTTTTCATAATCTTGAAGGACTGAAACTTTTAAAATTTGAATGGCAAGTAACTATTGCTTAATTTAAAGTCTATTTTAATTTTCCGTGCTGAATGAAGGCACATATTTCTGTTCCTAGGTACACTGGGAGTATAAAAGCCCCTCTTGGTCCACAGCACAGCTGGGCTGTGCTGGCCTATCTTCCCAACAGGGAAAAAAGCCTTACAAACTAACCTATTCAGCTTCAAAGGCAAGGGGGAAAACAATCTCGTTTCAAAACAAACACACACAAAATCTACTGACACCTTAAGACTACATTTATTAAAGCTTCACAGCTTGTTTTTGTTTCTCTAGTGGAGATAGCACTTTCTTAGATTTCTACAGCTAGAGAAACCTTGAGCACTCTTTCACTAGGACACTGTAACTGGATATGGGAGAGGGGTGGCCACAAGAAAGATGACAAATTTTACTGTTGAGAAGCACATAGCATAATAAAGTTTGCACTCTCAGCCACTTCAACAGCAGTAGTGACTATGTTTTCTGTAGCTAAAATAAGGACAAGTGGAGAAACTTTGGGCTCAAATTAGAATTCATTCAAAAGTTCACTCAATAGAAGAACCATACGAAGACTATGTTCTGTTATTCGAGGAGTACAAAAATAAATGGCCATTTCTGTCCTCAATGACTTCATGGTCAAAATGTATGGGAACAGGGCTGCACTGACAAGGTTCAATAAGAGGAAGAAGATAGGGTTCAGGAGGAGCAGCGGTCTGTAGTGGACAAGGACATCTGGAAGATCAGCTCACACTTCAGGGGTGTTGCATTAGGAATTTGGGGCACACACACAAGGGCCTGGCCAAAGGCTCAGGGAGAGATCTTATAAATTGATGAAACATTCTAGCACATATATACAAGTCGTTGTTTTGGCTTTTTTTTTTTGGCAGAGTTTTCCAAAGATGATGAGATGGGGGGGGGGGTATGTTTAGAAAGCAATTCAGTCATTCCTCCCAAGCTTAATAAGTACTCTCTTGAAACCTCCAAAAATGGGCATAATAGAAGTTAAAGCAAGCCAGTCTTGTGTCTGCATACTCAGAGGTTGAAATGAGATAGAACTATTTCAACTTACCATACAAAGCAACAAAAAGTTTTAAATTAAAAAAAAATTTTTGTAATATCTCAAATCCTTTTCAAAGGGGGAAAAAATTCATCTTATTTTCCAAAACTGAGTAGTTCTACTTTATTTAAACATCACTTATTTTGCTATATAAAATACTTAAATTCCCTCTGGTACCTCAGAAAAATCTTGTGCATGTTCTGGCTTACACCAAAACAAAGCGCTAAGATTAAAACTGCACATGCTTCTTCAGGACGCTCAGTTTAGGTCCTAGAAGCTTAAAGGGGAACTTAGTTCCTTTTCTGTCACCCCAGTAAGAGCATTTCTAAAACAATGGGACCATTTATCCCACTCTTGGCTTTTGCCTGTTTTAATGCTACTCCAGCAAAGAGCAAACACAGAGTAAGTAAATACTGGAAAAACTTGACTGCATTTCAGCGATATGCGGTTCTTACCAACTAACCGCTACAAATACCAACTGCAAGAAACAGAGACCCAATAGGAAAGGGGAATCCGATCCTTGGGGGGAAGGAGGGACTTTGGAGATTAGGCTAAAGAATGTGTATAAATATTCCCCTATATTATGTGTATAATACATTACACAGGTGACAGGAAGAGGGGCGCTTTTTGAGTTACAAGGACTTTAAAAGTGGATGTCCACGAACCCTAGCATGGGGACACCGCCCCCCGCAACTCCCTCTGCCTGGTTGGACGACCGGTTACCTTTGGGGGTCAGAGTGCGCGCTCCCGCCGCGGCCGAGGCCGCGCCGAGGCAGCCGCGCAGCGCCCAGCCCAACTCCCGGGCGTCCGCGTACGCCGTTGGGGGGCTCCGTGCGTTGGGAAAAGCACACCCGCATCCTTGAGAGTCTTCCCAGCCTGCTCCCCAAAAGAACGAAGCAAAAGAACCACTATTACCCAATAATAATGCCCTGTACCGTCGCAACAATGCGAGCCGGGGCCCTGAAAGCCGCGGGCCAAGGAACCGGAAAGCCATAGAGCGCGCGAGAGCCCGTAGCTCCCCAAGAGCACGCGTCCCGGTGCAAAGCGCCGCCCGGGAACGAGCGTGACCCGAAGGGGCGAGGGGGACGGGGGGTGTCGCGCACCAAGCGAGCGGCGGGCGCCGGCTAGGCCTCCGAGGGCCCAGCCCGTCGACACTGGGAAAGGCCGGCGCCAATAGGCGCGATGAATCGGGCTTTTTCCCAGTGCGTAGCCGGGCCTGGCTGCCTTGGCCCCGCCATACCCCAGCCGGCCCGGGTGATTCAGGCCGGGCTCCGCTCGGTCCTCCGCCCACGAGTTCCCCCGACCCGGCCGCCATTCCGCCGGCCCGCAGCTCCGCGCCTCAGGCCTCGCCCGCTGCCTGCGCTCGGTCGCCGCGGCCCCGGTCACTGCGACACCCCGGCTCGGGCCGGGGCCTGCTCCGTCGCCACCGCCGCTTCCCTCGGCCCCGCCAGGCCAACGCGACTCACCCGCATCGCCCTGGCGCCCCCAGGCTCGGGCGGGGGTGTCAGCCTGCTCACTGGGCCCGAGCCCGTGAAACCTCGTCCCGCCAAGGTCTGGCTGCGTCCCTCAGCCGCCCGGGCTGCCCCGCCTGGAGCTGCGTGCGACACGGCGCCCGCCTCCTCCTCCACCTCCTCCTCCTCCCTGCCCGCCCGCGGCCCTCCTCCCGCCGCCGCTGCCGCCGCCTGCACCACGCAACCTCCGCCCTCTCGCAGTCCCTCTGCCGCTCCCCGCCCTCCCGGCCTCACCGGCTCCCGGAGCCGCGGGAAGAAGCCGTGGGGGAGGGCCAGAACACGCGGCCATCGGCGTCCGGGGCGGGGGAGCCGGGAAACCGTCGCCACCATCGTCCCCACGGCGGCGGCGCGGGGGGTGGGGGTGGGGGTGTGGGGTGGGCCCGAAACCGCCCTCCTGCCGACCGGCCGGAGCCCTGGGCGGCCCGTCTGCGGCGGGCCTCGCTCGCGCCGTGGTTTATACCTGCGAGCCATGGCTCTGTTCCCCGGGACGGAACCGGCCACCGGGCGCGCCGGACCTTTCGCCGGGTTTTACCGCGGCCCTCGCCGGGGGCGGCCTCGGGATTCCCGCCACTTCTGACCGTCGGGGGCGGGGGGTCTCCAGCCTGTGAGGGAACTTCCGGAAGCGGCCCGGGTAGGGAGGCTTGGCCCTTCCCCGCTGCACAGTCCGGCTGACCTGGGACCCAGCTGCACCAAGCCTTGTGTCTCCGGGATCCGCACGGACCCCCGACCGCCTGACGAAGTCACCCCTAAATCTGCGCAGACTCCGGACCCCCTTCGCACCTCAGCCTCAGCAATCCCCGAACTTACCCTCATGCCCACAATTGTGTCTCCCTTTCTAATACTTTGTCAGAACTGAACTAGACTTCCCTCCCAGAATCCTGCAGCCAACTCTTGGAAACTTGACGGAAATTCACTTTTAGTCTGGGTAAGGTTTGATGAGTAGAATTGGAGTTTGTGATTCCACCCAGGGATGACATGAAATTGTATTGTTTTCACTTTGGTCAAACGTGATGACTCTCATTTATTGGAAAATCAGCTGTCTGCTTGGGTATTGGTAATATTCAAATCAGATGTAAATATTGGCAGCATTAGCTAGCTACAGGTGAGACAAAGGTAAAAGAGTGGACTTACCCCATGCCTAGTTACAGGCTTTAACATCCGGGCTCCTAACTGCCAGGATTTTTAAATTAGCTCATCATCTGGGCAAAAGATGTGATGGATGCAACTTCTTGTTTTCCACAAGCTAGAACACCGCAGAGATCCTAATGAACAACTTTGGGGCAGAAATCCTCAGCAGAGCTGACAGTCCCAAGTCCAACAGTTTGCGTCACCTGTGTTTCAAAACGGACATCCCGCTGGCATATATGGGTTCGTCTGTTGAACTGTGACCTTTTGTCACCATTCTTTGATTAGCTTTAGAAGTGTATATATGTATCCTAGGTTATGTAATACTTTGTGCAAGAATTTAAAATTCCTAGGTTTATATCCAACCCTTCTCAATAACTCAATCAAAAGAAACAGTTGTATTTAGTAACTTTGTAGAAGGGGAAAAAATGGGAGGTTTACCCCTGTGGACCATTCCTTTCACTGTACATTCGGGCCATTATTTTAAACACTCGAATTTCTTCCCCTTACTGAATTCCTGTGTGTGCCGCAGGTAACAATTTACCTCATCTCCACCTTTCCTTGACTAGTTTCTTCAATGTCATTATTATATGTGTTTTTTTCTGTGATGTCCCACAGCTGAATGAGTTGTATGTGTGGACTTTGTGTGTTTCCTCCAACCTGTTCCTCTTTAAATGCAAGTATTTGGTCCACCAGAACCCATTTTCCACTTCTCCCTGAAATCTTTTGGTTTTGAAGTTGCTCTTACCTTACTTTCCACTGTCAGCACTGCCATCCTCAGTGTCTGGACTTGTCCATCCACCTCTGTCCACTTTGCAACCAGACTGCACCTACTCTGAGCAGAAAACCCTGCCTCCTACCCAAAAGAACAAAGATACGTGTCCTTCCACTTCAAAACATCATCTTCCTCCTCCATCTCAGCAAATCTGAGGTCTTTCTCTGATGAGATGAGACAGTTCAGAAAGATACTTCATAGATACCCCAATCAAGGTTCAAAACAGTCTCAAAAGAATGTATCAAGCCAAAATCAGTTACTTCACAGGTCAGAAATGTAGTTGCACAGGTCAGAAACAAGAATGTAGTTGGAAAAGCGCAAGTGTTAGATTTAGATAGACCTTGGCTTGTACCCGGACTCTTGCTCTAGTTAATCCAACTGTTAGTTGGAGATAAAAATACATTTCTTATGAGATACAAAGTAATTCCTTTATTATTTCCTTGTAATTACTGGATCACTCACTGCATCCTTTTCTCATCTTCCTGGGACTAGTGATACTTCTAATTTGTACAAGCCTGAGAAATTCAAACCACCCATTCACCTGGGATGGCAGAACTGTCTCCACCTTGAGACAAATCCAGTATTTTGACTCAACCTTTGGGTGGAAGCATGACCGTCCTCACACTACAAATGAAAAAAACCTAAAGCTCAGATACGGGAAATTTGCTACAGATCATTGAGTTTGGCTAGTGGCAACCTAATCCAAGCATATCCAATGTTAGCAAGACACCTTCCCACAGTGTATTGTTCTTTAATGGTCTAGATAGTTTTCCCAGTTCTCTTTCTTCCATAGCCTAACTGCAGAGCTACTGACTACAGGATGCCCCTTTCACATTGGTACCTTCATCGTTATTTCTTTCTTCTTTAAAAACGCAGTGCCTGTTATTTATAGGGTTCAGTCTGCACTGTTACCTGCACTTGGGATAAGCCATACCTTGCTCTAACTTATTTTTTTCAAATTTCTCTCCAGTCACTTCCTAGAAGAAATTCTCAGCTCAGCCCAGTCCTGTTGGGCCTACTCACGGTGTTAGTTCAGCTTTGAGTCACCCCTTATGGATGCTTGCTTCCATTTGTTCTCTTAATAGATTCCCTTTCCTCCTGCTCCAAATCACAAGTGGGTTTTGAAGCCCACCTCATACCTTCTATACAAGCTTTTGTGATCTCATATTGCCACATTCTCACAGGTAATCTGTGCCTTGGGGTTGGGGATTGTTTCCTAAAACTCACCAGTTCCTCCAGCATTGTGTTAGAACTCTGAAGTTTGTCCAAAGCATATTTGTTTACTACTCATGAAAGGGCACTGAGTCACTTAAGCAGTCATAGCAACTATTATTTAGAAGCCTTGGGAGTTTCTCTCGTGGCTTCTTAACTATTATTAGCTGGGTAGGTTTAAGCAAGTCATCTCAGAGCTTTATCTTTTATCTAGGATATGCGGATGATAATAATTGTAACTCATATGGGGTTTTTGCAAGTTAAACATTTATAGTTATTACCAACGATGGTGATGATAATAATTCTTTAAAGACCCAGGGTCTAAATTGGGAACCACTGACTTAATGATCCATTCCTTTCCCTGCTTGTTTCAAATCTTATAACCTTAAAGCTTCTACTATTAAGCATTATAATATGTTGTTATAAGCCTCATTTGTTGTGAGGCAGTGTAATTGTTTTAAGAAAGAAGAGTCAAATAAATCATATTTTTAAAGATGTTTCATTTTTATTATGTGTACATTTTAAAGGGTTTATTTTTAGTTTTGTGGTTTTGTTTTGTTTTGTTAGTCTTTTTGAGACAGATTCTCCCTGTAGCCCCAACTGGCCTGGAACTCTATGTAGACCAGGTTGGCCTGGATCTCAGAGATCCACCTTCCTGTACCTCCCAAGTGCTGAGATTAAAGGTGGGTGCTGTCACTCCCAGCTTATTTCTATTATTTTTCATTATGTGTATATGGATGGTAGTATGGATATGTACATGTGAGCAGGTTCTCAGGAGGCAGCTGAGATGGAGGGGAAAGATGAAGGATGTTTTGAAGTGGAAAGATACTGTTGTTTCTTTTTGTCCCTTTGGGTAGGAGGCAGGGATACCTACCCAGAATAGGTGCAGTCTGGTTGCAAAATGGACAGAGGTGAATGGACAAGTCCAGACATTGAGGATGGTGCTGACAGTGGACAGTAGGAAAGTAGGACTGGAGCTGGAGTTACAGGCCACTGTGAGACACCTGATATGGGTGCTGGGAACTAAACTTGGGTCCTCTACAAGAGCAGTACATACTCAACTGCTGAGCTGTGTTTCCAGCCCTTTGTTTTTTTTTGTTGTTTTTTTGAGACGTGGTAGCCCAGGCTGGCCTTGAACTTCTGATCCTTCTGTCTCTAACTTCTGTGTGCTAGGATTATAGGTATGTACCATGACACTAGGTGTTTTCAAAATAGAATCTCATTGTGTTGCTCTGGCTAATCTCCAACTCTTATGTTCAATTCTTCTGCCTAAGCTTTCCAAGTTGTTGGGAGCATATCACTTCCAGGTGCATATTGCTATGACCACTGTAGTTTGTTTTTGTTTATTTGCTTGCTTGTTTTTGAGACAGGGTCATCCCCGTAGCCCTAGCTGGCCTGGAACTCACTATGTAGACTCACAGAGATCCTCTCGCCCCCACCTTCCAAGTTGGGATCAAAGGTATATGCCACCATGCCTGGCTCACCTCAGTTTTTAAGATATGTAATCGTATAATAAAAAATTTAAACACAAGTGCAACATCTTAAAACTCAAAATGTATTATTGGTGCTTATTTGTGCAAAGCCAGAAATGAAAGAAACTACTAAATCGGAACATTCCGTATCAGAAGCTCTAGAATCTCTGTGTAGTTCCTTACATCCTGGATTCTCTTAAAATATTTTCTCTACGAAAGTCTGTACAGGTGTTACACTGGAGTTCTTGTTGAGCTGTGTGCAAATTCACATTCTTAGCAGAGCAGTTTCCTGAACCTGCACATACTCTTCACACAGCATCACAGATAACCATCCTTCATCTTTGTCTTCTTTCTCAAAGATAGTCTTCCATCCCCTCCTTCTCCGGTTCCTCACCTTTAGGCGCATTCTACGTTTGAGGCTGTGCCTGCCAGAGCCCTTCTTGATTGCTTCACTTTTGTCATTGGCAGGGCATGTGACAATATCCTTTTCACATTTCTCCTTTAGCTTAGCTGTATCCTGTTCATCTGCTTGTTTATCTTTGGTAACTATTCTGACCACATTTCCTACCCCCCTCTATTTTTTTAGTATTCCCAATGGAAGAACCTGGATGTTTGTTATTTATCATGGGGTGATTGTTTTAGTTTGCTTTTCATTGCTGTGATAAAACACTGACTAAAACCAATTTGAGGAGGAAAGGGTTTTGGCTTAGAGACTACTTTCCTTCATCAAGAGAAGCCGAGGCAGGAACTGAAGCAGAGACCATGGAGGAACACTACTTTCTGGCTTGCTACCACTGGCTTGCTCAGCTACTTATACAGCCCAAGATCATCTGCCTAAGAATGGCACTGCTCACAGTAGATTGGGCCCTCCTACATCAACCAGCAATCAAGAAAATGCCCCACAGACAGGCCCCCAGGCCAATCTGATGGACGAAATTTCTCAATTGACGGTGACTCTGGTTTGTGTCAAGTTGACAAAAACAAACCATAGTGGCATTCAAAGCAAGGAGATGAAGATTTTTCAAGATGTTGGCTCTTTTTCCTCTGTTGCATAATAACTTACTTTCTTTGACATGTCTCAAGCTTCAATTTTTCCTTTTTATTTATATTTATGAATGTTTTGCTTGCATGTATGTAAGTGCACTGTGTGTATGCAGTGCCGGCAAGATAGCAGAAGAGGCTGTCAGATACCCTGGATATGGAGTTGTGGACAGTTGTTAGCTACTATGTGGGTGCTGGGAATTGAACTCTGGTCTTCTGGAAGAACAGCAAGTGTTCCTGTCTGTTGAGCCATCCCTCCTGCCCCTTTTAAAAATATTTTATTTATTATTTTATGGGTATGAGTGTATTTCCTGCATGTATGTAAGTGCACCCGTGTCCTGCAATGCCCACAGAGGTCAGAAGAAGGTGTTGGATCCTCTGGAACTGGAGTTACAAACAGGTGTTAGCTCCCTGTGGGTGCTGCGAACCAAACCCAGGTCTTCTGCAAGAGCAGCCAGTGCTCCTAACTGCTGAGCCATCTCTCCAGCCCCCCATAGTCTTCTGTTTCTTTTTTGTGACATGCAAGAGCATTTTGCTCCTCTGCTTGTTGGGGTTTCCTTTTCCATGACTGACAAAGCACTCCCTGGTATGAGCTTTTTTTCAGTCTCAAAGAGAGGCTAGGTCCAATAGACACTTTCTTCCCAGGAATACAGCATGGGATGATTTGAAGATTGTTAAATTTATAAATTTAGTGTAAATTGTGAATGGTATACTATTCATGATCTTTTAAGAAAAAAAATTTTCCTCTTAGAAAAATAGCTACAGAGATGCCGTATCTATACAAAACAATTCAAGCAGGTAAGTGTTCAGAGGAAACTGAAAAGTGATAAAACATCATGATTTCTTCCACTCCAAATAGCTTTAAATTCTTTGAAGAAGTAGTTTTTTAAATCTCCAACATTAATTATTTAGGAAAAAATTCATAGTTCATTCTAGTCCCATCAGATATCAATGAAATAAGATTTTTAGTGATGTTTAAAGGTAACATCAACATACAAAGTCAACATTATCTTACCAAAGTCACAAACTGAATGAAGAGCACAGTATTAACAACCTCCTCCTTCTTCTCTTCTTCTCCCCACTTCCTCTTCTTCCTCTCCTTCCTCTTCCTCCCCCTCCCCTCTCTTCTTTCTCAAGGTCTCACTCTGTTTAACAGGTGAACTCCTGGGCTCAACAGAACACCTCAGCTTCCCAAGTAACCAAGACCATAGATGTACCCCTTGGTGCACCCAGCTCTCAACTGCTGACTTCTAAATCACTTCTTCAAACAAGCACATGAAAACCTTGTTTCTCCAGCTTAGAATTGCACCAAAAATTCTTAGGTACCAGTTCCTAAATGCCCAAATAGCCCTGAAAGGGTAAGAAAACTCAATCATTATTCTCAGAGCCACTAACTGGCTATATCCAGTTGCCTACCTTCATTCTAACATGGATCCATAACACCTGAAAATGAAATGTTTGGGGCAAATTAAGTTTGGTGGGAAGCACCAAGAGCCTCAGGTGGGCTGAAGGCCTTGTAAAAAGCTTCTGGGATGAAACAAGCAAGAAGGGAAAGAAACTGGGTATGTTAGCTCACAGCTATAATCCCAGCACTGAGGAGGCAGAACAGGATTGACTGTGAGTTTGAGGCCAGCCTAGACTACAGAGTCTAAAATATAGGTAAAATATATAATATAAATTATATTGTAACTAATTATAAATAAATAATATTTCTTTTCTAAATATATAAGAAGTAATATATTTTATAACTATTACTTTTTATATATTTATGTATCTTATAAATATATAAAGGAAATACAGGAATGGAAAACATTTAAAATGTTAATGTGTCCAGTTTTGGATTTTCTATGTTGCCAGTCTTAGGCTTCTTGTTTTGGAACCCAGAAAATACTGCTATAAAATGGTCAGTTTGAAATTTGCCCTTTTAGGGGAAAGAGGCTAAACATCATTCAGCATTGTTAGATTGGATCACATGAAATTGCAATTCATTTTGAAGTTGTTCAGTGTAGTCTCTATGAACAGCTCTTCTGAGTTCCAGAACATTGTCCTAAAGTTACTTCATTGAGGAAGCTTTATGACCCTCTCTATACTTCAGTCACTGCTATGTCTGCTTAAATCAGGGGCTTTCTCTTGTGCTTTTCTTGCACCAGGTTCATATGAACAGTGATTGTCTTCCCTCGGGGTCTACTGGTAAGTGCTAATCTTACCAAAAACCACCCTCACAGAAACATCAAGAATAATATTTGACCTAACATTAAGACTATCATGTAAAATTTACCACCATAAGGCCTAAGCAGGATGCCCTGGACATAGAAAATGGGACTTTATTTCTCTACAAAAAGATGGGGTGGGGATGTAGCTCAGTTGGTATTATGCTTCCCTAGTGTTCGTGAATCCCTGAGTAGATCCCCAGCACCGGATAAGACTGAACATGGTGGATCAACTCTTATAATCCTAGTACTCTGGAGGTTGAGGCAAGAGGATCACAAGTTCAAGGTCATCCATAGCTAGAGTTTGAAGCTACCCTGAGCTACATGAAACCTTGTCAAAAAAGCCAAATAGAGCTAGAGAGATAGATCAACAATTAAGAGCACTTGCTGCTTTTGCAGATGACCCAAGTTTGGTTCCCAGCACCCACATGGTGGCCAACTGCCATTTGTAACTCTAGTTCAGGGGATCTGACATCCTCTTCTGGCCTCTGTGGGCACTGCATGGACAGCTGCACTTACAGGCAAAACACTCATATACACTTTAAAAGCCAAACAACATCAAAAACAAGTGTATACTGGTAGGCTCAAATTTCTTGGCTCCTAGTGACTTCTCAGTTCATGTCTACCTCTCTGTTTTTCTTCTGCATGTGATATAATATGATACAGTCGCAGTCCAGCTTATAACTATTCACCCTTTGGTTGACAAACGTCTGCACTTTGTGGTTCCTCTAGCTGATAAGAATTTCTTCCTCTGACTCTTCTCTATTCACCACTTACATACCAGTTCCTTACTCTCTTTTCATGCTGGCTGTTCTTATTGTGAAATCTTGTGGATTGTAATTGTCTATACCAAGCTGTTACCTCCAGTTCTGTCCAGAGAAACATATACAGGTTGTGGTACCTGGATTTTATACAGTTTAGGGGTAGGTACCATCTAAGAAGATTTCTATGTTTAGATGGCCAGCAATAATTATGTATGGAGACTTAATAGATATATGCCACAAAACTCAAACTGTATTGTATTCCTAATTCAGGGTAAATAGGTCACTTAAACTTATCCTGCCAAATACTCAGAGCACTCCAGTGTCCCTTGTCTAAAAAGAAAGAGAGAGGAAGAAAAGATGGGATAAAGTTGTGCACTGTGGCACAAGCCTGTAATTCCAGCACTTAGACACTGAATCAGAAGGATTGCTGCAAATTCAAGGCCAACCTGGTCTACAAATGAGTTCCAGGTCAATCTGAGCTTTATAGTATGACCTTGTCTAAAAACAAAAACTAAAAAGGATAAGACAAAAACAAATGACTTGGAGTGGAAAAAAGTAACATTTTTAGTTTTCAATCAGTTACAGCTAAGATGACCTACTTTTCACCTTTTTATGGAAGACCGAAACAAAGAAGACAATATTAATGTTAATAGATTGCTAAGATCCTTACCAAAAGCTTAGAAGTACAGGAGCAAAACTCACTACTTCTGCCTTCGGCTTACCCTCCCCTATCTCGGGTGTGATTTTCTACTCACTTGCTAGGCTCCTGCACTTGAATGGTACTTTATTTCAGAGAATTTGTCTCAAAGACCTCAATTCCTTCTTCTCATCCTACACTTTCTCCTTCTTGTTTAGTTTTATAATTGGTAACAGTGTCCTCCATGTCATGCTAGGGAGAAGCCTCAGTCACTTGGTTTTTATTTTATTTTATTTTGTCTTTTTGAGACAGGGTCTCCCTGTAGCCCCAGCTGGCCTGGAGCTCGCTGTATAGACCAGGCGGACCCTGAACTCACAGAGATCCACCTGCATCTGCCTCCCCAGTCTGGTGTGAAAGGCATGTGCCACCATGCCCGGTGTTTTATTTTATTTATTTATTTTTTAATTAGCTCAATTTTATTTATTTTGAATTGAATTTTTGCAATTTCCATACAATATAATTTTATAGTATTTAGATTCCTCCTGTATCTGAACCTCCCCTTACTGCGTGGCCTAGTTTCATGTACTCTTATTATATATGTGTGTGTATATATATGCCTATAGAATCTAATTTCTGTCTGCAAATGTTCTTCAATGTGAGTCCATCCATTGGAGAATCATTGATCTACCAAGAGTCCCATCCTTGAAAGAGACTGACTCTTCCCCTCCCAGAAGCCATCAATTGTTGAATGTTCCTTAGGTTAGACTGGGGTTTTAGACCCACTTCCCCATGTCTGTGCTGTGATTTTGTCTGGCATAGGACTTGGGCATGCTGTCACCATTGCTGTGAGCTCATATAAGTAACTGTCCAGCAGTCTGGAAAACTGTTTCCTTGTGTTCATCTACCACCTCTGGGTCTTACAGTCTTTCTGCCCCCTCTTCCGAGATGACCCTTGAGCCTTAGGAGGCAGAAGTTTGCTCTAGATGTTCAGTCATTGTTTGATTCTGCTCTTTTTGTTCTACCTCTTGCATGCTGTCAGTGCTGGGGATCATCAGGTGCAGGTCCTTGTACATGCTAGAGAAAGAGAAGCACTCTACCACAGAGTTGCATCTAGATTTCCCTTGCTGCCATATCTCTTACAAAGTCCTATCAAGTTTAGACCTGTTTAGCTGTCATTTGGATTGCTGGACTGGCCTTCAAGCAGGTTTCTTTGCCTCTGGTCTCTCCTTTGACTCACCATACATTCATACAGCCATGATATTATCTTTCTTCAGCATGAGAGTGACTTCTAAGAGAAGCAGGGACTCTGGCACTAGATGGCCCAGCTTGAAATCTTTGCTCTACTGCTTATTTGTTGTTTGGCCTTAGAAAAGTTATTTTATTTGTCTACATTTCAGTTTCTTCATCTATAAAATAAAAATAATACATACTTCACAGAATGGTGTTAAGAAATAAGTTATAAAAAAAAACTCATAGTGGGGACATCTGACACAGAGGGAGGGTTAGTATATTGTTGCCTTTATTATATAGCTCTCTTACTAGAAGCATTCCATTGTCTCACCTATGGAAATAAGACATTCAGTAATGAGACCTCAGCCCCTCCTTTCCAGTGTCCCTTCTGGCCACATCTTTCCCTAGACTCCTGCAGCAGTTATACAGCCAGCCAGGTGATGTGGGTCCTCCTGATGGCTTCCTTTCTTAGGAATATTCTCCTTCCTTTTTCTTTGAGGAATGAAATAGTAATCATTTTCCAGACTTCTGATTCAAGGTCAAGTTCTCTCTTAAGTTTCCTTGGCATCTTCTTTCTCTCTCAGCATTGTGTCCCGGGGATTTCCCATGAACAAATTGGATATAGGATCTCTGAGAATTTCCTCACCCTGAGCTTTCTCTGTCAGTTGCTAAAAATGGAGTTTCAATTTGGAGCCTTTAAGGCATATGCATGCACTCATGTGACACAGGTAAAGTACATCTTGGATTATTCTAAGTTTTTACTGGCATAAATTGGAGAGAATATTCTACTCATGAATGATGAAAGTGTGTTTTCCAGGTCATAGCACATTTGTGTCAGAAAAAGCTTGACAGCCCATCAACACTATTTGTTTATATGTGTTAAAGGACAAATATACCATCTAGAGAATGTGCACAAAGAACTGAAGAAATTTCAGTGGCCTTAGAGCTTGATTTTCTTGGTCTAGAAGGTCATTTGCTTTTGACTCCATGTTCACTTTAAGGTTAGAAAAACAAAGTGAAAAGAGCCTGCAGACTGGATTCCTCAATACCAGAGACAAACAAAACAAATATAATAGGGGAAGTTATTTTGTCTCGATTACATTTTTCTGTTGATGGCAGTAAAGAGACCTCTTTGGACAATGTACAAATTTTCTCTGGCCATCCTTTTAAGAATGTGTATCTGGATCAGAGGATCTGGATTAGTCCCTCTGGCTAGTTCTGCTGAGCAACTCTTCTTGTACCAGGAGAGCTACATATTATTTTTGCTGTTGATGTCACAGGAACTTAGGGTCAGGTCACCAACTGCTCTCCCTATCATCAGCAGCAAGGTCATTGGCAGGGTTGGCTTTTCTGAGGATGAGGATGCCATCAGGCCTCACTCTGCCTCTGTACACATGAACAGTTCAACATTTGAGAGATATGTGACAGCAACAAGCGTGACAAATGTTCCCCTTGAATGACTTTGTAGAGGGAGCAAGAGATAAGAGGTAAGTGGAAAGCCAGCAACTAAATACCAAAAAGAAACATCCAAACTTTGCTCGTAGTTAGTATTCCCATTCTTTTCTGTTGCATTTCCCTAACTCCTCTGTAGTAGTTACTTTTCTTGTTGCTACGACAAGAGAGCTGACAAGAAGCAACCTTTATTTCAGCTTACATTCCAGGAGATACTGTGTGTGGTGAGGAAGCCATGGCAGCGGGAGCTTGAGGTAGCTATTCACATTGCATCCAGAATCAGGAAGCAGAGTACCAAATGCTGGTACACAGCTCTCTTTCTCCTTTTTATTCAGTGTAGGAGCCCAGCCCATGGAATGTTGCTGGTCATAATTAAGGTGGATCTTCCTACCTCAGTGAATCCAGAGATTCTCTCACAGGCATGCCATAGGCTAACTTAATGTAGGTAATCCCTTATGGTGTGCCCAGAGGCCTTGTCTCCTCAGTGATTCTAGATCTTGTCAAGTTGACAATATTAACTGTCACACCATTTCTACCTTTTTTTTTTAGTGCAAAAACTCAGTGCCTTATATGTGCTGGGCAAGAGCTCTGCCACTAACCTTGTATTAAAAGACTAAACCTTGGGGCTGGAGAGATGGCTCAGCAGTTAAGAGCACTGGCTGTTCATGCAGAGGACTGGGTTGAATTCCCTGCACCCATACGGCAGGTAGCAACCATCTCTAACTCCAGTTCTAGGGGACCTGATGACCTCTTCTGACCTCTGCGGGTATTGCATGACACAAATGCACTTACATACATACAGACAATACACTCACACATAAAAATTTAAAAAGTATTTTTAAAAACGTAAACCTAGATAATTATCTAGCTCCTAAGTTGTTAAAAGTTGCTCCTGGCTTGATTGCCTTACATTATAACTTGAATAGTACAAAAGGACTTGTAAAATGCAGGTCTTACCAAGACCACCTGCAGTGGAATAAAATTTTCTTTGAGACACAGATAATTATGACACAAGTTCTCCTGGTAGAATTAGGGGAGTAGATATAGTGAATATAAAACTGTCAAAATGGTTTTTAAAGGGGCTGAGGTGATGGCTTAACAGTTTAAGAGCACTGGCTGCTTTTGCCAGAGGACCTGGGTTCTCAGTACCCACATGGTGTCTGTAACTTCAGTTCCAGGGAATCCAGTGCCCTCTTCTGACCTCTGAGGGCATTGTACAACACAGGTGCACTTATATACATGCAGGCAAACACTTATACACATAAAATAAAAATAAAATATTTATGTGTATGAGTGTTTTGCCTGCATGCATGTAAGTGTACTGCATGTGCCCATTGCCCACAGAGACCAGCAGAGGGGTTGGATCCCTGGGAAATGAAGTTACAGAAAGTCATTAGTCACCATGTGGGTGCTGGGAATCAAACCCAGGTCCTCTGCAAGAGCAGACAGTACTCTTAGATGCCAGGGTATATCTGCCGCCCCATAAATATTGTTTGTAATGACTTTTTTAAATTCCAGGATTTCCGTGGCTTTGAGAAACAGAGCAAAGCATTTACTGAGATGTGTTTCTTGAGAAAGCACTTCATGAACCACTTGCTTGCTGACTTACTTTTCTCTTTTCCTCCCAAGAGCCAAAGAGCTAGCTACACTGTCGCTTGAGCAGAGTGGGATGTAATTCCACTGTGGTTGTGCTGCGGTCAGCCCTTGCAGGTCTGAGATGGAAGAGGCCCCTACGGGACAAAGACAGGTTCAGGTACCCTACACATGAGGCAGCACATGATCCCCTCTGTCTGTCCCTGCCCTAGGCTCTACGTGCAGCAGATGGACATCTTTCAGCATGGCCCTTGGCCAAACAACCCCATTCCACCGAATTCCCAGAGATCACACCTGCCAGGAATCTGCCCTTCTTATAGCATTTGGCATCTCTAGCTGTCAGCTATTTGGGAGCAGGGATATAGCCCCAATGGACTTGGTTACACAATTTCGCCCCAGCCTCCCTCCCTTGACTCACTTTCCACACATTTTGCACACGGCCATCTGCACCGGGCAGAGCAACGCACTCCTTGTCCTGGAAACTTGTCCAAGGAAACTTCCCTGGAGCTTTGCTCATTCCCCTTCCATGCTCTTCACCCTCCCGAGTCCACTCATCCTTTGCTGTCCTCCTTATCCTTCAGATTCTAGGTCAGTCACTTCATCCAGCTTCCCAGAGTCCCAAGGCCGAAATGAACCCTGTCTTTTCTGTGTTCTTGTGGTACTTTGTCTGGATCTCTATGAGAGAGTCTTTGCATTTCTGTCTCACCACATATCAGGCTTCATGTCTGCTCATCCTTTTATGTGGTCTTTCACAGAGCAAAGTGTATTCCTTTTGATAATGTCCAGGTTGCTGAGCCTTTTTTCATATTCTGTCAAGTCTGAGAACCATTTGCCTTGTCCTAGACTTTGAAGATGTTCTAAGAGTATCCCTATATGTACTAGTTTTTAAAACTTTTGTTTACATTTAGTTTAGTTTATTTGTGTGCATATGTGTTCATGCATGAGTGCATGTGCATATGCAGAGGTCAGAAATCAGCTTATAGGAGTCAGTCCTCTCCTTGCAACATGTGGTTTCCAGGGATCGAACTTAAGTTTTCAGGCTTGGTGGCAAATACCTTAACTGACTGAGCCATCTCAACAGCCTTAATTCAGTTCTTTATTTTAAAGACAATGAAAGAGAAGTTAAATACAGTGGAAGAAAAACTACTGTGGATGGCATTTAATTAAGAGTTCTACCTGTTTAGAATGAGGAAATAGTTAAGGACACAGAGTCAAATTAAATGTATTTTCAGCCAAAACATTTGAATATAGACTAATTATTGTAAGAAAAGAATGATGTCAAAGTCTGTCTCTGAAATAAATTACAAAGAAGAGCTATTTTTGAAAGGGAGCAGCAGAGAAATAAGAAAGAAACGAAGAAAAGATTTCTCAAAATCTTCCAAGTTTATTGCACAGTTGTAGCTTGGCATCTACATTTCTAATACTTACATTTTTACATACATATTTAATAGGCAATCAATTTCAATATGCTAATAGACAATGTAAAAAGGAAACCTCAAATTACAGATACAATATGTATGATAATCAGTGTTTTAAGATTGTCTTTTAAAATCATTACATAAGAGAAACTAAAAACACTTTTGCAAGATTCTCTGAAAACAGTACTTTATTGAGAAATGAATTTTTGTTTGTTTGTTTTTTGAGACAGTGTCTTTATAGTCCCAGCTGACTTGGAATTTGCTATGTAGACCAGACTGGCCTCGGTCTCACAGGGATCCACCTGCTCCTGCCTCCCGAGTGCTAGGATGAAAGGCCTGTGCCACCATGGCTGGCCTAAGAAACGAATTTTATGAACATGTCAGCTTTTTCATCCCGACCTGTATTAATGAGAAAAATATAAATGAAAAGAATTTTCTTATTTGTTTAGTTTTAAAGTCAGCAACAATAAAAAGCAACCATAAAAAAGTCAGCTGTCATCCTTTAAAAACATATTTGTATTATGGGTGAAATTGTATATTTTTCTGCTACACACTAACAGAAGTTCACCTGATAGAACCTCAGTCTCTGAACTATGGAAATTCTGCAGTTAATGTTCTTCATGGTGGCTTTAGGACATGTACACCTTTAAAAAAAGTGAAGCCATGGTGCTGGAGAGGTCACTCAGTGTTTAGAGGGCTTGCTGCTCTTGGAGGGAACCCGAATTCTCTTCCCAGCCCTCATGTTGAACAGTTCACAACCACCTGTAACTTCCCCTCCAGGGGATCTGATACCATCTTTGGCCTTTGTAGCACACATATACACATACAGACAGACCTACCTGCACATAAATTTAAAAAAATTTTTTTAATTTTTAAGTGGAGCCAAATTTTTCTTCTTGAGTGTTTGCTGATCTTGTGATTTTCTTTATAATAAACAAAGGAAAGTGGAAGCGATCATGTAAGTTTTGGGAAACACAATCATAATAGTGGTGTCCCCCTCGCTGCCTCCGGGATTGATTGCTTTGCAGAGGTTAGCTGCTGTTTTGTGAAGAGATCTCTATGTAGTGGCCATGTGAATGAGCCATCTTAGATGTGAATCCCCAAGTCTACGCAAGCCTTCAGAAAACTGTAAGCCTCAGTCACTTCCTGAAAGTAGAAGACATCCTAGGCTTGAGCCAAGACTACTCAGCCTTGGCAATTCCAAATCCATGATCCACAAAAAATGTAAGGTTATAAATATCTACTGCTTTAAGTTATTTTGGAGTTATACAGCAATCAATAGAGAAATAGTACGTTCCGGTTGTAAGGTAACCCAGGCCTTGAACTTCTGCTCTTACCGCCTCCCACTTCACAAGTGCTGAGATTACAGATGTGCACCACCACACCCAGTTTTATGTGGTACTAGAGCTCAAACCCAGGGACTCCCATATGTTAGACAAGTATTCTACCAAATGAGCTATATTTGCAATCCCAAATACTACATTCTTAGAAAAAAACAGATTTTTCTCTATCCATTAAGGAAATACCACATGAAGTAAAGTAACTTTTCACTAACATATTACTTGAATTTCTAAAAAGATTGGGGAACACTTCTAACTTTTAATGACATGTGGGACCTTGGCATGGAGTAGAGAGAGCATTGGAGGCCAGTCAACCCAAGAGTGGCTTATCCCCTCTTCCACTGATGAGTTTTATAATGCTACTATAACAAATTACTAAAAACTTAGTGACTTTCAACAAGCACATGTGTATTGTTGTTGTATTGTACTAGAGGTTAGAAGTCCCAAATGGATCACCAGGGCTCCATTCTCTCTGAAAGCTTCAGAGAAGAATGTTTCCTTGTTTTTCCCAGGCTGCTGACATTGCTCGGCTCCTAGTCTTATATCACTCCAACATCTACTTTCAACTTCACATCTCCTTCTTTGACTCTGATTCTCCCCTGCATCCCTCTTATGATCTGGGCCAACTCAGGTAACCAGAATCATCTCCCCAAGAGAAAAGGTCCATAAATGTAATCCTATCTTCAAAGTCCCATTTGCATGTATGGTGACATCCATAGTCCAGGATCAGGTTGTGGTCATCTTTGGATATTCATTATTCTGCCCACCACACCCACAATTACAGGCCAAAATGAAGGTCTAGATGGCTCACTGGCCTCCCACTTGCAAAACACCATTGCTGTCTTTTCGCTCTATCCAAAGGACTTTTTTTCTTTAATGTTTAAATTACATGTGTGTATACCATGGCGTGCTTGTGGAGGCCAGAGGTCAACTTAGAGGAGTCAGTTCTTATTCCACCTTACAAGTCCTAGGGATGGAACTTAGGTCTTCAGCCTTGGCAGCAGTTGCCTTTGCATGCTGAGCCATCTTACTGGCCCCTAAGGGACTTCTTATGCTTGCTTTACCTACATACTCTTCCTTATTGAGAAAAAAAAAAAAAAAAAACTTTGTTAGTAAAACTTTGTTAGTAAAATTTGTTGCTGTAACAAATTTTAGATGGAAACAACTTAAAGAAGTTCATAGATTGTCTAAGGTTGTTTGGATCCATTGTTTGGGCCTACGGTGGGGCAAAATATGGCAGCAGGAGGAAGTGGCAGAGGCTGTTCACCTCATGGTAGTCAGAAAGCAGATAGGGAGAGACAGGAAGGAGCTAGGGGCAAGACATCCTCCACAGCATGCCTGCAGTGACCTGTTCCATTCAACCAGGCTCCACCTCCTATCACCTCCCAGTAATACCAACCAGTTATGCATCTGTCAATAGACCAACCCATTCATGAAGTCAGAGCCTTCATTATCCAATCACCTGTCAACATCAACCCACCGTCAGGAATCAAGCCTTAAGCAGACAAGCCGTTTTGAAGATACTTCATCTACTTCCTTGTTTTGATGGAAGCTTGAATTTTTTCAAGGTCTCTTCTCCTAAGACTTTCAGTCTTCTGTCCTGACCATATCACAGGAGAAGGATCTCTCTGCATTGTCCTGGCATTGGGTTGCCATTTCCAAGCTCGTCATCTCTTTGCTCACTGCCGACCTCTCTTGAGAACATGACACTTTCCTCATTTAGCACCGGCACTTATCACTCATATCTGTTTTCCCATTTCTTCCCAAACTCAACCTTTCTATTCATGCTACTGTGTTCCTAGGAGACCTCAGGGAGCATGAAGGTGAGTCACCCTGGGCAGAGTCTGGAGCTCTTCCCAGCCGCAGCCCCAGTGGCTTCACCACTATTGTAGGGTTACTTCTCTCCACTGTCTTCATCATTACCTAGATCGGTTCCTCCTAGGAATACTAAGGACAGCATTCCACCATAACTTCCGTGTCACTTCAGCCATTCCGTCCTGCATGCCTGCAACGCTGCATCGCTACACCGCCGACTACCACGACACCTATTATATTTTCACTGGTTTGAAATTTTCTCCTTCTCCGAAAGCTAAATGGAGAATCACTGTGTAATCCAGAAATTCTGCTTTTGAGTACATACTCCAAAGAATTGAAAGACAAGAGTCAAACAAAATGTGTTCTTCCTTGTCCACAGCAATTTATTCATGTTAACCAACAAAAGATTTGATTCTAGTGGTCTGTACAAAGAATGGGATGTTATTCAACCTTTAAAAGGAAAGATATTCTGATATAGGTTACAACATGAATAAACCCTGAAGAGATTATGCCAAGTGAAACAAGCCAGACATAAAATGAGAAATACCACATGATCTTGTACATATGAGGTATCTAGATTAGACAAGTTCATAGAAACAGAAAGTAAATTGGGCCTGCCAGGAGGAGGGGGAGAAAAAATAGGAAGTTATTCTTTAGTGGTTACAGGGTTTCAGTTTGGAAAAATGCAGTAAGCTCTGGCCCTGGATGGTAGCCATGTTGGAACAATATGAATGTACGTTATACCACTAAGCTATACATCTAAAAATGGTCAAAGTGGTAAATTTTAAAACATTTGTTATTTTAATTTTATGTGTATGAGTGTTTTGTGTGCATGTATATAAGTACACCTGTACTTGCAGTGCCTGCAGAGGTCAAAAGAAAGTGTCAGATCCCCTGGAACTGGAGTTACAGATGGTTGTTAGCCACCATGTTGGTGCTGGGAACTGAACCCAGGTCCTCTACAAGAGCAGTCAGTGCTCTTAACCACCTAACTATCTCTTCAGCCTCTAAAGTGGCAACCTTTATGCTATATACATTTTACTACAACATAAATTCCCCCTATTTCAGATGAGAAAAACCAAGTTTCAGAGAGTTGGTCAAAACTGTGCCCAAGAGCAAATGAAGACCACCAAATTTACCAAGCTCAAAGTTGGAGATGTGACATGGATTTAAGAAGTTTTATTTCAGAGCTCATGTGCAGCATCAGTACCCTATTAGGAAGAACCAGTGCCTAACAAAGTGATTCAGTGGGTAAAGGCTTGCCAACAAGCCTGATGTACCTGAGTTCAATCCCTGGGACCGACGTGGTAGAAGGAAAGAATACACTTCCTCAAGTTGTTCTCTGACTTCTGTACATATCTCATGGCGTATGCAACCTCCCTCAAATGTAAAATGCCACTACTACTAATAATAATGAAAGAAGTCCCAGGACTTTTCCCCTGTCCATCACTATCTTTCCTGCTTGTCCTGGGGATTCCCAAACACCCTCACACTTCCCCCATTTACAGGCACATGGGCTCCTGTAGTCTGGGGCCAGGCCTTGGGCTAATAGGCACAGATGCTGGCTGATAAGAGTGAGCACATACTGGGAGACCACGCATGCTAAGATAGTGAAGGATCTTAGAGGATGTGCACCTGGGGGAAGCCCTGTGGTCACCTGCTCCAGCCTTCTCTCTCTCTAGAGTGGCCTTCCTAAACATCACCCGAGCCCCCTCCACTCCGGACTCAGTAGACAGTGTTCTGCTTCAGGGTAAGCAGACACTCCTAATCTCTTCTTAGAGAAGACATGTCTTCCTTCCTGTCTGGGAGCAGCTCTCGTTTCCTGACATCTTACATGCTTGCCACTGTCCTTTCTCTGTTTTCTGTGGTCAGTCTTTGGCTCTGTGTCATTTTTATCTTTCTATAAATGCGTGCAAATTTAAACCAAAACCAAATAAAAAGTCAAACCTCAAAGAAACGAAAGGATGAACCTCCCTCTGCCCCACATGCTTCTTAAGTGTTTACTGTCTCCCTCCTTGTCTCAGTCCTCTGCAGTTCACTTTCCACCTTGATATTCTGACATGGCATCGTATTAGTTACTTTTCTTGTTGCTGTGATAAAGTACCTGACAAAACACCCTAAGGAAGGAAGGGCTTATTTTGGCTCACAGTTTGAGATACAGTCCACCATGGCAGAGAAGGCACAGCTTCTCTCAAGGAGGAACTTGAGGTGATGGACCTACATTTGTTGCATCTGTAGTCTGGAAGCAGAGAGTCATGAATGCAGGTGCTCAATTCACTTTCTCCTCTTCATTCAGTGTCGCACTCCTGGGCCATTGTTGGGCCTCCAGCGCCGCTGTGGTTCCGGCCTGCCCTTTTAGGGTGGGGTTGCAGTTCCCCGAGAGGCCCCCGTGAAGCCGACTGCACCGGCTGCAGCCAACGGTTTGGGGGATGCCTCCTCCCAGGCGGCTGCCCTGGCCAACGCCCCCTCCCGGGACGCTGCCCCCGACGATCGCCCCCTCCTGGGCCGCCGCCGCCGAGTCTGTGGTGCGGCACGGCCCCCAGGCAAAAATGGCGGCCGCTGTTCAGCACGCAGGCTGCAGCGTGGCTCGGCAGCTTCAGGCAGGGCAGAACGCCGGCCAGTCCCGCTCCCGGCCTCTCGCAGGCTGCTGGGGCCAGTGCTGGTGGCACACACCGGTAGGACTTGCTGAAGGAGGCAGAGGCAGGAGGATCTGTGAGTTCGAGGCTAGCCTGGGCTACACTGATCGGGTGTCCGCACGCTACAGGCCAACGTGGGATGATCGCAACTGTCACCAACTGTTTGGGATGCAGCTGTCAGAGCCTCACCCGAGTTGGACAGCCTATCAAAATGGACTTTGCCTGGCTGCAGTTTATGGGACAAAGATCGATTGGTCCTTCACTCCCTTTTAGCCCTGTCCTTACCTTATGTAAGTTATTTTGTAACCTTCAATAAACAAGATCCTGCTTGGACAGACTCCCGACTCGGTGTGGTTTTTTTCTGCGGAGTGGAGAGGGTTTGGGTCGCGACACTCACCATCCCGCTCAGCCCCTGGAGGAGGCCGGCTGGACCAGCTTCTCCACTGCCCTACCTGCTGGCGATCCCAGCAGGCCATGGGCTGGTACCACTCACAATGAGGGAGGATTATCCCTCCTCAGTTAAATCTTTCTGAAAAGCTTTCACAGACAGGGGTGTGCCTCCTAGGTGATACTAAATCTTGTCAAATTGATAATGAAAATTAACCATCCAGTGGTCTTTCTGAAGTCCCCCAAATAATACATGAACATAACCTAGCATAATGTAGCACAACACAGAAAAGCATACTGTAACACAATGGAACAACGTCATGCAACACATAAACATAGCACCTTAATCAGCCTATAGGAGATGTTTGGATCCAGTTGATCTTTCCGTGACTTATGTCAGATTCCATCTGTTCCCTTTAAATGCTTCCCTTTATAACCACAATTCTTTTGTTTCTTTCTTTCCTTCTTTCTTTTAGTTTGTGTACGTGTGTGTGTACACACATGTGTGTGTGTGCGCATGAGTGTGTGTGCATGCCATGTGTGTGCAGGTGCCCATTGAGGCCAGAGAAAGAAGTTGGATACTCTGGAACTGGAGTTACAGGTAGTCACTCAGGTCCTGTGGAAGAGCAGCAAGAGTTCCTTACCACTGAGCCATCTGTGCAACTCCTCCTTTCTTTTTCATATTTCTGTATCCTACAACAACTCCTTAAAATTTAATCTCAAAAAAAGGAAGGGAGGGAGGGAGGGAGGAATGTGTGAATGGGTTCCCATATCCCTTTGTCTTCCATTGATCTGCATTTTTAAGGGACTCCTTTGTTTCTTCACCTAGATGTGCCAGAAGTACTGCAACCCCTCTCATTTTGCTTTTCTGACAGAAGAGCCCATCAGCCATTTCTCTGATTCCTTGTAGCCTAATCCGCCTTTCTCTATTTTTCTCTATGGCTTTAACGCTGGCCTTCTTCAAAGGGCCTGGTGTGGACTTTTCCTTTCCATTACAATTGCAAAGTACATGGCTTGCAGATTTATGTCTTTGATTTAACAGTTCTTCAGAGCTGTCTGTCTGGACAACACACTGAGCTACCTCTTTAACTGCTCTTCTTAGATATAGCAAAGGTGCCTAAGCTCAGCAGACCCAGAAGGGAGAATTTCCCCAGCAACTGCATCCTTCAGACATGTGACTCAGCCTCTGGCTTTTCTATTCAGTCAGTTTCAGGACAACTGTGTTGCTTCCCCTCCATAAATTCACACCATAGAAGTTTTTAACTCCCATGAATTTTGCCTCTATAGTTTTGACTTTTCTAAATGTCATATAGTTTCAGATCAAACAGTACACAGTCTTTTCAGATTGGTTTCTTCCACTTCATAGCATGCATTAAAGTTTTCTCCTAGTCATAGTTTTTTTACAGCTCATTTCTTTTTAGCACTGAATAGTATTTTACTATCTATATATGCTATATACACAATTTATTTATCCAGTCACCTGCTGAAGGAAGACATGGTTGCTTCTAAGAGTGAAATGAGGGGATCTTGGAGGAGTTAGAAGGGGAATGTAGGGGTGAATATGATTGAAATACCTTTTATGCATCTATGAAATTCTCAAAAAAATATTAAAAATTGACAGTTAAGGGGCTGAAGGGATGGTTCAGTGATTAGGAGCACTGGCTGCTCTTGCAGAGGGCCTGGGTTTGGTTCCTAGCACTGACATGGCAGCTAACAACTGCCCATAACTCCAGTTCCAGGGGATACAATACCCTCTTCTGGCCTCCATGGGCATTGTATGACATGGTACATTTACATACATGCAGGCAAGACATTTATTCATAAAATAAAAATAAACTTAAAAAGTTTAAAAAAAAAAGAAAAAAGAAGAATTGTAAGCCAGGTGTGGTGGTTCACAACTTAGTCCCAGCACTCAGGAGGCAGAGGCAGGCAGAACTCTGTGAGTTCAAGGCCAGCCTGCTCTACATAGTGAATTCCAGGCTAGCTGGGGCTATAGGGAGACCCTGTCCCCAAAAGACCAATAAAAAGAAAAGAAAAGAAAAATCAGTTGTATTCCTACTAACAAGCACCACAAAAGGAAATTAAGAAAGAAATTCCAGTGGACTGGAGAGATGGCTTAGTTGGTAAAAGTCCTTGCAAACATGGGGCCTGGACTTTGAACTCCAGAACCCACAGGAAAAAAAAAATCAGACATTGGGGGTGCACATGTAATTTCAACACTAGGGAGAAAGACAGGTGGATCTCTGAGGCTCACTGGCCAGCCAGCCTAGCCTACGGCAAGAGAAACTATGTCTGGAAAAAAAAAAAGTAAAGGGTGCCCAAGGAAGGATAGCACCCGAGGTTGTCCTCTGGCCATGCACATCCATATATCCATATTCTCTCTCTCTCCCTCTCTCCCCCCTCCTCTCTCAAGTTAAAGTGTCTGGTGCCATAAGGTACCACCCAGAATGCTGTACTTTTTTTTTTTTTTAAGATAGGGCCTCCTTATAAGTCCAGTTGATCTGGAACTTGCTATGAAGATAAAGTAGCCTCAGTCTCACAGAGATTTTAAAGTACTTTAAAAATATTTTATTTATTATTTTTTAATCTTACGTGTATATGAGTATATTGTCTGCATATATGTAAGTGCACCCATGTTGTACAATGCCCATGGACATCAGAAGAGGGCATCAGATCCCCTGGACTTGGAGTTATGAATGGTTGTTAGCTGCCATGTGGGTGTTGGGAACTGAACCTGGGTCTTCTGCAAGAGCAGTCAGTGCTCTTAATCACTGAGCCATCTCCAACACCTTAAATAACATTTTAAAAACTGATGTGTGCATTGTGTATGAACACACATGAACCCCAATGTCTATAGAAATCAGAGGACAGCTTGCAAGAGTTGTTTCTTTCCTTCCACCATGTGGGTCTTGAGAATCAAACTCAGGACATCACTTTTGGTAATAAGTGCTTTACCTACTGAGTCATCTCAGTTACCCAACTGCTGGGATTTGGATTGGGGTTTCTTCTCCATATTTTGAATCTTATTTGCTTCTTTCCATCTTTACTACAGTTCATACTGTAATAGAAGCCAGTATGAATCACAATGACCAACTGGTCCATCTGCCTTCTCCTTGGCTCCTCCCCAATCTCTTATTCACCCTGCAATTGGAGTGTTATTTTGAAAACGTGTCTCTGATCATTTCACCTACTTCAAAGGTATCTTATTATTATTGTCAAAATATTTAACAACTATTACTGCACAGACACTGACTCATCAGAACAGGTCAGCATCTTGGAGAAGCATTTTACCTCTCTCACCATTTTGCCAAACATCACTGTTTCAGTTGTTAGTTCTTGGGGAAGTCCAGAAAGGAAATGAGAGGTTAGAGTAATGTCTATAGGATTTCTCAGCCCAACAGCTCTTTGTCAACTGGTGTATCGGTTACTTTTCCTGCTGTGTGTAACCAAATACCTGACAAGAAGCAACTTGAAGGACAAAGTTGATTCTGGCTTACAGTTTTAAGCAATGCAGTCCACTATATTGGGAAAGGTATGGAGATAGGAACATGAGGCAGTGGGTTACATTGCTTTTACTGTTAGGGAGTAGAGAATGGACAGAAAGTGGAATTGAGCTATCAAACCTCAAGATTTGTCCTCGGAGACTTACTTCCTCTGCAAGTCTACATCTCCTAAAGATTCCATCACCCTCCAAAAAGTGCCACCAACTGAGAACCAACTACTCAAACACATGAGCCTATAGAGGGTATTTCATACTCAAACGTCAGAATTGGCCAGGAAGCTGAAGCAGGAGGCTCATGAATTTGAGGTCAGCCTGGGCTACATAGTGAGACCTTGTCTCAAAACCAAAACCAAAAGAGAAAATCCCCAAACAAACCGTGAAACAACCCTGCTGCCAAATCCCAAACAATCTTAGTACTTTCCCTGGCAAGCCTATTCTTTCTGAATTCCCCATCTTGGCTCATGACATCATCTACCCAGTTGCTGAAGGAAGAGACTCAGAAACTATTGCATCATTACGATGGACACCAGATCTTATCGGTTCTGCCTCCTAAGTCCAGTGGTCTTAGCCCAGGTTGCATCATTCTTCCTTCAGGCTAGAGCAGGCTTCTCCGATCTCTCCTGGCTCTACATTTATGTCTGCCGTATTCACTCCTTACAGTGTCTCTTCAGGTTCAAGTCTTAAATCTCTGTCATCTAGTTCTCGATCACCTGTTAAAGGCCAATTGTCTTGGACCTGTCATTGTACATTTCCTGTGTTCTCACATGCTTGAGTACAGGACCACATTTCTGTCATCTCTATTCTTAGGACCTAGCATCATGTCTGGCAATGAGAGGGACAACAAATGTTTGTGGTATTGAAAGGAAATGAACCAGACTTATTTTTGTCTCATTGTACTATCTGTAACAAAAATAAGACACAAGGAACAGTTCATAAGGATAACTCTCCTGAAGAAATGTATTAAACAATATCTATAAATTTAACAATATGCATCTTGAAAAGTTTTCCAGTAAGGACAATTATAGTTTTAAAGGTTAGATTTTTTATTTTTATTTTCATTTTGTGTATTGCCTACATGTAGTTAGGTGCAATTGTGTTGTACAGTGCCCTCAGAGGACAGAAGAGGGTATTGGATCTCCTGGAACTGGAGTTACAGATTGTTTTTGGCTGTCATGAGGGGTGCTAGGAATTGAACCCAGGTCCTCTACAAGAGCAGTCAGTGCTCTTAACTGCTGAGCCATCTCTCCAGCCCCAAAAATTAGGTTCTTAAAGGTGTAATTTTTTAACTGTGTGAGAAAGGAAAGCCAGAGATGTAAAATCACATTCTGTGAATTCATGGAATATCAGCAAAATTTGGTGATGGTTTAAAATATTCTATTCCCTTTCTGTGCATGGGGGGAGAGGGCAGATTTAATAACAATGCTGAATATAGACTGGCCTTTCTATTTGTTTGTTTAGTATGTGTGGGAGGGGAAGAGATGGGGGGAGAGAAAGGGGGAATGAGAATACGCCTATGGGAACATGTGTGTCATCATATGCTTGTGGGAACCAACTTGAGAGAGTCAGTTCTCTCCTTCTACCACATATGTGGGTCTCGGGGATTGAACACAAATTATCAGACTTGACAGCAAGCACCTTTACATACTGAACCACCTTATCTACTCAGACATACCATTTTCTAAATTCTGCATTTATACTTTTTCTGTTCCTCCATATATTGTTATATCAGAAACTTACAAAGTTCCAATTATGTGTTTTTATTTGCTGTTCTGAAGGATGGTATTTAGAATGAAAATTAAATTTAGGTTTAATTTAAAGTGTGGCTAGAGAAATATCTAGGATCTACAGATATTAGGCAAAAATATCTGTAATTCAACATAAATCACAAGAAATGATGCCAGCAGGTACATAACAGACATAAGCTATTTAAGGGACTAAATTCCTATCTGCTTAATGCAGCTGGTCCAACAAACCTGAGAAACAAAAATCAAAAGGGGAGGACTTCAGATACATGGTATAAATCTCCTTTAAACTGGGAAAGGCTAGCCAGAGGCTATATTAACAGGGGGAGGAGGGGTGTCTAGGGAACAGCTGTAACGGGAAGCTGAATCGGAAGCGGTTGTTACAGCATTGGTACCTGACTTCTAACGTGTGGTATGAACAATTAAGATGACTGCATGAGCATTGTTTCAGTTTGCTAACCGGAAAGATGACTTTGCCTCCAAAGGTAAGTAAAATGGTTATTGACTGTTTTAGTTCTCATTTTCCCATTCACCTTGGAAACCTTTCCTAGAATTAATGTCCAGCCTTAGCCTCTGTCCTAGGAAGTAGGTGCTCTGTCTCCCAACAACCAGCAGAAAGCACTGGCTCTTCAGCACCCACTTCTTCCCTTCCCCTCCTCTTCCCACTCCCCCCTTTCTTTCTCACAGGTTCTTTTGTTTCTGTTTTTATTTTTTGAGACAGGGTCTCACTAGGTAGTCCAGGCCAGCATTCAACTTTAGATCCTCCTTTCTCAGCCTCCCATGTGGCTATGGCCAGATTTATTTTCTTTTTAAGATTTAATTTGGGGGGCTAGAGCAATGGCTTAGTGGTTAAGAGCACTTATTGCTCTTTCAGTGAACCAGAGTTTGGTTTTGTGTTCACACATGGTGGCTTATACACATACATATGAAGGCAAAACCTTCATATACATAAAATAAAAGTAAATAAACTAAAAAACCGATTTATTTATTTTCATTTTATGTGTATGAGTGTTTGCCTGCACGTATACATGTGTACCATGTGAGTGCCTGGTACCCTTGAGGAGGCCAGAAGAGGGTGTTGGATTCCCGGAACTGGAGTTACTGATAACATTTCATAGGGCATAGATGATTTTCAGGCACCCTATGGTATTTAGTTGTGTTATTTAATATCATTTATTAGTTTGGTTGCCAAATCACTGTTGCCTTTTCATAAAGGACCTTCTTGTGGAAGGTAGTAAATTGTAACTCCACTTCTCATCCCAATACAGTTAAAATTATTTATTTTTATTTTTTCATTATATGTATGAATGTTTTGCCTGCATATATGTAAGTGCACCATGTATGTCCAATGTCCTTGGAGGCCAGAAGAGACCATCAGATCCCCTGGAATTGGAGTTACAGATAGTTGTTAGCTACCATATGGGTACTGGGAACTGAACCCAGGTCCTCTGGAAGAGCAACCAGTGCAGTGCTCTTAACTGAGTCATCTCTTCAGCCCCTCAGTACACTTTTTATGGAACCCATTGTATATGTTTAATAAGTGCTCAGTACTATTGGGATAAAAATAAATATTAAGGAGCCCATAATTTGATTAGCAGGATAAAAGTTTTACCCGAAGATTTTGTTTTCATAACAAAGTCAGTGTGTAGCAGTGTCGGGGGCCATGTGCCTGCCTTGAACTATGCCCTAGTTTTGGGGTAGGCAGAAGACAATCTCGTGCACAGAAGTGCTGTTGGAAGCAGGAGTTTTCGTTAGGCAAAATGATTTACATCTGAGGAGAAGTTTATTTTTCACCTAAGACTGAGGTCACCTGAAGATCTTTGAAGGAAGCCAATCATGTCTTAAGTTATTTTGCCTGTGTTAGTATTGTTTTGCTTACTTTACAGTATAAATAGGGGGGACTTAATAAAGGCAAGCTGCTTCAGTGTGACTGACAGCCCTCCTGCGTCTGTCCTGTTCTCTCTCTCTCTCTCTCTCTCTCTCTCTCTCTCTCTCTCTCTATATATATATATATATATATATATATATATATATGTGTGTGTGTGTGTGTGTGTGTATATATATATATATATACATTTTTTCATCCTCATTCCCCACTTTGGGTATGGTCTGATTTCTGCCAGCGGGCTCCGGTATAGCAGTGTAAACTCAGTCATGATTAATTGCCATGGAGATTCAGAGAAGCAGAGGTGGCTGTGTTCTGAGTTAGTGAGAACAGGCTAAATAGAGGACGTTTGCCACAGGGATGACCTTGTAATTTGGATATGAAATGTCTCTTGAGGTTCACATGTTCAAGGCTTTGTCAGTAATGCAATGCTCAGGGGGCAGGGTGCTGTGGGGAAATGATTGGATCATGAGGTCTCCAACCTAATCAATAAGTTAATCCATTGATGGACTCATAATTTGATGGCAATACTGGGAAGCTGTGGAAGCTAGGAGGTGGGTCCTGGTTGGAGGAAATAGGTCACTGGAGTCATATCTTTGAAAGGCATATCTTGTTCTTGGACTGTTCCTGTGGTTCTCTGCTTCCCGAACACCTTTCGGTGACCTGCTTTGCTCCTGCAATGCTTCCCACTATGTTCTCTTTGACCATGCGTGGCCCAAAGCAATGAAGCCAAGGCTGTGGACAGAAACCTTTGGAAACATGGGCAAAAATAAATCCTTCCCCTCTTACGTTGTTTTCTTACTGTGACTACACACGGAAATATGCAACTTCACTTCTTCAAAAAAAAAAAAAATACAGACTTTCATAAATTTTCAAAGAATTTTTTTTTACATTTTATTTTGGTTACTAATACTGGCTTTGTTGTGGGTACACAATGTCAGAAAAATAGATGGACATGTCTGTGCCTTTTTGCAGTTTCAGAATTTATTGAATAAGTCCATAAGTTATATTGAATTTTTTTGTCTCTAATTCAGCTGTTGGCAATACTGGTTTCTTTTATTTCAGTGTTCATTGCTAATATTATCTCTCAGATCACACACACCATGCCTGACACAATGATTGATATACTGATTTGTATATCAGAATGGCTAAGAATGAGTTAAAGAAGCTTCAGTGTTCAAAGAGACTGTACAGAGGCTCAGGCAGAGAGCTGATTGAGATGCAAGAAAGGTTTCAGTAGGTGGTTAGATAAGAAAGCCAGACCAGAGCTACAAAAAGGTGAAAAGCTGGTTCAGGGCTCTAAGTGAAGCCAGGCGTGGCAGTGAAGCACAGGACCACCTGGGTGTGGACACATGACAGTGTGAATAGCCCATATCAGGAGAGGGGCACCATGCTGAACTCTAGCTCCAAGGACTGTTGAGAATTCTGGTCACCTGTCAATCTAGTGACAAGATGTACTAGATGGTCTAAAGTTACCACTTCCCAGTGTAAGATGTCCTTCCAAGGACATCTTGGGGGATTGCAACCTTTATTGGTTTGGTGTGTTTGATAAATTCACTGGCTGGATATGTGTGTGTGTGTGTGTGTGTGTGTGTGTGTGTGTGTGTGGATGTGTGTGTGAAAATAAGCATTTATTTCAAGCATATTTCACACACCAGAAGATACCTGCTGAACACATGGTTGAGTTTGAAAATTGACAGCCTGTCGGTAAGCAAATTTTGTGATGAGGAAGCAAGAAATCAGTCAACAAGTGCTGTTTGACCCACCCCTCCAATTCTACCACTGGTTATCTTCAGAAATGTAGTGGCAGCTGAACTAAGGATGTAAACAGTTCTGGGCTGCTGGCACAATTTGCTTTATCTTGTTTTTACTGATTTTCAACTTTAAATATTTATTTACTTTTTAAATTGTGCATGTGTTGGGGGTGCACATGTGCACATACACATGAATATAGGTGCCCATGGAGGCCAGAGTGTCATATCCCCTATAGGTTGTGAGCTGCTGGATGTGGGTGGGTCCTGGGAATTGAAGTTGGGTCCTCTGTTAGAGAAGTACATGCTCCTAAAGGTTCATGTCTCCAGCCACCATCCATCTTTTAAAAACATTGTATCTTTGGTGCTGACAAGATGGCTCAATGGAAAAAGGTTGTCCTCTGACTTTCACACACATGTGGCATGAACATGCCTTCCCACAATGACTTTTGGCCTCCTTTCTGAGAAATGACAGAGATTCAATTTAACTCTGCTTTTTAAAGCAAATAAAGACTAGCACATGGCATCATTCTAATAATCAAATGTCCATCAAAATGCTGTCAGTACAAAGACGTAGACAGATCTCAAAGAAACATTACTAATTTTTTATTTGATTTTAGCAAGAACAAGAATCTCAACAACAGGTAAAAGAAGCAACATACTGTCTGATATTAAACATGGAACCATAATTTTACAAGTTCTCCAATTTCATAAATAGTTGTGCTCTGTCTTGTTCTTCTTGTTCTTGTTCTCTTCCTCTTCCTCCTCCTCCTCCTCCTCCTCCTCCTCCTCCTCCTCCTCCTCCTCCTCCTCCTCCTCCTTCTTTTTCTTCTTGTTTTGGGCAGGGTCTCAGGCAGCCCAGGGTCTTTCTGATCCTCCTGCTCCCACCTCCTGAATGCTGAATAGAATTAGAGGCATGTACTATCATGCTTGGTGTTATTCTGGGCACGGGTTATTCCAGCGGTAAGGATCAAACTCAGGTCTTTGTGAGTCAGACAAGTACACTACCAACTGAGTTACATACTCAGCTAGTTGCTTTGGAATAACCAAATTTTAGTATCACTTTAAAAACAAATACCTATTCAACAAGTCAATTGAATGAACATGTACTGATGCACATTTTGGTAGATGTGTTTATTCAGCCGGCTTATTGAAAAGAGTCCTAAGTGGCAA
Source organism: Eospalax fontanierii (assembly GCA_035773235.1). Classification (NCBI taxonomy): domain Eukaryota; kingdom Metazoa; phylum Chordata; class Mammalia; order Rodentia; family Spalacidae; genus Eospalax; species Eospalax fontanierii. Next base: position 101,989,855 of record CM069528.1, on the reverse strand, counting down.
AAAGGAATTGGGCAGAGAGATGGATTAGGGGTTAGGAACACTGGCTGCTCTTGCAAGGGATCTATATTCAGTTTCCAGGACCCATATGGTAGCTTATAACCATATTTAACTCTGGCTCCAGGGGATCTGACACTCTCCTCTGGTACATACAACCATGCAGGTAAACACTCATGCACATAAAATAAAAATAAACTTTTAAAAAGGAGCTAGAGAATTCTTCAGGTTTTCCCTTTAAGGATTCCAGAAAAGAGAATTCAGATTCCTGAAGAGGGAAGAAGCAGTGACTGAGGAAAACATGGAGAAAAGCATGTCTTTGTAACCCGATCAGAATGGTAAGATGGACTGGAACTTTCTTATTCCTCTTGGAACAGTGTCCGCTTGGGAGTTGGGCATAAACAAAGCAGACTCCCTCTTGCATACTTATTTTCAGCTTTCCTCAATGAAAGCGATTGGTGACAGGGTGGAGGAACAGAACACCTTCTTGAGGGCTTTACAAGCTACCACTATTGTTGAGGGTGCCTGGGACACTATCTTAGCAAACATCACCATGTTCAAATGGGGGGAAATAGCAGAAAGCACTGATTTCCCAGTGGACAGTGCTTCACCCAGTGAGGTTCTCTCTGATCTGGATTTCATGAGTTCATGTCTTTATGTGCTCCTGACTTACTTTGACAAGTTCATAGGCGGCAATATTTTACTTCATTGAATATGTTAGGCATCACTCTGTGTGAGGTCTTGTGCTAGACAGGTGGCAGTTATCTACTTGCAGAAACAAGACACAGAGTCATTCTGTCTCAGCATTTGTACTCAAAATGGAGCCAACTACTGCTTCTAAGAATGGAGTCATTCAGGCAGATGTGGAGAGATGGCTAAGCAGTTAAGAGCACTGTCTGCTCTTGCAAATCTGGGTTCAGTTCCCAGCACCCATATGGTGACTAACAACTGTCCAGTTGCAGGGGATCTAATGTTCTCTTCTGGCCTTCATAGGCCTTGTACAAACATAGTACACATACATACATGTAGGCAGAGCACTCATACACATAAAATAAATATAAAATTTTTCAAATGGAATCACTCAGGGCAAAGCACAGCCTGAAGGCTAGTGTTCTACATGACATGGAATGACTTAGAGCAGGGTACGGCCTGATCTTCACTTACACAGAGGCGATCAGTGGGAGCAGTATGTTGGAAGCCCACTGTTCAGGGTTATGGGTATGCTCCTTGGAGCTGCTGTGTACTAAACCACCCACTTTTAGGGTCAAGGTAAAAATACTCAAGAACTATTATCACTTGACACTCTAAGAGGTAAATATATACAAGGCCTTTGTGTCTCCCTAATTCTTGAAGATTTTCTCTCAAAATATATTTCTGGCAAGAATATAATTTTTCTTTTGTATGTCTTCAAGCTACAATATAGCCAATTTCCAACATTAAAATTTTAATCTCTTATTTATAAGGGGCATCTATTACTTTGTTTTGTTGTTTTGAGACAGGGTCTCCCTGTAACCTCAGCTAGCTTGGAACCGACTATATAGACCAGGCTGGCCTTGATCTCACCTGCCTCTGCTGGAATTTAAGGGATGCACCAGTATGCTTAGGTAATAAGGGGCATCTATACTTTTGCCGATTAGTATCCATTTTCTCTTTTTACTGATAATAGAAACTTTCTTTTACAATATTTGTCAGTGTCCACAGAGTAGGTTCATGCTAGCTCATGAGGCCCAATTGTTAATATTTCAGAAATTTGGATAGCCCATTGTCACATACAGTCATTATTTAACATTAAATTGTATATTAAACTTATTGTTTAAGACAAGTATAGTACCACACATCTGTAATCCCAGACCTTGGAAGGCTGAGGCAGTAAAATTTCAGGGAGTTAAAAATAAAAGTTTCAGGAGCTAGAGATGTAGCTCAATTGGTAGATATACAAAGCCCTGGATTTGATTCCAGCATGGTATAAGATGACTATTATCACACACACATGCACACGCACACACATACACACACACACACACACACACACACACCTGTGGATTCAGGAATTGGGAGGCAGGAGGATCAGGAATTCATTTCTGTTTACATAGGGAAGGGAGTTTGAGGCCAGCCTGAGTTTCATGAGACCCTGTCTCAAAAAAACAAAAAAGAAAGAAAGAAAGAAAGAAAAAAAGAAAGAAAGAAAGAAAGAAAGAAAGAAAGAAAGAAAAGGTTAATCTATGTTCATAATTCATCACTTCCAAATTATTTTACTCTTTTATTAGTACCCATGGTTTCAAAGCTATAAACATTTATCCATATGGTAGTGATACAACAGGGTACAGCCTTTCCAGCTCTGTGCTCGGGGACTGTACTGATAGCTTAAAACCTGTCAGAGGTGCCAGCATTCACACCCAGGAAACTAGCAGACTTCATAGATGAGGATCTTGTCCCACCGGAAGATCTGGTTGTTTAAAGCATTCCAGCACGCTCCTGGCGTTCTCTGCCGTGCCTCTCTCAGTTCCTGTGGTTCAAATAGTTTGACCACATGCTTTAATTCCAAGGTACAGACAAGTTCCATCTGAGGTCACTAAGTTAGGTGATACAAGCGTGCAGCTGGTGGGGGCCTTCACCATCAGAAGAGGTGGCTTGAGATGGAAGTTAACGCAGAAGAAAGTGTGTGGACAGATGGGAACAGATTCTAAATGGTGTCATTTAACATCTGGATCCAAGCTTGTCTGAACTATTGTATCCTGAACTCGTCTGTTACATGGATCGATTGTTTGTCTTCCATTTTCATCTATCACTTAAAAGTAAAGAGCAATTTTCTACAATTTCAAGAAATTTACTTGATGCCAAGAGAGTGAAGAGATTTTCCACGTGGAGCCAGTTTCATGCGTGTTTCCTGTGTTCAAAGGTTCTGATTGCCTTTGGATGGAGGAATCTCTGATTAGATTTGTTGATTGACGTCTGTGTTTTCCTCGTTTCCATCTTAGCCCGGTCACCATGCTATGAGAAGCCCGACGTCTGTGTTTTCCTCGTTTCCATCTTAGCCGGGTCACCATGCTATGAGAAGCCCAGGTTCCCTGGGAGACGTCCCCTGTGGGTGCGCAACCTGTCACACAAGCTCAGTGTCGCATGTTTTTAGAAATCATAAGGCTCAAAGCTGAAAGTCTATATCCAGTGTGTGGAAAGAGTATGGAGTCCAAATCCAAGATTTATTTTCTAACCCAGACTTTTCCATGGTTTTGGACAAAACACTTCATTTTCATAGGCCACAGTTTCCAGGAGAGTAAGAAAACCGTAACAAATGATTTAAAGGATCTTTTTTCACTATCCATAACTTTAGGATTCTGCTCTAAACCATTGATACCATAGTGTATTTGGTCTCTAATGTTCAAGTCTTCTCATAAATATAAACAAAATGGCTGGATCAATCACCTCATTTCTAGAGAGGCTCATTTTTACCGTTTTAATCCCAGAAGCACAGTAAACCAAGAGCGACACCAGGAATAAATGACAAATGTCTGACAGAAAATGGAGGAGAGTGCAACTCCGCTGGACTCTGTGGGGCAGGGGGTATTTTGTAGCTTGCTTTGGCTTCTTGCCCCTGCATCACCCGTCTGGGATCACAGGTGCTAATTGAATTGGTACAAAAGCATTTTGTTAAAACATGTGCCCCACACCTGCTGTGTCACCTGCACAGGTGTCTTTCCCGCTGCGATAGAACCGTTTTGCTACTTCACAAAGAAGGCAGACAGAAAATCACAGCTAGAGGGAAAAGTCGAATTATAGCCAATATGTCCCTGATTTATTTTTCCCCAACAAATGTCTACTAATTTATGATGACACATTTAGGAAAGCACACATTTTGGATTTGACATTCTCAATTACTTGGGGCATGACAACTTTGCTTAATAGTTATTATATAAGTACAAGAATCACACCCTGTTCTCATCCAATTAAGGACAAAGATGATAAACTGAGAAGTTACAGCTTTTAGAAATAAAGCTTTAGATTTAAATAAGGAATCTGTCTACCTCTCATGATAATGCTTTTGCTGAATGGACTAGGGGGTCACCTCTGAAATTACCTAGTTATTGATCATTTAGTTAAGTGAAAATTGTTTGTGTATCTGAAAACAGTTTTATTTCACTCTTTAAAATTTTTTATTCTTTGACAGTTTCATTCATTTATATAAAAATGTATTTTGATTATATCTATCCCCAAATCCCCCTTTTTTGTCTCCCAGGCCCCCATTTGCCCCTGCCACCTTCATGGGTCACCCCCTGCCCCCGCCACTTCCCACCCCTACTGAATCCAGTTAGTGCTGCCTGCATGAACAGGGGCAGCTTACCAGGAGTCACAAACCTGAAGAAAAATGATTACCCCTTCCCCAGCAGCCATTCATTGCCTCATTCCTCAGCTAGAGCTGGAACCTTGTGAGTCCCTTCCCCTCCCTGCTGAAATTATTGAGTGACTGCATCTTGGGCTCATCTCTTGCTTATAACTGCAGCTTCTGTGAGTTCATGAGTTCAATGGCCATGTTGCATTCAGAAGACAGCGTCGCACAACACTCCTTCCCACCCTGTGGCTCTTACATTCTTTTCACCACTCTCTTCTGTGATGTTCCCCGAGCCTTGCAGGGCTTGGTACAGGTGTCCTATTTAAGGCTGACCATGGAACAACCATTTATTCTCAGCATTCTGAACAGTTACGACTCTCTATATTGCTTGTTGGCCACTGAAAAAAGAAGCTTTTCTGTTTAAGGTTGACAGTAGCACTAATCTATAAGAAAATAAATATTTAGAAGGCAGTTTGACAACATACTGTTTAGCAAAACAATATTAGGTTCCCCACACCCTGCCCTTGGGCCTATGGCTTTGCCTAGCAGGTTGATATTGTAGCATGTAGGGTCCGCTACTAGGCAAGTCATTGATGTCTTTTCTCTCCCAGCATTTATTTGTTTAACTAAAATTTTTGAACAAGGATTTCCTTATACAAAACAAACTGGACTTGAACTTATTATGTAGCCAAGACTAGCCTTGAACTCCTAATCCTCCTGCCTTAGCTTACTAAGTTACTAAGGTTACATGTATATATCATTATACTCTACTGCAAATTATTTTATTTATTATTGTTATTGGTGTTTTGAGGCAGGGTCCCACCTGGAGCCCAAGTATCCTTGATCTCACAGAGATCTACCTGCCTCTGCCTCCCAAATGCTGGGATTAAAGGTGTGTGCCACCACAACTAGATAAAACATTTTTTTATCCATTCATCCTTTGGGCATGTAGGTTGATTTGATATCTTAGCTGTTCTGAATAGTATAGCAGTCTGCACTGTATCTTATAAATACATACATACATATATATATATATATATAATATTTTTAATGTTTAAGAAGATGGAAATGTTAATTACCCAATCTGATCAAGCCAGTGCTCTTAACCACTGAGTCGTCTCTCCAGTTCCAAGACAAAATTCTTATAGACATGGCCATGGACCAGTCTGATCTGGGAAATCCCCCAAATGAGACTCCCTCAGTTGACTCTAGGCTGTGTTAAGGTGACAGCTGCAGCTGTCTAGAACAATGGATAAAGCAGGTACTAAGGATAACTATAGTGCCTGTTCTAGACAGTAATAGAAACACTAGTAGAGACCTGGGAGATGACTCAGTGGATAAAGATGATAGCTATGCAAGCCTGATAACTGAGTCTAATCTTCAGAAGCCATGTAAAAAGCCAGATGTGCCACATCTGTGAACTCAGTACATCTGCAGTGAGATGGGAGGCAGAGACAGGACAACAACAGAAACAAGAGTGATCCTGGTTTAGTGGAATCGACTTCCAGAAGTTGTCGTCTGACCTCCACATACATATTGGGGCACTGGTGGACCTGTGCATGCACACACACACACACACACACACACACACACACACACGTGCGCGCTCACACACACACACACGCACACTTTATAAAATTAAAAACACTAGTAGTGTTAAAGCAAAATTATTAATAAAAAATATCAATAGAACAATACAGTAGAAGACAGATCTCTCTAAGGCTCTTTGAAAGACTAGAGAGTGACTTTCAGTTATATCTTTTCTTTGTCATGCTGATTTTGTTTTGCTTAAGAAAATTTGATGTCCTGTTACAAAGGGGAATCCTACCTAACCTTGTAACCAAAGTTAACCTTATGTTTTGAGATCCTTTAACACTATCTCAGTTTGTTTACAATGTAAACAATCTAACTAGGCCTTGGGCTCTGCTTGTAAACTAAACATAGAGTTTTAATCCCCCATGATCCTTTCTTGCCCTGACCCAGAATGACAAACGTGTATGTATACACTGTAAAAATATCAATGCTGAAGGCAGTGAATATCATTGGAAACAATGACTTATTCCATTTGTGTGGTAATCAACAGGTGGGATGAGATTTTTAATGACTGTTTATGGTTGTGTATGCAGTGTGTACAGTCCTGGGTCCATAGGGGTTAGAGAGAAAAAGAATCCTTCCTTCATAAGACAAGGTCCGTGTTCCTTTCCCTGTCATACTGGATGTACTGCTTCAATAAATTTTGTACTTTATTTGAGAGGACAGTTCTAAGGGAAATCTGAAGGAATAAGCCTACAGAACAGATTGAGTTTACTTTTAGCTTAACCAAGGGTTCAGGCACCCACCATGACATGTCACCCACCATGACATGTCATCCACCATGACGTGTCACCCACCATGATGTGTCACTCACCATGACGTGTCACCCACCATGACGTGTCACCTCCCCGCTTCCATATTGTCTTAACTTTGGTAAGAGGTTGTCTTCTGAATAATTATTGGTAGGTACAAAGTTCCTTGAAGTCAGCGTTTCAAAGAGAGGAGACACTGAGAATATTCTCCGAGGAAATAATGACGGCTCCCTTCCCTCTTGTTGGAAGAGTAGAACATGGCTATAATATTTAATTAAACTCACTGTAAAAGCTTCTTTTTTTCTTCTTGGTGGACAAGAAGAAGAGAAGCACGATTACACCAGAGAGTTGCCATGAGCAAATAAAATCCTATAGGAACATAAGAAATTAATTGTGGGAATTTTACCTTGCACTAATTTTACGTACCTCTTTCCTCTGAGTCTGAAAGTGTGCTGGGTAGCTTTAGTGTCAGCTTGACACACCTGGGTGAGGGAGCCTCTCAATTGGGGAAGGCCTGTAGCCATGTCTGTGGGGTATTTTCTTGATTGTTGAGTGTTGTGGGAGGACCCAGCCCACTGTGGGTGGTGCTATCCCTGGGAAGTTTGTCGTGTATTGTTTAAGAAAGCAGGCTGAGCATGGGTCAGGGAACCAAACCAGTAAGCAGTGTTCCTCCATGGCCTGTGCTCTTGCCTCCAGGATCCAGCTTTGGGCTCCCTGATAAACTGTTTGACCTAGGAGACGTGATAAAATAAACCCTTTCCTCTCAAGTTGGTTTTGGTCAGAGTGTTTTGTCACAGCAATGGAGAAGTAAACTAGAACAGAAGTTAACATGATTTCATACGTAAGATATAAAGATACAACTACAGAATTGAGTCTTCCATGATAATCTGTGTTTCTCAGTCTTTCCTAGATTTTGTTATCTTCCTTTCCTAATAGACTGCCAGGAAAGAAGGGTTATCATATTTTCTGTTGTTTTTAGACCTCTTAAATGAGATGAGCTAGGACTGGAGAGATGGCTCAACAGTTAAGCACACAGGCTGCTCTTGCAGAGGACCTGAGTTCAATTCCTAGCACCCACATGGTGGCCAATAACCATCTCTAACTCCAGTTCCAGGAGATCTGATGCCCTTATTTGATCTCTGAGGGCATTGTAACAACACGGCTGTACCTACCTACATAGGCATAATACTCATACAACACTGAACATTTTTACAGCATGGAATAGAGACTGGAATGCCAGTCACCTTGTATGCATGGAATAGAGACTGGAATGCCAGTCACCTTGTATGTCCACATCTGTGTTAGAATAGAGCAGTGGGACTGATGGAAGCTTTGAGATTAACCACTCTGATTTCTTAGGTGACAGAAAGAGACTGAGGATCAGAGAAGGAAAGTGATACGCACAGCTACTTAGTAATGAAATATGCTAGAAATCCAGGACTTCTGATCACAGAAACACTCAGCACAGGGTCTTCCTCTTGAGGAGTGGTTCAGCCAGGTACTTATAGGAAATAGGAAACCTGCATGAGACCTGCAGGCAGCAAGAGGGCCTTGACCTCTCCAAAGGTCGTCTGTCCTCTGGGCTAAGCACGGTGGCTGTATGGAGACCTGTCTGGTACCATGTAAGTATAAGTTGGCCCTTAGCAGGATCTGGAGGCCTGTCTCTGTCACTTTCTGGGGTACCTCTAGGATTTTCTAATGCCTGAATCTGTGGCACATTAGGCATACTTTGGCTTTCATATGATAGTTTAAGGAAGAAAGGAAATTTAAACTACACAAAGAACTTACCAATATCTCTCAAAAGGTTGGGATTACAAGCAATAAAAATCCCAACTTGTGTGTGTGTGTGTGTGTGTAACTGTAGCTTTGTAAGGGCCATAAATACTTAATGTCTTAGGTTTTTTTTTTTTTTTTTTTTTTCCAGTTGCTGTGATTAAATACTCTGACAAAAGCAGTTTAAGGGAGAAAGGACTTATTCTGGCTCTCAGTTCATGGGAACAGCCCATCAAGGTAGAGAAGTCATGTGTCAGGAACTTGAAGAGGCGGGTCACATGGTATTAACAACTAGAAAGCAGAGTGATGAACACAGGCCACAGCTCAGCTCTCCGTCTACACTTACACGGTCTAGGACCCAGCCAGGGATGGTGCCACCCGCAGTGGGCAGGGCTTCCCACCTCAGCAAAGGTAATCAAGATCATCCACCACAGGCATTTCTGTTTTCTAGGTGATCACAGATTCTGTCAAGTTGACACTAACACTAAGCATCATATTTAGTATTTCATAACATTTTTAGTCATTTCCAGGATCATATTCCTAAGTTAGTATAATTTACATAGTTGGATATAAACATATGAGTATATATTCATATTGTGTATCTATTAAATGCATGTGTATTACATATATACTATGCATGTATGAATAATACAAGTATAATAATATATGTACATTTGTATGTATATATGTAGAAATATATAAATACTAAACATACATTATGTGTATATATTATTTGTGTTTATACAAGGCATGTATATATCACATATGTATGTTATATGATCTATTATTCACAACTATATGCATGTATAAATATTTATATGAATATATACTCAAATGTATTCACATATATCTATGGAAATTTTACCTATTTATAAAGATGAGCCTGACAATTAAATAATACACATGTTGGAGCTTATTAGGTGTTCATATGTAAGTGGATATATGTATATATGCATACACATCTAGATTGTAAATGTATGCAAATCTTTCTCTGTATATGAAGATACTGTGATTCCTCTTCTGTGATGTATTTATCACAGATGTATTTATTAAAAGTGTACACTTTTCTCTCTCTTCTTCCTTTTTTTACCATGAAGAAGTGCATAAACAAAGAGAAAAGGGGAAGGGAGAAAAAACATGGTCAAATGAAGCTTAAGGGAGGGCTGAGGATGTAGTTTGTTGTAGAGTGCTATCTACCTAACATGTGTGAAGCCCTAGGTTGACCTTCGCACCACCCAAACCAAATCCAAACAAGAAAGCCCCAACATTAACATGAAAAGAATGGATGTTTTATCATAGGAATGATCTTTTGGAATCTCACGTATTTTGGATTATGGAAAGTCATTTAAAAAGAGCACTGTGAAATGGAGGAAATGCTTTTTTCTTCCTTTCCCAAACCAACACTATCTACCTCATATTGAAAGCCATCATAGCAAAAGTAATAGGAAGGAAGGCCATTGAAACTGTGAGCTGTCATTAACTTACTAACTACTTGCTTGAATCTCATAAATAGTTTTAAGTAGAAAGAGTTGTCAGATATGACTAAGGTCTGTGTTTCATTTTTAAGCAGCCCATAGGTTGTCTGATATCCACAAAATAGAAGTTAGTGTTCCTTACAGTGAAGGGCCTCTGGAGCCTGTTTCAGGAGTGTAGTGTGATGTCATCTGAGAAGACTGTATACCACTCTCATGGTGAAAGACTCTGAGCAAAAACAGGTGACATCATTTTAAGATTTGTTGGGTGTTCAGTTTCCAAAATGGATTGCAGTATTTTTAGCTGCCTGAAAATATTGACATGTATTCTGAGACAATAATAGCCTAATATCATTTAATTCAGTCAGGGAACATTACTGATGCCAGATACTCTTTGAGGTTCTTGGTATATTGTGGGGAACTAGAGGAAGTCCCTTCTCCCAAAGACTTCCTGCTCTAGTGTAGAAATGAGCAATAAAACATACAGCAAAAACCTTCTAAAAGACATGACATCTGCAACAGGAAACAAAGAAGCCCTGATAGAGTTAAGTCATAGAAGAAGATGGGTGTTCTCCACTGAGGGGGCAAAGCCTATCCACAGCAAGTGAAGTTGAGCTGAAGCCTGAAGAGTGAGGCAGGTGGCTCCAGTCCAGGGGGTGACAGTTCAAGGTGAGATAGGGAAGAGCTACTCCTGGCAGACTGATCAGCATGGAGACAGCCCAGGAGAGAAAGAGTAGGATGTGTTCTGGGAACCAGAATAGAAGTGACCAATGTAGGGCTCAGCAGTTAAGAGCACTGACTACTCTTGCAGAGGACCTGGATTTGATTCCCAGCACCCACCTGGTGGCTAACAGGCTCCCATGACTCCAGTTCCAGAGGACTCTGACGCCTTCTTCAGATCTCCATTGGTATTGCAACAGGAAACTGCTGTTAAGCCTTTAGTAAGGGAGTAACATGATGAAATTTTACTGCGAAGGCTTTATTGGAGGTGGGATAAGACCATAGGCTGAGACTGCCCCGAAGGCTCTACTGGACTGCTGGGAAGAGGTGGGGCGGAGTGGTGACGCTTAAGGTGTTAAGAACATTTTTAAAAAGTTTATTATTTATTCATTTAAGTGTATGAGTATTTTGCCTGCATGAATGTAAATGCACTATGTACATTCAGTGTCTGTGGGGGCAGGAAAAGGGCATAAGATCCCTTGGAGTTGGAGTTATAGATGGCTGTTAGCAGCCCTGTGGGTGCTGGAAGAGCAGCTAGACCTCTTCACTTCGGAGTCGTCTCTCCAGCCCTAGCGGCACCTGCTTGTGAGGCTTCCAATGATCTGAGACAGCTTGTAGCCCAGGTGGACAAAGAGATCAGAAACCTTGGCTTGATCCGAGGTGAGTTTTGCCCAGTGTCTGGAAGGGTGGACAGTGGATACAATGGAGCAAGAGAGAGGGTCTTCAAGGTAAGGGAGGGGAGGACCACGGACTTCTGCTGGATGGGGAAAATGGGAGGCTAGATTCATGCTCTGGCTCTCTCCTGGACTCTTTTACTCTAGGCAAACTGCCATGTATCCCTAAGCTTTGAATTTTCCCCTCATTTTTTAAGTAAGCATATTGGTTAGATGATGGTTAACATCTCTCCCAGTTCTCAAATTCTGTGGTTCAGTTTGGGGAACGCATAAGTACTTTCTGGCGGTGAGAGACACTGCCAACTCCTTCTAGTCATGAAGGCAAAACAACCTTCATTTTGCTGGGGAAGCAAATTCCATTGATCTTCCCAGACCATTGATGCAATTCTTTCATTTTCTCATGAAAACATGCAAAATGTTCAGAGCTTTTCCCATAAATCAAAAATAATCTTGTAGTTGTTGGTAATCTAACTCTACTGTAAATTTCCTGATCTGCACTTGATTCAATTCAACTCAATTTAAAAATAAATGTAAGGGCTAGAGAGATGACTCAGTGGGTAAGAGCACTGGCTGCACTTGCAAAAGACCCAGGTTCAAATCCCAGCACCTACGTGGCAGCTAACAACCGTCTGTAACTCCAGTTCCAGGGGATCGGATGCCCTTGTCTGTCCTCCACAGGCATTGCATGACATGGGTACACTTACATACATGCAGGCTATACATTCATATACATAAAATAAAATATTTTAAAAATACACTTTATTATTGAGTATCTTCTTTGCATGTTACTGTAATGGCAGTTGCAAGAGATACAGAGACAAGAAAGCAGCAGTCTCTGTTCTGTTAGCATTTAACAGGAAGGAGCCTGGTACAAAAATAAATATATCAGGTGTATACATCTTAGTATTCAAGCCAGGTAAGAAAGAATAATTTCCTTTTCTATTTTCCTTTGACAATTTAATGTCTATTTTGAGCCCTACTTTTTAGCAAGTAGAAAAAAACTCAGTTGGGGGCCCTGCCACTTTTTGGGTCATGACTAATTCTAGGGGTTTACATAATCTGTAGGCATCAGTAGCTGGTCCTTACTGGTCCCAAATATCATGTGTCAGCACTATCTGCAGAGACACCACTGCCATGCACCCCATGTCTTACTTTATCAGCTGTGCAGGCAGCCGGGAGACATAGTCTGTCTGAAATTTACCTTTAGATTCTCTACATTCCTTCTAACCTTCTGGGGTTGCATGCTAATTAGTACCTCTTTCTCTTATGCTTAAACACATCACCCACTGATTTTTCTGATGTCTTGCTACCTAAGATTCTGTCTATTACCCCTCAAGATCCTCTGGTTGGGAAAAATGGGCCGGCGATGTAGAGGTGCCTATTACAACTGATGCCGGCTTCTCTATCCTTTTTACTTCGTTGTGAGGCATTTCTATTCGTAGGAATCTTCTTTCCCTCCCTTTTATTTTTGATTCTGTCACATCCTTTTTTTGGTAACAAGCACAAAATGGAAATGGGCTTGAATGTAGAGAGGTCAATAGGGGCTGGGGGAAGAATGTGTAGGAAGCCATTTCACATAGGTGGGAATAAGGTGTTATGAGATGAACACACATTGTGCTCTGGGGGTTCAAAGTATACCAACAGAGATCTTTGGTTTTACATGAAAGAAATGAATACTGGTTCATTTAAATCATTGAAGAAGCAGTGGATCTACTGATATGATGGCAGGTAGATCAATGAGTAAGTAAGATGGATTGAACAAATGCTTTTTGAACCAGAGGACCCAGGGCAACAGTGACGGTTGCAACAGGAGGAACCAAAAAACCATCAACGTTGCCAGGTGGCCCAGTTCTAACTACGTTTGGTCTGGTATGTTCACACTCAGGAGCGAGTCCACAGAAGAGAGGATCGGATTGGCTGGATATGAGTTATGTGACCATACCAGTGGCCAAGCTTTCTCTTCGCAGAAGTTTTAACAAATTTATATGGAATCAAAGAAGCTATTCTCTTAAGACAATGGAGAGACAAAGGCATGTGGGGATGTGGATAAGTACCTTCAAGAAAGCAGGCAAGCTCAGAGGAAAGGGCAGGCGTGGAGGGCTTTGAGGGGTAGGAGTGTTATTAAAATTTCTCTCTGGGAGAGGCAGACTAACTTAACCTGCCTCTCTCTCTCCCTGCTTGCAACCGAAAGGGTCCCGCTCCCCCAGGCCTTGCAACAAACACACAAATTCCTCCACTTGCAGTTAAACAGATTTTAGCTAGTTTACTTGGGCTTACTAACAGAGCATTGGGTGAGGTGTTACAGAACACAGGCGCCCACCCTCCCCTCCACAAGTTCCATTATTAAGTCCACGTGGCTGGGATCTTGCGACTTCCCGGTGAACAGATCCTAATGGCCCATGGCGGAGGGGAGAAAAGGGCCGGCTTCCTGGCGCCCCCAGTTTAAATACCTTTAGCCCCGCGCCTTCTCACATCCAAGGCCAATAGACCGGGTGGGTGGGGCATAGGATTTTCCCAGCTCATCCATCTGCTCAAGGTGGTCTTGGGTGATGCCACTGAGAGGGGTGTTTGTCCACCTTTTCCCTCAGAGAAGCAATTCACTCTACAGGAGTGTTATGATGCTCAGAGAGAAGAGATAGGGACAGGAAGAATGCCCATCTCAGGCAGAGGAAGCAGCTTGAGCAATGGCTCAGACACAGAGGATGTGGAACTGAGGCTCTTCGAGAACAGCTTTTCCGAAGCTTAGTATATAAGAAAAGAGAGGTAAGGTTGATGATGGGGCTGAAAATAGTGGCGTCACAGTAGGAAATCAGAATGAAGAATTCTTGTGGCTAAATAAATTGTATTCCCCCTTGATTTATATACTGAGTCAGTAATTGCTAATAATCTCAGAATGTGACTGCACTTAGGCGTGGCTACAGGTGTGTCCAACTCTGTGACAATACGACATGATATCATTATATCAAAATTCATCCCTGAGAACTGTGCGTGCAAGTTACCAAAAATTGCAAGAAAAATAGAGTTTTAAGTACGTTTATGACTGTGTTGAGCCTAATTTCATGACTATTCCAGGGCTCTGTGCAGCCTGTGGGCAGCAGGATGGACATACCTGGGGGCATCTCTAAAGAGGTAATTGATTGATTTGAAATGATCAGGGTGGACCAATCTAATTATTACTAGGAGAGGAAATTGGAGCACAGATAGAGTGAAGACCCGTGGAGAAAACAGCTGTTGACAAGACAAGGTGAGAGTCTAGGAAGACACCAACCTGGCTGACACATTGGCCTTAGGCTTCTGGCCTTCAGGACGTGAAGCATGAATTGCGGTTGTTAAATCATCACCCAGAGTGTGATGCTTTGCCATGGCAGCCCCAGCCAAGGCGTGTCAGTGTTTTTCTTATTTTTCAAGTTATGGCTACCCATGGACACTTCGTAAAGAGGGAAACTATATACTGAGACGTGTGCTTCAAGAAGATGGGTCTAACGGTGGCGTGAGGGAAGGGTCCAGGTGAGTCTGGGAGGCCAGTCAGTGGACTACTGCGGAAATCGGACTAGAAGCAGCAACGAGAGCAGAGAAGCGACCATGGAGGGGCCACTACTTCAGAAATGGGCTCACAACTCGGGGTCACCAACTGAATGCTGGAGGAGAGGAAAGAGTTACTTAGATTTTCCTAACCTGTTCACAGGGACAGTTGGGGGGATAAAAGAGAACCCTTGATGAAGAGTGACAAAAATCCAATTCAAACCAGCTTAAGGAAAAGTGGAATTTATTGGTTGATGCAATTATGAAGTCCAGGGTATTGCAGCTGGCTTTAGATATCTGTGGCTCCAGGTGCTCCAAGGCGATTTTTCTCTGTGTCTTAGCTTTGCTTTCCTTCGCACGCCTCATCTTCCCTCTGCAACTGTGATGTGGCTAGGAAACGGTGATACCGCTTTAAAAGTCTCAAAAGAAAAACACCATATGTCTTAGCTGGGTTCAGTGCTTATCTCTTAATAGGCCCCATTACTATGGACAGGGAGATGGAGGCCACTGATTGATAAGGCCTTGACTCCAGGCCCTTCCATTCAGGTCCCACGGGAAACATTTGATAGTCCTGGTTGATATCCAGGAGAAAGCAGAAGAAGCAGTTGGTGTGGTGGCAGACTTTTAGACTCTCAGCTCTAGGAGGACCTCGGGGACTCTGTGGCCAGCTAACCTAGCCTACTTAGCAAGTTTTGGGTCAACAAGAGACCCCCCCAAAAAACCGCACAGCACCTGAGGAATGACAGCCGAGATTGTCATCTGGCCTCTATACAACTCATGCATTTGCACACACATGGGAACACACACACACACACACACACACAGGGAAAGAGAGAAAAACAGAGAAAGGGTTAGATGGTATCAGTTGATATGTACTCATGAGTTAGAATTGCAACATTTTGCTTTTGAACATACCAATATTGAGAGAAGAAGAAATTGCATGGAGAATGTGGTGAACACTCCTTCATGACAGAGAGAAAGAGAGAGAGAGAGAGAGAGAGAGAGAGAGCACGCACTAGAGACGATGGCTACAGTCATGGAAATGGACAACTTTTCTGAAAAGCTGGTAGTGATAGAAGAGGTCTACTGACTGCCTAATCATTAGGGAATTTCTGCATTTGGCAAAATAAGGAAGGGAGGAAGCACTGGGGTAGCTAGACAAGAGCGGCCCACTCAGGAAACAGCTTTGTGGAAGCTGAGCAATGTGATTCAAGAAGGAGCCTCTGTTGGTTGTTTTCAGAAGCAGTGGAGTTGGGGTACTGAGGAAAGGCAAGCAGTTATCAGGTACCTGAGTTATCACTAGTGACACCTGAAATGCTCTTTAGGTAAGGAGTAGTGTCATGATAGAATGTTTTGTGTTTGTTTTCACTCACTACATAGCCCAGCCTGGCCTCGAACTCATGACCCTCTCACTTTTAGCATCCTGCTAGAATTACAAGCATACATAAGCATGTCTAGCACTGTTAAAAGCATACATCTTTAGGAGCAATAATCAACCATAAAGTTCATGACAAGCTGAGGTATTTGGATATAACCCAGGGCTTTTGATTATTGCTATTTTAAGGTATAATTTAAGGGCTAGAGAGATGGTTCAACTGTTAAGAGTGTGTATTACTCTTGCAGAGAACCTGAGTTTGGTTCGAAGCACCCATGTTAAGTGGCTTACAGCATCCTGTAACTCCAACTCCCAGTAAATCCAATGGTTCTGGCCCCTGCTGGGACCTGCATTCATGTGCATATACCCACATGCAGACACATACATATGAATTTTTGAAAATTATGAAAAAAGACATAACTTATTGTGAACTCTTGTGCATCATCTTTTGTTTAAAAAAGTATTGAGACCCAGGGAGGGGTAATGACTTGTATGAGTTCCCCATGGAATCTGTCTGAAGATGAGGATGATCTGTCAAAATCTTCCATCTGGGCCTGTCTTATGAATTCTTCTCTTTCAGTGAGGCCTGGTGTTCAGCTGCAACCCCCAAGGTTTGAACCGATTGAGCGAACAGAGAATGCTCTCCAATTAGAGAAACCAGTTTTATTTGGGGTCACTTACAAAGGATTCATTCCCAGGGAGAGAGACAGAAATTTCGTACGGGGAGCCAGCAATTTGATCAGAGCCCAGTGGGCCTCTGGCAGCACACCCAAGATGGAGACCCACGGTGCCTTTTGTGTGTCTCCTTCCCAGCTTTCACTGTTTTTCCCCCTAGATCCTCCCCCCTAAGTCATTGGTTGGTTGGCTGTCAATCACATTTGGAGGCATATCCCTTGAGGCAGAGAGAGAAAGTCTGTAAATTTACTCTACATTTGCAACCCTATTCTGTCATCAGGCTGTGTAGTCTGCCTGAGGCTTCCTCTCTCTGGAGGTGCATGCTAGATGCTGGAGAGTCAGGAGGGTGAAGAGATAAGGAATGCAGGAAAACAGGGCATTATGGCCCTGGAGAATGTATGCTCCACTGATTGAGCACCACTGTGACTCTGCTGATCACTGCTGCATGGGGACAAGGCTGAATATTGTCTAGATATGATTTCTAAGAGAAGTGGATAATCCTTATTTTCACATGATTTTTTAAAAAAACATGAAAACACAAGGGTGAACCTATTACTATTATTTTGTTAAATGGACATAGTATCAAACTGCCCTCTAAATTTGAATCTCTATTCTTATATACTAGTGCAGCTCTTAGACTTTATCAGAGAAGTTTCTTTGTATAGTGTATAGCAGTTAACACCGAAACTCACTACTGGTCAAAGTGAAGAGAATAATTGTGGAATGCTCAGCCACAAATGGGACATCTATATCACATTCCCTCCCAAAAGCTCAGGGACCATGATGGAAGAGGGGGCAGAAAGACTGTGAGAGCCAGAAGTCTGCAAGGACGGGGGTGGAGAGACAGTGTCTTCTAGGCTGATAGGACTGCTGCACCCACAGCAGCTGTGGTTGTCTGCACAAGACCAAGCCAGTCGACATTCCGGCATGGAGAGAGGCTTATGAGCCCCCACCTCTAACTGAGGAGCTATTGATAGTTGATGGCTTCTGGGAGAGTGAGAGAGGGAGACAGAGAGAGCGAAAGACAGACAGACAGAGTTCTCTTTAAGAGTGTGGCCTCTGGTAAGTCAATCATGATCCAGTGGATGACTGGACACCCATGATTATATGGACAGCAGAGATTGGACTCAACTAAAAAACAAGGAGCACAATAAGTTAGAAGGGAGTCGGGAGGGGGTGTTAGGGAGGATTGGGGGTGACTAGGATTGAAAATACATTATATATATGCATGAAATTATAAAAAATTAATAAAAATAGTATATTAAACACATACTCATGCACACACACAAGGACACTGTTAGGTGAAACAGGCTGATGTGGTGAGCTGACAGTTTATGATCAGAGCTGTTTATCTGGTGCTGGAGATAAATACAGTTATGATGTGGAGAAGCTTTAAGCCTTTACCACAGTTCAGTTTTCCCAGCGATCTCAGTAGGGAAACAGTTTCTCTTACCAAAGCTGGGTCCTTGGGTCCAAAAATGATAGAAATGAGACAGGACTTGAGGGATTCCAGGCAAAGCTTTTAAGACATCTGCTTAAGTCAAATGGGAGATGCAGCTTTGACTAAGAGTAATTCAGGTCAGTGGCTCTGGAACAAAGGAAAAGGAGTCAATGTTATAGGAACTGTTCATGCCAAAGGTTCCCTTCCAGGACTTCCATGCATAAAAAGGGATTGAAGTTTAGAGTGTGCCCCTTCCTGACTGACTGGTCAGGAGATCTGACTACTAGGATAAGAGTTTTCAGGAGTTGGACTGTGCCCTCCATTTGTTTGAGTAGATACTTGCAGCTTAAAAAAAGTTTGTTCATTTATTTTTTTAGAAAACAACGACTCATATAGCTGAGACTGGCCTTTGTTTGACTCACTATGTAGCTGAGGATAACCTTGAACTTCTGATCCTGCTGCCTCTATCTCCCAAGTGCTGGAGATTGAACCTAGACTTCTCATATGCTAGGCAAGCACTCTACGGATTAAACTACATCCCCCACCTGCCCCTGTTTGTAATTCTGGGGCTGCATGTAAGTCCTGGGTCTCCACTTACATCCCTGTTTGATTTTCCTGGGGAAACACAAACAGGTATGATCCTCGTAGGGCTGGGGCGCCCAGTCTAGCATCTGATTGTTTTATCCCTTTTGGGTAGCTTCCAGCTGTCTTGGTACTGAAAATCCTAACAGCTCCAGTGTGTTGGTACAGTGTGACTTTTAAAGCCATCTGTGGTTTGCATCTTAGTTTCCTTTTACCTTTTATGTAAATCTGGAAAATTCTTCAGTGGTTGCCAGTCTGTCCTTGCTGGAATGAGAAATACCATACGATCCGGATTTAAGATA
The DNA here is from genome assembly GCA_035773235.1 of Eospalax fontanierii. Taxonomy (NCBI): domain Eukaryota; kingdom Metazoa; phylum Chordata; class Mammalia; order Rodentia; family Spalacidae; genus Eospalax; species Eospalax fontanierii. The sequence goes on along the minus strand of CM069528.1, from coordinate 101,970,653 downwards.
GCACGAAGTACGAAAAAGGTATTGTTAGTTTTGGGTGACACCTCATTTACCCAACTCTATTTTTAAATATTTATTTTGTTTTGTGTGTATGAGTGCCTGTATGTGTATATTGGCACTATGTGCATGCCTGATGCCTGAGGAGGTTGGAAGAGAGCATCAGACCCCCTGAACTGGAGTTACAGGGAATAAGCCACCATGTGTGTAGGGGGAACTGAACCAGGTCCTCTACAGAGCAGTCAGATCTCTTAACCACTGAGCCATCTCTCCAGCCCTCAACTCTATTTCTGCCTACTATGTACAACACAATGTTGTTAGACCATGTCGGGTGTGAAACAGGCAAGAACAACGTGTATCCACACTCCTCAAATTTAGAATTGAGGAATCACAGAAAAAGGACCAACATAAGCTGATATAATCTGCAGTTTCCCAACCGTCATGTCTACCACACACACACATATTCTCAGATTCACAGTTTCGTGTAGAGAAAGACACACACACACAGATAGTTATGGCGAAAATGGGGAAAGGAAAACACTTAGGAGAGCAGAAAAGAGAAATACCTACTGCTGCTGGCTCAATCCGAAGAGGCTTTGCTGGGGAGGTGACGTGTAAGGTGAATCATTAAAGATGGCTAGAGATCTGCAATTCCAGTGAGGGGTTGTGTGACTTTTCCTGGGAACTTTATTTCTGTTCACTTTGGATAGAGACCAAACAATCCTATCCAAGACCAGCTGGGTGAACCATGAGCAACAATTTACTAACAGGAGCATGGGTAACTTGGACAGCTGCATCATCAAAAAGCTCACCTAGCATGGGGGACAGCTCCTGAAAACTGTTTCCTGGAGTCCCACAGGGAGCTACTCTGTGGAAGAGTCTCCATCTAGCAATTGCTTACTTCATATATCTTTCAAGAGGTTAGACCTCTTCCTCCTCTCCATGAGGGAAGGTTAAAAGTGCCCTGTGCAGCTGCTCTGATTCAAAATAGCAATAATCATGTATGTCTCTGAGAAACGTCACCTGACAGGGATGGGTGGATGTTTCTAGGCACAAAGCGTAGCGTGGGCAGAGCTCAGAGGCACTGAGAGGGGACCACTGAGTATGTCAAGTAGGTAGAATGAAAAACCATATGAGGCAAGTTTCTCAGAAGAGCTATAGGCAGTGTGTTATGTGATTCCGCTTTGCACCAGGATCCTGCCGGACCATGAGCCAGACCAGGTGAGCATCTTAGGCCTGCAGAATGTCAAGTAGCATGAGGTATGTGCCTTGCACTGAACACATATCTTTCATTGCACTCAGATAGGGAAGAAACCATCAACGTTGCATAGACTTGGGGTGAATACAGTGCTACCTACACATTTCTGCCAAATATTTATTTCTCATCCCATCTTTAACATTTTTATTATATTTTATTTATTTACGCATGGATGCATGTGTGAGTGTGTGCACACAGGGGTGGGTGCCACAGACATGTGTGGCAGTCAGAGAACAACTTGTGGAAATTGGTTCTCCCCTTCCACCATATGAGTCCAGGGGATCAACCCCAGGTAGTCACACTTGGCTACAATTGCCTTTGCACACAGAACCATCTCACCATACCAGGAGATGGGCTGTTTTGAAGTGAGTATTACATGTACTCATCACCATAATCTGTCCACAGAAGACTGAACTCTGTTGGAGTGAAACTACTGATTCTTCTTCCTTTGATGGTAGGATTATATTTTGAAAAGGGATTTAGTGGTGAGCCCATCAACTGATTTATATTGAATTCTGGCATCCATCTAATCAAGGGTATTCACAGAACACATAGCCAATAGTATGAGTTTGTCAAGAAGAGACAGTGAAGTTTACATTTGGCTCATAGGAATCTGTGTCTCTTTCTTAATTTACCTAAATACTGATCTATGAAAGCTAGGCTTCCTTTCTTGGCAGACACATGCAGAAGGGCAGTAACATGTCACCTGAGGTGGCCCAGGTGGGTGCATCGGGCCTCCTGGAGTGAATGTCACAGGCCTCAGTCTGGACTACTTTATTTATTTTGCTTCATATATAGTCGTGTAGCTCCCACTAATTATATCATAAGTATAAATGGGGTTTCAGCCAATATTTTGGGTAATGGATTTTAAGTTTCAGGGCATTTTTAATCTAAAGAATATGATTTAAATATTATCAGATATTTATAGACAAAAATAATGTTTTTTTAGGTAAAATCTGAAATCCATTGAATTAATTACTTTGGACTACTATGTGAATGTGAGCTGTCAACTGTCAGTGTCAGAGGGACTGACCAATAATATTTGAACAGACTTGGAGTGTGAGTCCTGAGGTCTTGTGTTGGATTTTAATCTCCATGGTGAGGTACTGAGAAAGTCAATTCAACTATGAAGTTTGGAGGCAGGGCCTTTTGGAGGTTATTATGATTAGATAAGATCGTCAGGGTGGAAATTCCATGATTGAAATTGGTGACTTATAAGAAGGGGAGGGGAGAGAGAGAGAAACACATGGTCTTCCTGTCTCTTGTCAATGGATGCTCTGTGCTACCTTGAGACCCCACCAGCAAGAAAACCAGAGCCATTGCCAGATCTAGCCCTTCAACCTTGCATCTCTAGAACCAAAAGCCAAAATTACCTTTTTTTTCTTTATAAAATACTGTACCTCTGGTATTTCTTAACAGTAACAAGAGTGGACTAAAACTCATCCTACTTTTAGCACTGAAAATCCCAGGCCCCAGGTCTCTAAACTACACGGTAGTTCTGACTGCCAGAACTCAAGAGCTTGGATGACCATCTGCACATTGATGTGCCTAGACCAGCTCTTAGAACTCGTATCTGACTGGACCAAGGGCTGAGGTGGCATGTGAATACTTGAAAAAGTCAGTGATGCATTAGTATGATGAGACAAAAAAATTATAGTTGACTTAATCAGTAGTGAGCCTGTGACTATGAGAAAAAAATGTGAAAAGGACTGGAGGAAGAGCTTAGAAAGCTCCAGCTCAAGCTCTCTCATTTCTTCTGGGAAGTGCTTGTATATCTGCCACAGACCCACAGAACAGCCTGCAACTAAAGCACCGAGCGTGTGATCTAACAGCCTGTCCTCACTGACCCCCCCCCAACTAAAACTAAAGTAAAACCCTCCTGCACGCATTTTAATATTTTTTTCTCTTATGTGCTATGCCCTTTAGTGACTATTTCCTTAATAGCTTTTAATGAAAAATTTCAAATATACAGAAAAGTTAAGGACTTTTTTGTGGGTTGTTTTGTTTTGAGACAGGGTCTCACTGTGTAGCCCTGACTGATCTGGAACTCATTATATAGACCAGGCTGGCCTCAAACTCACAGAGATCTGCCTGCCTCCACCTCCTGTGTTCTAGGATAAAGGAGTGTGCCACCATGCTTGGTTGTACCTTTTATAGTAAATCTTGCAATCAGGTAGTGTAATGTCATTCTGGGTATGATAATGGATATAATTTTCACCACATATTTCCATACAATAATTAGTATAAATGTTATGTCAAAAAGGAGGAAGAGGGACTGAGGGATGGCTCTGTCTTGGTGCTTGCCACAACAAGCATGAAGACCAGAGTTTGATCCTCAGCACCCACATAAAAACCGAGCATGATGATGTACCTGGTATCCCAGTACTGGGAAGGCAGAGGCAGGAGAATTCCTGGAGCTCACTGGTCAGCTATTCTAGATGAGTTGGTGAGCTCCACACTCAGTGAGAGATCTGTTTCTATAAATAATGTGGAGAATGATTGAGGCGGACACTCAATATCAGCCTCTGACCTACACATGCACATGCACACATAGACACACATATGCATGCACACATGATATTATAGAATGAAAGAGAGGGAGGAAACACTTGGATAGTGGAGAAAAGGTGAAAAAGATGAGAAAGAAAAGTCAAAACCCTTAAAATAGAATGTTTTGTGTTGCAAAAAATTATAGGCGTACGCCACTCAAAATTTTGCCCAGAATCAGCATTTGAAGCTAAAACATAGCCTGGAGCCAATGCGCCCCCTGGTATGCCTATTGCAACCACATTACCCATCTTCAGATCTCTAATGTATTTTGATGTACTCAAAATATAGTCATATTTCACAACAGATTAATTATAGTTTAAAAGGAGCAGAGTTAGGCTTTCAATTTGGGCTCTAAGCAATCATATTAGTGATTATTTTTCTGTTTCTATTATACCAATTAAGCTTATTGGATTCCAGCTAATTAAGTTACTTAATTCCAAGATAAGGGAATCATAACATATACCAAAGATGGAATGAGCTCTAGTTTTTAAATAATTATCTCTCTGAGGTTGGAGCGCTTCAGTTTCCTGTGCTATGCCTGATTGGCTCTCCTGAGTCATTTATAGGGAAAGAAAAAAGCAGTTAAACAATTCTGAGACTGCCAGTTCTAATCAGACACTGGGGTATGAGCACTGTGACTTTAAGACCCCAGGGCAGGCACCTGTGGGAACAGGACCACACACAGGCTTTGAACAGAGGCCCTTGCCAGCTGCAGCTAAGTTCTGTTATCCACTTATCACCCTCATCTAAAACCCTCTGCTCATAAGGGAGGGAGGACCCTACACTCCCCTCGATGTTTAACTCCTGAGAAGAAAGGCTTTGGTAGACACAACAAGAAACCCAGATTCTAAGATTTCCAACTGTAAGATAAAAAAGAATGTCAAATAAATGAGGACAGGACCAAACCCCTCAAAGCCGGATTTGCATGTGAGGAGATGAAGGGGGTGGGGGCAAGAACATCTTAGAGTAAGCTGCAGAGGCGCCTGAACAGCCTTAAGAAAAGCTAACATCTACGGGCGTGGCTTTTTCCAGTTAAACTTGGGTATGTGTATAACCACTTCCCCCAGCGTACTCCACCATAATTAGCTTCCTCATTTCCTTGATAACCCTGAGATATATTCAGAAATGCATTTGAAAGTGGGGGAGCTCTTTTAGTTAATTGGAATAATGCATTTTTAGACTTTAAAGACTAACAACAGCAAGCCAGTTGTATTTTTAGCATGTACAGTCCCTTGGGAGGAGACTCTTGAACAAGGCAGTTTCCTATGACTGACAGTAATTTGGAACATGGCTGGAAGCCATTTGTAGCTGGTATTTCCATAGCTGTCTTGAAGAAAGAATCTGAGTAAACATCTCAGTATCCTTTAGAGTTTACTGCTTGAGCCACTCAGTATCAATTGCTTCTATTTTTTAAAAAAAAATTATTATTTTTATTTTAAGTGTATGAGTGTATTGCCTGCACATAAGTAAGTGCACCCAAGTCAGAAGAAGGTATCAGATCCCCTGGAATTGGAATTACAAACAGTTGTTAGCCACCATGTGGTGCTGGGAACTGAACCAGCTGCAAGAGCAGTCAGCGCTCTTAAACGTTGAGTCATCTTTCTATCCCTGCATCAATTACTCCTTGCAGGAAGTTTGCTCTATGTAAGACCAGGCCATATGGGATTCTGGTTGGTGGTGTTGGGATAAACTGTCACATCCTTCTAGCGTAGCTGATCTTAGGTCATTGCTGGTACTCTGTCTCATTCTGTGCTAGTATGCTAGATTTCTTTCCTCTGGTTGGCATTCCTGATGACCTATATGGCTTTCCTAATTGAGGAATCTGACCCTCATTCCTGGAGGATGTAAGCCTCTAGTTACCTTTATCTCACCCTGTGTCTACTATACTTGCCCATTCATTTTTAGAACAGCATGGGTGTGTTGGGAGATATACCAGTGGGTCACCCAGGGCTAAATATGTAGGCCACATATGCTTAGCCCCAGACCTGCGCACTTACTTTCTACTGATAATTAGAGACAATTTTCCCTGAGAATGAGGTGACTGCTTTCCTTATCTGTTGGTCTTTTAGTGCAAGGCAGCAGCCTTGGCTTAAAGCTCAGTAGGATTCCATTGAGTCTCTAGGTGGAAGCACTAGAACCTCTGGACTGACATGGATGAAAGGTGTGGGAAAGGAAGCACGCATTCCCCAGGTGTGTGACTGAAGGTGACAGTAAGCAGGGCCACTTTATTTCCATTCCTTGATCACCGGAGTTCATGAATTCTGCCTGAGAACACTGTGGCGTACGATGGCTTGTGTTTGGAGTATATGCAGAATGAAAGACGGAACTCCGTGATGGTCTTCACAAGTGTCTTAGCCACATCTTTATGTTGCTCATAACACAATGGCTTCTTGATGGGGTAGTTTGTGACAGGATCAGCTGTTACAAGCTTGTGCGCCCATTGCTACCTTGCCATTGCTATAAAACATACCCTTTAGCTTTGTTTTCTAGTCTGAGATTGCACTTCAGTAGGTGAAGGCCTTTAGATCCTTGAATTGGAGTGCTTCCTAGAGGTACTGAGGGCTGGAGAGGGAAGTCCATATTTAGAATTCATGTTTTCCATGCAGACGAATTTCTGTGTTTTCTAGGGTAGACAGGGTCCAAGCAATCTACTACAAAGTGGTTGATGTCCTCAAAGACAGTGTCATATTGTTTGTGACTGACGATCCGGAAATTCAGTAGTGGTAGTGGATAGATTAGTTTTGGTGAATGGGATCCATATATCAAGTAGCTCTTGTCATAGAAGGGAGGTCAAATAGAGTATTAGTTGTTTTTCTCATTGCTGTGACAAAATACCAGGAAAAGGCATATCAAGGAAGGGAGGGTTATTTTGGTTCACAGTTTGAGAGTACAGTTCACCAAGGTGGGGGGAGACCTGGCAGCAGGCGCATGAAGCAGCTTGCCGTCTTGCTCTCTGACTTGTTCTCTTATATAGGCCCACCTGCATCGGGATGGTGTCACCCACAGTAGGGTGGGCCCTTCAACATCAACTGTCAACCAAGACAATGCTCCGCAGATAAGCCCACAGGCCAGTGTGAGCTAGAAAGTTCTTCAGCTGATCTCCCTGCTTTCACTCCCTGAGTTCTGGGATTATAGGTAAGAACCACCACTCCCAGTTTTACATGGTGCTGCAGATTGAACTCAGGCCTTTGTGCAAGACAAGCACTTTACTGAGCTACACTCCCAGTCCTCAATAGACTCATTGAGAGAATGAATTGGGACATGAGTATGACATCAGTCTTACTGTGTGTTCCAAGGGTGCTATCATTACCTATAATTTGTTGTTTGAACAGAGTGGTAGGAATCTTAACGTGTTCCTTGTAGCTCTTTCTTTTGGAACTGTAGTTGTGGTGTCCATTTGCAGAATCAGGTCTCCATCTTGTATTCGTTTATCTTGGTCTTTTTGTTATTATTTTTAAAATTCTGAGATCAGCAGGAACCTGTCGTAGAAGAAGTTCTGAGCTCAGCAGAAAGTCTGTGCAGATGTAGCCACACCCGTTTCCTGTGCTTCTTAATCATCTTTCATTTGTCTATTCAGAGATCCCTGCTTGGCTTCTAAATACTCTGGTCTTTGGGCTTGTCCTGCTTTGGACATGGTGTATCTGGCCTTTCATTTTCAGACCTCCATCCATCCTTGAATCTGCTTTTTGCCTTTTTGCCCGGCTTTGGCATCTTTAAGAATCTGACCTCAGCTCAGATTCAACCTGCCTTTGACTTTGTTTCCTTTCCTGACAGGATGTGAGGGAAACTAGCTCCTCTGAGGAGAGATGGAGAGATGGATCTGAGTGTGGGTTGCCCAAAAGAAAGCTTGTGTTATGGCAGGGAACAAACAGGTGTGCTGTGTTTTACAGAGGGGTATCTCAGCTACACACAGACATTGTCATCATCAGACTTTTCTGTATTTTGCCAACATTTAATGGATTATCCCAGAAGTAAGAACATGCTTGCCAGTTCTGCTTTACTTTTTTTTTAAAAACTTTCAAAGTGGAGACCATTTTACAAGCTAGGAAAAAATTTGGACTCAATCTGCTCTTCTGGGACTATTAAGCCTATGCCTCTGTAACTGTAGGCCCTCTAAGAATGCTAATGTGCTCTCTGTATATTATCCCCACAGTATTTTCACAAATATTTTCTGCAGATATTTGCATAAATGATAGCAATCCTGGCTCTATATAATTGGAAAATAGGCATTTTTCTAAACAACCGAAGTTAATCTCTAGCTTGTCATTAAGTAATTTTTCGGACAGTAATTTCTTAGAAAGCCTCCAGGAAATGCATTTTGCAAAATAAAACCAGCTCTCTGCTTAGGAAGGCTTCCTCATGATTGTTCAGTGACTGTCCTTCAAAACATCAGACTTCCCCATTCACCTGTCATCCCCTCATACCTGCTGGGGCTGTAATCCCATACACAAGGTGCAGAACACCCAGCCATGCTGTGTGAACTCAGTAGCTCAAGACCAGACATGAAGATTCCTGGTGCTCAGGGTGCCTGATGCTAGGAGTGCTGACATTAACCTGGCCCGGATAACCACAGAAAAGACCAGATTTCAGATAGCCATTTTATAGTCCCCCTTGTTACTTTGCCAACTTCCAGACACTTCTTTCCCTAGCATTGAGCAAACCACACAAATGATCATTCTCAAAATGTGCTGAATATATAGGCCATGGTTTCTTCCTGTTTTTAATCTGATGCACGTGTTGGTTTACCAAATTCACATCCATCCTCTCAATTTACATTGAAATAAAGCTTTCAAATTAACTGCTTACTAAAAAGAAAAGAAGATATTTAGGGGATGAAGGCTGTTAAAAAAAATAGGCTGTCTTTTTCTCATCTTTACAAGATTGAAACTACCAGTTTTTATAGGCAAACAGCCTACAAAATGTTATTTGTTTCAGCCACAGCCAGCTCTGATATTTTATTAGAACCACTCGGACGCAGCACACCGACTGTAAATATTTTGTTTTATGTGATTTTTTATTAGAAAATTCTGAATCTCATTTACCAGAATAAAAAAGAACCTGTCTGGAGCGAGTGAGTGCTCCTTTTATTGATTTTTTTTCCTCTCCCCCGTGGTTCTCTTTTTCCCAACGCACCATTTGTCAATACAGCACTGGCTCCATATGCACAGTCAGGACCAGTCTGCCTTTCAAGGGAGCAGCTTGCTTGCCAAGGCCAGGGAGTGTAGGGATGTGGACACAGCTCAACCCCGTGGCTTTGTGCGGAATGCATTTAAAAGCTCTGTGGACCCACGTGGAGGGCCAGAGTTACAGCAGTTTTGAGGTTTCACTCTTGGAATCTTTCTTTTGGGTTTTGCTAAGGATTTATTTCTTGTATTACTTTAAAAATAAAGTCTTTTGTAGAAAACAATAACATATAGTATACTTAAAATCTTTGTTAAAAGAGTTAGTCTCATCTTAAATATTCTTATTATAACAAAATAAGGTTTCTTTTTAAAAAATCTTTGTGTGTGTATATATGATATGTGTGTATGTGTGTTCATGTGTTTAAGCGTAGGCATGAGTGCCACAGAGCAGCTGTGGAGGTCAGAGAACAACCTCTGGTGTCAGTCATTAGCTTCCACCTTGTTTGACACAGGGTTTCTAGTTGCTTGCTGTTGAGGTGCACCAGGCTCATTGCCGGGGAACTTCCGGGAATTCTCCTGTCTCCACCTCCCAACTCGCTGTAGGAATGCTGAGATCACAGGTATACATTACTGTGTCTGTTATGTGGATTCTAGAAATGTAAACCTGAGTCCTCATGCTGGTACAGAGCCGTGTACTTTACCTACCGAGCCATCTCTCCAACTCTGAAGAAGTTCTTTAAGTTTTTTATTGTATTATTTATCATTTTAAAAGAATATATTTGGAATATTCTATGACAAATGATATTGCGATGAATCGATTTATTCCTAATTGTTTTACCTGCATGAAGGAATATTCATGGAATAAATTTCTAGGACTAGAACTTTTGCAACAAAATGCTCATGTATTATACATTTTGCTTCTGAGACAGGGTTTCACTATATAGCCCCAGCTGACCTATGTAGATCAGGCTGGCCTTAAACTCAGAGATCTGCCTGCCTCTGCCTCTCAAGTATTGGGACTGAAGATGTATGCTGTCATGCCCTGTCTAAGGTGAATGCTTTTTATTCTTCCTATGTATTTTAAGGTTTTTAAAATTTTTAATTTTATGTGTATGTGTGTATTGCTTACATGTATGTAAGCACACTCATGTCATGTTTACAGAGGACAGAAGAGGGTGTCAGATTCCCCTGGAAGTAGAGTTATGGATGATAGTTAGCTGCCATGTAAGTGCTGGGAACTGAATCCAGGTCTTCTCTCCAGCCCCATATTTTGAGTTTTTGCTGTCATTTTTATCTATATGTTGCCCACTCTTTATTGGGTTATAGGCAATTGTATGTGTGCATGTGTGTGTGTGTGTGTGTGTGTGTGTATGTAAAGAGGTTGACACCGGGTGTCTTCCTTGAATTTTCTTCATCTTATTTATGAGGTAGCATCTCCTTCTGAACATGGAGCTCTCAAGTTCAGCTGGTTTATCTAGACCCTGCCTCTCAAACGCTGGGCTACAGGCCTGCTACCACGCTCACCTGGCATTTACGTGGGTGTTGCCCAGCTGGTTGACTTTTTAAAAACTTATTTTGTTTTTTATATATTAGTGAGCTTAGCCCTTGGTCTGAGGGTACAGTAGAACACATTCCATGGGGCTGGGGAGATGGCTCAAAGCTTTAAGAGTACTTGCTGTTCTTCCAGAGGAAGAACATTTTGATTATGCTTATATTTTTATGCTAAAATGTTCTTTGAAATAAATATTATGTCAATTGACTTTCTATTACTGTATCAAAATACATGGGATAATCAGCTTAAAATGGTAAAAAGTTTATTTTGGCTCACAGTTTTGGAGGTTGCATTACAGGGTTGGTTGGTCCCATTGCTTCTGGACCTCTTGTGAGGTAGCACATTATAAGAGATTGTTCATGGCAGAGAAAGCCTGCTCACATAACAGGAGATTGTGCATCATAAAGGAAGTCTTGGAACTTTAGTCAGGGAACAAAAGAGTAGATGAAGAGGAAGAACCTGCATCCTACACCTCCTTGCAGGGGATATACCCAGTGACCTAAAACCTGCCACTAGACCCCACCTCTTAATGCTTCCACTGTTTCCCAGGAGCACCTAGCTGAGGACCAAGCCCTTAATGCATAGGCCTTTGAGGGAACATTCCAGATCCAATTTATAACAAGTACAAATTTGTCAAATTTTATTTAATGTTGCTTGATTTTGTGTCATGATTTTCTGTATTAATTACTTTTGTCATTGTGACAAAACACTGGACAGAAACAACTGAAAGAAGGAAAGGTTGAACTGGAGAGATGAATCAGCAGTAAAGAGCACTGGCTGCCCTTACAGAGGACCTAGGTCCAATTTCCATCACCTACATGGCAGCTAACAACCATGTGTAACTCCAGTTCCAGGGAAACCTCCCTGGGCATTGCACAACATGGGTGCACTTATATACATGCAGGCAATACATTCATACACATAAAATAAAATTAATAAATAAAATACTTTTAAAAGAGGGAAGCCCCAAATTGGGGCTTACAGTTGGGCACTCAGTCCATCATGGCAGAGCAGGCATGGTAGTGAGAAAGGCTCTGTGGTGGCAGGAGCGTGAGGCAGCTGTTTACACTGTGTCCGCGGTCAGGAAGCTGAGAATGGTAGATGCTGGTGCTCAG